>CM064340.1:29202500-30452500 GCA_032595735.1 Pelochelys cantorii
AAAACCGGATGTCTGGCAACCCTATCTGAATCGGTGTCATAATATATTCTCCACCATTGTCATTCTAAAAAAAAAAAATGGTAAGTGGAAATGGCAGTTCATACGGGCTACTAAACTTACATTGTGTTATCACTTGCCAATGCTATTAATCACTAGTGAGTAAAAATGTTTCAAATAAAAATATTCCTGACTAATTATGGGTTTTCCCTAAATCTTTTTATCTGGGGAGGGAAGGTAGAAAATGCTAATTTCCATAACATTTTCCAATTATTCAACATGACATTTTTAAACAAAATATTTTGTTTTGAAACAAAATATTTTATTTCCAATAGATTTTTCAAAACAAAATAACTTGATTTAGATCAAAATAGTCAACATTTTCCTTTTTTGCCATTTCTGAATCGAAATGTTTAGAATGTTTTGTTCTTGAAAAATTTAGTATTTCACCTTTTTGCCCTAATTTGATATAAAAACAAACATAAAAATACCATGGGCTTCTTTCCATAAATGGATCTACTTTTTCAATTCTCTTGCTAAATTCAACAGAGATTCTCATCTCATCATTTTTTACTATTTTGCCTCTCTCTCTGGGTACGTCTGCACTAGTCCCCTAGTTCGAACTAGGGAGGCTAATGAGGGTGACTGAAATTGCAAATTAAGCGCGGGATTTAAATATCCCGCGCTTCATTAGCATGTTCCCGGGCGGTTGCCATTTTGGAAACTGACTAGCCCGGAATAACTGCCCGCATCTACACATGGCAGTGAAACGGGAGTTCGAAGTAAACCCCTTAACTCGAATTAGCTGTTAAACCTCATTCCATGAGGAATAACAGCTAATTCGAGTTAGGGGTTTACTTTGAACTCCCGTTTCACTGCCACATGTAGACGCGGGCAGTTATTCCGGGCTAGTCAGTTTCCAAAATGGCGACCGCCCAGGAACATGCTAATGAAGCATGGGATATTTAAATCCCACGCTTCATTTGCAATTTCGGTCGCCCTCATTAGCCTCCCTAGTTCGAATTAGGGGGCTAGTGTAGACGTACCCTCTGTGTATTTTAACATGCTCCCCAGAAGTGGCTTGTGGATTTATCATTCCCTAGATCTTCCCCGTTCCTTTTCTTGGTATGGGAAACACAATATATTAAATATTCTGTAGTTTTTGGGTACATTCTACACATTTTGAGCTATCAAACATTTTAGCCAAAGGCTTACTCATTTCTCTTGCTACTTCCACCATAATTCTAAGAAATTCATCTGAGTTTCATGTTATATCAGTTTTTAATGGTTATTATCTTCTCTCATAACAGTAAAACTTAAGGTCTCACAGTACTGCCTGAAAAAAGGGAACAGTCTATCTGGGATATGCATTTCACTTTTATTAATATGGAGAGGAGAAATGATTTTAAGTGTAAGAATTATCTAATGAATTTGTTATTCACTTATCCTCCTCCCTACAAATAGTCTTAACTATTAGTTAGTCTCATATTTACATTCCTTAATTTCTCTTCCATTTATTTCCTTTATTTGCTATTAAATACATACAAGAGAAAGCAAAGAAATTCTGATCCTGAAAATTAATTACTAATTCACTAAGGGTTATTCCATAGACCAAAATTTTGCCTTAGGTACTATTATTGCATTTCACATAGGAACCCTAATCATGGACCACGAATACATTGTGTCTTGTACATGGAATGAAAAATCCAGGCCCTGTCCCAAGAAGCTTACAATGTGAGAGTATAGTAGATGGATGTGGGAGAACAAGGAAACAATCAGTACATACTTATATGCCCACATTACTTCATTAGCTGAATATCTCAAGAGTATTTTAATCTATGCAGTGTTGTTGTAGCCATGTTAGCCCAAGCGTATTACAGAGACAAGGCAATCTTTTATTGGACCAACTTCTCCTGGTGAAAGAGAGAAGACAGTTTTTCTAACATTTTGATCAGTTTATCCTCAGAACATGCTGGTGAGGGTTAGGAAATATTATTAGTACTATTTTAAAGATGGTAAGCTGAGAAAAAAGAAAGCAAGGCCACAAAGGAAGTATATGGCAAAGAAGAGAACTGAACTGACCTTGGATCTCTCATAGCAAAGGCTAGTACCCAAGCCAATGGATCACTCTATTCATCAGACTCTCCAATATTACATCTTTGGAGGTAACATCTGGGACTATTTGACCACATCTACCACAAACTTTTAAGATGCAACAGCCACAGCAAAATTATCCTCTTCTTTTACAAAGTCTCTTTGAATTATTTTTTCAACAACCCAAAAAGCAGTACCAATGAAGAAAATTGGGCCGAACACACTGAATTCAGAACTTATTACTCATTTGCTCTATACATGATCTGCATCAGTCTCAGAGACCTGCTTCCTTTAAATCAAAAGAAACCCAGTCTGTATCCCTGTGTAAACCTTATCTGTTGATCTCTTGATTTCTCCAATGATGAAAACCAAAATATTTTGAAAATAAAATATATGAACTTTTCTGGAAAATTGCATGAGCGTATGTATTTACATGTAAATCATGCCATTTTGGATCAGAGCAGGTGAAGGCTCAGCACACATGCACAAACACAATAGCAGAGCTGGTCAGAAGAATTGTAGAAAATCAAAATACATTTTGCTGTTTTTCACTTTCCAGCCAGCTCTAGCATCTAATTTATATCCACATTCTGATCAACCTGCATTAGACCACTAACACATGATCTTGAATAAGTTATTACAGAGTGTGAAAAGTAGACACTTGATCATGAGTTTGATATGATATGGATTAAATATGCCAACAAAATGATGTATTTTACCACAATGTATATATATAAAAAAATGACAATTGAGTCTTCCTCATTCACAGAGACACGGGAAATTTTCTCTTCAATCTTTTCAACATAGCAAATAAGCAAGCAGAAGAGAACACTGCAATCATGTCTTTTCTTTAGTTCTTTTGTTTTTTTAAAAAAATGACAGCTTCTACTTCCTCTGCTAGTAAAAGACATGAATTTCCATCCTCCGGCTCAAGGAGAGAAAAGAGACAAGTGCCTCCTAAATCCAGATGGCTTCTCTACATATTCTATCATTTCCCCCCAAAATCATTTGCTCTTTTATCAAACTTTCAAAAAGTAATTTTGCTGAAACCCATTGGATTTGTATAACTTTTTAAAACTCACAATTGCTCCATCTATCTGACATTTGGAGGCCCCTATGGAATCCACTAGCAACTAATGTTACCCCTTCCACTTTTTCCAATAATGAAGAAAATCCAATTAGACTAAATTTTCCTTCTCAGAATTTAGTAATCCAATTGTTTTGTTAATGCCTCTGCAGTGTTATTATGATAAGAAGTCATGAGCTGCATCAACACCTCAGATGTTCTGGGTATAGAGATGAAAATAAGGGCTATCTTTAGTGTATTAATTACTTTTTTTCTCCCCTTAGGTATTTTCTTAGACTTAGACCTAAATTAGTGAAACCAGGTTATTCTTTAAAATTGAATGAAAATAAATCTCCAGTTCTGTGTGTTCAAGAGCAGTTGCTCAAGATAAATCAAACACTTCAAAAGTTTGCATCTTCCTCTCCCTCATCACGTGTGGCTGAGTTCATTACCATTTTTCAATTAATCTGTATGTTTGGTATATACTAAAAACGAATGTGTTTTTGCAGATGTACGTTGAACATTCTTTTCTTAGTTTCTGACAGAAGTGGATGCAGAAAATCAATGGGTCAGACGCAGCATACTGCATTTCTAAAGCTTTCTTCGAAACCTCTTTTCCCCCACTGGGTAGCTTGATAAGGGAATATTCTAGTCAAGGTCTGGCTTCTGTTGCATATTTGAAAGAATGAAAAGACAAGCTTTTGACTAAGTTGCCCATTGGCCATTGATGTATAGAAACATTTACCCCAACTAAGCCCTTCCAAAACTGTCTGGTAAACTACAGCATATATTAAAAAAAAGACATATGAAGTCTTGCACATTAGTCCTTTCCAGAATATGCTGAATCAAACTAATCAGTATAAAATACTAATCAGTATAAAATATTCTTCATCGTAAAGACATGATAAAAATGGATCACATAAACTCAATATCAGTCCAGGTTTTAGCTTTATTTTCAATTTCTCTTGCTTCCATGGGTATAAGCCAGATTTTTTCATATCATCTTAACATATTCACTGCCTGTGTACACCACCTAAAATAACGAAGTAAGGAATTTCTCAAAAGTGGCCACCAGGTATTAAAATTAATATAACACACAAAACAAATTTAATTGCATTCCATTAAATAATTCCAACTAATTTCAACACACAGACTAAGAATATTTTATTTTTCCTACTTTCTGTGGAAAATTGACATAATGTTTTAAAAGAAAATCTATTTTGTACACGCAAACAAGCTATATAAAATGTTATAGATGAGATTGTCAGTAGCATTCAGCATTGACCTAACAGTGCTCCCTCTTAAATCAATGGCAAAACTCCCACTAACTGTAATGGGAGCAGAGTTTAATCATTCCGACAAGCGCTATTGAAAAATCCCACTAATACACTTGATTGAATTTATAGTTATACCATATCATTTTGTTCAAAAATTTAGTTTTAAAAGTTTTGCAAAACACTAGCTTCATGTATTCTTACTAATGATTAGATTTTAAACCACTGAAATGAGAGTATGACTTCAGCAAGTGTTCATAGAATCATAGGTCTGCAAGAAACCTCAGGAGATCATTGAGTCCACCCCCCAGCTCAAAGCAGGACAAACCCCAACTAAATCATCCCAGCCAGGGCTTTGTCAAGCCAGGACTTAAAAACCTTTAGGGATGGAGATTCCACCATCTCCCTAGGTAACCCATTCCAGGCCTTTACCGCCCTTCTAGTGAAATAGTTTTTCCTAATATCCAACCTAGACCTCCCCCACTGCAACTTGAGACCACTGCTCCTCATTCTATCATCTGTGATTACTAAGAACAGCCTGTTTCTATCCTCTTTGGGTAGTTAAAGGCTGCTATCAAATCACTAACACAGCTGCATTTAAAATACTTTAAACCTTTCACCCTGAACATATATAATTGTCCAGGCATTTCCATCGTCCTCAGAATGTATTGCCATGATAGGATCTAAACACCTAATGCCATAACTGTAATACTTTAAAAAGTATAATCATCAAAAAACATGTAGCCGCACTCATCTTGACTAGGGATGTAAGCGACTAATTGACTAGTCAACTATCTGGTAAGCAAAGTTTATCCTTATAATCATCCAGGAACCTACCCCTGCAATCAGCCCCAATGCCAACTCTGCCCACACGTCTATATCAGTGATTTCATCACTAGACCCAACCACATCAGCTACCAGATCAAAGGCACATTTAACTACACATCAACTAATGTGATCTATGCCATCAAATGCGAGCAATGCCCCACTGCCATGTATACTGGCCGAACTGGACAGTCTCTACTGGAAAAAATAAATGAACACAAATCAGATATCCGAAAAGGCAATACACAAAAACCTGTTGGAGAACACTTTAATCTGTCTGGACACTCATTAATGGATCTCCAAGTCACTGTTTTGTTTCACACCAATTCCACAAGCCAAATACACAGAGAAAAGTTGGAACCTAACTTCATTCACAAGTTTAATTCTTATGCAAATGGTATGAACCAGGATTTTGGCTGGCTCGCACACTATCTTCCACATCCTAATGACTTAACCAACCAAACAAACAATGGAGGTGCTAACTGTTCTTATCAGCCTCTTGTAACTATTTGAACTATCTACTCGCGCTTTTGCACGAGTGAATGTCCTCTAGCCAATTTCAAAGCTTGTTTCATTGTCTGCACAAGCCTTTCAGCAATCCATTTGTGGATAGGTGATACGGTGCTGAAGTGATGTGATGAATCCCATTTGCTTTCATAACATTTCCAAACTCCTGAGACACAAACTGAGGACCTTTGTAGCTCACAAGTGTCAATTTATTTCATAATACAGACTAACTAGAACCAGCCCAACTGGCTGGGCTGACCCCTAGTGACCTAACTCAGTTACTATAATAACAAGATCTATATCTACAACCCCAAAACACAGCATATTTCTCCCCCTTAATAAGAACACCCACCAAACTGTAGGGTAGACTGTTTCAAGTTCCCAGCTAACCCCAGGGATTATTTTGCCACATCTGTGGATTAACCTTAACTAAACATCCAGTTGTTGAGAAAGCCTTCTTTCTCTGGGTAGATTACGGCAGACATCTGGCATTCTTGTACCTGAAGGTGTTATGGGTGTGGCCTGACAAGGGGCTGGGAACTTGAAGTGTGACTCGGTGAGGCTGTCAGATCAGCTTGCTCAGGGAGAGAGTTTATGTTTGCCACAGGCAGTAATGGAAGAGGAGAGTCAGGAACAGGTGATTCTTGATGCGGTAGCTCACCAACAGTGGGGAGGTCAGTCAGCTCAACTGGAGATGCGTCTTGGGGGCACTTATCCACATTAAATTACATTGCCATGGGATAAGAGGGAAGGTCCTTTCATGGATTGAGAACTGGATAAAAGACAGGAAACAAAGGGTAGGAATAAATGGTAAATTTTCAGAATGGAGAGGGGTAACTAGTGGTGTCCCCCAAGGGTCAGTCCTGGGACCAATCCTGTTCAACTTATTCATAAATGATCTGGAGAAAGGGGTAAGCAGTGTGGTGGTAAAGTTTGCGGATGATACCAAACTGTTTAGGATAGTCAAGACAGAAGCAGACTGTGAGGGACTCCAAAAAGATCTCACCAAACTGAGTGATTGGGCAACAAAATGGCAAATGAAATTTAATGCAGATAAGTGTAAAGTAATGCACATTGGGAAAAATAACCCCAACTATACGTACATACGCCATAGTATGATGGGGGCTAATTTGGCTACGACAAATCAGGAAAGAGATCTTGGAGTTATCGTGGACAGTTCTCTGAAAACTTCCACACTGTGTGCGGTGGCGGTCAAAAAGGCAAATAGGATGCTAGGAATTATTAAGAAAGGGATAGAAAATAAGACCCAGAATATCTTACTGCCCCTGTATAAAACTATGGTATGCCCACATCTTGAATACTGTGTACAGATGTGGTCTCCTCACCTCAAAAAAGATATTTTGGCCTTGGAAAGGGTTCAGAAAAGGGCAACTAAAATGATTAGGGGTTTGGAACGGGTCCCATATGAGGAGAGGTTAAAGCGACTGGGACTTTTCAGTTTAGAAAAGAGGAGACTGAGGGGGGATATGATAGAGGTATATAAAATCATAAGTGGTGTGGAGATAAAGAAAAGTTATTTATTAGTTCCCATAATAGAAGAACAAGAGGACACCAAATGAAGTTAATGGGTAGCAGGTTTAAAACTAATAAAAGAAAGTTCTTCTTCACACAGCGCGTAGTCAACCTGTGGAACTCCTTGCCAGAGGAGGCTGTGAAGGCTAGGACTATAACAGAGTTTAAAGAGAAGCTAGATAATTTCATGGAGGTTAGGTCCATAAAAGGCTATTAGCCAGGGGATAGAAATGGTGTCCCTGGCCTCTGTTTGTCAGAGGCTGGAGAAGGATGGCAGGAGACAAATCTCTTGATCATTGTCTTCGGTCCACCCTCTCTGGGGTATCTGGTGCTGGCCACTGTCGGCAGACAGGCTACTGGGCTAGATGGACCTTTGGTCTGACCCATTACGGCCGTTCTTAGGTTCTTATGTTCAGACATAGCCTGACAATAACTGATAAACATGCTGCCGCCAGATAAGACCCTCTGCATTCTAGACAGTATAGGAAACAGGTCCTGTTTGAGCGATGACAGTGGCAGGGAGCCATTTAAATCCAGAAGCGTAGTTCTGAGCCAATATGGCTCTCTAGGACTAAAAGTTCGGTCTTTTGCTCTGGAAGCACCTGGTGACTTGACCTTGCTGTTGACGTTGCACAATTTGTCGCGGTTCATAAGGTTTCAGCAGGTCAAAGCAACTTGCATCCAATCATTAGAAAAGCCGAGGACATTTTGGATGTAGCATGAGGTGTGTTTCTGTAGGATAGTAAGAAGGTGTCCATACGCTTTTGCATGAGTGAATGTCCTCTAGCTGATTTCAAAGCTTGTTTCATTGTCTGCACAAACTTTTCAGCCAATCCATTTGTGGATGGGTGATAAGGTGCTGAAGTGATGTGATGAATCCCGTTTGCTTTCATAACATTTTCAAACTCCTGAGAGACAAACTGAGGACCTTTGTCTCTCACAAGTTGCTCTGGAAGACCAAAATGACAAAAGAGTCCCCGTAGTTTTTTGACAATACTCTCAGCAGTAGTGGACAGCATTATAGAGACTTCTGGCCATTTGGAATGGGCATTTACCACTACTAATAACATATCTCCCTCAACTCGGCCCACAAAATCAATGTGAATACATTGCAGTGGTTTTTCAGGCCAGTCCCATGGGTGTAGAAGTGCCAATTGAGGTGCATTCTTCATACCCTGGTATGATATACAAGCTCTTGACTCCTCTTCCATGGCACCGTCTAAGCCAGATCACCAAAAATAGCTTTGTGTAATTTCTTTCATGTGCACAATTCCACAGTGGCCTGAATGCAACTGTTCTAACATCTGTCGTCTCAGTATCTTTGGAATAATGACATGCATTCCCCACAACAAGCACCCAGAATGGATGGATAACTCCGTCCTCCTGGCCATGTAGGGTATGTCTACACTTGCACCCTATTTCGAAATAGGGATGCAAACGTAGGCATTCGAAATAGTGAATGAAGCCAGGATTTAAATATCCCGTGCTTCATTAGCATAATTGAGTCCGGGCGCGATTTCGAAATCGCGCCACTTCGAAATAAAATGTTCTGTGTAACCACATTATTTCGAGAGAAAACCCTTCTCTCGAAATAACTGTTATTCCTCATACAATGAGGTTTACCAGTTATTTCAAGAGAAGGGTTTTCTCTTGAAATAATGCGGTTACACAAGGTGTTTTATTTCGAAATAGAGTGATTTCGAAATAGCGCCTGGATGCGATTATGCTAATGAAGTGCAGGATATTTAAATCCCGTCTTCATTTACTATTTCGAATGCCTACATTTGCATCCCTATTTCGAAATAGGGTGCAAGTGTAGACATACCCATAGGGAACAAGGTCAGGTGAGACCTGAGAGTCCCGTAGAAATGTTCCATGCATCACTAGGTCCATAACTTGGGACAGTACTGGGTCAACACGAGTTGCTCTCTTAACTTGCACAGCAGCAGAAGTGTTCTCTACCTGTTCAAAATAGATTTCCTTCTGGCCACTATTTTGATGTTTGACTGGCAAAGGCAGCATAGAGAGGCCATCTGCATTGCCATGCAGAGTGTATTTCCGGTATCTGATCTCATATGTGTGTCCTGAAAGCCACAATGCCCATCGTTGCATACGACTGGCAGCCAATGGTGGAATACCTGTGGGTGGACCAAAAATTGCTATCAGAGGTTGATGGTCAGTGAGAAGTGTAAACTTCTGTCCAAACAGGTACTGGTGAAATTTCTGAAGCCTGAAAATGACTCCCAATGCTTCACGCTCAATTTGCACATAGTTAGTTTCATCCTTGCTTATGCTTCGTGAAGCAAAAGCAATGTCACTAAGATTCGGTCTCTGGCTTAACAGGGAGCAGCAAACTGCGTAGCAGAGAGTAGCTTAGCCCCTACAACACTTAAGAATATTGGCATCATCTTCTCTTCCTTAATGTCATTCACAATAACAAAAAGTTCACTCAATATAAACGTGCCGTTGCTCTATAGTCTCCTCTAAAGGTCCCAGTGGCCCTGCAAGTGTAGCCATGGCTGCTGCACCTCCCTTCTTTTTTTCTTTTTAATTTTTTTATTTTCCAGCCTCTGGGCTCCACTGATCTTAATTTCAGTTTGCACTGTCAGTGTAGCAGTCAGTTCTCACCCCCACCATCCAGAACAGCAAAGAGGTTTGTTTTCTTACATTGACTTCTACTTCTTCTGTTGCTGGAGGTAGCACAGGTATCCCACCCTCGTGGCCACTTTGTTATATCATTTGGAGTTCCAAAGTTTTAAAGAAATCACTGGAAACGGAGAGCTTGAGCCGTGGCCACAATTATGAAAATGAAGCGTGGGAAATTCAAATCCTGGCTTCATTTACAATTTCAATATGTCTAATTTACATTCCTTTATCGAAAAAGGAATTTAGTTTTGATGTACTCCTTCACATCAGGGTGCACCCACTTTCATCTCTGTATCATACTATCCCCTATTTTAAACCAGAGATGACACCAACATTATTGCAAGTTTCACTATGTAAGGAGGTCGGATTTAAGGGTAGTTCTTCACCCGTTTTGCAATAGTATCTGATCCTTAGTACTTAACAACACATAGAATCATAGAAGATTAGGGATGGAAGAGACTTCAGGAGGTCATATAGTCCAGGCACCTGCTTGAAGCAGAACCAATCCCAAATAAATCATCCCACCCAGGGCTTTTTAATCTAAGGATGGAGATATTCCACCATCCTCCTAGACAGCTCATTCCAGTGAAATATTTCACTCCTAGTGAAATAGTTTTTCCTAATATCTAACCTAGATTTACCTCACTGCAACTTGAGACGACTGCTTCTTTTTCTGTCACTTCCCTCAATTTGCTGGCATTGCTCCTACTAATGCAGTCCAATATGCTGTTAGTCTTCTTGGCAACAAGGGAACACTGTTGACTGATATCCAGCTTCTTGTCACCTAAAATCCCCAGGTTCTTTTTTGCAGAACTGCAGTCAGTCCCCAGCCTGTAGCAATGCATGGGATTCTTCCATCTTAAATGCAGGACTCTGCATTTGTCCTTGATGAACCTCATCAGGATTTCTTTTTGGCTCAATCCTCCAGTCTGACTAGGTCACTCTGACCATTATCTCTACACTCTATCATACCTTATCTCTATCTGTCCCCCCAGCTTAGTGTTATCTGTACACTTGCTGTGTCCGCGATCCTTCTCATCTCTACATACATTAAATACAGAATGTTTGCAAAATACACAAGATAAAACTATTTTAATTCATATTTTTGGCCCTGATTGTGGAGATCCTTACTCATTTCTCATTGATGTATATAGGAATACACACGTGAGAAAGGACTCGAGGGACACTTCTCTGTGCTTTTTTGCAAATATAATTATAAAATGAAAAATGTGTATAGGACAACAAATTTACCCAAAAAGAAAGGAACTGAATTTTCCCAATATAATAAGCACTTCTCTAAATATATGAGAGAAGCTATTAACAACCGAGTGTTAGCTTCCCATGCCCCAGCTTTAAAAGTTAATTGGTTTTAATAATTTCCTCTAAATTTATTTTTATGAAGAACAGAAATATAGTCAGGTTAAAAATCATGAGTCTGATTTTTAGAAGTGCTGAACCTGAAGCCAACAGAGGACAGAGGTTTTAAAAACCTATTAAGTTTATGCACAAGATTTTTATTTTAAATAATATTTTCTTGCCTACGCTGAAGCCTACCCCCTCAATCTGGTAGCTGGAAGTTTAGATATCCAAGTTCTGATTAAAGGTGTTATCTTAAAAGTAAGATGTAATTTTTTGCATTGATTGGACATTTTGAGACAAGCACACAATAAGTTAATTGCATAATTTCTTGCATTAGACATCATGTTATTAACTTCATCAAGCATTACAATTAACTATTCCTCTCACATTATTTCCTAAGTATTTGCAGTGTTCAAAAAGTCAAGATGAGACTTCAACTGGCTTAAGGCATAACATGCTTTTTCTATAGCCGTTTATAATTAACAAATCAGCAATACCACATGACAACACACACAGATTTACAGGCTAACTGCAATATGAATCTCAATATCTCTTCATTCTAGACAGTAGATGAGGAAAATAAATAATTGGACAAACTCACAGAATCAGGGAAGGTTACTATTCTTTACATATAATAATAAAAAACCTTAATAATACCAACATTGGCCCAGGGGAGAATGTGCTTTTAGCGTGCGTTTAATGCTAAATATCATAGAATCATAGAACCATAGAGCTGAAAGAGACCTCAGGAGGTCATCAAGTCCAGCCCCCTGCTCTAGACAGGACCTATCCCAACTAGATCAACCCAGTCAGGGCTTTGTCAAGCCGAGACTTAAACCTCTAGGGATGGAGACTCCACTACTTCCCTAGGTAACCCATTCCAGTGTTTCAGCACTCTCCTAGTGAAATAGTTTTTCCTAATATCCAACCTGGACCTCTCCCACCACAACTTAAGACCATTGCTCCTTGTTCTGCCATCCGTCACTACTGAGAACAGCCTTTCTCCAGCCTCTTTGGAACCTCCCTTCAGGAAGTTGAAGGCTGCTATCAAATCCCCCCTCACTCTTCGCTTCTGCAGACTAAACAGACCCAACTCCCTCAGCCTCTCCTCATAGGTCATATGCTCCAGCCCCCTAATCATTTTGGTTGCCCTCCGCTGGACCCTCTCCAATGCGTCCACATCCTTTTTGTAGTGGGGGGCCCAGAACTGGACACAGTACTCCAGATGTGGCCTCACCAGAGCCGAATAAAGGGGAATAATGACATCTCTGGATCTGCTGGCAATGCTCCTCTTAATGCAACCTAATATGCCATTAGCCTTCTTGGCTACAAGGGCACACTGTTGACTCATATCCAGCTTCTCATCCACTGTAACCCCCAGGTCCTTTTCTGCAGAACTACTACTTAGCTGGTTGGTCCCCAGCCTGTAATTCTTCTGCTTGGGATTCTTCCGTCCCAAGTGCAGGACTCTGCACTTGTCCTTGTTGAACCTCATTAGATTTCTTGTGGCCTAATCCTCCAATTTGTCTAAGTCATTCTGGACTCTATCCCTGCCCTCCAGCGTATCTACCTCTCCCCCTAGCTTAGTGTCATCTGCAAACTTGCTGAGGGTGCAATCCATCCCCTCATCCAGGTCATTAATAAAGATATTGAACAAAATTGGTCCTAGAACCGAACCTTGGGGCCTTGGAATATGTGCCATGATTGCACTGAAGTCATAAGCATAAGCTTACATTTGAACACATACTGAAATACTTTTCTGAATTAAGCCTCAAGAAATATTTTTAAGATAAACTAAAGGTACATTCTCGGACAAAAATAACTATATGAGAGGTAAGGCCTCAAATCTGCAACCCTTGCCTACTGCTTCCAGGTTTAACAGATGAGTAACAGTAAACATATGGGGCTTGGTCCTGCACTTACTGAAGTCAATGGAAAAATTCCAGGTGCAGGATCAAGTCTCCAACTAGACCAGGGCTGAGCAAAATACGGCCTAGGGGCTGGATCCAGCCTGCCAAGCCATCAGATGCAGCCCACGGACCACTCTGCCAGGATCCTCAGGCATGCAGCTACCCTGGTTTTAAGTGCAGTTCATGCAGCTCTCTGCTCTGCAGGTGGGGGGGGGGGGGGGAGAGGGGTTTCGTGTGATCTCACAACCCAATCCTCAGCTCCTAGAGGCTGGAAACAACTAGCCAATAGGGACTGATCCCAGTCAATCTCTTAGCTCCTATTGGCTGGAAACAACCAGCCAACAGGGGCTGAGAGATTGGCTGGGGGATGGGAGCAACACAAGCCTCTTCCCTCACTGAGAGCTATGTACTTGGGGGTACTGCAAGGCTGCTGGCTGGGAGACACTTACGTAAGCACTTCCCAGCCAAAGCCTGCCTTTGGCACCCCTGCCTCTCCTGCATCCCAACTCCCTCCCCCAGGTCCCTCCCTGAAGCCCTCTGCACTCCCTTGCCCCAGGTCACAACTCTCTCCCAGCACCCCTTCCATACCCCTCACCCAGGCCAGAATCCTCTCCTACAGCCAAATACCCTCCCAGGCCCTACACCCCATTCCCCTGACCCAGGTCACAACTCCCTTCTTCACCCAGACTCCCTCTTAGACCTCACATCATCTGCTGCATTCCGGTCCCTAATGCTGCGTGCCCTTCGGCACCTAGACTCTGCATCTCCTCTACAGAAAAGTGTGTCCCTTGACCACTTTCCAAAATCCTGGAGTAGCCCCCCATACAAAATTATTGCCCACCTATGGACTAGACCAATACTCTCTTTCTGTAACTGTTCATGTACATCAGTATTTCCAGAAACAGGGCCTAAGTGTTTTATCATATGATAATGTGTTCTAAGTCTGAACTTCCCCAAATTTCAAATGTTTTTGTTTCTATTCACGACTCTAGTTTTGAGTCCTCTGTAAAAAGATTTTCTTAAGATACAATATTACTCAGATGAAAATTTCCCCTAAATTTAAGGCACAGGAATACAATATAGTTTTCTAGTTGATTAGAATCGATTCAGTTGGATGTGCAGTGAAACTGTTGCCCTATTAAGTAAAAAAAATCATCAGTTATCAATTCTAATGTAAGTATTATCTTTAAATGCCTATACAGGACGCACTGGATTAGATAAAACAAATTAATATGCTTGTGATGCAGAAAAGGCATTAACAGCCAAAATAAAAAATACTAGAAATGCTGTGGATGATAAACAATCCACATAAGCCCGTGGCCACCAACCGGTAGATCGTGATCTACCGATCGATCGCAGGGGCTCTATGAGTCGATCTTTAGCTCCTTCTGGACTGAGTACCTGCGCACAACTAATTTTGAATTGGCACTCTTTGCGGAGCAGGTACTCACGGAGAAGCAACACAGGTGAGTAGCTGTGGTGGGATTTGTTGGGTTGGGAGGGCTGAAACACCCTGGCCAGCTGGCTATGGGGGAGGAGGCTGCGCCGCGCTCCAGCTGATCGGGCCTCTTTCCTTCTGCTCCAGCCCACGTGGAGCATCGTGCACCCTGGCTGAGCGCCATGGCCAGCTGGCCAGGCAGCCGCTCCTCTTTGCTCCAGCCCAGCTTCCCTGTGCTCAGCCCGGGGAGGCTGTGCCACTCTCCTGCTGGCTGGGAAGCCCTTCCTTTTTGCTCCAGCCCAACTAGAGTGAGGCGCAGCCTCCCTGGGCTGAGCACGGTGCAGCTGGGTTGGAGCAAAGAGGAGCGGCTGCCCGGCAGCTGGCTGTGGTGTTCAGCCCAGGTGCACCACACTCCATGTGGGCTGGAGCAGAGGGGAAGCTGCCTGGTCAGCTGGCCCTGGTGTTCAGCAGAAGCAGAGGCTGCGCCGCACTCCAGCTGACTGGGCGGCTTCTCCTCTGCTCCAGCCCAGGTAGAGCATGGTACGCCTGGGCTGAACACCATGGCCAGCTGGCCGGGCAGCTGCTCCTCTTTGCTCCAGCCTAGCTGCACTGCACTCAGCCCTGGGAGGCTGCGCCTCACTCCAGCTGGGCTGGAGCAAAGAGGAAGGGCTTCCAGATCAGCAGGAGTGCGGCACAGCCTCCCCCGGCTGAGCGCAGGGCAGTTGGGCTGGAGCAAAGAGGAGCAGCTGCCTGGCCAGCTGGCCATGGTGTTCAGCACAGGTGCACCCTTCTCTGCAGGAGCGGGGAGTCTGCCCCAGAGGAGGCGCACGCTGGGGCTTCCCTGCTCCGTTGGAGGAGGGGGGAAAAGTCCTGGGGGGAAGGGGGCACAGGGGACTCCCTGCTCCCACTGGCACCCTGCCCCCTGTCCCCTCTCCCCCACTGGCACCCTGCCCCCTGCTGCAGAACCCTGCCCCCACCCCAGAACCCTGTCCCTTGCCCCCATTGCCACCCTGTCCCCTGCCCCAGCACCCACTAACACCCTTTCCCAGTACCACGTCCCCTGCTCCCACCAGCACAGTTGGAGCCACATTAGTGAGGCTTGGGGGTTTCTGGAGGAGGTTTTTTTTGCATCTCCCTTGGGTGGCCCCAACTGACTTTTCTGTGGGTCAGTGACCCCTAACTCAAAACAGGTTCCCTGCCCTTCTCATAAATAAAGACAATGCAGAAACTTTTTGTGTTTGACATAGTCTTTATTTAAAAATGAAGCCTGGCCAACAAACCCCCAACTGAGGCCAAGCCCCCATCTGGCCACAGCATTATAACACTCCTGGACCCCCCAGAACCTAGATCTGAGCCTATCAAACACTGGAACACCCTGCCCTGAGCCCCTCACATACCCCAACCCAAATTCCTGCACCCTCACATCCAGAAGCGTGAAACAAGGAATAAGGGGGCTGCCAAAAGAAGGGGTTTTTCTGACAATTGGTCCAGTCTAGACAGGCCAAATGTTGGGAAAACCTCTTCCTATAGAAGAATCGGGAAAAAAGTGGCAGTGTAGAGTGTATAAGGGCTGGGGATAGCAAGTGATGGAGCGGAGGAGAATAGAGAGGGCGGGGCTTCAAGGAAGGGGTGAGGTTTCGAGGGGAGGGGTGGGGCAGTAGATCTTCGCTTGTTCTGAGATTTAGAAAGTGATTTTGAGTGTAAAAAGGTTGGAGACCACTGACATAAGCTATTATAAACCTAACAATATTTTTTACCTAGAGGAAATTTCTTAACAAGAACAAATTTATCTCTATGTTTTGCTTTGGCAAGGAACATAGTAGCAAACATTCATTAGGATGATTTCCAAGTAGACATATAACACTGCATACCACACAACTGAACCTCTGCGTATGGGACCATCACATTTTCAAGGGGGGGGAGAGAAAGGGAGGAATCCCTAGCATGACTGTTAAGTTCCACCCTTTCCCACTCAAATGTGAAGTTATAATGAGAAAGATAGGTTTATCCCCATATTGATATTCACCCTATTCATTAGTTAATGGTAAAGAAGCAGACACCAGGAACCTTTATAGTACACCATCCTGTTTAAATTATGATATATGGAAAAATAAAAACAATCTAAACAGAGGAACTGCTATATCAGTTTAGAGAAGTGTATGTTCTAACTTACTATCCTGTCTCCAATGGATACAGACGTTTTAAGTGATTGTACAAGAAACATTTATGGAATGATTAATTGCCAATAATCTAGGTGAAGTTTGCTCTTAAACCTCTCTCATGTCTCTCTGTAAGAGTCGATATCAATGGGGGGCAACTTGGAGTTCACAGGCTGGATGCCGCCCATCAGGGTTCTACATGTGGCCTGTGAGACATATTGTTTATCATTGCCCATGTTCAGGATTGCCAGAGTCCATTGGTTTCCATCTGTGTAGTTTTTTCCTACCAGTATTACTAAAGTGACATGCATGTTTAGTAAGCGCATGTAAAGTGAGATGTGTGCTGGCTGCAAACATTGACTGCAAGACCCATGTGCTCCAATCAAAGCATTACTGAAGAAGTGAGTTGTGCCCACGAAAGCTCATGATACCATCTACATGTTTTGTTAGTCTTTAAGATGCTACTAGACTATTTGTTGATTTTTAAGTTTTTCCTTATCCCGAGAGACCATCTTAGTTATGACAATCTTGTGGCCCACTAAGATGAAAGAGGGCCACTCATGTGGCTCACTCACTAGCCTACATTGCCCATTGCTGGTCCAGATTGTATGGAACAAACATTTTTTCCCCCAGTTCTCATTCACTTTTTAGTTTTTTGACTGCCCCATATTTTCTTCTTAGTGACAAGTACTTCCTTCTGGACAAGGGAATCTCAATGTATTAACTTGGTGACATTTTTTAATAATAAAACCACCACATATAATTTGCTGAAATTTAACATAACTAGCCATTCCTTGCTTAGAATAGGCACAGAAAAGGAGTGCTAAAAGTATGGCAAAAGAGGATTCTGGCTCCAACCACAGGACAGTTTACATAACACTCGTAGATATTATGTCATTTATACTAAAAACCACATTTTTTAATTGGATGATGAAATCTAACATTTTTGGCAACTAGCCATGCATAGAACACAGACAGGCTAATGTTAAAGAAAACAAATTTTTATTCATTTACTTTGTGGGAAATGAACTGTGCAGTGAATTATTTCGAAGAGGAAAATTGTAATTGCATGTGTAATAAAGCTGAAAATTAAGGAGAAGCAGATGGGAGACTAAAAGTTCTTTTCCTGTTAAGTGATAAGAGGATGATTTATAAGTATTTGACATTAGCTAAAATTACTTTTGGGAAAAATGTTTACAGCAAATATGTTGCTCCATAGGCTCTATGGAGGGTTTGTCCACCCTCCCCTGAAAGACAAGGAGAAAGAACCCCCATTAGACATACTCTGCACCTGTCAGGTGATTAACTGGCCAGAGGAAGCAAGGCCTTGTAAGTAGTCAGAGGGTTAGGGTTGAGAGATTCTGGGTAGAATTAAAAGGGGGTAAAAAACAGGGTGATGTCATAGGAGGGGTCTATCACAGACCACCTAACCAGGAAAAAGAGGTGGATGAGGTTTTATTTAAACAAGTAACAAAATCATCCAAAGCACAGAGGACTTAGAGGTGACGAGGTTGTGTTCCTATTACAGTGGGAACAGCAGCCAGTTCATTGTGTATTCCCCCAGCTCCACCAGTTGTCTGCCTGGCACAGGTCCACAGGTGAAAACAGACAAGGGAAGATATGTTCAAGGAGGAAATGTATTGGATATATACACTCCTGGAGGAGATGTGGGCCAAACCCCAGGACAGGGTTGTGGAAGGCAGGAGAAGAGAGTGTGCAAGAAGTTACAAGCAAGGCAACTTTGCCTCCCTGATGACAATAATGGTGCACCTGGCTGTGTGTTTGGAGAAGAACCATCCACTGGCTGTTTCCCAAAGTCACAACCTTCCGTAGTAGAATGGTATTGATCACCTTGGCTATTTGTATAATAAATTGTCCCCACTGTAGAATTCCTCACTCTAAACTAATTCCCAACTGACCTGTAGCTGTTTGGTGTTGCAAGCTTCCACACGGCTATTGCTACACACTTCTCCAGTGTCAGAGAGGGTCTCACTCTGGTATTCTTGCACTTCGGGACAGGGGAAAGACATTCACAAACTTTCAAAAAAGTGGCTTTGCGCATTTGGAAGTTGTGCAGCCACTGCTGATTGTCGCATAGCTGCATCACAATACAGTCCCATCAGTCTGTGCTTGTCTCGGGGCACCATAACCGGCATTCCACTGTGTCCACAGAATTGACGGGCAGCTGCGTTTTCATCAGCGTAAGGGCTTGCAGGAACAGCAAGCCCATGAGATCCTGAGATTCATCCTCATCCTCTTCTTGACACAGTGATGAGTGTACATTCTCAAAATACTACGCCATTAGGTGCACGAATGCGGACATCAACATCACAATGGTTTGATGTAAAATGGGATCCATGCTTGCTCTGCTATGGCATCTGTGCGGACAACCAGGACAAAAAAGGGTGCAAAAATACTGTTTCCGATTTATGTCAAGCAAGGGGGGGAGGGATTAGATGAGTTGATTATCAGATGTTGAAGATATGAACCCATAAGCACCTTCTGCAGCTCCCAGCATGCACCAGGAGCATAACCCAGAAGTGGCTCAGGCACTGTGGGATGGCTACTCACAGTGCATTGCTCTCAAAGTCAACAGCAGGCTCCCTAATGGGGATGCACTACTTCAGAGTACATTGAATTCTTGCCTGCAGTGAGGACATGGACCTTCAACTTTGCAAAATCAGGTGACCAGACATCCATCATAATAGATTTAGTCTTATCTCAGTGTAGATGTGGCCTGAGAAGGGATATGATAGCAGCTTTTAAGTACCTAAAGGGCATTACCAGGAGGAGGAAGAAGAATTGTTCTGAGAATAAGACAAGAAGCAATAAGCTTAAATTGCAGCAAGGGAGGTTTAGGTTAGACATTAGGAAAAAACATTGTCAGGGTGGTTAATCACTGGAATAAATTGCCTAGGGAGGTTGTGGAATCTCCATCACTGGAGATGTTTAAGAGCAAGATAGACAGACATCTGTCGGGGTTGATATAGATTGTGCTTGCTCTTGCTGTGAGGGCACGGAGCTGGACTTGATGACGTCTTGAGGTCCCTTCCAGTTCTAGTATTCTATGATTTTATCATTAGTCCATGAGGGTACACAGCAGAAGAAACATGGGATTCAGCAGTGAGGACATTTGGGGCTCATCTAGACTACGCTAAAGTGTTGAAAGGGAATATGCAAATTCTGCGGGAATTTGCATGTCTTCTTCTGATCTCACTTTCGAAAGCAGAGCTTTTGAAAGTGAAAGTAGTCAAGACGCGTTTTTTTGGCACCCCCCCCTTTTTCGAAAAGCTGCGTAAACCTCATTTTTGGAGGAAAAGTGTCCCCTTTCGACAGTTTAGCATAGTCTAGATGAGCCCTTGGAAAGCTGAGTATAGGAATATGGGTGAGAATCTGTTTTTAAGTTAGGAGCAAAAGATTCCCTTTTTGTGTAGGCAAATTTATTGTGGATATAAGAACTGGAAACTATATTTTAAATTCCTCAAAGAGAAGCCACTTCCAGCAAATGCCAGGTGTGAATGAGCACACTGGTTTCATTGTCCAGTGGAAGAAACACCTGCATTACTGTCCACGTCTGCTGTGATTTTCATTTCATATAAAAAATACCGATGGCCTCTTGTCATTTATGCTGTCAGATAACCATATGCTATGAAGATGGTGAGCCATACAGTAAACTTTATATTACAGATGAAGAAGACTGTTAAATTGCTGAAAACATCAGATTATTTTGAGGTGAAAAGTGTGAACATGATCAGCAACAAAATAATCAAGCATTGTCTCTAACAATAAGAAACTATGCAACTGGGTGCTGGTGAAGGAAGGTTGTCAAGACAGAATATGAAGTGACTTCCACACTACCAGTGTAATTAGGGATCCATGCATTTGGAGCCATAGCTTCTCATAGATTGCCAACCTACATCAGACTTTCAGGACCTATCATTGTTCCTCTCAATGAAGGGAAGACTCAAAGTTTCAGAAGAATCACCAGTCTTGTGAAACATCTTATGCTTTTCTGTGTCCATGTTTTTGTGGCATTTTTTGTGCAATAGGGAACAATCTAGCCCTCAGTAATTTCTGAGTGGTATCATATTACTTAAGATATAATGACAATAAATGCCAAAGCACAGATAAGCCATTTATTTTCAAAGCAGGAGATGTTAATTCTGTGATAGTGTTCTATAACAAATGACATTATTTCCATTATTCTAAATTGTGAATGTTGATTTAAATCATTTCATCTGATGACTGCTACTGCAATACAGTCACAGTTGCTCATTGAGCTATTCTGAACCTGTGTTATTTGCATTGGCTACTAATAACACTTTGCATTCCAACAATACACAACACTTTTCGTCAGATGGTCAGAAGATAAATGACCTGTCTCTGGTTACAGTACAGCTTAGTGACACGGCCAAAAACAAAATCCATCAGTTAGACTCTTATGACCCCAATGCACTCTCTACACTGGAAAAATTTCAGGAAAATCAGAGGACTATTTGATACAAATGACATTATACCCCCTTATTGATTTGTATCAGAATTTTCCAGCTTTTATTTTGTTTTATTAGTAATAGTCATCCAGATCAGCCACCTGAGTGGCTAACATAGATTTCATGGTAAAATTGGCTGTGACTATATAAACTGCATGGCTCCTTTCAGAAAATACAGTTCTGTGGCATCTAACAGAAGTAGATATTAGTTATATTTTTTGTTCTTTCCATTTATATCTGAACTGCTGATCCTATCTCTGGTAGCTCTCACAGTAAGTAAGATCATAGCACACAACATTATATATAAAATAAAGCAATTCAGGGGATAGATTATGTCATTAGTGCTTATCCAGTTCAGACCAAGAAAGCACAAACATCTAAACCCAACCAGACATGCAGGCCTGACATGCTCCTCTCTCAGCAACCCATCTATACGAACAGTTAGTACTTACGAGTGTAGAAGTACCAGGATGCCACATACTAAAGTCCATTTGGACCTACCACCATACACTACAGGTTCACTTTGATCTTCCCCACTTTGAAATGGGAGTAGATCAAAGTGCATAAGGGAACATTTAGCACACTGTAATAGGATTCATTCATCAGCTTGCCACACAACAATTGTTCTTCTAGACAAACACTATGAAAATTGCAAGGGATTTCGTATCTTATGTTTACTCTTTTTTCCCCTCCCCTTTGATACTTTGAGTGGCAGGTGAGGCACAGAGTGCACAATGTGTGCACCACCATAGCTCTGTCTTTCTCTGCACCCCTTTAACATTTGAAAAATACCTTGGCTCCTGGCTGCTTCCTAACACAAGGGTTTTTTGGAAAACAGAATCCAAAAGGAACTTGCACCACCTAACCCAAGAAGAAGGAGAGAGGAAGACTGGAGACGCACTTAGGATGCTAATCATTGGACGTGGCAGAGCCAAGAGCACATGGACTTTGTTTGACCTTAGGCATGGAGTTACAGGGATTAGAGGTTATAATGCTCAGTATCAAAATTAGAAATGTAAGAGTTTTATCCATTAACCGATTAAACTTTTCATGGGGCTGGAGGCACTGGTAGCCCCGGAAGCCCTGTGGGGGTGGAACTGGTAGCAGTCCCATGGGACCAGGTGCCATTGCAGCCTGGGAGCCCCATGAGTGATTAACTGTGAAACCAATAGAAATTGTATCAGTTACATGGTTAATTTTTTTTTTCATTTTTTATATCCCTACTCAGGACCCGTAACTTTTAGATGCCTAGAATATAACTGCAATTCACAAAACCTGAATTAGGTACCTAGGCTGCTACACAATGGAGAGTGTACTTTATCACACTGGCTTTTGTAAATTACATTCTAGACAATGAGCCAGCTGAGCTAGTCAATGGGTCATACAACCAGAAGGGCCTGTGGTAAATCCCACCCCCTCTCACAGAGATGTTCATACGCTGTGGTAATGGGAATCATGTACCTATGAGCTTACAGAAATACCATTCTGGGGTGTGGGAGGCAGTAAGCCATTACAATCTGTTGGATTTTTGTTGATTTGTATCCAAAATGTTAAGTACAATTTTCTTCAGTAATCTTTGCTGGCTTTATAAAATGGTACCCTGATTATCTCTCAGTAAATATTCCACGGCTAATGGGAAACTAATAGAGATTAGGGTACCTTTTTCCTCTTTTTTTAAAATTTAAATGATATTAAGACAAAAGCATGAGAGATGCTGTGTCCAATCACATTTGCACTCAATAGCGTACAATGCAGGAGACAAACAGTTTTGTAATCAACTCCTGAAGAATTAGTATGCAAACTTTTATCATTGACTTTAGGGCTGGTAAAAGTCTAGCAGCCCTGATAATTACAAAAGAGTTGCAGGATAGGCAGCTTCAATAAATCTAAGCTTGGCCTAGAGAAATGACTTCTTGTGGGGAGTACAGCATACCTACTCAATGCAGGTTATCTTGGATAAATTACAAAAAAGAGAGTCAATCATGATTTAAACTTTATTTATAATAAAAACAAAATTTTTACCAAAGTAGAAAGTACATTACTGCCCTAAATCAATTGTCATGTGGGTTTTAAACAGACAAACAGCTATCCATTAAGGAGTAATTTCAGGGTTAATTTAACATCAGTTACCATAAAAAGGATCAAGGCATCAAATTTCCTAGTTCAGTTTTGGAGATATTCACATAGGAAAAAGAAAACCTCTCCTGGTGTTGCAGAGATATTAATGATTTTTAGAGAAATTATTGAAAAAAATTAACCTTTCTGTGCAGACAAGTCCTGTAATGCTGCAGTTATCAGATATACTGAATACATACATGATTGTTATGGAAATTAGAGCTTGCTGATATTTTATCCTCTCTATTTTCCCTAATGTAGCTTAATGTGTGTATTTTTTGTATTTTTTTCAAATCAGATTGTTTTCTAGCTATCTGATTCCTCTCCTCATCTTATATTCCCAAAGAATTCATGGTAAAATAACAAAAAATTGTTTCTGACATATGCATGAGAGTTACCCAGTGACGTAAAAAAAAAAAATTGGCACATAAATGTTACTCATATTACTTAAGAGCTGAGAAATATACAGTGTGTAGACACCAGCAGTAGTTTAATATTGGACTTAAAACATCTGTTTAGCACATCTAGTCTAGGTGCAGAACACTATACACTACCATAAATCAAAGAAAGAAAATAATTCTGAGCATGACATCTAAACAGGTATCAGTTATCAAACCACTACATAAGCAATTAATGTAAAACTTGATGTTCATAATCTTGCATATATAAAAGAAAAGGAGGCAAAAGATTCAGAAGAGAGCGTGAACAAAAAAGTGCTATAACATCATGAATTCTAATGTCTCTTCTCTATTTAATTGCCTTGAGACTGAGATATTCCCCAATTTTTGACAATTTTGGACCACTCCACATATTGCCCACTGCGAGACTATTGTGCTTCTCCAGGAGAACAAGGAGTCTAGATTCCTCCTCAGTCAGATATGGCTTGGTAATGATGTGAGAATCTGTCCAGATAAGGCTATGACTAGATGATATGGCAACTTTTTCAGTACTGGGAACTCCATTAGTATAAGTAATACATAAAATATATAGGAATTGACTGTGTATCATCTCTGAAATATTTGTCCCTCAAGGTTTTAGCTGGTCTTCTGATAACATAGATTGTCCAAACTGTACAGCAGAACTAAACATTTTTGGGCCATGCACAACTCCTGTCTATTTATGGGAAAAGAGGGAAAGCGTTCCTTTAAACTATATGAAACATAAAAATTGCCATATTAACATAAACCAGTGGTCTTTTTCTGCTGATATCTTAACAGATACCCTCATAATGCATATATCCTGGATGCTAATGAGCCTCTGCCTCCTATCAGTGCTCATCTAATTTTTATCCCAGCTAGTACAATCACCAATACTTTGTGAAGTGAACCTAAGAACGAAACATGTAACAAATAAGTTAAAACTACCCTATCAGAATGGTGTTGAAATATCCCTAGAGGTCCAGCCTCGTCAATCTTGACTGCTCCTGTGGGGTTAATGGGTTTTGCTTTGGTCTGACAGGCTATCTGTCTTCCTGAGTCTATTTCTACCCTTAGAACAAGTGGTCCCATAGGCCTTTTCATGACATCTGGCACAGAAAATGCTGTGCTTGTGTAAAATCTTGGTGAAATGAAACATAATAGATCTTCTCAAGACAAATTATTTCTACCATAAACATTTCTCAGGGAAGTGAGGATAAACAGTATGAATTTCTCACTTTGTAGACTGTGTAAGTGAATGGGAGTACAGAGCTGGTGCAGAAAGAGAGGGAGCTACAGAAGAAAACATCTTTAATGCTACTGAAGTGAAAAATTGGTTTTTACTTTTATCTGTAGCTTTGGACTTATAACTATTGCTAGTCAATGAATCTTAATACCTCTAACTACACAGGAGAGGCATATTGATTTCTGTGATGTATGAAAGCCGTGACTCAGCCAGCTTATTAGATGTGAAAGAAGGAAGACTGTTCCAATGGAGGGAAGGCAAACATTTGTAGGAGTAATTCTTTCAGGGTGTGTCTAGACTACAGGGTTTTGTCGACAAAAGTGGACTTTTGTCGACAAAACTATACCTGTGTCCACACTGCCGTCGAGTTCTGTCGACATAACGTCGACATAACTTAGCAGTTTTGTCGATGGCTGTAAACCTCATTCTACGAGGAATAACTCCTTTGTCAACAGAGTTCTGTCGACAAAAGGTAAGTGTGGACACAGGGGAGAAGTTATGTCAACAGAAAAGGCCTCCAGGAAGAACTCCTGGTGGACACTCCTGCCACAGCTTTCAACTCTATTGTTCCTGCCTGCAGCCATCTTTAAAAGGCACAGGCACCCAGGATCAGTACTCTGGCAACAAGCCAGCTCCAGAGAGGACCCTGACGGTGCAGCTCTTTCCAGTAGGGACACTCGGGAGATATGTCCCAGGGACAAGCTCCCCAAGGCCCCCCTGGCCCTTCCAGGGACTCATCCCACCGGGAACCCCAGGGCACCAAGCGCCGGGCACCCTCCTGGTCTGGCCCAGAGATAAAAGCCCTCTTGGGGCTCTGGGTTGAGGAGTCGTCCCTCCAGGCCATGCAGTGCAGCAAGAGGAGGAATGCAGACGTTTATGGCCGAATGGCAGAAGGCCTTGCCCTGAAAGGTCACCACCCTCGCACAGTGGAGCAGGTCAGGGCAAAAGTTAAAGAGCTGCGTCAGGGGTATGTTCGAGCCCGTGAGCGCAGCTCCCGCTCTGGAGAAGCGCCACACTACTGTGCATGTTATAAGGAGATCGACCAGATCCTGGGGGCAGGGGAACCCTTGCCTCTCAAGTGGCTAGTGGAGTCTGGGTTGGAGACCCCTGGTCAGCAGGGCCGCAACTCCAGGGTGACACCCCAGCACAACACCAGCAGCTCCAACAGGAGGAGGAGGAGGAGGAGACCACCACCAGCAGGAGCACAGCGACCCTGACCCAGGACCCAGACGCCCAAACCCAGGAGGCCTCCCAGGCAACTTCAGACACTGGGGAGGGAACATCAGGACGTGAGTGCTGTGAGGGTCCACCACAACACAGGGCAGAGCAGGTGGGAGCAAAGGGGATGGTGCAGTGCTGTGACATGTC
Source organism: Pelochelys cantorii (assembly GCA_032595735.1). NCBI lineage: Eukaryota > Metazoa > Chordata > Testudines > Trionychidae > Pelochelys > Pelochelys cantorii. Next base: position 29,228,944 of record CM064340.1, read on the forward strand.
ATGTTGATCACAGTTGGGGGGGCACACCCATGGCCACCCTCAGGGAGGGCCATCCTACCCCTGCACCCTCACAGCTGCTAGGCACCACCTGCTCCTGCAGGCAGCGATGCCAGGGGCAGGCATGGGTCGGGGATGCCGGGATTGCCTCACAGCTGCAGGCCTCTCAGTACTCTGCGGGAACCCCAACCATGGCCTGACACTTGTCTGTGCTGCTTGGCCATGGGGTGTGTGCGAGGGGGGGCAGGATGGTGGCCTGCACACCTTCTGGGCTACAGGGAGGCCATGGCTGCGGGCCAGGCCACACCATGCCTTACTGAGATGCACATGAGCAGCCTCTGACCCTAGGACAGGCACTGCCTGCTGACAAGAAGGAGGGCATGCATGACTGATGACTTTTCCCTCTTGTCCTCCACAGCTGGACCAGCTGACCGGGAGGGGGGCGCCATACCTGCCCCACCACCCAGACGGCCGCAGGGAACCCAGCAGCACTGGTGCACCTACTTAGACCTGGTGCGCCAGCACATTGAAGTCCTGCAAAGGATGCAAGACTCCATGGAGAGGAGGCTGGAGGCAGAGGCCGAGTGGCGCCGGCGCTTGCTGGACGAATTCACCCAGCAGTGCAGGGACATCTGCGCAGTGATCCAGGAGGCCATGGCCTTCCCCGGTCCTGTGCCTGGTCCTGCCCCTCCTCCTCAGCCTACCCCCCAGCTCAGCCCCTGCCCCCCCCTCAGCCCCTGCCATCCCAGACCCAGGTCCAGCCCCACCTCCTGCCCAGCCCGCATGCACAGCCGGATGCGACAAGGCCTCCGGAGCCAAACTGCCAGGGGCTCTTCCTCCAGGCAGCCCCCTTAGCCCTGAGCTTCCCTCCCCCCTTCCTGGTTGACATTCCCCCTTCCCACCAGTGACAGTAACTGAGGGACGCTCTTTATTTTGTTTACAAACAGTTTATTTTCTAAGAAAAAAAGAGTTTTTTATTTTCTCTGAACAAAAGAGTTATTTATTTTATTTTGTGCCAAAAGCAACCATGAAATAAACTGGACAAAAGTTTTCACCACCACCTGTCTCCATTCTCAGTGTGTGAGGAATGAGTAGAATGTGTGACTGTGGGGCCAGGAGGGGTTTTGGAGAGGAAGGCACCGGGGGCATGGGGCAATCCCACATTTTGAAGGCCCTGGGGAAACTCAGCGGCCTCCTTGGGAGAATTGCTCCCTCAGGGCTTCTCGGATTTGAAGTCCCGACTGGTGGGCTTGCCGGATGGCAGCTGTCCAGGGCTGCTCAAACTGCCTCCCCTCCATCTCAGCCTGTGTCCTCCATGCTGGGAGGAAGGCCTCCCCTTTCCTCTCCACAAGGGATGTTGTGTTCCCCCATGTCCAGCCGAGTGAGAAGGCATCTAAACCTGCCCTTCAGATGGCCAAAGGTGCACTCCACATGGTAGCAAGCCTGATTCAGGCGGGAGTTAAAGAGTTCCCTGCTCGCATCCAGGTGGCCAGTGTAGGGCTTTGTGAGCCAGGGCATAAGGGGGTAGGCCACGTCGGCCACGATGCATATAGGCATCTGCACATCCCCCACTGCCAGGTTTCTGTCAGGGAAAAATGCCCCAGCGTGAAGCCTGCGGTACAGGTATGAGTTCCAGAATATGCGGGTATCGTGTGCCCGGCCTGACCACCCGACACAAATGTCTGTGAATTGTTCCCGGTGGTTAACCAGGGCCTGCAGCACCATCAAAAAATAGTCCTTTGTATTAATATACTGGGCTGCTCGATGGGGCGGTGCACGAATGGGGATGTGCGTCCCATCGAGTGCTCCACCCCAGTTGGGGAATCCCAGTGCTGCAAATCCAGCCACGATGGCATCCAGGTTTCCCAGGCGGATGGTCCTGTGAAGGAACTCCAGACTTGATGGCCATAACCACCTGCATAAAGGGACAAATAGAAACACACAGAACAGGACATTAGAGGGGTTGGCTCAGCAAATGAGAGGTGCTCCCCCCCTCCCCACCCAGGCCCCAAGAGCCCCCCCCTCAGACAACCCCTTCCCCCCCCCCGCACCATGGCAGGGTGAGGCTGAGAGGGCTTCAACCTCTGCCACCCCATCCCCAATTCCCTGTGCCTGGTCCTGACTGCCCCCCTGGACTGTCCTCTGAGAGTGACTTACCTCCATCAAGATGGCCCCAACGGTAGACTTCCCTGCGCCAAACTGATGCCCCATGGAGCGGTAGCTGTCTGGGGTGGCCAGCTTCCAAGCACAATAGCGATGCGCTTCTCCAGGGGGATGGCAGGCCGCAAGTGGGTGTCCTGGCATTGCAGGGCAGAGGCGAGCCAGACACAAAGCTCCTGGAAGGTGGCCTTTTGCATCCGGAAGTTTCGGAGCCACTGGTCGTCGTCCCACTGCTGCAGCACTAGCTGGTCCCACCAGTCCGAACTGGTGTCCAGCCTCCAAACTCACCTCTCCATAAACAAGTTCGGGGGCAAGGACAGCAGGACTGCAGCCTGAGTGAGGGGCCCGGTGATACCTGGCACTGAACATGTAATGAAAAGACAGTCTGACACAAAGAGGTGAGTAAGGGTCTACACCAGTCAAGATCTATATATTCAGCTGTGCAACCTGATGTATGTAAAAAAAGGTAGCAAAACTGCATTATCGCTGTTTCACAAGACTTTTACCTGAACCCTATAGCTGTTTTTTCCCTTAAAGGCTTTCAGTAGCAACTGCAGCTCCTAGCTGACCTCTCCCCTTCACAAAAGTGAGACTCTTTTGTATTCTCTGCCCCTATTATGTCCAGATTAAACTGCAAGATCACAGGGGAAGGGATTTGTGAAGTTCTGTTTGTATGTGGGTTTGTTGGTTAGCCTGAGACATAATTTTGGGTATGGTGGAAGTGTAACATTTTCATATGAGCATAGATATTACAATATATAAGGCTATTTGGTTTCTCAAGCCAAAGTCAAGTAACCAGTTAGGAAGAGCAAGGAGGGCTGGTGTGAGGGGGAAAGGCTTAAGAAACACTAAAAGCCAAAGAAAAGCCTGGATGGCCACAACAGAACCTGGCTCCTTATCCTTACAAGAGATTCAAAACAGGTGTGATGAAGGCATCAGACTTATGACCCTCCAAAATTCATAGAAGGACCATGCATTGCAAATATTTTTTGGCCTGCTAAGAAGGAAGAGGTAGAAAAATGGGAAAGGGAAAAGGAATGGGGGTGGGGATAGGGAACAGAGACATAGGTAAATACTCTGTGGCACCAGAGCTGTGAATGGAACACTGGAAAACAGACTCTGGCAGCATCTAGCTTGACACTACAGTTCGGACATCTGGTCTGCTTTCTGTGCGCATGATGAGAACCAGGAGAGGGTATGAACCCTCTAACAGTACATAGCAGGTGTCAGCAACAACCTCTGGTTCTTTGGATGCCCCCTTGCTGGCTGCTAAAAGTCCAGTGGCAGAACTCTCTGGAAGGCTGCCAGCCTTCTGTGGCACCATGCCACTTCTGGAAGCTGATGGCTGCTGAAATGTCTCTTTATGCCCCTTGTGAGGAAGAGGGAAAGATGGCTCTGTGCATTGCCCCCACTCCCAGAACCATCCTCACAGCTCCCATTGCCCGGGTGGCACTTGTGGCTGTGGACAGCACACAGAGACTTGATGACCCCCTCCCACCCAAAAGGGGTGCAGAGACATGTCAGCATCCATCTGCTTCCAGGAGCAGTGTGGGACCACAGGAGGCAGGCAGCCTGCCTGAGCCCCACTCTACCACCAACTGGGAGCCACCCATGGTAAACATCTCCTGGTTAGAGCCTGCACATTGCATCCTCTCCCAGCACCCTGCTGGCCTGTCCCTGGTCACAGCCTCAACCTGCACTCAAACTCCCCACCAGACCCTGCACTCCCTCCTGTGCCCCAATCCACTGTACCAGTGTGGAGCCCCTTTCTGCACCATAAACATAATTTAACTAAAGATAATAAGTAATTCATTACATAGGACAGGGAATGGGTCACCATATAATGTCTTAATGACAACAAAATGTACAAACTGTATCATGAAACTTGTCGGAAAAGTGGACGCATTTTGTCGGCATCCCTGTAAACCTTGTTTCATGAGGAAGAAGGGATGTTCTGAAAGAGGTTTTTTTTCCTGACATTTGGCCCTGTGTAGACGGGCCAGATGTAGGAAAAGCCTCTTTTGGAAGAAAAGCAGTTCGCAATTTGAGTATCTTTTTCCGACTTTTCTTTGTAGTATAGACATAGCCTAAGAATAACCAAGAGGGGAAAAGAAACTAAACAGACAATTTAGTCTATCACCTATTTTGTTTATTTAAGTCAGAATTTGTTTGTCATCAGCTGTATACCGGCTATCTTTCTGTAAGAAGTAACTTTGTGTGTGATGCAGCTCTTGAAATATTTTGGTCATACACAAAAAGAAAAGAATGTCAGTTATTTGAAATGTTGCCAACCCTGGTATTTACCAGTGTAGTGTCTGATGGTAGAAGGTGTACATAGTTCACATTTAACATTGGCTTTGCACTTGAAGGCGACGGATAAGATCTGGAAAAGTAAAGCGATTAGCTTAGGAAAAAAGCTGAGCATCCTGAAAATGTGTGTATTTAGCAGCATGTTGTACAGATGTGAGACCTGGGTGATAATGAAAGATTTGAAGAGAAGGATATTGATTGGCGTTGTTATAGAAAGGAGTTGTTATAAAAAGATCCTGAGAATAGGATGGATGAAGAAGATCACCAATGAGGAATTATTTAGGAAGATACATCTGAAAGAGAACCTACTGCAGAAGGTTATACAATGGAATTTACAGCTATTCAGGCGTATCTGGAGAATGAACAACAAGCGAAAAGTTAAGACCCTGGTATTCGGCATAATGGATGGTCCAAATAGGAGAGGCAGACCCCACAGAGAATGGGTAGATGATATAGTAGATTGGTGCGGAGGTAATCTACAGAAACTAAGCCACTCCACACTGCACAGGGAAAGATGGAAGGAAATAGTGAGGGAGCCATTGGACACCAGTGGGCGTTGAGCCCATGGTTGATGATGATGATGATGATGATTTTCAGCTCATTCTACATACAGGGTAAAATTGAGAATCTGGGAGGAAGGCAGCTGGTATAAATGAGAATAAATAAGGGAAAACAGCCAAGTTTCATACTCTTTTAAAACATTTGGGGCCTGATTTGCAAAGAAGCTCTCCTTCTATCTGCATGCATGTTTGTGTAATCAAACAGATTGACAGGGCCTAATACCTGTTTGTTCAGACAACAGAATCTGTAAAATTCATTGGCCTAATAAAATTAACCTACTTAAAATCCATTGTCTCAGCACAATCACTGCTGAATTGTGAGAATCCACAGATCCCACAGCTGATTTGCCTCTTCTGAAGTGGGGAAGATGAACAGGGTGATCAGCAGCAGAGGTAGAGAAGATACAGAAAAGGAAACAGCAGCACAGACCAATGCAGAAATGCTTTCATCAAAAGCAAAGGCCCTTATAGACTGGTAAGTGGTGAGAGAGTCAAGGGAGCTACAAAAGGGAGGAGAAGTGGTGCAGAAGCTGATGTAGAAAAGTCAATGTTAACGGAATCAGAGGACCTCAAAGCACAGATTCAGCAAAGTAAAAGGGCACAATCTCTGTGGCAGCAGCAGCTGTGGAATCTTCTATTAGGCTACGTCTACACTGGCGCGTTCTCACGCAAAAACTCTTTTGCGGAAGAGTTCTTCTGCAAAAACTGTTCCAGAAGAGAGCGTCTACACTGGCATGTGCTTTTGCGCAAGAGCATCCATGCCAGTGTAGACATTCTCTTGCGCAAGAAAGCTCTGATGGCCATTTTAACCATAGGGCTTTCTTGCGCAAGAAATTCATGTTGCCTGTCTACACTGGCCTCTTCTGGAAGAGCTCTTGCGCAAGAGGGCTTATTCCTGAGCGGGAGCGTCAGAGTTCTCGCGCAAGAAGCCCTGATTTTATACATTAGAACGTCAGTTTACTTGCGCAAGAACACGCGGCCAGTGTAGACAGGCAGCAAGTTTTTGCGCAAGAGCGGCCGCCAGTGTAGACACAGCCTTACAGTATACTTAAGTTAGCCATTCCAATTCAAAGTCCATTTCAATAACGTCATATCTCCCCAGCACTATACATAAAACTATTGCTCCAGATTAGCAGAGAAACTGCAGCAACTTGAACAGGCAAAGGGGTCACAACAAAAAATGCAAACATCATGGTAATGCAGTTGCTTGTAGATGGTGAGAACAATAACATTATTCATGCATGGAATTAATGGACAGATTTCAAAATAGGAATGAAGATCTGAGTGCTGACAATCACCACATCATGCATCAATTGTATGTTGTCTACAGCAGTGAGTGTTGTTACTAATTTTAGTTTGTTTTATTTAACTTAATTCAATTCTTCAGCTCTTGGTTCAGTTGAATTATTAACCATCATTAAAACAAAAATAAGAGAGAAAGAAAGTACTTAGCAGCCTGACTTGCAATAGGTTGAACAAACATTTTTATTTAGTACAAGCTGAAATGTATTATGTACTTTAAAAACTCTCTTATCTTTAAAATGAAGAGTATTTAACATTTATTTAGTCCATGTTTCTTCTTTTTGGAAAATATTTCTTTTGAAGGATTATGAAAATGGAGTGTGGAAATAAACCCAACATTTCCAACCTTGAGGCTATTTATGAAACAGAACTATGCTATCCTAAATCTTAGGATGTAGATTATGGCATGAAAACAAAGTTTAAGAGGACCTCTGTATTACTGAAGTACTTCTGCTTTTCTTTATGAGGAATCCTCTAATTCTGTGGTCACCAACCAGTAGATCGCAACTGACTGGTCAATCACAGGGGCACGGACAGTCAATCACAAGGAGGTATTCCCATTCCCCTCCCCCATGCTCCTCTACTCCCCAGTGAGGAGTCCGCACTGGTACTTCAGCCTCCTGCCTCCAGCAGAAATGGAGCTAGCTCTGGCTTCCTGCAGCATGAGGGGGAAGTCCTGAGGCTCCGCACCAGATCTGGCTTGTGGGCAGGGGAGGAGCAGGGGTATTTCCTGAGAAACCAGATGTGGCCCTCAAGACTCTCCCCTCCCCCCCCCCCCACCATACCACAGGAAGGAAGGAAGACAGCACAGGGAAGGAAGGGGAGATAAGAAAGCACACGCTCCTCCCCTACCCACAACAATGTGTGCACTTTCTTGTCTTCCCTTCCTTCTCCGTGACCAGGGAAGGCAGGGGCGGGAGTGTTAAAATGGCAGCGCAGGATCCAGAGCAACTGGATTTTTTAAAGGAGCCACACGTGCCCTTCTTCCAGTGCTGCCCACAGATCATGCCCCAGAGATCTTCGTCCCTGAACACCCCCAGGTACTGGGACAAGCTACCCCTGCCCTCTCTCCCCTGGCCAGAGCCCCCTCCCCCAGCATCCTACCCCTTCCCCCTGGCCAGACCTCCCACCAGCACCCTGGCCCCAGGCTAGACACCTACCAGGAACCTGCTGATGCTCCCTGGCCAGACCCCCACAAGCATCCTGCTCCTGTCTCCTGGTTCTGCCTCCTGACCAGACACCCACCAGCACCCGGCTCCTGCCCCTTCCCTCCTGGCCAGACACCTGCCCCCAGCTTGCTCCTGTATCCTACTTTCCATCCAGATTCTGCACCCCCATGTCTATCCTACTAAATGGCAGCCCTGTCCCGCACACTGCATCCCTCATTTTTGGCTCCACCTCAGAGTGTAGAGGGGCCCACAAAATCCACTAACCCTGGGACCCCAGAGGAGTTAATCTGGCCTGAGGCCTTGAACCTCAGTCCTCCCTACCCTCCACCCACCTATGGGGCTAGAGTGCCATGAAAGCGGGGTGTCTCAGTTGGGGCCACATCAGTGAGGCTTGGGGGATTTTGGAGGGTTTTTTTTATTTTGGGGTTTTTTTTTTGGCATCTCACTTGTGTGGTCCCTGACTGATTTTTCTGTGGGTCAGTGGCCCCTGACCCAAAACAGGTTCTGCAACCATCCCATAAAGACAATGCTGGAATGTTTTGTGTCGGACATAATATTTTATTTAAAAATGAAGCCTGGCCAACAAGCCCTCAATTGGGGTCAAACCCTCATCTGGCCACCCTATCATAACACTCCTGCACCTCCCACAGACATCAATCCTGAGCCCATCATACACCTGAACCCCCTGCCCTGAGCCCCTCACATCCCCAAACTCCTGCACCCCCCACAACCCCAGTCTTCTGCCACAACACTCCTGCACCATCCACACACTGCAAACCTGTGCCCTAAGCCCATCATACACCCAACCCCCCCTGCCCTGAGTCCCTCATACACCCCAACCCAAACTCCTGCACCCCCACCTCCACAAGCTCAGCACCCCAACCCTCCACCTGACCCCAACACGATCCAGCCTGGAGTCCACACCTCCTGTCCCAAGCCAGTGAGAGTGAGCAAGGGCAGGGGACAGCAAATGATGGAGGAGGAGGAGAATGGAGAGGGTGGGGCCTCAAAGGCAGCATGGGGTCTTGGGGAAGGGATGGGGTAGATCTTGGCTTGCCCTGACATTGAAAAAGTGACCTTGGGTATAAAAATTTTGGAGACCACTGCTCTAATTATTAAACAAATAGTTCTGGAATGATTCAATTATCTAATAATTTCAAAATGACTGAAGTTCTTTCAAACCCCATTGATCTTTACTTACACTGTTGATGTGATTTCCATATACTTTCTATACTAAGCTATTCAGAAAAACCTGCCACAGGTTTGTTGGCATAACTATTTTGGGCATGGGTGTGAAAAAAAAATCCACATCCCTGAGTGATATACCTCTGCCAGCAAAACTCCTTGTGTAGATGCAGCTGACTGGCAAAACAGACTTTGCTGATATAGCTTAGGTCATTGAGGAAATGGTTTTACTTTATCATAGAATCATAGAGCTGGAAGAGACCTTAGAAGGCCATCAAGTCCAGCCCCCTGCCCAAGGCAGGACCAATCCCAATTAAATCAACCCAGCCAGGGCTTTGTCAAGCGGAGACTTAAACACCTCTAGGGATGGAGACTCCACTACTTCCCTAGGTAACCCATTCCAGTGCTTCACCACCCTCCTAGTGAAATCCAACCTGGACCTTCCCCACTGTAACTTGAGACCACTGTTCCTTGTTCTGCCATCCATCACTACGGTGAACAGCCTTTCTCCAGCCTCTTTGGAACCTCCCTTCAGGAAGTTGAAGGATGCTATCAAATCCCCCCTCACCCTTCTCTTCTGCAGACTAAATAGACCCAACTCCCTCAGCCTCTCCTCGTAGGTCATATGCTCCAGCCCCCTAATCATTTTGGTTGCTCTCCGCTGGACCCTCTCCAATGCATCCACATCCTTCCTGTAATTGGGGGCCCAGAACTGGACATAATTCTCCAGATGTGACCTCACCAGGGCCGAGTAAAGAGGAATAATCACATCTCTGGATCGACTGGCAATGCTCCTCTTAATGCAACCTAGTATGCCATTAGCCTTCTTGGCTACAAGGGCACACTGTTGACTCATGTCCAGTTTCTCATCCACTGTAATCCTCAGGTCCTTTTCTACAGAACTGTTACTTAGCCAGTTGGTCCCCAGCCTATAACAATGCTTGGGATTCTTCTGTCCCAAGTGCAGGACTCTACACTTGTCCTTGTTGAACCTCATCAGTTTTCTTGTGGCCCAATCCTCCAATTTGTCTAAGTCACTCTGGACTCTATTCCTGCCCTCCAGTGTGTCTACCTCTCCCCCTAGCTTAGAGTCATCCGCATACTTGCTGAGGGTGCAATCCATCTCCTCATCCAGGTCATTAATAAAGATGTTGAACAAAACCGGTCCCAGAACCGATCCTTGGGGCACTCCGCTAGAAAGGGGCACTCCATTTTTGCTGTACTGGCAAGAGATTTCTCAACACTGGTATAAGCTGTGTGTTCATTAGGTGGCTCTGCCAGCCACTACAGTTGTATCAACAAGTAGCCCTAACACTTTACTCCTCTATGTCAGCACTTCTTGTCAGGCCAAATCATGACAGGAGAAGAGTACTTCCTATGAAGTGCTGAGTTTCCTTAACTTCAAATTACATCACAAAACATCTTGCAGGACTGGAGTGAGTTGCTCATGCTATTCAGGGCATGAAAATACACAAAACTTTAAAATACAGATGGACATCAATAATAAATCAATCTGCCACTGAGAATGGGAGCAGAATCAATAAACTTTTATTGTACCACAGAGTTTGTGGATTAAGGTATCTGCTAGAGATTACACTGTTTTAACAGAAGTCTCCACAATGCAGGTGTTGGACACAGTATGGGTTGTTTTTTTCTTGTTTTGTTTTGTATGTTTGATTGAGTTTTGACCTTGTGTAGCAAACAGAATTTAGACTGAGAATGGAATTTCATCTGTTGTCTGTCATCACATCATTTTTGTCAGTTTCATATTGCCCTAAGCAATGTGCATGCCTTTAGCAAATTGCTAATTTTAGGGGAGGGGGTATCCATCTTTGTTCATTTCTTTTGTTTTTGGGTCACTTCATTTATTTGCAGTGACTAAATAAATAAAAGTTTGGTAATGAGGCTTCTAGCTAGTGCCTCACAAAATTTTAAAACAAAGCTATCTTCTTTTGACTTATACAATACTCAACTATACAAACCTGAAGACCGTATGCTTATTTTCTTGGACACTTGCCATAAAGATAAGCTACCATAGGTAGAACACATAGCTATGTAATCATGTGTATAGACACATATTTAATGGAGGCAGTTCATTTGCTGAGGGAGTCAAACAGTGCAGATATAACCACATAAATCAGAATTTTTTTCATATGTTCACCTAAGAGTCCATGGATTATCAATACTGTGGAACAAGATGCGTGCATAACAGCCAAGAGTCAGATTGTGGTGTGCTTATTCAAGTTTGGTAATGCCTCATTTTGTGAGCAGGCTTGCTGACTTCATGGGATTCCACAGAGTGTAGGACAGCACTCATTATGAGTAAGGCTACTGCAACCTACTCGCATGCATCATGGGTGGGTGTTATGATACCACCACACAGTACTTTCTGATGGGATATAAAGCTAAGGTTATATCCTAATCCACATATTGCATGCTATCTCCTATATTCCATCAACATTCTAACAATTCTGTCTAGCTAAACTCATTGCACTATTTCACTAGACTATAGTAACATTGCTTCCAATTTTAAACAGTTCTACAGTGTTGTTCTTCACAATTACAAAACAAGCCTCATCATTCCACCATCTTAATAATGGCTTAAATTACCCCTTTAGTATTCCCCTTAACAGATTAGAGAGTTGATGAATGTAAAGCTCTTTCAGATTCTTTGTTGAAAGCTGCAAAGAGTGTTGTCAGGTGCCCAAAACACCACACAGGTCTTATGAAAGACACCGTTTGCTCTGAAACAGTTACAATACTGTTTCACATACACATATATATTAAGAAGATATAGGGAAACAAAGACAAGGGTTGAAGTGCTGTGTCCATAGTTTTCTCTATATGTATTGCTCAGCAATTTTATTTGAAGTAAAAAGTATAAGAAAATGCCATCCAAAGTGATGCTACAATAGCAGTTAACTGAGAAGAATATTGTTTGTTTTAAAAAAATTACACGGGCATGAAAAATGCTGGAAAAGTAGACAGCATGGGCTGTCTGAACATGTAATTCAAGGACAAGAACATGAGAACAGACATTTCAAATATTCAAGTATTAGGGAGGGAAAGATATCTTGAAACTAGGAAATGCCTCACTTGTACTTCTATTTCGCACAATTATATCCTCATATACACACTGAACCAACTAATGTGCAAACAAAGTTTAAATTGAAATACATGAAAGCAATTAAAATCACAGAATTCAAAATGGGAATATAAATGTGGTAACTATTAAAGATAAACATATCTGGAGCATAACAAGAGAAGGCTTTCAATATTCTAAGAGGGCAAGGAAAATTCATTCAAAATACTTGAACCTTCAGAAGAACCAAGGAAGTAAGGTGACATTTACCTAAAAGGAGAAAAAGGCAAAGAGATAATTTTGCTGATTGGGTTAATTTACTTTCATATTTCCATAATCTATTTCTTCCCATCTACCTCCCTGTTAACTTTTCAATTAAATATAAATACCTACAATCATGACATTTAGCCAATATTGTTTGCCTTTAGCTATAGTAGCAAGAATCCAGTAAGGAGAATAAACTCCATTCTTTTCTTCAGTGTGGCCTATCTCTGTAAGTTGTAGGTAGAACTGAACATCATATCCCATGTTGAGAGTATTTAAAAAATAACTGTAAGAAAACTGTTTATTTAGGGGAAATGGCCTTTGGATATCAAAGGCATATTAATGCTTATTGTAACAGTCTCTCAAAACATGCTGCTACCAAGTGACAAAGTATATCATATCTTCTGATGAGCATTAATAACTACATTAATAGAAATCATTTTAGCAAGAGGATCCATCAGATATTCACAGTCTGAAGGCATGTAGTGGAGCAGCCACCCTTCCAGGTGAGATAAGGGTTAAGCCCATCCTTGGGAGAGGGCTCAGACCATACAGCAATCAGCCAAGAAGGTAGAAACCCATTACTGCCCAGCTGGGGCAGTATAAATAGGGGCTGCTAAGCTCAGACACATACTTGTTCCAGCTGTGGAGCAGGAAGCACCTGGCTGCCTGGGAAGCTACAAAGTGTACCTAAACTTTGAGCTTATTTAGTCTACAGAAGAGTGAGGGGGATTGATAGCAGCCTTCAACTACCTGAAAGGGTGGTGGTTCCAAAGAGGAGGAAAAGAGACTGTTCTCAGTGGGGACAGATGGCAGAACAAAGAGCAATGGTCTCAAGTTGCAGTGAGGGAGATCTAAGTTGGATATCAGGAAAAACTTTCACTAGGAGGGTGGTGAAGCACTGGAATAGTTTGCCTAGGGATGTGGTGGAATCTCCATCCCTAAACGCTTTTAGGTCCTGGCTTGACAAAGCCTTGTCTGGGATGATCTGGTTGGGATTGGTCCTGCTGTTAGTAGGGGGTTGGACTCAATGACCTTCTGAGGTCTTTTCCAACTTCATTTTATGAAGACAGACCAGTGCTGGGAAAAGGCAGGCAGAGTTGGGAAGCTCTGATCTGACCCAGCTCCCAGGCTGCAGGCCTGATACAGGGGCCTAAAGGGTACTAGGGCTGCAGGGAGGTAGCCAGAGCAAGAGAAAGCAGGAGGTCCACACCCCCTTGTTAATGATAAGTGGCCATTTCAGACTGACAGACTGGGAGAGAGCCACTGAGGCAAGGAAGGTATAGATGATCGGGGTTCCTTGGGAGGATCCCAGAATGCAGGGGGAAGTATGACAAAGAAAGGCGCACCCAGGGCCGGGAGGGACATGGTACCATACAAGAGGCAGAAGACGACAGGCAACTAATAGTGAGAGACTGACCAACAGGGATGCTCCTGAGCTAGAAGCACTAATTCCCAGACAGACCAGCAGGAGATGCTGTGCAAGTGAGTGCTCAATCTGTTACAAGGCTTCTGAAGCTGAAAAATGTGTTCTCCCAGCAGCTCAAAAGATAAATTAAGCCACATGCACAAAATCAGCAAAGTTAAGGCTCTGAGATAATCCCACAGACGTAAGGCTGAGTTAGCCTGCTTTAGTCTGATCTATTTTAAAGAAATAGTTTAAGAGTAAATTATCAATCCAACTTACCCTCTAAATTTTCTGAAATACTTCACTGTTGGATCCGTTTTTTTGCAATCATTATGAACGGACACACTACTGAAATCAATGGAACAGTAGGTCTGTATAGCAGTATGGAAGAATTAATATTATATGGGAATATCAAAACTTTAATGCTCTGTTACTCTGCATTTTTAATTCCATTATTTTTGTTTATTAGTGAAAAGCTTGGTAAGTACTATGGGGCAAAGTCAAGAGGGGAAAAATGTCTTAAGCTGAGTATCTGCAGCAGCTGAGAACAGGTATTTAAAAATTAATATTTCTTCACATTTTTCATACTTAACTAATGAAATCTCTCAAAAGCTCAGTGAGGTGAGTGCTATTCACCCCCATTTTATTGGCAGTGAAATGAAACTAGAAAGGCTATATGAATTGTCCAAACCACATAATGAATTCTTGCATAGCCAGAATTGAAGTAGGAAGTTCCTAGTTCACAGTCACATACTCAAAGACAAGACAACAAAACTAACTTTCCATGCTACTAGGCTAAGTCCACAGCAAGAATGGCAAATTCCAAAGTTAGCAGAGGAATGAAGTAGTAGCACAGGATAAGTCAGAAGAGCCTCAAGTGCTCCTTTAACATTAGCTCTATTGCAATAGCCCAGAATTACTGGAGCACAATGCACACTAGCTACACTTCCCTCCTTGTGGGTCACACACTGGAGATTTCCTGTGTAAGGGGGACAGGGCATAGATTCTTTTAATGGCTGTACATAACCAGGGAATCCCTCCAAAGCTGGCAATATTCCTTAGTGTAAACAATGGCTTTGTGATCCATGTACAGGTAAATGAAGGAGGCATATGGAATCCATTTTTATGTGTATAACATACATAAACACTGGTTTTAAAAGTATATCGTACATTTGAAAATCTTTGGCTCAAACTGTGTGTTGCTCAACTTCTCACATTTATTAAAGTATCTATCTACAAAGTGACATAAAATGCATGCTGATTCCATACTCAATTATACCTATAGGTATACAACTTCACTGGAGCTATTTCCAATTTACACTGGAATCAGGAAAAAAGTTTACAGCACTATTTATGTAATATATGCCATCGTATATATTGGCCATCATGTATAATGATGCTCTGCCATGTATATTGGCCAAACTGGACAGTCTCCATGCCAAAGGATAAATGGACACAAATCACACATCAAAAAGGTAATATACAAAAAACAGTAGGAAAACACTTCAACCTTCCAGAACTCTCAACAACAGATTTAAAAGTAGCCATCCTTTAAAAAAAAAAACAACAACAACAAAAACCCCACCACCCTTCAAAACCAGACTACAAAGAGAAACATTCATTTGCAACTTTAATATGATCAAATTAGGATTGAATAAGGATTTACAAGTGTTATCTTCCCTCTCTTGGTGGTGGTGGTAGAGGTGTGTGTGTGTTTCCCTACCTCTGATTTCCACTCCATAAATCTGATATGCTTCCTCTCTCTCCCCCCCCCCCAAAAAAAAAGCTTATGCCCAACTAAATCTGTTAGTCTTTACGGTGTGTAGCAAGGGCCCTTATTTCCCTTGCCAGCCTCTGCACTTCTTCCCATTGGTGAGATGGGCTTTAGGTAAAGCACCCCTATCTGCTGCATCTGGGCAGTCAGCATTTTCCTCAGCAGAGGTTCAGACTCCTGGGGTAGGGAGTCCAGCCTCTTCTCCTGAAGCTAGCTAGCTTTCTCTTTCTCTCTCTGCCACCCACAGGGGAGACTTTATAGGGTCTCGGGCAGGCCTGAAGTGGAATCAGCTGACCTTAATTGGTCCAAGGTAGGCCTGTCTCAGCTGATCCCAGTCTGCCTGAGACAACCCCTTGTCAACTGATCCTGACTGAACTGCAGTAATCCACTTCTAGTTAGCAGGGGAGTGGACCTTTTACCCTTCTAGGGCTGCCTTTTCCCACTCTATTGCAGCCCTTTGGCCTGACTTTGTCACAGGTGCCATAGGACTTCTCATTGTTTTTATGAACATTTACACTGAAAAGTATGCCCCACAGTACGCTAACATCTTTATGGCTGACTTAGAACAACATTTCCTCAGATCCCGTCCCCTTTTACCCCTTCTCTACTTATGCTACATCGATGACATCTTTATGATCTGGACCCATGGCCAAGAAACACTGGATGCATTCCACAGAGACTTTAACCATCTACACCCCATCATCAATCTCAGCCTGGACCATTCTACACAGATCCATTTCCTGGACACCACAGTACAAATCACCAATGGTAAATTAGACACCACTCTCTACAGAAAACCCACTGACTCCTACAGTTACCTACATGCCTCCAGCTCCCATCCAGGACACACCATACGATCCATCATCTAGAGCCAAGCTCTTAGATACAATCGCATCTGCTCTAATCCCACTGACAGAGACCAGAAACTTCAGGATCTCTACTAAGCATTTATAAACCTCCATTACCCACCCGGAGAAATAAAAAAACAAATTGAAAGAGCCAGATGAATACCCAGAAACCATCTACTTCAAGACAGACCCAAGAAAACCAACAACAGAACACCACTTGTCATCACCTATAGCCCCCAACTTAAACCCGCCCAACGCATTATCAATAAACTACAACCTATACTGGAACAGGATACTACCCTCCGAGAGGCTCTGGGAGACAGACCCATAGTCTCCTATAGACAACCACCTAACCTCAGGATGATTCTTACCTACAACTATCTACAGAGAACCTCCACTCCAGCTGTAGATCTTCAAGCGCGCCCATGCAAGCAAGTGTCTGGGACTCTGAGTCCAGAGGAGTGCACACTCGGGGGTGGGATAAATGGTGGCAGTGCAAATGCCAGATAGATAAGTTCCTATTATTTCTGTGTACTTTGTTAATTTTATTCACTATTAATCTGTTAAACCCTGATTCTTTAAGTTGTTAAATAAAGATGTGTTCATTCTAATGTAATCAATTAGGTGTGTATTATTTATAATTTGTAATTATTGTTCTGGAGTTAGATCCAGATTATTGCTGGAATAATTTTATTCCTGGAGGCTCCCAAGGCACACCATTAAGTGTGTACAGGGCCAGCCAGGTGGAGGCACTGCCATTGTATATTCTTTATGAGCCAGGGACTGCAGCAAGGGGTGGATAGGGAATCCCCAAATGAACATTACCACTGGGGTACTCTGGATTTCCTTTTATGTTAAAACCATCAGGCGCGCAGGCACACCTGTGAGTGTGACCTGCTTCCGAGTTACCCAGGGAGGAAAAAGGGAGTTACATTTTGGAGGCACCACTGGGAGACCCTTTACCATCTCTAGTTTTGCTGCAAGAAAAATTGTCCCTGCTTTCTTTAATATTGTTGGAGTTATTGTTTTCCTGAGCTCTGCTGGTATTTAAAACCTGTGTGTGTGTGTGTGTGTGTGTGTGTGTGTGTGTGTGAGTGAGAGAGAGAGAGAGAGAGAGAGAGAGATTGATTAAACCTGTTATTGGGACATCATGGAACCTCATAAGTTACTGTCCTGGTGTACAGAGGTAGGAATGCCACCCAGCCGAGCGCTTATGCTAGGTAAAGTGCCTACAGACACTGAGGATGCTACTATCTACCAGGCATTAGAAACTGTAAAAATCTTTGGAAAAGCTACAATTTATAATCACCAACGTGACAACACACAGACTGTGTCAGTACTGGTGAGAGTGGCTGCTGAACTTGACCCACGGTGTGTACCCCCAGAATTGATATCGTGGATGAAATTGGCTCCTGGCCTGTGTTTCTGCCTGGGAATGCTCCAAAGGAGGAGACCACACAAACTGTGAGCTCTGACTTTGCAGCTAAATTGAATGTTTTTCTGCAAAAAGAGGGAGTCAATGGAAGATCTGAGGACCATTGTTACCCCAACATCTACTTCCTCAGCTGTCACAAATGAAGGTCTGATAACTGCTTTAGGACAGCTGATGGAATGGTATACTCCTCTCCCCTATGAAGGAGTTGGATATCAGAAGCTGAGGTTTTTCTCTGGGATTCAGCCTACTTCTGTGGGAGAGGATGACTTTGAATCTGGATGGACCAAGCTGTCCAGATGATAGAGGAATGGCAATGCTCAGATACTATCAAAAGGCAATGACTAGCTGAAAGTCTGAGGGGACCAGCCTTTGATGTCATTAGATCCTTATGGACAAGTGCTATGGAGTATCTCCATGCTTTGGATGACATACTGAGAGTGGAGAAGATTTGTATCTGCGCTTTCGCACCACATATCAAGAAGGTGGTGAAAAAAACTGTCACAGTACATATGCCGTCTAGAGAAGCTCCTACATAAGGTACTGGTAAAGACGGGGATACTTGCCAACTGCTTGGATCAGGTGACAATGGAACAAATACTGAAGGGTGCTTGTCCTGGCAACTTAATAGCCCTGAAGCTGTAGCTTTCTGATCCATGCCAAAATCCTCCCTCCTTCTCCAAACTGGTATGGGATATCAGGGAAGGGAGGATTGACTGGCTGCTCATGAAACTTGTCACACTCCACTGGCTGCAATGTGCACTGTCACCTCTGCTGCTCCTTCTGGCAAAATAGCTGACCTCAGGGAAGGGCTGTGGTGTCTAACTGAGCAAGTTAATCAACTACTTCAGCTGAATACTAGAGTGGAAAAGCCTGAAAGACCTTCTCAATTCCAAAGGGGGGGGTGCCCCTGTGAGAAGCAATGCTGCAGTGTCTGGTGGTACTACCCATCGATCAAGAGTTTTTGTTGAAACTAATAGTAGAAGTGACATCTTCTGCTACAAGTGTGGGGAGAGTGCTCACATGAAACAAGACTGTGCTGCGGAAGAGGATTTACAGAAAGTTAACCGCAAACTCATCCAAGCAAGAAAGAATTTGGAAACTTCAGAGAAGCGCAGTGAAGGAGTGAATTGGTGCTTCAAGGAAGATACCCTCCACAAAGTGCTACCGACAGGGTGCTAATATCTGGAATGATTTGCCCCAAGGACTGGTAGGCCCAGCTCCGGTTGTTCCTGATCAAATAGAAGGCATTTATGCATGCAGCAGCTGTCAAGGGCAACACTAAGGATTTGACACCAGATTGCTTTGATTTTGGAGATTTCCCTATTCCTGTGGAATGGAAACAGCACCTCTGCAGGAAAATGTTACAGCATGCTGATGTCTTCTCCCAACATGAGTGGGACGTGGGCTGTGCAAAAAGTACTCAGCATGAGATCCATCTAAATGACTTTTGACCTTTTTGAGATTAATCTCGTTGCCTGGCCCCAGCTGATATGGAAGATGTTCAATGTCACATACATGATTTGATGGCTGCTGGAATAACTTCTGAGTCACCAAGCACATATGCCTCTCCAATTGTTGAGGTGAGGAAGAAAAATGGGTCTGTCAGAATGTTTGTAGATTACAGAACTCTCAATAAGAGCACTGTACCTGACCAATATACAATGCCACGGATTGTGAGTGTCCTTAACTGCTTACATGGGAGTAAGTGGTTTACTGTATTAGATCTTCACAGTGGTTATTACCAAATACCCATGAACAAGGCAGATAAAGAAAAAACTGCTTTTATCTGTCCACTTGGATTTTACCAGTTTGAGAGGACGCCCCAAGGCATTTGTGGAGCTCCTGCCACCTTTCAAAGATTGATGGAGTGAACAGTTGGAGACATGAACCTCATGGAGGTTCTCGTTTATTTGGATGACCTAATTGTTTTTGGGCGAACTCTTGAAGAGCATGAACAGCAGCTGCTTAAAGTCCTTAATCATTTGAAAGAGGAAGGCTTGAAACTATCCTTGGATAAGTGTAAATTTTGCCACCCTTCAGTCTCCTATGTCGGGTACAAAGTGTCAGAGCAAGGTATTGCCACAGACCCAGCACAAATTGAGCTGTTTCCCGTTGGCCCAGGCCTCAGAATTTAACTGCTCTACATTCATTTTTGGGATTCTGTGGCTATTATAGGTGTTTTGTGAAGGGATACTCTAGATTGATAAGACCACTGAATGATTTGTTGCAGGGCAACCCTCCACCACCTTACAAAAATGGCTCAAGACCTAAACATATTCCAACAGATAAAACCTATTTCCAATCTTCTGAGCAATTTGGGGACCGATGGAATGAACAATGTGAAGAGGTTTTTCAGAACATTAAGGAATGTCTCTCCAAAGCTCCTGTCTTAGCATTTGCTGAGCCTCAAAAACCATACGTTCTGCATGTGGATGCCAGCATGGATGGCTTAGGAGGGGTATTATATCAAGAATACCCTGAGGGATTGAGGCCAGTAGCTTTCATCAGTCGAAGTTTGTCACCCTCTGAAAGGAACTACCATGTGCACAAACTAGAATTTCTGGCTTTAAAATGGGCTGTGGTAGATAAGTTGCATGATTATCTATATGGAGCACGATTTGAGGTTCACATGGATAATAATCCTTTAACATATATTTTAACATCAGCCAAATTGGATGCCACTGATCACCGGTGGTTAGTGGCATTGTCCACCTACTACTTCAGCCTAAAGTACCACCCAGGAAGCAAGAACATAGATACTGATGCATTATCTAGATGACCACATAGTATCTGAGGATCCTGAGGATGAGTGGGAAGAGGTATCTGCCCCTGGGGTTTGAGCTTTGTGTCATGTTTCTACTGTTTATGGGAAGCTGACTAACATGCTATCTGCTTGCTTTATAGATCTTGTTGGAGTATCACCCCATGTTATTCCTCAAGCTTACTGAAATGTTGCTTCTTTAGATACTTCCCATCTTCCTCATTTGACTCATTCTGAACTCCAGGCTCCACAACAGGATGATGCCTCCAGGATGATGGAGAGGTCTGGCTGGCAGTTGATAGAGGGAATCTAGCTGCTATGAATAGAAGCAGGCACCCTAATATTCCACTCCTAATGAGGGAATGGGATCGACTTACCCTGGAAGATGGCCTTTTGTATAGAATCACTAAACAGCCGAGCAATACACACACAAAAAACTGGGTTTACCTGAACAATTTCACAAAACTGTACTATAATCCTTATGTGATGACAATGGACATCTCGGGTTTGATAAAACCTATGGACTTGTACAAGACCGATTCTATTGGCCCCGAATGAAGGCTGATGTTGAGCAGTATTGTAAGACCTGCACTCAGTGTATACAGCGGAGGACTCTACCCACCAGAGCTGCTCCCCTGTTTCGTCTTCAGAGTGAAGGCCCTATGGATTTGGTCTGCATGGATTTTCTCACAATTGAACCTGATAGTTGGAATACTTGTAATGTGCTAGTCATAACTGATCATTTCACAAGGTACGCCCAGGCCTTCCCCACTAAGGATCAAACAGCTTCTACTGTTGCTAAAAACCCTTTGGGAAAAGTACTTTGTGTGTTATGGATTGCCCAAGCGAATGCACTCAGATCAAGGAAGGGACTTTGAGAGTCGCTTAATTCAGGAACTTCTGACTATGCTGGGCATAAAAAAATCTAGGACAACACCTTATCATCCTCAAGGGGACCCTCAGCCTGAACGTTTTAATAGGACCCTGCAAAATATGTTGGGAACTTTGAATACCAAACAGAAATCTAAATGGAGCCAGCATGTTAGCCACCTGGTGCATGCTTACAACTGTACCCAAAATGAGGCCACTGGGTATTCTCCATATTTCTTAATGTTTGGACGTGAAGCTCGATTACCAGTAGACCTCTGCTTTGGGGTCTCCACGGATGGGTCATCTCACCAGTCTTATCTTCAGTATGTGGCTAATTTAAAAAAAGATTTGTGTGCTGCTTATCAATTTGCTCAGACAACATCTAATAAAATGAACCGGGGCAACAAAGAACATTATGATCAGAAAGTATGATACTATGATCTGCAACCTGGTGATCATGTTCTTATCCAAAACCGAGCCACCCTGGGAAACACAAACTTGCAGACCGATGGAATTCACAGCCCTACATTGTAGAGACTCAAATGCCTGGGCTACCAGTATACCAACTAAAGCCTGAGAGAATGGTAGCCCATTAAAGACTTTACATAGAAACCACTTACTTCCTCTGGGACAACATGTCAGAATGGACGCTTCATCAGATACTGAGCGTACCATGCTACCCAGATCATCTAACCAAAGGAAAGCCCTGACATCTGCGAGTTCCTCACTTATCTCAGTAAGTGCCTCTAATTCTGTGCCAGGCCTGACTACCAGGATAGATATAACAGGTCCCCCATCAGAGGCTGATTCTGAGGAGGTTTACCCTAACTATATATCTTTGTATCATGAACCCTTAGATATATCTCCTGGGTCTGTGGTTATGTCACTTGAGTCAAGTCAACCCAACAGTGCAACTAGCACACCATCCTTAAACACTGATGCTCTTCCATTCTTTCCTGGGGGAGAAGTCACCAGAGAGGGCGTAGATATGTCCCATAATCCTCTGGGGTCTTCCAGTGAGGGGAAAGAGGTTACTACAGATGTTGATCCTTCTGTAATGGGTACTTCTGCAATGGATGCCAAATCTGAAGGGGGTGTATTGACACCTCCTGTAGAGGAGGAAGAAGGGATAGCACAGCCCTTAAGGAGGTCCCAGAGAGAAATCAGGCCTCCTCTGCGGTTAACGTATAATGTGGTTGGAGTCAGCAGTGAGGTGTCCATTCCCACAGTACACCTATAAGATGTTAAAGCACCTGAGACATCCATCCAAGACGATGTATCCTCTAAGCATGAATTCAAGTGTTCATCCTGGTAGAGCTCACCTCAGGCTAGATGCCTAAATTATACCTATTCCAATGGGTCTTTACTTTACCCTCTATTGGCTGTTACCCCAACCAACAGTAGGAAATAATGTACATATTGTATTGTAAGTTAATCTGTTTTTCTTCTTTGTACTGGTTCCTTAATGGGGACATTAATGATTTTTCTGGTGGGGGGAGAATGTAGTCCAGCTGCAGATCTTCAAGCACACCCATGCAAGCAAGTGTCTAGGACTCTGAGTCCAGAGGAGTGCACACTCGGGGGGTGGGATAAATGGTGGTAGTGCAAATGCCAGGTAGATAAGTTCCTATTATTTCTGTGTACTTTGTTAATTTTATTCACTGTTAATCTATTAAACCCTGATTCTTTAAGTTGTTAAGTAAAGGTGTGTTCATTTTAATGTAATCAATTAGGTGTGCATTATTTATAATTAGTAATTGTTATTCTGGAGTTAGATCCAGATTATTGCTGGAATAATTTTATTCCTGGAGGTTCCCAAGGCACACCATTAAGTATGTACAGGGCCAGCCAGATGGAGGCACCGCAATTGCATATTCTTTATGAGCCAGGGGACTGCAGCAAGGGGATGGATAGGGAATCCCCAACTGAACAACATCACCACTGGGGTACTCAGGATCTCCTTTTATGTTAAAACCATCAGGTGCCCAGGCACACCTGTGACTGCAACCTGCTCCCAAGTTAGCCAGGGAGGAAAAAGGGTGTTACATATACTCTCTAGAAGACCTGCTTCTGGCCACTGCTAGAGAGAGGATACTGGGCAAGATGGTCCATCTGGCAGCTTTTATATTTTTATGCCTTCAGAAAAATATTTGTGCAATAAAAGAGAGATCCATATGCCAGTGTAATATGCGATCACCTGAGATGCAGGAGAGATAAACCCAGGATGAAGTGAAATATTAAAGTCTTTGGAATCACAGAGTGGTACAGCATAAGGACAACAGTGGGTGATAAGTAAAGAAACAGCAACTTGACATGCTGTAGTGTGTCAATGAAAAAGAAAGCAATTCTTGGGGGGGAGTTGCAGCACCGAGGTTTGTTCAGCAATCACAGCAGGACCTCTTTTGTAGTAAAATAGAGGCACGCAGCAGAATATGCCCATAAAATCTGAGAGGGTCACACAAGGAATGCCTCTTTAAAATGACTGCCCTTCTGGGAATTCCTTTACAGATCTGGATTAGTGGAAAGGATTGAAAATGAATTATAAAGCAGGCACAACAAAACAAAGCACAAGAAAAATACAAGTTCATGATAAGAGATTAGTAATATTATGTCAAGATATGATGTTGATTATTTTCATGTGTCATTTTTACCGAAGATGGTATCCAGGCAATACAAATGCT
Source organism: Pelochelys cantorii (assembly GCA_032595735.1). Taxonomy (NCBI): domain Eukaryota; kingdom Metazoa; phylum Chordata; order Testudines; family Trionychidae; genus Pelochelys; species Pelochelys cantorii. The sequence continues at coordinate 29,252,750 of CM064340.1, forward strand.
ATAATAAGGACAGTATGTAATAGAACTGCTAATGTAAATTATAGTTAGCAAATGTTACTACCAAAAAAAAAAAATAACCCAAAGGGAATTAGAAAGGCACAAAATCCCAGGTCCATTTGATATGTATCAAAGGTATAAGAGTTGATGTAAATAGTGACTTACATGATCAAAGTTTCTGCAGAATGGAAAAGACAGTGAAAACAATTATATCTTTGCCAACTCAGCATCAATTTTGAAATTACAGAAAGCAAGAAAGCAAGCAAGCAAGCAAGCAAGCCACAATAACAAATGAGGTATTATTTAGTCACCACTGCTACAACTCAACAGGCGTCCTCACAGCAGAAAAAGAAATTATGATTGTTTTATTTATACAGTATTGACAGAATATACAAGTTTGTGAAAAAGATATGCCATTTAGTCTTTTTATTTCAGAAAGTTCCCATTTCTGAAAACCACTCGTTAGCTACATTTTTACCTTTCTTCAGAATTGCAGAAGTTACAGACTGTCAGCCAATTATCAAGAGGAAGGTGGAGCACTTTGTGAAAATCAGACTAGTTTAAGTCACTCAAGATGTACACTAATAAGTTGAAGCACTGAAAATTATTAGTCTCTTTTAAAAAAAATTCAATGCTTCAGCATACCACAACAGAATTCTACCTCTCCTTTAAAAGATTTCTCTCTTCTGAATGAAATACAAGGGCAAATCCCTTTAACACCCATTTTTTCAATTTACATTGTCAATATAGTCTATATTTTAGATGTCTAGAGATGTTAATGCAGATGGCTTCAGAAATCGGACTGGTGATGAGTTATATTTAGAAATCTTGAGGAAAACAGCCTGACATAGCAATTCCATTCTGCTGTCATTGGTTTTCCTTTGAGACTAAAACAACAGGGCAACTTTTCACACCTTCATGAATAAAGATCTATGTAAATTCCAGCTGTGAATCAGCAATCAGTATTTATTTGTGGAGGACAGATATTGACATTTATTAATTCCTATATTTAATACTGTGAGAACAGACTTCTAAAGCCAGCATTATAACTAACTACTCACTAAATACAGACTTTTATAATTTTGCTTTCCTAGCAAAATGTTGTGTCAATGGTGTATTTTAATAGAGGTAATCTTGTGACTGGCACCGTTGGGCGGTGTCACGCAAAACTCTTGGATAAATTGGCAGCTGTGGGATTGCAGCATCCAGGGACAATGGAGTTCTGACATGCAGCAGAGAAAACTGCCTTGAATAGGATGAGAGTATTTCTACACAAGCCTCAAGATCATTTACATAGTGGTATTGGTTTAAGCCTCATAAAAGGCTTTAATGGATTTCTTCTATAATTAGGATTGGCTAATAGGATGAAAACAGTTAAGACAAAAGCAAACAATATTTTTGGTCTTTAAAGGAAAGAATCAAATATCACCTGAGCTATGAATGACATTAATTGTAATAGTTTGATTTAATTATCTGCAAGATTTTTTTCCTGTAAGTAGAGTCATTGACAAAAGGAAGAGAGACAAAAAACAAGAACACTTTTTAACAAACAGGGTAGCTATTTTGGGGTTTTTTGCTTCCTTGTTTGTTTCCACAAGGTCTAGGGGTAAATAGTTTATCAATATGAGTTTGAGAAGGATGCCATTAGTCACAAGTGGTAATATTATGAATGACTATATTTTGAAGCTTAATGACACATTATTATTCATAAGCATCTTTGGGATCTTCAGATAAAGACACTATTCAAAGATTTTTAACACTATCAGTGCTGAAGTTGTTTTGCAAAAGGCAAGTTCCCTTATTACCATGAATCTGTGCAGGTACAGAAAAAGATAGATTACATAAAGACCATAATAAACCAGTACAAATAGCCTAGAAGAGCTCTAATTTGTTCCAAGTGGTTAATATTGTAAGTCATAAGAACCTCAGAAATTAACCCAAGCAAGAAATGTGCATACCATTTAAAAAAGGGAAAAAAGTCACAACTTTCTATGCTGTCTGTTTCTATTCTGGATTGTTTACAGGATGTTATATTCTAAATGAGCCACTAGTTCAGGAATGAAGTTTGTAAATGATGAACTGTCACTTTCAAAACACTTAATTTGTGGGGGGAAATTCCACATGAAGAAGTACATGTGGAAGAAGTTATATTTATTTGCTAGTTTCCTGTTTATTTTTGAAGCAAAGGCTTAAAAATTGCTCAGAGAGCAGGAAAGTTAGAAACAGAAAGAGAGTCAAGGAAGGAAGTCAATTACAAAATAAATGTAGCTAATTTACTTAGATAATAGGCTATTTTGGAGGCAGGAGACATCTGGGGCTTTTTCTGTGCTTGTTCAGTGGTCCATGACTGGGACTACTACAGGTTGAACCTCTCCCTTGGGACTGATCAGTCCTGAACCAGGGAATTTGCTGCACTAGGGTTGGCCCCTCTGCTGCCACCTGGGATCCTGCTCCTCCAGTCATGGGGCTTCACTCCCAACCCCTGACCATAGGGCCCTACAGCCACCCCACTTCTTCCTTGTGAGTGCACTCCAGCCTTGATCCTCTTCTCCCTCCCTGAGTTTGAATGCCACAAATCACATCTTTATGGTGCTTTCAAAGGTCTGGGGGAATAAGGGAGGAGTTGTTAAGTGCAGAGCTGCCGCTGCACAGAAGGGAACGCAGCGAGGACCTTGGTACTGGTTTTTCCTTATAAGAACTTGAGCCCCGGAACACCCACATGGGAGCCAACAATGCTGGACCAGGGATTTTGCTCGATGAAGGAATCCCACATTACAGAGGTTCAATCTGTGGTGACTACTGAAATGCAAATGACAATCATAGTGTCACATAGTTCCACAGTTACAAGATAGATATTATAATCTACACCACATATTAGAGGTTGCACCTTCATGTACAGGTGTACAACATCTATGAAGTAGAAAGAACATTTTAAATTGAAGGAATATTGGAGATTTTTTAAGAACAGGTTAGACAAAGATTTCTCAGGGATGGTCTAGCTAACATCATCAATCCTCCATTCCATTGATTGTATGTACATGCAAAGAAATAAATCTCTATTCATGATTAGGAATAATTTGTCTACAAATAGTCAAAGATGCTTTCATTCACACAACTATCTACTGACTGAAGTCACTGAATCAATCTAAAATATGATTGTGTTTCCTTTAAGTGGGGGAGGAGGCTGGGTAGCTGAATGAAGGGAACAGTGCTTTATGGCAGGCGAGGAGAGGAAAGATAAAAAATGCTGCAAAAGGGTCAGCATGATCACTGACTCATCCCCTGAATGTAGAGTTTAAAAGAGGCTTCCCTGTGCCTTATACCTCCAGTTCTGGTGCTTATCTTGGGATAAGCACCAAAACTTGTAATACTTGGTCTGTTAGGGACTCTATGAATAGGAGCTTTGGAACTGTGTGATATACAATAGCATGAGCAATCTGTGTTATTACATTTATGACATTCAAAGACTGATCAAGTCATCTAACATAAATGTGTTATCCTCTGGGAGGGTGGTGATCCCAGAGTCTATCCCATTCAGGCTTTGCAGGCCTACTTGGTGATAGAGGCGAAGGGGTATGGGCCCCTTTTCATGCACATTAATGGGAGTCCGCTTACAAAATATCAATGTTATATTGAAATGGGGGCGATGCATTTCACGATCCTCTGGGAGGGTGGTGATCCCAGAGTCTATCCCATTCAGGCTTTGCAGGCCTACTTGGTGACAGAGGCGAAGGGGTATGGGCCCCTTTTCATGCACATTAATGGGAGTCCGCTTACAAAATATCAATGTTATATTGAAATGGGGGCGATGCATTTGGGGATAACATGAATTTGAATCCTACTCACACAGAAATGAGGCAGCTACAGCAGCGGCACATGTAGGTACATGAGCAGAGACAATTCAAGACATCAGGCGTTGGCATTTGTATGCATTCCAAATGTAGGACAGACTGCAGGTGGTAAATCAGCATTAATTTGTTGTAATTTTATGAGCAATGTTGGACAACCAACCATGCAGATGGAGGTGTGGATCAGTGGGCACAGTATGGTCATCTGTGCACATTCACACACATCTAGGTTGCCTGAGGGTTTGCAGTTGAGCTTCAGTAGTGGAGCAATGCTCAGTTGACATGCAAAGAGTGACATATTATGGGATCAACATACTGTTATTGTATGCTGTGCAGGCCAATGATTTGGGAATCCTTCCAGTGACTAAACTAATGCTCAGAGCAAGGAGGATCTTGAGCCTGATCCTTGAACTTGTTCCTGGAATTAACTTTGTGTGTTTAGACATGCTTCAGCACAGGGTGTGGTGGGAAGCCATGAGCCCCCCCAGAGTGGACAAGTTCAGGAGATATGTCAATAGGGAGGTTGTCAAATTCCTTGAGACCATAAAAGGGGCACTAATTTCACTTCCTGGAATAGCATTTGGGGCACCAGAGTTGTTTTGGAAGGATAGAGTTCACCGGTCACACTTAGTGCTATCATGTTTTTGACTGATGTAAAAGAGGGCACGAGGCAATATCTTGTAATCTGACTGGGTTTGGGGAGAAGACAGCCAAGCTAACATCTGGCACCTCCTTCTGGCAGATGTCTAGTGCAGATATTCCAAAAGGAATGTATACAGTGACCAGATAAGGGCTTAAAAAGAGGTGTTCATTAAAAGACAGAATACGGGAGGTCTGAGGATTCCTAAGACTGGTACAATAAGGAGCCGACTCCAAATATTATAGCCCACCGTAACCCTTCTACGAGGGAGGGGATGGGTTGATGTATAAGGCCCCAGTAATGGAGTTGCTGGAGGGACTTGGATGGAAAAGAGAGGGAGCTTATAGAAGCCCCTCATATAACTACGGTATAAATAGGAGTATGATGGGAGGGGGTCAATGAGATCCCCTTCAGACTGTCACTTGATGGGCTGATCATACCACTGAGCCTGCTTACCTGACCCTTGGGACACCACTCCACCCTGTCCTGCTGAGCCAAAAGCTGTGATCTCCTCCAGCAAAGGTGCAGAATTGGCGTACAGCCACAGCAGAACAACACAGACACTGAGAACAGCTCCAGGAAGCTGACACAGCACCCAAGTGCACAGTCCAATGAGATCAAAACCTCACATAAATCTCTTACACTGCATAAAGGTTTTACACAAAGCAATCTCATAAATCTCAGAGAATCATAGAATCACAGGATTGGAAGAGACCTTAGAAGGTCACTGAGTCCAACCCCCTGCTAAAAGCAGCACCAATCCCAACCAAATCATCCCAGCCAGGGCTTTGTCAAGCCAGGACTTAAAAACCTCTAGGGATGGAGATTCCACCACCTCCTAGGTAACACATTCCAATGCTTCACCACCCTCCTAGTAAAATAGTTTTTCCTAATATCCAACCTAGACCTCCCCCACTGCAACTTGAGACCATTGCTCCTCATTCTGCCATCCATCACTACTGTGAACAGCCTCTCTCCATCCTCTTTGGAACCCTCCCCCCCACTTCAGATAGTTGAAGGCTGCTATCAAATCCCTCCCCACACACTCTTCTCTTCTGTAGACTAACTACAACCAATCCCCCAGCCTCTCCTCATAAGACATGTGCTGCAGCTTCCTAATCATTTTTGTTGCCCTGCACTGGACTTTCTCCAATGCGTCCACATCTTTTCTGTAATGGGAGGCCCAGAATTGTATGCAGCACTGCAGATGTGGCCTCACCGGTATCAAATAAAGGGGTATAATCACTTCCCTCGATCTGCTGGCAATGCTCCTACTGATGCAGCCCAATATGCTGTTAGCCTTCTTGGCTATAAGGGCAAACTGTTGACTTGCGTACTGCTTCTCATCCACTGTAATCCCCAGATCCTTTTCTGCTGAACTTCCGCTTACTGAGTCAGTACCCAGCCAGTAGCAGTGCTTGGGATTCTTCCGTCCCAAGTGCAGGACTCCGTACTTGTCCTTGTTGAATCTCATCACATTTCTTTTGACCCAATCCTCCAATTCTTTTAGGTCACTTTGGACCTATCCCTACCCTTCAGCATATCTATCTTTCCCCCTAGCTTAGTGTCATCTGCAAACTTGCTGATGGTGCAATCCATCCCCTCACCCATGTCATTAATAAAGAGGCTGAACAAAACCAGCCCCAGAACCAACCCTTGGGGCACTCTGCTTAATACCAACTACCAACCAGACATCAAATTCACTGCCTTTATTGATAAAAGAGAGGTAAGACCAGCTGTTGTTCACCCTGGATAATTATTCACATTGTGATAAAAAAAAAGTGATTTCATTAAGTATAGAAAGTAGGATTTAAGTAGTTGCAAATGATAAAAAACAGATCAAAGTAGGTTGCTAACCAAAATAAAACAAAACGCACCATTTAACCCTAATACGAATCATAATTTTTCACCCTAATTCTTATTTCAGGTAGATTCTCAGACCAGAGGTGATCTATTTTTTCTGACCAGGGTCCAGCAGCTTCTCTCCAACCTTGTCCTTAGAGTTCTTTTGTTTCCAGGTGTTTTCATGTGTCCTCTCAGAGTGTGGAGCAGTCTGTGAAACCAGCTGAAGACAATCACTATTTGCTTTCCATTCCTTATATGGAATTTCATCAGGGCAGGAAAGTCTTTGTTCAATTTTCCCTACCCCTCTGGAAAAGAACACAATTCGAGATGGAGTCCAACACCAGCTGGCATGGTCACATGTCTTTGTAGGACTAACCACAATCCAGGCTTACAGAAAAAACAAAATTATTCACTGATCATTGCCTTGAGCACCAGGCCATTAAGTTCCTTGAGTGCTGCTAATGGCCTTCATTAGCATATCTAGATGTATAAATGGGTTTATACTTCAAAATTCTAACTTCATATATAAGAATTATACATGCACACATATAAAATATACATATTCACAGGATTACAAGGTCTCTAAGGTTGTAATTCCCCAATTTCCATAAAGTCAGGTCATATTCCAAAACATATTTCCATAAAAATATGGAGATGCAATATCATAAGAGGGAAACATGCACTATATGCTTTTATCTGCCTGGTAGTCCCAGAGAGTAAAGTTGTGGCCTGATTAAACCTATGTCACATGTCTCCTGTCCTCCTTTAGGTGTAGCCAGACAATAAATAGCAAACAGCCAACTAAAACCTACTAACTGTCAAGAAATGAGGAGAGAAGTGAGAGAAAGGACTTGCTGTACTAATAAGCCTATGGTTCACTACAAGAAATTTTCACCCATCACTATTTTATCATGCCAACTATTTGCTAATGATTCAATTATCTGTTATTCTGTGGGGGTGGGGTGTGGAAGATGGATTTTCTAAATATGAGATCAAACATATACAAAAACAGTAAGTCAGTGTCTATTCAGAGTATTTCTTAAAGGAGTCCTCACAAAATCAGGCACTGTGCATTTTAAACATATTAGTTATTTCATATTTGCTGTTCGTATGAGTCAGCTTTGATCTGCTAAACTAAAGTATGAAAAAGATTTCTTTCCTCTCCTCTCCAGATTTTATTTCTGTTTTATAAACAAATGTTTCTTTTGCTAGAACTTAAAAAGTGACATTGAGATGACAGAGCAAACTGGAGTGGATCAAAATGAGTGGGAAACTGATCAGAAGCATAATAAGCATGTTGGATGTTCACAGAACTGCTGATGTTTGAAGGAAACTTTGAAAAAATATTCTTCGCTGAAACAATCCTTTGTATATATTATATACCATCTCTATTTCTCTTCATTATCACTGAGAATATTTGCATGAAAATAGTTTTGCTTCTCTGAAGGATTCATCTGCCCTTCTACTTACAACTTATTTCTCAACTTGGGTTGTATTTACACTTGCCGGTAGATCAGCATTGTAGTGTGTCTTCATCAGACAACTGCAACATCAATGGGAGACTGCTCTCCCATCAAATTATATACTCCACTTCCATGAGAAGCATAAGGGAAGTTTACTGGAGATGCTCTCCCATTGACACAATGCAGAGGAGCCACTATGGTAAGTGGTTCAACTTCAATTATGTTATGAAGTTGTGTAATGTAGATCAATTTACCACAGTAGTGTAGATCAGTTCTTCATTTTTGATTTGTGACAGCACAATTAGTTACTATGGAAAAGACTGGGATATTGTTATGAACCCAAGACCACAACCCTCATAGGGCCCAATTCAGCAAAGCACTTAAACGTCTGCTTAAAATTAAGCATTGGCTTAACTCCCATTCACTTTACTGAGACTTAAGCACCATGTTTTAAGTTAAGCTTGCACTTATGTACTTTGTTGAATCACCCTGATTGCCCATGTGTTTGTGTGACATTCAAAGTGAACAAGGATTGCAGCATCAGACCTGAAGAGAAATCAGTGAGTTCACATGAAGATCAAAAGAAATAACTACCTTGTTTTTAGCGAAATCAAGTGGGTCAAGTGATAACTTTTATTGAACCAACTGCTGTCGGAGAGAGAAACAAGCTTTTGAGCCACAAAGAGCTGATAGTTCTCACCCAGCTCATCTCCCTAATATCCTGGGATTGACATGGCACACCATCCTGTTTCTATACATTCTTAGTAATGAACAAGACAAGAAACAGAGAAAAAGGTATTAACTATAAATAAGCATATCTAATTCTCTCCCTAGCTTAGTGTCATCCGCAAACTTGCCAAGGGTGCAATCTATCCCCACATCCAGGTCATTAATAAAGATGTTGAACAAAACCGGCACTACAACCAATCCGTGGGGCACTCCACTTGATACCAACTGGCAACTTGACATCGAGCCATTGATCACTACTCGTTGGGCCCAACAATATAGCCAGCTTTCTATCTACTTTACAGTCAATTTATCCAATCCTTACTTACTTAACTTGCTGGCAAGAATATTGTGGGAGATCGTATCAAAAGCTTCGCTAAAGTCAAGATATATCACATCCACTGATTTCCCCATGTCGACAGAGCCAGTTACCTCATCATAGAAACTAATCAGATTGGTCAGGTATGACTTGCCCTTGGTGAATCCATGATGACTATTCCTGAACACTTTTCTAACTGCGCAGTGGGATGGTTTCTTCCTGTGCCTTTAATAAGGTCTCTTTAAAATATTGCCAGCTCTCCCGGACTCCTTTCCCCCTTCATGTTAGCATCCCAGGGCATCCTGCCCATCAGTTCTATGAGGGGGTGTGTCTAGACTACATGGCTTCGTCGATGGAGCCATGTAGATGAGTATATTCGGCAAAGGGAAATGAAGCAGTGATTTAAATAATCGCCGCTTCATTTACATCAAAATGACTGCCGCACTGTGCCGATCATCTGTTTGTTGGCACAGCGTGGTAGTCTAGATGGGGATCAACTGACCCCAGATCCTTTTGTCGTCAGATCCTGTAAGCCTCGTTTCACGATGCATAAGGGATCTGATGACAAAGCAATCTGCGGTCCATTGATCCCCGTCTAGACTACCATGCTGTGCCAACAAACAGCTGATCGGCACAGCGCAGCAGCCATTTTTATGTAAATGAAGCGGCGATTATTTAAATCGCCACTTCATTTCCCTTTGCCGAATACACTCATCTACATGGCTCCATCGATGGAGCCATGTAGTCTAGACACACCCAGGGAGTCAAAGTCTGCTTTTCTGAAGTCCAGGGTGTGTATTTTGCTACTCTCCTTTCTTCCTTTGGTCAGGATCCTGAAATCTACCATCTCATGATCACTGCTTCCCAAGTTGCCACGCACATCTACTTCCCCTACTAGTTCCTCCCTGTTTGTGAGCAGCAGGTCAAGCTGTGCATGGCCCCTGGTCAGTTCCTTCAGCACTTGTACCAGGAAGTTATCCCCAACATTCTCCAAAAACTTCCTAGATTGTCTGTGTACTGCTGTATTGGTCTCCCAACAGATGTCAGGGTGATTAAAGTCCCCCATGAGAACCAGGGCCTGTGATCTGGAAGCTTCTCTTACCTGAAGAAAGCCTCATCTACCTCATCCACCTGATCTGGTGGCCTTAATGTGACAGCCCTGACAAAGAAATGCTCAGCAGAGCAGAGGGCAGTTGGGTCCTAACCAGGAAGTTTCAGGACTGATTATCTCAGAGAAGGACCTTAGGCTGGCTCAAGGGAGATGGAGAGAAGCTCTAGCCTGATACCTCCCAGGGTGAGGGCTTTGATACAAGGGTCGAGATGGTGAAAGGGTATTGGGGAAGTGGCCCATGGAACATTGTGAGCAGTCAAGGGGAGTGAAGGAGGGCAGGATATGGCTGTCACCAGACCAGTAGTGGGCAATCTGCAGCTCATTTCGGTTCTAAGTGTAGTCCGCAAAACATTTTTAACAGTGCCCATGCCAGATTCCTCTGATTTCCGCCTGTGTTGTTTTTTTTTCCTCCCAGTATTACTCTATAGTGATACGTATATAAAGTAAAGGCACTTGACGTGAGGTGCCTACTGATTGTGCAAAACATTGCCTGTGAGCCATGCACTCCCTCTGCATGCAAATAATAGAATCAAAGGTTTGGAAGTGACTTCACAAGGTCATCAAGTCCACCCCACTGCCCAAAGCAGGACCAATCCCAACTAAATCATCCCAGCCAGGGGTTTGTCAAACCAGAACTTAAAAACTTCTAGGGATGGAGATTCCACCACCTCCCTAGATAACCCATCCCAGTGCTTCACCACCCTCCCAGTGAAATAGTTTTTCCTAATACCCAACACAGACCTCCCCCCACTGGAGCTTGAGACCATGCTCTTCATTCTGTCATCTGCCACCACTGAGAACAGCCTCTCTCCATCCTCTTTTGAACCCCCTTCAGGTAGTTAAAGGCTGCTATCCCTAGTGGTTTTTAAGTCCTGGCTTGACAAAGCCCTGGCTGGGATGATTTAGTTGGGGTTGGTCCTGCTTTGAGAATTAGGCTGGACTCAATGACCTCCCAAGGTCTCTTCCAACCCTTTGATTCTAAAGGGATAGAGTTTGGGGGCTTCAGTTGGCATTGGTAGCAGCTGAAGGACAGAGGATTGCTGATATCCCTGGAAGGGTGTGAGAATGGAGTGGTGGGCACTGCCAGAGGGCAGTGTCCTGAAGAGGATGCTGCAGTCCTGGGAGTAACATGGGTCCTAAGCCAAAGGGTGGAAATAGTGGAGCAGAGTGATGATGGATAAGACACTGGGTAAAGGCAGTGCACTCCAACAAACTGCGTTAATTCCTGGTGTGTCCAGGTGGAGAGTCAATCCCATTACACTCTTCAAGTCACAATAGGTCACATTTTATACACTGCTAGTGGTTTGCATATGTACATAATTTGTTTTCACACCCACTTGTTTATTTGTGCCAAAACAATTAAATGGCACACAAATATGGTAATATCACAATTACCTCGTATATTGTGCATAACCATGCACAAATGAGATGGTATACCCCCTAATTCTACACACACACACTGTAGAATGCTACACTGCAGCATTCCTCAACTGTAGGATGCAGTCCTGAAAATCCGTGACAGTAAGCAATCCTGATATCACAAACAAGGGAAAATATTCAAAAAAATTCTGTGTGCAAACAAGATTTGTGATTTAAAATATAAACTGAAACTAATTAATTGTTTATTTTAGTATTCTATTAATAAAAATTGGATGTAATTGACCACCAGTTATGGCAAATTACTTTAGAAATATCATCAACTGAAGGTTACTAATTTTCCTTTTAACAAAAAACCATAAACAGCTCAGTGATACTTACCAGAGAGAAAGCCTGAACAAGAAAATCATGTAATTAATTAATTAAGTACATTTAATTGTATGCTAGCCATAAAAAAAAAAAAAAAAAAAAAGAGAGAGACCTGATTAAAAAAAAACCACTGAAACATGTGCCCAAGTCCATCCTAACACAGGAAAACAAAAAATTAGTAATTCATTAAGGGTAAAGTATGGCCCTCTACCAAATACCAGTTCTTGAGGTACAAGAATCATTTTAATTTTCACTTAAATTTTATCTTAAGGGCTTAAATAAGAGTTCTGCAATTCCTTGATCATGCTTCAAGGATACCCTCAGAACTATAGTTTTCACCAGTCAGATTTCATGCAAATCTATTTCTGATCAATATTAAACTATTTCTGTATGACATTCACAAATGTAAATAAAAATGTTTATTGTATGGCAATAACTATATACCTACTGTTCAACTGCTGTATTTAAAATACATTAAGGCTACGTCTACACTGGCGCGTTCTCACGCAAAAACTCTTTTGCGGAAGAGTTTTTCTGCAAAAACTCTTCCAGAAGAGAACGTCTACACTGGCATGTGCTTTTGCGCAAGAGCATCCATGCCAGTGTAGACGCTCTCTTGCGCAAGAAAGCTCTGATGGCCATTTTAACCATAGGGCTTTCTTGCGCAAGAAATTCGTGTTGCCTGTCTACACTGGCCTCTTCTGGAAGAGCTCTTGCACAAGAGGGCTTATTCCTGAGCAGGAGCGTCAGAGTTCTCGCACAAGAAGCCCTGATTTTATACATTAGAACGTCAGTTTACTTGCGCAAGACCACGCGGCCAGTGTAGACAGGCAGCAAGTTTTTGCGCAAGAGCGGCCGCTTTTGCGCGAGATCACACCAGTGTAGACACAGCCTAATTTTTAAAAGATTTATTCATAATGTAAACTATTTGTAACCAGTTACGGACCACGGGAGGGCACTGATTTTTGAGCACAACTCCTCGTTCAATTTCAATAAAGGTTTGTTAAGAACTAGTCATGAAAAAGAAAATTAAATATCACAAATGCTCCTTATGTGACCAAAAATCAATATAGAAGAGAAAACTGAAAGAAACTGAGCATATGACAGAGTTTTAGGTCAACCATGCCACATTTATAGAAGAGATCAAAACTTGTAATTTCTCATTAAGCAATTAAATGAGAAATTAGAACCATGCTATCTGATAAGAAAGTCCAGAGGTAATAAAGAAAATTTCAAGCCTTCTTATATAACCAAAGGAGTACTGGCAGAATTGGAAACACTAAAAGGAATGCTCACATGCACATACTTGAGCCAAACTTAATTAACCCGAGATGTTCATGTGTTGCAAAGTTGGTGAAAGTACCAAAATCATAACCAGTGTTGAATTTTTTATCTCAATAATTGCAGATCTGTGAGAGTTAAGACTGAAAGTATTGATTTTCAGAGATCCGCAATTATTAAGATTGAACAGCAAAGACTGAAAGTTCAAAAGGATACTTTAAGGCAAGGGAAAGTTTTGCAGATATGAGTGGTATGTTTTTAATATGGCACCAGATATTTCAGGAATCTGAATTTTGCCTTTTAAAATGGATCAAGGTTCACATTAATCAGCAATACAGAAAGGACTTTGCTTTGGTATTTTTATGTATAACTACGATTTCAAAGTGAATGTCTTATCTTATTTTTCAGCAGATTATAACAGATGATTATTACACAGTAATCTTTTTCTTTTTTAAAATCATAGAGGATTCAGATGGTCTCCAGATAAAATTTCCAAGCTCTTTTTTTGCATAGAACATATCACCAAGCACTGATGCTCCATCAAGGCAAAAAAAGAAGAAAAAAGAATTCTTCTATGACTCAGCTAACATTTCACTTAAAGACATTTAACAAGGAACATAAATAAAAATTAAAATGTCTGCTTAATTGCTAAGTTCAAATATGTGCAATAGAATACAGACTGTATTTGTGGTTAAAAACAATTAGGGAAAAAACAACTACTTTGTTTGACAGTACAAGTAAATAATGGGGTTTCTTCTACAATAGAACTTCATAATTAGGAATATCAGAGTTATGAACTGACCAGTCAACCACACACCTCATTTGAAACCAGAAGTGCACAGTCAGGCAGGAGCAGAGATCAAACCTCCCTGACACCCACAACAAACAACTAATACAGTGCATAACAACATAAAAAGGTCATACGCAGAGCCGGACCAAGGTACGGGCCAGCCGGGCTACTGCCCGGGGCGCCCCATTGTAGGGGGTACCGCGTGGGGCTGCTGGGCCGGGTGGGGGCGGGGCCGCGCATGCGCCAGGCACCCGGGGCAGGGCCGTGCATGCGCCCAGCGCCCGGGGGCGCTGCGCGCCCGGGGCCCAGGGCACACGAATGGCTCGGGCTGGCCCTGGTCATACAGGATCAGACTAACAGTCCATTTAGCCCAGCTTCCTATCTTCCAACAGTACCCAATTTCAGGTACATCTGAGGGCATGACCAGAACCAACAGTAATCAAGTGGTCCATCCCCTGTCCTCCATTTCCAGAAAGCAGAGGTTAACAACACTTCAGAGCCTGGTTTTGCATCTCTGTCCACCCTGGCTAACAGTCACTGATGGACCTATAATACTGTGTTAAATATAAACTACTGAAAATGAAGGGAAAGCATCATTTTTCTTCTGAATAATAAGGTTTCAAAGCTGCATTAAGTCAACGTTTGGTTGTAAATTTTTGAAAGAACCACCAAAAGTTTTTGTCCAGAGTTACAAACATCAAGGTATTTGTAACTACAAGATTCTACCATATTATAAAATGACATCTTATTTATCAGTCTTATCAAAGGAACTTATTAAACCCATTTAGATGGCATTCTCTTCAAGGTCTTTGAAATGTAACAATAAGTGCCTTCAGACTAAGAAAATATATGTACTATCTTTCTCATTTTGAGTTTGCAAGTTGGGTCTTTTTTTAGTTTTTACTTTATAGTGAATGTAATTTAAAATTATTTATCTTTCTCGGGTCTTAATTATTTTCTGTCTCAACCACTGTAATTCTCTCTTATGGTCTCTGAAAAACCCTAGTTTCAAAAATTATAGATACAGAATGAAGTAACCAGAAATATGGGGGAAATCAGGAAATTGTCATCCTGTCAATTTCTTCATGACAGTTTCTAGGGCTCAATTCTGAATGGAAATGATGTTATTGCAACAAGCATATCAATCTATTTCTCTGTCACTTTGCAGGTTTCATATTGATTTACTAATTCAACTCAGGGTTGCTTTCCTAGTTTTCAAAATTTTCCATGAGAACATCAATATTTTATCTCTCTGTACTCATACCTGCATGCCTTTTCAATATTTTTTTAGCTCCTTTTCTGTTCCCTTCCCATTTTTCTGTACCATTGGATATTTTTTGTCTCTCCACATCTTCAGATTTAGCTTCCCTCCCCCCCCACTATTCTTTTAACTGACTCTCTGGGAAATATTTTGTGATACTTTATATGAAAGATGCCATAGAATTTCATTATGTCATAGTTGTAATATTATGGTATTTATATAGCACTCTTATCCAAAGATCAAGCGATTAAATGATCTCAGCAAGCTTTACAAATGCCAGATGAAGCTTCACAGAGCCCCTTTAACATAAGAACTCTTTCGTTATTACCCTCGATCTTACCCTCATGCCTCTTTTTCATGAAAACTTAATGGACTTCCAGTGGGAACAACAGAGAGGAAGAACATTGCTATACAAGCAATACTCCTCCATTCCATGATTCGGCGTTAGCTGAGGACTTCTTTGGTGTCAAGATGCTGGAAGACAATCCAGTTCTTAGTCACGAAATAATTCTGACACTGTCCCTTACAGATAATTTCATCCTAACATTTAAAAATTCTATTCCATATATTAATGCCATTTTAGAATTTCTTTAAAAAATAATTCCACTTCCAATCAGGTAGTAGAATTTTAAAACTCTGGGTTGGCCTGCACAAATTTCTTAGTCAGTTAATACTAATAAAGACCTTCAAGGCTTGTGATTACAACTATATTTATTTAGCAGGTTAAATTAGTTCAGGGCATTTTCTTTTCTCCTTGTCTGATAAATTGTGGAATAGTTATTAATTAGCAAGTTGCAATGATTATACCTCATTTTCTCCATGGTCTGTGTATTTTCACTATAGTCTGTCTTGTAAAGTTTAGAAGGTAATTTTACCCAATTTTCTATTCCTGATGGTTTAGCAATTAGGGTTTTCGTATGTTTCAATAATATAATCTATCTGATGAAATACACAGGGTGGGCTCATGGTTAGAAACTGGCAGTCACAATTTGTTTCTGCTACCCATTCACTCTATAACCCTGGTCATAAGAACATAAGAATGGCCGTACTGGGTAAGACCAAAGGTCCATCTAACCCAGTATCCTGTCTCCCGACAGTGGCCAGCACCAGGTGCTCCAGAGGGGGTGGACCGAAGACAATGATCAAGTGATTTGTCTCCTGCCATCCCTCTCTAGCATCTGACAAACAGAGGCCAAGGACACCATTTTAATCCCCTGGCTAATAGCCTTTTATGGACCTAACCTCCATGAAATTATCTAGCTTCTCTTTAAACTCTATTATAGTCCTAGCCTTCACAGCCTCCTCTGGCAAGGAGTTCCACAGGCTGACTACACGCTGTGTGAAGAAGAACTTTCTTTTATTAGTTTTAAACCTGCTACCCATTAATTTCATTTGGTGTCCTCTAGTTCTTCTATTCAGGGAACTAATAAATAACTTCTCTTTATCGGCCCTCTCCACACCACTCATGATTTTATATACCTCTATCATATCCCCCCTCAGTCTCCTCTTTTCTAAACTGAAAAGTCCCAGTCGCTTTAGCCTCTCCTCATATGGGACCCGTTCCAAACCCCTAATCATTTTAGTTGCCCTTTTCTGAACCCTTTCCAAGGCCAAAATATCTTTTTTGAGGTGAGGAGACCACATCTGTACACAGTATTCAAGATGTGGGCATACCATAGTTTTATACAGGGGCAGTAAGATATTCTGGGTATTATTTTCTATCCCTTTCTTAATAATTCCTAGCATCCTATTTGCCTTTTTGACTGCTGCTGCACACTGTGTGGAAGTTTTCAGAGAACTGTCCACGATAACTCCAAGATCTCTTTCCTGATTTGTCGTAGCCAAATTAGCCCCCATTATACTGTACGTATAGTTGGGGTTATTTTTCCCGATGTGCATTACTTTACACTTATCCACATTAAATTTCATTTGCCATTTTGTTGCCCAATCACTCAGTTTGGTGAGATCTTCTTGGAGTCCCTCACAGTCTGCTTCTGTCTTGACTATCCTAAACAGTTTGGTATCATCTGCAAACTTTACCACCTCACTGCTTACCCCTTTCTCCAGATCATTTATGAATAAGTTGAACAGGATTGGTCCCAAGACTGACCCTTGGGGGACACCACGAGTTACCCCTCTCCATTCTGAAAATTTACCATTTATTCCTACCCTTTGTTTCCTGTCTTTTAACCAGTTCTCAATCCAAGAAAGGACCTTCCCTCTTATCCCATGGCCATGTAATTTACACAAGAGCCTTTGGTGAGGGACCTTGTCAAAGGCTTTCTGAAAATCTAAGTATACTATATCTACTGGATCCCCCTTGTCCGCATGTTTGTTAACCCCTTCAAAGAACTCTAATAGACTAGTAAGACAGGATTTCCCTTTACAGAAACCATGTTGACTTTTGTCCAACAAATTATGTTCTTCTACATGCTTCACAATTTTATTCTTTACTATTGTTTCGACTAATTTGCCCGGTACTGAAGTTAGACTTACCGGTCTGTAATTGCCCGGATCACCTCTAGAGCCCTTTTTAAATATTGGTGTCACGTTGGCTACCTTCCAGTCATTAGGTATGGAAGCCGATTTAAGGGATAGGTTACAAACCACAGATAATAGTTCAGCAATTTCCCATTTGAGTTCTTTTAGAACCCTTGGATGAATGCCATCCGGTCCCGGAGATTTGTTAACATTAAGTTTTTCTATTTGTTCCAAAACCTCCTCTAATGACACTTCAATCCGGGACAGTTCCTAAGATTCATCACCCACAAAGGATGGTGCAGATTTGGGAATCTCCCCAACGTCCTCAGCCGTGAAGACTGAAGCAAAGAAATCATTTAGTTTCTCCGCAATGGCTTTATCTTCCTTGATTGCGCCTTTTATAGTTCGATCGTCTAGGGGACCCACAGGTTTTTTAGCAGGCTTCCTGCTTCTAATGTACTTAAAAAACATTTTGTTATTTCTTTTTGAGTTTTTGGCTAGCTGTTCCTCAAAATCTTTTTTTGCTTTTCTTATTACATTTTTACACTTGATTTGACAGTGGTTATGTTCCTTTCTATTTATCTCACTAGGATTGGACTTCCACTTCTTAAAAGATGCCTTTTTGTCCCTCACTGCTTCTTTTACATGGTGGTTAAGCCACAGTGACACTTTTTTAGGTCTCTTGCTATGTTTTTTAATTTGGGGTATACATTTAAGTTGGGCCTCTATTATGGTGTCTTTAAAAAGTTTCCATGCAGCTTGCAGCGATTTGGCTCTAGTCACTGTGCCTTTTAATTTCTGTTTAACTAGCCTCCTCATTTTTGTGTAATTCCCCTTTTTGAAATTAAATGCCAGGGTGCTGGACTGCTGAGGTGTTCTACCCACCACAGGAATGTTGAATATTGTTATATTATGGTCACTATTCCCAAGTGGTCCTGTAACGGTTATTTCCTGGACCTGATCCTGCACTCCACTCAGGACTAAATCGAGAATTGCCTCTCCCCTTGTGGGTTCCTGCACCAGCTGCTCCAAGAAGCAGTCATTTAGGCCACTGAGAAATTTTATCTCTGCTTCTCTTCCTGAGGTGACATGTACCCAGTCAATATAGGGATAATTAAAATCCCCCATTATTATAGAGTTCTTTATTTTGGTAGCCTCTCTAATCTCCCTCAGCATTTCAATGTCAGTATCACTGTCCTGGTTAGGTGGTCGGTAATATATCCCTACTGCTAATTTCTTATTATTGGAGCATGTAATTACTATCCATAGCGATTCTATTGAACATGTTGATTCACTTAATATTTTTATTTCATTTGATTCTACATTATCTTTCACATACAGTGCCACTCCACCACCCACCCGGCCTGCTCTATCCTTTCGATATATTTTATATCCCGGTATGATTGTGTCCCACAGATTTTCCTCATTCCACCAGGTTTCAGTGATGCCTATTATGTCAATCTCCTCATTTAATACAGGTACTCTAGTTCACCCATCTTATTAGTCAGACTCCTAGCATTTGTGTAGAAGCACTTTAAAAATTTGCCACTATTTATTTGTCTGCCCTTCCCTGGTGCATTGGATTCCTTTGTATGCGGTTGTTTGTCTGCTCTGGCCCATGGTTTGTCCTCTCCCCTCCTCTCTTTCTGACTACAACTTAAAGAATCTCTATCAATGGATTCTCCTCTAAGAGAAGTCTCCCTCCGATTTACGTGCATCTCCACACCAATCTGCTTTCCCCCATCTCTTAGTTTAAAAAACTGCTCTACAGCCTTTTTAATGTTTAGTGCCAGCAGTCTGGTTCCACCCTGGTTTACGTGGAGCCCATCCTTCCTGTGTAGGCTCCCCCTCTTCCAAAAGTGTCCCCAGTTCCTAATAAATCCAAACCCCTCTTCCCTACACCATTGTCTCATCCACGCATTGAGACTCTGAAGCTCTTCCTGCCTACCTGGCCCTGCGTGTGGAACTGGAAGCATTTCCGAGAATGCCACCATAGAGGTCCTGGATTTCAGTCTCTTTCCTAGCAGCCTAAATTTGGCCTCCAGGACATCTCTCCTAGCCTTCCCTACATCATTGGTACCTACATGTACCACAACCACCGGCTCCTCCCCAGCACTATGCATAAGTCTATCTAGATGCCTCGAGAGATCCGCAACCTTCGCACCAGGCAGGCAAGTGACCATACGGTTCTCCCGGTCATCACAAACCCAACTATCTATGTTTCTAACAATCGAATCACCCACTACTAACACCTGCCTCTTCCTAACTGGCATTCCCTCCCCCTCAGAGGTATCCTCAGTGCGAGAGGATACCGCAACATCCTCTGGGAGGAGGGTCCCAACTACAGGATGGTTTCCCTCTGCTCCCATTGAATGGTCTGTTCGCTTGAGACGTTCATCCTCCTTAAGAGCACTGGGGCTCTCAGACTGGAGGTGGGACAGTACTACAATGTCCCGGAAAGTCTCATCAACATATCTCTCTACCTCCCTTAGCTCCTCCAGTTCAGCCACCCTGGCCTCCAAAGCCCGAACCCGGTCTCTGAGGGTCAGGAGCTCCTTGCAACGGGTGCACACATACGCCACCCGCCCACAGGGCAGGTAATCATACATGTTACACTCGACGCAATAAACAGGATAGCCCCCACTCTGCTGCTGGGCTTCTGTCTCCATTTTTCTAATGAATAAGTTTAAGCAGAAACTGGGATTCTTTTTAAACCTCTGGAATATAGATTATTATAAGAGTTGTTTTTAAGAAGGTCAGAAGTGCCTCGTGCCCTCTAACCTTCCCCTCTAAACTCCCTCTCCAAACTCCCTGTTAGCTGTTCCTGTTCGCTGGTCCATTCACTTATTCTTTCTATTACTTAAGTATTAATAAATCTATAAAAAGTAAAACAATGAAATACCTTGATATGGATGTTTTAAGCTCACACAATTACAGTTTGTAAAATGCTTTAAGAGCCTACATGGAAAGTGCTACATTAGTTTCAGTGTCTATTTGTAAATGATTTACCAGGTTCTAGTCTGAGTTAAAATGCTGTAATTCCACAACAGCCCTATAGATTTCAATGTAGTTACTCTAGATTGACAACAAAGATGTAACTGACATAATTTGGACACGTAATTGTCTGCTCTTGAATAAAGCTTGTATAAACACATTAAAGAATCCAGAAGGACGTTTTCTCAATACATTACTAAAAGGAAAATCTTCAAAAACTTAAACTCAGTAAATCACGGGTCTGTCCAAGATGCTAAAACACAGCACTTAGCTCATCTTTCTAACTCTATTTAGTTTAACCCTCCATTTCAACACTCCCCTCGGATATGGCCATGTGGATCTTATCAGCCTATCATTCAAAAGTGAAGGTGCCTTCAACATCAGCAACTACTGAAATATCTGTGATAGCAGCAGCTTCAGCAAACTATTCTGTAACATCCCTAAGAAAAGCTGAACAGACCAGAAGTGATACCCTGTTCTGAATCAATATGCAGAAAAAAAATATTCAACTTCTGGCACACTCTCAACCAAAGCAGCAAGTGCTTCATTTACCAAAAAGTATCAGATGATCAAAAACTGAATCCAAATGTAAGCAGGGCATAATCCTACATATTACTCTCGGCACCTGGAAATCCTATCTCCTGACCAATGGAGCAAAGAACACCAACTGGAACTGAAAAATGCTCAGGATGTCGAACTACCATCTACAATACCAATAACATGAGTCACTGGGAAGAATACACCGCAAAACAACAACAAACAAGGCTGCTACAGATCTCTACCCAGAACTAAAATACAAGCAGACTATCTCACCACATGCTAGTGAAATGTGAAAAATGAAAACTGATTCTCACCAACTACAGAATCAGTAGCTATAAACAAAAAGCTGAAATTGGGACACACAAAACATAGTCCAAACCCAGTGAGAAATGGCACAGCTGATATTACAGATAAGAGATTGAGACAAAGATAAACTTTCTCCTCATATCTCACATACATGAAAGTATAAGAGATACATTTCTTTCAATTATCAAAAATCACAAAAAGATTTATCTTATCACATTAAGGCAAAACTTTGCCTAACTCTAGAAAAAAGGAGTTAAATGGCAGAGATGGCATCATGCCAACAATCTGAGGAATGGCTACTGCTGAACAATGGACTGACACTGCAGTTAAAAATCTACAGTTGGCCTGCCGGGTAACTCAGACTCTTTAGGTTCAGGGTTATTTAACTGCAGTGCAGATGTTCTGGCTCAGGGAGAAGCCAGGCTCGAGGACTCTGTGAGGTGAGAGGGTCCCAGAGCTCAGGTTGCAGCCTGAGCCCCAATGTCTAGAGTCCTGTGTAGCCACAGATAACCTCATTCAGTGAGGGAAGGGAGGGTGCTGCAAAGAACACCCCGCCACACACCAGTAGGGTGCAACAGGTTCTCCTCCCTTGCTCCAAACACCCCTCCTTGCCTGAGGAGTCCAGTGCTGACCCTACCCCCCCACCCGCCTGATGAGTGCTGATCTGCAGGAGCACCAGCCCCAGATCATAGTCTCAGAGACATGCCACCTGCCCCATACACTGTTCTAGAAGCATGTGTGGAGGAGGTAGCTGATTTCCAAAGAAGAGGAAGAGGGTGCCAGCTCCCAGAAAAACAGCAAGTGGCCCCACTCTGAGGGGGGAGGGCCCAGCTCTGCAGGGCTGAAGCTGAAACTGTGAGGGAAGCAAGGGGCAACATCCTGAGCATAGACTAGTTCCTGAGCAGCAGGGCCCACCCCCTGCTGTGGGGATTGGAGCAGGCAAGGCCTCAACGCTTTATCTCTCTGCCCCGCTGTTATGTGACAGAAGCTGCTGCTGTGTGCAATTGATACAATATCCATTCCCTCCTCCCCAGCCTTCCACCCCTTCTCAAGACCCTCACTCTGCCCCATACTGCCCTTATCCCCAGTCCCTGCTCTCATGCTGCCTTCCTCTTTCCTGCAACACCCTGCCTGCCCCTTGCTCAACCTATGGCTATGTCTAGACTGCATTCCTCTCTCAAAAGAGGAATGCAAAT
Organism: Pelochelys cantorii; assembly: GCA_032595735.1. Lineage (NCBI taxonomy): Eukaryota > Metazoa > Chordata > Testudines > Trionychidae > Pelochelys > Pelochelys cantorii. Next base: position 29,275,294 of record CM064340.1, read on the forward strand.
GAAGCAGATCAAAAATGCAAATGAAGCGTGGATTTGCAAATCTCACGCTTCATTTGAATAATTGCGTGAGAGCACTTTTTCGAAAAAGGATTTTTCAAAAAACCCTGCAGTTTAGACGGGGTTCTTTCAGAAAAAAAATGCTTTTTCGAAAGAACCCGTACTCCGCGTTTTTTGTCTCTTGTTGGGCCAAACTGCCTTCCTCAGGCAACCCAAAAAGTGGCCTTGTAACTTATCCTAGACAATCAGAATGTGAAGTTTTCACTTAGAAAATTGAAATAGGTTAAATCTAACATATTATGTTTTCTTAATGAGAATTAGAGAAAGATAAGAGTGACAGCCCAAAAGAGACCACATCATCTTCCTACAACCCATGACCTTCCAAGCTTCTGCACTATATCCATTGATGTGCCTCAATCGCCTATTACTAGGGGTGATATTTCAATCTCCTGTCCCATTTTATGCCATAATTTGGTCTCTGTGCAGAAATTGCAAACTATACTAAGATTTAAGGCCATTTGTGATGGTTTAATATTCTAACAAAGAATGATAGTTCAATGCCACCACACTCGTTAAAGACTCCAGTAATAAGCAACACAGAGATGCTTTAATTTCTAATTTTGTAACACAGTAATCCTAATGCCAAGCATGTTTCCCTACAGAGTTTTTGAAAAGAGAGCAGAAGAGTAGCTCTCAGAAGAAAAAAAAACCCTCTAAAAAAAACCCCAGATTTTATTTTTTCCTGATTTCAAATTGCTGTCTCATTTAATATAAACATTGTAAATGGATCTTAGCTTTGACAAGAGACTAAAAAAAATTCCCTAAGTGCTTGTTGTTTAAATTCAATTTAAGACACTAAGAATGCAATTGTTAGTACTTTGTCACTGCTCTATGTTGTAACAGATGTTTTATGCTGCCCATCAATCATCATTCCTGAAATTTCATTAGTCTTTAAGTAGACACCAGTCAATTAAAGATGAAGGAAGATGATCCAAACCATTTACACAGTGTTAAAAATGATCTATATGAAAAATTAGACTCTCCAAGACACCTCTGCACATACAATTTAACGATTACCTTGCCAGTATACACAAACGGTGAACTCTTCCATGTTTCTTATATGCAAAGAAAAATATGATGTACAAAACAATTTCTTGTACTACATATAAAACCATCATGATACATCCAAATAACGTATTATAAATCTCCTACTCAACTCAATTACCATTACTATATTTGTTCTTTATTTATTCAGAATTTATTCAGATATGTATGACTTGAGTGCTATTTTAAAATAGGATGTCTGAACACAGCCTACACTCATAGGGTATGTCTGCACTAGCCCCCTAGTTCGAACTAGGGAGGCTAATGTAGGCATTCGAAGCTGCAAATCAAGCCCAGGATTTAAATATCCCGTGCTTGATTTGCATCTTCCTGGCCGGTCGCCATTTTTGAAATTTACAAGTCTGGACTAACTGCCCGCGTCTACACGCGGCAGGGACCTGGTAGTTCGAAATAAATCCCTAGTTCAAACTACCTGTTATTCCTCCTGGAATGAGGTTTAACAGGTAGTTTGAACTAGGGCTTTATTTCAGACTACTGGGTCCCTGCCACGCGTAGACGCGGGCAGTTAGTCCAGACTTGTAAATTTCAAAAATGGCGACCGGCCGGGAAGATGCAAATCAAGCGCAGGATATTTAAATCCCGAGCTTGATTTGCAACTTCGAATGCCTATATTAGCCTCCCTAGTTTGAACTAGGGGGCTAGTGTAGACATACCCATATTCATATCAGAAAAGTCCATATTATATTTTTAAACCAAACTTACCGGCACATCTTCTGCTTCACCTATTCTCCCTATTGCTACCAACATCACCTCAAAACTAGTGTGATCCACTAATCAACTGCCAACCAATCCTACTTATCAAGGCTTAAGTGACTCAGCCAATCTAAGAGAAAGTTGGTCTCACTTTCTAGAAATTTTTGATTCAAGATACAGAAGAATTTTTGAGATGTATTATTTTGACTGTTCTTATTAATTAAGCTCAGTCCTTAAACTGATATTGCTCACCTAGGCCAGTGAAAAGGAAACGGGGTAAAGGGAGTTAATTAATGTACCATTTAGTGTGTTTGTGAGGTTGTGGAGATGCACTCTGACCATGTATTCCAAAAGAGTTGACCATTAAATGCTAATGGGGACTCAGCCAGATGCAGGAGTATCTGAGCACTCAGTATGAGAGCAACAAAGGGGTGAGTGTCTATTCATGGACATACATAAGCATTTCAGTCTGGTGGCCATTATTACCTGCTCCAGAAAGCTAAGATATGACTCATGATCTTCAGATTTGTGGTCATGGAAACAGAACATGGCCCATCCCAAGAATTAGTTCTCTGCAAGAACTGCCTCCCCTCTGTTGCTGATAGTTTCATATTGATAAATTTGTGGCCAATCCAGACAAATTGCTGATGAAGTAAGCATGTGTCTTCCTTCTGTTCCAGACTAGGTAAAACACTGTTACTCATTTACTATTTGAGGCAAAATAATCACCCGGCTGAACCAAAATTTGAGGTCACCTACTTCAGCTTTCTTGTTGATAGTCATGTTACAAAACAACACTATTACTGTAGAGGAGCAGTGGTTGTATTCTGTTAATACTTAGTGTATGCCATGACAACATTCTCTGGTGACGACTTAGAATTTTTTCATTACAACCATGCAGAAGCTAAGTAGTAATCAATGCTGTTGCCTAAGGCGGCTAACAGAAACAATGGCCCAAACTCCAACCTCAGTCATGTCAGTAGAGGTACCCTATAATTACAGCTGTGTAATGAAGACCAGCATCTGTTCAGCACTTTAGTGGAGTAGAAATTGATCCTACTCATTCCACAGGGACTAACTCTCAAGTCTAACAAAAACTGAATGTAAACACTTTTAACTATTTCACTATTGAACATTTTATCAGAAACATACAGAAGCTACTGTGGAATTGCAAGTGTAGTACAGGATTGTGGACTGATCTTGAGTTGATTTTTTGTTTAATCCCAATTTGAGTTTCGAGTGGGAACAGGGAACAATACAGTTTGTACTCCCTTTGTCTTTGTACTGACTGATTAGCTCACCTTAACAGTCAACCTTATAAAATACTGTATGACTGCAGCCATCTTAAATCTGCATTCTCTATAGGAAAACATACCAATAAATAATGTGTTTGGTTTCCTGACCTGTAGGTGTTGTGTTTTTGATTTATTAGAGAGTCTATGATCCTGATACAAAGCTCCCTGAAGACTCACTGAGTCCTCACTGCTGATGTTATCTCTAGATGGGGGACAAGATTGTGGTATTTGTGTAGGAAGGATTTGGAACTTGCAGAAAGCAGCGTGATGGAGCTTTCATGTCAGCTCTATTTCAATTATCTTCTGAGCTATTCATTTGTATTAAAGTTAGTCTGATTTCGTATTGGTCTTTACACACCCAACCTCCTCAGTCACTGATATTAATAACTAGAGTTTTGCCCCATTACTTCAGAATTAACACCACCTGCACCCTCTTTTCCTACTACAGACCTGACTCTGAAGCTACTCCAAACACAAAGATTTTGTTAATTGCAATGGAAGTTCCATAAACACAACGAACTATAGACTCACACCCTTGAGTGAACGAGTAGACTCATGTCCTTCCCCAGACATTGAGAAGTTCTCTACACAGTCTCAGTTACAACAGTTACAGATTGAGGAAGGGTGTGTTATACTGGAACACCTTTTATGCTGAGATCAATAATGCCAGGTTCAGAATGCATCTTACTTTGCGGAAAATCTGAAATCCGGAAACTCAAATGCAGCAGTCACATATAGAACTGTATCAGCATTTTTTAGTGTCATAAGCAGGTCTATATCTTTTTGCAAATGAATGGCAACTTTAACAGGGTTCAAAAAAGAACTAGATACATCCATGAAGGTTAGGTTCATCAATGGCTATTAGCCAGGTTGGGCAGGAATGGTGTCCCTAGCCTTTGTCAGAGGCTGGGAATGGATGACAGGAGAGGGATCATGTGGTGATTACCTGTTCTGTTCACTCCCTCTAGGGCATCTGGCATTGGCCACTGTTGGAAGACAGGATACTAGGTTAGATAGACTTTTGGTCTGATCCAGTATGTCCATTCTTATGTAACTTTTACCTTCAGACAGAAAGGCACACTGTGTGTGTTTTGGCTGCACTATGAGCCATTATAACAAATAACCGTTGACCATCTGAGTTAGTTTATATGTCATATTTTGGAGTTGGGACAAAGAAGCAGCAATTGAAACTAATTGAGAAATAGATAAAGGTTCAGATTCAAAGTCAGATAAAGACCAGATCTGTGTTCTCACAAGATATCAGCGTGTCTCAATGCAAATAGTCACAGAGAGGTAGCCATGTTAGTCTGATCTTAGTAAAACAAAAAAGCAGTCATGTAGCACTTTAAAGACTAACAAAATAGTTGATGAACTTTTGTGGGGCTGACCCACTTCTCCAGATTAATGCAAATAGGAAAACAAGACAGCTCCAGTTTTGGCTCCATCCCAGAAGCCAGTTAAGGTTTGAGGACACCAAATCTAGCATTGTCACCAAGCCTAAAACTCTCACATAGGAAGAGTCTTATATCTACCCTTCTTCCCTTCAGAAATCTTTTTTTTGCACCAAACTCCAAAGTAAAAAGAATAAACACACTCTCCATAGTCAATTTGCACTCCATACTCCCTGCAGTAAAGTGCCTTTATTTCAAGAGCATGAACTTATCAAGCATAACACTTTTAAAAACAAGAGCAAAAATGGCAGCAGCAGGAATGAGTCACAAAGAGTTGCTAAACAAAAATACTGTGATGTTGATACCCATTCATTTGTAAAATGTTAAGGTAACAGGTTCTGTAATTGTCCTTCTTTCAAGAAGAAAGGCAGAGAAATCCAAAGAACACCATTCTGGGTTTGTCCAATGGTCTATCTAACCCAATATTCTGTTTCCGATGATGGCCCATGTTAGAGCTTTAGAGGAGCATACAGAAGAAGATAGTTGGAGTGATCCACTCTACCTTCCTGTCCCAGTTTCTGGCAATAAGAGGTTTAGGATTGCCCAAAGCATGAAGGCAACATCCCTGGCCATCTTGGATAAATAGCCATTGATGAACTTATTTGGTTCTTTTTTTAACCCAATTATATTTTCAGCTTCCACAATATCCATGACAATGAGTTCCACAAGCTAGTTGTGCAAAAAAAAAAAAAAAAGCTATTTCCTCTTGTATGTATTTAAACCTGCTGCCTCTTAATTACATCAGGTGATCCTTGGTTTTGTATTGTGTGAGAGTAAATAACACTTATCTAATCACTTTTTCCACACCATTCATAATTTTATAATTTTCTGTCATATCCCCATTTGGCCCTGTTCTAAATTTGACAGCCCTAATCTTTAGAGGGAAGATGGACGAGGTACTATCTTTTATTGAGCCAACAAAGGTATTATCTCACCTCTATTATCTTTTGCAACTATCCTGGGATCAATGCAGCTACAATAAGATTTTTTTAGTCTCTCCTCTTGTGGAAAGTGTTACTCTTTTCTGAACCTTTTTCAGTTCCACTATATTCTTTTGGAGATGGAATGACCAAAACTGGACACAGTATTCAAGGTGTTAGAACACCATGGATTTAGATAGTGACATTATGATATTTTCAGTCTTATTTTCTCTCTTTCTGAACAGTTCCTAACATTTTGTTGGCCTTTTTTTTTAAACCATGGCTGTGTGTTGAGCTGAAGTTTCCAGAGGATTATCCAAAAAAGCTGTTACAGTAAATCAACAGATAGAAAATGAATGGAGCAGGCTTTTTTGTGTTGAACATCGAGCCATCATCCCTCTTTTCAAATAATATTTCACTTCCTAAGTAATGAAGAGAATGGTGAAATATTTACCCATACTGCAGTCAATACAATATTTAATAACAAAAATAGGATCAATTTAATAGATTTTAGTTTGGTTTCTCCATGAAGTTTTACTTTTTGGTTGTAATTTGCTTTTAATGCATATTGAAAGGAATAACTGTAGATATAAATCATGCCAAAGAACATAGAGAAAACATCTGAATTCTTTATTCCACTTCCACCACTGCTCGTGTGTTCATATGCTGTGGGTGAAAAAAAAAATCTCTTCTTGTTTTTCACAGGGCTTACTCAGTGAACAAAACTAAAAGATATATTATGTGAAATATCTCTCATAAAGTAGCATACGTGGATAAATGTAGAAACAAACACTTTCCACACTGAAAGATCTTTATTTTGATAGAAATGTCTCTTATTTTGAATCTACTTTAGATAATTACTGCCTTTATAAAGTAGTGAGATGGTTATCTAGTCACTGTATACTTCAGCATAGATTTCTCATCACTAAAATGTCAAGTGACATATCAAGTGCTGATACATCATTCTGTTCTCAAAAAGTCAATCCAATTAAAAAGTTAATCAAAATTAAACTTGACACTCAAGTCTCTTCATTAGCACACACCTTATTCTCAGTCTTGTAACTCAGAGCAAGAGAGTTCCTCTGTGTTACACGCTGAACCTCTATAATACAGCACCCGCAGAACCTGACTGGTGCCGAACTAGAGAATTTGCCGGACCACAGGAGGTCACTATTATTTTACAGCATAAACAACACTTTCACTGGTTACTGGATTCAGAAACATTTAGGCGTAAATTAGAGCTAAATAACAGCACAGAACCCTGAGAGCCAGGACTCCTTGCTGAAAACTCCTTGCTGAAAACTTTATGGGACCCTGGGAAACTTGGCCAAACCCATGATAAGTGACATCTGGCTATTTAAAATCATGCCAGACGACAGAGATTGCCAGACCAAAGAGGTTCAATCTGTACTTTATTTAAAAGAGGTGCAAAATGCTATAGACACAGCTGGAGACTGAAGTCTTCTATGTACCAGAAGAACAGGTTTACTATTGGCAGTAGTCAGATGGACCTCATATTACCACACTTCAACCCTAACAGTGAAGCCTAGTCTATACTAGAAAATTAGGTTGCCATAACCACACCGCATAAGTGTGTGAAAAATATATACCCTTGAGAAGGCTAGTTAAATCAACATAACATCCCTCCACCCCCTTATACAGTCGTAGGTAAACAGAAGAATTCTTCCATCTACCTAGCTACTATCTCAGGAAAATAAATTATCTATGCTGGCAGAAGAACCCTTGTCCCCTATTGGCATTGCATACACTGAAGACTCAATCCTAAGCTTGAGCAAATACCTCATTCTTCATGCAAAGGTTACTTGGTTTCCCCAAGATTTCCCACTGTAACTGGCTATAATAGACATTATGTTTTTTGTGATGTAATTTGCCCAACAGTAAGCACTGAAACTACTCAGTAACATCACAAAAGACTTTGAGCTGTTATTAGACAATTACAATTCTAGGTCAACAATATCCAGTTCAGACTCTCACGTCATGCCCTAGAAATGAAAGGAGCAATCTCAAATTGGAATCTTAAGTCATCTAGTCACACACAAATTTTGTTATGAGCATACATGATGAAACTCAGTCCCAAACAGAGTCAGCACCACTTTAAACTCTCAAAATAGAGTTTACACGGGACCTGATGGTACATGGACACTGTCTGAGTTCTCTGCACAGGATGAATAACATTTAACTTAATTTCCTAAAGACACAAGGTAACTGGAATTACTATGAATTTTCCTGAGAGTAGTCACTTCTTTCACATTATAGTAGATCAATGAAAATTGTATTTGGTCCTAGTCATTAAAACTAGCAAGAAAACTTATAAGAAAGCTTAAGGGCCTCTTGATATTTTCATTACAAACCTATTTTCAGGGGCATTACACATCAGCCTCTGTAATATAGTTTCACTGAAATTTGGCATAGAGGTCTCACTTATGCTTAACTCTATAAACGTTCCTAAATCTTAAAAGGGGCTTTTTAATCAAATTTTTTAAATGTAATTTTGCAAGTTATTTGTCTAAGAGAACTAGTTTTAAAGTATTTTATCCCAAGCAGCCTAAGGATTTTTGTTTCCAGACACAAACATCGCATCCCTAATTCTATCAGAGAAACAGTTATTTAGAAGCTCTCTCATACCAGCACTCAATATAGTGAAAAAAATATTCACAGCTATCTTAAATACTACTGAAGGGTATAATGGAATGAGCATTCTCTTGAAATTGGGGAAGATTTCATTGCTTAAAAGAAATAGCTAGTTCTGGATGGGCTTCTTTGATTGTTTCTCGAGTTACAAGATTAGTAGAATAGCGATGCCATTAGTTCCAACGTATTACATTTCATTTGTAAATCTGACATGCTATTTCACTCCTCCTGATATTTAACTAAAAGAATAAAATCATTTTAAAAATAAATTTAAAAAGAAATATGTATAAATCTGAAATATTTTATTGTGAAGATGCATTTACTGGACATAGAAATTAATTGGGACTCAAACTGTATCAAAGTTTTCAGTGCATATGTGCTGAAGACAAATTAATGCTAATCAATGGGATAGTTCCAAGGGAGCTAAAATAAATAGGAAGAATTTCCATAATAGTGTGCAACAACTCCTTTGGAGGTACTAAGTCTATTAATTCAAAAATACATGTTGTAAAAAGAAACCATAACTATAGGTTTACATAATGAACCATAAAAACTTTTGGACTATTGGGTAATAAGTATGATGCAAATGAAAATACATATTTACTCTTATGAGGCATAATATCTTCAAACTATGTCACTCCTTTGTCTAAAGGGGTATGATGAAGTACATATTTAATCTTACAGATACCCTTTTAAAGGCCTAAATACAATACTTACATAGCCTTAAAGGCATATTTTACTATTTATTAGACTAGAATGGGTCTGTAACTCAACTAAATATTTCACAATTTAAACTCCCATAAACATTTAATGCATAGTAAAATTAAAGGGTCAGATTTTCAAAAAAAGCAACATATAGAATTGGATATAGGTTTCCAAACAAGCTCTGGTCCCATTCAGACACTTAAACAGGCCAATTGACAGTTCCCATTTAAAACAATGTTGTTAGGTCTTTGATAAACATGGTTGCTGTGGGATGCTGGGAACTTCTGAAAATATGGCCACTTCATCTATGGGCAAAAGGGTTTTTTTCAATCTTGCACAAAAGGGGGTTTTTGCGCAAAAAGGAAACATCCACACTGCTTGTTTTTGCACAAAAACTCCTTGCGCAAAAACAGATCGCAAGAGATTATGCAAATGAAGCGTGAGAATATGCTAATCCGTGCTTCATTTGTATTGCCTCTTCTGGCAAACATCGTAGTGTAGACATAGCCTAAGTGTCTCTTAAATTGATTCGCTACTGCGAGGAAGTTTGTCACTGAAACTTATCTGAGTTTAGAAATTTGAACTGCTGTTTACATGTGACTATATCCAATGCAATGCATTAATTAATTATGAAAATGAATAAGCATAGGTAAGAGACTATTGAGAAAAGCTGATGTCATTGAAGTTTGCATTCATCATTTCATCCCAATATGCAATATGTCTCTGCAGATTCAGTGTTACTCTTGTTGCAAAAGAATAAAGACAACAGGTGTTTAAAAAATAAATAGGGCTCAATTCTTCTCTCAGCAAAACTGCGGTAAATCCAGAGTGATTCTACTCATTTTATACAGAAATATCACTGAGATCATAATTTGGCAGTTCTAGAGTGGTAGAGTCTTCAAACTATTGAATCAAAAACAAATAATAAATCTCACAGGACAAATTCACACAAATGCAACTTCACTTTCACGACTGGCACCATTACTATAGATGTTTTGCTGGAGGAATATGTAAAAAGGGCTGACCAAAAGAATCCCTCTTGTCAAATAATATTTAATAAGGGAAAACTTATAGGACTTAACATAGAGAACATACAAAGAACATTCCGGTATACACAGCAATGGCAGAACCCCAAGGCACAGGAAGGATTCAGACTTGGAGTTCATTATCTCATGCAGAGGTAATGTTCTATGAGCCTAAGTAAGACACAGTGTACAGACTCTGCTTTCAGCTAGCCTTGTGCTATCATACTAAAGTGTCTAAAATTGTGTCTGAAGACAGAATTTTTACCATAACACCGCATTTTTAGTAAAGGCTGACAGTAATGAGCATACACATTTGTATGTGCACAGTCTGACTCTGTGGCCCCCAAATATACCCAGATGTACAAATCCAAAGCCAACAGGAACCTGCCTATTGATTTCAACAGGCTTAACCATTTTAAAATTTAAATAATGTCTACGCAGCACAAACAGCATGCAAATATTTTTGCAGATACAATTTAAGCAGTTTCATTTGACAGTCTAGCTCTTTGCCACAAGTGGAACTCCAAATGATCATCCGCACAGAGGAACCAAAAGGAACCAGTATGATATTATTTTAGTGGTCACTACAATCTTTACATGAGCAGTTACATCTCTTTTTTGGATGTATTGCTGAGGGAATGCTCATAGAAGCATACTGAAGAGTAATTATAATAAAGCACAAGGCTTCTTCTGTGCTGTTTATCTTTTTGTCAATCCATGGTATGACATTAGTAGGCTGCATCTAGACTGGCATGAATTTGCGCAAATGCTTTTAACGGAAAAGTTTTCTGTTAAAAGTATTTGCGCAAGAGAGCGTCTAGATTGGCACGGACACTTTTGCGCAAAAGCACTTTTTGCGCAAAAGCGTCCGTGGCCAATCTAGACGCGCTTTTGTGCAAGAAAGCCCCGATCGCCATTTTAGCCATTGGGGCTTTTTCGCGCAAAACAAAACTGAGCTGTCTACACTGGCCCTTTTGCACAAAAGGTTTTGCGCAAAAGGACTTTTGCCCGAACAGGAGCGTCAAAGTATTTGCGCAAGAAGCACTGATTTCTTACATTAGAACGTCAGTGCTCTTGCACAAATTCAAGCAGCCAGTCTAGACACAGCTGTACAGTATTAATATGTATTTAAAACACACGTTTCTGTTCATCGTCAATTTTTGAACATTAATAAAAACAAAACATAATAAAATGAGTGAGTTAAAGGCTTTGGTCTGCCTAAAATGTAACTGGATGAATTTTCACACACCCTTTTATGGATTTCTCAGGAGCAGCCATATCCTGCTTTCCTTATTCACAAAAGCAATTCCCCTGGCCTCACTGGGGTGGGCAAGCAAGCAAACATTATATCTGCTCTGAGACCTTTTCCTACCAAGTTTCATCCCAGTTGAGTACTGAAAACCAAACTATAAACCACAGGGAAAAGGGTGGCTTTTGTCATGGAATACTCTTAACTCTCGCAGCACAACGAGGCATCAATACAACCACAGGTATCTAGTGCTACATAGTCCTGTCTTTTGTTTCTTCAAAACTGTAAGTGACACGTTTGTAGAGCACGATAAAGATTTTTCATTCCACCATGGTTAATTTATAAAGATGTTATGCAACTGCCAATCGAAAAGTTATGAAATACACCAAGCCATGTACTAGCAGGTAACAAAATACACAAAGTATGCTTTCCCACAATTTAGCTCTCTAAGATATTGTCCATAAAACATGGCAAATACAAGTACAGCTTCTTTTCTATGTCAGAAGCCAAATTACTTAAAATATTTATGGATAAGTGCTAACAGGAGACAAGATGGCAATAATTAACTCAGATGTTTAGATCATCTCCAAGGCAATACTTTTAAATTTCTGGTCTCAAGAATAAATGCAAAGTGATCAATTTAAAATAAACTTCTTCTACTGAAAAAAAAAAAAAAAGACTAAAATGTTTTAGTGTAGAAAAAGTGATGTCCAATGCAGCGTGTTTAATTTGTTGAAGAAAAGCATACCAGGATTCTGTCACTTTTAAGGGCACAAATTTAAAGAGACGATTCATTCTTTTTAAAGTGAACAAAGATATTACTAAAAATTCTTGACTTAAATGTCTCATCTTAGATTATGGCAATTTTTTGCACACAATCTGGACTGCTGCACCCAGACAGAGCCACACTGACTTCAGTGGAGGAATGACTAGTCACAGCTGTTCCTCCATATAAAAGAAGTTGTAGGATCAGGTCTGTAGGGTTCAATTCATTACTCTGGGAGCAAGGAATCTTCTCTTAAATGACACCATTGAACTGGACACTTCTTTTCTTAAAGGTCAGTGTAAAGGCCATAGATTTAAAATAGAAGCTGGTTATGACATTTTAACATGTGCCCTTCTATGGAGTCAAGATTTACAGGTCATGTGCATGTACTAAAAGTGTATTTCTAAACCTCTTTGCAAGTTTCTATGGGTATGTCTACCTGGCAAAATAAAGAGAAAACTCAGCAGTGACTCTCAGATCCAAGGTCTACAGAGTCAGACTCATGCTAAAGTGCTAAAAATAGCCATGTGAACCTCAGTGCCTGCCTGGGCCCACAAAGACAAGAGGAACAACAGCCTAGAAAGGAATACCTTCAGCAGAAAGGAGGAGGTAGTCTTTAGGGTGAAGGGGGGAGAAAAACTTGAGGGCTTCATTATTTAAAATAGCACTATGTAGAAGCAGCACCAACATTCAGATCAAGCACAAAAAGACAACCAGTTCCAAAGAGCATTTATAAAGTAGGTTTCTTCTAATAGAAGAGAAAATATATCTGCCACCCTTTAACCTTTGTAACTTAGTGTTTCCAGCCCACAGTAGCACATATCTCTGTAGCTGCCTCTGCATTAAATACTTTTTTGCATCTTTCACTCCTCTCTTTCTTAAATAAAATAATCCAGTGCTGAACCACAACTATACTGTGGATTTGATTGTTAATGCTGAAGGAAAAAATGCTTCTTGTCTATTGTAGAGAGGAAGAGCACACAGTGGAAGCTAGCATATCCAATTGAAGATAAAAAGAAGGACTTGACAGGGGCTACAGGTAATCAGAGATTGGTACCAACACACAGAGAGTTCTCTAAACATAACATAATCCATTGAATTAACAATTAAGGAGAAAGCTACGAGAGGGAATATAGGCATGCAAAGTGACTATTTCCTATAAATAAAATACATTTCACCCTCTTCTTAACTGAGAACAGTACTAAATATGGACTTCAGTAAGAGATTAAAGAAAGCTTAACTCACTTCCTATGCAGGTGTGTTAAATATCACATTTCACATTATAATGTGCACACATTATACAGATCTACTTCATACAACTTAACCCATGCATAGAATACTGACAGCAGAACTCTCACGTTGGGGCAGGTGCTCATGGATTCACATCTTATGCAGTACCATCATTAGAGTGCTTTCTGGGTTTTTATGTGAGGGTATGTCTACACTACAGTGTTATTTCAAAATAGCTTATTTCGAAATAACGCGTCTACACACAAAATGCATTTTGAAATAGCGTTTTGCTATTTTGAAATAGCGCGTCCACACTGAGTGGACACTGAATTGCATTTAAGGCCAGCCGGAACCAGGTCCGGCAGGGCATCAGGTCAGGAGTTACTTTGTGTGGCTGCTGCCTGAGGCTGAGGCCTGTGCTTAAAGGGACCCCCCTCCCCCAACAGCCAGTTCTCCAGTTTCCCTGCTTGCTTGCCTACCTCGATGAGGGACAGCAAAGCATTTTGTCTCTGCGTGCTCTGGTTGCCCTCACTCAGGACACCACAGCACTCTGCAACGTGGCGCCAGAGCTGCCCCTGGGCACTCTGGTGCTTCTCATGGATGTGTTGCTGTGAGCCTGGCTGCATTTTCTGCAGGTTGACATCCGGGAGGTCCACCTGGGGACTGTCGGTATCCAGGAGGCCCTGCGGGAGAGCTTCCACCCTGAGGAGCACTAAGAGCCTCCCTGGTCTGCCCCACTGGGGGCTTGTGCCTCATTCCTCCCTCACGTCCTTCCACTTACCCCTCCCTAACCCCCCTTCCTGATGTCAAATAAAATACATGTATTTTCATGAACACAGACTCTCTTTATTTAACAAAACTGGGCGGGGGGGGATGAAACTCTGGTGAGACTGGGGAAAGGAGTCAGGAGAGGGGAAGAGAGAGGGGAGGGGAGAGGCTGGGAGGAGGGAGCTGGAAGGGGGAAGCAAAGGGAAGAAGGGGGAGGAGAAGCTCAGGGCTCAGGGTTGGGGGTCTCGCCGGACCAACTTGATTGTCATGCAAACCTGCTCCTGGGTTCGCACGTGGCCTTTGGTGGCCAGGCTGGCAGCTATCCTGCCATAGACAGCCACGTTCCTCCGTCTAGTGCAGAGATCATGAACGTTGGGGGCATCTCCCCCCAAACCTGAATAAGGTCCATTCTCTCCACCCTGGAGCAGGAAGGCTCCCGCCTTTTCCAGGTCCTGGCAGGCTCCTGGGAGCTACAGACTGCTCCTGGGGAGCAGTGGAGGGCTGGCTGCCAGTGGCTTGCTGGCTCATCTTTCGGGGCCACTGGGTCAGGGGCAGTGACTGCTGGCTTTGGGCTGGCAGGTTTGGAGCTGGCACAGGCACTGTGGCCAGAGTCAACCCATTTAAGGGCTCCAGGGAGGGAGAGGAGTGTTCTTGGTTGCGGCTGGAGTAGCCACCAGGGCACCCTGGGAAGACTGGAGGCCCCCTATTTCGATATAAGGGTCTACACAGCACTTATTTCAAAATAGCTATTTCGAATTGGGCATTATTCCTCGTGGAATGAGGTTTACCAAATTCGAAATAAGCGCGCCGCTATTTCGAATTAATGTCAAAAAAGCAGTTTGGCTGTGTAGACGCTAGTAAAGTTATTTCGAAATAACGGCTGTTATTTCAAAATAACTTTGCTGTGTAGACATACCCTGACAGACTTGGGAGAGGACACTGCACTACTTTAACTCTTCATGCAAGATACTAAACATAGATGCCTTCGGTTGAACCCTGTGCTCTCTAAAAAATGTAAAAGTGTCCATTTTTCATTTTGAATAGTGTCATGAATGATCTCAATATTCAGACCCAAATAAATTTATTCAGTAAGACAATTTGTTATGTCCTAGGTGTGTAGGAGCTACTCATGCATTCATAAGAGTTGCTACATTTGTCTAAATAGTTAAACACTACCAGCAGGGATGTCAATTGTGGATAATTTTGGGAATGCAAAAGGTCAAAATTTATCTCCAGAAATGTTTTCAACATAAGACTCACACGGTAAGCTGTTCCAGAAAAGACCATTGTTTTGTCTGTACAGCTCCATGCACATGCATGTCACTGCAGAAATAATAAACCGGCAATGAGCAGTCTTGTGTTATAAAAGCCAAGAAAGTGGCACTCTCGCAACATGTGGCTTTAATGTTCACATTTAGATGCCATATATCACAATACATGAAATGGCCTTGCTCTACTACTCCTGTTCATGCCAGGATCTCCTGTATGTAAATAAGAAGAGGGGATATTGCCAGCAGGCACAATGTTCTTAGTCTCTTTCCCTCCTACTCTCTCTGTCTCCTTTCCCTCTCATGTTTTCCATCTTTCTCCTTTCTCTATTTGTCTATTCTTCCTCTTGTTCTCTTTCCTTTACCAGGGCTCTATCCCTCTCATGTTCTGTCCTTTCCCGGTTCATCTAGCTCTTCCTCTCTCCTTTCCCCTTATCAATGCTACCCACCACACTCCTTCCCTAACTCCCTCCCCCACAAGCAGATCATCCCTCCTATCCCCTTTCTCTTTGCCAGGCCCATTTAGAGAAATTTGGGCCTCAATGTGTCACATTTATTGGGGTCCCACCCTGTCCAATTCACTTTATTTGCAGAGCAATTATAGACCTTTTGGTCTATAATATAAAGTAGCTCCCATCTTTACCCATCTCATCAGCCCTGCTCCTACTTCACACACACAAAGGCAACCTCTGACTTCCTGAAATATGAAAACCCTCACCAGACTAGCTGAATAACAGCCTGATTCTGTTGCTCCTTTATTAGTGCTCCCTGCCTGGAAGTGGTGTAGATTTTAAGAGAACACATTGGTGAGTAGCACCAGTGCTGGAAAATGAAAGACTAAGGTTCATTAACAGACTAGTGCTTTGTCCTACCAAGAAGAGTGCAGCAGTAGAGTTCTGGGATCAATACATCTTGATCTATCCGAATCTTATTGGCTACATCTACACTGCCCTCTCTTGCGCAAAAAGTATGCAAATAAGGCAAAGCATGGAATATCGCCGCACCTTATTTGAATAATTAATGAGGTTCCATTTTTGCGCAAGAGGCTTTTGCACAAAAAGGAGCCATCTACATGGCTCCTTTTTGTGCAAAACCCCCCTCTTGTGCAAGAGCCATTCTTCCTGAAAAAAAGCGGAAGAATGGCTCTTGAGCAAGAGGGGGGTTTTGCGCAAAAAACAAGCTGTGTAGATGGCTCCTTTTTGCACAAAAGTGAAGCCTCAATTATGCAAATGGGGTGCGGCGATATTCCACACTTCGCCTCATTTGTATATTTTTTGCGCGAGAGAGGGCAGTGTAGATGTAGCCATTTTGTATGGAGTAATTAACTCTCGGGTACTTTAAGTACAAATATAACTTAACTTGCATATAACGTAATTCTCTACGGAGCTTAGATGCTAATAGGGTATGTCAAAAATTTTGGCAGATTGTAAGAAGTGAATTGTACCCTAGTAGACAATAACACTGCCTCTGTATCCTGTAACAACTTCTTGATGGAAGAATTATATACTCAACCATGATGACTCCCACTAAATCAGTCAATTGTATTAATTTGACTCCATGCATGGGTACTAAAGCCACATGCCAATATATACATAATATTGTTGCTCTTTAAAATTATGTCCAAGTGCATTTTTGAACCAAGTCATGTGTTTAGATTCCATTTTCCTCACATCAGTATGGATGAATAGCTATGATCCAGTTAAATAACACACTTCACTTAAAAAGTAAAATTAATTTTGGGGATAAATAATATCAAGCATTTCTCTCTTTTTAGGATATTCTGTAAATCCCCAAAGAGATAGCTGCACACACACAAACTGTTTCTAACTATTTTAAAAAAGCAAAACAAAATGTGGAACCTAATCCAAGACAATATTCTCTTCTGAGAGCAGTATATCATCCATATCAACAAGCAGAACAAATGCAGAGTATGCTAAAGTGGACACTCAATGAAAACTGAATAGGAAAAAAAATATATCCAAAAATTTCCTCTCTGCCTCCAAACAAACGTGTGTGTAGATTGTTTTTTTTCTAAACATAATGGAGATACTGGAGGAATGACAAGGAATCCTAGCTGCTCTGGCAGTGTCAAAGTCTCTGCTCCAATTATTAATCAAGAGGGTGCAGATTTGGAAGTCTGACATCGCAAGCTAGCATTAGTTATTTAAAAATAGACTATTAAGCCCTCTGGAGATATTATCTTTATAATGAGTCTGATTAGTACTAGGAAAAAAAGGAAGCTGAGAAGGAAATTCAAGTACAGTAACAAACACCTGGAAACTCTCTTGAGAATGTTTTATCAGGCTCATTGCAATACAACTCATCTTATGTAACACAGAATTCATTATGACAGGAAAACCATTTTGGTTTAAGTAGCTATTACACCTCTTCGTATTTATTTTCCACTTTCACCTGCACCAGGAAACCTTTAACGAAAGCTGCAGCATGACTGGCACAAAGCATACTCTCAACAATGGTAATATAGGACCCGATTCAAAGCACAAAGGAGTCAATGTAATTAGCTGAGGTTATTGTGCTGCACTAAAGCATTACCTAAAGTATTTTATTCCTGTGCAAAATATGAACTCTGAAAACAAATTCAGACACCATACTCTCAACTCACAAATCTCACTTATATTTATATTCATTCAGTAGTCTGGACCTGGAAAGTAAAGTACATATAGACCCTTTATCAAGAGGCTTTAAAAAGGAAATGTATGCTTATGAATAAGGTCAAAAGTAAATGAATTGCTTGCAAGTTTAATATTGTTACTGGCAACAATAGCTATTCTGAAGGCAGTTACTAACATTACTGTGGATGGTGAGAACAGAAAAACTTCCAGACTATGAAGGGGGGTGTGTGTGTATGTTTGTGTCTGTCTCTTGGACAGGGTGGGATTCTTTAAAAAATGTTCATATTGGAGTTCAGAGACCTCATATTACTGTCCAAGGCTGTGTAATCTCCCTTGAAGACAAAAATGTTAACTCCCATTAAAGTTAGTGCAAGATATAAACATAAATTGGCAATGATTTTTCAATTCAAGTCAATGTGAACTTTGCCATTGGCTTGGTGTATAAGCAGAAAAATAGACCCTAAATGAGATAATCTTCCTGAAGTAATGAGAGCTGCAAAGAGATTCTATCAGTTAAGGCTAAAACTCCCACTTAACATATAGGGTTGTTCTCCTCTTGAAGTATTTCCTCCTCCTGTATGCCTCTAGATTAACAATGAATGAAGTTCTATCAAGATATATATTAGA
Source organism: Pelochelys cantorii (assembly GCA_032595735.1). NCBI lineage: Eukaryota > Metazoa > Chordata > Testudines > Trionychidae > Pelochelys > Pelochelys cantorii. The sequence goes on from CM064340.1 coordinate 29,293,698, forward strand.
GAACTGTAAGTGCATTCTTATGTGTTTTACAATATAATCGGTTGAGAAAATAATTCTTACTATTGTTGATTAGGTACCTGTCCTTACACTAAAAGATATAAAAATGGGAGAAAAAAAACTTTTGGTTTCAAAAATGAAATTAGACACATTTATATCATATTCAGTCTATAACTCTTCTAGTCAATTGTGAAGAGGCTGATAAATATTGTTGATTTTAACAACCACTACAAAACCACCTGCCAAAAGTATCTAACCAAGTTCGTAAGACTTTTTTTTCCCATAAATAAATCTTTTCATTCAAGAAACTTAACTAGTCAAGGTGCACCCTCCCCCTAAGTTTTCAAAACAGTATATATTTTTATAGTTTTGTGTGTGCTGTGCCACATTAGACAATATTATAATTTTTCAATAGAGATCAAATTTCTGGAAGTTATTTGCAGATTTTGCACCTCCTTATTATGAAAAAAAAGAAAAAGGAAGTTTGGCAACATTGTCTAGTTTTGCAGGGAATTTGGAGTGTAACACTAACCTACCAGTTCTAGCTCGCAGCTCCAGCAAGTGTAAGTTACCACACTCACACTGTTAATGGATGTTTATAAAGATTCTAAATATGCCACATCTGTTATATCCAGATTTCATTAAAAAGCTACTTAAAATAAAATGCAATTTTGTTTCTTTAGCACCTAAAGGTTTTGAACAGAACATATCAAAGTATCCCATGATAACAAAACTAGATGTACATTGGAAAGATGTTTTAAATTATATTTTAGGAAGCTGCTTTAAAACTTAATACTTCACTGATTCTTCCCCTAGTGAAGTTGTTGGGGGCTTTATCATTGTCTCCGATAGCATTAGGACCAAGCACTCAACTATAAATCTTCCAAAAACAAAGCTGATATTCTTACAAACCCAATGTTACCATTTTATATTAAAGGAAAATTTCTGTAAATCACAAAACACCACCTTCAATTATAAAAATAACCAACAAATGGTGGCTAGTGCACTGGACAACATTACCCAGGCAGCACAGTATTTTTAATTCAGATCAGATCATTGAGCCATTAAGCATTTTAAATGGGTGTAAAGGTCAAGACAGTGCTAAGTCATATTTGTATAACTTTTGCAAAAATAGTTTTGCCGGTATGGTTAGATATCCCAGCAATGTTGAACAATTTGTTTTTTAAAAGGGATACTTATCTCCTTCCCAATTCATACATTTCATTAATACTCATTTTAGCATGTTATCCTTGATGTTTTATGTCTGTCTGTCATCATTCTGCAATAAGTAGCTCAGGACACGGCCAAAACCAGTGTTCTTAACCAAATAAAACTGAAGTTAAGGTTAAGACTGCAGAATTTGGCCCATAACATTTACATATGATGTAAGCAAAGTGACTGCTAGGAAAGCTCAGTCTGACCCTTGAAGAGCTCCTTCTGAGATGTATGTTAGGAATGTATGTTAGAAATGCTACTATTTTCTTAATAGTTCATTAGATATCCACCCCCTGCCCCCAAATAAAGGAAGCAAAACACACTAATAATTTAGTTAACTTATTATCCTTTAGTAGCTTCATCATTTTATTAAGTTTAGACTATCAACAAAGAGCACAGATATAGCTTTGCTTTACATAAAGTAATTGTTAGGGGTTGATTTGTGTGTGAGTAGTTTTTCTTAAAACAACTCACTTTATTAAAAAAAAAGTAAGAAGAAAAACAAGCCTGAACAAAACCTCCATTTGAACCCAATTCCCACTCACATAATGTGAGAGGCATTTTTGAGGTAAAGCACAATGCTTTGTGACATTTTTGAACTATGTACTAATGGACCACCACATCATCTAAAAGAAGAGAGATCTCTGCACAGTATGGTTCCATATCTAATTTTGTTTGAGATCAAGTGTAAGGAAATTAGACTGGGAATAGACCTAGTTGTCTACCCAGTTCACAAACTTTCTCTGCACATTTAAGCACTTTTCACTGACTAACAGATGAAAAAGCATGTAGGTCTTAGAACTGCATCAAATAATTTGCAAACATCCCAATGTGACCTTACTAGCTGAAGTATTTGCGGGACCCTTCATACCCCAATAGGCACAAGTGCAAAGAAAAAAAAGTACATTTAAACTTCTTTAAATCACATCGGAGATTTAGTTGTAAATCGTAGGGTATTGCAATTTGTCTTTCGGCTGCAGTGGAACCGCGGTATCAGCAGGGGGCGCTCTTGCACGAAACAAAGCAAGACTAACGTTGTTCCACTGACTATAAACTCAAGCGCCTGCTCAACAGCGCTTACTGTACGTCTGAAGTGGTACCTACTAAACAGTAAGACTGTCAATAAATTGTACAAGCTCCAAACATGTTGTGAGTCATCAATATAAAAATAATCCGTATAGCCTATATTGAAGATTATCAATTTACTGGATTTTGAGAAGGGGGAGCTGAAGGCACAAACCTGAGCATCCTCAAATCCTGAGCATCCTCCCCCGCGATTATCCATAGATTTTTATTGATTTTTTTTACTCCCAAAATTCGGCATGCAAGTTTGGACGAGAAACATTTGCTGTATCAAGTAGGCAAAGGCGGGCCCTGTTCAGTGTCTTGTAAGGCCAAAGAGTAGAACAAGTCCTTAATAGGCATATAATGCACAAAAAGAATAAAGGAAATGTTGAGGGGTGGGGGATGGGGAGTATGGGAGGTTGATCACTGGACGGGGATTGCCAGCCATTGCACAATGGAACCAGATGAGAAAAATAATCAAATATTTCTCCCCAACCTTCAACCTTATTATCATCACAATCTTCAGGAGAAAAAGGGGGTAAAAAAACTAAATACTCACCATATTGACTTCTGATACCATGTCTATGCTGGCAATGTCTATGTTCATGCCAACAGCCACTGGGGGACCTGCAAACCAACGAGATGGCCCGCAATGTGATCTCTAAGAACTTAACTCATTCTTAGCAAAGGTATCAAAACTAAATAAAAAAGCGACATGACATCAGTGTTGGTAACAACAAAACAGTTCTCCTTTGATACCTGGAAAACCCCCCGCTTGTTATGTATTCACCCTTTGCCTCTGCCGTCATCTGTAACATGTTTTATGTAACATGCACACGTGTGTTAATAACGGGGGCCCAGAGACACTGGCTATATAAATATACACACACACACAAATAGATTACTGTATGAACTAGTTCGAATCGGTACCTGAGGGAGGGGTAGAGGGGGAAGAAAAGACAGGACTGCACATTTTAACTCTTTCTATTCGGCACATGCGATATGCAGACTGGGAAAGAAGAATCTCAGCTGAGATTCAAATGATTTATACGTAGCTGTTAAGATTGGTTTATGGAGCCTCCACAAACACATATTCACGCACACAACTAGTTCAAAGTTGCTGTACACACTGGGTAAAGTGACATTTTCCGTGTTACTTAACAACACACCTTGTACTCATAACCGTGGTCACAGAGACATGATGCTCCCTGGAACAAATGCTGGATAAATTTAAGAGATTTCCATCTCAATAAAACCAATTAACTACTGGTTTAATTATGGGTTAATAAGTTATCAGCACACACTCAGACAAATGAAACCAATTACAAACATGCAAGAGAGGTTGAATCAATGATGGCATTCAGAGCATCCTGTGTGCTAAGAAAATTGAGTGGCAATTGGCTTAACTTCGGATCATTTTCAGAAAATGGCAACACACACACACCCCAATGCAACAGCGGCAGACCCACGACATTTAAAAACACACACATTTGAAGATACACAGCCTGGATATGTAACATCTCCTCTTCAAAAAGCAATCAAATTACCTCCAAAATCTGGCCTCAGGCGAATGTCATAGCCTTTCAGCAGTCTATCCACGGTCTCTTTAACCAGCGACATATTGCTAGGGTCATTGACACTAAAAAATAATAATATATATTTCTTATTTCACAGATCCAGTTTCCCCATTCGTGTAACAGTAGCAGACAGTGCAATTCAAAGTGAAGGAAAAGAAATGTCTCGCTCACTTACCTCTGTGCACACACGATAGCTATTATTAAGAAGAATGACCAAATCCCAAAGTAACCCCTTTTCCGGACTCTCAACATCCCTTTAGCTTTTGATATGATTTAGGGTTTCACTGAAGAGCAGAAGAGATCCAACTTATTCTGGCCAGTGCAGTAATTCTAATGTGAGGCGCATGCGCACGGCGTACCACAACATCAAAAGGAGCAGTGGTTGCTGCTGGAGATGGAGCAAATTTCCTTGCCCCCAAAAAAAATTAAAGGGGAAGAAGGAAATGCATTATTTAAAAAGTCACCCCACAGAAGGATCAAGTGTATGTTTGTGGTCCTTTCCGTTGTTATATATCAGAGTATAAACGGCTGCAAGCAGGGAAGTTTCGGGAGTTGCAGGATACAGCAGCTTTGCACCTAGCTTAAAGGGGGGCGGGCATGTGCAGGATCCGACTAGAAACAGAGAGGAAAAGAGGGTTTAAAAAAATCTCGGAATGCAAATTGTGCATATGGTGTGAGTGGCAGACACGGGGCGGGGGTAGCTTAACTTTACGCTCCCTGGGAACAACCATCTACATGGAGAAAGGTGAGGGGCAGAAAAAGGACCTAGGATTTTCAAAGGGGAGGGGGGAGAGGGTAGCCTATAGTAATCTTCATGGGGGAGAATGCAATGACGACGAACAGGTTTTTGTAAGAAGGGATTCGGATGTTTGCTACTCTCCTGGCAGGAGCTGTTCCTAGGTCAGAGGAATTGGGGAGGGGAGAGGGACTCGCTTTGTGACGTTACTGGCCAGGCAATTCTCAAGATTATTTATAACGCGAAAAGGGAGGCAATCGAAACTAGTCTCCCTTTTATGTTTCCATTCTATTCTAGCCTGGGCCCTAAAGAGTAAAGCAAATGGCTGGAAAGGGTGGGCAAGAGTGAGGAAGGGATCATGCTATTTCTCCCACCACCCTCCTCCCCCTCCGTTAGAGGGAATGCAAACTCCTCAGGTAGATTTAGCCTGGCTACGGAATGAGGTCGGAGCGGGGGGGATACCCTGCAAAGAAACCTAGTCTTTTTGTGAGCATACCATACCCGGTGCATTTCCACTCACAAGACCCTCCTTACCTTTCTCGGTAAAACACCGGAGCTGCTGAAATGCAGTGTTTGGCTTAATGCTTCAGAAGAAAGCAGAGACGAGCAGAAAACTGAATTGAGGACGCTTTGATGACATTTAAATCCTAAACAGAAAAGTGAGGAGGGGGAGGAGGAAGAAAGGATTTAAATTATTCCTTGCAAATCTGCCCGCTGCTTGTAGTTCCTTTTACACCTCCTCCTCCTCCAAATACCCATTTGGATCCGTGGATCTGTGTTGCTTCACTGAACAGATCTGAGCTGTGTACGCTCTTCGCCTTGCCTGGGTTGCACAGCGAAGGGAATTAGGCAGAAACACTTTAATTCCTCAGTTCACAAATGCAATATTTAATTCTCTGCAAAGGGGAGGAGGGGGAAAGGGTGAGTGTTGCATAGAGAGAGACAGAGAGAAACGTGAACCATGGCTAAAGAAGAGACGCTTGGAAAGCCTGCGATTTCTCTTCAACAAACGTTTTGTCATTCTACTCACAGCAAATGACAGGAACTCCTTGCCTGCTAAATTTCACCACTCCCCCCTGCAATGTGAAAAGGGGAATCATTTTAAACCTCATGCCCCGTCCTACACAGACCAAGCCCGTTGCCTGGTGAAAGGCCATTTCACATGCATGCATATCACGGCTAACACATAAACAAATGCCTTCAATCGCCTGGACCAGACATATGGATATTTTATACACTGAAGCAAGAGATCCCAGCGTGAAGAGGGAGAGCACAGTCCCCGGGATCCCTGGGCAAGCACTGCATTTAAAAATGAGCCCCGCTGGCACGCTGGAGGTGCAGCCGAGAGAACAGCAGAGCTGCAGCTGCAGCATGCACCAGTCAGCTGTAGCAGCCTCAAGACCCGGCTGTGTCCACGTGACAGCAGGCAACCTGTGAATCCCGACAGCGGGTCCCCGTAGGGCGTATTGCTCTTGGCAGATTGCCGGGAGGTGAGTCTCGATCCCGCTCCTTCCCCTAAACCAGCTGGGGCACGAGCAAAAAAAGTCTGGGCGGGGGCTCGAAGAAGAGCCTCCGGGCAATAAGAGGCATGGTGAAGCTGAGGAGCCATGGGCTAAGATGGGTGGTATGGGAAACGGGTGCAGCTGAGGAGAGGGACTATGGAGTGCAGCTGTCCAAGGAAACAATGGCAAGGGGATACAGCTAAAGAGACGCTGCCTCAGGAAGGCGAATGGGAGAGGGATGCATAAAGAAGTGCTGAAGTGAGCAGGAGCAGGAGTACAAATGAGCAGGCAGAGAGTAAAAGCACTAATACTCTGTGGGAGAAGGATCACGGCTTCGGGAAAAGAGCAAGGATGCAAAGGAGGAAACTATGAATCTATGAGACATGGATGTAAAACCCAGCATCCATTTAACACAATTTTGCTGGTGGATTTTTTTTAAAATGCAACCATTGTACAACTCTTGAAGGTTAGTGAATGGGAAGGATCAGAGTCAAACCTGGTAGGGGGTCAAAATGTCTTCCACCTGCCCTTCCTTAGGTAACAGAGACCACTTGCCCACAATTTAGTGCATTCCACAAGCAGAAAACATAAGTTTATATGTCTACACTCCTACTGTAACTATATTAACTGGAAATAGGGAGGTTTGAGCAGCCCCCTACCATCACAACTCTTAAATGTTACCCCAAGAAATTGAGCTTTTTTATGCGATCTATGTATTTATTTGATTTTGCTTCCCCTCAAAAATATTACATATTATTTTTGAAGGGCCAGAAGGGGGGGGAGAAGGGGGAAAGAGGTTACTTGCTTGCTAAGAGGACCTTTCTTATGGTGGCTGGAGTTATGGTATGGGGAGAATTTACATTTATGAACTCAACAAGGGTAATAGGCTAGAAGAATTTTCAGTAGATCTGAAATTTCCTATGCTAAAAATAATCATGGTTGAGTAATTTGTTTAGCCATTTGTCACACTGTAATGCCACTTTTTTCTGTGCAAGACTGAAAAATAGTTCTTTTTTAAGTGCATGAAGAATGCTTTGTTAACAGCAGAGGTATCTGTTCACTCACAGCTGGAATGCTTCATTTTCAAAGCACTTGACAAAATGGCCCTCAAAGCAGGTGGTGGACATTCATTTGTACAATGAATCCTTTATTGGTAAATATATGTAAGATAGGCATTTCTTTTTTCCTACAACCACATGATAAAACATGCAGTCTTTAGTAAATGACATTGATTAGGCACTTTTGTCTTCACCCATAAGGATTTATGTTGAAACTGCATCTGATGTTTCAAATTACTGCTATTTTCAGCTGTCTGATATTACTATTTATTGAACTGCTATTACAATATTTATTTCCCATCCAAATGTGAATCAGAAAAATAAAAATCTAAAGGTACAGAGCTGGCAATGTACAGTGGTTAGGAAAAGATGTATAGTTTAATACATCAGGGCTAGAAACAGAGGAGTCAAGACATACATTATAGATGTAAATACAGTTCTATACAATTTATAGCATTTGTACTCAGCTTTGGTGTTTGAATACATAGCAGCTCAAAACAGTGATGCCCTTACACATAGAAAAGTTTATTTTATCAATTTATTATTATAGCTATCAATTTTAAAACAGTGATACAAAACTGTATACACACTGATTTCAGTGGAAGTTGAGGGTTCATTGCAACCCATGGGATCATGTCCTAAGGCAACTTGGTCATACAAGAGGAAGGATATGAAAAAAACAATGCTTAACAACCCCAATAAATTCTTAAAAGTATTGCTTCTCTAGCATAGATTATGGTTTGCAGAAGTATAACAATTCTATTGATCTAGAAATTGTATTAGGATGGCCATTTCCTCCCATCCCTCCTCATAGGAGATCTATGTCCAGGCTCCATATCCAGAAGATAATATCTATCAGGGAAGGCTAGGAATTTTAAACTGCCCTCCAAATGTGCCCACTGTCATGTGGATTGGAAACCTGGATAGCCAATCTGAGGTTTAGTTGTGGCTATTCTGGACAAGCCAAAGAATAACCTGTTGAACCTGTTCTAGGATCTATGATCAAGCGGGCAAAGAGGCAAGCATGATGATGGACTTCTGAACTCATTTAGAATATTAGATGCTCTTTCCCATCAGCACTTTCATGCCATAAGAACATCATTTTCAGCTCCCTGGAAGTGCTGATAGTCTATGCAACTTAAAGGATTGGTAATGGTCTCTCTGTCTAGGAGCGTGAGTGCTGCTGTAACAAAGGCACACTGAAAGATTAGCCAAAGGCTGCGTCTATACTGCACCCTTTTTCCACAAAAGCTTATGCAAATGAAGTGTGGAGTAAAATATCGCCGCATTTCATTTGCGGAATTAATTAGGGGCCATTTCTGCGCAAGAGGCTTTTGCACAAAAAGGAGCTCCTTTTTGCACAAAAACCCCCTCTTGCGCAAGAGCCATTCTTCCTGAAAAAAAGGAGGACTCTCATCCTGGTCACCTAAAAAACCCCTCAATTTCTTGGGGTGGCATTTAAGGGTCATGCTGGTAGGTGCTGGGAGTGTAGCTGCACCCCCCCCCAGCTTGAAGTGGTTTCCAGTTTGGTTCAGTGGCTCTCAGCACCCCCACTACAAAAATGGTTCCAGTGCCACTTTATTCCTTCCCTGGATAAATGCAGATCTTCTTGTTGGCTTTAACTGTTTTCTCTCTGCGAATCACCTGAAGATGTTGCTTGATTTCACCTGCTGTAATTCTCCAGCCCAACTTAATTTTAATGAAATCTCATCAAAGATCAGCAGAGATACATGCACTAGCACATACAAACTAGAATTGTTGTGGTATGATTTAAGCTGCCACTTATATAAGCTCTAGCTCAGGAGCACCCATGGAAAAGATAGTGGCTGCTCAGCAGCCACCAACAACAGGTGTTCAGCAGTGCTACCACTGATCAGCTGTTTGGGGGGGTGCTACCAAACAACTTTTCAGCCATGCCACTGGCTGGGTCAATTAGCAAGATGATTGTTTAAATTGAAAGCAGTTGTGACTGTCTTGACTCCACTAAGAACTAGTGGAAACAAGCAGGCAAAAACGTTCATGTTTTAACTGAGATTCACTTCAGCCATATGGAAAGTTTCCTGTATCAGCAATACAAATGTCACCAGCAAACATTTCTCTTGGCCTGCATTTCAGAAGATCATGTATATTAAACAAAAGGGGCAACCAAAAATGACTTGTGGAAGACAGACATTTAAGATGACTGATATTCTGCCTGACTCACAGGATGAATCTGCAGTTAATAAATCATTTCATGGAAAAACTACACCTTCAAAACACATGGCATAATTTGCAGCTGCAGCTTCTCAGTCAACCTAGTGTACCACATAACGTCATAGACAGGCATCAGATTAACAGGGCTGTGAGACAATATTCTTTATGGAAATATGAATATGAATTTACATAAGTGGAAAATGTCTTATGCAAAATACTTCATGTAACATAACATTAGGAAAGTTATCTGCAGTGCATGCATATTCTATTTGTGTGCATGTATCATTGCTGTATTTGGAGTTAGAAATATGAAATATAAACCTGTTTTACAAAACTTGATGGCTCATTGATAGTGACAATGATCTGTAAATGGATTTGTTTTTCTTATGAACCAGCCAGTAGGAGGGGCTTAGAGTCCCCACAATAGCATGTGTCCCCTGATGCTAGGACCCTGTGTCAGGGTCTCCCTGGCAGCAGGGTGGCCAAGTGGTTAGGTCCCAGAATTAGCAGGCAGAAAAGGGGTGCAGACCCCCACTACTGGTGCCCAGGAACTCTAGCCCACTATATTAGTAGAGTCCTTAAGTTTGGGGTATGGCCCCAAGAATCCAGATCTCCCCCCCCCCCTTAGTGAGGGTTTCTAGTAGGTTCCACCCTTTGTCCCAGGGTGTGGGGTTAGAGGCTTACTTGTTCCTGTGGCTGGCCAAGCAGACAGGCTTTAGGTCAGGGACTGCCAAACCATACTCCTGTCTCCTTGCTGGTCAGCCCCTAACTGAGCCAGACTCCTTCCTTTTATTCTCCCTCCAAACCTGTCATTGGCTACTGGTAAAGTGGGGTGGGGCTAGTGGGTCCAAAAATCTTTATTCCTACTATTATGGTAAGAAATTACATGTAACAAGTTTCTTAGGGTATGTCTACACTATCTCATTAGTTCGAGCTAGGTAGGCAAATGAGGGCAACCGGAGTTGCAAATGAAGCCCGGGATTTAAATATCCCGGGCTTCATTTGCATGTTCCCGGGCGCCACCATTTTTTAATCCCCCTTAGTCCGAACTCCGTGCCCGCAGCTACACGCAGCATGGACTAGATAGTTTGAATTAGGATCTTTAATTTGAACTACCATTACTCCTCGTGGAATTTAAATCCCGGGCTTCATTTGCAACTCTGGTTGCCCTCATTTGCCTACCTAGTTCGAACTAACGAGCTAGTGTAGACATACCCCTAGAGTATTAAGCTTAGCTGGCGTGTGTTTTTTTTTTTTTTTTTTTATTTTGCTTAGTAAATTAACTTTGATCAGTCTGCTTCTCTTATGCTCACTTAAATCCTTTCCTTTTTTTTGTTTTATGTTTTTTTGAGGCAGCTCTGTGCCTACAGTCTCAGATGCTGGCCACTAGTATGTGCCAAATACTGAAGACTAAAACAGAAGTCTACCACCTGAAAGATTTTAGTGTCTGTGTTTTTACAATACTCATGTTATATGGGAGAGTTACCTACAGTTCAATAACCCTGAATCACAAGTGGACTTCCCTTTATTCTAAGCATTATGAAGTAATGAAGAAATTGGGAACAGGAACCAGCAGAGGAGGTGAGAATAAATCCAAGGAAAAGCAAAGTGTTGTGCCTGCAGGTAGACAAGAAGAAGAGACAAAAGAGAGAGAAGAAAGAAAAGACCTCTGGGGCATATCTTGGTAGGTCTACCAAGGTATGGCCCAAAGGAAGGGGAAGGGTCATTCCCCTAACAGAACATTTCAAATGATGCACCAGAAAAATGTGACTAGAAATTACTGTTTTAGGTCTTCAGTCAAAATAATTCCCTAAAAGTGAAATAATCTATGTGTCTGAGAAGTCAGGCACAGGATCTGCTTAAAATGTTTGTGCTGTCTAGATACAGATAGCTCTCTCAAAAGTCAGCCGGGCGCTCTTCCTGGTCAGGGCCTGCTCTTGGCACTTCTTGAGCCCCTGGACGAAGGACTGCAGACAGGCCGCCTGCTCACACAGCAGTTCATCCCAGGTTCTCTTCCTCAGGCGGATCCTGCAAAGTCAGGTAGATTGCATGGGAGGTGGTGGACACGCTATCCTTGACCCTGGCCCAGCTGTGAAGAAAAGTTACAAGGGCAGTTATCAGAGGAGACACTGCGTATGAAGCCTAGACCTAATCTCTGAGCTGACACTGAAGATCTCAGTTCAGACAATGGCAATGTGCTTCGAGCAAGGCCATATGTTGCCTAGACATGGGCATTTTCCTGTAGGGGCACGAACGTCCCAGGGGAGCATCGCTACACCCACATCCCGGGGACAAGCAGGTATGCAAAGATGCTGGCCAAACCAGGAGCCTGTGGGAGGTTAGGGGAGGATGCAGAGGCTCAGCCTCCTTCTGTGTCCCACACATGCTGGGTCCAGCACTGTCAGTGTCCCACGGAGAGAGAACTCCTATAGAGGCCCAATGGAGGGGGAGTGTTGAGGGAAGTATGTGTGAATGGTAGATACTGCTTGCTGAAGGGAGTGCTACTGGGGCCCTTCCTCTTGTTCTCCCCATCAAGTTCCTATGCACTGGGTTCGGTCTCTCTACATCACTGCGTTTGAACAGGAGCGGAAAGCTGCCTGAGTGCGGGCATGACCCTACGTCATGTGTGACACTGCTTTATGTTTTCATGACCCCAGATTCGTTAGTGGTGGCTTGGCATAGCAACATGTTCCACCACAGAGGCCAAAGTAAGGCAGGCCTCTCCAGGAATCTTGTGAGAAAAACCAAGAGATTCCTGAGTGACAGTGTCATGGGGCTGAGTGCTCAGGACTGGCACTCTAAAGTGCACCCTCATGCACAGGCTGTTGTGTAACTCCCAGGCCGAGTAGGCCAAGTGAGGAGCATGGAACCCCTCACAGCCCATCACCTGCCTCTCTGTGTAAATGGGGAAAGTTATAAAACTCACCTTAAGTGCCTATGCCAGGATCATCTGAGGCCTGGGAAACCTCCTGGGAGGAGGGATTGGCTCCAGGATGAGGAGCAGCTCCTGGCTGGCAGGCATGGTTGGCTGGCTGGCCTGTTCTTCCTCCTCTTCCTCCTTATTGTCGCCCTCCACAACCCCACCCTCAAGGAGGCTGACACTGGGTGTGTCCTGGCCAGACTCAACGATGACCGGGGGGAAGGAGGAGAGATTACCAGCCCCCCTCCCAGGATGGCATCAGCTTGTCATCGTACTGGCAGGTGTGAAGTGCTGCCCAAGAACGTCCACTCTCCTCCCTGGCCTTATTGTAAGGCTGTAGGAGCTCCTTTATTTTCAGGCAGACCTTGTCGAGAGTCCATGTGTGTCCTTTTTCAACCAGGCTGGCAACCATCCAACCACAGCCATCGGCATTCCTTTTTCTGGTGTAGTGATTCTGGAGGTTGGTCTCCTCGCCCCAACCCTCGATTAGATCCAGGATCTCTGCACCAATCCAGGCCAGATCTCTCATGCATCCCTGGCAATGGGCAGCCAAGTGTGCTGCAGGAGTGCTGGCAGCCGTGTGGGGCTCAGAGGGAGTGTTGGGGTCTGTCATGGCTTCTTGGATGGTGTAGTGTGACACAGGGCTGGCAAAGTTCTCTTCATGCCACAAGTCCTTTTCTTGCAACCTGCTGCTTTAAAAGCTCCACAGGACAAGGAGAGCAGTGGAGATGGCAGGTGTGGCCAGAGCTGCCACAAGTGTGGCTATGAGAGACCTCTGGAGGCCAATTATTTTGAATTAGCAGCACCAGAGCTTCCACACTAACGCTATTTTGAAATAATTTTGAAATAAGCATTTTTCTCAAGGAAAGCAGTAGTACGGATTTTGAAATTACTGGCCCGTTATTTCAAAATAATGGGCTTGGTAGTGAGGATGCTTCGCTTGTTATTTCGAAATAACAGGGGTTGTTCTGAAATAGCTCCCTACTGTAGACCAGGGTCTAGAGAAAACTAGTTGAATGTCAGGACAGAAAATTCAAAACAGGGACTATACATTTGGGAAATGATCACACAAAAGAAACCACAGGTATGATAAAAGCATAATACAAGTGGTACCATTCACCCAAGGATACCAGAACATCTCAAATATTAATTATTATTCATCACAAGTATTGAGCAACTGTTAGCATTCCAGAATACCCTTCCTAATTCTCACCTCACTAAACTTTTATCAGGATTATAAACCTGATAATCCCCATTAAAACACCAACATTTTTTCTGAGCAAATAATATGAGAGCACTGTGACAAGGTGTCATATTGTTAAGACTTCTTAATATTAAACTGCTAGCATTTTTAGTATCACAGGATAATGTTATTATAAAGAATTAATACTGAATCCACATTTGTTGAATGAAATGGACAAAGCACATTTTGTTAATTATTACCTTGATTTGTGCTGTCTCCATTATGTTTTTTTCATGGCAACTTACAAACTTCAGTAATTGCAAAGAGGTCTCGCTCATGCAATTAAGCAAATCTACACTATTATTCAGTTTCACAAATGAGTTAGAAGTGACACAGACTGGCCAAAGGCCCAACGTGGCTCCCATTGAGATCAATGGGAAAACTAACTTTGTCTTCAGTGGGAGCAAGATCAGACTCTGCTTGATACAGCAGGTAAATGTTAAGTAAGAAACAGAAGCCAAAAGTCATGATTCCATTGTATGTTTACACCGATTATATACTGAATGCTATAGCATAATACTCAAGGCATACCTCTTTTCCAGTTCTAATGTCTATGATTTATGCGACCATGCATATGAAAACAACCAAAGACTTCTATATTTGAAGTCCAAGTCTCCTGGAAGATTTAGTGATGCAGTCCTGGAGCCTGTGCTCAGTGCAAGATCAGAGGAGTGGCAAGTGCAAAGGTGTCTGTAAATCACGTTTGTTAATCACTATCCTGGACTTGAGTATGGCCAACCTAGACTGTGAGCCCAAATTAAAGCAACCTGACAGCTGACCACATTCATAGGATATCATATTCTTGTATCTGGGGATGCCCTTTCCCCACCCCATGGCAACATTGCCTGCACCAAGATCAGAAATATGTCTGGCATAGGATCAGCTACATAGCACAATGGAGGATTTCCCAGTTCGGAAGAACCTTCAAAGGTCCAGTTCAGTTGGCTTTGAGACTGCTTTGTATTGTTGAAGCTGAACAAAGGAGCCAGAGCAGGATCAACAATGATGGCCCATGAGTGGGGACAGATAGAACTTCAGCTCCGAAAGGATTTGTAAAAGAGGTATTAAGGCAGTTAATTTATCCAGCTAGAAAGAGCTATTGATGCATGTCCATGCTTGATGTTGCCATGCAACAGAATCTAAAGTATTCTTCATTTGAATAACTGTGTAACAGTGTCATCTTCTTACCAATCAGATATGCTCCTGGGCCTGAGCCTGATCAGAACTCACAGATTTCAGAGGAGTTATATTATTATGAAACTAGTATAGATGGGATTATGAATAGACCAGATGAACCTTTTTCCTATCATGGGCCCCAGAACCCCGGAAAAAAAATCAGTCGTGGGACATACACACACATCCAAAGAAAGGGGACTCAGAGGCTTGGGGCTTCCCAAGTTCTGGTGTAGGGCCAAAAAGGGAGGGTTCAGGATGTGGAATGAAGTTCCAGGCTGAAGCAGAGGGTTGGGGGTACTGACTGTGATGTGGGACTGGAGATAAGGTGTTTGGAATGTAGGAGGGGGACTCTGGCAGGATCCAAAAGGCTTGGAGTGCAGGAGTGGGCTCAGGGTTGGGATGGGGGTTCAGGCTCTGTTAAGGAGTTTAGGTGCAAAAGGAGACCCTGGACTGGGGCAGAGGGTTGGAGTGAGGGAAGGGCTGAGCTGATTACCTCAGATGGCCCCTGGTTGGTGGCATAGCAGGGTTAAGGCAAGCTCTCTGCCAGACCCAGCCTTGTGCCACTCACAGAAGCAAAATACACACCCTGGACTTCAGAAAGGCAGACTTTGACTTCTTCAGGGAACTGATGGGCAGGATCCCCTGGGATGCTAATATGAAGGGGAAAGTAATCCAGGAGAACTGCCTGTATTTTAAAGAAGCCTGATTGAAGGCACAGGAATAAACCAGTCTGATGCTCAGTAAGAAAAGTAAATATGGTAGGCAACCAGATTGGCTTAACTGTGAAATTCTTGGTGAGATGAACAGAAAAAGGAAGCATACAAGAAGTGGAAACTTGGACAGATGACTAGGGAGAAGTATAAATATATTGCTTAAGCATGCAGGAGTGTAATCAGGAAGGCCAACGTGAAATTGGAATTGTAGCTAACAAGGGACATGAAGAGCAACACAAAAGGTTTCTACAGGCATGTTAGCAATAAGAGGGTGGTCAGGGAAAGTGTGGGACCCTTACTGCATGAGGGAGGTAACGTAGGGTGTGTCTAGACTACATGGCTCCGTCGATGGAGCCATGTAGATGAGTTTACTCAGCGAAGGGAAATGAAGCGGCGATTTAAATAATCGCTGCTTCATTTACATCAAAATGGCCACCGTGCTGTGCCGATCAGCTGATTGTTGGCACAGCGTGGTAGTCTAGACGGGGATCTGCCAACCCCAGAACCCTTTGTCGTCAGATCCTGTAAGCCTCGATCCTGGACAATTAGAAAAAGGCAAATGCAGTGCCCATCTTTTAAAAAGGGGGTGGGGGGGGGAAAACAGTCCAGGGAACAACAGACTGGTCAGCCTTACCTCAGTCCCTGGAAAAATCTTGGAGGGGATTATCGAGGAATCCATTTTAAAGCACTTGAAAGAGAGGAAAGTGATCAGGAGTAGTCAACGTGGATTCACCAAGGGCAAAGTGGTGGATGTGATATACCTTGACTTTAGCAAAGCTTTTGATACTGTCTCCCACAGTATTCTTTCAGTGTGGCAAGGCCTTGATGACCTCTTGAAGTCTTTTCCAACCCTATGATTCTATGATTCTGTGGAAGTGACTAGCACATTCCTCCAGGGGAGTGACTTATGAGGAAGGACACAGAGGGAGGAGACAATGGCCATGTGACAAGACTCCTCCCCATGCCACTGGGGGAGGGCTGAAGCAACCTTTCCCTCTGCCCCAGGTGCCATCTCTTTCCACCTCCACTCCTCCCCTCCCTGCCCCTGCTCTCCCCCAGGCTTCTACGTGCCTCTGCCCTGTCCCTGCTTTGCCTCTTACCCCAAGCTTTTTCCTCTGAGTGACATGGCCCAGGGGACTGGCTCCCAGCTGTGTCACTCCACTTCCTGCTGGTGAGCATGGTGGTTGGTCCTACCCCCTCCCCTGAATGACATGACCAGGAGCCAGGAAACAAAGCCACGTTGCTGCTGGTGAGTAGGGGACCCAATCCACCCCCAATTCCTAGTCCCCTAGGCCATCCAGAGGTTCTGGCCCCTTGCCCTTTCTGCCCGTAGCTTTGGGAAGGCACATGGCCCCTCAAACCCTCCTCATGTGTCGACAGTGGTTCCTGGCCAGTGGGAGCTGCAGGAACAGCATGTGTAGGCAAGGACAGCTTGCTGAGTCTCCTTGGTTGCAAGAAGCCAATGCTTGCAGCTCCAGCCCAGTGGGGGAGAATCAAAGGCATCAGTCTCACGAACATGGAGACTTGACAGAGGCTGGATGAAATTAAGCAGATGGCCAGATCCAGCCTGGAATAGACTTCTTCTAGGTGTGGTACAGAACAACAATATTTTATTTTTACTAGTTTTGCTCCTGTTTGTTTTGACTTCCCAGGACTAAGAGGAACCATATGTTCCTACTTGTGCATCATCAGCAAAACAGTTTGCTAAGTTCCAACTGTGATTGTGAAATGACAGAGGGCAATGGGTTTGCATAGCTGTAAGCAATGATCTAATTTGGCATATAAAAACTTAGTACTGCTTACACCGTATAAGGGTGCTCCTAGTTTTAAATAAAAATTGTGGTGTTTTATGTTCTGATAACCACTTTTCTTAATTTCTGGATCTGTCAGTTTTAAAAGGTCCATGTGTAGGTCGTGTGTCCAGTAGGCAGATGTATCATAATGGGTCTGGCCATATGAAAATTGGCTAAAGTCTTTTAGGCATTCATGAGTGTCAGATGTTAATACTATATATACAAGTGTTCTAATTTGTTCACAATTTCTTCATTTCAGTCTCTAACTCTTTAAGAAAAATTATTTTGTCATCTTTAAGAAAAAATGACTATGATGGGAATTTATCCATAATTATAAATCTAATGCAAATAAAAATTTCAAAAGCATGCTTGTGTATAGAAAAATGTGAAGTTTAAGAGCAACTGAGTGAACTGTTGTGCTTGATATTTGGAGAAACCCTGCACATAATTTACATTTCTGAAACAAGATGGGATAAAATTAATTAATGTGATACTATTGCTGTGAGGTAAACTTTATGGAGAAGGTAGGGTATGTGTGTGTAACATATGCACACACAAACACTCCAGAGGAAAATTCTGGCATACAGCTAAAATACAGACTGCAATTTAAATGGTGGTTTAAAGCTCTCCTTTGCATTCCCTTGATCTTGCTGCTTGTCTGTTCATGGCCATCTTCCATGCTCTGTGGTAGAGTGGTCTAAAGGCTGCTCTAATTTACCTCAGCTTTCAACACCACACCAAAATCATATTCAAAATTGGTGTGGTGTAGGTGCAACCCACTTCTTACCTTTTCCCTACTACTACACTTACATAGAGGAGTGGAGTGTATAAACTCTATCAGCTGTGTGTTACTGTGTTGCTGAGAGGTGAAGGGTCAATTAAGATGGATTTATGAACAAATTATATCCACAGTACAAATCCCTAGGATTTGGCCCCGTGTGTATATGATCCAGATGGTAAAAATACCAGTATAACTGCTAAGGTGTCTGTAGATGTTTAGACTGTTGAGAGAGATCAGAAACAGCAAAATCTGCTGGAATAGTAATATACTAAATATAAACTGCTGAGCTGTCTCACAGCAATATAATTTGGAGAGATAATTTTGAATACAGTAAACAATTGCATCTTGGAACAGCTCGGGTTGGAGCATACAGGAGAAGAGGCTACTCTTGACTTTGCCCTAAGTAACTTTCTGAACTGTTCCTGTGTGTAAATATGACTGAGCAACTGAAGAATGAACATAAATAAATAAATTTGACATTCTAAGTGAGATTATACCAAGAGGTAGTAGTGTAACACTAAAAATCAAAACAGGGCATTAAAGACAATAAAGAAGCGAGTTAGTTACCGAAAAGGTAGGAAATTAAAGCCCAAACAAGTCCGCATAGAAGCTGATGGAGTATCAGAGAAGATATGCTAAACCCAAAACAAGTAGTATCACAGACCATATGCTAAACTCCAATCAACAACAAAAAGAAGCCATTAAACCAAAGGCTAAGTGCTCCATTTTTAAGGCTCCAATATTGTCTTTGTCAAATGGAAACCCTTACCAACCACTAATGTCAGTAGTATAGGACTACATAATGGCTAGGAAAAAAAGATAAATCTTGGTCCTTTTGTATTTGAGATTTAAAGGAAGATGGTAAAAAATTATTTAAGTACATCACAATTTGAAAGCCAGCAGTGCATGTGAGAGTCACTGAGGATAAAGCATTGAATTATTTTCAGTGAGGCAAAAATTATTTCTATACCTCATTCTTTAATCACAGTTGATACTGAGATGTTGACAACAAAAATGCAGTTTACAGATATTTAAGATGAGACGGTGTCAGAAATAGAGGCATCAAAAAAGTATAAAAAGAATGGAAGGAACAACTAGATAAGCTGAATTGCAATAAATCACCAGAACTACAAGACATTTAACCAAGAATTTTGAAAGAATGATTAGTGAGCTGCTAACAAAAATATTTATCATCAAAAGTCATAATTTATCAACTATCAAATGGAAACATTTGAAATATTGCCAACTGTGTCCCTCTTTTTAAAAGGGATCTAAAGATAATCCAAGGAATTTGCAGACTACTGAGCCTTACTTTAGTACAGGTTGGATCTCTCTTATCTGGCACCCTCAGGACTTGACTGGTCCTGAACCAGGGAACTTGCCAGACTAGAGAAGGTTCCCTGCCACAGCCCCCAGATACTCAATCTGCCAGGTGGGGGTGGGCAACTATCTCCAGCCCCTGCCGGGCTATCTGCTGGGCTTCTGATCCCACTGTTACTGCCCTGGCTAGACTGCCTGCTGTACTTCAGCAGCCCACGCTGCTGTAGGCTGCTGGGGGCTGGCTCTGACCCTGCTCTGGCTGCCAGAGGCTGCCAAGTGCTCAGGTTCTGGCCCCAGCCCCACAGCAGCCTGCTGGCTCTGGCCCTGTGTCCTCAGTCTATCCAGGCTTTGGCCCCATGCTGTTGTGTGTTGCTGGAGCTGCCGCCAGACCCAAGCCCGGTCTCGCTGCCGCGGGCTGCCAGAAATGCAAGCTCTTACACCACAGCAGCCCACATGCTCTGGCCCTGCTCCCACAGGCTGGCCAGGACTCTGGCCCCAGCCTCACACTGCCACAGGCTGTTGCCGGCCCAATCTTGCACTGCCGAGGGCTGCCCCAACCCAGTCTCAGTGCCGCGGGCTGTCGGGAGCTGCCAGGGGCTGCTGCCGGCTCCAGCCCCACTGCTGCAGGCAGCTGCCAGCCCCAGCCCTTGCCCCAGCCCAGCCCCTCCTGGATTACCCTCCTGCCATTACGCTACCAGGGTTCTCTGATCAAGGAACATCCATGGTCCTACCTGACCATGGATGTTGCCAGACCAGAGAACTCTAGCTTTAGGAGGTGCAACGTGTACCAGGCAGCAAGGCTGAAAAACTCATTGAAAACAGAATTGTAAAATTCCTTAATGAGTACAAAATTATAAGGACAAATTAGTATGGGTTTTGTAAGGATAAATTGGGCCTTTTTAATGTAATAGAATGCTTTTAAAGAGTTGACAATATCAAAAAATAGAGACTGGTATATTTAAGCAATTCAAGTTTCCCAATTATTTGGACATATATCCTTTCTTGGCAGTTATTAAGAAAACTTGGTAATAACGATGTGAGATGACTTGTATTGCATTAAAAACAAAGTACAAGTTAAGAGGTATAGAAATGACTGACCAGTTTTCTGCATGAAAAGAGATTAACAGTAGGTTGCCCAAGAAACAAAAACAATGGTAGTACTGCCCGTACGCAGTTTTATTTGTTTATTAGCAACCTGGCAGTCAGATGTTAAATTCTGAGGAAGAGCCATTACTATCATACAGTCAAACATCATAAGATTGTGAAACCACATAATAAAAAATAAGGCACATTGATTGGGCAATATGGGAGAGCTACTGCCTCTGTTTCTCTGTTCTGTTCTTCAGTCTGCGTGCAGTTTTCCATTCCGCAGTCTCCATTTGCTTTCTCCATGAAAATTTACCCAAGCGATAAGCCTCCAAAATTTCCATATGAGCAAGACACTCTGTAGAACCTGGTAGAGGATTACTGGTAAAGTGTCTTGCCTGGTCTACACTAAGAGTTTGCACCAAACTTTGCCACGTAAGGTCGATTTTCTAAATGATGTGTCTACGCTACCAGGCCTGTCTTGTGGTCCTTAAGGGCCACTGAAGTTGATGTTGGGTACCCCTGATTTCACAAGGAGTAATGCAATTCCCAACCTTGCCTTGTCAAGTTTATGGTAGCATAGACTCAGCACTGGTGAAAATTGAGGTTCTTGGCCTCCGGGAGGCATCCCATAGTACCCCGCTCTGGCCAGAACTTGCACCTCTACTCAAGGACACCATTTCAGGAGGGCAAGGAGGACAACAGCCATGCATACCAGGATGTGGCTTGCTTTTCTTCCGATTCTTCTAATTAAGGTTGCACAAGCAAGTTTAACTCTGTTATTTCCTAATTGTCTTTTACGATAAGAGTTTTTATATAATAAAATTCTTAAATTATTAATAATTAATGTAGCATTAAAGCATGATTTATCACCAATGTACAGATGAAGAAATGGAGACACGTATGCTAGAGGGACTCCTCAAAGAATCCATTTTGAAGCACTTGGAAGAGAGAAAAGTGATTAGGAACTAATGACATGGATTCACCAAGGGCAAGTCATGCCTGATCCACCTGATTGTCTTCTATGATGAGGTAACTGTCTCTGTGGATAAGTTCTGGCCATAGTGGTTAGAGTGGGGCAGTGTGTGATGCCTCCCAGAGGCCAAGATCCTCGATTTTCACCAATGCTGTGTCTACGCTACTGTAAACTTGATGAGGCAAGGTTGGGGGTTGGTGGTAGATGTGATATACCTGGACTTTAGCAAAGCTTTCGATACGGTCTCCCACAGCATTCTTGCCAACAAATTAAAGATATTGATGAAGGGGATTAATTTGATGTCTGGTTGGTAGTTGGTATCAAGTGAAGTGCCCCAAGATCAGTTCTGTGGCCAGTTTTGCTCCCCATTACAGAACGAATATGGATGCATTGGAGAGAGTCCAGTGTAGGGCAACAGAAATTATTAGGGGGTTGGAGCACATGACTTGCAAAAAGAGGCTGAGGGATTTGGGCTTATTTAGTCTACAGAAGAGAAGAGTGAGGGGGGATTTGCCTTAAACTACCTGAAATGGGGTGTAAGCCAGCTGGCTTGGTCCTGGGCTCCTGACCTGTGTTCAGGCCTATAACTCCCAGTTCAGTGGCCCCTTTTTGGCCACAGGGCCTGAGGGTGGGGCAGGCAGTAATGCACACGCCCACTGTTAGTACACCCTGGGCCCTAGTTCAGGGTGGGCCAGACAAACATAGTTCCCAGATTCAGTGCAGCCTGGGTGCTGGTTCAAGGCAGGGCAGGCTAACAAACACAGTTCCCTAAGCACTAATGGGGAGGGGGAAACTGCCACCCAGTATGTGCGGTGGAAGGGGGGTCGTGGGCCCTCCCTACTCCACCATATCCCGGCCCTGGGCAGTAGCAGTGGCCACCTTGGCGGCCACTGGGTTCAGCAGGGAATCTGATCCACAACATGCCAACACACTTTAAAGGGTTATTAGGTTAGCCTGACCATCGTCGGCTTCCCCTAATTAACTCCCCCTCAGTCTCTACCTGGCTCCCGGTCAGCTGCTGGTTCTCAGGGTCCTGGTAGTCTGTGTTCTGGGGTAAAGTAAAGAAAGTCTCCTCCTCAGAGCCTGGTCCTAGTGGTCCAGGCCAGTCCTCAATCTCTGACAGATCCGTAGGGCCCTCCTGGCTGGAGCGCTCAGGACAGGCCTCTGCTTCCATCTCAGCCCACCGTGACCAAAGAGGGGTTCTTCCCCCTCGGGGGTCAGTGAGTGCTCACTACAGAGGGGTTCCAAAGAGGGTGGAAAGAGGCTGTTCTCAGTGGTGACAGATGACAGAACGAGGAGCAGTGGTCTCAAGTTAGAGTGGGGGAGGTCTAGGCTGTATATTAGGAAAAACTATTTCACTACGAGGGTGGTGAAGCACTGGAATAGGTTACTAGGGAGGTGGTGGAATCTCCTTCCTGAGAGGTTTTTAGGGTCCTCCTTTGACAAAGCCCTGGCTGGAATGATTTAGTTGGGATTGTTCCTTCTTTTAACACGGGGTTGGACTTGATGACCTCCTGAGGTCTCTTCTTACACTGCTTCTCTGATGCTATGATTCGAAGATTGCAGAGGGAATCAGGATCAAGGCAAGGAGTTTATATCTCCCTTGCCTGTATTCTGTTGGAACATCCTCCTCCTATACCAATGGGATTAGACTGCAAAATTAGGTGTTTTTTGTGGGTTTTACACTTTCCTCTTAACCCTCTGATATAAGCTACTGAAGCAGATGACATACTTGTCCTATGTGACAAGTGGCTCTCATTTCATTTCACTCTTAGTAATACACAAGTCAATGGGAATTGCTTATAACATTGTAAAGGGAGTATAAAATGTCATGGCATATAGACTTCTTTTGAATGAAATATTAAGCATGTGACTCAGATTTTGACTGAGATGTGTCACAGTCTAAGAGGAATATCATGGCCAAAAATATCAGATGGAATATGCCTTTCGCTTCAACAAGACACATGACATGAAATACTTCTAGTTTTTTTAACTGCAAAATAATGCAGTAAAATTAATGTAATATTGCTGCATAGTTGAAGATTATATTTTGCATTTTCTAATTTTTTTGCTTCTGCATTTTTGGCTGAAATTTGTTTGTTTCTCAAGGAAAACTAATCTTCTCACTATATATTTTAGAAATGTGCATCTGTCCATCTGGGAATCCATTTGTTCAAGAACTCATAAGCAGTAAGAGCTAGGTCCAGCAAATTTGATATGCAGCTTCTTCTTATCATAACTTAAAGCAAGGTAAGGGCTTGCTTGTGACAGGATAATGGGATGTGTATGAAATTTGATAGTTTCTCATAACATGGAAAAGGAGGGGTCTGTAGAAGGAAGTTATACTGCAGAATGATCTCAGGGAACAGCAAGGGGTCAGAATTGGGGACCAGAACAGCTTAAATCTTATTTGGCCATCAGGGGCAGGGATGGAGAGAGGGATAGCTATCTACTATATATTTCAGAGAGTCTGTCTATTCATATGCCTGTGTGTCTGTTCCCCAGCTGCGGGACATGCATTCCTTCCCTGACTGTGCCCACTGTAGCTGGAGCAGCCATAGACAGACACTTTTCACCTGGCCCCAACCTGCTGCGGTGAGAGAGGCCTGGGCTTGTCCTCTCTCCTTGGGGCAGTCTGCATACTGAACCCCTCATCCCCAGCCCCACCCAGAGCAATGATTGAAATGAATAAAAGCAAAACTTATTTGAGTTAAGGACCTGAACTGGATAAACCTTCTACTTACTCAAAGAAAGATATGTTATTTAGCTTTCCTTTAATAGAGGCCAGCAATTACTATGCATTGATTATTCTAAAGTATTATTTTGTAAATAAAAGAAGCTCAGTAAGCACTGGAGTTATTATAAAATACATTCTTATTCATTTAATACCCTTTCAGGAGAGCCACAGATGCAAGTCCACTGTTCCCAATGTAGTGCTGTTAGAAAATAGGAAAGGAATCTCCCAGCATGCAGCACTCCCTGCTTTCTTTACCATATGCCTTCTAAATATGCTTCTCTGTCAATGTTACTTGTATCTAACCTAACAATCACAATAGAGCCTGTTGAGTCTTGGCAAATAAGTTCTGATGCAATTTTATATCTTACAGTTACTAAATTGTAGCTTAGTTTATGAAACATTTAAATGAAGTAAAGAAATCCTGACAACTGTTTCATATCTGTCCCTACCAGTTTGAGTTTCTGGAGTAATCTACTAAATACCTTTATCTGTCCCAAATATAGGCTGTAATTCAGCAAGGCACATGGATCAGGTGCCAAAGCCTAAACCTCAATTTGATAAAATAAGCAATACTCTAAACCAGTGATTCTCAACACAGGAATACTTAGAGATCTTCCAGGGTACACATCAACTCATCTAGATATTTGCTATACTACAAGCTAAATACTAGTTTACACAGTATAGTATATGCTATACTCTAAACCATGGTGTCCAACATGCTAGCCACTAGCCACATGTGGCTATTTGGCTGATTGAGTGGGGCTAATTGGCTTGAACAATGTGGCTATTTGGCCAGTTGAGTGTAGCTAGTTTGCTATAGCTTCAGAACTGGTTGGATACCACAGTTTTAAAATATAAGTACAATCTATTCTAGTTGACTTATTTTATAATTATATTGTGAAAATAAGAAAATAAATAATATTTCAGTAATAAAGCACTGTTACAGAATCAGACATAAAATAACAGTGTAAGCAAGTAGTATGCAAAAGACAATCAGACACACAAAAGGTACCCAGTCATTTGAGAGCCAGTGCTCCATCAATACCGAGCAAAAACGGATTGGTGATATTTACTGATAAGCAAAATTAGTTAAATTGTAGGATTTTTGAGAATAGAGGAGGTGTCAAGTTATTGGATTTTAAAGGTCATTGCTGCACCCATGGGGGGGTGCCCCAAAAATATATACAAAGGGGGCCATGTGAGGTGTCACATGAAAGCTTGTGTTCTACTGATTCTGTATATGCTATTCATGTACTTGTATAATATCTGTATGTGAAGTTATAAATATGTACTCTGTGTTGATGCTGGAAAATTCTCTGTCTGAGGCAGAGCAATGTGCCAGGAATGTTTGTTCAATGGCTATGCTGATGAGGGAGGCTCCAGGGACAATAGATCTCTAAATGCTAAAGACACCTGAGGAATGAACCTGGATGTCTGCAGACCAGCCAGAATAATGATTGCTGGCTTGGGACACAAGGATAGGCCACTGACCATGTGACCTGCTACAGCTTGGAAGATGCCAGGAGAGGTATTTAAGTGTCATGTGGCACCCTCCATTTTGTCTTGAGTTCAGCTCCTGATCCCAGATGCAGCCCTGCAGGGAATGAGCCAGGAAGAACCGTGGACCCATCCTGACAAAGGATGTACACCAGAGACTTTTAAGATAGCAATTTATAACATCTCTGCTAAGAGCCTGTATCGAGAACTGCGTGATTCAATGTATGTAATGTATTCTCCTTAACAGCCTTATTCTCATGCTTTTCTTTCTTTAATTAATAAACCTTTAGATTCTAAAGGATTGGCTCAGCATGGTCTTGTGGGTGAGATCCAGAGTGTAAATTAATTGGGACCTGTGGCTGGCTTCTTGGGACCAGAAGAACCTGTTCGGGGTAGGTGAGATTGGGTTCTAAAACCCCTCACCTGTGTGCAGGCCTGGGGCTGATTGGGGCATAGGAAGAGCTGGGGTTTCAGAGGGGTTTTGCTCATGAGGCTTCTGGCTGGCCAGATTGGCAGCTGAAGCACTTGATGTAACTGGTTTGTGGCCTATTTGGGAAGGTCTCCAGTCTGGGGCTGTAAGGAGCCCTGAGTTTTGAGCAATTAGCCCTGAGCAGATACCCTCAGTTATGCCCAGACCCGGCCCTGTCCATCACAGGAGGGAAAATGGAAAAATGATAAAGAAACAACTAATAAGAAAAAATATTTTACTGTATTAGTGGAACTGAAGTCTTTAAAGCTGTACATAATGTGGCAGGGCCAGATGAGAAGGCTATAAAAAAAGTAGTCTTATTGGAGTCTGGGAGGTGAGCAGGTATAAGCCTGCCCACATCTAAAGGACCTCCTCCCGGCTTACGGGCAGGGTCCACAAGCCCAGAACACCAAGTGATTACAGGGGACAAATAAAGAGGAAAAACAGGGAGGTGCAGGCCAAAGGGCTAAAATGAGGGCGCTGGATGGAGACACCGAGCAGAGAACCCCGGACAGCACTCATTGCTCCTCGAAGGCCTCTAGAGAACATCCACTGGACAGTGCTCAGTGGAACTCTGCCCAGATGCATGAACAGATATACAAGCAGAAATAAGCCCCTCAGTCACAGGCCCCTCCTTCAGCCAACCTCTTTTCCCTGGTCTTGTAAATTGCCATTTTGGCTATAGCCAGGAGGAGGTTGACAAGGAGTTCTCATGACTTTGTGGGGCCATGGATGGGGTGTGCATAAATTAATAGGTGAGGGGATAAGTGCAGCCAGAACCTCAACAAGAGGCTCTGGAGGAGCTGAAAGAGGGGCTGTAACCTGGCACACTCAAGATAGACATGTCCCAGGGTCTCTCACTCCACAGAAGGGGCAAGTGTTGGGAACAGGGGTGAACCACACCAAGTACATACCCATGCTTACAGCACCGTGGAGTATTCTTCAGCTGATGTCCCCGGCAGGCCATAAAACTAAGGTTGAGTAGAGACTGGCTCACCAGGGCTCCCCACCCTCTACCAGAGAGTGAGAGAGGGCCTGCTGCTGGAAGTGGGGGGAATGTAGCTTGACACTACTGATGGGGGATGAGGGCAGGTGTGCCCAGGGTGCCTGAGTAGCAGGCCCACAGCACCTGCTGCAGGATCCAGCAAAACAAAAGGGGGGGGAGGGGAAGGAGCAAGCAGTGGGGCCAAGAATGGAAAAAGGCCCCTGCAGCAACTGAGGCTGGGGAGGGACCAGCAGTGACAGCAGCAATGCATTGTGAGGGACTAGGGGGAGGTTAACCACACCTCATTCCCAGAACCCCACAAAAACTACACAAGTCACCACTCCAGGGACCCAGATGGAAATAGGGCACCTTACAAACTCCCCCTGCTGCTCCTCCACCACCACCACCACACAGCAAGCTGTGAGGAGGAAAGAAAAACCTCCAAGAGTAGCATAAGGCAGCCCCCTTACTTCCTCTGCCCCAGAGGGAGCAGCAGCAGTACAAAAAGAGACGTCCAGGCCTGCAGCAGTGAAGAAAGGGGCCAGGTAATCCACCAAGGAAAGGGAAAAGGGGATTCTCCTCACTTCCTCCACCCACTACCACACACCCAGCAGCTCTTACAACCAGCTAACGTACTTGGGTGGGGGAGGAAGCTGCCTGCAAACAAAGCAGGTGTAGAGAAGAGGGGGCCTCACCCAGAATGGAAGCACCCCCCTCCACACACACCCTTCCTCAAGAAGAGAGGGGTTCAGGAGAGAACTGAGTAAAGAGGATGACAGGGTCAGGTCAGAGAGAGACAAGAAGGAGTAGAAAGATGGAACATTTACCTCAGACTGAGGAGATCCCTGTTCCCAGGGTAACAGGGAGGGGCTGGTCTAAAACCAGCAGAGGCAATCAGGAGCAGTTGAACACCTGGGGCTAATTGATCAAATTTGCAGAGTCAGGCCAGACTGGGCTGATTAGGAAACCCGGGGTTAATTAAGAAAAACCAGCTGAGGCCAGTGTAGCTGAGAGGAATGATTAAAGCACCACTGGGAGTAGAAGGAAAAGAGACAACAAGTGGACACTAGGGCTATGTCTACACTGAAGGCTTTTGCAGGTGGAGAGTATGCTAATTAAGCGCTCATCAGCATTTGCTGTGCTGTCATTTGCATATTCTCTGCCGATGCTTTTTGTACAAGAGGTTTTTGCGCAAAAACAAGCAGTGTAGACAGGTCCGTTTTGTGCAAAAAAACGCCTTTTGTGCAAGATCATTATACCTCCTTTTTTGAGGCATAAGGATCTTGAGCAAAAGGGTTTTTTGCACAAAACGGACCTGTCTGCACTGCTTGTTTTGTGCAAAAGCCTCTTGCGCAAAAAGCATCAACAGAGAATATGCAAATGACAGTGTGACAAATGCTAATTAATGCTTTATTAGCATACTGCAAAAGCCTGCAGTGTAGACATAGCCTAGGATGACGAACTGGAGAAAGGGAAGATGCTGGAGAAGGTTTGTGGAAGTAGCCCAGGGGTCTTGGAGCTGTCTTATAGCAAATGTTGGGGACTCACATAGGCAGCTGCTATTACAGTGCTACTAGTACACAAGGCAACACAGTATGGGAAGGAGGTGGCAGCCCTCATTGGAGAAAGAACAGGTTAAGAACTATTTAGAAAAGTTAGACAAACAAATCCATGGGGCTGGATTTAATGCATCCAAGAGTACTGAGGGAGTTTGCAAATGTCATTGCAGAGCCTTTGGTCATTATCTTTGAAAATTTGTTGCAATCAGGGGAGGTCCCGGATGACTGGAAAAAGGCAAATGTAGTGCCCATCTTTAAAAAAGGGAAAAAGGACAATTCAGGAAACGACAGACCGGTCAGCCTCACCTCAGTCCCTGGAACAATCACAGAGGGAGTCTGCAAAGAATCCATTTTGAAGCACTTGGAAGAGAGGAAAGTGATCAGGAATAGTCAACATGGGTTCACCAAGGGTAAGTCATGCCTGACCAACCTGATTGCTTTCTGTGATGATGTAACTGCCTCTGTGGATTTTGGGATGGTGGTAGATGTGATATGGTCTCCCACATAATTCTTTCCAGCAAGTTAAGGAAGTATGGATTGAATAAGTGGACTGTAAGGTGGATAGAAAGGTGGCTAGATTGTTGGGCTCAATGGGTGGTGCTCAACCAATGGCGGTTGGTTTTAACTGTGGTGCCCCAATTGGGGTGTCCTCAAGTGGGGTGCCTCCAACACTGGTTCTGGGTCTGGTTCTGTTCAGCATCGTTATTAATGACCTGAATGAGGGTATGGAGTGCACCCTCAGCAAGTTTGTGGGTGACACTAAATTAGGGGAAGATGTAGATATGAGGGAATGTAGGGATAGGGTCCAGACTGACTTAGAAAAATTGGAGGATTGGGCCAAAAGAAATCTCATGAGATTCAGCAAGGATAAGTGCAGAGTTCTGCACTTGGGACAGAAGAATCACAAACACTGTTACAGGCTGGGAAACAGACTGGCTAAGCAGTAATTTGGCAGAAAAGGACCTGGGGATTATAGTGGATGAGAAGCTGGGTATGAGTCAACAGTGTACCCTTGTAGCTAAGAAGGCCAATGGCAAATTAGGGTGTATTAGGAGGAGCATTGCCAGCAGATCTAGAGAAGTGATTATTCCCCTTTATTTGGCACTGGTGAGGCCACATCTGAAGTATCACGTCCAGTTCTGGGTCCCCATTACAGAAAGGATGTGAACACATTGGAGAGGGTCCAGCGGCAACCAAAATGATTAGGGGGCTGGAGCATATGACCTATGAGAAGAGGCTGAGGGATTTGGGCTTATTTAGTCTGCAGAAGCAAAGAGATTTGATAGAAGCCTTCAACTACCGGAAGGTGGTTCCAAAGAGGATGGAGAGAGGCTGTTCTCAATAGTGACGGATGTTAGAACAAGGAGTAATGGTCTCAAGTTGCAGTGGGGGAGGTCTAGGTTGGATATTAGGAAAAAATATTTCCCTGGGAGGGTGGTGAAGCACTGGAATGGGTTACCTAGGGAGTTGGTAGAATCTCCATCCCTAGAGGTTTTTAAATCCCAGTTTGTCAAAGTCCTGGCCAGGATGATTTATTTAGGGTTAGTCCTTCTTTGGGCAGGGGGCTATACTCGACGACCTCTTGAGGTCTTTTCCAGCCATATGATTTTATGATTCTACTGGGCTGGAACCCTGAGTAGAGGGGGGGGCCGTGTTCCCCCCATCACCCACCTCCCCATTTCCACCGGGGACAAGACTGTGGAGAGTATTCTCCTCTTATATCACATGCTGACCAATGATGAAAAGAGCTCAGTAGACAGCATACTAATGCCTTTGGTGTGCTGTCTAATATTGAGGGCTGATGTGAGCCTCTGAGGCAAGTAAATCCACCAGGAAGTTCAGGATCCACCGAATTTAAGTAGGAGCTTTGTCACATTTGGTGTCAGGGGTGGGATTGGTGCATAGTGTGGCAGAAAAAGAAGAGAAAGAAAAGGGGCCTTACCAAAAAAACCTCCTTCAAATCCCCCTCTCCCCCCCCCAAAAAAGTGGTGTTGGCTTTCGGGTGTTTTTCTTACCACAGTGGATGCGGTAGGACAAGCACTAATGCAAGCCACAATAGCACAGCAGGAGGCTACCCGAGCCCCGAGCCCAGTGGATGCGGTAGGACAAGCACTAATGCAAGCCACAATAGCACAGCAGGAGGCTACCCGAGCCCAGACTATGTCTAGACTATGGAGTTTTTCTGGGATGCCTCTGGCATCCCAGAAAAACTATGCCGCATCCAGGGAATGCGTCTGCTCTTCCGACATTTTTTTTTTGAAAGAGTAGACGTGCTCTTTCGGAAGCCTTTTATTCCTCATAAAAAAGGGCTCTTCCAAAAGAGGAGGTTTTTCCAAAATTTGGCCTGGTGTAGGCGGGCCAAATTTCAGAAAAGCCTCTTCTGAAAAAACAATTGGAAAAAGGTATGCAAATTGCACAGTGTAGTTTGCATATCTTTTCCTGAAAAAATCAGCAGTTTAGATGCAGCCCCAGGTGAATGCAGATGTAGCCCCAGACATAGCCAACAGGAGGCAGTGAGGCTCTGGCAGGAGACCAAACAGCTGATGATGAATCAGGCAGCCCAAGAGCATGCCCTCCGGTGGGAAATAGTGGCTCAACTGAAAACTCTAACTCCAGGAGCTGAGGTAGCAAAAGGGTGGAAAGCCACGAGTTTTTACGCAGGATGAGTATGGAAAATTATGCAGATGCCTACCTGCTTACCTTTGAGAGGGTTGCGGAACTTGAGGACTAGCCTAAAGACCAGTGGACCAATATATTCGGCCCATTCCTGTGTGGAGAGACCCAGTAGGCATACCATGACCTGCCTGCTGAAACAGCAGCAGACTACCTTCTGTAGAAGGCAGAAATCTTAGCCCAAGTGGGAGTGATGGCTGCAGTGCGGGCCCAGCAGTATCATGAGTGGAGATACCAGGAGAACAAACCTCCGTGTTCTCAATTATATGACCCTATCCATCTTGCCCAGCAGCATCCTACTCATAAATACATAAATAGTCCACATAGAGGAGTAGGAATACAGAGTTGCAGTTTACAGGTAAGAATATAAGAACAAACATACTGGATCAGACCGGTGGTGCATTTAGCCCTGGACGATTGTCAATGTCAGGCCCTGAAGTGTCTCAGTGGGGTAGTCATATTAGTCTGTATCTGTAAAAACAATGAGGAGTCCTGTGGCAACATAAAGACTAATACATGTATTAAGTCATAGCTTTTGTGGGTAAAAAACACTTCATCCTGCAGAGGGAATGAACAGAACAATCATTCATCGAGTGATCCATCCCACATCATTCAACTGTGAATTTCTGCAGTCTGAGAAGTGATTCCTGCATGTTGATCATTTGTGCACTGACTCCTAATGGCCTGGATAGTCTTTCAAACAGAGCTCATATTGCCAAGGATCTTCTAATTACTGGGTGCTCTCAGAACCATCCTACTATAGCATGATCATGTATTAACTGATTCAGTTCAGCATGCAGCAACCATAAAGAGGAAAAGATCAATTGATCTGATTATTAAACATTGGGTGGATGTATACATTACACTCACATACAAATATAACAACCACAGCGTGTCCTGGAATCTACCGAGGTAAAACACCTTGACTGAAACTAAGTTCTGTTAAGGACTTCCAGGATGGGACATTCCAAATAAATGTAGAGTATATATAAGTGGAGTGCATTATTTATGAAATATGTGTACATTTCTGTAAGCCATCACATTTTATGATTAAGTGTGATATAAATATTTTCACAAGATGCAGCTCCTGATTCACTCTTCTGCAAATTATTCTGTTTTTCAGAGAATGAGGCAGAAAAATCAGTCTGTATTCATTAGATAACAATCATGGCACTGGTGAACATTCACCAGGTACATACCACTCTGTATATGGCCAATAGAATCCATCAAAATCCATCACATACAATGTATAAAAGATGGGATCTACGTTAAGAAGCTTTTTGTATTTAGAAGTCTCAGTATAAACCTTTTGCAAAGTAAATCAAAAGCTAAGCCATCACATATTCTGCTAAAGGGTCACAGTTAAAATTTTTGGCTCTGAAATAGGAGCTCCCATAACAGTAGTCCCATCTGTAAGCTCTGACCCTGGAGAAGTTCATACTTACATTATTTTGCTGCCTTCATACAATGAAATAAATAGATGGAGGGATACTTCAATATAGCCATGCTTAGACACAGGAAACAGATCAGTTAATCGTTACTGTATCTAGGACATTATACTTTTGATTTATTTTAATTTAAATAATAAAAATACATTATAACAAGGCTCTTAAATTATATACTTAGTATTACAACATACAATTACAACAAAACCCCAGTAGCATTTAATTGCTATGGATGATTTAGGCACTATTGATCTAGTAATAATATTATTGGGCATATATCTCTTTCAACATTGTTTGAGCAACAGCATGAGAAGTTTCTTGTTTCCTGTAAAAATGTAACCACATAGACATTTAAATCTGAGGCCCCTATCCCACAATGAGCTCCATACACCTGCACTTGTTCTCATGATTTAATGAGGCTCCATATAAACCATTTCACATTAAGGGCATGTCTACACTAAGAAATTATTTTGAAATAACTAAAATCAAAATAACTCCTGAAATAACAAAACTGAAATAGCATGTCCTCACTACAAGTGAGCATCAAAATTAGTCAGAATTATTTTGAAATAGCGCATACACACTGATTGAAGCCTGCCTGGGACTTAGAGCCCAAGGAAGCACTCCAGAAAGGGCACCAGGAGGGCGGACATTTCCTGTGGTGACTTGGTCAGGCAAGCTGTGACACATGCTTTCAAGGACTCGTCTCTATGGCCGTGTCTCAGACGTGATTCCTCCACTGCCTCCCCCCTTGCGGGACACCAAACGGATGCAGTGTTCTCTGGTTGCCCTTGCTGATGCCACAGCAATGACACCATGGAGCTGGAGCTGCTGCAAAGCAGTGCCAGGCTCATGGGTCTTGTGCTGCACCTCATGGTACAGTTTGTCCAGACTGTCCACGTGCTGCTCCAGCAGAACAAGTTACAAGGGCAGTCATCCCAGGAGACACTGTGCATGAAGCCTACTCCTGCCCTAATCTTTAAGATGACACCGAAGGTCTCAGTTCAGATGATGGTGATGTGCTTCAAGGAAGGCCATATGTTGCCTATGGCAGGGACTTTCCTGCAGAGGCGCACACGTCCCACGGGACCTTCTCTACACCCACGGCCCAGGGACAAGCAGGAATGGGAATGGGGTGGTTCAGCTTCCTTCCATGTCCCACACATGCCAGGTCTAGCAGTGGCGCTGTCCTGCAGAGAGAGAATTTCTATCCCTGTCCGCTGGAGGATGGGGGAAGGGAGTGTTGGGTGTTCCTCTCCTCTTCCTCCCCCAGCAGGT
This sequence comes from Pelochelys cantorii, assembly GCA_032595735.1. Classification (NCBI taxonomy): domain Eukaryota; kingdom Metazoa; phylum Chordata; order Testudines; family Trionychidae; genus Pelochelys; species Pelochelys cantorii. The sequence continues at coordinate 29,327,692 of CM064340.1, forward strand.
TCCCATGCACAGGATCAGTCTCCTCCACATCACCACGCTTGACTGGGAGTGGATGTTGATTGAGTGTGGGCATGTCCCTGTGCCATGTGCGGCCCAGCTGTGTGGATCCATGACCCCAGACTACTTAGTGGTGGCCTATTGGGGAAGGTGTCCCACCATAAAGGCCAGATTAAGGCAGGCCTCTCCAGGACCCTTGTAAGAAGGATTGAGGAGTTCCTGTGTGACAACTTCATGGAACTGAGTGCTCCGGACTGGTGCTCCATGTGCACAGGCTGTCATGCAACCCCCAGGCCTAGTAGGCTGAGTGAAGAGTGCACAGCCCCTCACAGCCTGTTGCCTGCCCTCGTGTGTACATAGGGCAAGTTATAAAACTCACTTGAAGTGCCTTCCACAGGATTGTCTCAGATCTGGGAGACATTCTGTGAGGGGGGACTGGCTCCAGGGTGAGGAGCAGGTCCTGGCGTGCAGGCACAGTCGCCTGGCTGGTCTCCTCTTCTTCCTTCTCATTCTTTACCGCAAGCCCACCCTCGTGGAGGCTGACATCAGGTGTATCCTAGCCAGATTTGATGACGGGGGGGAAGGGGGAGGTAACCCTTCCCCCAGGATGGCATTGAGATATTTGTAGTAGTGGCATGTGTGTGGAGCTACCGCTCTGCTCCCTGGCCTTGTTGTAGGCCTCGTGGAGCTCTTTAATCTTCATCCAGACCTCGCCGAGAGTCCGCATGTGTCCTTTCTTCACCAGGCTGGCGGCCATCTGACCTTACATGTTGGCATTCTTCCTTCTGGTTCAGAGATCCTAGAGGTTGGTCTCCTCCCCCCAGACCTCGATGAGGTCCAGGATCTCTACACCAGTCCAGGCCAGATCTCTCCTGTATCCCTGGACAGTGGCAGCTGAGGGTGCTGCAGGAATGCTGGCAGCCGTGGGAGGGTCTAAGTGAGCATTGTGGTCTGCCATGGCTCCATCAGCTCCTATTGTATGGCATGGGATTTGCCATGTGCCACAAGCCCTTCTCCTTCAGTCTGAAGTCTTAAGCTCTGCAGGAGAAGAGGAGGAGTGGAGATGGCAGGTGTGGCCAGAGCGACCACAAGTGCAACTGTGAGAGGCCTTTGGAGGCCAATTATTTCAAAATAGCAGCCGTGGAGTGCCCACACTAATGTTATTTTGAAATAACAATTTTGAAATAAGCATTATTCCCCGAGGAAAGCAGGAGTGCAGATTTTGAAATAACTAGCCCGTTATTTCAAAATAACAGACTTGATAGTGTGGATGATCTGCTTATTATTTCAAAATAAGTGGTGTTATTTTGAAATAACTCCTTAGTGCACATCAGGGCTAAAGAACTAGTGCCAAGGTAGAGTAGTTCATCTTTGAGCTCAATCCTGCTCCCTTTAAAGTCAAAGGTAAAATTTAGACTTGGTCCCTCTTTAACAATATCTCTAACTTCCATTTGTAACTAAAGAAATATGCTTTAAGCATAGCACTAGAGTTATTTTCTGACTAAATGAAACATTCTGCTCTACTCTGCACTGATTAAGCCTCAGTTGGACTATTGTGTCCAGTTCTGGGCACAATATTTCAAGAAAAATGTGAGGAAATTGGAGGCAGTCAAGAGAAGAGCAACAAAAATTATTAAAGGTCTAGAAAACATAACCTCTGAGGGAAGACTGAAAGAATTGGGCTTGTTTAGGTTAGAAGAGAGAAGACTGAGAGGGGATATGATAGCAGTTTTTAACAATCTAAAAGGGTGTTACAAGCAGGAGGGAGAAAAATTGCTTTCATTGGCTTCTGATGACGGGACAAGAAGCAATGGGCTTAAATTGCAGCAAGAGAGGTTTAGGTTGGACATTAGGAAAAACTTCCTGTCAGGGTGGTTAAACACTGGAATAAATTACCTAGCGAGGTTGTGAATTCTCCATCACTGGAGCAGGCTGGATAGATATCTATCAGAGTTGATTTAGATGATGCTTGGTCCTGCCGTGAGGGCAGGGGAATGGACTTGATGACCTCTCGAGGTCCCTTCCAGTTCTACTCTTCTATGATTCTATGATTCTTTTCTTCACCAAACTTTCCAGCCTTGAATATAGTGAATTTATAACACTGATTTTAAATCTGGTATCACACAAAATGAATGTTATTTAGAAATATTTTGAGATACAAAATACTGTAAGTGGGTGCACATTGAAAATCGGAGGCTAATTTCTGCTTAGCCAAAACTTTGTGCCGATGATACACGTACATTATTCTACTTTTCTGTGCAAATGTTTTTGGACAGGCAAATGTAGAGACCATCTTGAGGCCATTTTGTGGTGATTTATATCAGGTATGATTAATAGATGTACTTTGGGAATATATATTAAATGCTTTCATTTTCTCATTCTGTTTCTTTCTCTCTCTACCTTTTGTTCATGGCACATACTACGCAATTTGTGGAAACTTAAGGTTTTAATAGTAGCAGCTCTGTTGGAACCAAAGAAATCAATATATGAAAATAAAGCCTTTTAAAAATGCCTAAACAATATAAGAATTGATGCATAAATGCTATGTAGGTATTAGAAATAGCTTGAGGCAGTCTAAACTATCCAAATTGCAGGAAATTAGTGGGGTTGTTTTAGAGAAGTCAGCCCTGGAAGTTTCAACATTGAATCAGTACATAAGAATGCACACATTAAAAATGAACACTTAAAAACAAATACACTGATGGGGATGGATATAATAATTCAAGGCTAGCAATCTAATGAACTGCAGCATAAGCTGGCTTAAAAAGCTAAAGGGGCATGCTTTCTCTCATTCTCTGCTTAATGACCCCTAAAATTAATTGCAAGTTATATTGAGTTGTCCCTAGCATTTCCATTAATACATGCTGTCTGTCTGTTATAATGGCATTTTACACACAAAATACATTACAGTGAAAATGTGAACATACCCTCCAAATATTACATTTAAATTTGACGGTTTAGATATTTAATACTGAAAGATAAAACCCTTAGTTCAACAAAAATGAGTTTACTGTATACACAAACTATTATATTTTTTCCTTTCTAGTACATACAGCATGCATGGGAAGGCAAGGTAGCTTTGAAACACCTCAAATAAGATTTTGTATTCTCTTTAATGTATTTAACCTAATTACAGTCTCGAGAAGATTCCAGGTTTTCCCTTCTCCCACCATCAAAAAACTATTATGATTTTCTATACTCTGCTTTGTTAGCACTTTGGAATAGCAAATTAAAGTAGGCACCCTTCTGGGATGATGAAGTAAATTTGTTTTTACAGCCCCAGTCCAGTAAGCATTTAAGATCTCTCTGTCTGTATCCACTTGTTGTCTCTTTTCTTATATTTGGATTGTATGTTCTTTGGCACAGAGAACATCTTTGGGTTCTGTTTTTATACAGTGTTTATTATCAGGGTAACATTATTCATTCCCAGGATTCCTAAGCCCTACTTCTATACAAATAACAAACAATAATAATTAAGAGTGTACTTATTTTTAAGCATTACTTTTAATCAATTGCTGGAGCAATTTGCCAGAAGACACAGGTGGGGTAGTGAGAGTAGGGCTCCACCCAGCCTCCCCCATCATCACTTTTCAAAGGGCTAGTCAAAGATGCCAGCCAGCCTTACGCTCTGTGTGTGCTGCAGGGAAGGCTGGCTCATTTGTGGCAGCAGGTACCCTGTGCTGGCCTGCTAAGTGGGACTGGGCAGAGCAATAAATGGCCAGGAGGAATGGATCCCTCTCCACTGGGCCAGAGAAGCCTTTCCGAGCTTTCCCACAGGTAAGCAGTGGCCTGAGCCAGGGCAATTTTTTTTTTTACTTGTTCAAATTCTGTGATGGTCAGTGATCTTGAGTGGTGGGAGCCTAGGAGAAAGGAGTGTGGATGGAAGAAGGGGAGCGGGCATGCCCAGTTGATTATCCATTATGACCCCCTAAGTTTCTTTCTTTGTTGTAGGATCACTTATTTTGTAAATGTGGCCTACATTTATTGTTCCTACATGTATAACTTTAAATAGACAAAAACTTCCCTTTACATTCAAGGACTAATCCCACAAATACCTAAGCATGTTCTTTCCTTCATACATGTGTGTAGTCCCACTAGTGATGGCTGCACTACTCACATGGATAAAATGAAGCATCAGTCCCACTGAATTCATTGGAACTATCTGCAAGTTAATTGGCTGCTTAAGTGCCTTGTTTAGGTCAGGATCTGGTTAGGTCCTGTGATGGTGTTGCTGGTGTAGATATGAGGGCAGAGTTGGCACTGAGGTTTGTTGCATGGATTGGTTCCTGAGTTAGAGTTACTGTGGTGCAGTGTATAGTTGCTGGTGAGAATTTGCTTCAGGTTGGCGGGTTGTCTGTGGGCGAGGACTGGTCTGCCTCCCAAAGCCTGTGAAAGTGAGGGATCATTGTCCAGGATGGGTTGTAGATCACTGATGATACGTTGGAGAGGTTTTAACTGAAGACTGTAGGTGATGGCCAGTTAAAACCTCTCCAATGCTTTTTATGTATGCCTGCTTTCAAGCCAGAATAATCCAAGCCCATTTTATGACTGGATTCTGACTCTAGGCAGTCTTTACTTTATATTCAGTCTAAGCAAGTTCCTTTGTTCTAGCAGCTGCTGCCTCTAACCAGCTTGTCTCAGTGAGGTTTCCTAGTAGCAGGTTGCATGTGTTACGAGTAAAATCTGGCTGGAATTCCACAGCTGAGTTAATTAGTGGATATCTGGTCAGAACAGTGGCATATCCTGTCAGTTAGCAGTTCCCATTCTGAAACAGATTAAATGACACAAGTTATTATTTCTCCATATAATTATATGTAGGAAACACCATACATTACGACTGCACAAATGAGCAAAGGGGCTTTAAGTTAAAAGTAGTACTAAAACTGTAAGGAGAACCAGAATACTGTCCCTAAAAGGTAGGTGAATGGCCCCAAGGTAGGGTCTTAGCACTTCACAATCTTTAAAGTGTTCATCCTCAAAGCATTCATGCAAAGTAGTGCAGTGCCATAATATTCACTTTACAGATGGGGACTGAGGCATAGAGCTGTGTTTCTCAAAGTGGTCCACGGACCCTCTCTGAGAAAGCTGCTACTGGGCCACGCTGGTTTGTTTATTTACCCGCTCTGCAGCCATGGAGCCTGGTGGCTCCCATTGGTTGTGGTTCACTATCTGCAGCCAAGGGGAGCCATGGAAAGCAGTGGCCCGGATCATACTGCTTTCTCAGAGTGGATCTGCAAACCACTTTGAGAAACACTGGCATAGAGGGAGCTAAGGACTTGATCAAGGTCACACAGAAAGTTTGTGGCAGACCAGAAAATTGAAATGTGCCCATTCCATGTTCTAACCACTGAACAATCTTTCCTTTATATTGCCACTACAAAAAGATATTAGGAAACAGGGAATGACAGCACCAGCATATTATGGGGGCTGGCTACAACAGGAGAGCAAGAACTGATTGGGGTAACAACCCTGGATTCTCTCTGAGGAACAAGAAACAAGGTCAGTAAAACTACTTCAATATCCCCCACCCATTATTCTCACCCATAAACATATGGCCAGATTTTCAGAAGTACTCAGCACTCAGCAGTTTCTGTTACACTTATGGAGAAATTTTTAAAACAGTTCAACATCCAACAAGCAGAGCTCTTTGAAAGTCTGGCCCAATATTTTAAATGGCCAGCAGAGAAAGTTGTAACCACCATTACAGCTTTCGTATGTACATCTTATTGTAAGAAGCAGCAGGACCCAGATGAAGCATTAAATCAGAGATTTAAAATAAATCAAAGAAATTCCAACCCAAAAGTTAAGATTGCTAAATGAAATTCAAGACAAGACTCTTTCCACAGTTTTTAATGTGTTTACCTGGCAAGACAGGGAAAGCAAGAAAGAGAGTGAAGGCAAGGGAAAAGAGATGAGTCACTTGATGCTTTGGTTTTGTTTTTTTTTATTTAAACACATACCACCTAGTGGATATGGACAGCATGGGAACACCTGCTATCACCTGCTATGGATGTTCTATAATATTATCCTTTCTGCCAATGGACAGAAGAGACATGAGGTGACTAAAGTAGAATCATAGAATTACAGAACTGGAAAGAAACTTGAGAGGTCATCAAGTCCAATCCCCTGTATTCATGGCAGGACCAAACACCATCTAAACCATCCCTGGCAGATGTTTCTCTCACTTGCTCTTAAAAATTTCTACTGACAGAGATTCTACAACCTCCACCCTGACAGGAAGATTTTTCTAATGTCTTACCTAAACCTCTCTGTAATTTAAGTCCTATCATCAGAGGTTATGCTGAATAATTTTTCCCCTCCTCCTTGTAACAACCTTTTAGGTACTTGAAAGCTGCTAATATGTCCCCTATCAGTCTTTTCTTTTCCAAACTAAATAAACCCAGATCTTTCAATCTTCCCTCATAAGTCATGTTTTCTAGACCTTTAATCATTTTTGTTGCATTTCTCTGGATCTCTTCCAATTGTTCCACAACTTTCTTGAAATGTAGCACTCAGACACAATATTCCAACCTAATCAGCACAGAGTAGAGTGGAAGGATTACTTCTCATATCTTGCTTACAAGACTCCTCTTAATGCATCCCAAAATTATGTCTGCTTTTTATGCAACAGTGTCATACTATTGACTTTGACTCATATTTATCTTGTGATCCACTATGACCCCTAGATCCATTTCTGTGGTACTCCTTTCTAGACAGTTATTTTCTATGTTATACATGTGAAAGTGATTGTTTCTTCCTAAGTGGGGTACTTTGCATTTCTCCTTGTTGAATTTCATCCTATTTATCTCAGATCATTTCTCCAGTTTGTCAGGATTATTCTGAATTATAATATGATACTCCAAAGCACTTGCAACCCCTCCCAACTTGGTATCACTTGAAAACTTTATAAGCATACTCTCTATGCCATCATCTAAATCATTGATGAAGATATTGAACAGAGCTGGTCCCCAACTAATCCCTGTGGAACCCCACATGTCCGTTCCATTATGACTGTGAACCATTGATAACTACTCTCTGAGAATGGTTATGCGCCCACTTTCTAGTAGCCCAATCTATGTTGTATTTTCCTAGTTTATTAATGAGAAGATAATGTGAGACTGTATTAAATGCTTTACTAAAGTGTAGGTATACCCCACCTACCCCCTTATCCACAAGGCTTGTTATCCTATCAAAGAAAGCTATCAGGTTGGATTGACATGATTTTATTTTTGACAAATCTGGATGTTTGCAAATGGATTCCTTAATTATTTGCTCCATTGTCTTTCCAGGTGAAAAGGTAAGCTGACCAGTTTATTTCCTTGGTTGTGCTTATTTCCCTTTTTATAGATGCTGATATGCATCTTCTCTTCTAATATGTCTAGTATGGAAGCACTAATTTCAATATTCAACATCTAAGAAAGCCAAACATTCTGAACATGTTGCCCCTGATGCCCCCAGAAGAAGGATCAGCAATAAGGGAACTGGAACAAGAATAAGGAATAAGGAACCAAACAAGTGAACTAATGAAGTATTACCAGAAGGGAAAGAGAATTAAGCGTCAGTCAACTAGGCTAAAGATATAAAATATTATCAGTTATTCACCAAGTCAACTACCAAGGCACTTATCTCTGGAAGAATGGAACAGAAAGCTAGAGAAGACATAACTGATGGGCATCCTTGCAGAATGAAATAAACAGTGTTTTTTAACCATCCTAAAAAGACAAGAAGTTGTAATGCATATTATGAATAGTGGACAGAGAATTCATCAGAGGCTAACAAGATGGTGTGCTGGCTTTTTGAAGCAAAAATATGAGATATAGCTGAAAAAATGGGTGGAATTATGAAAATATAAAGAGAAAATATAAAGCATTGAGATTCTTCAAGAACTTGAGCTGTTCGGTTTATCAAAATATAAGCTTGAGAGGAATATCATGAGTGCTTTCACACAGTGTTTCATACTTTCATATAGTATCTGTACAGGAAGAAAATACTATGTACTAAAGGGATCTTTAATCTAGCAGAGAAAGGCATAACAAGAACCAATGATTAGAAGCTGACGCCAGGAAAATTCCAACTGGAAATAAGACACACATTTTTAAGTTAGAATGGAAAGGAAGTAGTGGAGTCTCCATCTCCTGTTGTCTTCAAACCAAGACTGGTTGCCTTTCTGGAAGATAAGATTAGCCAAACATGTTATTGGGCTTAGCACAGCTCTAATTGGGTGAAATATATTAGCCTGTGATATATTGGTGGTCAGACAGGGTGATCTAATGGTCACTTCTAGCCTAACACTATGAATGTCATTAAAGTCCCTGGTTATCCCTTGAATTACACTCTGTTACTACAGATAGTGTGACACATATTTTGGTTTGAAATATAACGGGTGCAAATGATTAAGGAATACAACTTTTCATAGCATAGAACATAATTTAGGCAACATGTTGACCATGGTAGGATACAATCCCATTATAAGTCAAGTCAGTTGTTCACATAATCTTAATGGAGATTACCTATTGGGGAAGCCAGCAAATAATAATATTGGTGCACATAATGCTATCTCAGTTTGTACTGAGATTCAGAAATAGGTAGTAAGCTCTCAGACAAGTAAAGTATTATTCTCCAAAGAATTAATACTAATCAGAAAAAATAGGGTATACAAATGGAAAGTAAGAGAGCCATGCATACTTAGCAACAGACCTCAAAAATACACAGTCTACACAGTACCCTAAACTCGAAATAAGATACACAATTTGTGCTACGCAAATTGCATATCTTATTTTGAATCTATTTGGAAATAGCTCATTTTGAAATTTGGCACATCTACAGAGTGCCAGAGTTTGAAATAATGCTCTATTTCAAGCCATCCCTTTTCCCTTGTGCAGTGAGGTTTACCAGGATGGTGAAATAGTGCACCCATTATTTTGAAATAACGGGCGGCTTGTGTAGACGCGGGGTAGCTATTTCGGGATACCTCCGGTATTCTGAAATAGCCATGCAGTGTAGATGTACCTTTACACACTGCACACACTGAAAGTAACACTTTTTCCAGGACAGTTTGTCATCATAAGAATTTTAAGACTCTCTTTTGTCATGAAACAATCTTAAGTTCCATTTAAAAATAAATAAGATGAAAAAGCAACAGCAATTGTTCCAGGGTCAACTGTAGCTGAGAATGAAGGCAGTAAACAGAACCCTGTACATTCTGGTAAACTTGACTATAGGGACATCTATTTTATAACCATTCTCTTCTGCTACTACAACCAATAGCTTGAGACAAGCAATGGTGGTATGTAAGGTTATTCAGAAGTTTCAATAAGCTCCTCATAAAGTTCAAATGCTTGATACCAAAAACTGTTTCTAGTACTGGACATTATATAGCAACAATACCTGCAGGAAGGATGGGAAATATGGGAATAATAAGGCATTATTTATTATTGCTCTATGCATAGTATGACTGAGATCACAGTTTCCTCCCATTTTATACAGTTTATTTTTCTAAGGGTACGTCTACACTAGCCCCCTAGATCGATCTAGGGAGGCTAATGAGGGCGACCGGAATTGCAAATCAAGCCCGGGATTTAAATATCCCATACTTGATTTGCATGTTCCCGGCCGGTCGCCATTTTAGAAATTGACTAGCCCGAAGTAACTGCCTGCGTCTACACGCGGCAGTGAAACGGGATTCCGATTTAAAGCCCTAACTCGAATTAGCTGGTATTCCTCCTGCAATGAGGTTTACCAGCTAATTCGAATTAGGGGCTTTAAATCGGAATCCCGTTTCACTGCCGCGTGTAGATGCAGGCAGTTACTTCGGGCTAGTCAATTTCTAAAATGGCGACCGGCCGGGAACATGCAAATCAAGCGCGGGATATTTAAATCCGGGCTTGATTTGCAATTCCGGTCGCCCTCATTAGCCTCCCTAGATCGATCTAGGGGGCCACTGTAGATGTACCCTAAGAGGCAGCTAAGCAAGATAACTTTACAGTAAGAATGTGACAACACTGACATCTTGGAATTTCAAAAGAAAAAGAATTTCAAAAGAATTTCAAAAGAAAAAAATATATATTCTAGTATCATTGCATAAAAGATTGTGATTATTTTTTTAATCACAAATGTGCTCTAGGATCTGAATCTCATCTGAACAGGAAATTGGACTTGCTGCACTTAGACAAGAGTAGCGTGAGCTTCTATAGAATTATTCAAGTTGATCTATCATTATTTATAATACAATAATACCTAATACCCCTAACATATCAGGGCCTTTTTAAGGAAATCAGGCAAATCCAGAGTGTAACTCTGTTTAGGAGATGTTGAAAACCCTTCCTCTTTGAAAAAGTATTTCCATTATAAGAATAACACAATACTGACAGCCCTTGCGACTTACAACCACTGACACTGACACCCACTCCTGTCCCTAAACCCCTTCTAACTTTTCCCCACTTCCAAACAGAAAATTAATCAATTCTTAAACAAAAATATAACAAAATCCCTATTCAAAGCAAAGTTTTGACCCCCCAAAAAAGCCAAAACTCTAAGAAGTCCTAAGCTTTTCTTCTGATATTGTTTTCATGTGAAAGGTACACAGAAACTATGATGATGGATGACAGAATAAACCTATAAGATTCATAATACAGGTCAAACCTTTCTAGCCCAGTTCCCTAAGGACTGGATTGGAGCTGAACCAGAGAATTTGCTGAATTACGAGAGCCCAATATTGTCTAGCAGCATCACCAACACTTCTGCTGCTTACTGGGTTCTTAGAAGTCATTTAGGGGTAAAGTAGAGCTAAATAACAGTACAAAACACTGAGATCCAGAACTGGTGACATATAGCTAAGGGTTCATATGTCATTCACCTCCAAAGACAAAAGGAGAGAGAAAAGTAGCAACCTGTAGGCAGTCATGTTCCTGACTAGGGCAAGTGCCACAGAAATGTCAAAGAAAGAAAACAAACATATGCCTTCCATGCTTCAGCAGTCTTTTCAGTAGACAAGATTGCTTCTAATGCTTTTTGATGATTCTCAGTCCTTCTTTTGTTGACCCATCTTCTTTCTCCTCTCATTGTCTTTGTTCCTCATTTCTCCTTCTTATCTCTTTCTAACATTCTCCCAGTTCTGTCTTGTTCATGTTCTCTTTCTGGCATTTATTTTTCCTCCCCCTTCTCCTCATGCTGTCCTTCCACTCAGAGCCACAGATTTTCCTTTACCTTTTGAATATGGCCTTCATGATACTAGCAGGCCATCTTACAGGCTGGTTGGAGCCCGAGCAGTATGAAGGGAAAGATGGAAGGAGTTCTAGTAGTCAGGTTAGAGAGTGCAGGTATGGAAGTTGAAGCAGTGTGGGACCAGGTCCTTGTCTCAATCTTGTGTCCTCACATGCAATCATTTGACTAGATCCACTGAGCAAGGCAGAGAATTAAAGAGTGGGCAAAATGAACAGAAAAGAAAATGCAAGAATGTAGGAGATAGAGGACCCTAACCCATGTCCAAACAGTGCAACTAATGATTTTTTAAAATAATAAACAGTTCCATTTGCAGAATAGCTCCTTTCCTTGTGTTTTTACCCCCTTCCTATCTCCTGTGATTTTAATCCTCTCAAGCAGTGGTGAGCGCTGTGTATCCTGCCTGCCCTTGACCAGACATCTTTGAATAAAATCAGAAAATAAGCTGAAGACAATTCAAGATAAAATATGTAAAATATCTAGACGAAACAAGAACTACAATACAGAGAAGACAAAAATCACAAACTATTATTCATTTCTGATCCAACTTTTCAAAGATTTGATATATCTACTGTTCCATACAGTTCATTTTTAAATAAAAGAATCTTAAATTGTAAATCATTTAGTTCTACTTACTTTGTGCAACCTATGAAATGTCTGCCACTCGAAACTGCCCATGACTTTAATAATCAATCTGAGAACACAGCCAATCAAATTCCATCCTACAATAGTTTCCTAGGTAACCAGCAAAGATACTGACATGGACTGCATACTGTAGAAAGAAATGGGGGAAAAAACAACCAAAAGCTGCAGCATTTTCACTTTTTTCTGTACTTTTCATTGCATATTATAAAATACTGCAAAGACACCAGAATTGACAAATATAGTAGCATAGAAAATACAGAATTGAGAAGCAGTGGTGAAACACTTTTGTCTCCAGTGATTCAGAAGCTCACTTGACGCTTTGCTTTCATTTCCCTTCCAGCCCCCCGCCCTAAGTCTTTTATGAAATTAACATTTGTTCTTTGGATGGTTGGTTAGTCACTCCAGAGTGGATCATTATTTCATAAAACCGTGTGAGACACTCTGATTTCTTCATGGATTTGTACTAAGGTCTTAAATAGCCAAATACAAAATACTAAGAAATATATAATCTTTTCTTTATTCTAAGGGAGGAGCCACTAAGCTGCTCATTATAACACTCTCTTTCATCTTCTCCCTTCCAACCTATATTTCCCTCCCCACTTTGTCATTCTGGAAGCACACTAGGAGGAGTCTTAAGAAATACCTTGGATCTATCTATCTTTTGCATGTGTCTCACCAGCAACTGAGAACCTGCTTCAAATTTTACTAATTTTAAAAATCAACTAATTTAAATATCTATAAATATCTATATACTTTACATAGGTTATGTCCACGGGGAAGAGGGAGTTCTTTTGCAAGAAGAGGAAAGAGGAAAAAACACAGGTGCCCTGGTGGCCATTCTGTCCATAGTAATCACAGCTTATATGTGAGATAGTGTCCATTCAGCGTGGATGCTATTTTTTGAAAAAGCAGATTGCTTTTTTGATGCACGTTTGCTGTGTAGATGCTCTCTTTCAGAAGAAGTTTTTTTTTTGGAAGATCTCTTCCAGAAAAGCTTCTTCCGAAAGAAGCCTGCAGTCTAAACATAGCCACTGTGAGTTCGATTTACACCCTAGCTTGCTGTGTACTATCTTGCTATGTAGACAAGCCTTAAGTATTGGGGAAAAACTCATCTGGGTGAATTCATTCCTGTGTAGCAGGCTAACCCAAGACCTAAGCACTACTTAAATCATCAGAATAAGACTTAAATTATGCACATATACACTGAATTCTAGGTGTAATTATTTTACACGAACATGCAGCTGCAACTTCAGCATTTTTGTCATGTCATGTTGCTCCAGAAAATGATAGGCTCATAGCTGTGAGTTGAGGTTTCCCTAAACAGCTTTGAAAACATATTTCAGTCCTCTAGTTGGGGGGTTATCTCAGGCAGAGGTTGTCAGTTATGTTATTTGGTACCAAATTGTATATTGGCTACAGGATGAGATCAACAAATTTGCTTTTACTTGTGAACTCAACCAGAATTGAAAATTTTGCCTCCAGAATGAAATGAAAGTATAGTATAGCAACCCATTGCATCTACTAGGCCCGTGGGAAAACACATTACTCATATAAAAGATATAAGGATAGAGAGAAATATACGTAGGTTACCCAATATTATCTCCCTGTTGTCAAACCAGCATAATTTTTTCATGGCAATTCTGAGGTGATCATTTTGGTGTGTTAGCATGTCTCTAGCAACTTTGAAATGAATATTCACATTGATGAATCTTTCATGCAGGAATTTAATTAGCCTTTGCTAAGTGCTGGATGAGACAAAAACTGCTTTGACACTGCTTGTGAAACTGACCCTTCGGCTTGCAGATTGCTCTGGGTGAAATGAAATATGTTGCAGACCTAATAGGCTTTTAATGGTTTAAGTAAATCTATTTAGGTTGTTAAATTTAACAACTACACAGTAGTTCCTAAATATTTTAAAATGCAATATATTTTTGCTTATTGAAGAATTAATGCTAGCATTACATACATATTACCAAATTTATAAGTAATAGCTTATGAAATACAGGTTATCAAAACTGTAATTTTAATAATATGTAATTCACATTCTATCTTGCTGTATAAGACTATGATAAAATAGTTTAAGAACACAATATTGGTTCATTGAAATTCTGCAAATATTATAAAAGAGAGATATAACTGACTATGTTTAATAAACAGCTCTGTAAATAAAATGAAAGACAAATTTTCAAAGGAAGATACATGCAATGAGATCATAATAACCTTTGTTTTCATATGTAAGTTGGACTGCATGCTTAGGCTTCTGTCTATAGAAATACGGGCTTGTTTAGCAAGGTATTCCCTGTACCTATCTATTAAGAAAATTTACCTGTGAAATGATACCCTAAAAATTATGAGCTACATTAAAAATTAGGCTTCACTTAAAAATCAACACAAAATCTTGTAGTAAATAATAAAATCTCTGGGAAATATAAAAATAATTCTTCTAACTTGCCCATTTATTCATATCTAATTCATCTTTTCAAATCAAATAGATGGGGGGAAAGAAAGTATTTATTAAGAATTTTTATTAGAACAGATTGACCCAAATGTCTGTTACCAAAATAGATTATATTAGCTCGAATGAATTGTTGTTGCTTCCCATGAAATCAGCATGAGCCTCATGAAAATGTCAGAACTTGTATACACAGTCTGATACAGCATAAGTCAAGGTAAAGATTTTTGTTTTAAACTGTAAAAAACCAAGTTCTTTTGAAATATCATGAAGTTTTTTTTTCATGGCACAGTATATGAGGCTTATAGAAATACAACTGTCTATAATTATTGATTTTTTTTCCACTAGAAATTTAAAATAACTTTTTATTTCTGCTTGTAATCTGCCAAAATGAAAATAAGCACTTTTAGATAAATCTCTCAGGTAATTAATCGTTAGGATTAGAAGACAAACCATCAGTGTGGTCTCTTGTGCCCTCTAATATATAGGCCCCAAAAATCCAGGCATCTTATCAAATCACCTGCTGAGTCTGTAAAGCACCGTCGCTGATTTTTCAGGGTATATAATAATACATTTCTGTGAATACATAGGACATCTCCCTCTCTTCCCAAGTCACTAGTTGTGTTGAAAGCATTCTTAAATGCACTGATGCATCTGTGCCTACCAAGAGACAATGCTAAGCCAAGTCTATGCTGGCATGTTACTGCACAGCAAATCAGCTCCCAGCAATGTAACTTTCGTGGTGCCCACACTGGCAAGGAACTTAGTGTGTACTAACTCCACAGTTAGCATATTCTAGGTAAACCTTCTCTGCAAGAAGCATAGAGCTTGCTGCACACCTGCATGCCAGTGTGAACACTGTGGCATAGTACTGTGTCCTGAATAGCCTCCAGCACCTTTCTCTTGCCTCTCTGATCATCTATTTAAACTCTACTGCCAGCTCATGTGACGCTCTCAGACGCACCCTTGCATTCTTTTTAAAATTTGAAAGTCCCTTTCCCATTTGCTTGGTGATGCATGGTGGTTCTCAGCGCATCTCTCCAGCTGACCATGCCTGCTCCACGCATCAGGAGATCCTCTACTTACAGCCACATTGAGGTACTAGACCTCATCAGCATTTGGGGAGAGGAAGCAGTCCAGTCCCAGCTGCACTCCAGCCATAAAGATAACTATGATCACATCCTTAGGTACATGACTGAAAGGGGCCATGACTAAGATGCACTGAATGTAGGGTCAAAGTGAAGGACCTTTGCCATACTTACCATAAGGCATGGGAAACAAGCCACAGCTTTGGTGCTGTGCCTAAGACGCACAGAGAGCTGGATGATATACTTGGAGGTGACCCCACCTACACTCCAACGACCCGCGTGGATACCTCAGAGGCTCAGCAGGCATCCGGCAGTGGACCGAGCCAGGAGGAGGAAGTTGTGGTTGAGTTTGCAGAGGGGAAAGAGACCCAGAGCCAGAGGACTCAGCATCCATGGATGCTTGCAGTCAGGAACTGTTTTGTACCCCCACAGAGGTGAGCAACTTGCAGCCCTCAGAGGCTGTGGTTGACGCTTCTGGTAAGTGGGTTGAGAAGCACTTAAGCAACTTGCCATGAGCAGGAGACTTAGGGTATGTCTACACTACAGCACTATTTCGAATTAACTTATTTCGAATTAGTTAATTCGAAATAAGCTAATTCGAAATAACGCATCTAGACACAAAAACTAATTCGAAATAGTGTTTTTCTAATTCAAAATAGCATGTCCACATTGAGTGGACCCTGAATCGAAGGTAAGGCTGGCTGGAACCAGTGCCAGCGGGGCATCAGAATCGGACTTAGTGTGTGGGTCTGCTGCCTCAGGGTATCCGAGGTCTGTGCTTAAAGGGACCCGACCCCCCATCCCGGACAGACAGGTTTCTCTGCTTGCTGGTCTACCTTGCTGAGGGACAACAAAGCATTTGTGTCTCGGAGTGCTCTGCTTGCCCTCACTCGGGCCATCTACGGCCCCTGGCTGTCCCCTGGGTGCTTGGGGACTGGGCAGGGGACAGCTGGCTGCCACTGGCTGCCATTGTACGGCCACCAGCTGTTGGCAGGCCTGGCTCTCACACGTGCCCAGTGGCCAGACTCTAACCCTTTAAGGGCCCCAGGGGCTGGGGGAGAGGAGAGGAGTTTTCCTGGTTTGGCCCAGAGTGGCCACCAGGAGAAACTGGGAAGGGTTGGAGGCCCCCTAATTCAAAATAACTGTCTACACAGCACTTATTTCGAATTAGCTATTTCGAATTTGGTGTTATTCCTCGTAAAATGACGTTTACCAAATTCGAAATAAGTGCTCCACTATTTCGAATTTATTTCAAAATAGCTGTTTGGCTGTGTAGACACTATTAAAGTTAATTCAAAATAACTGCTGTTATTTCGAATTAACTTTGTAGTGTAGACGTACCCTTACAGAAAGGAGGCTGGGTTCTGTGTGATACTGCTACCAGCAGAGGGTCGGTCAGATGGTGAACAGACCATTGATGCAATCAATCTCTTATGCCTTGGTAATCTGCCTCAGAGACCTCAATGAAAGCTTTATGCAGCTGCATGAATCCTCAGATTAGCTGGCAAAGCAAACATAGTATTTGATCCCTGAAGGCTGACATTGTGCCATCAGCGGGGGAGGAGGGGACCAGCACTGTGCAAAGACAAGTTGCACATGGTCTTGAATAGAGCCCACAGTTGAATAAAAGACCCTCCTTTGCTTTCCTGCTTACCCTACACAGTGAAATATCTTCCAGGGTGAACAAAACCTGTGGAAAAGAGTGGCCATTACTAAAACTTTAGCTCCCCATCCCCACAGTGCTGTTCCCCATTCACACTTGCCCAGAACACAGTACGGTCATGTGTGAATGAAAACCTTGGCTCCATGGCACCTGGCCCTGCTGCACCAAGGGATTTTTCTGTCAGTCCACTACAAGAGTTTTTCCTGCCCTTTCCCCTTGCCAGCTGCCCAAAGGGATACCCCCACCAATGCCACCTCAGCAAGGTTTTCCCATTCCCCCGTCCCACCGCACGTAGGGTTTCCCTTGTTGCCCTTAGTGGTTATGCACACTTGCTCCGGGACAGTCAGGCAGTGGTAGATACAAGTGTTTCAAAGGGGTTGGGGCAGTGTGGTGTCTAGTGTTAACAAAGGGCCTTCTGTGACATGTTGCAATTTTGTCCTTGATAGAGCTGGCCTCCACGTGCCAGTTTCAGGAAGTTCTAACTCCTTCAGAGCATCTGAGATGGGAACAGAAGCACCCCTGAAAGACTAGAAAAGAGTGTTTGGAGGACATCCTGAGCCACACAGATGTCGAATACAAAAAATTGCAGGAGTGGAGGGACGGCCACACAAGGGAGTGGAAGGAGAGCATGCTCCTAGATATTATGGAGCAGCAAGCAAACACGTTGGAAATGCTGCTAGCACTGCACATGGAGCATCTGCATGACCAGCCCCCTTGCAGCTGATGTCCCATAACTTTTTTCAATACACTCCCTCATCGCCAACAATGCAATTTAGGCACCACACATCTGATGGCAGGATTGCATTTGAAATTTGGATTTATACAAACCTGTGAAATTCTCAGGGCATGCCTCACCTCCTGTGAAGCCTTTCCCACTATCTCTCATAGTAGTGATGTTTATTTCATACTTCATGGATATCATAAGTTTACTGTGTTTAATAAATGAAATTCACATGTTTCAAAGCAATCTTTATTCAATTACATGCAAGCAAGCAAACGTACCCCAGGAAAACTACAGTCACTGTAGCACTAAGTGTAGTGCATGGATCAAAGAGAGTAACTTCCTAGCAATGCAGCCACTTTACCCCCATGCATAGGAACAAGTTTTACTGACTTTCATCATCAAATTGTTGCCTCAGGGCATCTCTAGTCTTTACAGCCCTGAACTGTGCTCCTCTAATAAACCTATTCAAACTTGGCCTCCTGGAACTGTGCCTCAGCGGTCCAACCCTGAGTAAAGCTTTCACCCGTGTTGTCATAAATATTATGTAGAGTTCAGCATGCAGCAATAACCACAGGGATGTTATCATCAGCCAAGTCCAGCTTTCTGTACGAACATTGCCAGAAGGCCTTCAAATGGCCAAAAGCTCACTCCACAATAATTCTGCACCTGCTCAGCCTGTTACTGAACTGCTCCTAGCTGCTGTCAAGGCTCCCCATGTGTGGTTTCATGAGCCACGGCATTATGGGTAGGCAAGGTCTCCAAGGATCACAATGGGCATTTCCAAATGCCCCACAGTGATCTTCTGGCCCAGGAAGAAAGTCTCCACTTGCAGTTTTCTGATCAGGCCATGCACCTTTCCAGACCAGCCTGTGTTAATGGTAGTGAAATGCTCTTGGTGATCCACAAGAGCATGCAGAACCATGGAGTTTAACTCCCTGGTTAATGTACTTGGAGGCCAGGTGGTCTGGTGCCAGAATTGGAATATGCATAGCCATCTATCATCCACTGAAGTTTGGGAAGCTCATCTGTGCAAAGCTATCCACAATGTCATGCACATTGCCCAGAGTCATGGTCTTTCAGAGCAGAATGTATTTGATGGCCTGCACACTTACATCAGCATAAGTTCAACAGTCAACTTTTCTACTCTAAACTAATTGGCAACTGAGCGAAAGCTTTCTGGAGTATCCAGCTTCCACACGCCCTTTTCCATCAGCAGGGCAGGTTTCATTCACATGTCCTTGTGCCGCAGGGTGGGACTGAGCTCAGCACACAGTCCTGTGAAGCAACGAGGAGTCCTGTGGCACCTTATAGACTAACAGATTTATTGGAGCATAAGCTTTCTTGGGCAAAGACCCACTTCGTCAGATGCATGTCAATACATCTGATGAAAATCACGGTTTACAGGATCTTTCAAAAAAGACTTCTATTTTCAAAAAAACTGTGTCTAGACTGCAGGTTTACTTTCAAAATAGCGTTTTTTCAAAAGAGCGCCATGACACAAATATGCAAATGAAACATGGGAAATTCAAATCCTGGCTTCATTTGCAATTTCAAAGTGTCTAATTTACATCCCTCTGTCGAAAGAGGGATGTAATCTAGACACAGCCTAAGGTGCTACGGGACCATTCATTGTTTTTTAAGGTTCAAACAAATTATTTTTATTCATATTCTTGTCATCTTGACCTTATTCTTAGGAGTCAGTGTGTCCCTGTATCATCTTCAGGGAGTGTATGTACACAATAAATTTGTGTCAGTGTTCTTGTACTACCCTTCTGGATTGTGTTTATGCAAGTATCCTGTGCCTAGCAATTGGAAGTGATTTTATTTTTGCAACATTAGCCCTTTTTGCCAAGTTTGTGTTCCAGATAGTAAGCCTGCAAGCAGGCATGCTTTGTAACAGGGCCTGACTTTTGCTCATAACCTGACTCTTGCTAACTTTGCTTTAATCCATGAGAGTGTCTAATCCCCTTCTATCTGCAACTTGATATTTTTATCTGGTGCAACAAGTAACAGGACTCAGGGACGTTAGAGAGACATGGGAGGAGATTTTGGTTCAATGATTTTAGGTCTGAGGAAGATGTAATGATCAAGGGTATTAACCCTCTCCTTCTCCTGTGCTGTGGGGATCACCTCTTCAGGAGCAGTGGTAATTTTTAATGTATTTGTTCAAGTAGTATTACATGCTGTTGCAACTTTTTTTTTGCCAGTTCCAGATTAAATACCTCTTCACATTTGAACAGACTATTGACAATTACCAGCACAGAATACAAAATCTATGGTTCACTAAAGTCTTTGCAATGCTTGTTTTGTACTGAACCTTCAGTCAAATGTATATGTGCATTTTTTATTACTTCATTACAAAATCATGCATATTTGGTACAAACATATTACCAGACGCTCTTTTGAAACTGATTCTTCTCTTTGTTTTGTCATATAATATAAAAAACACCCTAAATTGTAATGCTAAATTGAAACACTCTCCCCACCCCACAACTAACCCCTGCTTCACTGTTTATCAGCATAAGATATTTATACATGAAAGTATGCTTCCTATTGTGTTGGTTATACAAGCCATCTGTTAACACCAAAGGATTTGGAGTTTTGTTTTTCAGTCATGAGCACTGGCAGTGGACTCATTGTGGCTGGCTTATTTTGTTTCCTCCTCCCCCCCTCCCATCTCTAGTCAATGTTTATGTACGAGGTTAAAACACTAGAAAGATTAACATTAGTATAAAAAAATCCCAGTAAAATTCAGTCTATCTGTTTTGTACAATGCATTAATAGGAAATTAACTGAGTTCTATTTCTTCTTTGGGCAGGGGACCGGACTCGATGACCTCCTGAGGTCTTTTCCAGCCCTATGATTCTGTGATTTTTGGATTCATGTATACTTAGTTTGATTTATTATTTGTTTTTGTGATATTTACTATAAATTATTAGTATTAAATCAGAAATGTTCAACAATTAAGAGTCCGTGTAACCTACCATTAGAAAAGAAAATGGATTAGTGTTGTCATATCAGTGCTTACAATCCACTGTGCTCACAGAATGTGATATGTACAAATACCTGTTACTTGGCACAGATGTCCTAATTTCCATATTCCTATCAACCTACAATCTCAAAGTTGAAACTCTAATTCATCGGGAGCCACCCTTCCAAATCTGAACTTCCCTTCAGAGGAAAACAGAAGGCAATCCATTAGTTTTTATCAAATTTTATTCAGTTGCCCTTGAGCCAGATTTAGAAAGGCATGTATGTGCCTATAGATGCAGGTAGATACTTCTGTAAGTTCCACCAATGCAAGTTTACACCAGTGTAAAAGTCAATCAAAGTTAGGTGCCCTAACCTGCCCAGGCATTTCTGAAATCACACTAAGCACCTATCTGCATCTTTGAAAAATTGGCCCTTTGTCTTCAATAATAGGGGTAATACTTTATAACAAAAGGTGGTTCTTTTTTCTGTTTAGTAAACATGTCAAATGGGAGAAATTCAAAAGTGACTAGTGATTCTTGGTGCCCCAATTGAGACTTCTTAAAAATATCTGATTTTCAGAAAGTGCAGAGCACCCTAGCCTCTGAAATTTTGTTTCAAGTATTGACCATTGACCCCTGATCTAACCTTGAATAGTCATAATTTGAGATGAAATATAATTCAGATGCTATGCATGCTTCTGGAAATAATGATGGAAGCTGTAACAGCAAGTGAGGAAACAAAATATATGTTTTAGAAGTAATCTTGTCTATATACATATAAATATATACATCTTTACCATGTAGATGGTATCATGAGCTTTTGTGGGCACAGCCCATTTCTTGAGATAAAGTGGGCTGTGCCCACGAGAGCTCATGATACCATCTACGTGTTTTGTTAGTCTATAAAGAGCTACCAGACCATTTGTTGTTTTTTTCTGTACAGACTAACTCGGCGACCCCTGAAGCATCTTTACCATGAAGGGTTCAGAGTGAGGCCCAGTAAAAATTGGCAGTTGGCATAAGCTAGCATGATGAAAAGTTATGAAATGATACATGACATGCTTGACCTATGGTGATAAGATTTTGCAATAAGATAGCATCTTAGGGTATTTTTGCAACAAGGTAACCATGAAGCTAATTGCACTGATGTACCAAAACTACTGAGACATTAATTGACACAAATGAGATGTTCATGGTTGGAAGTTTAACTATGTTTGGCCAGAATACCATATAAGATTGGCTGGATCCAGCACCTTATCAAATAGGGTCCTGAACAAGTGTGAGTAGAATATGGGGCTGATGAGAGTCTTTGCTGGGCCCTGGCAGGAGCTTGCCCTGGACCCCTTCCCCCCCTCTCTACCCCTTCCCCCCGGAAGTTGGGTGGAAGGGACAAGTATGGGGCTAGCCTCCCCCAGTCAGTGCTGCCAAGGCTGCAGGCTGGACACCAGTGGGGCACCAGCTGCAATTTAAAGGGCCCAGAGCAGTGGCTGGAAGCCCCAGCCCCTTTTATATTGTCTGCTTTCTCCCTATCCCCCTACCATCAGTGGCTGTGGTGGAATAGGAAGTGTATAAAAGCTTTGGTTATCTAATATGTAGTTGGGATGCCAGGACAACAGTATGGAACAAGTGGGTCGAAAGCCTGTCCCACTGGCTTCTTATTGGGGAGATCTCCACTTACCTATGGAGACATTAGTAACAAATATAGAAGGAAAAGTAATAAACATATTAATAATGCAGGAAACCACTTTACTGTATTTATCTTATTCTTATATACACATATATATTGATTTTTCCTTTGATTTCAATTATTTGTCTGTATTAAGTGGTATTGAGTTTGTGCATGCTTCAACAATTTTATCTTGTAAATTAACTCTAACTACCTGAATTGGAAAAGAAACTGTAAAAACACACAATAATTTGATCAGGCTACACATGCATCTCAAGCTAAGTAACTAAAATTCATTAATAGTACTAGTTAGTTTTGAAAATTTTGGCCAAGTCCTCCAGTTTGATAAAAGGAAGATAAGCAAAAGTCACCATTTCTGTTTAAGGGCTGATACTCGAAGTACTTAAAAAAAAAATTAAAAAACAATGCATAGTCTGGCAACACCTTAGAAACTAACAAAAAATGAAGATCATCATGAGCTTCCTTGGATTCATGAGCTTCCGTGGATTCGACCCACTTCTTCTGATGAAGACGTACTTTCAGTTACCTTAACTTCAACTGCACTATCAGTATTTCACCTTTTATGAACATTTATACAAATCAGTATCTTAGATGCCTTTGTACAAATGCAAGAAGTATGGGAAATAAGCAGGAAGAACTTGAAGTGCTAATAAATAAGCACAACTATGACATCGTTGGTATCACAGAGACCTGGTGGGATAATACACATGATTGGAATATTGGTATAGAAGGGTACAGCTTACTCAGGAAGGCTAGGAGGGGAAAAAAAGAGAGGAGGTATTGCCGTATATATTAAAAATGTGCACACTTGGACTGAGGTAGAGATGGATGTAGGAGACAGATGTGTTGAGAGTCTCCGGGTTAGGTTAAAAGGGGTAAAAAACAAGAGTGATGTCATGCTAGGAGTTGACTACAGACCACCTACCAGGTGGAAGTGGCTTTTTTTTATACAACTAACAAAGTCATCCAAAACACAGGATTTGGTGATAGACCTATGTAGAACTGGAAGGGACTTTGAGAGGTCATGGAGTCCAGACCCCTGCCCTCACAGCAGGACCAAGTACCATTCCTGATAGATTTGCACCAGATCCCTAAACAGCCCCTTCAAGGATTGAATTCACAACTGTAAGTTTAGCAGGCCAATGTGCAAACCACTGAGCTATCCCTCCTCCCAAGACTTCACCTAGCCAGAGATAAACTGGGAAACAAACACAGTGGGGCACAGACTATCCAATAAGTTCTTCGACTTCATTGAAGACATTTTTTTTTATTTCAGAAGGTTGAAAAAGCTATTTCAGGGAAGCTAGTCTAGATTTGATTTTAACAAATAGGGAGGAACTGATTGAGAAATTGAAAGTGGAAGGTAGCTTGGGTGAAAGTGATCACGAAATCATAGAGTTCATTCTTCTAAGTGTAGTCCCCTTACTAAAGGGGATTCTGACTTTTTCCTGTGCTGTAATCTAGCCCTAGAGATTATACCTCATAAAATCATAGAATCATAGAACTGGAAGAGATCTCAGGAAGTCATCAAGTCCAGCCCCCTGCTCTATGCAGGACCAATCCCAACTCAATCAACCCAGCCAGGGCTTTGTCAAGCTGAGATTTAAAAACCTCTAGGGATGGAGATTCCACCACCTCCCTAAGTAACCCATTCCAGTACTTCACCACGCTCCTAGTGGAATAGTTTTTCCTAATATCCAACCTAGGCCTCTCCCACTGTAACTTGAGACAATTGCTCCTTGTTCTGCTGTCCGCCACTACTGTGCACAGCCTTTCTCCATCCTCTTTGGAACCTCCCTTCAGGAAGTTGAAGGCTGCTATCAAATCCCCCCTCACTCTTCTCTTCTGCAGACTAAACAAACCCAAATTCTTCAGTCTCTCCTCATAGGTCATGCGCTCCAGCCCCCTAATAATTTTGGTCACCCTCCGCTGGACCCTCTCCAATGTGTCCACATCCTTTCTATAGTGGGGGGCCCAGAACTGGACACAGTATTCCAGATGTGGCCTCATCAGAGCCGAATAAAGGGAAATAATCACTTCTCTAGATCTGCTTGCAATGCTCCTCCTAATGCAACCTAATATGCCATTAGCCTTCTTGGCTACAAGGGCACACTGTTGTCTCATATCCAGCTTCTCATCACTTTTTATGTTAAATACTCCCACGAGCCCTTGAGAGAAAAGGAGGAAGCAGGGCTTGTCCAGGCATGTTGGGAGAGGAGTGCTCCATTTTTGGGACAGAGGAGACAGGCTGCTGTGGAGGAGCCTTTGTCCCGTCCAGGAGTTGTTGTGCTGCAGCTAGAGCCTGGGACTGAGAGCCTGTGGGGCTTGGATCTAGCAGACTGTTTCAGGGGCTGCTGATTGCCTCTAAAGGGGAGAGACTCTGGCTGTGCCTGTGGCTGGGAAGGACTACATAAACCTTGCACACAGGTGGAAACTGTAAGTAACTCCCTGGGCTTTTTGAGAAAGTGCTGCATGGGACAGACCTCAGAGATATAGACTAAAGAGAGGCAGAGTGACCAGCTCAGTGAACCAGAGCATTTGATGGATCCTGCTCCAGTGTCAGAGGGATTTTGCAGCTGGTTGCTCAGCTTGGACTAACACACACAGGACCTACACAGTGCTGTCTCCACTCCAGCTATAGACCTTGAAGCACGCCCAGCTATAGACCTTGAAGCAAGCATCTGGGACTCTAACTCCAAAGGAGTGCACACTCTGGGGTGGGATAAATGGTGGCAGTGCAAATGCCAGATAAATAAGTTCCTATTATTTCTGTGTACTTTGTTAATTGATTTTATTCACTGTTAACCTGTAAAACTCTATTTATTTTAGGTTGTTAAGTAAAGGTGTGTTAATTCTATGTTAATTCTAAATATACAATTAGATGCATATTATTTATAGTTGTTGTCCTGGGTTTAGTTCCAGATTACTGCTGGAATAATTTTATTCCTGGAGACTCCTAAGGCACACCAGTAAGTGTGTACAGGGCCAGCCACGTGGAGGCACCGTCATTGTATATTCTTAGGGAGCAAGGGACTGCAGCAAAGGGGTGAACAGGGAATCCCCAACTAAACAACATCACTGCTGTGGTACTCAAGATCACCTTTTATGTTAAAAACATCAGGTCCCCAGGCACACATGTGAGTATGACCTGCTCCTGAGTAACCCAGGAAGGAAAAAGGGGGTTACATAAAGAATGATAGAGGGGAGAACAACAAAATAGAGACAATGGATTTCAGGAAGGCAGATTTTGGTAAACTCAGAGAGCTGAAAGGTAAGGTCCCATGGGAAGCAGGACTAAGGGGAAAAACAACTGAAGAGAGTTGGCAGTTTTTCAAAGGAACATTAAGGGCCCAAAAGCAAACTATTCTACTGCGTAGGAAGGATAGAAAGTATGGCAAAACACTGGAATAACGGTAGTTCAAATTAGGATCAATAAGTGTTCGAACTATCTAGTCCATGCTGCGTGTAGCCGCGGGCACGGAGTTCGGACTAAGGGGGATTTAAACATGGCGGCGCCCGGGAACATGCAAATGAAGCCCAGGATATTTAAATCCCGGGCTTCATTTGCAACTCCACTTGCCCTCATTACCCTACCTAGCTCGAACTAACGAGCTAGTGTAGCCGTACCCTATCTCTGGAGATATTTAAGAGCAGGTTAGATAGACATTTATCTGGGATGATCTACATGAGGGCAGGACACTGGACTTGATGACCTCTCGAGGTCCCTTCCAGTTCTAGTGTTCTATGATTCTGCGATACACCATCTTTCCTGGTCAGTGAATGAGAGAGAGGACCAGTGGCAAAAACAGGATGGGTATATCTACACTGCAGGACAAAAGTCAAATTAAGCTACGCAACTTCAGCTTCCTCAATTGCTGAGCTTAAGTCGAAATAGCTTAATATGGCTTTTGGCACTGTCTACACAGCTCGAAGTCAAAGGAAGAAAACTCTTCCTTAGACTTCCCTTACTCCTTGTGAAATGAGGGTTACCATAAGTCGAAGTAAGAAATCCTCCAGCTTGACATTATTTTGAAATAAAGGCTTGTGGTGTTATTCTTAAATAATGCTGCTCTATAGCTGTACCGTATGTGATTATGCAGTTAAAGACTGTAGCATAATCCATTCACACAAGATGGTTGATTTAAGGTTGTATGGTTAACTTTAAATCTGGCATTGCCTAAATCAAAAGTGCTTGAATTGTCAATCAAAATAACTTTACGTAATTAGGTATCAGAGGGGTAGCTGTATTAGTCTGGATCTGCAAAAACACGGCTACCCCTCTGATACCTGACACCATGCAAGACACTGCATTTAGCCATATGGAGTGGAAATCTATCAACCTCATGAAGAAACTTGCACAAGTATAGATATCATCTTTCTCTCCAAATGTCGCCAGAGGCATGTAGTCTAGACATACCCTTGGTGTTCACACCTCCACATCAGCTGCTAGAAGTGGGCCTCACCCTCCCTGACTGAATTAACCTTGTTATCTCTAGCCTTATTCTGGCCTGCATATTTATACCTGCCTCTGGAAATTTCCACTACATGCATCTGATGAAGTGGGTCTTTGCCCACGAAAGCTTATGCTCCAATACATCTGTTAGTCTATAAGGTACCACAGGACTACTTGTCGCTTTTACATAATTAGGGGGTTTTAAATATTTCCCTCTTTCAGATCTCCCTCTGATTGGAGGGAGACAATGCCACTGGAGAAGAAGCTATGTGTGCTATAGGAGAGAGAATGTGCTATGAGGCAAGAACACAGCTGTCTTAAGTGTCTGAGCTTCAGATGGGGAGCAGGCCCAGACAGCAGCCTGAATGTTTGATCAGTAGCAGCCTACACTACATGTAAGAATCATCACAAAAGCAAGCAAGTGCCTTCTTCTGGTACTGAGGAGCTAAGGCTGGAGTGGCAATAAAAATTGACAGAATAGTGTTCCTTTTAGACATCTGATGTGTATGCCATAATCCCACTGGCTTATTGATTCTTCCATTATCTCTGCTCTATCTTCATAGACAAGGTCAGCTCCCAGATTACTGCACTAGGAAACACAGTATGGGAAGCATGGGGGCAGCCCTCATTGGACAAAGAATAGGTTAAGAACTATTTAGAAAATTGGACATACACAAATCCATGGCACCAGAACTAATGCTTCTGAGGGTGCTGAAGGAGTTGGCGGATGTGATTGCAGAGCCAGCGGCCATTATCTTTGAAAACTCTCAGCATTTGGGAGAGGTCCTGCATGATAAAGGCAAATGTAGTGCCAATCTTTTTAAAAGGGAAGGACAATCCAGGGAACTACAGACCAGTCAGCCTCGCCTCAGTCTCCATAAAAATCATGGAAGGTATCCTCAAGGAATCCATTCTGAAGCACTTGAAAGAGAGGAAAATGATCAAGAATTCACCAGGGGAAAGTCATGCCTGACCAACCTCATTGCTTTCTATGACAAGGTGACTGGCTCTCTGGACATGGGAAAGGTGGTGGACATGTCTGTATACTTTGACTTTAGCAAAGCTTTCGATATGGTCTCCTACCGTATTCTTGCCAGCAAGTTGAGGAAGTATGGATTGTATTAATGTACTGTAAGGTGGATAGAAAGCCAGCTAGACTGTTTGGCTCAATGGGTAGTAATCAACGGCTCAATGTCTGGCTGGTAACAGTCAGAATACCTCAAGGGTTGGTTCTAGGGCTGGTTTTGTTTGACATCTTTATTAATGACCTGGATGAGGGGATGGATTGCACCCTCAGCAAGTTTGAGGATGACACTAAGCTAGGTGGAGAGGTAGATATGTTGGAGGGTAGGAATAGGGTCCAGAATGACACAGACAAATTGGAGGAAAGGGCCTAAAGAAATTTGATGAGGTTTGTAGCAGGTTCAGTCCTGTGTGCAAGCACCCCCTAGTGGCTGAAGGGGGTCTCGCATGTCTGTGGGCGAGCCAATGTCCAGTCCGTGGCCGAGGTTCATGCCTCTTCTTTTACCCCCCCTTGCTCAGGTGTGGTTTGCAGGGGGATTGGGGGGACTCAGGCCTGCCCACTCCTCTGGGTCCCGGCCCAGGGACCCTATACGTAGCAGTTACCTGCCAAGTTTCAAGGTCCAGAATTGTAGTCACATCTTTGGGCCACTTCCCCAGGATGCCATTTCATCCAGCCCTTCTCCAGGGCATTGTCGCTGAATTCCCCTCGTCTGGGGTTCCACAGAGTTGTCGCTGGCTAGCCTTTAGCCACAGGATCTAACTCTGATCAGTTACGAGGGCCAACCTCTCACTCAGAGCTGTCCAAGATTCTTGTGTTCCCCAGTCAGCCCAAAGGTCTGCCTGGGTTGAGCTCCAGGAAGGAACTGACAAGCCTTTGCTTGCAGCTTATATATCAGCCTCCCGCATCCTGATTGGCTGTAGTGGAGGCTGCCCCTCTAGCCTGCTCAGAGGACCTCTCCACTGCTCCTGCTGCTGGCCAGAGTGCTGAAAAGCCTCCAGTGGGGAGGTCGAGCTTTGTCCATCTCATCACAAGGTTAAACAAGGATACGTGCAGAGTTATGCACTTGGAACAGAAGAATCCCAAGCATTGCTACAGCTTGGGGACCAACTAGCTAAGGAGCACTTTGGCAGAACAGGACCTGGGGATTACAGTGAATGAAAAGCTGGATATTAGTCAACAGTGTACCCTTGTAGCCAAGAAGGCTAATGGCATGTTAGGGTTCATTAGGAGGAGCATCTGGAGCATTGTGTCTAATTCTGGGCCCTCCACTATAGAAGGGATGTGGATGCATTGGAGAGGGTCCAGTGGAGGGCAACCAAAATGATTAGGGGGCTGGAGCACATAACCTATGAGAAGTGGCTGAGTGAGTTGGGCTTGTTTAATCTGAAGAAGAGAAGAGTGAGGGGGGATTTGATAGCAGCCTTCAACTTCCTGAAGGGAGGTTCCAAAGAGGATGGAGAGAGGCACAGTAGTGACAGATGGTAGAACAAGGAGCAATGGTCTCAAGTTACAGTGGGGGAGATCTAGGTTGGATATTAGGAAAAACTATTTCCCTTGGAGGGTGGTGAAGCACGGGAATGGGTTACCTAGGGAGGTGGCGGAATCTCCATCCCTAGAGGTTTTTAAGTCCCAGCTTGACAAAGCCCTGGCTGGGATGATTTAATTGGGGTTGGTCCTGCTTTGGGCAGGGGGTTGGACTAGATCAGTGTTTCTCAACCAGTGGTATGAGTACCCTTAGGGGTACTCAAGAGAAGTCTGGGTGGTAGGGCAACACAACTGACATTTGAAGAAAACTTAATTTTTGTTTTAAGTTTTACAGCTCTTTATTATTTTTGTACTTTTTACACCCAAAAATTTCATCATCTGCCTGGCTACGATTAAGTTGTTTAAACTAATGTATTTCAGTGGTAGAAAAAAATTGTGTGTCTGAAAACTGTAGGTACTGGGGGTACTTATATTTTTTAAAAGGGTATTTTATAAAAAAAAAAAGGTTGAGAAACACTGGACTAGATGACCTCCTGAGATCTCTTAATAACATAGAATCTTCCAGCCCTCTGAATGTTTGCTAATGAAGGAACTGAGATAAATTTGTTCATTGGAGTATTTGCTAGATGAATTCCTGTGTCCCTGCATTTTGTGCAATTTCGGAACAGTCAGGGAAATCTCAGCATGTTCTTTGCCATTAGAGTAGTAAAACACATAGAAGCAGTGGGTTATCTGTGTATGAATAGCCCATTTTAGAGACAGCATAAAGAGAAAGCCATGATATGTTCTTTCTAAGAAGTGTGGCTAAGCAGATGGGATTTGGGTCTGGAACGTTAGAACATGCGGGTCTAATCTCTGTTTTGTAACTTTTCTGGTGTTTCAGGAATTGGTTAATAAAATGTCTGAAATGTACAGAGTTATTAACAGAAAAAGTAACTCTATAATCATAATGCATGACCTCCTGATTCTCCAGTATTATTGGCTATGTCTAGAGTTCAGGCTTCTTTCAGAAGAAGCTTTCTTCGGTAGAAATCTTCCAAAAAAACTTCTTCCAAAAGAGAGCGTCCACACACAAAAGTGCATCAAAAAAGTTATGAGCTTTTTTGAAAGAGAGCATCCAGACTGATTGGATGCTGTCTCGCATAAAAGGCTACCCAGAACCACTTCAGCCAGGGCTTTAGGTCTCCAGTTGCTTCCGAGTGCTGGCGCTGGAGCCCTGCAGAGACACGCTTTTAAAGGGACCCTGGACAGCCATTTCTCTGCTTGTGCTGTGTGCTTGCATAATACCTCTTCAAGAGACAGCAAAGCTCTCGCAGTGCCTGCTGTGGTTGCCCTGCTTTTGTGGATATCACAGTTTTTTCCTTTGTACCATGGAGCTGGAGCTGCCCCGGGCATGAAATGGTCCCACATGGCCATGCTTCAGTTTTTGCAGCACTTTGTGCCAGCTGCCTTCCTGGTCCTGACCGAGCTCGACCCCAAGCTCATTCTTGGAACCCTTTCCCTGGGTGCGGGATCTACACTCTGGAAACTGCAACCCACTGTGGAGAGGTGTTTCTGGAGGCTCTCATTCAGACTGGTGGGACCGGCTGCTCATGGAGTGGTGGGAAAACCAGCAGTGGCTCCAAACTTCTGCATATGGAAGGCCACCTTTTTGGAGCTGTGTGCCCGGCTCGCCCCTGCCCTCTGGAGACGTGACACCCACCTGTGGCCTGCCATCCCCCTGGAGAAGCGGGTCACAATCACCTTCTGGAAGCTCGCCACCCCAGACAGCTACCAGTCAGTGGGCAGCCAGTTCAGCGTGAGGAAGTCCACCATCAGGGCCCTCCTCATGGAGGTAAGGCACTCTCAGGCTGCAATCCCTGCATGGAGCGGGTGGTGGGGAGTCCTGGAAAAGGGGGACCCTCAGGAAAGAGGGGTTAGGTGTTGGGGGGGTGGAATGGGAGTGGGGGGAAAGCCCCATCCCCAGAGGGTTGTGCTGTCCCACCCTCACACAGCCCTGCTTCTGGGGGGCGGCTTCATAGAGGGTGGCTCCTGGGGTGTTTGAAGGGGGGTGGGGGCTTGCAGGGGGACAGGAACCTCCCAAGGGCTCAGGCACTCCCTCACTCATTCTCTGTTTTGTGTGTTTGTTTCCTTCTGCAGGTGGTGAGGGCCATCAACTCGATCCTTCTGCAGAGGGTCATCCACCTGGGAGACCTGGACCCAATTGTGGCTGGATTTGCCACCCTGAGGTTCACAAACTGCGGTGGAGTGATTGATGGGACCCACATACTGATCCGTGCACCAGAGCATGGAGTGGCCCAATATATGAATCGCAAGGGCTACTTCTTGATGGTGCTACAGGCCCTGGTCAACCACCATGGACAGGTCACAGACATTTTTGTTGGGTGGTCGGGAGGGCACATGATGTCTGCATGTTCAGGAACTCTAGCCCATATGGGAAGCTGGAGACGGGCACATTCTTCCCCCGCCGTGAACTTGACATTGGGGACAAGCAGATGCCATTGTGGGGGATGCAGCTAACCCCCTAATGCTGTGGCTAATGAAGCCGTGCACAGGCCACCTGGACCCTAGCAGAGACCAATTTAATGTCCACCTCAGCCGGGCCCAAATCCAAACTGAGTGCGCCTTTGGGAGCCTGAAGGCGCGGTTCAGGTACCTGCTGACCCGCCTCAACATTGGGAGCACAACATCCCTGAGGTGGTCCTGGCATGTTTTGTCTTCCATAACATTATGGAAAGGAAGAGGGAGGCCTTCTTCCCACGGTGGGGAGCAGACACTGGTGGCAAGGGGGAAGCCTTCCAGCAGCCATCCGCCAGGCCCATCAGGCCTGGGTGTGCATCCAGGAGGCCCTGAGGGAGAGGTTCTCTGAAGGACCCCAGTAATTCTCCCTAGGGCCTCCCCAACAGTGGCCTCTGGCTTGCTGCCCTATCCTTTCCCCACCACAACCCCTCCCTTCGCCCCTTCCCTGATCTCTCAATAAAAAAAACTCCTCCCCATCCACACACACCTTTTTCCGAAAGAGCTCTTTCAGAAAAAGGCTTCTTCCTCGTAGAAAGAGGATTATCAATGCCAGAAAAAGTACCTTTGTTGTTTTGACTTACTTTTCGAAGAACGCGATTGCAGTGTGGACATAACGCAGATTTTGGGTCCATGAAGACCTCATGCACCAGCATGTCAGTGACTTGCATGACATGCAGAACACCCTGGCGCAGAAGATCAGTGAGGACGCTGAGTGGCGGAACCACGCATGGGACCAGCTCATGCAGTGGTGTGATAACAAGTGTGCTATCATGTCACACATGATGGCACACCCTCCTGCTGCCTCTGCTCCTGGAGCAGTGGATGCGCACCCCAGCCTGACGGGACTGGCGGATGGCTGCTGGAAGGCTTGCCCCTTGCCACCAGTGTCTGCGCCCCACCATGGGAGCAGGGAAGGGGCGAAGGGAGGGGTTGTGGTGGGGAAAGGATAGGGCAGCAAGCCAGAGGCCACTGTTGGGGAAGCCTCCCTCTTCCTCTCCACAATGTTGTGGAGGACAAAACATGCCAGGGGAGACTAGCCCAGTTTTTTCTTCTCGCCTTCCTCTACTATACAGAGTCTTGCAACAGCTGAGCAGGATTTCTGTTCTCAAGGGTTCTTAGTACAACATTTAAGACTCCTATGGTTTTGGCGGAAGACTAGTTGTTAGGCTGTTTAAGACATTTGGCTTGCTGCCAAAATTAAGCAATAGCAGCAGAAGCCAGATCAAGAAACTGATGACTTCCTTTAGCTTATATCAGCTATATCTGAAGAAAATTGCATGTTGTAAGTAATATGCAGCTCTCTGACTCAAGGATGCAAGCTATGGAGATTTTAAAACTTCTCAAATAAGAATGAATGTTGCTGCACTCTATCAAACAACAGATAGACTTGTCAATTATTCTGGATCAAATCAAATTACCCTGTGACAACACAATTAAAAGAAAAATTAATCAACCTTCCTCATAATCTCCTATCGAATTAAATGCGAACGCTACACAATTCTTCTCAGTCTAGGGAGAAAAGGTAAGTCTTCCAGTGTGCCCTGGAATATCCTAGGGATAACTTTGTAACAGCCATTGACTTTGCTTGGGGAATCTAGTTTCTGCTCTCTGCTGGACAAATTCAGTGGGTCTTATGATTTGGAAAATTTATGTTCCTCATTTTTCAGATTCTCAGGAGAACTTTCATATTTCATATCTCATTTTTAATAGTTGGGTAGCTGATCATTCCACATTGAACTAAATACATTTAATAGTAGTTAGGCAGTGTTAGAACAAGTTTTTTCCATGTTATCTTAGCATTTGCCTATTCATATTTCTAAAAATATAAGCAAAAAGTCATCTAAGCAAAAATCCTTGAGCACTATTCCACCACTGCTTAACAACATTCAAACACAGACGCGATGTTTTTATATTAAACTTTTACATTACAACTAAAAGGAAAGAAATACAGCAACGCAGAAAAAAACTTCCTTAAAAAAATTTCCCTTTTTTCTAGTTAACAGCTTTGGAAAATTGAGGATCAGGAAGAAAAATTCTAGGAGGGCTTCTTCTTCCATCATAAGTCCTTTTTATGAAGGAAACCAACATTTTTCCAGTGGTTATTTTTTGTAATTTCTCTCCTCATGATAAAGATAATTCATTTTTATGGAATTTGTTATCAGCATTAGTGGGAACATAAAGCCTCTTTCTCCACAGGGCAACAAATCATTGTTCATACTGAAAAATAAGAATGACTAATTCACAAGTATCTAAAAAAGAGATCACACTTTTGTTCCTTTTCTTTTCTAGGCAAAAAAATGTATAGACCATTAGTATTTAATTTTTGTTTTCCCTTTTAGGCATGTCCTTTTAGGTTTGGAAGATTCATTATTGCAAATCACTTCGGAATTTAGGAAACTGAAATTGAATCACAAGTTATAGGAAATAAAATATAGAAATCTTCTAAATTTAAGATCCTTAAACCTCATTTACCTAACGGAATATGCTACATAAAAGAACATATTTACTCTGGGAATGCTTGTAACACAACATCATCATGAACATAATTGTAAAGTTGTTGGTGAATCTACCATTAATCTCAATAGTGGCCTATTTTATACTTGAAAGACCAGGTGAGAGAGGTATTATCTCTTATTGGGCTATCTTTTGTTGGTGAGAGAGACTGGCTTTTGAGCTTACACAGAGCTCTTAAAATTCTTTTCTGAAAAACTGCTCTGTGTAAATTTGAAAACTTGTCTCTGTCACCAACAGAAGTTGGTCCAACAAAGGACATTACCTCACATCTCTAATATCCTGGGATCAACATGGTTACAACAACACTGAATACTACCATTTTATACTTGCAATTTCTTTGGATGAATAAAATCTTTACAATATTTGTTAGCCACGATTCTTACCTTGGTAGGCTATAAATAAGGAGCTTGTGTATGCTCCTGGCAATAAAGCAGATGGATCTAATCCTTGCTCCCACTAAATGATCAACATAAATTTTGGCATTGACTTCACTATGATCTGTAGCAGGTTTAATGGTTTGATCCCACTGTACCTGAAGACAATGAAAATGTTTCCATGGGCATCAAATCAGGACCTAACCACTGACCTTGCAAGGAGATGAATTACTTTCAGAGAAGTTCCTTAAAAAGAACTATTTATGCAAACGAGAGCTTACAAATCAGACCCTTACAGCATTCTGTTGGCAGGGCTGCATTTAAAAAGGGGCTTTAGGAGCTCCAGCCCAGGGCCCTGGGCTAAGGGGTCCTATTAGACTGGGGTCATGGACTACAGCCCCACCTATAATGCCCTTGTGTTCCAGCCTAACCACCTAGCAGTGGTGGGAGATGTGGCTCTGCCTGCTGCAGTTCTTCCTATTGCCCCCCCATACGCCCCTCCCCCCGCCACCCTGGGCTGAAGCTGCATCTCTGCAAGCACCAGGAAACTCTGTCTCCACACTTCTCTTGCCAGGAGGCTCTGCCCCTGAAGCTCCCATTGGCAGGGAATTGCAGCCAATGTGAGCTGTGGGGGAAATGCCTGCAAGTGAGCACAGGGCAGCATGGAATGACCTGTTCCCTCCCACACACCCATCCCTAATGGGAGCTACCCCAGGTAAGTGCCCCATACCCCAACCCTCTGTCCCAGCTCTGAGCCTCTCCCGCACCATAACGCCCAACCAGAAACTGCACTCCAACCCCCTTCCCAAGCTCTGGGCCACCTTCTACACACTAAGTCCTTTACTCCCTCCTAGATCCTGCACCGCAACCACTCCTGCACCCTAATGCTCTCCCCAGGCCTGCACCTCCAGTCAGAGCCCTCAACTCCTCCCGCACCCAACCTGCAGCTTCCTTGTATATATTGAAGCCCTCATTGTGGCCCTCTCTGGAGCGCAGAGGTCCCCACAAAATCTAATATCTCTGGGTCCCCAAAAGAATTAATTCAGCCTTGACTGGTGGAGCTGAATTAATTAATTAATGTGAGCATACAAAGAATCACAAAGGATCATTTACTATGAGTAAAGTCAAATAACATTGTCTCCACTGATGACTCTTTCTATGAAGCAATATGGACATACATCCTTTACTTTTAGGCTAAACTGTCATTAAGTAGGTTATGATCCTAGTAAGTGTATACACACCAACACATACCCAGTACATCTCTCTTCATTAGAAAAAGTACTATTTTGGTTATGACCAGGAAAAATAGACATTAAAACAAACTTCTCCATTGTTCATCTTCTACTAAAATCCAAGAGAACTGAACTTTTGAATCTCCTTCCAAGCTCCTACCACCTGCTCTAATAAGTTGCTTGTTTCATAGAATCATAGGGCTGGAAGAGACCTCAGGAGGTCATTGAATCCAATCCCTGCCCAAAGCAACTAAACCCAAACCTAACAAAATCATCCCAGCCAGGGCTTTGTCAAGCCGACACTTAAAAACCTCTAGGGATGGAGTTTCTACCACCTTCCTAGGTAACCCATTCCAGTGCTTCACCAGCCTCCTGGTAAAATAGTATTTTCTAATATCCAACCTAGACCTCCCCCACTGCAGCTTGAGATCGTTGCTCTTAGTTCTGCCATGTGTCACTACTGAGAACAACGTCTCTCTATCCTCTTTGGAACCTCCTTTCAGGTAGTTAAAAGCTGCTATCAAATCCACCTCACTCTTCTCTTCTGTAGACTAAACAAACCCAAATCCCTCAACCTCTCTTCTTAGGTTATGTGCTCCAACCCCCTAATAATTTTGGTTGCCCTCTGCTGGACCCTCTCTAATATGTCCACATCCTTTCTGTAATGGGCAGGCCCAGAATTAGACACAATACTCCAGATGTGGCTTCACCAGTTTCAAGTTTAATTTTCCCTTCAGTGACTATTAGCATATATGTGGTCAATCTGCATTTCTACGGGCTGGTCATTTACAAAGTAAGTGGAGATGAAATAGAACAAAAAATAATAGGGGCAAATAGGAAGTTCATTTGATAAGAATTGTGCTGGAAGAGAGGAGATGGTTCCTGAAAGGACACTGGAGCGGTTAGTTTAAAAAATATCCTATATTATCTTCACTGTGGGTCAGCTAATGATTTTACTGATCCTTATCTGTGTTTGGTGTCTAATGGCTCATTGGCTTATACTATTAATTTCCTAATTTATTTTCCTTAATTTCATCTGGAAGGGTTCATTAATTGTGATAGATTCTGTAGAACAGAAAAAAGACACACCTTTTAGAAGAAACATAACAGAAATGTTAAAGAATATAATGCTGGTATGGGGAACCTACAGCTCACAGACAGAGTCCTGTGGTTTGGCTTGATTTGGCTTGTGAGGCTTGTGACTTCTGCCAGGGCGGGGAACCAGCACTGGCACTCTAACTATGTGGGGAAGCCTTGGGGGCCAGATCAAGGCAAGCCACAGGCTGAAGATGAAGCAGCTCTGCATGCTGCTGTTCTCCCTCTTCCTCTGCTGAGGGATAGGCAATGAAGGGAAGCTCTGTCCCTGCACTTGCTTGCAGGCTCCACCCCTGTTGTTCCCACTGCCCAGGAATCACAGCCAATGGGTGAAGCGGGGGAAGTGCTTGCCAGCACAGAGTGGCATGGAGCCACGCATGCCCCCCGGGCACTGCACTAAATAAATGCTCCAATCTCCTGTCCTCTCCATTCAAGACCCCCACACTGCTACCCCTAGGTAGCTCCTGTGCCCAAGCCCCCAGCCAGACTCTGCACCCCCACCTTGCTCCTGGGCAGCTCTGAACCCCTCTTTTTTGCCTCACCACAGAACCTAAAGAGGATCCCAAAAAACTACACTTCTGGGGACCAGGAACTAGTACTCTGGCCCTCAAGGTAACCTCTGAGCCTCAGTGCACCCCTCCCCATGGAGTTGGAGCAGGAGAGGAGTGAGGTTTTCTTTCTGCTTCTCAGCCAGGTCAGTGAGGGTTTTTGCTTTTCACTTGTGTGTCATCCTCAAATGATTTTTTGTGGGTAAGTGACCCCCCCCACCCCCGCAACCATTATTCCCTCTAATATTTCCCATCCATGAGTGGAGTGAGTTTTGGCTTGTGCACCAATATTGACATCATGTGCACTTGTCCAGATGTGTGCCACTATGGCACCCACCAGTTACTAACAAGTTTACTGACTGGGTGGGGCTGATTAATCACTTGTGAAGCTGTGCTGCTGCACAGCTTAGAGGGAACACTAGTCAGGGGGCAAATACCAGCTGAGGGTGAGGCCTGACACCTTTTTTTGTGTGTGAAGAAAGGACAGAGATTTCTGAATTAAGTTTAACTGATGCTTGCCATTATGTGTTCCCCAGGATCAATGAGAGGGACTGAGGGGTTTTGCAAGCTGCCTACATATCAGTTGTCAGAGTATATGTTAAAAAACCCCTGTATTGACATTTCTTATTCCCAAATTTAGTGCTAGGTACCTTAAAGGGGCTTATAAAAGCATGTGCTTACAACGGCTATTGCTCTACTTGCTTAACTGCTAGCAAATTCAGATCTTAAAATGGTTACAGAGGAAAAAGGAGATAGAAAATAACGGTACCAAGTGACAGCTTAATCTTTAAAGAGCTCTATTCTATGCATGCACTAAAACAAAAGGACACATACGGGTACAATTTTTACCCCCTTCTGCATCTCTCGATTCCAGTGTGTCAGGCCAGGATTGGTCTCTCAATTCCTCGGAAAGACAAATACGAGGTGGGCATCCCCATGGAACCTCGGGAGGCAATTACCTAACCCGACCAGCAGGCAGATGGTAGATTGACACTCAAAGTGAGTGTGCTGCTGGACCCATCTTTATACCCTTGGGGTCACATATTCTCTTCCTGATCTATGGCGCCAAATGGTGCTGGTTCGTCTTTGTGACGCCAGCTCTTTCAAGGGAGTTGTGAACTTAATTTACACTTGTAAGAGAGATAACTAAATTGGGAGTACTGGACATTCTTTGCTCAGCGGGCGATTCCCCCGCCCCAAAGACGGCTGTGTGTTCGTATCAATATAGGTGCCAGCCAAGGCAGTTCTCGCAGCCTCAGGGTCAGCAATTGGCATATCTCTGCCATCCAGGGTCACAGCAGCCAGCATATCCGGGCCTTCTGTCAAGGTATCAAAGACTATGCTGATTTTATTGCTTTCTATGCCCTGTATGCTCCGGGCACCTCAGAGGGGCAAGCAAGATGGATGTTGCAAGGGGGGGTTCCTGTCTGGCTACACTTCTCCTGTACCACATTTACTTCAGATAAGGGGTTGGGTCTATCTCCCTCTCCTGTGGTACCCTCTGGGCCTCAGTTTCCTGCAAATTCCTGAGATGGGTCTGCATCTCCTCCCCTGGGAGCTGTGTTGTGGGGAGATCCAGTTGTTCCTTCTCTCCCTCAAAGGGGCGTGGGCTGGCTGTTTCCCCAATACATCCTTCCTTCTGGTCTATTCAGTTTGAGCTCTGTTGTCCAGTGTTCCTATGAGAATTTTTCCATTTCTTTCTAACTGGGGCTTCCCAGTTTGTGGGACTCCCCCCACTTCTGAGCCTCCTCTCCTTCTCCCTTTGGCAGTCTCTACATAAACCCACTAGGTTTGGCAACCTCTCTACCACTCCAACTGGCTTTCACTTAAAGCTGCCCTGAATTTCTAGGGGCATCTGGGCCACTGGGCAGGACCTCATGTCCCTGTGGATATACTCCAGGGCCATTCGTGCACTTGAAATCAACCAGTGCGGTTTCTTTCACAAGCCCCCTCTGCATGAGTGAACACACAGAAGCAGTATCTACTAGACCCCGTTGCGGTTTCTCCCCCACTCCTACTGGGATGTTTTCTGCTCCTTCTTCTGCCCTCCACAATGAATCTAGCCACAACATTTAGTCCACCCACATTCCATAGCTGGGCAGTCCTGTTTTCTGTGTCCTGCCCTCCTGCACTGCCAGCAAACTATTTTTCCAGCTCCTTCACATGCTTCTTGGGGTGCCTCCTTCCTCTCTGGGTCTTTCCTAGGAGAAGGTTCCCCCTAATTTCTTCCCCAAGTCCTTGTCTTTACAGGGTTGGCCCTCCCTCCAGCAAACATCTGCCTCCATATATTTTTCTGTCAACTTGATTGCTGCATCCACCATGTCAGGCTGATGGTGTCTTACCCACACATGGATATTCTCAGGAAGAGCGTGCAACAACTGTTCAAGGACAAGCATGTCTGTTCTCTCCCTCACTGTCTGCATCTTAGGCCTCAACCAGCAGGTTGCTTTGTCTACCGGTATTTGGGCAAACACCTGAGGTCGCACTGCCACTGTCCATCAGACAGACCAAAATTTTGACAATATTT
Organism: Pelochelys cantorii; assembly: GCA_032595735.1. Lineage (NCBI taxonomy): Eukaryota > Metazoa > Chordata > Testudines > Trionychidae > Pelochelys > Pelochelys cantorii. Next base: position 29,367,912 of record CM064340.1, read on the forward strand.
TTCTACCAACAGGCCCACCTGGTCTAGAATGGCCATCCTCTCTGTCTCATAGTTCCAGGCCTGTTCATTATTCAATAGAGCCTGCCTGAGCTTCTCCTGCCAAGATTGGAGCCAGGTTTTTGTAAAGAAGATTGGTGGTGATAGGCCTAACATAGTGAATGCTAATAGAAATGGGGTAGGTTTAGAAGTTAAAATAAAAAAAAGACTAAGTGAAAATCACTTAGAAAAGTTAGATGTCTTCAAGTCACTAGGGCCTGATTAAATACATCCTAGAACACTCAAGGAGCTGATTGAGGAGGTATCTGAGCCTTTAGCTATCATCTTTGAAAAGTCATTGAAGTCAGGAGAGTTTCCAGAAGACTAGAAATGGGCAAATATAGTGTCCATCTATAGAAAGGGAAATAAGAACAACTCAAGAAACCCAATCAGTTTAACTTCTGTGCCAGGAAAGATAATGGAGCAAGTAATTAAGAAACGAATCTGCAACATCTGGAAGATAATAAGGTGATAGGTAAGCGCCAACATGGATTTGTAAGGAACAGATCATGTCAAACCAATCTGATAGCTTTCTTTGGTAGGACAACAAGTCTTGTGGATAAAGGAGAAGTGGTAAACATAGTATATCTAGACTTTAGTAAAGCATTTGATGCGGTCTCGCGTGACCATCTTATCAATAAACTAGGGAAATGCAATCTAAATGGGGCTACTGTAAGATGGGTGCATAACTGGACGGATAACAATTCTCAGCGGGTATGTCTACACTAGCCCCCTAGTTCAAACTAGGGAGGCTAATGTAGGCATTCGAAGTTGCAAATGAAGCCCGGGATTTAAATATCCCGGGCTTTATTTGCATCTTCCCATCTGGGCGCCATTTTTAAATCCCCCTAGTCCGAACTAACTGCCCACGGCTACACGCGGCAGTCAAACGTTAACTCGAACTAAGTCTTTAGTTCGAGTTAACTGTTACACCTCATTCAACAAGGTGTAACAGTTAACTCGAACTAAGGACTCAGTTTGAGTTAACGTTTGACTGCCGCGTGTAGCCACGGGCAGTTAGTTCAGACTAGGGGGATTTAAAAATGGCGCCCGGACGGGAAGATGCAAATAAAGCCCGGGATATTTAAATCCCGGGCTTCATTTGCAACTTCGAATGCCTACATTAGCCTCCCTAGTTCGAACTAGGGGGCTAGTGTAGACATACCCAGAGAGTAGTTATTAATGGTTCAAAGTCATATTGGAAGGGCATAACAAGTGGGGTTCTGCAGGGTTCAGTTTGGGGACCAGTTCGGTTCAATATCTTCATCAACAATTTAGATGATGGCATAAAGAGTAAGCTTATTAAGTTTGCAAATGATACCAAGGTGGGAGGGGTTGCAACTGCTTTGGACGATGGGCTCATAATTCAAAACAAACTGGACAAACTGGAGAAATGGTCTGATGTAAACAGGATGAAGTTTAATAAGGACAAATGCAAAGTACTTCACTTAGAAAGGACCAATCATACATACAGAATGGGAAGCAACTGTCTCGGAAGGAATACTTCAGAAATGGTTTTAAGGGTCATTGTGGACCACAAGCTAAATATGGGTCAACAGTTTGACACTATTGCAAAAAAAGCAAACATAATTCTGGGATGCATTAATGGGAGTGTTGTGAGCAAGACACAAAAAGTAATTCTTCCACTCTATTCTGTGCTGATTAGGCCTCAATTGGAGTATTGTGTCCAGTTCTGGGCACCACATTTGAAGAAAGATAAGGAGAAAATGGAGAAAGTACAGAGAAGAGCAACGAAAATGTTTAAAGGTCTAGAAAACATGACCTATGAGGAAGACTGAAAGAATTGGGCTTGTTTAGTTTAGAAAAGAGAAGACTGAGAGGGGACTTGATAGCAGTTTTCAAGTATCTAAAAGGAGGAGTAAGAAAAATTGTTCTCCTTGGCCTCTGATGACAGGATAAGAAACAATGGGCTTAAATTGCAGCAAGGGAGGTTTAGGTTGGGAAAAACTTCCTAACTGTCAGGGTGGCTAAACACTATAATAAATTGCCTAAGGAGGGTGTGGAATCTCCATCACTGGAGATATGTATCTATCAGGGATGATCTAGATCAGGGCTACTCCACATGCGGGCATTTGTTTGCGGTCCATGGTGCAGTTTGGATTTACTCTGGGCTCAATACGAAGCCCACGGGTGGGATCCTTTGAACATGGCCTCCACTGGGAACATGCTCCACAATGGCTAGGAGTCTCCCAGGTGGGGTGAGCACTGAAAGACGCAAGCGAAGAGCTGGCTGGAACAGACGAGTACAAGGTGTCGGGGTTTCTAGCCCCCAGGGAGGAGGTGCCGGGAGCGCCAGGGCATTGTTGGGAAGTGCTGGCTGCTTAGCCTTGTGGGCAGAGCCTGAGAGGTGCTGACTGGCTCACACTGGCCACATTTAGGCCCAGCACTGTGGCCAGGCATCCCTGCCTCCATCCCACATGGAGCAACAGACTCCCGCATGAGGACATCAGCCCTGCTGGGAATCCAGGACGGGGCTCATGGGCACCTGTCCTTTTTTGCCTCTCATGTCCGGCCTGACTCATCCAGCTCCCCACCCACCGCATGTTGGAATACTCTGGCTTGGAAATTTTTCTTTTTACAGTAAAATCACTCCAAGAAATGCACAACCTGAAACTTCAAGCTGAACACCCAAAACACTGGTATACAATTTTCTTTTTAATAAGAAGCATTAAAAATGGCAACAAAATGGTTCATCGTTGGATGAACACAGGATTTTCAACCCTGTTAGGGAGATGGAATTCACTTTTGCCAAGATAAATGGAAAACCAATGTGTCATCTTTGTCAAAAGACAATTGCTACATTAAAGAAAACAAACCTGCAACAGCACCATGAATCTTTTCAGCCTGAGTTCAAAAACTTGTATCCACCTGACAGCAATTTAAAAAAAATTAAGATGTGTTCCTTACTGGAAGGTTTCCGTACTAAACAAGTTATGTTCTGTTCGCAAATTAAAGACAGCAATGCTCCTTCAAAATGGGCCACATTTGAATAAGAGATGATAGAACTTCAAAACAATAGTATTCTAAAAGCTAGTCATAAGGAAAAGGACACTGAAACATTCTGGATGATCTATGTACAGGAAGACATGTACCCTGCATTACTGAAATGTGCCAAAAAAGTGCTAACTTTTTTTGGGTCTACATATGTCTGTGAAAGTTCATTCTCCATGAGAATCATCAAGTCACCTCTCTTACTGATAGACAACTGACTGACTGTCTCTGTGCTGCTACAATGGAATACAAGCCTGATGTGAAACAGCTGGTGAAAAGTTTACAGACAAATCTTCACATTGATTGTACTTATACTACAGTAAATTACAGTACTGTAGTGGCAGTTTTTGTTCGATTTGTTAAAATTGTGAAGCCAAAGCAAAAAAGTAGTCAATATAATGGCTTTCTGTTAAGTGTTTTAGTAGTTAAATTCCTGGACTGTCATTGCTCATTAAAAGTGGAAATGGGGTAAATATTACATTTTATTAATATAATCAGAACTGAGGTAAATGGGACCTGCGTGTTGTGTAGTCTTGCCTTAATCTTTGTATTCATGCCCATCAGTGTTAAATAAACTATTTGCATATATATTTGCATGTATATGCAACCATACTTAAGTTGCATCCCTCAGCATGTGCTGTGAGTATCATTGTGGCCCCTGGGGCTTCCAAAGTTGAGTAGCCCTGATCTAGATGGTGCTTGATCCTGCCGTGAGGGCAGAGGACTGGTTTCGATGACCTCTCAAGTTCCTTTCAGTTCTGATATCCTATGATATAGCCTAGGTTGCCCTCTCCCATCTGGCACTCGTGGCTACCCTCTTGAATGTCCCTAGGAAAGCATGAAGGTCATCTGCCAGGCCCATTTTGCAGAGTTCCAGGCCTGGTGGCTGGATGCTATCATCTCCCCAGGTCTTACAACTTGTAGGAGTAGGTGCTGCACGCTGCTTTGCTCCCTGATAGAGCAGCAGCAACAAAGCCTGCAAAATTTCATCTGCCAGGTTAGTAAGGCTTGTCTTCAGCCTGGTGGGAATGCTGAAAGCTTTGCAGGGTCTACTGCATCTGCTCTTGCTTCTTGACAAGCCATTGCAGGGTCTCCTCCCTATCCAGGCCTATTACATTCACTGGCTCTGGGTCCCAGATAAGCCTCTAATATGTAACAAACCAGCTGGAGACCTTTCTTTTGCTGCAATCACTCATGCCCTTTATTGTGTGTGTTAGTTCCCACCATATGCAGAGCTAGCTAGTGTGCATGCATGCTTCTCACACACACACACATGCTATTAGAGTCTTCCTGCCAGCCTTATATATAGCCCTGTGGCTAATGAGGCCAAGCAGCTGTCTCCCATTTACTTCTCAAATGTAGACTTGCTCAGCAAGCTCCAATTACCTTTTCTTACTCGAGTGACACAGCTCTGGCTCAGGCTTCCTAACCAACTTCCTATAACAGTTTGCCACTCTTGGCCTACTGAGAGAAGTGGAATGGTCAGAAAGTTGCACTAAAAATAGAGGTAATTGTTGATAGATTATTTCAATTTTGCCAGCAGGATAATCTCAGAATTTTGAGTTTTCTGTATTGGTTAGCTATAGCCACTGCAAACGGGGGAAAAAAATTTAATTATTTTATTAAGATAGCAGATTGTAAAATAAGTTTCAGGAGAATTTTTGCAAAAGGTAATGGCAAGTGTGGCTGGATGGGTCAAGAACCATCTTAGATTGGAGTAAATTTGCAAGAATTTACAAATGCCTCAGTTGGAAAGGAGTTTCTCCAATATGCCTAGTGAGCTGCTGCTGGAAATGAGAATTACAAAAAGTTACATTATTTGAACTGTGTTAACGATGTGGGTGCCTGAAGTTAAATAAAACTGATTTCATTTTTAGCATGCTGAGCTTTCACAACTTTCCTTGATTTGCTCAGCATCTTATAAAATCACAGGTTATGTAAATCTACTGTCATATATATTTTTCTGGGGAAAATGTTTCTGATACTAAAGTGTTAAAACAGTTGTTAAGATAATTAAGGAAACAGTTATATATGATCCAAAAAACCCTTAATGCTGGGTTTCTGTGTGGAACAAAATTATTTTTGACAAAAAATTAATGATATGTGACATGCATACTGCTAAAGGATACAATTGCTCTGGATTCAGAGAGTTTTATCATAAACGTATGAAAACACTATAAAAGGAACAGGAAGAAGTTTTTCAACCAGTCAAAGGTCTCGCTTGTGAGTCCTTCACCATTAAAATATATTTGTTCCTTGGACCAGCACTTAAATCAACTGAATTCAAAGACTCTAATCATCAAATAGAAAGATGATACAACGAACACTCAAAATTCTTTACTTTTGTAGGCTTTTGTTCAAGCTATAGTCCTCTTTCAATACAAGTAACTCCAATTCAAGTCCTTTAAAATTCACACATGGACAGCCTGAATCCATTAATTTATATTATTGAAAGTATTGAATGGTTCATAAGAAAAACAAAAATATTACTTAAAAAGAGAAAAATTCTAGAAATGCTATTTAAGCATTGTATCAAAATGTGTTTGCTGAGTTTTAGTCTTAAACAGAAGGGCTGTGTCTATACTGGCGCGATCTTGCGCCAGAGCTATGCAAATGAGGCTCAGCGTGGAATATTGCCGAGCCTCATTTGCATAACTAATGAGCCGCCATTTTTGCGGAAGAGGCTCTTGCGCAAGACAGAGCTGTCTACACTGCCCCTTCTTGCTCAAGAAAAACCCTCTTGCGCAAAGCCGTTATGCCTGAAAATAATCAGCATAACGGCTTTGCACAAGAGGGTTTTTCTTGCTCAAGAAGGGGCAGTGTAGACAGCTCCGTCTTGCGCAAGAGCCTCTTCCGCAAAAATGGCGGCTCATTAGTTATGCAAATGAGGCTCGGCGATATTCCACGCTGAGCCTCATTTGCATAGCTCTGGCGCAAGATTGCGCCAGTATATACACAGCCAAGGATTTGTAGGAGGAGCTAATCTGAAATTGGATGAATGCTATCAGTAAGCAGAAATATAGTTGTGGCCTAAAGGAACAGTTGACACTGACTAATATGACTTGTATTTTGAGTTTTAATGATTTCAAATAAACTCATCGAGCCACATCCCTGCAAACACCTACACCAAATACACCACACCTTACCTTGCAGTGAAATTATTCTGGATCAAAGTACCATTTCTCTATGTAGTGCACCAAGGATACGTCTAGACTGCACAGGTATCCCAGAAAAGCTCTGCCGTGTTCAAGGAACGCATCTGCTTTTCCAAAAAAAATTTCGGAAAAGCAGACACATTTTTTTCTGCATCCCTGAAAACTTTGTCCCAGGAAGAAGGGATGTTCCAAAAGAGGCTTTTTTCCTGACATTTGGCCCAGTGTAGACTGGCCAATTTTCTGAAAAACCTTTTTCGGAAGAAAAGCAGAAAAAGATACATAAATTGCAGTTCACAATTTGCGTCTCTTTTTCTGATAGAACTTTGTGGTCTAGACACAGCCTTGCAAGTCTCTTCCCTCATATTTATGACAAACTCCTGGCAATAGAACTGGCCCATCTCCATTTACTGATCATGCAGGTGAACTAATTTTCCTGTTTCAGACAAGATCTGCAAGTAACTGTATCTTTTCCCTCTAAAACTGGCTATTGGTCTGATGTACCTTCAGAATGTGTCTAGAAACATATGTGTGATAGGATCCTCCCTCCTCCCCCATGCTTTTTGAAATGGACTTATGGACATGAATTTACATAACTCAAAGGTGCTTTGAGCAGATTATTTTGTGTAACCCATCAATCTTCATGTCATGATCCTCTGGTACTGTTTATCTTACTCTGTTGTATGTATCAAGTGTGTGTGTGTAAAATTAGACACATGGAGTGGAGAATACTTTGTGAGTTTCAAATATGTGAATGGGAGACATGGAGGGTGTTACCCGCAACTTCTTGATGAGCCACTGTTAAACAACCTTTTGTCCTTAAATCTGAGCAGTTGTTGGTAGGGAGGGGCCTCAACTCCTTAACAAAAGGAATAGGAAAGCAGAGGCCTGGGTCTTTTGGCTGGGCTGCACCTGAAGAAAAGAGTCGAAGACCCCAAGGCGGGGAGACAGCCCTGGTTTGGAGTGGCAGCTGGAAAAGAGGTTTTAGGTGAGTTTGAAGTGTTTGTACTGAGGTTTCAGTGTAGAATTAGCCAAGCGTTTTTGTTTCTTTTGATTTGTAACTTACTTTGCTCAGCCTATTCTCACTTATTACTACTTAAATCCTACTGCTTCCACTTTATAAAATCACTTCTATTTTATATCAAACCCAGTGTAAATAATTGTTACCTGGGGGGGCAACCAGTGTGCACATTCATTCCCCTTTTCATTGTTAAAGGTGGCTTACCTAATTCTTTGGGGTCTGATCCCATCTGGGGAGTGCTCTCTCAGGAGGCTGGGCCCTAAACTGCACTCTCCTTGGACCCAAAAAGGTTCTGTGTCTGTGCTGCTTCTTGGTGGGGGCAGGGACCTCAGCTCGGGGCCTTGTCTGGGGGAGACCAGCGGAGTTGGCCCAGCCGGACTGGGCGGTGAGGAGCCCCAGAGAGCGGGAAGGCAGTGGCTGTGTCAGCAACCCTGGGAAGCACCCCTGAGGGTTTGTCTGTGACTGTACCCCATCACAATATGTTCTATTTTTGTTGTGTTTCTTTTTCATTCTTCAAGCTATTTTCATATAGCTTAAATTTTAGTTTCTTTAGAAACTCAGCAATTATGGATGAAATTAAGAGGTAAAAGGTTTTCAAGGTGCTTTTTTTCTTAAAAAATGAACTAAACAAAAAAACTAAACTTCTCTAACTTCTAAACAAAAGATCTTTGGATTCAGAAATCCTTTTCCAGAAAGTTCACTTGGCATAAAATCAAATGCTGAAGCCAGCAGAAAAACCTGGCACGCTGATTTTCTTATACCTAAAAGAAATAATTAAGTCCCAATATCCTTTTTTTAAAAGGGACAGTTCCATATTTAAGCCTGCCTAAATGCTTTTCACATTTTTCATAAAGTGAAAATTTTCCTTTTTTTTGGTCTCCCTCCCCCATTGGTACTGGTGAGCCAGCAGCTTGCCCACCAGTGTGGGGGGGGGGGTTGAGGGGGGAAAGAGAATCCAGTGATTGATGATGGGGGTGGGTGTGCAAGCTTGGTGGTGGAGCAAAGAGCCCCATCTCCCATCCTGTCTGGCCAGCACTGGCTGTGAGGTGTGGTGGCTGGTGAGTGTGGGTAGGCACCATGTGGTGGCTGACTATATGTCACCTCTGCTGCCAACCACCCATCTGCCCTTTACATGATCCTTCTCTCACTGTCCTCTCCCTGCTTTGCCCCTTCACTCCTCACAGCCCTGCTATTCCCCCATATGTCCCCTTGTGTAGTATCCCACTCCTAGTGCTGTGTGGAGAACCAGCCCCTTGTAGGAGCCCTCAACTTGCCAACAGCCTGGCCGGCAGGCTCCTTCATCTCTACTACCTCTGGATGGGCTAGCTATCTGGGAAGACTCAAAACCTCCAGCCTGGGGTGCTAGCCAGGAGAAGCCAACCCCTGCATAGTGCTGGCTTGGGCCATCCTCTCCATCCCTCAGCTCTGGAGCAGTAGGGTGGGGAGGAGTGGAAAGTGAGGGAAGGGAAGCAGTTGCTAGCATGTTCATGTCCTGAACCTGCAGGCTACACAGCAGCCCCTGGGACAGGGGATTAGCATTCTAATCACCTATCCTCCAGATCCTTCCCTCAGGGGCTGCTCCATTGCTAAGGCACCTCTCTGGCTGGGTTCACTGAAGCCCCTGCAGTCAGGTTCCCTGGACTCTGGTGCACAATGCATCTTTAGGTCTTAACCTCTTCCTGCCCATGGATGGAGGTGGCTGTTTTATATCCGTGGCCAGCAACAGCCTGTAGGTGATGATCGCCTTTCACACTGTGCAGTCAGGAAGGGATAAGCTGCTTTCAGACACACAAGGGCTACGTCTACACTGGCGTGATCTTGCACAAAAACTCTTTAGTGCAAGAGTTCTTGTGTTAAAGTAGTTGTGCAAGAGAGCATCTACACTGGCATGTGCTTTTGCGCAAGAGATGTGCTTTTGCGCAAGAGCATCCATGCCAGTGTAGACATTCTCTTGTGCAAGAAAGCTCTGATGGCCATTTTAACCATAGGGCTTTCTTGCGCAAGAAATTCATGTTGCCTGTCTACACTGGCCTCTTGCGCAAGAACAGTTGCGCAAAAGGGCTTATTCCTGAGTGGGAGCGTCAGAGTTCTGGCGCAAGAAGCCCTGATTTCATACATTAGAAAGTCAGTTTACTTGCGCAAGAACACGCGGCCAGTGTAGACAGGCAGCAAGTTTTTGCACAAGAGCGGCTGCTTTTGCACAAGATCATGCCAGTGTAGACACAGCCAAGATGTTGGGCAGAAAGGGGGGAAAGAGAAGAGCTTCACAAAGACATGTGTCAGGTCATCCTCCCCCCCCACCCCGCCCCTTCCCTTGTAGCTAGAAGTAATTCCCTTCCCTTCCACGAAGTGCTAAGAGGCTGCTGCTGGCCACATTCTGGTATGAACCCTGGCAGGAATTTGGGGTGGAGGGCATGTAGTCCTCTGTGCCCCGTGCACATGTTGCTGCAGGAAGATGTGGTGTCAGATATCAGTAGAGGTGGATACATCCTGGGGGCCCAGCCAGGCATGGAGGATGGAGTGTGCCAGACAGGGAGAGTCAGGTTAATTGGTCACACACCCTCCCATGTGATAGATGTGTAGAGGCATGTGGGGAGTGTCACCTCTGTTAGGGTGTGTCTAGACTACAGGGTTTTTTCGAAAAAAGGCCACTTTTTTCGAAAAAAATATACCTGCGTCTAGACTACCACCACGTTCTGTCAACAGTAAATCAACAGAACGCGGCGGTTATGTCGACAGCGGTAAACCTCGTTTTATGAGGAAGAATGCCTTTTTCAACAGAGATCTGTCGAAAAAAGGTGTGTGGATTCAGAGAGCCAGTTCTGTTGAAAAAAAAGGCCTCCAGGAAGAAGCCCTGGTGGACAGTCCAGCCTTTACATATAGAGCACCTCTGTGATTCCTGGCCGCAGCCTCTTAAAGGCACAGGCACCCAGACAGGCCTTGCTGTCCAGCAGCTAGCCAGAGCACCCGTGCTAGCCATGTCCCAGATCCAAGGTCCCCCCGGCCCTTCTCAGGACAGAGAGGAGGACCCACTCAGGGGCACCAAAAGGCAGGCACCAGCCTGGTCAGGGCCAGAAATAAAAAACCTGCTGGAGCTCTGGTCCCAGGAAGAAGCCCTGTAGACCCTGCAGACATGCCACAGGAATGTGGACATCTATGAGTGCCTAGCCCCGGGACTGACCACCAAAGGGCATCACCCCCGCACCATGGCACAAGTAAGGGCCAAGGTTAAAGAGCTTCAGCAGGGATATGCCAAGGCCCAGGACCAGAGCTCCCACTATGGAGCAGCCCCAGAGAGCTGCCCTTACTACCAGGAGTTGGAGCAGATCCTGGGCAGTGGGAAAGCCCAGACTCCACTACGTGTGATGGAGTCCAGATTACCCCACCACATCATGGACCGACCCCTGAGGGAGGAAGAAGAGGCAGGAGAGGCGGGAGAGCTGCACCAGGAGGAGGATGAAGAAGAGGAGGCAGCAGGGCCCCTCTCCCAGAAGCTGGTCCTCCAGACCCCAGAGGCCTCCCAGGCATCCGTGGACATCGGTGAGGGTTCATCAGGTGAGTGCTTTGAGGGGTCACCACACACGGGCGGGTTGGCAGTGTGGGGGGCCATCTAGTCCCATTGCCACTGTGGGGCCCCTGTGAGGCTTTCAGGCCACTGCCCAACTCACATGCGGTGTCACGTATAACACCCCTGAGTCTCTTGTCCAAAGGAGAGCCCCTGACAGCCACGGCATGCCCTTGGGGACAGCAGGGGTGCACACAGACGTTGATTGTCTCCTCCTCTTTTCCTCCACAGCCGGACCCTCTACCCAACAGGGGAGGACCACACCCGTCCCACCACCATCCCAGACCCGTGGCACCCGCAAGCACTGGCGGGTCTACACAGACCTGCTGAGGGAGCATGTAGTGGCCCTGCAGGACCTGAACAAGACCCTCCAGCAGAGGATGGAGGCAGAGGCCGAGTGGCGCACCAGGCTGCTGGATGAGCTGGTCCAGCAGCACACTACCATCTGTGTCACAATGCGGGAGGTCCTCGGCTTGCCTGCCCCTGTCACAGGCACCTCTCCTCCTGCATGCCAGACCCCTGCTCCTCCAGCCCCTCCAGTCCCTCCAGCCCCCCCCTTCCTCCCCAACCCCTCCTGCTTCCGAGCCCTCACAGGCCCAACAGCTGCTCCTCCCCTCCTGCCCAGGCCAGGACTGGCTCTTGCTCCACCTGATCCCAAGGCCGTGGCGATGCCAGGACACAGGAAGGTGGCAGGACCCTGCGATCAGGGAATCAGCGGCCTACTTGAGTCCCCCCACTCCAGGTTTTCAGTCCCCTACCAGCCCAATTAAAGGACATTTCAGTTATGTAACAAAATCTTTATTTTTGACTGACAGATTTACTTTGTTCATAAACAGTTGAACAGTAAGAAGAGAAAGGTGTTTTATACACAGTTCACACTTGTTCTGTACTGCTAGTGTTTCTAATAAAAAAACTTCTGTTTACAAAAAAAACTGGGTCTATGTCGTCTTAATGGGAAGAGAGTGAGGGTTGTGGAGGTAAAGGTAGGATGGGCCAGGCCAAACCCTCCATGGGGGAAGCCCTGGGGAGTCAGTGGGCTCCTTCTGAGAATCTCTCCCTCAGGGCCTGTCAGATTTGGACACCAGCCTGGTGAGCCTGGCGGATGGCAGCCATCCGGGGTTGCTGAAATTGCCTCTCCTCACCATCAGCACCTGTACTCCACCCTAGCAGGAAGGTCTCCCCTTTCCTCTCCACCAGGTTATGGAGGGCGCAACATGCGGCCACCGCCTCCGGGATGTTGCGTTCGCCCATCTCCAGGCATGTGAGGAGGCAACAGAACCTCCCTGTCAGCTGGCCAAAGGCACATTCCACCTGGATGCGAGCCTGGCTAAGATGCATGTTGAAAAGATCTTTGCTTGCATCCAGGTGGCCGGTGTAGGGCTTCATGAGCCACAGCATCAGGGGGTAGGCCACGTCGGCCACTATGCACACCGGCATCTGCACGTCCCCGAGCGCAAGGTGCCGCTGGGGGAAAAATGTTCCTGCCTGCAACCTGCACTACAGGTAGGAGTTACAGAATATGTGGGCATCATGTGCCCGCCCCGAGCACCCGACACAAATGTCCATAAAGTGTCCCCGGTGGTCGACGAGGCCTGCAGCACCATGGAATAGTAGCCCTTCCTGTTTATAAACTGGGCTGCTCGATGGGGTGGTGCACGAATTGCAATGTGTGTCCCATCAAGGGCTCCTCCACAGTTCGGGAAGCCAAGGGCAGCAAACCTGGCAATAATGTTGTCCGGGTCCCCGAGACGGACGAGCCTCTTCAGCAGCTCCGCATTGATGGCCCTTACCACCTGCAGCATGAGACAAATAGAAGAAACCAGGGAGTTAGACAGGTTACCTAGGCGCTTTGGAGGAGAACCCTCCCCCACCTCCAACCTACCCCTCCCCTTGTCAGGACGCCCCCTCCCCCGCATCAGTGCAGGGGTGGCCGAGGAGCAGCCTCCAAGTGGCACTCCATCCCCTACTCCCTCTTGCCCTTGCCTGGCAGTCTCCCTTTCTCAACCCCCCCACTCAGCAGGGCTTGTCCCCCAAAAGTGACTTACCTCCATCAAGATGGCCCCGACGGTAGACCTCCCCACAACAAACTGGTGTCCCACTGAGCAGTAGCTGTCGGGGATGGCCAGCTTCCACAAGGTGATTGCAACCCGCTTTTGCGGGGGGATGGCGGGCCACAGGTGGGTATCCTGGTGTTCCAGAGCAGGGGCGAGCCAGGCACACAGCTCCAGGAATGTGGCCTTCCACATCCAGAAGTTGCAGAGCCAGTGATCGTTGTCCCAGAGCTGCATGATGAGCCGGTCCCACCAGTATGAACTCGTCTCATGCCTTCAAATCTGCCTGTCTTCAAAAAAGTTTGGGGGCAAGGACAGAGCTCCTGCATCCCAGAGGAGGGTCTCCTCCGTGCAGTCTGGGTCCATATGGGGCAGGAGCTTCATGACAGAGTCATGAAGATGCAGCAGAAGCTGCAGTATGGCAGCGTGGGGGCATTGCCTGCCCTGGGGCAGATCAGGCTCCATGGCCAAGAAGAGTGAAAAGCAGAAAAAAAACCCAGAAAATAAACTGTTGTGGTGTCCAAGGAAGCAGGGCAACCAGAGCAAGCACTGCAGCAGCTTTGCTTTCCCTCTAGGAAGTAAGCAAGCCAGAAGCAGGAGCAGAGCAACGGCTGTCCAGGGGGAGCCCTTTAAGCACACGTCTCTGCAAAGGGCATGCAGCAGCACCTGGAAATAAAGGCTACCCACATGCCTTGCCAGAAGCACTTCCAGATATCTTCTTTTTTCAACAGAGCGTCCGGCAGTCTGGACGCTCTTTTTCGAAAAAGCAGATCGATTTTTCGATCCGCACAATGTAATCTAGATGCTCTTTTTCGACAGACGCTTTTTTGAAAGATACTGTCGAAAAAGCCTGTCGAAAAAGGTGTGCAGTCTAGATGTAGCCTTAGTGTGAACCTTAAAGTCTTAAAGCTAAAAAGATACATTAAAAATATCCAACTATGCAGTATTTTTTTTAATTTTAATTTTTTTTAATTTTAATTTTTTTAATTTGAATGTGTGTGACTGATTGCCATTGAACTTGCTTGAATACAAATAATTTATCAGGTTTCATATTTATTCAGTAGAGGGAAATATGGTCACCCTAGCAATAAAATATAGGGTTTTTTTTCAAAGATGACCTTTTTGTGCTGTACTATAGTGCTTCATAATTGTCCCCTATTCACAATGCATATAAATATAACATGTTAGATTGATTGCTTCACTCATTCTTGATCATTTTGTTATTTAAAATTAGAGTACAAACATGCCTTTGACTTCTTTACCCACATCTCATAGTTGCAGAACTTGTCTGAGGATGTAAATCTTTGCCCTGTCAGGGTCAGGAAATAACATTTCAGGTTCCAACAAAATTCCTGTCTGGTGCATTCATTTTGCACTCTCTACTACCATTCCTGAAGACTCTTCAGTTTTCTGATGTACATATTACCATCTTTCAATATAGAAACAGAAAAGGCTGTTTTACTGCTGAGTGTCTATACAATGAAATTTGACGGATACAAGATAACCTTATGTTAGCTTTAAGATGTCCATCTTGATCCATCACTTGATGAAATAAAATTAATCATGAAATCCAACAGGGGACAGTTACAGCCTAATATAATTCTCTTTATCATAGGTTTGTTTTATAGTGTTGCTTCTGGCTTCTGATCAACAATAGTAAATTCCATGTTCATGCTTCATTAAAAAACCAGAAGTGAAGTGCCTTTATACTGACAAAAATTTACATATAAAACTCCAATTTGATCACAGTTCTGAAAAGTGGAAACAAAGGCAACTGATCATAAACATCTTTATTTGTACCATTTTTATAATGTCCAGACATTGGCTTTCACTCTCTTTTCAAACAGTACTAAGGAGGAGCTCTCTAGAAGCTTAGTGACAGTTCTGTATATTTTCCCCATCACTGTCTCAGCTAGAAGCATTCCTTTTAAATATAGCAGTTAGTTAAGGGTGTGTGTGCAAACAAATGCTCCTTGCATTGATTTGATGAGCTAACAAATGATAGACACATGTGGGATGGATTTTAAGCATCAAGCTGCTCTAATACTGAAGAGGGGCATTGTGTGCCTCACTCCTCTGATCTCCCATCAGGCATTTACTGTACTAAGTGTGGTGTTCAGAACTCTCACCCCAGAACCAATCACTTGGGTAGACCAGCCTAGACCAACTCCTGTGAATCAGCTTATCTCTGAGTCCATCCTACCTCTCCTGCACAGGCAGAGAGGTTCCTAAGGGAGAACTTCAAGTCTCCCTTTTCCCCATAGGCAAAAGTGCTAGCAGTGCAATCCTGAGTCTTCTTGACTTCTGGGTGCTGGTTATCCTTGCTTGCACAAGGTATTTGCCACAAGTTGTGACAAGCTTAACATAGTCTTATTTGCCTTAATGTTCTTTTTTTAAGTCTTAGTGTTATAAGCTAACTGTGGTTTCATCATGTTGTGAGAAAGGTGTGAAAATCCATCTAACCCTAAGTTCCCTGTGAGTTGTGTGGATGCTATTTATTGAGCTATTTATTGAGCTTCGCTCAGAGGCTCAAAGCCCCCATGCAGGCAGGGAGCTCAGCTGACTGGCTGGGGGAGGGGCCATTTGAGCAGCTTAAAACAGAGCTGCCTGCTTCATACAGAGGAGCTCAGAGAGCAGGTAGGAAGAGAAGGGAAGGAGGGAATAAGTGGCTGAGGGGAAAGTTGTAGAGTAGGGGCATTTGGGGTGGGGAAGGGGAGTTTGGAGAGTCCAGTCTGTGCCAGGAGAGGAGGTAGAGGCAGAAACTCAGCACTGTCCTCTAGCCTCCTGGACTGGAAAGGAGAGTGGGGGGAAGGAGGCATGGGTGGGTGCTGGCATTGGGGTGAGATGGACATGGAGAGTTTGTTTGTGCTGTGTGTCCTGTCTGAACTCCCAGCTAGACTGCTAGTGTCTGGAAATCTGAAAAGCAGGATTTTATGCCAGGCCCCAGCTGGGCTGGGGGGGAGCAGAGTGCATAGCAGTAGGTGGGGGAAAGCCAGTGGGTGGCTGCTGGCATCTGTGCAGTGAGGTGGAGGCAGGGGGAGTTTTTTGAGGGTGTCTTCCTGACTCACTTGCTGCAATCCAGATTGCAGTCCTCTCTGTCTGGGTTGGAGGGACAGTGGGAAAGCAGGCTACATGGCAGGGATGCTGGCTGAAGTATGCTGAGCTTCCAGAGGACAATCCTCCACCCTGGGCCACTTCCTACCATCCCCGGCACTCCATTCAGCTCTCCACGCATTGCTCAGTGTGACCAGCCCTCGTGGCTGGCCTCCCTGGTTGGGGATGTCGATGGGGCTGCGGCTGAAGTGGCTGCTGTTGAGGTTGCTGCTCCTGGGGTGGCTGTGGTTGCAGCAACTGCTGCTGGGGTTGCTGCTCCTGGGGCAGCTGTGGCTGCAGCAGCTGCTTCGGGGCAACTCAGGAGCTCTGGCCTGGGCGCCTTCCCCTCTGGCGGTCCACCCTGACTGGGCTGCTCCACTGCCTCTTATACTGCTCCAGCACTTGGAGCATGCCCATTCTGAGCAAAGGGGTGGGACTTCCTCCACCCACAGAGTCTTAGCGCCCCCCCCACCTTCAGTGCAGGGTATGCTCTCCTCATCACAGACCCTCCCCCTTAAGAGGGCCTCCGGATGGTGTTTTCCCGCCCCTTATTCTTCCCCCTGTCTAGAGAAGAAATCCGCATTAGTATGGGCCCTAACCGGTCAAAGGAAGTCATAGGATTCCAGAGAGAGGTACCAACACATGATGTGGGGATTGGTGTCTTTCATGTGGTTGAGCCATCGGAGGAGTGCATGGTCTGTCACCAACTGGAAAGTCAGTCCTAGCAGATAATATCTCAAGTCATCCATAGGCATTTTACTTCCAATGCCTCTTTTTCAATCAAAGAATATTTTGTCTCTCTAGGAAATAATTTCCAACTCAGGAACAGGACTGGGTGTTCTTCCCTATCTACCTACTGGTATAAGATGGCTCTGAGCCCCACTCCAGAAGCATCTGTCTGGGGTATAAACTTCCCAAAATTGGGGTGTACCAGTACTGGCTCCTGGGCAGCCGCCTTTTTAGGTTCTGGGAGGCCCTCTCAACCTGCAGTGTCCACTTTACTTGACAGGGCTGAGAATTCTTTGTTAGGTCTATGAGTGGCATCACAATTGTTGCAAAGTCTGGGATGAAACATCGATAATAACTGGCCAGGCCTAAGAACTGACGGACTTGTCTTTTTGTTCACGGGGTTGGTGTGTCTGACAATGCCTGGACTTTATTAATCAAACAGAGGCTGATAACAGGGAGTTTTGAGAGGGAGTTCTCCAGGTGAAGGAGGAGCTAATACAGAATCCTTGAGGGAAGTGGCTGTCTGTAGTGTGTGTTTGTGTTTGGAGTTTCTTGCTGTGTGCTGAGCTTGTGTTTGGCTGTTTGTTTGTTTTTTCCCCCTTTCCCTTCCCGCTCCCCCATGGAGTGTGTGCTGTGGCTGGCAGGTGGAAACTGTGAGCTTGTAATCAGGGTTTGAAATGTAGAAGCCTCTGCTCACTGGTTGAGCCTTAATCAGGGGAGGGACTATCAAGCAGTCCAGGGCTTTATAAAGGAGTGAGTCAGCAACCAGGGAGTTTGTGAACACTGACTGCAAACAGGGAGTTTTGAGAGGGAGTTGGGAAGGGGAGTGAGAAGGGGGTGAGGTACACTCGCCATTCTTTAAAATCTTTTCACTACACTCCTGCCCTTCAAGGAGGCATTTAATAACATCTGAGGAATCTCTCAGAAGGAAGGCAGGTATGGATAATGATAGGTCTGCTGTTGTTACCTGCACAGCATGTGCCATGTTTGTCTTCCTCCAGGAAGTGCACAATGTGCAAGCTGGTCACTGTAGCGGGGTGAGGCAACCCCGCTCTTACCTGAGACCGGAGGAAGCTCCAGAGCCGAGACCTGCCGGCACCCGCCATGAGCCAGAAGCGGCGGGGCTGGACTGTAAAGCCCCGCTTGGAGCCGGGGGAGGGGCCGCGTGGAGAGCGAGAGCCCCGGGAGCAGCCACTAGTGTGGCGCCAGGAGATGACGTCACACGCCAATGCAGCATGACGTCAACCTGGCACCGGGGAGAGAGTGAGGGGGAAGAGAGGGGCACGGGAATGGAGGTGACATCACCCACCGAGCGCCAAGGCGGCTGATAAGAGGATGCCAACCCCGGCACAAAAGGAAGAGGAACGGGAGGAGGAAGGTGGTCAGAGCTGCAAGGAGACGCCCCACCTTCTTGCCTCAAGGGACAGCGAATAGATAACTAGGACGGCGGAGGTAGGAAGTGGCCCAGGGCGTGGTCATGGAGCCCGCAAGCAAACGTGTTTAGGGGCTACTGCCCTGTTAGCTAGGGTAGGGAGTCAGGCTCCCTACCATAGGGCCCTGGGCCGGGACTCGGGAGAGTGGGTGGGCCCGGGTCCCCCTCCTCCGCCATCGGAGGTCAAATAGCAATGCTCAGGCCAATATGATTGTCTATGATGTATAACTGTCGAGTAAAATCGGAAGGAGCCTATATTGTTGAGAGTTGTAGAGGTGACAGAAAGGGGGAGGGGACACAATAAAATCGGTGATTGAAGGAAGTACAAGTCAGGACTTCTTACACATGGTGGAGAATGTGGGCACCGGATCCCTGCCCTGCGGGAAGGGCTCAGGGTGCTAAGGGAACTGATTGATGTGGTTATGGTTTTGGTTAAAGGTAAAATAGAGATGGAAGTGAATAAACTCCTGGAGTGGTTGATGGATAGCCAACGGCAGCGGCAGCAACAGCAGCAGCAGACCCAAGTGCTGCAGCAAATTGCCACCCAGTTTCAGGAACAACAACGCCAAGTGGTCCACGAATTAAAGGAAATGATCCCCGCGGCGGGAGGACTGTATTGGGGAGGCGCCAGCCCAGTTAGTGGAGAAGAGAGCCTAACGCAGGCACACAGTTACCTATTTGACTTTCGAAGTTAGGACCGCAGGATGACCCGGAAGCATTCTTGGTCACCTTTGAGAGAGTGGCCATGGCAGCGAAGAGGCCTCAAGAACACTGGGCTATGCTGCTGGCCCCCTACTTATTGGGGCCAGAGCAAGTGGCCTGCCGGAGCATGTCAGACAGAGATGCGCTCTGTTATTACAAGGTGAAGGAAGCAACACTGGACCAGCTCAGCATATCACCAGAGACATATCGTCAAAGGTTCAGAGAAGCATGCTACGGAGCGGGAGAACATCCCAGAGCAGTAGCTCAGTGGGTAAAGGAGGCAGGAACGAGTTGGATGGAACCTGAGAATAAAACAGCCTCGCAAGTTGCAGACCTGGTCATCCTGGAGCAATTTATCCAGATCCTACCTCCCGAAGGTCAATGGTGGGTTCGACGACACCTTCCCTCCACCTTAGAGGAAGCCATTACCCTTATGGAACACTTTATGGCGGCAGAAGGAGCGGAAGGGAAAGGGAAGACACCAAACATTAATGCAGGGCACAGACCCGCTCCCCTCACTCGGGGAAGAGACAATTGCAACAACTCAATACCTCCCCTGAAACCGTTCACTGGGCCAGGGGTAGAGAGGAGGCTCGCCCCCGTATGGTGCACACCGGAGATGAAGGACAGCGGGGCAATGACAGGCCGAGAAGAGAAAGGGGCAAATCCTAAGGGGAACCCTACCTCAAAGGGGGCTTGTTACCAGTGTGGGCAAGAGGGACATTTCCAGAGGGAATGCCCCTTCATGGACTGCACCTTTGGACAAACGATGCCCAGAAGAGTGCCACGGAGGGAGGTAAGCCAGCGGCAAGTAAGGAAGGGTATGTCCACACTAGCCCCCTAGTTTGAACTAGGGAGGCTAAGGTAGGCATTCGAACTTGCAAATGAAGCCCGGGATTTAAATATCCCGGGCTTCATTTGCATGTTCCCGGGCGGGCACCATTTTTAAATCCCCCTAGTCCGAACTAACTGCCCGCGGCTACATGCGGCAGTTAAAAGTTAATTCGAACTAAGTCGTTAGTTCGAATTTACTGTTACATCTCGTGGAATGAGACATACCCGAAAAGGGTAAAAGTAAATGGGAGACCAATTGAAGCAGTTATTGACTCGGGGTGTGGACAGACAATGATCAGGGAGGACCTAATGGGACCCCACTTACCTAGAGGGCCCTGACTCTGGATACAGTGCGTGCAAGGTGATACGCGCCCGTACCTGATGACGTGGGTCAAGATTAGTGATGGGTGGGAGGAGACGACATGTAAGGTGGCAGTGGCACCCCAACTGGTGCACCCCATACTGTTGGGTAGAGACTGGCCCGGGTTCTGCCGCTTGTTATGGCAGTGGGGAAGAGCCGGGGAAGGGAAGACCAGGGGGACAGAGGCAGAAGCTACCTGGGTGGCCCAAGGAGAAGAAGACCCCGAACCTTCAGCCACATGCGAGGCCAGAGAGGGCAATCAACTACTGCCCGTAGCCCTAGAGCCAGAAGCGGGCGACTTCCTGACATTACAGAGAGAGGATCTGACATTCCAGAGAGCCTGGGAAAATGCTCAACGAATGGAGGAAGACCAAGAAGGGGACAACACACCCATCAACCAGAACCCCCACTTTGAGGTATGGGGGGACTGACTTTATAGAGTGGTAAGTGAAGGGGAAGACCATGAAAAATTGATGCAGTTGTTAGTCCCCAAAACTTACAGGTGGCGGGTCATGGAATTAGCCCATGATAACCCCTGGGCAGCACATCTGGGACCAGAGAAAACCCAGCAGCGGGTGTTACAACAATTTTATTGGCCCAGGGTATATAAGGAAATTAAGGACTTTTGTTCGTCATGCCCACAATGTCAACAGACCTCGGCAGCGAAAGTGCAGAAGGCTCCTCTGGTTCCCCTCCCGGTAGTCAGTGTACCTTTTGAGCGTATTGCCTTAGACCTGGTGCAACCCCTAGAACGCTCAGGGAGAGGTCACCAGTATATACTCGTAGTTCTAGACTACACAACGCGGTACCTCGAAGCTATTCCCCTATCAAACACAACGGCCCCTATACTGGCAGAGGAACTAATGAAAACGTTTTCAAGAGTAGGTCTGCCTAAGGAGATATTGACTGACCAGGGTCCGAACGTGACATCCGGGTAATCATAGAATCATAGAACCATAGAGCTGGAAGAGACCTCAGAAGGTCATCAAGTCCAGCCCCCTGCTCTACGCAGGACCAATCCCAACTAAATCAACCCAGCCAGGGCTTTGTCAAGCCAAGACTTAAACACCTCTAGGGATGGAGACTCGACTACTTCCTTAGGTGACCCATTACAGTGCTTCACCACTCTCCTCGTGAAATAGTTTTTCCTAATATCCAACCTGGACCTCTCCCACGACAACTTGAGACCATTGCTCCTTGTTCTGCCATCCGTCACTACTGAGAACAGCCTTTCTCCATCCTCTTTGGAACCTCCCTTCAGGAAGTTGAAGGCTGCTATCAAATCTCCCCTCACTCTTCGCTTCTGCAGACTAAACAGACCCAACTCCCTCAG
This sequence comes from Pelochelys cantorii, assembly GCA_032595735.1. Classification (NCBI taxonomy): domain Eukaryota; kingdom Metazoa; phylum Chordata; order Testudines; family Trionychidae; genus Pelochelys; species Pelochelys cantorii. The sequence goes on from CM064340.1 coordinate 29,389,233, forward strand.
CCTCTCCTCATAGGTCATATGCTCCAGCCCCCTAATCATTTTGGTTGCCCTCCGCTGGACCCTCTCCAATGCGTCCACATCCTTTTTGTAGTGGGGGGCCCAGAACTGGACACAATACTCCAGATGTGGCCTCACCAGAGCCGAATAAAGGGGAATAATCACTTCTCTGGATCGCTTGGCAATGCTCCTCTTAATGCAACCTAATATGCCATTAGCCTTCTTGGCTACAAGGGCACACTGTTGACTCATATCCAGCTTCTCATCCACTGTAACCCCCAGGTCCTTTTCTGCAGAACTACTGCTTAGCTGGTTGGTCCCCAGCCTGTAACAATGCTTGGGATTCTTCCATCCCAAGTGCAGGACTCTGCACTTGTCCTTGTTGAACCTCATCAGATTTCTTGTGGCCCAATCCTCCAATTTGTCTAAGTCACTCTGGACCCAATCTCTGCCCTCAAGCATATGAACCTCTCCCCCTCGCTTAGTGTCATCTGCAAACTTGCTGAGGGTGCAATCCATCCCCTCATCTAGGTCATTAATAAAGATATTGAACAAAACCGGTCCTAGAACTGAACCTTGGGGCACTCCGCTAGAAACCGACCGCCATCCTGACATCGAGCCGTTGATCACTACATGCTGGGCCCAGCCTTCTAGCCATCTTTCTATCCATCTTACTGTCCATTTATCCAATCCACATTCTCTTAACTTTCTGGCAAGAATATTGTGGGAGACCGTATCAAAAGCCTTGCTAAAGTCAAGGTATATCACATCCACTGACTTTCGCATATCCACAGAGCCAGTTACCTCATCATAGAAGCTAATCAGATTGGTCAGGCATGACTTGCCCTTTATGAATCCATGCTGACTATTCCTGATCATTTTCCTCTCTTCCAAGTGCCTCAAAATGGATTCCTTAAGGATCCCTTCCATGATTTTTCCAGGAACCGAGGTAAGACTGATCGGCCTATCGTTCCCTGGATCGTCCTTCTTCCCTTTTTTGAAGATGGGCACTACATTTGCCTTTTTCCAATCATCCGGGATCTCTCCTGATCTCCACGACTTTTCAGAGATAATGGCCAAAGGCTCCTCAATGACATATGCCAACTCCCTCAGTACCCTCGGATGCATTAAGTCCGGACCCATGGATTTGTGTACGTTTAGCTTTTCTAAATAGTTCCTAACATGTTCTTTACCCACCATGGGCTGTCCAGCTTTATCCCATCTTTCGTCACTTAGTGCATTAGTCCGGGAGCTGACCATGTCCGTAATACAGAGGCAAAGAAAGCATTGAATACTTCAGCTTTCCCCACATCATCTGTCACTAGGTTACCTCCTTCATCCAGTAGGGGCCCCACACTCTCTCTGGCTTCTTGTTAACATGCCTGTAGAAACCCTTCTTGTTATCCTTCACATCCTTTGCCAGTCGCAATTCCAATTGCGCTTTCGCCTTCCTGATAACCCCCCATCATTCTTGAGCTATATATTTATACCCCTCCCTGGTCATTTGTCCAACTTTCCACTTTTTGTAAGCTTCCTTTTTGTGCTTAAGTTCACCAGGGATTTCCCCTGGAAGCCAATTCAGTCTCCTACCATGTTTGCCTCTCTTGCTACGCATCGGGATGGTTTCTTTCTGTGCCTTCAATAAGGCTTCTTTAAAATACTGCCAGCTATCCTGGACTCCTTTCCCCTTCATGTTAGCATCCCAGGGGATTCTGCCCATCAGATCTCTGAGGGAGTCAAAATCTGCTTTTCTGAAGTCCAAGGTGTGTATTTTACTACTCTCTTTTCTTCCTTTGGTCAGGATCCTGAAATCTACCATCTCATGATCACTGCTTCCCAGGTTGTCACCCACCTCTACTTCCCCTATTAGTTCCTCCCTGTGTGTGAGCAGAAGGTCAAGCTGCGCACGGCCCCTGGTCTCATCCTTCAGCACTTGTACCAAGAAGTTATCCCCAACATTCTCCAAAAACTTCCTGGATTGCCTGTGTACTGCCGTATTGGTCTCCCAGCAGATGTCAGGGTGATTAAAGTCCCCCACGAGAACCAGGGCCTGCAATCTGGAAGCTTCTCTCAGTTGTCCGAAGAAAGCCTTATCTACCTCAACCACCTGATTCGGTGGCCTATAGTAGACACCAAACACAAAATCACTGCTGTTGTTTGCACCTCTAAACTTAACCCATCGACTCTCAACAGGTTTTTCTCCCTCTATATACTGGAGTTCTGAGCAATCAGAGTGCTCTCTTACATATAGTGCAACTCCTCCTCCTTTTCTCCCCTGCCTGTTCTTCCTGAACAGTCTATACCCTTCCATGACAGCTCTCCAGTTATGCGAGTCATCCCACCAACTCTCTGTTATCCCAATTAAATCATATTTCTTGGACTGGGCCAGGGCCTCCAGTTCTTCCTGTTTGTTGCCCAGGCTTCTCGCATTAGTGTATAAACACCTCAGATAACCAGTTGATTACCTTATCTTCTCCATTTGAATCAGGGGTCCTCCTTTCTTGCTCGTTCCTCTTTGCATTTCTTCCCAGTATCTGACTTTCCCACTCCCCTCAGGGTTTTGGTCACCATCCCCCAATGAACCTAGTTTAAAGCCCTCCTCATTAGGTTTGCAAGCCTGCCAGCGAAGATGCTCCTTCCTCTCTTGGTTAGGTGGATCCCATCTCTTCCTAACAATCCTTGTGCCCGGAACAGAGTCCCATGGTCGAAGAAACCAAAGCCCTCTCTGTGACACCACCTGTGCAACCACGCATTTACTTCCTCAATTCAACGATCCCTGCCCAGTCCTTTCCCTTCAACGGGGAGGATGGACAAGAACACCACTTGAGCTCCAAATTCTTTGATCCTTCTTCCCAGCGCTACATAATCTGCAATCACCCGCTCAAGGGGTAGCGATCCGAAGGTTTGATCGTAATGACGGAGTTATGTAAGTGGTTGCAAATTAAGAAGGTCAGGACATCCGTGTACCACCCTCAGACGGATGGTTTAGTCGAAAGGTTCAACTGGACACTGAAAACAATGTTGCATAAGTTAGTACAGGAAGACCCCCCAGGACTGGGACAAATTACTACCAGCCCTCCTATTTGTGGATCGGGAGGTTCCCCAGACATCAGTAGGATACTCCCCATTTGAACTATTGTATGGTTGCCAACCCCGGGGGATATTAGACCTAATAAAGGAAGGGTGGGAAGAACAGACCACCCCAGCCATGGGATCGGCCCAGTATGTGGTAAAGTTAAAGCAAAAACTCAGTTCCCTGGACAAGTGGGCCAAAGAAAACTTACAGAAAGCCCAGGCAGCTCAAGTTCGCCAGTATAGTCAAAAAGCCAAGATGAGGGAATTTAAACCTGGAGATCAGGTCCTAATATTGCTGCCTACGGGAGATCGCAAATTATTAGCACGGTGGAGAGGGCTGTTCAGAATAGTGAGAACGGTGGGACAAGTGGACTACGAGGTCCGGTTGAACGGGAAGAGAAAAAGTACCCAAATATACCATGTGAATCTATTAAAGAAGCCCTCTTTATTGAACTGAGGCCGAGGAATGTGGAATTTGGCCCCTGGGGTGAGAAGGAAGTGACTGCGGAAGAAATCCAGGTAGGGGAGGATCTGGATGCAGTTCAGCAGGAAGAACTATGAGGAGTACTCGCGACGTTCCAGCAGGGCCTTACCAGCCAGCCCGGAAAAATGAACCTGACCAGCCATACTATTGACACCGAACCTGGACAGAAGGAATGTGATGCTGTCCGCCCCATGCCCAGGAAGCGATGGGAAACGGTGTACACCAAGCTCCAGTCCATGATATGGTGGGAGGTGGTCGAAGAGTCCTATAGTGAATGGCGAAGTCCCATTGTGTTAGTGCCGAAACCTGACGGATCCATGCAGTTCTGCATAGACTTCTGAAAGCTCAACGCCATCTCACGCTTCGATGCGTACCCAATGTCCCACACTGACAAACTTTTAGAACAACTGTGGCAAGCCAGGTACCTATCAACAATCGATCTAACCAAAGGGTACTGGCAGATATCGCTCTCCCCTGAGTCTAGAGAGAAAACGGCATTTGCGACACCTTTCGGCCTGTACCAATTTGTAAATATGCCATTTGGGCTCCAAGGAGCCACAGCCACCTTCCAGAGATTGATTAATCGAATCTTAAATGACCACTGTCAGTACACGGCAGCGTATATTGACGATATCGTGATTTTCAGTACATTGTGGAAAGAGCACCTGCAACACATAGCCATGGTCCTAGACGCCCTATCCGGGCCGGGTTCACAGCCAACCCTAAGAAATGCTGTTTTGGTAAGAGTGAGGTATCGTATCTGGGGTATACAGTAGGCAGAGGATGGCTAAAACCTCTAGTAGACAAGGTCCAGGCTATCAGGGACTACCCTCTGCCTACGACGAAAAGGCAGGTGCACCAGTTTTTAGGCCTAGCGGGGTACTACCGACGGTTTATAGCCCACTTTGCCTCACTGGCCACCCACTTGACAGATCTCACAAAGAATGGACAGCCCCAGAAGGTCAGTTGGACTGAGCAAGGCCTTTAATACCTTACAGAAATGTTTAACTACTGCCCCGGTGTTACATCAACCGGATTTTAATAAACCCTTTGTACTCCAAACCGACGCTTTGGAGGTGGGTCTTGGGGCATTATTGGCCCAGGAGGAAGGGGGGGCTGAACACCCCATACTATACCTGAGTCGGAAACTGTTCCTCCAAGAGAAAAACTATGCTACTATAGAGAAAGAGGCCTTAGCCATTAAATGGGCTGTCGATGCTCTACGTTACTTTCTTTTAGGAAACGACTTCACGCTGGTGACAGACCACGCCCCCCTGAAATAGATCCAAACACTGAAGAACACAAACCCCAGAATATTGCGGTAGTACTTGAGCCTGCAGCCCTACCATTTTAAAGTGGTACACCAAGCAGGGACGGAAAATCAAAATGCGGACTTCCTTTCATGAATCCCAGAATTGGAAAGCAGGACCAGAGCGAGTATAAGGGACGATTTAAGGGGGGAGGAGTGTAGCGGGATGAGGCAACCCCGCTCTCACCCGAGGCTGGAGGAAGCTCTGGAACCAAGACCCGCCAGCACCCGCCATGAGCCAGAAGCAGTGGGGCTAGACTGTAAAACCCCACTTGGAGCCGGGGGAGAGCCCCGGGAGCAGCCACTAGTGTGGTGCCAGGAGATGACGTCACACGCCAATGCGGAGTGACATCAACCCGGCACTGGGTAGAGAGTGAGGGGGAAGGGAGGGGCACGGGAAGGGAGGTGACATCACCCACCGAGCACCGAGGCGGCTGATAAGAGGACGCCAGCCCCGGCGCTAAAGGAAAAGGAATGGGAGGAGGAAGGTGGTCAGAGCTGCAAGGAGATGCCCCACCTTCTTGCCTCAAGGGACAGCGAATAGATAACTAGGACGGCGGAGGTAGGAAGTGGCCCAGGGTGGGGTCATGGAGCCCGCGAGCAAATGTGTTTAGGGGCTACTCCCCTGTTCGCTAGGGTAGGGAGTCAGTCTCCCACCATAGGGCCCTGGGCCAGGACTCAGGAGAGTGGGTGGGCCCAGGTCCCCCTCCTCTGCCATCGGAGGTCAAATAGCGACGCTCAGGCCAATATGATTGTCTATAATGTATAACTGTCGAGTAAAATCGGAAGGAGCCTATATTGTTGAGAGTTGTAGAGGTGATGGAAAGGGCGAGGGGACACAATAAAATCAGTGATTGAAGGAAGTAAGAGTCAGGACTTCTTACAGTCACCATTTTGGAAGAAAAAATTAGAGGACTTGAGGCCCAAGTATCAACCCTACGTTCTATCAGAGAGGATGAAGACTTCCTCGATAAAAGGCAGCGTTTAATCCTGCAGGCACAGCAGGCTGAAGAGCCAGTGAGGGCAGTACAGGACAAGGAAGAAAACTGGCAGCATGTAACCTCTAGAAGAAGAAGGCCAACTCAGGTATCCCCCATTCCTGTAGAGGTAAGAAACCACTTTCAGGCTCTCCCCACAGGTACTGCGGTGGAGAATGCTTTGGCAGGGACCTCTCAGGGAAGAAATCAGAAGGGAACACCATCTACCGGAAGGCGTGGGATGCGTAGTCCTAGGAATGGGGGTCCTAAGAGGGACTGAGTCATCCATCTGCCATCCAGACCTGCAGTCTCGAGAAGTGTGCTGCTTACCAGGAGCTCGCATTCAGGATGTGATCGAGAGTCTTCCAAAAGTGATCAAACCTTCAAATCGCTACCCCTTCCTGATTCTCCATGTAGAAACTAATGATACGGCCAAAAATGACCTTGAGCGGGTCACAGCAGATTATGTAGCGCTGGGAAGAAGGTTCAATGAATTTGAAGTGCAAGTGGTGTTCTTGTCCATCCTTCATGTTGAAGGAAAAGGTCCAGGTAGGGATCGTAGAATTGAGGAAGTAAATGCGTGGTTGCACAGGTGGTGTCAGAGAGAGGGCTTTGGTTTCTTTGACCATGGGACTCTGTTCCGGGCACAAGGATTGTTAGGAAGAGATGGGATCCACCTAACCAAGAGAGGAAAGAGCATCTTTGTGGGCAGGCTTGCAAACCTAGTGAGGAGGGCTTTAAACTAGGTTCATTGGGGGACGGTGACCAAAGCCCTGAGGTAAGTGAGGAAGTCGGATACCGGGAAGAAACACAAGGAGGACTGAGCAACAAGGGAGGACTCCTTATTTGGATGGAGAAGGTAGGGCAATCAGCTGGTTATATAAGGTGTTTGTACACAAATGCAAGAAGCCTGGGAAACAAACAGGAAGAATTAGAAGCCCTGGCCCAGTCAAAGAACTATGATTTGATTGGAATAATGGAGACTTGGTGGGATGACTTGCATGACTGGAGCACTGTCATGGAAGGGTATAAACTGTGAAGGAAGTACAGGTGGGGGAGAAAAGGAGGAGGGGGAGTTGCATTGTATGTAAGAGAGTAGTACAATTGCTCGGAGCTCCAGTACTTTGAGGGAGAAAAGACTGTTGAGAGTCTATGGGTTAAGTTTAGAGGTGGAAGCAACAGGGCTGATGTTGTGGTTGCTGTCTGCTATAGACCACTGGATCAGGTGGATGAGGTAGACAAAGCAATCTTCAGACAACTGAAAGAAGCTTCCAGATCACAGTTCCTGGTTCTCATGGGGGACTTTAATCACAGACATCTGTTGCGATACCAATACACAAGTACACCGACAATCCAGGAAATTTTTGGAGAATGTTGGGGATAACTTCTTCGTACAACTGCTGAAGGAACCGACCAGGGGCCATGAGCAGCTTGACCTGCTGCTCACAAGTAGGGAGAACTAGTAGGGGAAGGAGATGTGGGTGACAACCTGGGAAGCAGTGATCATGAGATAGTAGATGACCAAAGTGAGCAAGGAGAGCAGCAAAATACACACGCTGGACTTCACAAAAGCAGACTTTTACTCCCTCAGAGAACTGATGGGCAGGATTTCCTGGGATGCTTACAAGAAGAGGAAAGGAGTCCAGGAAAGAAGCCTTATTAAAGGCACAGGAAGAAACCATCCCGATGAGCAGCAAGAAAAGCAAATATGGTAGGTGACCAGATTGGCTTAGTGGGGAAATCCTTGGTGAGCTTAAACACAAAAAGGAAGCTTACAAGAAGTGGAAACTTGGACAGATGACTAGGGAGGAGTATAAATATATTGCTCGAGAATGCAGGGGAGTTAATCAGGAAGGTGAAAGCGCAATTGGAATTGCAGCTAGCAAGGGATGTGAAGGATAACAAGAAAGGTTTCTACAGGCATGTAGCAATAAGAGGGTGATCAGAGAGGGGTGGAGCCCCTACTGGATGAGGGCGGTAACCTAGTGACAGATGATGCGGGAAAAGCTGAAGTATTCAATGCTTTCTTTGCCTCTGTCATCATAGACAAGGTCAGCTCCCAGACAAATGCACTAGGCAATGCAGTATGGGAAGGAGGTGGACAGCCCTTGGTGGGTAAAGAACAGGTTAGGAACTATTTAGAAAAGCTAAACATACACAAATCCATGGGCCCGGATTTAATGCATCCAAGGGTACTGAGGGAGTTGGCAAATGTCATTGTGGAGCCTTTGGCCATTATCTTTGAAAACTTGTGGAGATCGGGAGAGATCCTGGATGACTGGAAAAAGGCAAATGTAGTGCCCATCTTTAAAGAAGGGAAGAAGGACAATCCAGGGAACTACAGACCAGTCAGCCTTACCTCAGTCCCTGGAAAAATCATGGAGGGGATCCTCAAGGAATCCATTTTGAAGCACTTGGAAGAGGGGAAAGTGATCAGGAATAGTCAACATGGATTCACGAAGGGCAAGTCGTGCCTGACCAATCTGATTAGCGTCTATGATGAGGTAACTGGTTCTGTAGATATGGGAAACTCAGTGGATGTGATATACCTTGAATTTAGCAAAGCTTTTGATACGGTCTCCCACAATATTCTCGCCAGCAAGTTAAGGGAATATGGATTGGAAAAAATGGACTTTAAGATGGATAGAAAGATGGCTAGAAGGCTGGGCCCAGCAGGTAGTGGTGATCAACGGCTCGATATCAGGATGGCGGTCGGTTTCTAGCAGAGTGCCCCAAGGATCTGTTCTAGGACCGGTTTTATTCAACATCTTTATTAATGACTTGGATGAGGGGATGGATCGCACCCTCAGCAAGTTCGCAGATGACACTAAGCTAGGGGGAGAGGTACATACGCTGGAGGGCAGGGATAGGGTCCAGAGTGACCTGGACAGATTAGAGGATTGGGCCAAAAGAAATCTGATGAGGTTCAACAAGGACAAGTGTAGAGCCCTGCATTTGGGACAGAAGAATCCCAAGCATTGTTACAGGCTGGGAACCGAATGGCTAAGTAGCAGTTGTGCAGAAAAGGACCTGGGGAGTACAGTGGATATGAGTCAACAGTGTGCCCTTGTAGCCAGGAGGGTAATGGCATATTAGGGTTAATTAGGAGGAGCGTTGCCAGCAGATCCAGAGAAGTGATTATTCCCCTTTATTCGGCTCTGGTGAGGCCACAGCTGGAGTATTGTGTACAGTCCTGGGCCCCCCACTATAGAAAGGATGTGGACGCATTGGAGAGGGTCCAGCGGAGGGTGACCAAAATGATTTGGGGGCTGGAGCGCATGACCTATGAGGAGAGACTGAGGAATTTGGGTTTGTTTAGTCTACAGAAGAGAAGAGTGAGGGGGGATTTGCTAGCAGCCTTCACCTTCCTGAAGGGAGGTTCCAAAGAGGACAGAGAAAGGCTGTTCACAGTAGTGGCGGACAGCAGAACAAGGAACAATGGTCTCAAGTTGCAGTGGGGAAGGTCTAGGTTGGATATTAGGAAAAACTATTTCATTACGAGCGGGGTAAAGCACTGGAATGGGTTACCTAGGAAGGTGATGGAATGTCCATCCCTAGAGGTTTTTAAGTCTCGGCTTGACAAAGCCCTGGCTGGGTTGATTGAGTTGGGATTGGTCCTGCCTTGGGCAGGGGGCTGGACTTGATGACCTCCTGAGGTCTCTTCCAGCTCTATGATTCTATGATTCAAGTAGTGTCAGCTGAAAATAAAAGAGATGCACCAGGCCTACCACGAGGCCAAGGAGAAGAGCAGGTGCTCTGGGGTGGCACTGCACAACTACCACAACTTCAAGCAACTGGATGCCATCCCGGGGGTATGTCTAGACTACACCTGTCTGCCGACAGAGAGGTGTAGATTAGGCACATTGAAATTGCTAATGAAGCGGGGATTTGGATATCCTGTGCTTCATTAGCATAAAAATGGCTGCCGCTTTTTTTCGGCACTGAGTTTTGTCGGAGAAAAGCGTCAGTCTAGAGGCTGATCTTTCAATAAATAAAGCCTTTTTCAAAAGATCCTGTAAAACTCATTTCACGAGGGATAAGGGATCTTTCGAAAAAGATCTGCCACTTGCCTTCTGGCTCTCTGGGGCTCCTCACCACCCAGTCCTGCTGGGCCAACTCCACTGGTCTCCCCCAGCCAAGTCCCCGAGCTGAGGTCCCAGCCCCCCACTGAGAAGCAGTACAGACACTGAACCTCTTCCGATACAAGGAGAGTGCAATTTAGGGCCCAACCTCCTGGGATATCACTCCCCAGATGGGATCAAACCCCAAAGAATTAGGTAAGCCACCTTTAACAATGAAAGGGGGAAATGTGCACACTGGTTGCCGCCCCCCCGGTAACAATTGCTTACACTGGGTTTGATAGAAATAAAAATGGTTTTATTAAGTTGAAGCAGTAGGATTTAAGTAGTAATAAGTGAAAACAGGCAGAGCAAAGTAGGTTACAAATCAAAAGAAATAAAACCGCTTGGCTAATTCTGTGCTGAAACCTCAGTACAAACTTAATCAAACTCACCCTAAAACCTCTTTTCCAGCTACCCCTCCAGACCAGGGCTGTCTCCACACCCTGGAGTCTCCGGCCCCTTCCTTCAGGTGCAGCCCAGCCAAAAGACCCAGTCTTCTCCTTTCCTATTCCTTTTGTTAAGGACTTGAGGCCACTCCCTACCAACCACTGCTCAGACTTAAGGACAAAAAATTGTTTAACGGTGGCTCATCTAGAAGTTGCAGGTTACACCCTCCATGTCTCCCATTCACACATTTGAAACTCACAAAGTATTCCCCACTCCATGTGTCTTTAATTTTACACAGACAAATGATACATACAAGAGTAAGATCAACAGAACCAGCAGATCATGACATGAAGATCGATGGGTTACATGAAATAATTCACTCAAATCACCTTTGAGTTATGTAAATTCATGTCCATAAGTCCATTTCATAAAGCATGGGGGGGTCCGTCACAGCATGAAACTGTCCTTCAAGGCCTCTCTGATGAGCACAGCTCCTTGCTGTACTCTCCTTATGGAACTGATGTCCAGCTGCTTGAACTCCCTGGACAGACATTCAGCCTCAGCCCCTCTTCCCACCCTGGCAGAAAAGTCTTCCCCTTATCTCACAAAGTTGTGGAGCACACAACAGGCCACCACCACAAAAGGGATGTTGCGCTTGCTGAGGTCCAGATGAATGAGGAGACTCCTGAACCTCCTCTTTAAACACCCGAACGCACATTCCACCACCATTTCGGCACCTGCTTAGCCTAGTGTTCATGTACTCCTTGGTGGGGTCCAAGCTGCCCATGTGTGGCTTCATGAGGCCAGGTGAGCAAGGGGAAGGGTACGTCACTCAGGATGACAATGAGCATGTCCACCTCTCTGATTCTGATAGTGTGGTCTGGGAAAAAAGTTCCAGCTTGCAACTTTTGGAAGAGGCGGGAGATGCACGCTGATGTCGGTGAAGTGTCCTTTGTGATCTCTGAAGGCCTGAACCACCATGGAGAAGTACCCCTTCCTGTTGATGAATGCCGAGGCACGGTGGTCAGGAGCTAGGATAGGGATATGCATGCTCTTGGGAAAGCCCATGGCGGCAAAGCTGTGAACGGTGCTGTCCACGTTGCCCAGAATGATGAGCCTCTGTAGCATCACGTGGTTGATGGCCTTGGTTACCTGCACAAGCACGGCCCCGACTGTGGACTTCCCCATGACAAACTGGTTCCTGACGGAGCAGTAGCTGTCCAACGTGGCGAGCTTCCAGAGGGCAATGGCAACTGCTTCTCCCCAGGGATGGCGGGTCACAGTCAGGTGTCCTATCACCTGAGGGCAGGGTGAGTCACTTGTGGAGCTCCAGGAAGGTGGCCTTCTGCATATGGAAATTGTGCAGATGCTGCTGATTATCCAATCCCCGCATAAGGATGCAGTCCTACCAGTTCAAGCTTGTCTCCCTCCACCAGAAGTGGCATTCCAGTATGTCCAGGGGAGTGAGGGGGTTTGCATAGCAGTAGGAGCACCAGAATTTGGGTGAGCAGGGCCTGTGGGCCAGGCTGGGGTTCGTCCCCCTCATCCTCACCCTGGTCCCACTGGAGCAACATGCAGGCAGTTTGGAAGTACTGTGCCATGATGCACAGCACAAGGGCCATGAGCATGGCACTGCTTTGCAGTAGCTCTAGCTCCATGGTGTCTGTGTGGGCAACCAGAGCATGAGAAGGCACGTGCCCACTTCTGTGTCCCACATGGGGGAATGCAGTTGAGGAGTGCCTTGTGAGGCATGGGCATGGAGAGGACCCCTGTAATCATGCGTCACAGCTTGCTGGCCCAAGCAGCCACAGGAAGTCTCCACCCTACTGGCAGCCTCCCCAGAGTGCTTCTGGGGGCTCTAAGTCTGAGGCAGACTCCATTCAATGTGGACACACTATTTCAGACTAATTCATACTAATTTCAAGGCTTCCCCATAGTGAAGGCACACTAGTTCAAATTTGTTAAATCAGGAGTTCTTAAGTCGAATTTAGTAATTTTCAAAATAGTTTCCTAGTGTAGACATGGCCTGGGAGCTTGGGGAGCCAGGACTAATAGAGCGTCCAGATTCTCAGCTTCCCATCAGTGAGTCAGGTGGACTTCTGAGGAGCTTCCCAAGTGAGCTGGCAAGAAATAAGGCATGCTTCCAAATGTACTCTGCCTGAGATCTGTCAGAATTGTCAAACAGTCTCAGCAAAATGCTTTGATTTCAACAAATCAGTGCATTCCAATGAAAGACAGTTCTGTCAGAATTTTTCCAACCAGGTCTCTTTACTTCTACCTTTTTTGAGGTTGGAAATTGAGGCACAGAAAAATTAAATGACCAGCTCAAAGTCTCATATAAAAAAATTGGCGATGAGGTACGAATCTCCCTATTTCTTTAATAGTTTCAAGAATAGGGTCCTTATGCGCAGGGCTCAACAAACCACTGTTTCTACTTGCCCATGGCAAGTAGATTTCAGCTGGTTGCACCGTGTGCCCCATTCACCGGCACTGTGTGCATGCGCAGTGCCGGTCTGGCGCACGCGCGGTGCGGGGCTGGCAAGTAGCTCTCGCCGCAGTTTGTCGAGCCCTGCTTCTGCGAATATTTATGCATAAGTTACCTCATATACAAACCCTAATACCTAAACCCTAACCCTAACCATCTGTAGACCAATGCACACATTGTTGGACTAAGGAGATGATAGTGGAATTAACATTTCAGGAATTTCTTGAACAATCAAATTATAGCAAGCTGAAGCAAAGTAATGGAGGAAAATGATAGAAATGTATACAGAGTTATTAAACTCCATGGAAGTTTCAGAAAATAAATTGTCAGATGATTTTTTATTATAGCTATAGCTTTTCACAACGGACTTCTATTTTATTTATTAAAGAAGATGCTTGTGGGGGGAAAATGAGGTTTGAGTACAGGGGATTTTCATTTCTCAGATTCTTACTGGAATAACAGATATGAAAAAATAAGTAGGAAAATGAACCCCAAGGATTGATTCTTATGCACATTGTTGGAAGTCTATTGGCCAGAGGCTATTTTGGATTCTGAGGAAAACAATCAAGCAGGATAAAGCATTTGCAGCCAGACACTGTCTAGTATACAATGATCACAATATTGCTTGATAACAAATTAGTAAGTGCTAGAATAAGCAGTATGAAAATCTACCTTCAGAAAGATGAATTTCAGGGAATATTCTGGAGATTTTGGACACTATGTTCACTTAACTCATTGACAAATCTCAAATTGATTTAATTGGGATCTAGATTAACCATTTTTTATTCTTTGTAAATCTACAAATAATGAAAACATTACTGAAGAGAAGTGGAGAATATTTAAGATCCAATTAGAAGCACTGATGTAGAAATTTCTCCTAAAAGGAAATAGAGGCTAAAATGTCTAAATGGAGATCTAGATTAATACAACATTAAGCAGGAGATTATTTTTAAAAAGTTATAAACAATCTAGTGAGGAGCCAGATATGAGTAGCTAAAAAAATGAAGAGAAGCATATTAAAAGGATAAATACCTGCAAAGATAAAATAGACTATATTCACAATTTGATACATGTGATAAATTATAAATGTTGGTTCTCCACAGGCATGTCCCTTCCTTAGCACCTAAGGCCAATGGGAGTTATGGGAAGCAGCAACCAGCATGTCCCCTGAGCTCAGAAAGCAAATACATTGTACATGTTTGAGTGCAATTTCCAATTATAGAGAGCATACATTGTAAATGTGTTACAATGTTGAAATACTTCACCTTTCCTAAACCAAACTATCATTATATTATGTCATCACATCACTCAAATGTTATTTCACAGTATATTTGAATACAACATATTTGAATATGTAAACATTTATAATTGATTCAATCCATACATTTAATTTCTGAAATACAGTCCAAGTAAACATTGCTTCAGTGCAGCTCACCTGATTTATTCGGGAACAAAATATTAAATAAAAGAACACAAATAGTACATAATCCTTGTTAGAATAACCAATCTTCTGCAAAAGCAATGAGAAGTCCTGTGGCTCCCTAGAGACTAACAAAAATATACATAATTATGAGCTTTTGTGGGTAAAACCAACTTAATCAGACTTCTCTTGTTTTTAAAGTTACAGATTAAAATGGCTACCCCTCTGAGACTTTTTAACAATCTTCAACAAAGTTAATTTAAAAATTGGCTTTGTTTGCAGAATATTGTTATTCAGGAAAATATGTAGGCAATGACTTCGCAAACACTTCAGAAAAATTTTATATTGCTGAAAATCAGAATAAATACTTGGTATTAGCGGTTGGATTTAAAAGCGTGCCACTTCTGAAGAACTGGTTTTGAGTGATTAAAGGTGCATTGCTTCTCATCTTTCAGAAACCTGAAAACTTGAGGAACTTGGTCCTTCAGACTAGACAAATCAATTTCAATGCTGTGACAAATTAATAGTAATAATTTAAATGACTATTTTTGTATATTCAGAGTGTTCTGCTTTCAAAGCATTTGTTTTTGCTTACCCCTAAGCAGGGCAGTCATTTAATGGAACTCCATTATGAACTATAAATTCAATTATTATGTATTAGTGCAAAATTAAGGTTGTACAGTTAAAATAAAAAGTCAGAAGATTCAAAAGTTAGTGACCTTGGAGCAACATTAATTTGGTCTCATTGCACATGCTGTGTAACTTACAGTATATGCATTTATTTAAAAATAAATATATATATAGGAAGACAACAAGAAAAACAGGAATAAGTAGCTTGATAGTTCATATTCTAGCTCAGACCCTAGGTTCTCAGTGTACAATGCCCACCAAGATACAAAATTGTGTAAGTGACCTTCTGCCCTTACTCAGAGTGATGCTAACTAGGGGTATGTCTACACGACAAAGTTAATTCGAAATAACAGCCGTTATTTCAAATTAACTTCAATAGCATCTATACATGCAAACCGCTATTTCGAATTTAATTCGAAATAGTGAGCACTTATTTCGAATTTGGTAAACCTCATTCTACGAGGAGTAATGCCAAATTCGAAATAGCGATTTCGAATTAAGTGCTGTGTAGACACTTAATTCGAAATAGGGGGCCTCCAGCCCTTCCCAGGGAGCCCTGGTGGCCACTCTGGGCACAACCAGGAAAACTCGTCTGCTCCCCCCGCCCAGCCCCGGAGCCCTTAAAGGGGCAGACTCTGGCCACAGTGCCTGTGCCAGTTGCAATCCTGCCAGCACACAGCCAGCAGACCGTACACCTGGCACAGGATGAGCCAGCTCCCAGAAGCCTGCCAGGGGCTGCAAAAGGCGGGCGCCTGCCTGGTCTAGTGTGGAGATCGTGGACCTCACTGAGGTTTGGGGGGAGGCCTCCAATGCCCACGATCTCCACACTAGGTGCAGGAATGCGGCCGTCTACAGCCGCATGGCTGCCAGCCTGGCCACCAGAGGCCACATGCACAGCCAGGAGCAGGTGTGGACTAAAATAAAAGAGCTGCAGCAGGCCTTTGCCAGGGGCTTCCAACCAGGGGCTGACCTGGACGCCTGCCCACACTACAAGGCCCTGGACCATATCCTGGGGGGTCAGACAGTCCGTACTCCCCGGTCGTCATTGACCCCAGGGCAGAGGGCCCTGCCCCTGACACAGGGGAAGAGGAGGAAGAGGAGGAGGACGATGGCCAGGAGGCTCAGGAGCCTGCAGGGAGCATGCCCTGCACCCAGAACCCCCGAGCCGTACCAGAGAGCCATAGAATCATAGAACCATAGAGCTGGAAGAGACCTCAGAAGGTCATCAAGTCCAGCCCCCCGCTCTAGGCAGGACCAATCCCAACTAAATCAACCCAGTCAGGGCTTTGTCAAGCCAAGACTTAAACACCTCCAGGGATGGAGACTCCACCACCTCCCTAGGTAACCCATTCCAATGCTTCACCACTCTCCTCGTGAAATAGTTTTTCCTAATATCCAACCTGGACCTCTCCCACCACAACTTGAGACCATTGCTCCTTGTTCTGCCATCCGTCACTACTGAGACCAGCCTTCCTCCAGCCTCTTTGGAACCTCCGGGGAGGCCTCCACATGTGAGTGCCATCACGGTCCCCTTATGTGGGGCGGGCGGGGTGTGTGGAGAGCCCAGGGACCGTGCGCGTGGGCCTTGCTGACCATGGAGCAGGCGGCAACCTGCCATGCCAGCCAGGACATGTGGCCCCAGCTGGGTGCCATGCAGGGGCCCTGGCCTGTTCCCCACACGCATCTACGCGAGAAGGCACATGACAGGCTCCTGACCCCGGGGAGAGACACTGCACACTGCCCTCCCTCCAGACACCCCTCTACACAGAGGCAGGCCACATCTCCCCTCCCCCCCCACCCCCACACACCACACTATAGGCAGCACAGGGGCTGGGGTGCAGTCCTGGGCCAGCTCACACTCCGGGGGATAGCAGGACGTGATGGTGCGGAGACCTACTGTCCTCGCCTTGCACAGGGGGGCTGGGTTTCACCCACTGTGTCCCAGGGGAGAACTGACCACTTCTCTTGTTTCACCGCAGCCGCAGCACCTGCAAGTGCAGGGCGCACCACCCCGCCTGGAACATCCACCCGCACCCGGGCCAGCAGGCGCACCCACAACCAGGAGGCGTACCAGCAGCAGCACCTGCAGTTTCAGGGAAGGCAGGTCCACATCCAGGAGCACTGGGTGCAAGAAGACCTGCAGCTGTGTCGGGAGAGCTTGCGGGAGCAGGGCCATGCCCTCTGCGAGCACCTGCAGACCCTGGTGGAACGATTGCTGCCTCCTGCTGCTCCAGCCCCTGCGGCTGCCCCAGCTATCGCTCCTCCTCCCACCCCTGCTTCCCCTCCTGCTTCTTCCGCCCCCCCGTCCCTCCTGCCCAACCCTCCATACCCACTCCCCCCCCGGGAACACCGAGGCCCCCGCACCCGCAGTGCTGAGACGGGAGGGCCAGCAAGACCCCCAACCCTGAGCTTCCCCTCCCCCTTTCAGCTCCCTCCTCCCAGGTTTCCCTCCTCCCCTCTCCCGCACGCATTCTCCCCTTCCCCCTACCCCAGTTATGTTAAATAAAGAGAGTTTTTTGTGGCAACACAGGTGTTTTTATAGTACATCAGGAAGGGGGGTTAGGGAGGGGAAAGGGGAAGGAGGTGGGGGTGGAATGTAAGGCACAAGGCCCCAGTGGGGCACGCCAGGGGTACTTCAGTCCTTGTCCGCCTGGAAGCTCTCCTGCAGGGCTTCCCGGATGTGGACAGCCCCCCGAAGGGCCTCCCGGCTGGCAGCCATGCGGGGCTGTGCATACTGGCCAGCCAGGCGGTCAGTCTCTGCCATCCAGGCTGGCAGGAAAGCCTCCCCTTTCTTCTCACATAAATTGTGGAGCACACAGCACGCTGCCACCACGTGTGGAATATTGTGCTGGGAGAGTTCGAGGTGGGTGAGGAGGCATCTAAATTGGGCTTTCAGTCGGCCAAAGGCCCCCTCCAACACAATGTGGTCCCTGCTGAGCCTGGCATTGAAGGCCTGCCGGGAGGGGTTCAGGTGTCCCGTGTAGGGCTTCATGAGCCAGGGCTGTAGGGGGTAGGCCACATCCCCCAGCAGGCACACTGGCATGTCCACATCCCCGACCCTGATGTGGCAGTCAGGGAAGAAAATCCCAGTGTGCAGCCTCTGGCACACGGAGGAGTTGCGGTACACCCGCGCGTCTTGTGCCTTGCTATACCAGCCCACATTGATGTCCGTGAACTGGCCCCAGTGATCAGAGACGGCCTGCAGGATCACGGAGAAGTACCCCTTACTGTTAATGTAGAGGGAGGCCTGGTGTTCCGGGGCACAGATGGGGATATGCGTCAGACCGAACCCTCCGGGGGAGGGCACTTACACCACCTCCCCTCCGTTTTCCCTGGGGCAGGCCATCTCCTCCTTGCAGCCCCCCCCCCCGGCCCAGTGGCCGATGACTTCCGTACCTGCATGAGCACTGCTCTGATGGTGGATCTCCCCATGCCGAACTGGTTGCCGACGGATCGGTAGCTATCCGGCGTGGAGAGCTTCCAGAAGGCGATGGCCACCCGCTTGTGGAGGGGAATGATGGGCCTCATGCGTGTGTCCTGTCGCCGCAGAGCAGGGGCGAGCCACTCGCAGAGCTTGAGGAAGGTGTCCTTCTTCATCCTGAAGTTCTGGGTCCACTGTTGGTCTCCCCAGCACTGCAGGACGATGTGGTCCCACCAGTCGCTGCTGGTGTCCAGATGCCAGATGCGGCGGGGCACGCTGGCATCCAGGCGCCGCTCCTCCACGGCCCCAAGGGGGGCCAGAGGGAGGGCCAGAGGGCTGGCCTGCAGCAGATGGTGCCAGGCAGCCTCCAGCAATTGCTGCCAGGCTTGCAGCAAGACATTCAACATGAGCACCAGAGTGCAGGGGCAGCTCTGGCTCCATGGTGACGAGTGCTGTGGTGTCCCAAATGAGAGCGACTAAAGCAGGCAGAGAGGAAAACGCTTTGCTGTCCCTCAGCGAGGTAGGCAAGCAAGCGGGAAAGCTGAGAACCGGCTGTCCAGGGGGGTCCCTTTAAGCACGAGCCTCAGATAGTCTCAGACAGCAGCCACACAAAGCAACTACTGACCTGAAGCCCTGCTGGAACTGGTTTCAGCTGCCCTTAAATGCGATCCAGTGTCCAATCAGTGTGGACGTGCTATTTCAAAATAGCAAAACGCTATTTCGAAATAGATTTTGTGTCTAGATGCGTTATTTCGAATTAGCTTAATTTGAATTAACTATTTTGCATTAAGTTAATCTGAAATAGCGCTGTAGTGTAGACATACCCTAGGAGACATAGCTAGACCACCTAGAAGATGTGCTAAATACTTCTCTGGAGTCTGGAACACCAATGGAATCTTTTCTATAAGTGGTGTTCTATGGTTGACTTTAATATCATTGAAGTTCTGCCTCCCACCATCCATAGCATGTATAAATCCAGTTCCTGTATGTGAAGAGAGAGAGAACATTCAGGTTATAATTGTTGCACTTGTAACGCATGAATTTACCGACTTTTTTTCAAATGCTAATAGTTGCAGGAACAAGTAAACCACGGATAAATAAGTAAGACAGTGCACATGAAACCCACTTATCAGGTAGACCACATAGCTAATCAGGGACCTACTTGGAGACCGGGGAAACCACAGAACATTGCGGGGACTCAATCTGAAGTTACAATTTAACATTCCTCTGACACCAGATGTCGCAGTGCACTATGTTGTGCAAAGACAAGGAGTCTGGGAAATTCAAAGGTTGCACAAGGAAATAAACATTTTGTGTGTGGAGGGGGGAATTAAGAAGCTGGAGGCAGAAGACTCCAGGCTCCCATGCAGCATTTGGACAGTACAGCTGCAGTCTTAATACATTGTAAAATATGCACACTTCCCAAGTCACAGGCACTTATGCAGCTACACTAAGGCTGCGTCTAGACTGGCAAGATTTTGCGCAAAAGCAACTGCTTTTGCACAAAAACTTGCCAGCTGTCTACACTGGCTGCTTGAATTTGCGCAAGAGCACTGACGTTCTCATGTAAGAAATCAGTGCTTCTTGAGCAAATACTTTGACGCTCCCTTTCGGGCAAAAGCCCTCTTGCGCAAATGCTTTTGCGCAAAAGGGCCAGTGTAGACAGGCAGCTAAGACATTTTGCGCAAAAGCAGGCTAAACGGAAAAAAGCCCTATGGACGCTTGGAGACTCCGTAGCCAGTCAGCTCCCTGGCAATCCGATCCCCCTTAAAGCAGACACAGGCTGCTGAGCTCACAGGGCAGGAGCCTTCCTCGCACCTCTGGCCAGAGGTCTGCCACGTGGCCCCTGCCATCCAGGAGACACCCTCAAGCACCATGGCAGCTCCAGGGGGGGGATCAGCTACCCACACCCCCAGCACAGGAGGCCCCCAGGAGCCGCAAACGAAGGGCCCCATCCTGGTCCTCGGGGGAGCTGGACAGCCTGCTGGACCTCTGGCAGGAGGAGGAGGCCCTCCAAGACACCCGCTCCCGGTGCCGGAATGCAGACATCTTCGCCCACATGGCCCAGGCGTTCGCCCAGCAGGGCCATCCAGCCCGGACCCTCGAGCAAGTCCGGGCGAAAGTAAAGGAGCTGCGCCTGGGCTACGTGCGGGCCAGTGAGGGACAGGAGGCAGGAGCAGACACCTGCCCCTACTACAACCGGCTCCACGCCATCCTGGGCCAGCCAGCCCCGCAAGCCCTGGAGGTCCCCGTCGACAGCAGCGTGCGCCCCCCCCGTCACCAGGACCACCGAGGCGGGGGAAGGAGACAGCGGTGCGTCGGAGGATGAGGCCAGCACTGCCACCCAGCAGGCCCCCTCCGGCAGCCCCGACGTCTCCCACGCATCCTCGGAGGCCGGGGAAGGATCCACCGGTGAGTGTTGCACTTTGCACTCACAAGGGTGGGGGGGGCGGGGGGGGAGCCAGGCGCTCGGAGGGGGGAGGGGGAGAGCATGTCACTCAGGCCACGTGAGCTGAGCATGTGTAGCATGAGGCAGTAAGCAGCACGTGCAACCACGTGCAACCTGGTGACCAAGCGGCATGTGGCCACGGCAAGCAGCTCCAGGGCATGCCTGGGACCGTGCTGCTCACACACATCCGGTGGGACCAGGGCGGAGGGTGGATGCCGGCTGGAACTAGCCAGGGCCCCAGGGACTCAGGCCAGAGCCCGCACCTCCGCAAGGGTGCAGCATGCAGAATGGCACACTGTTCCATGCCTGGCTGTGAGGCACAGCCAGCTGCTCCTGGGAAAACCACAGCGTCACAGCCCTGTGAACGTGGCCCCCACTGAGCCCCTCACCTGCTCCCGGTGCCTTGGCTGGCTCCCCGAGGGAAGTCTCCACTGCGGCCACACATGTCCCTGGGCTACGTGTGTGAGGGATAGTGTGTGTGTGGGGGGGAAGCGCTCAGGCCGCCCCTAGGGCCGCCTGAGTTTTGCTGCAAGGATGGGACATTCCCCAGTCACTCTCCTGGTTCCATCCAGGAGATATCCCACGTGATGGGGATCTGAGAGCCCAGACCACGTCTGCCAGATGTGCTCCCAGGCACTGTGTGGGGATTCATCTTGCTCCCTGTCAAACACCACTGATTAGCCCAAAGCCTCACAGCTTCACTGGCAGGGAGTTCCACAGGTTAATGCAACACACACGCCCTCCCACCCTCCATGGGACCAGGACACAGACCGGTGGTTACAATACATGGAGGAGGACCCTACTCCGGGGCGATCCTCTTTGCAAACATACAACACGGGGGGCAGGAGGGGAACCGAGTGGGCCCAAGCCACACTACTGTGGTGTCACCTGGGCTCAGGGGTGGAGGGCATGAGGTGTGGGGACAGTGGCCAGGCTGCCTGACTGACCCATCCTTCTCTTCCCTGCAGCGGGACCAAGCACAAGCCGGGGACCCTCCAGTCCAGCAGCAGCAGCGGCAGCAGCAGCACCCCCAGCCGCCCAACCACCGAGGCAGAGGCTCCACCACTGGGACCAGCTCCTTCGGCGCCACATGCAGGCCGTCGAGCGCGTTGAGGCTGCCATCACTCAGCGCGTGGAGGCGGACCTGCCGTGGTGCCAGGAGGCCTGGGCCGCCTTCCAGACCCAGTGTGTGCGGATGGCCGACTCCATCGCCACCCTCACCGCCCACATTGGCCATGCCATACATTACGGCATGGCTTTGCCCCACGCCCCTGCCATCCCTCCCCTAGCACTGCCCCTGCCCCCTCCTGCAATGGCCCCTCCTGCCCCTCCTGCAATGGCCCTTCCTGCAATGGCCCCTCCTGCCCCTGCTCCTGCCCCTCCTGCTCCTGCTCCTGCCCCTCCTGCTCCCGCATCTCCTGCCCACCTCCCCATGCAGCCTACCCTGATGCGGCCTGCCCCCCATGTCCAGGTCCACCCCCGCAGGAGCGGTCGCAGGGGCCAACCCTCCGAGGAGTAGCTCCTCCCCCTCCCAGTTCAAGGTCTCCTCCCCCCGCCCCCTCCCAGTTCAAGGTCTCTTCCCCCGCCCCCTCCCAGTTCAAGGTCTCCTCCCCCCGCCCCCTCCCAGGTCAAGGTCTCCTCCCCCTCTCCCCCTTGTAAATAAACACGTTATACCAGTTTTTCTGATGAAAACAAAACTGTGTTATTTATTGTGTTACTCGAGGTAACTTAAATAATGATTTGAGATGCCAATTAGCCAACTA
The DNA here is from genome assembly GCA_032595735.1 of Pelochelys cantorii. Taxonomy (NCBI): domain Eukaryota; kingdom Metazoa; phylum Chordata; order Testudines; family Trionychidae; genus Pelochelys; species Pelochelys cantorii. The sequence continues at coordinate 29,411,751 of CM064340.1, forward strand.
AATTTCAGAAGATTACAAAATGCGGACACCAAATATTGTATCTATCACCGGTCATTCCTTTAACTGGTCATTGGTTTGTGGCGCATAAATAAATACTGACACTTTAAGTAAAATTGAAACCACAAGACTATATTAACATAGATAACAAACAAGCAAGAAAGGTTAAAACACGAACACAAAGAATATTTACATAGTCTAGATGCAGGGACGATTGTAGTGTTTCTGGCAACATCAATCCTTTGGTCCTTCCGGGCCTCAGGAGAGGAACTGCCAGGAGTCCCTTGATGGAAGACGCTGCCGAAGCTGGTGACCTCAATCCCTTGGTCCTTCCGGGCCTCGGGAGAGGAACTGCCAGGAGTCCCTCGATGGAAGACGACGCCGAAGCTGGCGACCTCAATCCCTTGGTCCTTCCGGGCCTCGGGAGAGGAACTGCCAGGAGTCCCTTGATGGAAGACGCTGCCGAAGCTGGCGACCTCAATCCTTTGGTCCTTCCGGGCCTCGGGAGAGGAACTGCCAGGAGTCCCTCGATGGAAGACGCCGCCGAAGCTGGCGACCTCAGTCCCTTGATCCTTCCGGGCCTCAGGAGAGGAACTGCCAGGAGATCCCTCGAAGACGACTAGAATCGGATATGCTGACTTGAGCTTTCCGCACGAACCACGAATCCTCTTCCTGTTCTTCAGGACAGCTCGAACAGGTGATGGTGGCCTAAAACCTAGCCTCAACTAAAAGAAAAAACCTAGCTTCATCCGACGCACCCGACGAACATGCACAATGACGGCCGATATGCTTCAAACCGACACTGCCTGATGGAACAGTCACGACGACGATAGCTAATTTAACTAAAGCTAACTCTGGATCCAATTTATATTGGTGGGTGTGAGCCTTCCGCTTGACCTGACCTGACAGACAAGACTACCAGGAGTCTTCGTACCCAACAAAACAAGTATAACCAAGTAAATTTACAATTGGGAGTTAAGGGGAGGGGAGGGGAAAGGGGAGGGGATAGGAGGGAGTTGTATAGGGAGACCGAGGTGACCCTACTATGGGACGTGTGCGAACATGCCCGTCAGGGCCTCTCGGATGCGCACCCCATCCTGGTGCGCCTGGTGGATGGCAGCTGTGTGGGGCTGTTCATAAGTCTGTGCCTCAGTGCCATCCATGCAGGGAGGAAGGCCTCTCCACTCCGCTCCACAACATTGTGGAGCACGCAGCACGCGGCCACTACCTCCATTGCATTCCACTCACCCATCTCGAGACGGGTGAGCAAACAACGGAAGCGGGCTTTTATGTGGCCGAAGGTGCACTCCACTTGATTCCGGGACCGGTTGAGGCGGTCGTTGAACCGGGCCCAGTTCTGGTCCAGCCGCCCCATGTAGGGCTGCATTAGCCAGGGCAGCAAGGGGTAGGCCGCATCCCCGATGATGCAGATGGGCATAGGCACATCCCCGACAGTCAACTCCCGCTGGGGGAAGTAGGTGCCCACCTCCAGTCTGTGAAACACTCCGGAGTTGCGGAAGATGCGGGCGTTGTGTGCCCTGCCGGACCAGCCCACATAGACATCCAGGAAGCGGCCCCAGTGGTCCACGAGGGCCTGGAGAACAATCGAGCAGTACCCCTTCCTGTTTGTGAAATGGGCTGCTCAATGCTCCGGGGCCCAGACGGGGATGTGGGTTGCATCCAGGGCTCCCCCACAGTTGGGGAACCCGAGGGCAGAGAAGCTGGCCAGCGTAGTGTCCACTCGTGCAGGTGGATCACTCTCAGGAGCAGGACATCGTTGACGGCATGGACGACCTGCAGAAGCGTGCAGAGAAACACAGGGGAACACATCACATAAGGCAGGGGTGAGTGTGCACTCCCTTGGCCCCCCCCATGATTCCCTCTGTCCTCACGCACACACACACACCACAGCCCCCTCGCCCCACGGCCCCCCCCGCACCAGCAGGCCTGTGCAAGGGAGGGACGGCCCAAACCCCTGGGCGACCCAGCCTGGAGACTTGGCTGCCCCTGGGCATGGACTGCAGCACCCTCCCCCTGGGACTTACCTCCATAACGATGACACCGATGGTGGATCTGCCCACCCCGAACTGGTGTGCCACCGATTGGTAGCTGTCCGGGGTGGCCAGCTTCCAAAGTGCGATGGCGACCCTCTTCTCAATAGGGATGGGTGCCCGCAGCTGGGTGGTGGCTCTCTGGAGCGCAGGGGCGAGCCAGGCACAGAGCTCCAGGAACGTCCGCTTTCGCATGCGAAAGTTCCGGAGCCATTGCTGGTCGCCCCATTGCCCCAGGACCAGCCGGTCCCACCAGTCAGTGCTGGTGTCCAGTCTCCACAGTGGCCTCTCCACCCTGGGGTGGAGATGCCACAGGGACGCCATGGCCTCCCTGGTGAGGGAGTCCAAAGTGGTCTGCGCCTCCTGGTCCTGGAACAGGAGGGCACCAGCCTGGAGCAGCAGTTGCAGGCACTCCAAAATGGCCGGCAGTGGCCAGAGCAGGCACATGGCCACCCCTGACTCCATGGCAGACAAAACAAGGCAAAAGAAAAAAAAACCAGGCAAAAGCACTAGGTGGCAAAAGGCAGTTATGTCCAAAAGGCAGAGGGCAACCACCAAAACTGCTCCGGCTGTCAGTCCCTACAAGAGGTCCTAAAGCACGGAGCAGGAGAGAAACGGCTGTCTAGGGAGATCCCTTTAAGCACGTGTCAAAAAGGAGCTCCAGCCCCCGCCCCCGGAAAGGGCTGGTGCCCTTTTGCCCTCTGCAAAATGGTTCTGGGCTTCTGCTTTTGCGCAAAAGCGCGCCGCCAATGTAGACGCGCTTTTGCACAAAAGTGCATCATTATAACGATAACTCCATGCCAGTCTAGACGCGCTTTTGAGCAAATACTTTTAACGGAAAAACTTTTCCATTAAAAGTATTTGCGCAAAATCATGCCAGTCTAGACGTAGCCTAATAGTATAGAGAAGAACAAAACCATCTAAACCAAAATGGAACCAGATTGCTGGCACTTTAAAATTAAAAAGATCATGGACCAGTTTTTAAACTATAGGCAGAGGGAAAGCAGAGGAACACATGGATCAGACAAAAACATCCCTTAGGGGAGGGTCTATGAACAGAGATTATCTATGTCCTAGTATAGAGGAGAGGATGAAATAAGGGTAAAATAGGATGAGAAACAGTCCAGTGGAAAAAAGTTCCATTTAACCACATCATGTAATGTCAGGAAATGACAAGTTTTCAAAGTGCTTATATACAAACACAAGAAATCTAAATAATAAGATGAGTGAACAAGAGTACCTCATATTGAATGAGGATATTGCTATAATAGGCTTCACAGAAACTTGGTGGAATGCGGATAATCAATGGAACACAGCAACACCGGGGTACAAAATATATCAGAAGGAGAGAATAGGTCATGGAAGTGGAGGAGTGGCATTATATATGAAAGAAAGTGTAAAAGCAGATGAAGTAAAAATTTAAAATGAACCAAATTGTTCTACTTAATTTCTGTGGATAATAATACCATGTTATAGTAATATAAATATAGTAGTAGGGATGTATTACCAACCACCTGACCAGGATGGTGATAGTGACTGTGAAACGCTCTGGGAAATTAGAAAGGCTATACAAATAGATTCAATAATATTGGGGGATTTCAAATATCCCCACATTGACTGGAAACACATCACCTCAGGATGGGATGTACGGATAAAGTTTCTTGACACCTTAAATGACTGCTTCTTGGAGCAGCTGGTTCTGGAACCCAAATAGGAGAGGCAATTCTTGATTTAATTCTAAGTAGAGTGCAGGATCTGGTTCAAAATACAAATATAGGTGCACCACTTTGAAATAGTGACCACAGTATAATTAAATTTAAGATCTGATGGCAGAAAAAACACCACAGCAATCCAGAATTATGGCATTTAATTTCAGAAAGGGGAACTACACAAAAAATGAGATTAATTAAAAAGTACTGTGTCAAAAGGGAAATACCTGCAAACTGCATGGAAACTTTCCAAATACTCCATAATAGAGGTTCACCTTAAATGTATACGTCAAATTAAAAGACCTAGTAATAGAACCAAAAAAGTGCCACTGTGGCTTAATAACCAAGGCTATGTCTAGACTACGGGGGTTTTGCGGGATACTCTGCCACATCCAAGGAACGCGTTTGCTCTTCCGCTTTTTTTCACGGAAGAGCAAATGTGCTCTTTCAGGGAGCCCTGTATACCTTGCTTCACAAGGCATAAGGGTTCTGCTGAAAGAGGAGGCTTTTCCACCATTTGGCCCCCATCTAGGCTGGGCCAAATGGCAGAAAAGCCTCTTCCATAAAACCAATCGGAAAAAGCCCCGTAGTCTAGACCTACCCCAAGTAAAAGAAGTAGTGAGAGACTAAAAAAGCATTATTTAAAAAGTGGATGTTGAATCCTAGTGAGGAAAATAGAATGGCGCTTAAACTCTGTCAAATGAAGTGTAAAAATATAATTGGGAAGCCCAAAAAGAAATTTGAAGAACATCTAGCCAAAAACTCAAAAATTAATAGTAACTTTTTTTAAAAAGTATATCATAAGCAGGAAGCTTGTTAAAAAACAGTGGGGCAACTTGATGATTGAAATGCTAAAGGAGCATTCAAGGATGCTAAGGTCATTGCAGATAAACTAAATAAATTATTTGTTTTGGTCTTCATGGCTGAGGACGAAAGGGAGTTTTACAGATCTGAGCCATTTTTTTCAGGTGATAAATCTGAGGAACTATTTCAGATTGTGGCATCATTGGAGGAGGTGTAGTGAGGTGAAGTGGCTGCCCCGTGACCTGGAGGCGGAAGAGCTCTTCCTTGAGCCCTCTTGTGCAGAGCCGAGCTCCACCCTCTCACCTACCAGAAGTCAGGAGGCATGGCCACCGCTATAAAAAGACAGATCAGAAGTTCAGTCCGGCTCCAGACATCGGGGAACCAGACACCTGCCCTGTGCTCCTGGGCTGGGAGACTGAAGACTGGCCTGGTCCACCATGCCTGCCAGAGACTGAGGACTGGCCTGGACCACTATACCTGCTAGAGCCCAATGACTGGCTGGGGCCACCTTGCCTGCAGGAAGCTGAGGACTGGTTTGGACCGCCAAGACCCCTGCCAGAGCTATTGAGCCCCAATACCTCAGCAGACCTGCTGGAAACCCAGGTACATGCGAAGGGGGGAAACAGGGGTAGCCAACCATAGTTTGGCTGAGCCAGAGCTGGTATCATGCTGCAGTCTGGATCCCACTGACCCAGCAGCAGACTGCTCTGCTGCTGTTAGGGCCCTGGACTGGGATGCAGTGGAGTGGGCGGGCCTGCGTCCCCAGTGCCACCCAACTGGTTAAAATGCTTAATCAGTTTAATACTTTAAATTAAACAGTTCTCCCTAGCTGCAGCACTAGCAAAGTGTCTTGGGTGTAATTATATAATTAATTATTAATTAATTAATTCCATTAGCAACTGGTGGCCTGCAGAAAGGTATATATTGAGCCAGGTAATCCACAGGCCAAAAAGTTTGAGAACCACTGAAATAGAAGAGTCTTGTAAGCAAGACATGAGAAGTAATTCCTTCCCTCTTCTTTGTGCTGATTAGGCCTGAACTGGAGTATTGGTCCAGTTCTGGACACATTTCAGAAAAGATGTAGAGAAGTTGGAGAAGATCAAGAGAAAAGCAACAAACATGATTCAAGATTAAAGATTAAATGATTAAAGAAGCAATGGGCTTAAGCTGCCGCAAGAAAGATTGAGGATAGGTCTACACGGCAGTGGTAAGTAGGAAAAAGAAACGCAATATGCAATATGCAAATTGCGTATCTTTTTCCACTTTACTGTCAAAAGAGGCTTTTCTGAAATTTGGTGTGTCTACACGGTGCCAAATTTCAGAAAAAAGTCCTCTTTTGACACACCCCTTCTTTCCTCTTAAAATGAGATTAACAGGGATGATGAAAGAGTGCATCCACTTTTTCAGAAAAATTTCTGAAAAAGTGGTCGTGTTCCTTGGAAGCAACATTGCTTTTCCGGGATACCTCCAGTATCCCAGAAAAGCACTGCAGTCTAGACGTAGCCTTAGTTTGGATGTTAGGAAAAACTTCCTGTCATGGTGGTTAAACACTGGAACACTGTACTTAGATTTCCAGAAAGCCTTTGACAAGGTGCCTCACCAAAGGCTTTTAAGTAAAATAAGTGGTCATGGGATAAGAGGAAAGGTCCTCACATGGACTGATAGCTGGTTAAGAACAAAGCAGAATCTGAGAAGCTTCAAAAGGATTTCATAAAACTAAGGGATTGGGCAACAAAATGGCAAATAAATTTTAATGTTGATAAATGCAAGGTAATGCACAATGGAAAAAATAATTCCAACTATACATACAATATGATGGGGAGTACTTTAGCTATGACCACTGAAGAGAGAGAACTTGGAGTCATTGTGAATAGTTCTCTGAAAACATCCCCTCAATGTGCAGCATCAGTCAAAAAAGCAAACAGAATGTTAGGAATCATTTAAAAAGTGATAGAGAATAAGACAGAATATCTTATTGCCTCTATATACGCCCACATGGTACGCCCACATCTTGAATACTGCGTACAAATGTGCTCACCTCATCTCAAAAAAGATATATTGGTATTGGAAAAGGTTCAGACCAGGGCAACAAAACTGACTAGGGATTTGGATTGGATGCCGTATGAAGAGAGATTAAAAAGACTGGTACTTTTCATCTTAGAAAAGAGAAGACTAAAGGGAGATATGATAGAGGTGTATAAAAACATGACTGGTATGGAAAAAGTGAATAAGGAAAAGTTATTTACTTGTTCCCATAACATAAGAACTAGGGATCATCAAATGAAATTAATAGGTAGCAGGTTTAAAACAAACAAAAGGAAGTTTTTCTTCACACAGCACATGGTCAGCCTGTGGAACTCTTTGCCAGAGGATATTGTGAAGACCAGGACTTTAACAGGAGACATTTAAGAGCAAGTTAGACAAACATTTGTCAGGTATTATCCAGATGGTCAGACCTGGTATCCAATCTTCAGTATAAATGTAGAAAGAGTGGCTGGGTTGTAATATTTTCTATCTCAAACAAATCTTTACCTCACAAAGACCGTAATCAGAGTCCTTCCAGTGATCAGGCAACAAGAAAGACTAATTGATCTAAAAGTGACTATACTATTACAAAGCAATTTAAAAAACTAACTGGCGAGAAAAGCTGCAGAACTTGGTTTCATTTACAAGTTTGAATCAAGGTTTGAACAAAGACCTGATCTGGAAGGGTTGCTATATTCCACCCCCTAATGACATAAAAAGCTAAGCACTGGGTACTTATAGTCCACTCTATTAGCCTCATTTAGCACAGACACTCTAATTGACAATATTTTTTTCCCCTTCTCTTTCCCTCCCTGTCCCCTCTCTTTCTCTGCTATTTATTTTTACCCTGGATCACTTATTCCATTTATCTGAAGAAGTGAGTTGTGCCAGTGAAAGCTCATGATATCATCTATATTTTTAGTTAGTCTCTAAGGTGCTGCAGAACTATTCGTTGTTTTCTTATTTTTTTTCAATGATCTTAAGATCACCACAAAGATTCATGTACACCAATAAGTTTGAAAACCCCATTCACAGGAGACTTGATGATCTGGTGAATCATTCCCATTCTACACTGACCTCAGCCACTTGCACTTTTACCCACATGGCCCCTTTCTTCTCATTACTCACAGAGATCTCGCCTTTGTTTTCTGATACATCATGCTGCACATAGAGAGAGAGATGGAAACTCAAGCACCAATGATGGAAAACAGAAGTTGATTCACTAAAGATAAAACATAAAGGTTAAACCTCTCTAGTCCTAGTATTCATAGTTTGGCAACACCAATGCGTTATCATCCTCTGTTACCCTATGGGTGCTCCACGGCTGGAGCACTCACTGGAAAAAAAATGGTGGGCTGGGGCCAGATGCATTGCTGGACAAGAGAAGAAAGGAGACCAGGAGCAGAGCCCTTGCATCCCAGTGGTTCTGTGGGTAAAGCAACAAAGCTGTGGGGAGGGCTGGCACCGTGGTAGGCCAAAGCAGCAGAGCCCTGTGGCACTCCAGTGGGCCAGAATAGCAGAGCCCGATGGCTGCCCACAGCTGGAAGCAGAGAGGCAAGAACTGACCTTCTCTGGTACAGCAAATTCTCTTCTTCTGAACAGGGACGGTGCTGAGGGTGTAGGACCAGGGAGGTTCAAACTCTAATGGATTCTTCAAAGCCTATACTAAGGCTGTACTGCAGACCAAGAGAACCTTCCAATCAGCCTTTATCAAGACTGCCAAATCCTACTCGAGAAGCTGTCCAGTGGGTAAAATTTCCATTAATCCTGAGTGCCTACCACCTGCAGCACACTACTTCATTAAAAGACCATGCTCATTCAGGGACTCTTTTCATATATGGAGGATCTGGTCAACGTACACCTCCCACCTTATGCACATCTGCATTCCCAGAGCTCAATACACTCACTCATCAAGAAGTTCTGGACATTCTAGAAGAGTCCCAGCTCATAGAATCATACAATCATAGAGCTGGAAGAGACCTTAGGAGGTCATCAAGTCCAGCCCCCTGCCCAAAGCAGGACCAAGTCTAACTAAATCAACCCAGCCAGGGCTTTGTCAAATCGAGGCTTAAAAACCTCACTGGCTGAACTGGATTTACATAACCACACCCCAGATTCCTTTCCCAGCCCAGAATGAACTGTATGTACATATCAACAGTTGATTATCTGGCAGGGCTAAACAACTGAATGAGCATAACCACACCTAGAACTGCTCTCCCCTCTCAGCTGGCTGCATTGGAAGCAGTGATTCAGACCCTGCTTACAGTATAAATGATACAGCTTCAGGTACAAATGTAAATAGGAGAGAAAGAGATTCTGCAAATTCTTAAGTGTCAGCATATTCTGTAACCAAACTAAAGGGCCCCATATTACCATTGCCACATTGGGAATCAGAAACTGAGTTTAAATTCTTTTGTTTTACTCTTTCATTGGGTGTATGGTGTGTGTAGGTTTTGTGCCAGCAGAAGTGTCTGGAGTATTGACTTAAAATTTAAAAAAGCATAGTTATTTGAGGGGACAGTTCAGGGAGAATGGGAGCCAGGACAGAATAAATGTACCATTTTTTAAATCTGAGGCAGTGAAGTGGAGAGAGGGATTAATAACTTTTCCCTTATTCTAATACAGTTCCAGTCCAGGGTTAGAAAGCATGAACCTCCTATGCCAATGTTACATGATAGGAGTTGCTAGTACCACTTAACACTATTTCAGCTTTTACCAAGTTTGATGACAACATGATTGCACTGAAACTGAGTTGTCAGGGCCTCTGCAGCAGTTGCTGTTGACATAAATTTGAGGGGTGGGGAAAGCTTTCCCCATCACCCGGTGCCTGAGCACCACACTGACTGCTGCATTACACATATTTGTAGATAAACAGATTACAGGTGTGGGACCTGCCAACATTATATCACAAATGTTCAGCTGAGACTTAGAGAAGGGGCATGTTTTTACATATTAAAAGCTTGCTTTTCCCCTTCTCCAGCTCATGGCAGCATGATCATTCTGCAAGCTGGAGGAGGATGGCACAGAAGAAAATGTAGGAGCTATATAACATTTTGGCACTGGTGCATGCAAAGATAAAGCTTAAGAGTCTAATAGCTTTAAAGACTATTTTGTGACAAAAAGGAACAGATCAGGAACAAGAATTTAATTTACATGAAACATTACGGCTGTGTCTATACTGGCGCGATCTTGTGCCAGAGCTAGGCAAATGAGGTTCAGCGTGGAATATCGCCGAGCCTCATTTGCATAACTAATGAGCCGCCATTTTTGCGGAAGAGGCTCTTGCGCAAGACGGAGCTGTCTACATTGCCCCATCTTGCGCAAGAAAAACCCTCTTGCGCAAAGCCGTTATGCTGATTATTTTCAGGCATAACGGCTTTGCGCAAGAGGGTTTTTCTTGCGCAAGACGGGGCAGTATAGACAGCTCCATCTTGCGCAAGAGCCTCTTCCACAAAAATGGCGGCTCATTAGTTATGTAAATGAGGCTCAGCGATATTCCACGCTGAGCCTCATTTGCATAGCTCTGGTGCAAGATCGCGCCAGTCTACACACAGCCTACAAGTATGGCCCTTGATATTTAGCTACATGTATGCCAAACATAATTTAAAATGAATAGGGGTTTCTTCATTGGCAAATAAATAGAACTGATCAAAACATTTCAAATTCTGAAAAATGTTGTCAAAAAAGGACACATTTTTCATGAAGAGCTTTCCCATTTTTTCCTTCAACTTTAAAACAAATGAATTTTGTGATCTGAAAAAGACACCATATTTGACCTTTATTTAAATATAGATATGTGCAGAATCACTTTGCTTACAAGATGAATCCGGGGGGAGGGGGGGGAGGGAGAGTACCTATCTCCTTTCTCCAGAAATGAGTGCCACCTGTAGCATTTTTATAAAAGCCAATATTGGAAATCTAATTGGAATCCTGTGGGTTTTACATCAGTTCTGTTAGGGTACATCTACACTGCAAGCTTCTTTCTGAATAAGCTTTTCCAGAAGATATTTCCTGGAAAATCTTATTTTGAAATAGAGCATCTACGTACAAAAAGCACAATGACATAGCAATGTGCTATTTTGAAAGATAGTGTCCACACTGATTGGATGCTATTTCTCATTTAAGGCCACCCGAAATCAGTTCAAGCAGGGCATTAGGTCAGCAGTTGCTTCCTGGAGCTGCTGCCGAAGGCTATCTGAGATGCAAGCTTCAAGGGACACCCCCCACACACCCCGGACAGCTGTTTCTCAGATTCTTCTGCTTGCTTGCCTACCTCTCTGATGCTATGTCTAGACTGCAGATTTCTTTTGGAAGAACTTTTTTTTGGAAGAGATCTTCTGAAAAAATTTCTTCCGAAAGAGTGTGTCCACATGCAAAAGTGCATTGAAAAAGTGATCTGTTTTTTCGAAAGATAGTGTCCACACTGAATGGACAGTATCTCACATTTAAGCTATGATTACTATGGGTGGAGTGGGCACCTGTGCTTTTTCCTCTTTTCTCTTCTTTCAAAATAACTCCCTCTTCCCCGTCCACATGCCTTTTTTCCAAAAGAGCTCTTTCGGAAAAAGGCTTCTTCCTTGTAGAAAGAGGATTACCAACACTGGAAAAACCCCTCTGTTCTTTTGATTTACTTCTGAAAGAACGTGATTGCAGTGTGGACGTAACTCAGGTTTTGTCAGAAAAATGGCTTTTTTTCTGACAAAATTCTGTGATGTAGTGTGATGGGGAGGACAAAGCCCGACCTCCCCACTGGAAACCTTTCAGCACCCTGGCCAGTAGCAGGAGTGGTGGAGAGGTCCTCTGAGCAGGGTAGAAGGGCAGCCTTCACAACAGCCAATCAGGAGGCAGCAGGCTGCTATATAAGGAACTGCTAGCTAAGGCCTGTCAGTTCGTTCCTGGAGTGCAACCCAGGCAGACCTCTGGGCTGACTGGGGAACACCAGAACTTTGGACAGGTCCAAGTAGGAGCTGGGCCTCAAAACTGAGAGGAGCTAGATCCTGCAGCTAAAGGCTAGCCAACAACAACTTTGCAGAACCCTGGACAAGGGGAATTCAGCAACAAGGCCCTAGAGAAGGGCTGGATGAAATGGCATCCCAGGGAAGTGGCCCAGGGATGTGACCACAACTACAGACTTTGAAACTTGGCAGGTAACTGCTATGCATAGGGTCCCTGGGCTGAGACCCAGTGGAGTGGGTGGGCCTGGGTCCCTCCCAACCCTCCTGCAAACCACACGCATGCAAGAGGGGTAAAGAAGAGGCCTGAACCCTGGCCACAGACTGGACATTGACTCACCCGCAGACAGGCGAGTAAATATTGCGAGACTCCCTTCAGCCACCAAGGGGCAGTTGCACACAGGACTGAACCTTGCAGACATACCCTGAGAGAAAGCAAAGCATTTCCTCTGTGTGCTCTGATTGCCCTGCATTTGGACACCAACAGCACTCTCTGCCATGGAGCCAGAGCTGCCTCTGGGCACACGATGGCCCCACACTGCCATGCTGCAGTTTCTGCAGGCTGTCTTCATGGACCTGCATGAGCTTGACCTTGAGCTCATCTTTGAGAACCTCTGCCTGTGTGTGGAAATGATACCTTTGCAACCACACCCCATGGTGGAGCGACACCTCTGGAGGCTGGACACCAATTCCGACTGGTGGGACTGGCTGGTGATGGAGCAATGGGATGACCAGCAGTGGGTCCAAAACTTCTGCATGAGGAAGGAGGCATTCCTGGAGCTGTGTGCCTGGCTCGCCCCTGCTCTCAGACAACCGGACACCCAGATGTGACCTGCCATTCCCCAAGAGAAGTCAGTCACCATGGCTATCTGGAAGCTCTCCATGCCGAACAGTTACTGGTCCATGGGCAACCAGTTCGGCATGGGGAAATCAACTATCAGGGCCCTTGTCATGCAGATATGGTGCTCTTGGGCTGCAGTCCCTGGAGGGGGGAGTATTAGAAAGGGGGACCCTAGAGAAAGGAAAGTTTCGGGGTGCATGGGGTAGGGGTGGGAGTGGCAGGGGTAAGTTCTGCTCCCTGGGAGTTCTACAGTCCTGTCCTCACACAGCCCTGAGGGGGGGACAGGCTTTATAGGAGGTGGCTCCTGGGTTGTTTGTAAGGAGGAAGGATGGGGGGGCTCAGGGATTTCCTAAGGGTCCCCCTTTGATTCTCTGTTTTGTTTCTTTGTTTGTCTCCTTCTGCAGGTAGGGAGGACCATTAACACAGTCTTGCTGCACAGGGTCATTCGCCTGGGAGACCTGGACCCCAGCATGGCTGGATTTGCCACCGTGGGCTTCCCCAACTGTGTCTGTGGGGCTATTGATGGCACACACATCCCCACCCGAGCCCCCAGCCACCAGGCAGTATAGTACATAAACCGCAAGGGATATTTTTCTATGGTCCTGCAGGCCCTGGTTGACCACCGTGGCCAGTTTATGGACATCTTTGTAGGCTGTTTGTGGAAGGTGCACAACACCCACATCTTCTACAACTCAATGGGTAAGTGGAGAACATGGAGACCTGGGAGATGGGTCAGAAATGGGAGGGAGCATGGGCTATAATAGCTGAGAGAGGAGGGTCAGGGCAAAACTGGGAGGCAAGATCAAATCAGTATGGGTATGTCTACACTACAAAGTTAATTCGAACTAACAGCCGTTAGTTCAAATTAACTTTCATAGCGTCTATACATACAAACCGCTGGTTCAAACTTAATTTGAACTAGCGGAGCACTTAATTCGAACTAGGTAAACCTCATTCTACGAGGACTAACGCCTAGTTCGAATTAAGTAGTTCGAATTAAGGGCTGTGTAGCCACTTAATTCGAACTAGTTGGAGGCTAGCCCTTCCCAGCTTGCCCTGGTGGCGAACTCTGGGCCAAACCAGGGAAACTTTTCTGCCCCACTCCCAGCCCCAGAGCCCTTAAAGGGGCACGGTCTGGCTACAGTGCTCGTGCCAGTTGCAAGCTTGCCAGCACCCAGCCAGCAGACCCTGCACCTGGCACGGCATGAGCCAGCCACCCGCTACCACCCAGCCCTCCGTCTCTTCCCAGGACCAGGATGGCAGCTCCCAGGAGCCTGCCCAGGGCCACAAGAGGCGGGCGCCCGCCTGGTCTAGTGTGGAGATCGTAGACCTCATCGAGGTTTGGGGGGAGGCCTCCAACGTCCACGACCTCCACACTAGGCACAGGAATGTGGCCGTCTAGGGCAGGATAGCTGCCAGCCTGGCCACCAAAGGCCACATGCGAACCCAGGAGCAGGTTTGCATGAAAATCAAGTTGGTCCGGTGAGACCCCCGACTCTGAGCCCTGAGCTTAGAACATAAGAACAGCCGTACTGGGTCAGACCAAAGGTCCATCTAGCCCAGTAGCCTGTCTGCCGACAGCGGCCAACAACAGGTTCCCCGGAGGGGATGGACCGAAGACAATGACCAAGCAATTTGTCTCGTGCCATCCATCTCCAGCCTTCCACAAACAGAGGCCAGGGACACCATTCCTACCCCCCAGCTAATAGCACTCCATGGACCCAACCTCCATGAATTTATCTAACTTCTCTTTAAACTCTGTTATAGTTCTAGCCTTCACAGCCTCCTGTGGCAAGGAGTTCCACAGGTTGACTATGTGCTGTGTGAAGAAGAACTTTCGCTTATTAGTTTTAAACCTGCTGTCCATTCATTTCATTTGGTGTCCTCTAGTCCTTCTATTATGGGAACTAATGAAGAACTTTTCTTTATTCACCCTCTCCACACCATTCATGCTTTTATAGACCTCTATCATATCCCTCCTCAGTCTCCTCTTTTCTAAGCTGAAAAGTCCCAGTCTCTTTAGCCTCTCTTCATATGGGACCTGTTCCAAACCCCTAATCATTGTAGTTGCCCTTTTCTGAACCCTTTCCAAGGCCAAAATATCTTTTTTCAGGTGAGGAGACCACATCTGTACACAGTACTGAAGATATGGCGTACCATAGTTTTAGACTTCCCCTCCTGCTTCCCCCTTCCAGCTCCCTCCTCACAGGTTTCCCCCTCCCCTCTTGCACCCTCTCTCTTCCCCTCTCCCACCTCCTTTTCCCAGTCTCCCCAGAGGTTAATCCCCCCCCCCCAGTTTTGTTAAATAAAGAGAGTTTCTATTTTTGAACACGTGTCCTTTATTTTTTACATCAGGAAGGGGGGGCTAGGGAGGGGTAAGTGGAAGGAGGTGAGGGAGGAATGGGGCACGAGCCCCCGATGCGAAGGACTGGGGTGGCTCTGCGGGCTCCTTGGGGTGGAAGCTCTCCTGCAGGGCCTCCTGGATCTTGACAGGCCCCCGATTGACCCCCCCGGATGGCAGCCTGCGGGAAGTGCAGCCGGGCTGATGGCCGAGTGCTGTGATGTACCGAGTGAGGGCACTCAGGGCACACCAAGTCAGGACTGATTTGCTGTCCCTCATTGAGGTAGACAAGCAAGCGGGAAACCCTGAGAACTGTCTGTCCGGGGTGGGGGTCGGGTCCCTTTAAGCACATCCCTCGGCTAGCCTGAGGCAGCAGCTCCACACTCTAAGTCCTAACCTGATGCCCTGCCGGCACTGGTTCCGGCCAGCCTTAACTTCGGTTCAGGGTCCACTCAATGTGGACATGCTATTTCGAATTAGCAAAACGCTAATTCGAATTAGTTTTTAGGTCTAGATGCACTAATTCGAATTAGCTTAGTTTGAATTAACTAATTCGAATTAAGTTAGTTTGAATTAGTGCTGTAGTGTAGACATACCCTATCTTAGATGCCTATATACAAATGCAAGAAGTATGGGTAATAAGCAGGAAGAACTGGAAGTGCTAATAAATAAATACAACTATGTCATTGCTGGCATCACAGAAAATTGGTGGGATAATACACATGACTGGAATGTTGGTATGGAAGGGTACAGCTTGCTCAGGAAGGATAGACAGGGAAAAAGGGAGGAGATGTTGCCTTATATATTAAAAATATACACACTTGGACTGAGGTGGAGATGGACATAGGAGACGGAAGTGTTGAGAGTTTCTGGGTTAGGCTAAAAGGGGTAAAAAACAAGGGTGATGTCATGCTAGGAGTCTACTACAGGCCACCTACCCAGGTGGAAGAGGTGGATGAGGCTTTTTTTAAACAACTAACAAAATCATCCAAAGCCCAAGATTTGGTGGTGATGGGGGACTTCAACTATCCAGATATATGTTGGAAAAATAACACAGTGGGGCACAGACTATCCAATAAGTTCTTGGACTGCATTGGTGACAACTTTTTATTTCAGAAGGTTGAAAAAGCTACCAGAGGGGAAGCTGTTCTAGATTTGATTTTAACAAATAGGGAGAAACTGGTTGAGAATTTGAAAGTGGAAGGCAGCTTGGGTGAAAGTGATCATGAAATCATAGAGTTCACAATTGTAAGGAAGGGTAGAAGGCAGAACAGCAAAATAGAGACAATGGATTTCAGGAAGGCAGATTTTGGTAAGCTCAGAGAGCTGATAGGTAAGATCCCAGGGGAAACAAGACTGAGGGGGAAAACAACTGAGGAGACTTGGCAGTTTTTCAAAGGGACATTGTTAAGGGCCCAAAAGCAAGCTATTTCGCTGCATAGGAAAGATAGAAAATATGGCAAAAGACCGCCTTGGCTTAACCACGAGATCTTGCATGATCTAAAAATAAAAAAGGAGTCATATAAAAAAATGGAAAGTAGGACAACTTACAAAGGATGAATATAGGCAAACAACACAGGAATTCAGGGGCAAGATTAGAAAGGCAAAGGCACAAAATGAGCTCAAACTAGCTTCAGGAATAAAGGGAAACAAGAAGACTTTTTATAAATACATTAGAAGCAAGAGGAAGACCAAGGACAGGGTAGGCCCACTGGTCAGTGAGGAGGGAGGAACAGTAACAGGAAACTTGGAAATGGCAGAGATGCTTAATGACTTCTTTGTTTTGGTCTTCACTGAGAAGTCTGAAGGAATGCCTAACATAGTGAATGCTAGTGGGAAGGGGGTAGGTTTAGAAGATAAAATAAAAAAAGAACAAGTTAAAAATCACCTAGAAAAGTTAGATGCCTGCAAGTCACCAGGGCCTGATAAAATGCATCCTAGAATACTTAAGGAGCTGATAGAGGAGGTATTTGAGCCTCTAGCTATCATCTTTGGAAAATCATGGGAGACAGGAGAGATTCCAGAAGACTGGAAAAGGGCACATATAGTGCCCATCTATAAAAAGGGAAATAAGAACAACCCAGGAAACTACAGACCAGTTAGTTTAACTTCTGTGCCAGGGAAGATAATGGAGCAAGTAATTAAGGAAATCATCTGCAAACACTTGGAAGGTGGTAAGGTGATAGGGAACAGCCAGCATGGATTTGTAAAGAACAAATCATGTCAAACCAATCTGATAGCTTTCTTTGATAGGATAACGAGTCTTGTGGATAAGGGAGAAGTGGTGGATGTGGTATACCTAGACTTTAGTAAGGCATTTGATATGGTCTTGCATGATATTCTTATCAATAAACTAGGCAAATACAACTTAGATGGAGCTACTATAAGGTGGGTGCATAACCGGCTGGATAACCGTACTCAGAGAGTAGTTATTAATGGTTCTCAATCGTGCTGGAAAGGTATAACAAGTGGGGTTCTGCAAGGGTCTGTTTTGGGACCCGCTCTGTTCAATATCTTCATCAACGATTTAGATATTGGCATAAAAGTACGCTTATTAAGTTTGCAGATGATACCAAGCTGGGAGGGAACATAAGAACATAAGAATGGCTGTACTGGGTCAGACCAAAGGTCCATCTAGCCCAGTAGCCTGTCTGCCGACAGCGGCCAGCACCAGGTGCCCCAGAGAGGGTGGACCAAAGACAATGATCAAGCGATTTATCTCCTGCCATCCCTCTCCAGCCTCTGACAAACAGAGGCCAAGGACACCATTTTATCCCCTGGCTAATAGCCTTTTATGGACCTAACCTCCATGAAATTATCTAGCTTCTCTTTAAACTCTATTATAGTCCTAGCCTTCACAGCCTCCTCTGGCAAGGAGTTCCACAGGCTGACTACACGCTGTGTGAAGAAGAACTTTCTTTTATTAGTTTTAAACCTGCTACCCATTAATTTCATTTGGTGTCCTCTAGTTCTTCTATTTAGGGAACTAATAAATAACTTCTCTTTATCGGCCCTCTCCACACCGCTCATGATTTTATATACCTCTATCATATCCCCCCTCAGTCTCCTCTTTTCTAAACCGAAAATCCCAGTCGCTTTAACCTCTCCTCATATGGGACCCGTTCCAAACTCCGAATCATTTTAGTTGCCCTTTTCTATCCCTTTCTTAATAAGTCCTAGCATCCTATTTGCCTTTTTGACCACCGCTGCACACTGCGTGGAAGTTTTCAGAGAACTGTCCACGATAACTCCAAGATCTTTTTCCTGATTTGTCGTAGCCAAATTAGCCCCCATCATACTGTACGTATAGTTGGGGTTATTTTTCCCGATGTGCATTACTTTACACTTATCCACATTAAATTTCATTTGCCATTTTGTTGCCCAACCACTCAGTTTGGTGAGATCTTCTTGGAGTCCCTCACAGTCTGCTTCTGTCTTGACTATCCTAAACAGTTTGGTATCATCTGCAAACTTTACCACCTCACTGCTTACCCCTTTCTCCAGATCATTTATGAATAAGTTGAACAGGATTGGTCCTAGGACCGACCCTTGGGGGACACCACTAGTTACCCCTCTCCATTCTGAAAATTTACCATTTATTCCTACCCTTTGTTTCCTGTCTTTTAACCAGTTCTCAATCCAAGAAAGGACCTTCCCTCTTATCCCATGGCCATGTAATTTACACAAGAGCCTTTGGTGAGGGACCTTGTCAAAGGCTTTCTGAAAATCTAAGTATACTATATCTACTGGATCCCCCTTGTCCACATGTTTGTTAACCCCTTCAAAGAACTCTAATAGATTAGTAAGACAGGATTTCCCTTTACAGAAACCATGTTGACTTTTGTCCAACAAATTATGTTCTTCTACATGCTTCACAATTTTATTCTTTACTATTGTTTCGACTAATTTGCCCGGTACTGAAGTTAGACTTACCGGTCTGTAATTGCCCGGATCACCTCTGGAGCCCTTTTAAAATATTGGTGTCACGTTAGCTACCTTCCAGTCATTAGGTACAGAAGCCGATTTAAGGGATAGGTTACAAACCACAGATAATAGTTCAGCAATTTCCCATTTGAGTTCTTTTAGAACCCTTGGATGAATGCCATCCGGTCCCGGAGATTTGTTAACATTAAGTTTTTCTATTTGTTCCAAAACCTACTCTAATGACACTTCAATCCAGGACAGTTCCTCAGATTCATCACCCACAAAGGACGGTGCAGATTTGGGAATCTCCCCAACGTCCTCAGCCGTGAAGACTGAAGCAAAGAAATCATTTAGTTTCTCCGCAATGGCTTTATCGTCCTTGATTGCGCCTTTTATAGTTCGATCGTCTAGGGGACCCACAGGTTTTTTAGCAGGCTTCCTGCTTCTAATGTACTTAAAAAACATTTTGTTATTTCTTTTTGAGTTTTTGGCTAGCTGTTCCTCAAAATCTTTTTTTGCTTTTCTTATTACATTTTTACATTTGATTTGACAGTGTTTATGTTCCTTTCTATTTATCTCACTAGGATTGGACTTCCACTTCTTAAAAGATGCCTTTTTGTCCCTCACTGCTTCTTTTACATGGTGGTTAAGCCACGGTGACACTTTTTTAGGTCTCTTGCTATGTTTTTTAATTTGGGGTATACATTTAAGTTGGGCCTCTATTATGGTGTCTTTAAAAAGTTTCCATGCAGCTTGCAGCGATTTGGCTCTAGTCACTGTGCCTTTTAATTTCTGTTTAACTAGCCTCCTCATTTTTGTGTACTTTCCCTTTTTGAAATTAAATGCCAGGGTGCTGGACTGCTGAGGGATTGTAACTGCTTTGGAGGATAGGGTCATAACTGAAAATGATCTGGACAAATTGGAGAAATGGTCTGAGGTAAACAGGATGAAGTTTAATAAAGACAAATGCAAAGTGCTCCACTTAGGAAGGAACAGTCCGTTTCACACATACAGAATGGGAAGCGACTGTCTAGAAAGGAGTACGGCAGAAAGGGATCTAGGAGTCATAGTGGACCACAAGCTGAATATGAGTCAGCAGTGTGATGCTGTTGCAAAAAAAGCAAACATGATTCTGGGATGCATTAACAGTGAATGTGTGTTGTGAGCAAGACACGAGAAGTCATTCTTCCGCTCTACTCTGCGCTAGTTAGGCCTCAGTTGGAGTATTGTGTCCAGTTCTGGGCAGCGGATTTCAAGAAAGATATGCAGAAATTGGAGAGGGTCCAGAGAAGAGCAACAAGAATGATTATAGGTCTAGAGAACATGACCTATGAAGGAAGGCTGAAAGAATTGGGTTTGTTTAGTTTAGAAAAGAGAAGATTGAGGGGGGGACAGGATAGCAGTTTTCAGGTATCTAAAAGGGTGTCATAAGTAGGAGGGAGAAAACTTGTTCATCTTGGCCTCTGAGGATAGAACAAGAAGCAATGGGCTTAAACTGCAGCAGGGGAGGTTAAGGTCAGGGTGACGGGGCGGGTGACCTCCGCCCCACAGAGGCAGACCCGACCCGCACTGACCCCACGGTCATGCTCGCGCTCCTGGGGGCAGCCCAGGAAGTGCGGGTGGCGTGCGGCCTCTGTACTGCCGCCGCCTCTCAGCTGAGAGGCGGGGGAGGGGCCAGAGCGGAGTACCGGCCAGCGCGCCAGAGCCGGGCGCACTGCGCGTGAGCTGCGACATGCGCAGCGGCTGACGTCACGCCGAGGGGATGCCGGCATGGCCCATTTTAAACCCGGGAGAGAAGGATCCTGGGGAAGGAAGCCGAGGGAGGAGGAGAGGAGAGAGTAGGCTACCCGGGGAGAGGAGGACTCCGGGGAAGGAGCCCGCTCCGGGGAGGGGCTGCCCCGGACTGAGAACTGGATCCACGTGGACGACAGTGGGTCTAGGGAGTGACCGTGGGCTAGGAAGTAGCCCAGGGTGGGGCGTGGAGCCGGTGAGCTGGTGTGTTGCGGGCGTTAGCCCTGCCGGCTGGACAGGTTCCAGCGAACCTTTCCTTAGGGCCCTGGGCTGGGGCCTGTGAGAGAGGGCGGGCCTGGGCCCCCCTACCCCCACGCCCCAGCAATAACGGGCGAACAAAGCGCCTAGCAACAGGCCTGAGCGCACGAGGGACACTAAGGACCTACCCCAGGGCGGGGAAAGCGCAAGTGGGGGCGTCTAAGTACGTGCCTGACTGGGCAGGGCTGACGCCCCACTTGTACAGTCGGACATTAGGAAAAAGTTCCTAACTGTCAGGGTAGTTAAACACAGGAATAAATTGCCCAGGGAGGTTGTGGAATCTCCATCTCTGGAGATTTTTAAGAGTAGTTTAGATAAATGTCTATCAGGGATGGTCTAGACTGTACTTGGTCCTGCCATGAGGGCAGGGGACTGGACTCGATGACCTCTCGAGGTCCCTTCCAGTCCTTGTATTCTATGATGCTATGATTCAAGCCTCTACCATAAACTGGAGGCTGACACCTTCTTCCCCGAGCGCAACATCAGGGTCGGGGACATTGAAACGCCACTGTGCATTGTGGGGGACATAGCCTACCCCCTCATGCCGTGGCTGATGAAGCCATACACTGGCCACCTGGACCCCATCAAGGACCTGTTCAATGGCTGCCTGGGCAGGGGCTTGCATGCAGATCGAATGCAGCTTCCTCTACTTGAAGGCGAGGTTCAGATGCCTCCTGACCTGCCTGCATGTGGGGGAGCAGAACATCCCCCAGGTGATATCTGTTTGTTGTGTGCTCTACCACATCATGGAGAGGAAGGGGG
The DNA here is from genome assembly GCA_032595735.1 of Pelochelys cantorii. NCBI lineage: Eukaryota > Metazoa > Chordata > Testudines > Trionychidae > Pelochelys > Pelochelys cantorii. The sequence goes on from CM064340.1 coordinate 29,433,206, forward strand.
AGGCCTTCCTTCTGGGGTGGGGGGCAGAGGCCAGCCGGGAGGGACATCAAGTGGGGGTGCATATCTGGGAGGGCCTGAGGGAGAGTTTCTTCCAAGAACCACAGTAACTCTTCCCGGGGCCTCTCCTCTAGGGGCCTGTGCCTTGTCCCTGTCTGCCTTTCCTCCAACAACCCCTCCCTTTCCCCCTCCACCTCTCATCTCTGCACACACAATAAAAACAACTTTTGTTTGAAAAAAAAGAACTGTTTGCTTATTTGGGATAGAACTAACTGGGGAGGAGTGTGGTTGAGAACCTGGAAATAGGGATGGGGGAGAGGGCAGAGAACCTTGGAGTGGGGAGGGGGAGAGAAACTTGGAGGGGGAAGGAGGGGCTCAGGGTTGGGACCTCTGTGACCTCGGGGGTGGGAGTGTCCAGGGAGGATAGGGGGATAGGCGGGGGTGGAGGTGGGGAGGCTGCAGTGGGATCAGGCATGGGAAGGGTAGCAGGGACTGGGGCAGGATCAGGAACTGGAACTGGTTCTGGGTAAGTCAGGAGCTCCCAGACAGTTGCACACATGTTGTGTCCCTGCTGCAGCAGCTCAGTCCACATCTAGTCCCATGACTGTACACTCTCCTGGACCTTCTGGGCCGGCGTTTGCTGCATGTCCCATAGGATAGAGATGTGTTCCCTCATGAGGTCTCCCTGTGGCTCACCCAGGGTCGGGCGGCTGGCTTGGCTGGTGTCAATTGCCCCACAGTCATGGTGGGTCTGGCTGGGGACAATAAAGAGAGATGGTCAGTCATCCCTGGAGACTCTGTTCCAGAAGTCTTGCTCTCATCTGTGAGCTGAGAGCAACAATTCCCAGGTCAGAGGAAGGTGAAGTCCCAGGAGCAAAGCCATGTGTAGCCTGAGCAGTGGGCCCTGCCTTAGAGGGGACCAGAGGTCCCCAGGGGACCATGCTCCTGGCCCTCCAACTCCCTCATCCCACAGACAAGCAGGCAGGGGAAATGGCTGGCCACACTGGGATCCAATGGCCAGGAGTGGGGCCTTGAGCAGCCTGGGCTTCCACCTTGCAGTGCTGTCCCCGGGAGTGGGTGCTGCCTCGAGTCTGCAGGCATGCTCATGTGCGGCACTCCAGAGTGTGTGTGTGTGTGTGTGTGTGTGTGTGTGTGTGTGTGTGTCCCCTTGTCCCCAGCCATCTTCCAGCAGTGGCTTGTGGTGGGATGGCATCCTCCCCCAGGGGTCAGAGTGTAGGTGGCCTCCTCAGAGCCTGTGAACAGGAGCCCAGGGGTGGTCCAGTGCTGCCTCCTGCAGCTGTGTGGCACAGACTGGTGCTGCACGTGCATCCACGTGCATGGACTGCAGCGCAATGGCCAGACCGAGAGGGCTGAGCGATGATCGCACCCCAGCTCCTCAGCGCCCACCACCCCCACCCTGGGTGTGTAAAAAACAAAGATCCTGATGATCCCTCCCTGGCCTCGGAGGATTCCTGGGATGCATTCAGGCTGTGGGGTACTGGCTCCAATGTGAGTGTGGTCAAGGTGCTCGCCGTTTCCTCCTCCTCCTCTTCCTTCTCCTCCTCCTCGTGGGCTAGGACCCCTGGGCATCTCCAGCCCTGAGTCCACCACCAGGGGTGGGGGGAGAGGCTGCACCGGCCCCCAGGATGTAGTGCAGGTCATCAAAATAGAGGCAGGAGTGGGGTCCTGTCCCAGAGCATGAGCTGTGCTCCCTCGCACCAGTGTAGCCCTGCTGGAGCTCCTTTACTTTACTACGAATGTGCTCCAGGTTCCTAGTGTGGCCCTTTGTGGCCAGGCTCTCAGCCATCCGGCCATAGATGTCGGCGTTGCACCATCTTGAGCGGAGATCCTGGAGGTTCTCCTTGTCGCCCCACACCTCAAGGAGAGCCAGGATCTCTGCCCCAGACCAGGACGGTGCAGCCTTTTGCAGCCCCTGGCAGGCTCCTGGGAGCCCTGTGCATGCTCTCTGGGATGGACAGGGGACTTCTGAGGGGCTTGTGGCTGGGATATGGTGTCCAGATGACAGGCAATGTGAGTTACGCTGTGGCTGGAGGCTCTGAGGGCTGGCTTCCTGGCACAGGCCCTGTCATGTCCTCTCTGTCTACAACTTTAAGAGCTCCAGGGAAACAGGAACTATAGAGTTGTGATGAGTGTGGAGTGGCCAGAAGGCACTTGTGGGATTCCCTGGAGGCCTCTTTTTTTGACAAAACTTCCTATTCCACATCCACACACACCCTCTTCTGAAAAAGCTTTTTCAGAAAAGGCCTTATTCCTCATGGAATGAAGTTTACTGACATTGGAAAAAGCCGACCAGTATTTCGAATTTCTTTCAAAACAATGCAGTTGCTTTGTGGTAATAATGACTGTTATTCCAGAAAAAAGTGCAGTGTAGATGCACCCTTACTTTAACCCATGAGCTGCTATAGTAACTTCAGTCAGACTAGTTACTTAAATAAATTTCCATGCCATGGTTCTGGTTCCAAAAGCTTCTTTTAGGAAGTTGTCTGCACATGTTCAATTGTCTCTCTCACCTCCTCTAGTTAGACAAGACATTCATTCACTTTCAGGAGTATTGTTGCTCTAGTGACTCAGCTGCATTATTTTTCATCACAGTTTTAATGATGTTCCATAAGGTGATAAAGTTAACAGCTGGAGAGTGAAACTGTACTGCCACACTAACACATTGCTATTTTGCTGTTGTCAGTTTCCCAGCTAGTCAATTCATTTTTCTTATCAGGTTTCCAAACTTTTTTGTCTGTTAAAGGCTAGATTCACAAAAAGGAACCTATTCTCAAGTTGAAATGCCTAACTTTAGGTGCCCCATTGCCTAGTGGACAACACAGCCCCAGGGAAGATGCCCAGGCTCCCTGTAGAATGCTATCGTGAATAGGAGCTGAAAAGGAGAGTCCGACTTACCTAGACAGTGAGGAAAGGGTTAAGCAACTCTGGAGATGCACCGGAGGGAGGGGCTTTCGGCATTCATCCAATGAAATGGAGATAAGGATTTTCAAACCTAGAGAGGGGTTTTTTTTCTCCTCCGTTGTTCTGGGTCAGAGCAGTTTTTCCCCAGGAAAGACAGACTCTCCCAGGAACAGACTCTTTGAATTCATTGAAATGTGTAAGTAGGGAAAGTTTAGATAAGTCTGTCAGGTTTTATTGTTTTCCTTGTTTGGGGGGTTGGAAATCATGCCTGAGCTGGTTAATTGTTTTTCTTTTTTGTAACTAAGAATTGCAGCCCAGGAATTCTGCCTGAGTCTATTTCACTCCATGGCTTTTAACACCCAGACATTTACTCTTCCGAAAGAGGAGGTTTTTCTGAAATTTGGCCCACTGTAGACGGGCCAAATTTCGGAAAAGCCTCTAGCGACAAAACTATCTGAAAAAGGTACACAAATTGTGGAGCGCAATTTGTGTACCTTTCTCTGATAAAAAGCAGCAGTGTAGACATAGCCTAAGTTACCCAGGAGGAGCAGAGCTTCATTTTTCTCTGTGGATTATCTCTGCTTGTTTTCCCAACTCCAAGCAAAACAGAGGTTGGGGCAGGGGAGAGAGCTTTGCCTCAGGAAGGGGATTCCAAGTGATCACTTTCCTGGAAAAGGATTTATTTTTATTTACATTTGGTGGTGGCAGTGACCAATCGTCTTTCTTTTTGGGTCTCAGGGAAATTGAGACCAGACAAGTTTGTCTCTGGGGGTACATCTAGACTGCATTCCTATATCCCAAAACAGCAATGTCGCATCTTTAAAAGTGCCCACTATTTCCCAAAATAGTGGGCGCGCTATTCCAGCATCCCTGTAACCCTCATTCCACAAGGGCTAAGGGATTTGTCGGAGTAGTGCCTTATTTTGAAATTTGGCGCTATGTAGACAGTGCCAAATTTCAAAATAAACTCTTTCGACTTAGACTCGGAATAAGCGACACAATTTGTGTAGTGCAAATTGTGTAGCTTATTCTGACAGAAGGGTGCTGTCTAGACACTCCCCATTGGAGTTACAGAGACAGATTTTTACAGAGTTTATTCTGCTAGCTGGCCCCCATATCTACACTTGAAGTGCCAGGTTGGTGAATTGAGGCATGACAAATGCACAAGGGGAGTTATGCATCTGATAATAGGATCCAAAAAAGCCACTAAGTTGAGCAAAGAACTATCCAACCTACCCAACATGAAAGTAATTTAAATACTTATGTCTGAGTAAGAAGGAAGTGCCTATCTCTGCTTGTTGTTCATAGGGATGCACTCTTTCCTGGAGTTTGGTGCACAAGCCTTTTCTTGAAAAACACAGAGAGGGTGGTGCCAGTGACTCCCTTATCTGAACAGTCATTAGGCCAGAAAACATCTCATGCTGTGTCCTAGTGGTTGAGACATTTAGCTGGGGGGCATGGAGGTGGGAGAGCCCAGTTCAAGTCCCTGCTTCCATGACTATTCTACTAAAGTAGAACATATCTGATAGGCAAGCTTGAAAAACACCCACCACAGAATACCCCACAGCTCATGGACACTCTTCTGAGAAATAAGAGTTGTGAATTCAAATCCCTGTTCCACATCAGTTGGACAATAACAGATCTCCCATGTCCTGGGTGAGTGCCCTAACCTAGTGCTTAATTTGTGTAGGTCCCTCCTACTATAGGAGCCTCTGATTTTTATTGGGAAGATCCTGTGTGCTTCAATCTAGCCTTGGAGACTACAACTTCCATCATGCCTTGGGGAAAAAGAGGAAACTACTTTCTTCCAAGCAGTGCAGAAAGAGCATGCACTAGATGGTAAGTCCATTTTGGAGAGAGGAGCCAGGTTGCTGGTGTGGAGCTCCATCCAGATCAAGTTCTACTCCTGGGAATGTAGACCCTGCTGCTGAGAGCCTGCTAGGGCCTTGATCAAGCAGGGAGCTTCAGAGGCTGTTGAGAGTTATCCCTGAAGGGGAGAGACTCTGACTGAGAAGGGCCTGCAGGGATGGAACTGTGAGTACCTGGGACTGTTGTTTGGAAAAGTGCTTGTAAGGGAAGGAGCACAGCAGAAACACTGAATCTGAGGAGAGGCAGAGTGATCTGCCCAGTGAACCAGGACCTAGAGCTGCTGGCATTTGGTGGGATCAGCTCCAGTCTTCAGAAGTGGTTACACAGCTTGTTGTCTTGGCTGGACTGATTCACATAACCTACAAAGTTTCTCCTCTCCAGCTGCAGATCTTCAGGCATGCCCATGGAAGCATCTGGGACTTTGAAGTCCAGATAAGTGTACACTCAGGGGTGAGGTAAATTATGTCATTGTAAATGCCAGTAACATAAGTTTCGTTTATTGCTGTATGCTCCATTTGTTACTTGATTTTATTCAACTGCACACTGTGAATTTAAATCAGGAGTGATATTTAATTTAAACCTGGTTTCTTTAAGCTGTTAAGTAAAGGTGTGTAAAATCTACTTTAACCACGTTAGATGTATATTATCTGTAATTGGTATTTTTAGTTAGTCATGCCACAGATCATAACTAGAAAGGGTTTATTCCTGGAGGTTTCCAAGGCACCACCATATTTTTAATTTCTTTAGAAGTAAGGGATAGCAGCAGAGTGGTAGATAGAGGATTCCCACCTATCCAACTTCACCACTAGGTTACTCAAGGATTTCCTTTAATATCAAAACCTTCAAGATAGGGACTCAACGAATCATTAGGGAAAGTCAGTTACAGTGCTCACTTCTGGATCTTAAAGCAACTCCCCCCTGCCCCTGCCCTGCACTCTTAAAGGGAGAGAGAGGATCTGGCACGCAAAGACACTGGCTCAAGCTCTGGTCCCCTGCCGGGTCTCAGGACAACCCCTCCCCCCCACTGCCGATCTGCATTCTGAAAGGGACAGAGCAGTACAGCAGCCTGTCCCGTGGGTCTCTCTCAGCACAAGTCACCCATTGCCACTCGGCATTTTTAAAGGGAGAGAGCAGTGCCCTGTCCCTTTAAAAATGCAGAGTGGCAGCGGGGGGTGGAGGAACTTGTGCTGAGACCTACAGGACCTGCTGCCACTGCTTTGTCCCTTTAAAAATGCAGAGTGGCAAGGGGGATAGAGGTTTGTGCTGGGATTGACCTGCAGGACCGGCTGCCATTGCTTTGTCCCTTTCAGAATGCAGAGTGCCAGCGGGGGGGGGGGGCGGGGGGGCGCGGGCGGGGAGAGTGATCAAATAGTCAATAGTGCTACCCGACAAGCTCCTGATTATCGGGTAGTCAACTACTCAATTACTCGTTCACATCCCTACTTCAAGAACCCAGGTGAGCATTGCCTGTTCCCAAGTGACCCAGGGAGGAAAGAGGAGGTTACATTTGTAAAGAAAGAGATGCTGGAGCTTATGCATTTAGGTGCCAGGCTCAAGCAATTTTTTCTTCTTTCAAAACTGATGCAGCAAGCCCAGGGATGTTTGGGCTTTGAATGACTATGCACAGAGGTTTCTGGGCCATGTCCTGGAAAGCTCTGGCACAAATTTAGCACTGCCTTAACCTCTGGGATAAAGATTATAACAACATCTCCTCCTCTGGCATTTTCTATAGTGCCAAATTTTTACATGGCATTTGAGCAGGCTTACCAGATCGAGTCCTGCAGGCAAGATATGCAGGGGAATACCTCATTTGAGACTCTACCAAGGGTTAGTGTGAGTGAGGCAAGTGGGCAGCTATATGTGTGTATAGTGGCAGATTTATAGGTGCCTAGGAAATCTAGGTGACAGGTTTAATCACAGAAGTCCCCTTGGGGTCATCTCCCGATGTGCTGATCATATCACTGATGCCTGCCTTCTTTCCCCCTGGGACTCCCCACTACACTGTCCTGCTCTGACAGAAGCTCTAGTCTCCCCTAGCAAAGGAACAGAGTTGGGATAACCAGCACCCTGCAGAGCAGCATAAACAATGAATCAGTTCAGCTCCAGGAGGGCTCAGCTATAGGGGTTCAGTACTCAGTAAACTAACCCCTTAAAGGGACCAATACCCCAAACAAATACATCTTGTTCTGTATAATGTTCACCCACTTTATCAATGAAAGAGATATGCACAATAGTTGCTGTCCCTCATCCCAGGTAACAATTATTTACACATTTATAAACAAAAGTGTTTTATTAAGTATAAAAAGTAGGATTTAAGGGGTTGGAAGTGAAAACAGTCAGATCAAAGTAAATTACTAAATTAAAATTAACAAAAAATGCTAGCTAGTTCTAATCCACTAAGAAACTTGTTACATGAAAATTCTTACACTAAACAGCTGTTCTCATCTCAGCCCTGGTCTACACTAGGAATTTAGGTCAAATTTAGCAGCATAGGCTTAATTTTCTAAACAGTGAGTCCACACTACCAAGCTTGTTCCATTGACTTTAAGGGCTGCTGAAGTCTACTTTGGTACTCTTGCTTTCATGAAAAGTAACACAAAATTCAACCTTGCATGGTCAAATTTATGGTAGTGTAGACCCAGCATTGTGAAAATCAACATTTTTGGCCTCCAGGCGGCATCCCACAGTGCTCTGCTGTGACCTCTCTGGCTAGAACTTGCGACTCTACTGCTCACCAGGTGAACAGGAAAAGCTCCAGGAAAGTTTGAATTTCATTTCCCATGAAGCACGTCAGGCAGCACATCTGAGTAGCTCTCAAGGCCATGTGTTCCATGAGTTCAAGTTCCATGAACTCCAGTTCCCAGGGGCAGAAGAATATTGGCATGGAGTGACTCCGGGAGGTGTGGGGAGAGGAATTTGTTCTCTTGGAGCTCCGAACCAGCAACAAAACCACTGATATCTATGCGAAGATTGCAAAATGCATGGTGGAGAAAGGACACGGGATGCCCAGCAGTGTTGTTTTAAAATAAAGGAGCGGAGACAGTTCTATCACAAGACAAAGGATGCAAACAGATAGTCTGGTGAATCACTGAAAACATGCTGCTTCTACAACCAGCTGCATACAATCCTAGGGGGGGGACTGGACCAGTTTCCCAACCAAGCCAGACTGTGGAATCCTCAAGGCAGCAGCATGGAGGACAGCATGGTGAGGGAAGGGGAGGAGGAGGAGGAGAAATGTCCAGCTCATGATGAGAGAGAGCAAAGAACTTTTCATCACTATGGAGACAATCCCCTCCACTCAGGATATCTGACAGTTATCCCAGGGAGGGCACTGTTACGCCCCTATGGGTAACAACACTAGGGAACTAGGGAATACCTGATTAGCCTAATTAATTATAATACTAATAACTTACAGAGGCAGGTGCGACACCGAATGCCGTATCTGTTCACTGGTTAAAGATTGCCTTTACCCAAAGAGTGGCGCATGAAATAAATACTTAACAATTTAGGTAAGTTTTATAACAACAGGACTATATTAAGCTAAATCTCAGAATTTACAAAATAGGGGGGGAAGTCCCCTCTTAAGGTAAACAATTATATTACCAGAGTCTCACGACGCAGCGCCAATGGATGGGTTGCTGGCGACCTCAATCCTTTGGCTCTTTCAAGCCTTAGGAGAGGAACAACCAGGAGTCCCTCGTCGGTAGACCGAGGATGGCGACCTGCAACCTTCAGGCTAATTGAAAGCCTTCAGGGAGGAACAGCCAAAGCGATCCCTCGACAGATGTTTGAGATCGAAGACGGTTGATTCACCTTCCGTGAGTCTCTGGTCTCCGTCCTTCTTCTTGCTCTTCGGAGCAACGAGAACTGGCGATGGACGCTAGACTCTGTCTCTATCCTACACTTAATCTATCCTAAAAATAAAACCCTATCTAATTCCCGACGCACCCGTCGAACAGACATGACGACGGCCGATAAGCGGGTCCGCGACGCAGCCTGCTGAACAAGCACGATAACGGGATCTAAACTATACTAAAATCTAAACTAAATAACTAACCTACGCTAACCTTAAAAGAAGGGAGGATAAACCTTCCGTTTATCTCCGCATCTAAAGACTTCTGTTAGACCTCTCTCATTCGGTTACCTAAATACCTGGGACCAAGACTCTAGACCTCATTCACACCCTCCTAATCTAGAACCATACACAAGCCCGACGCCCGACGCAACACTTGAAACGGGCGTTGCAAAGACTTATAAAGTGAGGCTAATGAATATTCATGGGCTTTGGATCTTTCCGCTGATTGGTGTACCAGAATGCTTATTTGAATAAGTTCAAAATGACTGGCTGTTACCTTTTTGGAATTCCATATTCATGAGGAACTGTAACTTCTCATGAATATGTATGGGTTTTCAAATTTCCACAGTCAGTTTGGCTTACGTGCTAACTCACCTTGCAATTATGGTCTCTACAGTGATTGACAGCTCTATGTCTAAGGTGCTAGCATAAGCATTCTGGCATTTTACTCAAATCAATAGCACATCACAACATTTTGCTTACAAGATATACATAGTTGCATCTTACAGACAACACATTTCGCCTATAATATATACATAATTGCAACTTACAGACAACAGATGATACATTATTTGTAATAGCACTTCTGGTGAGTTTTTTTTTTCTTGCTCTAAGTGGATTAAGGCAATTGGGTGTGATGTGTGATGCACTCTGAGCCTACACAGCATGGGGGGGCCAGGAACTGTTTACTTCTAGTGTCTGCATATCCCTGCATATCTCCATGAAGCTCTCATATAGGAACTCTTTGATCCTTCTCACAAGCTTTCTGGGGAGGCCTGCCTTATTCCAGCCTCCATGGTAGAACACCTTGCCATGCCAAGCCAGCAGTTAGGCTTTGTCTACACTGCAGGGTGTTTGCACAAGAAGCTTTTTGCAGAAGAGTTCTTGCGCAAAAACTTCTTGCACAAAAGTGCGTCCAGACCTCAAAGCGCATCGCAAAAGTGATGTGCTTTTGCACAAAAGAGCATCCATTCTGCATGGACGCTCTTGCGCAAGAAAGTGTTTTTTCTGATAGAAGTTTCTTGCACAAAAATCCCTCCGGAGCATCCACGCTTGCCTTTTTGCACAAGAGCTGTAGCGCAAAAAGGAGTTATTCCTCATGGGAAGCCCTCTGTTCTGTTGTGGAGGGATATGCTACTAGAAAAGATGCAAGCAGAGTGGCAGGAGAGGACAATATGCAAGGAACTGCAAGTGAAGCACCAGGAGAATGTCTTTTCGTCCCTGATGTCTGTGATGGAGCACATGGTGGAGTGCCTGGAGAGGATCCCCTCCCCATCCCTTGCAGAACAACTTTCCCTCCTCACCCAGTTCCATAACCTCTACTCCCAGGGGCCCTGGAACACCGGGGTGAAAGAGACTCATAGGCAGCCTCATATTCATCCTCCATGATGTCATGAGACAAAAAGCTGTCCTTCCTGCATTTCTGATTTCCCCACATCTTTCAGGTCCCACCATGAACTCTTTTTGTGTCTGTGCTGTCTTCCCTAAATTAAAATGCATGATTTCTGAACAATAGTCTCCTTATTGCTTGTATTGTAGGGGGAGGGAGAGGGATTACAGGCAAACACACCGAATGCATGGCACCTCATTGAGAGCAATGTGCATGACTCTCAAAACAGGCTGTTCATAAAACTTTCTATCAAAGCCTCTCCGATTTGCACTGATTTGCACTGCCCTGTGCTCTGCTATCCTTATTTCCCTGTTGTCTGGCTGCTCAAAATCTCTGGGTAGGCTCTCTGCCTCAGCTGCCTACCCTGCCCACCTTACCAGATAACTTTCCCCCTTTGTTCTCACAAATATTATGGAGCACACAGAAGACTGCCACCACAAAGGGAATGTTGTGCTGCTGAGGTCTAATCTAGTCAGTAGACTTCTAAACCTTCCCTTTGAATTCCCAAAAGCACATTCAGCCACCATTCTGTATTTGTTCAGCCTGTATCTGAACTGCTTCTTACTGTAGTCCAGGCTACGCATGTATAGCTTCATGAGCCAGGGGAGCAAGAGGTAGGCTGGGTTGCCAAAGATTAGTATTGGCATTTCCACCTCTCCAATTCTAATTTTTGGTCTGGGAAAAAAAGTTCCAGCTTGCAGCTTTCTGAAGAGGCAGGATTTCCTAAAGTTGTGTGCAGCATGCATCTTTCTCAACCATCCTATATCAATGTTGGTGAAACATCCAAGAAAGTGGCCTTGCACATTCAGAAGTTTTGCAGCCATGGCTCATCATCCTATACCTGCAGCACCGTGCGGTCCCACCAGTCTGTGTTTGTCTAATGTCACCAGAATTGACATTCCACTGTTTCCACAGGGTTGAATGCCAGCTGCATTTCCAATACCCTTAATGCAAGGACTTGCCTGAACGGTGTGCTCATGGCACCCAGAGATGCCTCCTCATCCTTTTCCTGGAGTGATGTGCATATGACCTAGACATACTTCACCATTAGGTGTACCAAGGTAGATATCAACATCACAATGGTTTGGTTTGATGCACAATGGGATTCATGAGGGGAGCTATGCTTGCACTGCTGTGGTGTCTGCATGGGTAATCAGGATCAAAATGGGCACAAAAAGACTGTTTTTATTTATTCTGAAGCAAGGAGGGAGTGAGTAAATGAATGCATTATGGGATGCCGATGATGTGAACCCAGAATCATCCACTGCACAGTTTTGGTCCCAGCATGCACCAAGACCATAACCCAGAATGCAAAGTGGCAAGGTCACTGTGGGATAGCTACTCAGTGCATTGCTCTCAAAGTCAATGACAGTTTCCTTACTTCGGCTCTGCAAATACATTGAAGTACTATGCCCAGTGGGGATATGGGCTCTCAATTTTACAAAACTGGGTAGTAAGAAATCAAGCTTATTTCATAATGTCCACATGGCCTCAGGTAAAAAGCTTTAAGTCAGGGTTGATCTTTACACTGGCCTGTATCTACAGCATCTTCATAGTTCTTTTTACCTCCTTAAAGGGGGCTTGGCAGTTTCAGAGGAGTGCCGAAGGCAAAGGACTGATGGATTTCCTTTGCTTAAATAGACTTTCCTCCAGGATGGGAAACCTTTGTTCAGCATCCCACATCCTCATGGAAAAATACCAGGTTCAAGATGGATTCCAACACCAGGTAGCATGGTCATATGTCTTTCTAGGACCAACCACAGTTTGGGCATACAAAACAAAGGCGATTATTCACAGGTTGTTGGTTTGAGTACTGAGTTAAGATCTGGAATATCAGTATTAGCCCTCATTAGCACATTTAGATCTATAAATAGATCTGACTTCATATTTCTAACTTCACATGCAAGAATGATACATGCACAAAAATAGAATATACAGATTTATCAGATTGTGACTTTAACATTGATGCATTGCATGAATGGTTTTGCATAAAGCATCTTCAAGTTATGCATATTCATATCCATAAGTCAATTTTCATAAAGCATGATAGGCATGACACCAGGCACATATAGGGTTAGGCAAAAAACGGCGCATGTTTGGTGCAATTGAAGAGAGAAGACTGGTTCAGAGAAACTTTGTGCTCTTTTAACCCTGAAACTGCTATGTATTGGTCTGGTATAGTTATACAGGCTGGAAAAGTCTAAATGCTGCCCTAAGTTGTGCCAGCTGCCGATGGCCCAATGGCCAAGTCCATACTTCCTCTTCTCAAGCCATCCTCCCTGCAATTGCAGGGGACTGAGGTTTGTGAGGGGGCTCAGGGCAGGAGGTAGAGGGAAATTTGGGACTGGGAGTGTGGCCACTATGTTGCCTGGGCAGCCCAATCCCTGTGAAGATTGCATTGCCCAGCAGCCAGATCCCCGGGGTGGCAGGGACCAGGGTACACAGCTGCCTGAGCACCAGGGTTAGCTGAGGACTGTGGTGCCCAGTCACCTGAGCTTTGGGACTGGAGCCTGGGGGTGTTGGGGGCACTGTGGCTGTGATGCCAAAGGGATATAGGTACTAGCTTGGGCCCACCGGGGCTGGAGCCTTGCCCCCCCCCCCCACCCTGAGCCATCCAATGCAGAGGCTGGACATCACAAGGGGAGTGGTTTGGTCTCCAGTGGGGGACAAGGATAGAAAGGGGGACAGAAGGGGAGGGTGGGTTGCCCTTACTCATAACCAGCATGGGAAAGTTACTTGTGTACATTGGCCAGCAGCATCCAGAGCCCTGCCCCCAGCCATGGTCTGACCTTTGGCTGGGAGGAGCTGATGGCCTTGCAGCACTGAACTATTAATCCCCAGGAAGTGTCTTGCCCTGAAGTAGCTGTTATATAAACTTAAAAAAAGATACAAAATTGGGTTTATGTATTTTTTATGTGAGATGTAGTTTCAGTTGATATGTACAAAGCATTTTTGGAGAATTAATGCCCTGTGCTTTAGGTCTCATTTCTCAGAGTTCATCTCATTTCATGAACACTTGGGGTGTTAGCCATCTGCTTTTATTTTGGAGCAACAACTTTATTTTCTTATGTAGAAGGTGAAAAGATACCATTCTAGGAAGTAAATGTAAGTCAGGGAGTATAAATAGCCTGGCAATGAACATAACAAAGTCTCACAGCAGATCAAAAAAAAAGACAGAAATGTTTATATATTTAATACTAATGGAAGCATGTTTGCTAAAAATGGGTATTAGTGGTGTTTAAAGGCTAAATGCAGTTTTAATGTTCTGACTAGAGGGGATGCACATAATAGCTGTAGAGAAGGTGCCAGTGAAATTAATTGTATTAGAGAATAGGAGTACATTTCAAAGTGGTGGGCTTGGATCCTGGTATGCGATCCCGAGAGGTGGATAAAAACCCCCATTCCATGGCACCTTTGATTTTTCTTTTTCACGCAGTGAATCCTTTTTATACTTAATAAACTTATGATGATATTTATAGGCTAAATTTTCCCATTCTCACATAATTACATGCCACAAGGTCTCTGAATGACAACAGATTATTAATTTTATTAGCAATTATATTGTTATCTCTGTTTTAGAACATTTTATCCTTTTTTTTGTTGAACCCCAAACTTCAAGGGGGAAAACACGTAATAAACAAGCCAACTGTTGCAGTTAAGAAAAGATCTCTGCTGACATGAACCTTCACTGCCACCAGTCTCATAGAATCGCATTGTCATTGGGAACTTGAATATATTTGCTTACAGCCTCAGTGAAGAAAATGTATTTTAAGCAACAAAATGTTACAAACATTTAGTCTACTTTGATCTAGTGACTTGTTTTCCCTGCCTATTATTATTTGGAGAGAATAATCTAGTTGTTTTGTTCGTAACTGAACTAAATGCATGCATGCTTGCAATATCATTAAGTGGCTTTAGAAGAAGTAATAATATAATTGAAAAAATGCAGAGATCTGATCTTCCTTTCCTTTTCAAGAGGCTCTATTAACACAGCTATTGAAGAATGGGATCCTTAATGATCTAATCAATAATTACTATCATTACTACATTAGTAGTATTACACTCACCCCAGTATTTAAAAAGGGATAACGCCAATCCTAGCAGAAGCAGTATGCCTTATAATACTCAGGTTTAAATTGAGTATAAATAGTTCTATGTGCAACTTCTCGATAAAGACTAGTATTAAGGAAGAAAACCAGTTTCGAATGGGTAAACATATATATATTACTGGGGGATTCAAGAAACCCAATAGGAGGCTAACTGCCTTGTCACAGTTAAATCTCTTGGGAAAAGTCAGAAAACAGCTTACTGGAAAACCTAGATTTTTTTAAAGTTCTAATGATGCAGAAGCTGCATAATAATCTCTCTGTGAACCACAAAAATAATAAAAGCTGAGGCCATTTCTAACATAATCTCTATCAGCAAGATGCCAGTGCTTTCCCAGATTTCCTAACGGGTCCCTGCTAATTCCATGCCAAAACTAGCAGTGGATTTCTTCCTTTTAATCTCCCCTAATGCCTTATTCGATTATTGTCACTGCTCTCCGACCATGCGTCGTCTCTTCAAACTCTAATTCTCCAACTGCAACAGTCAGACAAGGCAGAACCGTGGTGTAGAAACACGCACACACAGAGAGACACGGGGGGGCGGGGGGAAAGAAGAACCAGAAGAGGAAAAAACAACCACCATCTGTACAACTGCACTTTTAAATCATAAACCATCAGGAATTACCAGGAGCGAGAGGAAAAGATGGAGTATAAAACTTGCTCCAGTTGACTAAGCAAAAGAATATCTGGGAACTCTGTCCATAGTGCTGGACCATGGCTTTGTTGATCTCTTGGTTATGCATCACTGTATGGTAAGTAAACTTTTCAACAATACTCAAGACAATCAAAAACTAAGCAAACTCTCCTGCCTGGGGTTAAGTCAATTGTGGAGAGGGACGGGTGGTGGAATGTATGTTTCTTGGTGTGTTTCACTGATGGCCCTGGCTAAAGAAAAGCAACTTTTGACTTTGCACAGAAGGGAAAAGACTGGTTAAATGATGGCATTGTTGGTGTGTTAATTTCAGTATAGACAAGGCACTGGGGAGCCAGACTGATGAAGGGAACCTGTACTCAGAAAACATTACACGAATTCTGGACAAGTTGTTGGATGGATATGACAACAGGCTCCGACCTGGATTTGGAGGTAGAAGAAACCCAGTATCTTAAACTATAGCTGCCCCCTCCCCGTTTATCTTATCTGTTGTTGAAAAGTAAATCCCTCAGAGAGAGGAAACAACTCTATGCCTTGGATTCCTACCCCCTTCTCTTATGGAGAGTCACACAAGTGGAAGGTATTTTCCCCCCAAATGCTTCAATTTAGATGTGTCATTTCCAAATAGATATGGGAGGGTCCCAGAAAGTTAGTATCTGAATGTGACCCCTTCATAATGCAGTTGTTTACAGGAGAAATAATTGCCTTTGATTTACATAAAATGTTAAAAATCCAGAAGCAGGAGATCAAAGTGACAATTGTTTATTCCCCATGTATAGTTTGTTTTGTAATGACTATGGAACAAGTTCCTGAATAGCAGCTTTGCTGTGTCTTGGAGCCACATTCATGTAATAGGCAAGTTGCTGTGTAGGTGCACAGATTGTTGAGTGAAATAGTCAACAGTATACATCTCTTTACTTCTGACCCTTGCAATGCTCAGAGCTTGTTTGAATATCTGCTAGGTGCTGTTACAGAAGTCAAAACGGACATCTACGTGACCAGTTTCGGTCCCGTGTCAGACGTGGAGATGGTAAGACTGATTATGAATCATGTACAGCAGGGGCTCCATTTTTGGCATTCTTGCCACACATATTGTGGGATCTTTCCAGCATAGGAGCTTCACTTGTCCCTGGCCCTGATCTTGTTTTTCAGGATTCATTACAGTGGCATCTGAGTGGACTGTCATTAGAGCAGATTACGAGGCTTAATCTTCTTGACAATCTCTGTCTCTGAGGGACTGAGAGCATTTTACTGTTGGGTTGCATATAGCTAGTTCCACTGTGTCCAGGGCAGCAGGTTTGAGTAACTTTTGATGGTTCCCAGAACAGGTAAGAGGCCCAACCCCACCTCCACCAACCTGGTAAACCAATATCTATTTTTAAAAATAATGTAAAAATGGATTAGAAACAGCATTTAACAGTTTCCCTATATTGCACAATAGGGAGTGTAGGAGGGATGGAGGGCTCTCAGGTGTGTCAGGGGACTTCGGACTAGGGTAGAGGGTTGGGATGTAGAGGGATAAAGGCTCTGGATGTGACAGGGGATGAGGACCAACATTACTACATATACCACTACACCTGGGAGAAGCTCTGAAAGAAGAGCTGCTCACATGCAGTAAATGCAATAACAAGTCCTGCTGAGGAGTGCTAGCCATGGGCCAGCAGGAGGCTGCATTGCACACAGGGACGTCAATGGGGAAAGAAGCTGGCTTACAGGAAGGTGGGAGGAGGACAAGTGGTGAAGCTGTTTGCAGTGAGAAGATAGGAAAACAGCCCCAGTTTCTCCCCTCCAAAGTAGAGACAGGGAGGAGGAAGCATGGGGGAGAGGGCAGGGTAGAGTGCCCTGGCTATACCCACAACCAAGTAAAAGAAAAGCAAAGGAGAGGAAGAGAAGGAAAAAGCCCAAAGAATTTACTGCTTCAGAGGTGGCCCTAGACTAGCTGCCAGCAACTGGCGCCCTAGGTGAACCATGCAATCGGCGCCCCCACCTCCAAACCCCTCAATGATATTGTGCCACCATTTGGTGCCCCATTTAACTTGGCACCCTAGGCGACCGCCTAGTTTGCCTATATGGACGAGCCGCCCCTGCTCAGTACCTCCAAACTCCTCAGCTTGCTGCTGGTATATGGTGGGATGCTCCAGGAGAGAAGTGTGGGGGTGGCAGGCAGGGCTAGGGGATGCTCAGGGGCAGTGCATAGGGGTGGCAGGTGGGGTTGGGGAGAGACCTTGCCAAAACATTGGTGGAGCCAGTCCCCAGGCTCAGAATATTCCTGGATCCTGGACACCATGGTCTCATAGAAGTCACTGCCCCTTGGTTATGTCAACCTCATGGATCATGCAGTTTCAGCATGTAATTTCTGTGACATTTGTAAGGAAAATTGGAGAGCAATGTCTTGCAAATAAGTTTAACAAGCTAACGCAATGAGAGCAATTGTTGATTTGTTGAGCTATGATAAAATGAAATAAACAATAGGTTAAAGATGCAGCAACAATGCATCCATTAGGAATGAGCAACCCATTAGGAAGATTGCAGACATATGTGCTACAATGCATAGATTTACAGCAGGGCTATGTATTAGGAAACAGACTAACAGGCATGCTATAATAAAATAAAGCCATGAGCGAGTAAGGAAGGCTGAGGAGCTCATCCCTTTTCCTTTTCTCAGTATAACCTGGAAGCTATAAAGTGTGGCACCTAAATATAGGTAGCTGCAAGATTCTTATAAAAGTAATTTGTTTACCACAACATATATAGAGACCTATAGCAAGAGTTTATCAAAACTGCTCCCCAATTAATCACAAAACATATTTTCATTCTAGAAATGGTGTTTACTCTCCAGCTATGTTTCAGTTTTGGTATGTGAATATTGAGTCACAGTGCTTGTTTATTTTCTAACTTGGGTGGCTAGCTTAGATGTCTATATTTGAGCTTTTGCATAATTTATTTCAGTGCTTAAGTATGGAATTAGGAGACAGACTTTATATACTTCTGTTGAAAAGTTTGAACATGTACATTAGAAAAAGTTTTTGCAAACATTAATTTGCAATAGTACTATAAAGTAACTTGACACATGCTGTGTAATCACACTATAATTAATATGTATATGATTATGTAGCAAATATGAAAAATAAGCTGAATACGAAATATTGAGGGCACCTTTTTCTGTTCACTGTCACTAAGTACTGAAAGTTTCTCTTAGCAGTTACAAAGCATATTAAATTAGATATTTGTATCTCCTTACAAATGAAGTCATTTAAATTAAATTAAGTTTTGTGAGAACAAAATGAACTTTCTTTGTATTCCCATCCAATTATCTATTCTGTGATTAATTTGCAGCTCTTCATTAAAATAGTAAGAAAATAGGATATTTTTCTCATATACTGACTTTTTTAAGTAAGTGCTTAATGATGATAGGATTAAGTGACTAAGCAGTGGTGAATTAAATGTGGTTAACAGGTACTAGGCCCTCCACTGAGATATAGTAGGTCAGTCCTGTTAGCCATGACCTCTAATTAGGTTATTTTCATGTAGGAATACACAATGGATGTCTTCTTTCGGCAGACATGGATAGATGAGAGATTGAAGTTTGGTGGGCCAACTGAAATTCTTAGACTGAACAATTTAATGGTCAGTAAGATCTGGACACCAGACACCTTTTTTAGAAATGGAAAAAAGTCAATTGCTCATAATATGACAACTCCTAACAAACTTTTCAGAATTATGCAGAATGGAACTATTCTCTATACAATGAGGTAAGATCCTACTCTGCAGCTTCCTGCTGAATTTGTTTTTCTTCTGCTAATGAAGGAACTGAGTAGAATGTATTTCAATGTATTTTAGACTGACCATTAATGCTGATTGTCCCATGCGGCTGGTAAACTTCCCTATGGATGGGCATGCTTGTCCACTGAAGTTTGGGAGCTGTAAGTTTTGTAAAAATTTCTGATTTTTAATATACATTCATATTTGAAAAACAGCATGTAGGGCCTGTTAGCGACTTTAAGAACTTTGTAAATGGGCTCTTAGGGAAATCCTTAATAGGAGTTAATTAACTACAGGCTCACATCCCATATCAAAATCTGCTTATGTATAACACTAGGACCTGGACTTTGCATAGGCAGAGGAATCCAAGCTAGTTGCAAACTAGTGACTATAGATCTTTTTGTTATACTGACAGAGCCAAGTATATACTGGTACCTTTTAAACAAATCTGTTGTTTTAGCAGTGAAGAAAGATTATTATTAGATGTCCTCACTTATTAAAGAAACTAGCATATTTTGAATGAAGAAATATGCCAAAATAACCATTTGCAATCAATGGACTTTCTGTTCTCAGCTGCAGGGAACCACCCTCTCACTGTGGGCAATAGCAAAGCGAGTGGGATAACTCTCAGGGCCCTGACAATTTCAGAGACCTGAATGTGGCAGATATATCACATCTAGAGGTTATATATAGGGAAGAAGACCCATGATCGTAGGGAGCCATAGTGATAACTTATGTTTTTTTAAGAAAGACATTTAATGCAAGGTAGATGGGTGGTTATTGTCTATAGCGAAGAGCGAAAGTAAAGGCAAATTCCAAGGGCACAAGATAGCAATTTTTTTATGGGAGCAACAAGACAAATTTTAAGGGAGCACAAATCATTATGAGTTGATAGGGAAATTTTAAAATTAGAATTATTAGAATACTTTAAAATTATCAAGATGGGGCATATGGTTAGTTTACACTACATCATGGGTTCTTAACCATGGCGTTATCACCCTTTGCCCTTCCTATGTTGTTAAATGGGAGCAAAGAGCCCTGTGTAGATGCTTACAACATGAGAGCCAGAATAGAAGTAGAAGGGTGAGAAGGGAAAGTTATTATCACTATTACCCTCATCCTTCCTATCCCTTCTCCTTTTAGTTATGCTCATGAGTTGTAATAATAGGGGACAAGTCTCCTTGTTAATACAGCATCTACCACAGTTGGGAAATGGTATTTATTTTGTCCCATTGGGCAATACTGTAATATAATTAATACTATTGATTCTTTCCTCCATGATACCCCAGATGCCTATCCAAAAAGTGAAATCATTTACACATGGAAAAAGGGACCTCTGTATTCAGTGGAAGTACCACAAGAGTCTTCCAGTCTCCTCCAATATGATCTTATAGGACAAACAGTGTCTAGTGAAACAATTAAATCTAACACAGGTAAGACATGCTCTATTGTGGAATTGACACATTATAAAATGCTCATTGGAAACCAGTTAAAATGCTCTTATTTTTATCTCTTAATTGTTTATTCTTCTTCCGTTAACTAAAATTTCTACAAAGGTTCCCTTTGTTTCCTGCAAAAGATTGATTTTCAACATATTGCTCACAGGTGAGCAAGTTTAATGTAACTTTTAGGAACATTTCTTTTTTAGTAGCAGAACAACATATCAAAATAATAACTTATTCACCTTTTCTCATTTTCTCAGTTGATTCATTTTAGCTTCTGCTCATTAGCTAAACTTTGTCATATAGAAGAAGGCCTATCATTTGTCTTTGCTTTCCTCAAAACACAGCCTATTAATTTAAGACATTCCAGGGTTTACTCAAGTAATTTTCTTTCATATATTGCCAAAATAATGCTGATATACTTGTCTCCTAACAGGTGAATACGTAATAATGACAGTTTATTTCCACTTGCAAAGGAAAATGGGATACTTCATGATACAGATATATACTCCCTGCATTATGACAGTCATTCTCTCTCAGGTTTCTTTCTGGATTAATAAGGAGTCTGTTCCAGCCAGAACAGTTTTTGGTATGCTGTGTTAATGTTTCTGCAATAGCTTTTTTAATCATTCCATTTATTTATCACCTTTCATTGCTTATTTGTTGCAGGTGAATATTCACTTCAGCTGCTCTATTTTCATCTTCAAAGGAAAATAGGCTACTATCTCATTCAGACATACATTCCATGCACCATGACTGTAGTCCTGTCTCAAGTTGTGTTTTGGATCAACAAAGAATCAGTTCCTGCAAGAACTGTGGCTGGTATTCATTTTTTTACCATGAAATTCATTTGTTGCATTGAATCCACAGTATTGAACAGCTAATGTAGTGTGATGCGAATTTGTTTTTAAGTAGAGAAAGAAAAAGGTAATGAGTCCCGGAAGCAAAAATAAATAATTATATTGAAACCAAATAAGTAATATTAAAAATCCCACTAAGAACAGAATTCTGTTCTCAGAAACTTTGCATGGTCAGTTTTGACTGTTTCTGCAATGTAATATCCATAGACATTCCATGCATATGTACAAGGAGAATTTTAGAATTAAGATCCACCATTCGGATTTGAGAACAGAAATTTTCCCCTTATCTGTATTTTGTTAAAACCAATACTTAGGTTCAAAGAAAGGTTTATCAGTAAAAATAATGAAAAATAAATGTATAGAGAAGAAATCCATGAAAAGCTGTGTTAAGACTGACAAAAACAAACAAAAACCCCATCTCAAGCACTCTTTGGCTATGTCTAGACTACATGGCTCCGTCGACGGAGCCATGTAAAATAGTTTATTCGGCATAGGCAAAGAAGCAGGGATTTAAATAATCCCCGCTTCATTAAAATAAAAATGGCTGCCGCGCTGTGCCAATGATCAGCTGATCCGGCACAGCGGGGCAGTCTAGACGCACCACGGTCAACAGGGGAAGCCTTTGTCGACCGCTCCGGTAAACCTTATTTGTTTGTTTGTTTTGTCTTTCTAAGTTAAAGTCTTCTCCTGCTTACTTCATTCATAATTTTGGACCTGCACTGTTCCCATCAACATCAAGGACAAAATGTCCATTAATCAAATGGTTGAGTAGGACTCAAGTATATTTAGAGCTGAATTAAAAAATTCTCATCAAAATATTTACAGTGATAAACTGAGAAAACTATACAATAGTTTTTCTCATGTAATGTTTGTAATTTTTCAATCTGTACTAGGTATATTATTGTAAATTCCTGTAGTGTTTTTATACACCAATTTCCTATTTTTTTGCCTTTTATACTAAAACTGCAGTATGTAGGGTCATATTTTCAACAGTAACCTAAACATTTGGTTGTGCAACTTCAGAGGAGAGAATTGAGTTTTATAGGTCCCACTTGACTGTAATGGAACTACTAATATATGTACAACTACTCTTGTGCATGTTTAAGCCACTGGACATCTTGGGTCCAATTTTTAGCCAAGTGCACACAACTCTCTTTGGCTTATAATAGGATTGTGCATGCTTGTTTATTCTTAAAAACCCAACTGCAGTCGGGCACCCTAAAAACAAAAATGTTGAACCTAAAATTAGAGGCCAGTTTTGAAAGTTTGGGAATTGATTTTTATTTTCTTAAGCATTCAGATAGAACTGAAAAGTATAATTATGTAATGGGATGAGTTTATATAATAGATTTTGAAGGGCACTTTATCACTATTGAAGTGTAGTATGTAGATTGCAAATGTGGGTTGACCATCTGGCAACATAATATAACACTCCCAGTATTGTGTAGTCTATGGAATAGTTACAGATGATCAAAAACATAACATATTTGGTAAAATGTATGCTATTTACCTGACAGGTTGAATGGGTGATTTGCAACTGCTCAGTCTATTGAGTTAAATAAGTCTTCAGACTTTACAAAAAATATTTATAAGCATTTGAAATGATAGTACTGATGAGCCATTTCAGACTGAAGAGTAAATACAGAATGAGGAACAGAGGAATATTCTTAGAAAACATAGTAAATGCAACTGCCATTGCAAGTTTTGCTGAAAATTAGTAATACTAAGCCTGACTCCTTGTATAAAAAGGACCAAGTCCATCAATCCTTATTCAAGGCATTCAGTCTAATGACTATATTGGAAGGACGGACGGATTTACACCCATTACAGCCTGAACCTGCAGTCTTTATTCAGACAAATCTCCACTGACTCCAGAGAGTTTCACCTGCAAAATGATTTCAGGGTCAGTTCTTCACTGCCTACAGCAAAATAGCAAGCCCAGTGACAAATCAGAAGTTTAAAATGGAAGGCCTGATACCCCACTATATATTGGAAAATACTTATGTTATAATTGTTATTTAAATGAATTTGGCTAGAAAAGTCACCTGAATTCCCCCAAATTAAAGGTTTAAAGAAGGAAAGAGGAGAAATCAATGATGGGAAAGTAAAGCTACTCTGCTAAAACCAATTATAATATTATATAAAAGGGGCAATACTAAGCAGATTGAACCCCTCAAAATTAGAGTCTAGAAATATTATAGGGAATGCTATGAGCCCAAAATTAAGGAGAAGCAGGAGCCATAGAGGTCTGTTTGTTAAAATGTTTGAAAGAAACAATAGGGTAGGCAGAACCATGCCAGAGATAGTAGTATTCCTTTGTACTGCTGTGTACTTGAAGAGGGCAATGGATTGCTAATATGCATTTCTCCATATGTGTGTTACTCTCACCTTGGAGTGGAATAAAGGACATCTGGGGCATATAGCTAAGTATGCTTCTATTAGGGTATGTCTAGACTACATTGCTTTTTTGAAAAAACTGCCCTTTTTTCGAAAAAACTTCACCTGCATCCACACTGCAATCACGTTCTTTCGAAATTAAATCGAAAGAATGCAGGGGTTTTATTGGCATTGGTAAACTTCAAATTGGGTGTGTCTAGACTACAGGTTTTTCGAAAAGAGTGGCCTTTTTTCAAAAAAACTTCCCCTGTGTCTCGACTGCTGCCGTGTTCTTTCAAAATTAAATCAAAAGAACGCTGTTGTGTTTTCGACCGCGGTAAATCTCATTTAATGAGGAAGAACACCTTTTTCAAAAGTGGTCGTTTGAAAAAAGGCGTTCTTGAATGCAAACAGGGCTTTTTTGAAAAAGAGCATCCAGAATGCCTGGGTGCTCTCTTTCGAAAAAGCGGCTTGCTTTTTCGAAAGAAGTGGTTGCAGTCTAGACACTCTCTTTCGAAAGAGGCTTGTAATCTAGACATAGCCCAAATGAGGAAGAACGCTTTTTTTGAAAGAGCTCTTTTGAAAAAAGGCATGTGTGGACGCAGAACAGAGACATTTTTCGAAAGAAGAGGCAATCAAAAAAAGCACAGGTGCCCTGGTGGCCATTCTGTGAATAGCAATCAGGGCTTTCTTTCAAGAGAGCGTCCATGAAGTCTGGATGCTCTCTTTCGAAAAAGCAGATCACTTTTTCTATCTGGTTTTGAGGTGTGTATGCTCTTTCAAAAGAAGCTTGCAGTCTAGACATACTCTAAGAGTCACATGCAAGTTTTCCTTGAGCCCATACCCACTGTGTTCATGGACTCATTACTCCATGCAGGTGCCATCCCTGTCTCAGAGTCGTCCCAAAGAGTCCCATCTATTTGAATATTTAGATCAGGGGTGGGCAATAATTTTTGATGGGGGGCCATTCCAAGATTTTGGAAAGTGGTCAAAGGCTGCACTTTTCCATGATACTAATGGAGGCAGTGTGGGGGTCTGGGATGGAGGTTGGGTACAGAAGGGAGCTTGGGGTAAAGAATTGAGGTGCAGGAGGGTGTGTGGGGTCTGGGAGGGAGTTTGGGTGAAGAAGGCAGTCATGACCTGGGTGCAGGGATTTTGATTGTGAACTAGGATAGGAAGGAGTTGTGACCTGGGGCAGGAAACTAGGGTGCAGAAGGGCTACAGGGGCTTGGTTTGTGACCTGTGGCAAGTGATTGGGGTACAGGGGTTTGGATTGTGACCTAGGGCAGGGGATTGGGATGCAGGATCTGGGAGGGGACATGGCTGCGGGAGGGGGGCAGAGGGTTTGGGTTATGTGGGGTAGAGGGGCAGGAGTGGGGGGCCAGAGAGTTGGAGGGAGGGAGGGACTGGAGTGCCAGAAGCAGGCTCTGACTGGGAGACTTACCTAGGTGACTCCCAGCCAGCAGCACAGCATGTTTCTCAGGCAGGCTCTCTGCCTGCCCCACCCCTGCCCAAGCTGCAGAGACCATGTGTGTCTGTGAATAAGCCAGAGAGAAGTGGGGAGCGATGCTTTCTGCGCTGCCTGTTCTTCAAATAGGCAGTTCCCATTGGCCAGAAGCTGGCCAATGGGATTGTACTGGGGCAGGGACAATGCATGAAGCCTCTCTCACCCCCATCCCTAGCTGTGAATCACAAACAGCCCAGCAGCCACTTTTCTGAGTGGTGTGCAGGCGGGGGTGGGGCAAGCAGGGAGTCTGTCTGAGGCTCCCTGCAACATCTACAGGCCGGATCTGGTGGCTTGGGAGGCCAGATCTGGGCCACCACCCCTATTTTGTCCAGGCCTGATTTAGATAATAGGTTCAGAATGGAAAATCTTGTGCACAGATAGATATGATCATCTTTCTCCTGTTTTTGTATCACACTGAGAGCCGGAATTTGACCTTTGATCTATCATATTTATTAAAATCTTCAGAAGTGGAAAAATTTTGTAGTATAAGTAGTGAAATAAAATGAATTTTGCATTTTAAATTAATTTTATGCTAACAGCTCTCTTAAAAGTCACTGAAAATGTTCAAAATCTAATCCCAAAGATAAACAAATATCAATCATACAATTTTAATTGTATTTCAGCATTCTACTAGATAAGGCACATATTGTCAGTATTTCAAGAAATCATATAAAATCATTCAGCCCTCAATGGTAGGAGGAATCTTCCAGATTCTTAACATGAAATTCCATTAGTGATATGTCTTTATACATAGAACCCTGCACAGATACAAAATTGGTATCTACATCTGCATCCATATACGCAAAAATGAGCCACCGATATCAGCATCCACGTCTGCAGATGCAGATACCCACAAATATAAGACGGATATCCCACAGATTTACAGGGCTCTATTTGTACAGATCCATCCTGGCATTACCAAATATCGCCAAATAGTGCATGGCAATGTTCTAATCTCAGTACATATATTCTTGAAAAGTTCACCCTTGTGCATATGTGAGACATGGAATTTTGATGTTGAACTATACCTCAGGCTTATTCAGACTTTTGTTACAAAAACGTCTGACAGATCTGGGTAATAGGAGATACTGTGGGTTTTTTAAAATATTTTATTTGCATTTAATTAATAATATGTTAGATTACTGCATTTGTATATTGGTACTCAACTGAAGATTGTTGATAAGTTGCGTCTTGTGAGAGTTCCAAAGAGAATACTAACACTATCAAGTTTCAGATGCTGCCTTGAGATGTTACATCAGTATGTGATGACACTGCATGCTTATTGTTCAGCATCACTCATAGCATATTGATGCATCACTACAACATCTTCTACTTTCCCACCCATCCACTCTTTTTTGACCACTGGGAGGGGGAGAAGAAGTATTCTGCAATCTGTTTACTTCAGTATATGCTATCCCTAGACCCACCTTCCATAGCAAAGAGCGAAGATAGATCTTGAAAGCTTGCATACTTTGAAATCTCTTTTTTCCTATCAGGAATCTATGGGGAATACATGAGTACCTTATTCAATCCCATTATCACCTCAGATAGCAAGAATGAGAAGAAGGCTAACTAGTCATAAGTCTGTCATAAGACATGAAAAATAGTAATAGAGATGTAGCCGTGTTAGTCTGGACTAGCTGAAACAAAAGACAGGACTATGCAGCAGTTTAAAGACTAACAAGATGGTTTATTAGGTGATGAGCTTTCATGGGCCAGACCCACTTTGATTTGATCTGAGGAAGTGGGTCTGGCCCACGAAATCTCATCACCTAATAAACCATCTTGTTAGTCTTTAAACTGCTGCATAGTCCTGTCTATAAGACATGAAAAGCATTATATGGGTCAAGAGCCACAGGTTTAGATATGTTCTGTTAGAATAAATGTGGATCTCAAATGTTATGGAGATTTTCCACATATACCTGTATGTAGGAATATGCAAACTGGGGTTGGGGGACTCAAATGTATGAAATATCTTAGTAAATTTTACAAACATTTTGATCAAATTAGGCAGTTTCCCAAAGAATTCACAGTGCTGCATATAGGACTATTCCTCAGATACTTCTTGTTCTTATCTAAAAATTCTCAGGGCCCTTTTCTGCCACATGCAGAGCTCCCGTGAGTTCAATAACTGTTCTGTATGACATGCTATGTCCCTCCAATGTAACACCAAAGAGTGGGCAAAAAGATGCAGAAATTACATGTTACTAAACTATAGTATTTAATCTAGATTACTGGAATAGCTGGCACTCACTATCTCATTTAGTTAGTAGGTAGTTTTGAAATCTAAGCACTTTCCTTCTAATATGGGAATTGCCGTGTATGGTCCTCATGGCATTCCTTTAAGTGATATTATAAGTACTGTGATTCAGGCAAGTACCTTCTCCAGAAAATGGTATTTCCAAACATGCTGTTATGTTCATGAACAGAACATCATTCTAGAAAGAATCCCTACTCAGTAGGTGGGTATCTTAACTTCACACTGGTGCACCATTTTAAAATCGAGCATACAGTCTAGGGTACCTTATTCAGGATGGTTATATATATAAATATTAACTATTTGAAGCACAAAGAGTACTTTTCAATCTGTTAATCATCTGATATGGAGCATACACAGGAAGAGTGTAATCTATATATTTATAACAATTTATAAGCAATATGAATATAAACAAAATCCTAATACCTGAATTTTCATTGTTATTTTAAAGGGATTACTACAGTTCTAACAATGACCACTTTAAGCATCAGTGCACGCCACTCTTTGCCCAAGGTGTCTTATGCCACTGCCATGGATTGGTTCATAGCTGTATGCTTTGCCTTTGTCTTCTCTGCACTTATCGAGTTTGCAGCTGTCAACTACTTTACCAATCTTCAGACTCAAAGAGCAATGAGGAAGGCAGCTCGGGCAGCAGCACTAGCAGCAGCACTAGCAGCAGCAACTGTACCAGCAGAGGACGAAATTGTCTTGGTAATTGCTCATTTTTCTCATAATAAGCATCATATAGGAAGAGACAGCCAAAGCAGCGAGTGCAAAACAATTGAACAGTATTAAAATGATCTTAGTCTGGAATAGATTACACAACTGAATCATATCAATTCAAATGTCAAGGAAGTTATTGCTCTGACATCAGAAAGTGAAAGCAGTTCATTTTTAGTTGTTGCTTATATTAAGGGCAGATACTCTTCGTCAATCATTCTGATTTGTATAAACCAAAATATTTAAAGAAAAACAACATTCAAATGTTACAGACAAAAGCTTTCTTTAAGCAACTTTATCAGTACTGTGACAAATAATCACCCATATTCAAATTACTTCATAGTAAGAGTGCAGAATTTTCAGGATGTTGTTCAGAAGAATGAGCGCATGAATTGGTTACCTGGTTACTGGATCACTGTAATATACATACCATAAATGGGTTGGGGAGGGAGGGGGATTAGCTTTTACATCAACTTGGCATCTGTTACTTGCAGAAAGAGCTGTGTTAGTGGAAGCTTTGAGAAAGACACAGAAATACAGTTTCTAAGGAAGGGGGTAAATATTCAGCACGTGATAGAAATATTTTCTCTTATCAAGGTAAGGTCTGTTTAATGGTTGAAAACTGATTTTAAATAATTTTACTACTCAGTCTCCCTAAGTAATGATACAGCTCCCATTATCACTAACTTTAGTTTATTTATATGTACAACCCTTATCTAAGATAAGCTAATATTATCATTTATAGATGGGGAACTGAGGCAAAGAGCTATTATGGGATTTGCCCAGAGTCATCCGGAAAGTGGGTAGTACAACTGAAGCCAATTCCCTTCAATACCAGTCCACTGCCTTAGCCACAAAGCCATTCTTCTTCATTTTAAATATCAAACTCACCAGTTAAAACATTTCTATTTAAATATGGTTTAGTAAAACTAAAACTGTAATAGGTTAGGTGTACCCCAAACCATTTAATGAGCAGTAGAGTACATAAAGATGTAGTAATATAACCCATTTCTGCTTCCCCATTGAAATAAAAATACAAAATGTTCCCTGGAATAGGTGGTAGAATTGGACTCATAAATCTCAGGGCTTATCTATATCATTAATGTGTGACAAGCTGGGGTGCAACTCTGCAGTGCACTAGCATGCAGCACATTATCAGTTCCCTAGTGTGCTTTAATATACTCCTGTAAAGCATGGCAGATTAAAATGTACGAGAGAACTTTTAGTATATGGTAATGGGATCTACATAAACAACTAGCACACTGTAGATTTATAGTAATAGAGATGTAGCTGTGTTACTCTGGTCTTGCTGAAACAAAAGACAGGACTATGCAGCACTTTAAAGACTCATCACCTAATAAACCATCTTGTTAGTCTTTAAAATGCTGCATAGTCCTGCCTTTTGTAGATTTATACTGCAGCTTGCTGCATGCTAACCATATATCTAGATAAATCTTCAGTGTATTTTAGAAAAGATTTGTTTTAGTACTGGAGGGAAAATTAAAGACTCCAGAAAAAGACAACCCCCCCCCAAATTATTCTCATAGCATCTCTAAACATTCATGAATGTCAAAAGAAACTATCACACATTACGACTCAGAAAACAGTGTAAAATGAGTTTAAAAAACTCCTCAAAAACAGAACAAAACAATCAAGCAAGAATGAATTGAGCAAAGCTAGCAATGTGTAATATAATTTGTAGAAGCTTGTGGTAATGGATAATGAAAAAGTGGATTTTCAGTTTTGATGAAACTCAGAAATAAATTTGCATAAGGTAAATCAAGATGTATATGTAGAATATTTACATTTTTATTATTCTAAGGAATCCTTAATAATAAGTTGCCTCATCAAAACTTGCAAGAATAAAAATATATATTTGTTAATGTTCACATAAAGTCATTTTTTCAAATGTCATGACATTTGAGAAAGGCTCAGTTTTTATAACTCAACTATTAACCTTTTATTGAAGACATTACATACCCTATAGGCTATACATTGTAACTGAAAATTAATGCTACAAAGTTAAAATGCAACAGCTCTAAAAACTAAGAACGCTTTCAAAGATCCCACACCCCTTTTTTTCAACTATAGCTTTTTCACAGGAAAGCTCTCAGGCAATATATATATTGCACCCAACTCCTCTTCATAGGTACACAAACTTTTGCCTCATTTTTAAGATACTGGTACAAACAAGGGAACTTGAATAGGACATGGTGGCTCAAGGGGGCCTGGCAGGAAAACTTGCCCATCTATTTACTATTCCCATAAGTAGCAGTGAGGAGGCCCACCCACAGTGCTGGTTGTCAAAGGCATCATGAGTCTAATTCTTCAAAGAGCTGAGTGACCTCAGCTCCTTCAGAACAGAGAGTTTAGCAGAACTCTTCCTTTTTTAACTCAAGAGTGTCTAGTGAGGAAAACATTATATTCATGTTGCAATTGTTCAGATTCCAAATTCTAGTCAGAACTTTAATTATTCATCAATTGTCAGAGTCTCCTACAATCCAGGGATTTGGGTGTGATTCTGCTCTCTCTTACAGTCAAATTACAATGGTGCAAAATCCATAGCAGGGAGAGAAGCCACAGTACCATTGCCTTTCACAAAGAAACTCCCCTATTTTTGAACTCTAGTTTCAGCTTCCCTACAACAGGCCATATTTGTCTACTTTAACTTCACATTGAGTGATTATAGCAAGCAAATGTTCCCAGTTTGCCCATAGTCTGCTGTGGGGTGACTGTAAAAGATGCTACAAAGCAAATGAAGTGAGAGCTAGATTGCTGAGGACCTTGCCCCCCAAATCTCTTTCCCAGTCATAGGAGGGCTTGACTTTAAAATCCCTGACAGCTCCCATGGTTACTGAAAGGATTTACATATTCTCCATACTACTGCAGCACAAGATGAACACCAGCTAAAAGTCCAATCTTAAAGAATAGATAAAGCAAACAAAGTTTAAAATTCTCACTCTGTAAAGTTTCCCTCTCAAGACTTTAAACCACAAACAAAGTAAAAGTAAGTACCATCAGTACTTTCCTCTTTTCACTGTTCTAGCACTAAAATACAGCAAGTGAGCAGTAAAATATCTAAGAGTCTACAAATATTTTCCTTCACAGAGTTATTTACATGTAATTCATGGTTATTAGTACTAGTAAAGGAGCAAAAACCAAACAAAAAATGCAAGCCCTATATAAAAGTCTCCACATTTTAAGAAGTTGCAAATAGCAATGTACAGAACTTCTCCCCAAGCAGAATTTCAGAGTTTGTATCTTCAGATGGTCATGCATCATTATTTATATGTGGAATATTGTTCCATTTCCACCATTCTGGTTTTGGTAAAGGTATACCTAGCTCCTCAGGAATAGGAAGTGAGAAACCAAGGGGCACCACAACAAGAATCAAGAGTACTTACCAGTTAGAAGAGGGAGATGTAGCAAGTAGTTGTAAAAATGGTGTCTATAGAACTACAGTTGATTGTCAGATTTAAAGGGCTGACTGCCCATAAAGCATGCTGGGAAAAAATCTTGTAAGGCAACCCTGGTTCAAGGGGAGTTAATAAGACCTAGAATATCATTAAGGAAAGTGTTTTGAGGAAAAGGGGTATATCTGTGTTTTGTATACTGTTGTTCTCTTTTTGTTGTTGTTGTTGTTGTACTTTTAGGAGCTTGTCTCTTTTCCTTCTCTTTCTAGAACTTTCTGCCTTTTATTTTTTATTCAGTTTTTTGCTTTGGGTCAAGAAGAACAAAGATCTAAGTCTCACATTGCTTTCTTTTACTCTTCTTTTTCTTTCTGAGATCTCTGAGGTCTAGTCATTCTTGTTCTAGATCCCTGTATACAATTGTTTCAGGACTTTCTGTCTTCTCTAAGATGCCCTCTGCATCTCATATTTTTTTAAAATCCATATCCTTTGCTGTTCTCCCTCAACAATGTTTTAAAGAGGAATATTTCTCTCTAACTCCTCCCCCCAACTTATTAAGTAACCACCAAGTTCTCTGCTTCATGTGATTAAAAGAAATCCCTTAATTAAAAATCTACAACTTCTCCTATGTCCTCAGGTCTGCTTGCCTCCTGTTCTGTTTTGTTCTGTCTCCCTACTGTTCTTCCACCATGATATTTAAGGGGGGAGAGGGGAGTAATTGCAAGAGGTTTATCTGTTGGAAGTTTCAGAAAGAAATGTAGTGAGCTGTCTTTATGACAGAAGGAAGAAAGCTGTCAACCTTCTGTCTTTATGGAATTTACTACTTAGACAGTGAAAGCTGATGAAGACTGTTAAAGTTAGGCTAGTTACTGGAGAGTCCAAGAACAGAAATAATAAAGCTTGTGTGTCTTTGTCAGACTGGAAATCGTTTAGTGCTACCAATACAATTTAATTAGTGGTGTTAATGGTGTGAGTTACAATGTAAGAAAGACACCAGAACTTTTGCCATTGTGCCGTCAAAGCCTGTCCCAACCAATCTAAGTGATGGTATAGGGTGTATGCCCAGACTGTGTACACAAACATTTCCATTGGTGGTTTAGAAACAATGAGATAGTCCCTCCACCCACGCCCCCCCCCCCTTTGCTGGAATTTCAGTGCAGAAGACAAGACCAGAGAGAGAAGATCTAATATTGATGAAAATTCAAAGAGCCATTTAAAAGCTTTCATTGCTGAAATAGATTTAAACCCATCAAATTAAAGTGGATTCAGAAAATACTCATTTTTTTACAATTCCAAATCTAATATTATCTACTACAAAATCATTTAAAATACAGTAGAAGTGTCCCTTTCCCTCTTTGGGATATTTCAAATATCTGGGTAATTCAAAAACTCTTGCTAATATATTATTACATAGTCCCCCACTAAAACTCTATAATCTAAAAATAGAGAAGGCACAGGGCCAAATTCTATTTTGTCACACTCAGTGGATTTGCTGCAAACTTCCATTAAATCCTTGGACTCCATGGTTTCAGTAAGATACAGTAGGCTGAATTCTGCTCTCAGTGAAGTGATACAAACCCAGAGTGATTTCACTGGTTGCCAAGAAGTCACTCTGAATTTATATCACAGCACAATTTGGCTCAGTGTATTTGTCAGCTGCAGGTGATCCCTGTGTGAAATACAAAACTATGGGCATCGCACTCCAAAATATGACAGTACCAAGCTGAGAATGCACCTGGACCCTGATGGAAGCCCATTTTTATTCTTACAGTAACTACATTTTTTCCAGCATATAAAAAACAAACTCAGAACCTATAGCATAGGAAAGCAGTGCAGCTTTTAGATGTTATTCCACTTAAAATATGTGTTTTTAAATCTTCACAGCTCTCTTTATTCAGTGGGCCATGATCCTGAAAGTGTTGCAAGGGTCCTTCATTAACTTCCAGAGGGTGCAAGGGTCCACCAGTACAAAAGAGGACAGGGACCTAATCAGTTTGTGTGGATGTCTGTTGTACAGTATAAAAGAGCTTTTGCAGCATGGCAGTAGCAGAGCTTAACGGGGATTATTTCCCAGTACAGCTGGTCAGAATTTTTGACATTCTGATAAAAAAATGTGTAAAAAAAATGTCCGGTTAAATATTTTTGTGAAAGTTTTCGCTGTTTTTTTTTTCAAATGGCTTTTTCATAAGCCACATAGTGATATGGCTCAGACAGCAGACAGTTCTTATTCTATCTTTAAGCAACATTCCTCAAGTGTAGTGGAACCTTATGTCTTCCCAGGATAAAGGATTAATTCCCTGTGATTAAATCAATCTGAATATGTTGGGCATGTTTAATGAGTATTGTGATGTGGCTGAAAGGGGAGAGCGCATAACTCTTCATAATTTGGATCCACGTATGTTAAAAGTTTCCTAGAACCACAGACCTAGAGGATAGGAATGGGAGAGAGAAAAGAGAGTTGATATCATATATAAATCTACTTAAATGTTTTGTATTTCAGGATATGATGGGTTTCCCCAATAACATTTGACATTTTTTGCATAGCATTGCAGTCTGATCTCAGTAGACATAGCAGCACATATTAAAGTAGTATACAACAAATGTGATTGAAAAGTACAATGAAGGAATGTAATTTCTCTTTTTATAAAAGCTATAAAGATTGCATAAAGTAAAGGGAGAGATTATGATCTAAGTTTTGTAGTGTCTAGGGTCCAGATCCTCAAAAATATTCAGTCACCTAGCACCCACAATAGGAGTTAGACCCTTGAATAATTGATGGTTTAAGGCCACTAGTCAGAGATTTCATTTATATTAGGTAGCACTGTAGGAATGTCACCTATTCATAGGTTTACTAATAAGAGGAAAGAGGGAAGAGAATAGGAGATTTTTTTTCTTGTTTAATGCTTGTCCAGACATATTGAGCTTTGGCACTAATTTCATTTTTATTCCAAAGTGATAACAGCAAAATTCTGTATCCTTAGCCAAGTACATCACAAAGGAAATAAGAAATATCACATTTTTCTATCTGAAAGTTTAGCCTTTATTGCCATTTATTTCTTTTTATGTCACTGCACTGACAGAAAAACTACATAATCTTAAGCGAGCAGAGGAGACAGCAATAAGAACAAATACAAATTGGTTTGGAGTTTGTTGGTATCTAAATACATGCATAAGATACTCATTTTTAGTGCCATGCTACAAGCTGCAATAATAGCAAAATTACATCTCCACAGTACAAAGGAAGGCATATTGATAATATCAATGTTATTTTAATTAGAAATATCCAGTGAAAAGCATATATTCACTCCAAAGCTATATTTGCTCTGCTTTTTCTGGAGGTAAGGGCCTGATCCTGTAATTTGCTGAGAACCTCCTGAGATGTGCAAAGGAAACCCTAGCAAAGTCAATGAGAACTGTGGGAGATCAATATCTGGATGGAATGGACTCCTGGCTGCTTTGTATCCAAAGGGTATAAATTTAGTTGTATGACCTACACTACAGCGCTAGTTGTATCCAAAGGGTATAAATTTAGTTGTATGTCTACACTACAGCGCTATTTCGAATTAACTTAATTCAGAATAGTTAATTCAAATTAAGCTAATTCGAAATAACTCATCTAGACACAAAATCTAATTCGAAATAGCGTTTTGCTATTTCAAAATAGCGCGTCCACACTGATTGGACTGGATCTCATTTAAGGGCAGCTGAAACCGGTTCCAGCAGGGCATCAGGTCAGTAGTTGCTTTGTGTGGCTGCTGTCTGAGGCTATCTGAGGCTCGTGCTTAAAGGGACCCCCCTGGACAGCCGGTTCTCAGCTTTCCCACTTGCTTGCCTACCTCGCTGAGGGACAGCAAAGCGTTTTCCTCTCTGCCTGCTTTGGTCACTCTCATTTGGGACACCACAGCACCTATGCTGCCTATAGTGTGGTGTGGGGGGGGGAGGGGAGATGTGCCCTGCCTCTGTGTAGAGGGGGCGTCTAGAGGGTGGGCAGTGTGCAGTGTCTCTCCCCAGGGTCAGGAGCCTGTCATGTGCCTTCACGCGTAGACGCGTGTGGGGAATAGGCCAGGGCCCCTGCATGGTACCCAGATGGGGCCACATATCCTGGCTGGCACGGCAGATGCACAGGTTGCCACCTGCTCCATGGTTGGCAAGGCCCACGCGCACGGTCCCTGGCCTCCCCCTCCCACCCCTCCGCCCCGCATAAGGGGACCATGATGGCACTCACATGTGGAGGCCTCCCTGGCCTCAGATGAGGCTGCTGACAGGCTCTCCAGTATGGCTCCAGGGTCCTGGGGGCAGGGCATGCTCCCTGGAGGCTCCTGGCTGCCGTCCTCCTCCTCTTCCTCCTCTTCCCCTCAGGGGCGGGGTCAATGACCACGAGGGGGGCATGGACCGTCTGACCCCCCAGGATGCAGTCCAGGGCCTCGTACTGCGGGCAGGCCTCTGGGTCAGCCCCTGGTTGGGAGGCCCTGGCATAGGCCTGCCGCAGCTCTTTGATCTTGCTCCGCACCTGCTCCTGGCTGTGCATGTGGCCTCTGGTGGCCAGGCTGGCAGCCATGCGGCTGTAGACAGCCATATTCCTGCGCCTAGTGTGGAGATTGTGGGCATTAGAGGCCTCCCCCCAAACCTCAGTGAGGTCCATGATCTCTGCACTAGACCAGGCAGGCGCCCGCCTTTTGCGGCCCCTGGCAAGCTCCTGGGAGCCGCCAGCCTCGTTCTGGGGAGCGGTGGAGGGCTGGGTGGCAGCGGGTTGCTGGCTCATGCTGTGCCAGGTGCACGGTCTGCTGACGGTGTGCTGGCAGGCTTGCAACTGGCACAGGCACTGTGGCCAGAGTCTGCCCCTTTAAGGGTTCCAGGGCTCGGGGGGGTGGAGCAGACGAGTTTTCCTGGTTGTGCCCAGAGTGGCCACCAGGGCTCCCTGGGAAGGGCTGGAGGCTCCCTAATTCGAAATAAGTGTCTACACAGCACTTATTTCGAATTAGCTATTTCGAATTTGGTGTTATTCCTCGTAGAATGAGGTTTACCAAATTCAAAATAAGTGCTCCACTATTTCGAATTTATTTCGAAATAGCGGTTTGGCTGTGTAGATGCTATTAAAGGTAATTCGAAATAACGACTGTTATTTCAAATTAACTTTGTAATGTAGACATACCCTTAGTTAGTCCTAGATAGCACCTTACTACTCTGTATAGTTCAGGACCTCCAAATAGAAAAAATGAATGACTACAGCAACTACTCAAAGCTCAGCTGTCACAGAACATGAACCATTCCCACTCCCAAGCTTTATCAATTTAATTTGAATGAGAGGTACAGGTTATTACTCCTGTTGCTCCTCTTCATTTGGCCAGAGTTTCTAGTCTTCACTGGTAACTACCAAGAGGAGAAAAAGTTTTATTATAGACTTTGAAAATAATTCACAATAATAGTAGTGGTAAACACATTCCATTGCAACACAACAGACTAAATCCTAGGGTTCCAGCTGCTCCTTTTGCATTACTTAAGTAGCAAACAAGAATCTTTACATTTGTTTAAGCAGGTATTTGAGGTTTCCTCTCAAAATGGTTATATCAACTCTACCTGGTATCCCTCAGGCATGCACAAAGAACTAGCTACTAATGGCTGGAGAAATAATGTGTCCTGGCTGTTTCTCGCTGCCACTGAGGTGTAATTTAAACCAATCCTGATGCTCCTTTTAATTGTTCCAGTTGCCATCCAGCCTCTGGAGAGGTCTAAGGGTGGGAGCATAACACACCTTGTCTTTCTCCTCTCATGTCTTCTGCTAAGCAAAGCTCAATGGGACCCCAAAATTGGGTCTAATGAATCTATTCCACATATTGAGTCTGCAGTCAAAGATTCAGTTACTGCAGTGCTAAATGAGGACATAGAGATGGGCCCTTGAATTCAAGGAAAATATTAAAATGAAACGAGTGTCTTGCATCTTGAGGTGGGAAACGTCCCCCATATTTATCTTCGTCTGATGTGAAAAATATAGTCTTTCATAGCACAGTAAGGACAGGGGTGTAGAGTAGGATGGAACCTCCATCCTGAGAGATTTTTAAGGCCCAACTTAACAAATCCCTGGCTGAGCTGACTTAGGGTACGTCTACATTAGCCCCCCAGATCGAACTAGGGAGGCTAATGAGGGCGACCGAAATTGCAAATGAAATGCGGGATTTAAATATCCCGTGCTTCATTAGCATGTTCCCGGGTGGTCGCCATTTTGGAAACTGACTAGCCCGGAATAACTGCCCACGTCTACACGCGTCAGAGAAGCGCGATTCTGAGATAAACCCCTTAGTTTGAATTAACAATTAAACCCCATTCCATGAGGTTTAACTGTTAATTCGAACTAAGGGGTTTATCTCGGAATCGTGCTTCTCTGCCGCGTGTAGACGCGGGCAGTTATTCCAGGCTAGTCAGTTTGCAAAATGGCGACTGCCCGGGAACATGCTAATGAAGCGCGGGATATTTAAATCCCGCACTTCATTTGCAATTTCGGTCGCCCTCATTAGCCTCCCTAGTTCGAACTGGGGGGCTAGTGTAGACGTACCCTTAGTTGTGGTTGGTTCTGCTTTTGAGCAGGAGGTTGGACTAGATGACCTCCTGAAGAATTTCCAACTCTAACATTTATGGTGCTGAGAATCATAGAACCACACTGAAACCCTGTTTTTGATGGAAGCCAGGGGATGAGGTAGCACTATTAGTTCCAGCACCTATGGGTAGGGATGATTATTTCTAAAATTTTGCTATACTAAAGAACTGCCCACTCCATGCTCTGGCAATACTTAACTCTTAAAAATATGTCGGCAATAAGCAATGTCTGGCAAGTACCTGCAAATAGCTTACCCTTGCAGCAATATAAGTACAGTTTGAACCTCTACAATCTGGGACTCTCTGGTTGGGCAACATATTGCCAGAGAGCCCTGGCCGGCCCGGTTCAGAAGTGCATCCCAGGCCAGGCTGGCAGTGGGGAGCACAGCCCCAGCGGGGCCGGCATGATGGGGAGCACAGCTCCAGCGGGGCCAGTGCAATGGGGAGCACAGCCCCAGCAGGCCCAATTCAATGGGGAACACAGTTTCTGTAAGGACTGGCATGGTGGGGGGTGCAGCCCTGGCTAGGGCTGGAGGCAGTGGGGCTGGTGGTTGGGTGCACAGCCTAGGCAGTGCTGTGGGGTGCACAGTGCTGCCTGGGGCTGACAGTGGGCAGCACAGGACCAGTAGGGTCTGGAAACAGTGGGGCTGGCCCTGGCCAGGGTTGATGTGGCAGAGGGAGCAGCCCTGGCTGGAATTGGCACAGTGTGGGACTGGAGACAGAGGGGCTGGTGGAAGGGAGTGCAGCCCCATCCAGGAGTAAAGCCTACAGCCAGGTGGAGAGCCTTGGCCTCCCCTGGTCCGGCAGATTCCATGGTTTGGGACCACTCAAGTCCTAAGGCTGCTGGACCAGGAAAGTCCACTTATATAACAAAGATTTAATAAACTCTGTTACAAAAGCTGCCACCTCCACTGCCCTATAAAAAGGGATTTGCTGTCTTTTCATTAAAAAGGGAGCATCGGAAGAACGTTTATGCATTTGCTGCCAAAGAACCATCAGCAAACAGTGGACCTATTTTTGTTCTCACTACGTATGTTTACACAGCCTGGCGCCTCCTAGCCTGGGTTGACGGACTTGGGCTAATCAGGTTTGTGCTAGTGCTCTAGAAACCCATGCTTTGAAGTTGCAGCTTGTGCTGGAACTTAGGCTCTGGAGCTTCAGAGCCCAACTCCCGCCTGAGGCTACGTCTAGACTGCAAGCTTCTTTTGAAAGAGAGCGTCCACACACAGATGTGCATTGAAAAAGCAGTTTGCAGCTGATTGGATGCTCTCTCACATAAAAGGCCACCTGGAACCGCTTCAGCCAGGTCTTTAGGTTACCAGTTGCTTCCGAGTGCTGGTGCCGAAGCCTAGCTGAGACGCATGCTTAAAGGGACCACCCTGGACAGCCATTTCTCTGTTTCTGCTGCGTGCTTAAGCACCATTTCAAGGGACAGCAAAGCTCTCTCAGTGTGTGCTGTGGTTGCCCCACTTTTTTGGATGCCACAGCTTTTCTCTTTGTGCCATGGAGCTGGAGCTACCCCTGTGCATGTGATGACCCACACGGCCATGCTACAGTTTCTGCAGCACTTTATGTCAGCAGCCTTCCTGGTCCTGAGCAAGCTCGACTCCAAACTCATTCTGGGGACCCTCTCCCTGGGTGTGGAAGCTACACTCTGGCAATTGCACACCACAGTGAAGAGGCGTTTTTGGAGGCTCGACACAAGTTTGGACTGGTGGGACCGGCTGGTCATGGAGCAATGGGACAACCAGCAGTGGCTACAAAACGTCTGCATGCAGAAGGCCACCTTTTTTGGAGCTATGTGCCTGGCTCACCCCTGCCCTCCAGAGATGTGACGCCCACCTGTGGCCCACCATCCCCCTGGAGAAACAGGTCACAATTGCCATTTGGAAACTTGCCACCCCAGACAGCTACTGGTCGGTGGGCAACCAGTTTGGCACAGGGAAGTCCATTGTCGGGGCCCTCCTCATGGAGGTAAGGCACTCTCGGGCTGCAGTTCCTGGAGGGGGAGGGAGTCCTGGAAGAGGGGGACCCTCAGGAAAGGAGTGTTGCAAGCCGTTGGGGTGGGGAGGAAGCCCTGTGTGCCATCTCACCCTTACACAGCCCTGCTGCTGGTGGGTGGCCTCATGGGGGGGGCTCCTGGGGTGTTTGGGGGAGGGGAGGAGGGAGGGTATCTCCCAAAGGCTCAGGCACTCTCTCTCTCATTTGCTGTTTTGTGTGTTTGTTTGTTTCCATCTGCAGGTTGTGAGGGCCATCAACTCGCTCCTGCTGCGGAGGGTCATCCACCTGAGACTTGGACCCGATCATGGCCAGATTTGCTGCCCTGGAGTTCCCAAACTGCGCTGGAGCCATAAATGGGACGCACATACCGATCCACACACCTGAGCATCAAGCAGCCCAGTATATTAATAGGAAGGACTACTTCTCTATGGTGCTGCAGGTCCTGTTTGACCACCATAGACAGTTCATGGATATTTTTGTTGGGTGGTCGAACAGGGCACATGATTCTTGTGTCTTTTAGAACTCTAGCCTGTATGGGAAGCTAGAGGTGGGCACACTCTTCCCTGCCGTGAACAAGCAGTTGGGGATGTGCACTTGCCATTGTTTATCATGGGCAACACAGCCTACCCCCTCATGCCGTGGCTCATGAAACCTTATACTGGACACCCAGCAGGGACCAATTTATGGACCCCAGCAGGGACCAATTTAATGCCTGCCTGAACCGAGCCAGGAGCCAGGAGCCAGGTGGAGTGAGCCTTTGGCCGCCTCAGGTGCCTGCTGACCAGCCTCGACATAGGGGAGCACAACATCCCTGAAGTGTTCGCGGCATGTTGTGTCCTCCACAACACTGTGGAGAGGAAAGGGGAGTCCTTCCTCCCGGGGTGGGGGCAGATGCCAGCCACAAGAGGTGACCCTTTGAGCAGCTGCAGACAGCTGCCATTCGCCAGGCCCATCAGGTTGGGGTGTGCATCCAGGAGGCCCTGAGGGAGGGGTTCTCTGAAGGACCCCAGTAACTCTCCCCAGGGCCTCCCCAGCAGGGGTCTCTGGCTTGCTCCACTATCCCTTTCCCACCACAACTGCTCCCTTCGCCCCTTCCCTGATATCTCAATAAAAACACCTGTTTGGTTTCCAACAAAACAAAATCTGTATTTATCTTTCATTAAAAAAAGATAGGCAGAGGCAAGGGGACTCATAACCTGAAGGGGAGGAGGGCCTGGAGTGGCATAGGAGGTGGCTAGATGTGCCACCTTAGGTGTGGGGACCTCATCAGAGTTGGGGTTGCGTGGGTCCGCGGACCACAGGAGGGTGGGCAGGAGGAGGGGCTGGA
Source organism: Pelochelys cantorii (assembly GCA_032595735.1). NCBI lineage: Eukaryota > Metazoa > Chordata > Testudines > Trionychidae > Pelochelys > Pelochelys cantorii. Next base: position 29,474,470 of record CM064340.1, read on the forward strand.
GCAGAGTCAGGGATGGCAGGGAGAGGAGGCATTGGCATCACATGGGGCGGGGGCATGGGCATTGCTTGGGGAAGGAGCATAGGCATCACTTGAGGGGGGCATGCAGAGGGGAATGGGCATAGCAAGGGAGGCAGGAGGGTGGCAGGCAGGAGAAGCGACAACAGGCGGGTGTGCCATCATGTTGTGCATGATGGCACACATGCTATCGCACCTCTGCATGAGCTGGTCCCAGGCACGGTTCTGCAGCTCAGGGTCCTTGCAGATCTTCTGTGCCAGGGTCTGTTGCATGTCATGCAGGATGCTGACATGCTGCCACATCAAGTCTTCCTTGACCCTGGTGCATTTTCGAGTCCCCCAGGCTCTGGTGGCTGGCTCTGGTGGCATGGCTCACCCCTCAGTCCCGACTGGTCCGGCTGTGGAGTACACAGAGTGGGAGAGGCGGTCAATCATCCATGCAGACAGTGTCCCTGAGGCCATGCCATCTTCTGTGAGCAGTGACCAACAGTCCTCAGGCCAGAGGAGGGGGATGTCCTGGGAGCAAGGCCATGTGTGGCCTGCGCAGCAGGCCCTTTCTCACAGGGGCCCCGAGGTGCCCAGGAGACCATGCTGCCCGATTCCTGCCCCTGAGCGTGAGCTGCACTTTCTGGCCCTGACGTATCCCTGACGGAGCTCTTTGACCTTACTCCAGACCTGTTCTAAGGTCCATGGTGGGTGTCCGTGCTCCGCCAGGGACTCGGCCATGCGTTCAAAGATGTCTGCGTTGCGGCGCTTGGAGCGGAGATCCTGCAATGTCTCCTTCTCGCCCCACAACTCGAGGAGGGACAGGATCTCCGCTCCGGACCAGGAGGGTGCTTGCCTCTTGGTCCCCCTGGGTGGGTCCTGGGTGGGCTGCTCCCTATGAGGGCCAGGAGGATCTTGGGGGGCTGCTATCAGGCCGGCTTCCTGCCACAAGTCTTGTTCAGGGTTCCTGCAGCTTTAAGAGGGACAAGGAGACAAAAACTATAGAATCCTGATTAATTTGGATGGAGTGTCCACCAGGGCACCTGTGTTATTTACTGGAAGCCACTTCTTTCAAAAGAAAACCCTTTTCCTCATCCACACATGCCTTTTTCTGAAAGAGCTCTTTTGGAAACGTCATTCTTCCTCGTGGAAAGAGGAGTACTGCTGTTGGAAAAACCCTTGTGTTCTTTCGATTTACTTTTGAAAGAATACATTTTCAGTGTGGACTTAATTCAAGTTTTGTCAGAAAAACAGCCATTTTTCCGACAAAACTTTGTAGTGTAGACATACCCTGAATGACAATTTTAAAGTACTGTCTACACAACTATTTGTAGAGCATTAGTGTGAGTCTACATCTGTCTACCTGGGCTGTGTAGTTATATATCATTGTAATGAATGTAATGAATCCTGATTTACACCAGTGTAATGCAAGACAGAGGCTGGTAATTAGAATGCTACTTATTGACAAGTAATCTGATGAAATAACAAGCACTTAAAAAATTCTGCTCATTCTCCTGTTCTGTGGAAAGACCAAGCCCTTTTGTACTACATGTTGTGTGTCTAGCAACATTCTGGTTTCAAAAGCAGGGCACAAAATCAGAACAGAATGGTGACTCTGAGTGAAAATAATGGCTTGGGCTCAGTCAGTCTGTTTAGAGAGAAGGATTATTATGATTAGTGCCAGTGGACATGGATAAACCCTTTTTCTGTTTCTGTGACACATCTGTGGATGATTTCCCCCCCCCCAACCTGTCTGCTGCTTGCAGTGCAACTAGAAAATACAAAAAATCAAACATCTGTGCTCTAGATAGACACAGACTCACAGTATGTATGTCACTTATAATCCATCTGCAAAACATGTTACTCTTCAATTATTTGATATAGTGTGGGAAGGGAGCTTGAGATTCAGGAAAGAAACAGGGGGATGGAGGTAAAAACAGGAGAGAGAGGGAAAAAATCTCTTGTGCAAACAAGAGCTTTTTTTCCCCACTGCCTTCTGTTCATGTCTTCTTACACCAAATTCTGCAGGTGGATGCAGATACACAATTTCCGTCGATTTCAATGGGAATTCAACATGTGCATCCATGAACAGAATTTGGCCTCCTGTGCGGGGTGTGTGGTTCTCTTTCATAATCGAGCAGTGATACTGAATACTAAAAAGATAATTTTTTTACATCCCTTTTGTTTACCAAATATAAGATATATTGTCAATACCAGGTATGTCAAGTTATCTTGTTATCCATAAGTGTATGATATTAGCTATAGAATATCAGAGAATAACATGATGGTTTCAACACCTGATTATCTTTTTATATGATAAAAAACAATCCTGCAGTTTTTGCATTGAAATGAAGTCCAATGAATGGAGCAGCTGAAGAATTAAACCATAAAACTTTTACAATAAGATGCTGGGATGTTCTTAAATGAATTTTTGTCTTAAAATAAATGTCCAAATAATTAATTTTGTAGAATTTTGTAATGAAAATTATGTATCCAACTGCATTTTATTGTACTATACAATTCTAATATAAAATCATAGACATGACCATAATGGATCAGACAACAGTCCAGCAAGCCCAATATCCTGTCATCTGACACTGGCCAGTGGCATATACTGCATGGGGAATGAATAGACCAAGTGATCCATCACCTGTCATCCAGATCTAGTTTCTGGGAATCAGAAGGCACACAATTTATGGGATTGTATCCCTCACCATCTCATCGTCTTGGCTAATAATCATTGAGGGATTTATCCTCCATAAACTGATCTAATTATTTTTTTCATCCAGTCATACTTTTAGCCTCCACAGCATCCCCAATCAAAGAGTTCTGTTTGCTGACTGTGTGTTGACTGTGCATTGTGCGAAGAATATCACAACTTTATTTTATTTATTTATTTTACAATACACGTATTCTTGTTAATTTAATGGTATTTACATTTCTGAAGACTACAGAAATGCTTTCATTCATTCTGTTTCTGCAGATGCCAACTGAAAAGCTCTGTGGGTTTTCACTAATTCACATCTATAGAAGTTATACCCAATTTAAGTGCCAACAGTTTAATCCATAACCAAGAATCTATATTTCAGGGGACACCTTCCTTCTGTAGCTTCTGTAAGCCTAGCTATGATGATAGTAGACAGAAGTGAGCAGTGTCAGTGAATCTACTGGATTGTAAACTCTTTGGGGTAGAAGCTGTCATTTCACCTGTGTTTCTGCAGTAACCAGCACAACAGAGTTTGGGTCTATATGACTGAAGTTTGTGCCATGGTAATATAAACAATACATAAAAAATTCACATGGGAGAAAAACGTCAGTGGCAGGAATGAGATGTGCGGCACAATATGGACCTTGGACTTCTGAAAAGCAGGCTTTGACTCTCTCAGGGAACTGATGGGCAGGATCCCCTGGAAGGCTACTAAGAGGGGGAAATGAGTCCAGGAGATCTGGCTGTGTTTTAAAGAAGCCTTATTGAAGGCACAGGAACAAACCATCCCAATGTGCAGAAAGAATAGCAAACATGGCAGTCAATCAGTTTGGCTTAACAGAGAAATCTTTGGAAAGCTTAAATGCAAAAAGGAAACGTACTAGAAGTGGAAACTTGGACAGATGACTAGAGAGGAATATAAAAACATTGTTCAAATATGTAGGGGTGTAATCAGGAAGGCCAAAACACAGTTGGAATTGCAGCTCGCAAGGGATGTGAAGGATAATAAGAAGGATTTCTACAGGTATGTTAGCAATAAGGAAGTCAGGGAAAGCACGGGACTCTTATGGACGGGAAAGGTAAACTAGTGACAGATGAAGTGGATAAATCTGAAGTAATCAAGGTTTTTTATGACTCAGTCTTCACAGACTAAGTCAGCTGTCAGACTGCTGCACTGGGTAGGGCAGTATGGGGAGGAGGTAAGCAACTCTCTGTAGTGAAAGAACAGGTTAAGGACTATTTAGAAAAGTGGACATGCACAAGTCCGTGAGGCTGAATCTAAATGCATTCAAGGGTGCTGGGAGAGTTGACTGATGTGATTGCAGAACCACTGACTCTTTGAAAGCTCTTGGTGATCAGGGGAGGTCCCAGACAATGGGAAAAAGGCAATGTAGTGCCCACTTTAAAAGGGGGCAGAAAGAGGATTCAGGGAACTACAGGCTCAGCCTCACCTCAGTCTCCAAAAAAATCATATAGCAGGTCTTCAAGTCATGCCTCATCAACTTGATTTCCTTCTATGATGATATAGCTGGTTCTGTGGATATGAGGAAGATACTGGACATGATATACCTTGACTTTAGCAAAGCTTTTGTTATGTATTCTTGCCAGCAAGTTAAAGAAGTATGGCTTTATGGATGAATGGACCATAAAGTGTATAGAAAACTGGATAGATCATCAGGATCCACAAGTAGTGATCAACATCTCAATGTCTAGTTGGCAGCTAGTTGGCAGAAATCTGATGAGGTTCAACAAGGACAAGTGCAGAATCCCACACTTAGGTGTGGAGAATCCCATGCATTGATACAGTCTAGGGACCAACTGGCTAAGCACCAGTTCTGCAAAAAAGGACCTATGGATTACAGCAGATGAGATATGAGTCAACAGTGTGCCCTTGTCCAAAAGGTTAATGGCATATTGGGCTACATTAATAGGAGCATTGCCAGCAAATCGAGAGAAGTGATTATTCTCCTCTATTTGGTACTGATGAGGCCACATCTGGAGTATTGCATCCAGTTTTGGAGGGGGGGGGGCACTACAGAAAGGATGTGGACAAACTGAAGAGAGTCCAGCAGAGGGCAATGAAGATGATTAGGGGACTGGGGCAAATGGCTTATGAGGAGAGACTGAGGGAACTTATTTAGTCTTCAGAAGAAAAGAATGAGTAGAGATTTAATATCAGCCTTCAACTTACTGAAGGGGGAGGGGTTTCGAACAGGATGGAGTCAGCCTGTTTTCAGTGATGGCAGATGACAGAACAACAAGAAATGGTCTCAAGTTGCAGTGTGGGATATCTAGGTTGGATATTAGGGAAAACTATCTCAGTAGGAGGGTGGTGAAGCACTGGAATGGGTTGCCTAGGGAGGTGGTGGAATCTCCATCATTAGAGGTTTTTAAGGTGAGGCTTGATAAAGCCCTGGCTTGAATGATTTAGTTGGGACTGGTCCTGCTTTGAACAGGGGACTGGACTAGATGACCTCCTGAGATCTCTTCCAACCCTAATCTTCTATGATTCTATGAATTAATGTAAAACTGAGGACTGATACCACCATGGTGGTTAAAGTGCCATGGGAGAATTCATCCATGCTAATGAGCACAGTCAACCTGTTTTCAATCTGTCTAAATCAAACAGGATGGGAAAATATTTGACAAACTGTGCATTCTCTGGATCCTTTATAGGGAAGGCAAACAGAGTATCTCAGTGGGTTTGGCTGAATTTTATGTTTATCATGGCCTGGATGAGGTCTGAGAGGGTTAGTTTGGCAAGGGGAGTAATGGAGGAACGGATGTTGATGTCAGTTCTCAGTTATGGTCAATGCTATTCTGCCAAGCATGAGAAACAGCAGGGTTTCATTTTTATTATACCCAGGGGCAGCCTGTGAGTATAGGCCGACTCAGCCGTCGCCTAGGGCACCGCCTTCAACGGGGTGCCCGGGGCGCCCGATGATGACGTCACACAATTGACGGCGCCATTGACGGCCGTGCAGGCAGGGGTGCTGATCGCGTGTTCCGCCTGGGGCGCCAGCTGCCGCAGCCCACCTTAGGCCGCCCCTGATTATACCTAGATTATGCTATAAAACAGTGGCAGATATTTCTATTTAGAGAAAATGTCTGTCCTCAGCTATCTATATGAAGCTTTTTCAGTGGGATTTGTGTGCACATATCTGAGGGTAAAATTTGGCCCTGTAAACTGATGCACTGACATGAGAGAAGTATGAGATTTATGTCTTGACTGCATATAACTAGTTACTTAATATCTTTTCTTCTGAATTTTCACGTGTCTTTTCTCTCTGCTTCCTCATCAATTGTCTTTTTCTCCCTCATCCAAATCCTATATATAATAATGATAACACAACATGATATGTAGAACACTTTTTCTTCTATCATCTTTTATCAACGCTCTAAGCCAAATATTTCCTTCAGATATCTGCACGTTTCATGTCAAACGAGTGGTGCACATATATACACCCCAGAATTCACTCTGACCTTTAGCGTATCTATGTATTAGTGTTGTGAATACTTTAAACTGAGCAAACAGAAATTTAAAAAAACAGAAAGTCAGATAGAAAGTCAGAAGAAAGCCTAATTTCACTATGTTGAAAGAAACTGCAAACATGTGTCTCACATCTCACAGCTAAGAATCTGGTAACTGTACAATACATATGTTTTCTCTCTATAGCATTCTGACTCGAATTGTAACCTGAAGAAGCGAATGAACTCCATGACCTCTCAGATGGACCAGTCCCCTAAAGCCAGCATCATTTCTAATAGTGCATCTCAGAATCAACCAACACCTATTCCCCCACTAGCTCCCCCGCTGCCACCACCACCAGCAATCGGAGGCACCAGTAAAATAGACCAGTATTCCAGGATTCTCTTTCCAGTGGCATTTGCAGGATTCAACTTGGTATATTGGGTTGTTTACCTTTCAAAAGACACTATGGAAGTAAGTAATAGCATTTAATAGTTGTTTTAACTGTTACAGAATGGAAGTCTGCTTTAGAATCCTAGAATCCTAGGGCTGGAAGAGACCTCAGGAGGTTATCGAGTCCAGCCCCCTGCCCAAAGCAGGACCAACCCTAACTAAATCATCCCAGTCAGGGCTTTGTTAAGCCGGGATTTAAAAACCTCTAGGGATGGAGATTCCACCACTTCAGTGGCCAGTATTTTTTAAAATGTAGCCTTTGCTCTTCAATTACTCAGTTCTTTGCAGCATGGAAATTTGTAATATCATAAATTAGCAACCAGTGAGAATGGAGTTTTGAAGACAAGGAAATAATGCTATTCAGAGAGGATAAATTAAAAATCTTTTCTTTTGACATAATGCTGAACTAGTATTTGTTGCAGTAGTGCAATAAAGGAGATAAAACCCCTACTATCTCCCATGATTGCCTTAAGAGGCTGAGTTTATTTGCATTATCTCCTTAAAAAAAAAGAAAGAAAAGTTTAAGATACATTCTAAATATTAAACAGGGGGGGAAATGGCTGCACTTGTATTGTACACTCTCTAAATATCTTCTATTATGTGTATAACATATATTAATATATGATGCATCTTATTTACTTCAATAAAGTTTGAATGCACACACACATGCACGTGCACCACACTGTCCCCTTTTGCTTGACTCTGTTTTAAAAATCTAGCCTTATTTGCATTAAACTGCACAATGTATTAGTGTTCCCAGCTTCATTCCTAGTAGTGTGGAAAAGATGCATATGATGCAAATTGAATGCTCTTTGGATAATGATTAGCTTATCATTCTCAGGCAGTCATTAAAACCATAAATCTTTCTTCTAATATCTTAAATTTTCCTGTGAACTTATTATTTTTCTCTTAATTACAGATGATGAGACGAAAGAATGATACAAACCTTAAGGTGTAAACTTAGTTGCTATGTTATGAATACACTTAGCATGTGGTTACAGAGAGAATGGCTACATTTAGACATTATTGAATGCACAACAAATAGAGTATATATTTCTGTTTCACACACACATGCATGCACATGCTAATCAGAAATATTCAGTTCCCCTAAAGCAAATCTATACAATGTATAACTATTACATAAATTGGTAATATAGGGCATTTTAACCTCCCTGGACATTCAGTAATGAATTTAAAAGTAGACATCCTTCTACAAAAAAAAATTATCACCTGATTACAGAGGGAGACATCTGAACTGGAGTTCATTCACTAGTTCAACACTGTCAACCCAGGCTTGAATAAAGATCTTAACTGGTTAACGCACTACAAGGTCAACTTCCCCGTCTTTGATATTTGCATTTCTAATTCACATGCTATAAATGAGAAACATCCAGCGTGACTTAACACTGGTCCTACAATTGTTAGGTAACTTGTATTGCTACACTATATACCCTGGATTCTGTAATTTCCACTCCAACTCATCTGGTGAAGTGGGTTTTACCCATGAAAGCTCATGACCTAATAAATCTGTTCGTCTTTAAGGTGCCACAGGACTGTTCATTGTTTCTGGTAGTATGGGAGCTTGGGGGGGGTGGGCAGGACCTCAGCTATTTTAAAGTGGTGTAAATTCCACTGACTTGATTGGAGGTTTTCTGATTTGTCCCAGATGAGGATCTTGCTCTAAAATTATAATTTCAGATATGGAAAATGAAAGACTATTGGTTTTCCCACAATATCTATGAAAAATTTAAGTTGAACCGGTTATATTACCATAAATATCAAACCTAGACTTTTTAAAGGCTTCTCAAATAGTGCTGACTGCAATTATTTTTCATTTTTCACTTTTAAATGCTCCCAAAAGACACACACAACTGAGAAATTCTTTTCAATACTAGCCTTACAGTATGCAGAAATCCTGAATCAGAACTACAAAAAGGATAAACTTAAAAAACAACGAATAGTCTAGCAGCACCTTAAAGATTAACAAAACATGTAGATGGTATCATGAGCTTTCGTGGGTACAACTCACTTCTTCAGATGACTGGAATATTAAAAGTCCAGATCCAAGAATAAATAAGGAAAGGCGGGGGAAGGGTGAGGAAAAGAAAAAAAGAGAAAAAATAGTGAATTGGATTATTCAAGTTACAAGAGGCTGATAAGAACAATTTACAGAATATTGATACTTGGTCTATGTTTCAAATAACAAAGAGTTTAATCACAAAGTATTTTTCAGACCTCTCCATAAATTTCATTTTGCTTTTTCATTTTCTCATTTATGAAGAGTAATGGCTTTGATATTCACTATTAGAATTACAATCCATTATACTATCTCAATAACTTTTTATTATGGTCTTAAACACCTAGGCTGTGTCTAGACTGGCCAGTTTTTCCAGAAAATCAGCCGCTTTTCCGGAAAAACTTGCCAGCTGTCTAGACTGGCCTCTTGAATTTCCGCAAGAACACTGACGATCTCATGTATCATCATCAGTGTTCTTGTGCAAATACTATGCTGCTCCCGTTTGGGCAAAAGCCCTCTTGCGCAAATGCTTTTGTGCAAGAGGGCCAGTGTAGACAACGTGGTATTGTTTTGCGCAAAAAAAACCCGATGGCTAAAATGGCGATTGGGGCTTTCTTGCGCAAAAGCGCGTCTAGATTGGCCAGGGACGCTTTTCCGCAAAAAGTGCTTTTGCGGAAAAGCGTCCATGCCAATCTAGATGCTCTGTTCTGAAAATGCTTTTAACGGAAAACTTTTCCGTTAAAAGCATTTCCGGAAAATCATGCCAATCTAGATGCAGCCCTATAGTCATTTTGCTTTATTAATTCTAGCTACTCCAGACATAAGTGAATTCTGCAAAGCCCAGGCCATATAAATAGGCCAAATGCAACTCAAATGCAGAATCAGGCCCAAATTTACTAACAAGGAATGCACTCCTGAAATAAATTGTTTTAACAAATTAAATCCTGCCACAATATCTTTGAATGTCATTAATATTTTTCACACCCTGATGACATTGGATCAGCATATAACTTGTGTAAGAAGTCAATGGAGATTAATCAGGAGAACTGTGTCTATTTAAAGAAGTTGCACATTTAATTCATTGAGTTTTACTTTCAAAAAATAGCAGACTAGGCATATTTTTATATAACAATACAGTTTTATAACTGATTTTTTAAAATCAGTTAGTTACTACATCTTTTTAAAAAATAAATACCTTAAAATTATCCAAATATCCCTTCAGTAATATAATCAGGGACTAGTGAGATCAGTGCCATTTCAGATATGTCCCCCATCACAAATGTGCTTAAGTGATTTGTAGAACTGGTGAACAGCTCCACTAACTATGGAGCAAAGTTACACATGTACTTAAATGCTCTGCAGGATTAGGGCCCACAAGAGAACCCAGATGCGAACCCTTATAAGATCTGATTCACTATAATATGGAAGCTATAGTTTTAGCACACGGGCTTCACAAATGAACGACATCTTGCAAGTGTGTTTGCATTTTTTAAAAATCTACTTTGTACAGTCAGATCTCATAATCTGAGCAAGGCTAGTCTGGTGAAGTAATTGGATGAGAGACCTTTAAGAAAATAATACAGTACATGTTACAATAAGTGGTTTAGGTATTTTAGAAAGTGGTACTTTTCCCCCACTAGTCTGTATTGAATCAAAATGGTTCCAGTATGTTTGAGAGTGGAGAGTGTAGCTAGAACTAATAGGTCAGATCCTCAGCTGATTTAAATTGAATGTAGCTCCATTGAGCAAGGTCAATAGAATAATGCCACTTTGAACTAGCTGAGAAACTGGCCAACCATTTTTAGATGAGACAAAAAAGCAAGCTCTGGATCATTTGTAAAAGATCCATGGCAGTTTTTGAAAGAGCAGGTGTGTTGATATGGGTGTCTTGGTTGTTTTCCGATTCAGATAATTATACTCTCTGCCCAAATTCTTCTTTTTATTTCACTAGGCTACAGTATTCTTCTTTACCATATGACATAGTCAGACACTCATCTGGAGTGAATCTGCATAGTTTCCCTGAAGTCAATGGAGCCATGCTGATTTACACCAGCTGAAGATCTCTCTCTTAGACTTTTGGGAAGTATTGCTGTGCACTAACCATTACTGTTTATTATCCAAATCATAAGTGGCTGCATTTTATGGGTGAAAGAAGTGAGCTCTGTATTGTTTGCATAGTATGTCAGTAAATAAAATTTGTAAAGAATGTTGGGGCTCATAATGAGGAGCAGTGCTTTGTAAATACTAAATCACCATCATTAAATAATTTTCTTATCTGAGAACAGTACAATTCTGGAAAATGCAATTTAAAAGAAAAATGAAAAATATTAGATGCACAGTAATTAGATTTCTGGGATTTTTGTATATTGAAAGAAGTGCCTTCCCGTGTTTACTTACTCTCAGTGTTGTTTTTATATGCAGAACAATAGAAAATGCCACAAAAGAAATATATACTGTACAAAACTAACAAAATGATCAAGGGAAAAATGTTATCCAAATATATGTATAAATCCCATCAACTTAAATAAGCTAAAAACTGTAACTGGGCATTTATATCTATTGATCACAAGAATACAACAGACTAAATTAATGGCCCCTTTGTACCAATCGATCTGTTCAAGGCAGTCAGCCCTCCCAACAGGGGAGCTGAGGGTGAAAGGGAACAATTGCCCAGGAGCCCAGACCCTTTTACATCAAAAGCAGCCAGATAGGCGTGTAGAAACTCTGGCTGTGCTGGAAGAGTGCGCCCCACAGCGCAGCTGACCGATCTTGGCAACAGCCAGTGCAGGCATAGCACCATCGAAAATTAGGTGGACAGTGTTCATGTGGGCACAACCGCTGCATGTGTGGACTCCCATTGACTGTTCTATCTTGCAGCCTGGAATTGCTCTTGGCCAGCCTGATGGCAGTGATGAACCTAGTGGATCCAAGCAGTAGAGGATTTGCCCTAGAGAGAAGAATCCACTGATGGTAGAGTGCTGACACAGCACATCCTATGCTGTATGGTCCTCCCAAGATCTGGATTATGGGGCATGGCTGGAGAAAGTTGGTTCACTGAGGCATTACTGAAACTAACTGAACTCTAGGTGCTTGAATGGACCTGGTAGCCTTCTATGCTGTTTTCTTTTATGGAATTGATACTTCATAACATCAGGAGTGTGGGAGGGAGAGGTGTTGCATAAATGGTATAATGCCAGACTGCCTCTCCCCCGGGTCCTGTGCCAACAACTCAGCTGGATCAGAGAATCTCACAAATAACTTTAGCAAAATTTTGGAAAATTGCTCGCTTGCGCTATGTTGGGCTTCTATTCAGTTACCAAAGAAGACAGTTTGACTCCAGTTTCATCTCTCTGGCTACTTTATTTTGTATATATCAAAGCTGTGCTGTGTTGACCAGATTCAAATGTAGGGGTGGGTATAGAGCATACCACCATAGGAAAAAAATTCCTTGTATACATCGCTACCAATATTAATGATACATTTCTCTTGAATCTTTTTTTCCAGTTTTTTGAACCCACGGCAATGCATCTTCGGAATGACCATCAGCCCAACTAATATATGGAAAATAGGTTTGACAAATCATTGGCCATCATATAGAGCTTAGTGACTTCAAAGGAGGAGTGTCTATCTCTGCCTGCTGTAAATGTAATATATAATGTATTTACGTGGGACACCATCTGGAAATTTAGACTCTTGGCTACTTGACGGGACAAATTCTGTACTAAGTTCTGAAGTGCTGATTTGGAGTGCAAGCTCAAGTTCTTGTTTTGTTAAATCATTTATGACTGAGAATTATATTTGCTCTATTATGACTATTTGAAGATAAATCTTAAATCAAAATTACTTAGGGGAGATGTTGTTACAAGGAATATCACTTTAAAGAGTACTAATGAAAACCTGATTCTGAGGTAGCGTGCATAGGCTTGGCTCCATTGCAGTCAATGGGGCTGTTGTCAATTTACACCGAATATTTGCTGAAGTGTTCTGTCAGAGGGCTGAACCATATCAGTTTTTCATGATTAATGCTGTAGATTTGTTTGTATCCTAATTTTTATCATCTCATTTAAATGTAAATTTCAAACGAATATTCATACACTGTTATAAAAATACCAAACAACATATGCCAAGATGAAAGAAATAGGTCATATAAAGCATGGCTTATTAATCTGATCTGGTTAATGACAATACTGCACTTTATCTTGCCTATAGTTGAACACAGAAAAAGTACTACCAGCTCATTTGGCATCACATTTAGATTTGAAGATCTTTATAATTTGATTCACGCTCCCATAACAAAGAAAGGTCTAGCCATTGTTGTAGTATTTATGTTACTTATTTCTTTTTTTTTCTGACATTTTATTATATACCTACTCTTCAGCTTCATTATCTTTGTTATTTAAGAATGTAATTGGAGAGAACTTAGTCAAATAAAACCTGAACCTTCTTTCTAGCAAGCCCACTGGATATGGTAGGCATTGAGAACAAGAACAACAGGCAGTAGAAATGAACTAAAAATTTATATTGAATTGTTGTTAATCTAAATGGAATTAAAATTAATGGAATGATTAGCTGCCACAGTTGTTCATAGATTCATTGCTAAGGATGTTTTGCTTATATAAACCAAATGTCTTTATCATACTGAGTTAATATTCAGGGACTAGATTCTCTACTCTTATAAATTGTCAGTGTTTCACTTACTTCTCTGGAGTTCTGGCAATTTACACCAATTTAGGTCCTGCTTCATTCTGCTTCAGTATGTATGTAGCTTCTCATGGTCTGGCAACTAGACAAAACACACTAGGTTAAAGTCTCAGCCTCCCTGCTCTTCACCACCTATGTGTACTTTATGTAGGCAGAGTAAGTTTCATGCTCCGTACACTTGGACTAATATAGTAATTACAGCCTACACACAGATATGTCATTATATGCAGTTTATTTTATTCCAGAGGCAACACATTAGCATGTTAGAATGTCCTTGTAAGTGTACTGAATTATTTCCCATTTGTTCTGAAACTAGAATTGTGAAAGCTTTCCCCCTTTTTAGTCTTCATGCAATCTCTTCAGTGAACATGGAGACCCCCAACTTCGTATTTTATAATTTATAAATATACAAACTGCACTTCAGGAGCCCAAAGGTTATTTGAATATTAAAATGGATATTTGTCTCATGTAAATTCATTTTTGCTTTATAAACATTTTATATTATAAATACATATACCCTCCCCTCTGTGACTAATCTACAAGAGTTTTCAAAATAATTTTAAACAACTTTATTTATAAAATATAAGTATAGAGATGAAGGGAAAGTTAAACTGAAATTGAAAAAGCTTAATTATGTATTTAACCTTATTTTAGTTAAAACAACTCAATCTAAATATAAGCTTTGGAACAAATCCTGAGAATTAGAATAATAGAATCCTAGGGCTGCAAGAGACCTCAGGATGTCATTGAGTTCTGCCCTCTGCCCAAAGCAGGACCAATCCCAACTAAATCATCCCTGCCAGGGCTTTGTCAAGCCCGGACTTAAAAACCTCTAGGGATAGATATTCCACCACCTCCCTAAGTAATGCACTCCTGTACTTTACCACCCTCCCAGTGAAATAGTTTTTCCTAATATCCAACCGAGACCTCCCCCACTGTAACTGGAGACCATTGCTCCTTGTTCTGTCATCCGTCACTACTGAGAACAGCGTCGCTCCATCCTCTTTGGAACCTCCCTTCAGGAAGTTGAAAGCTGCTATCAAATCCCCCCCTTACTCTTCTCTTCTGCAGACTAAATAAGCCCAAATCCCTCATCCTCTTCTCATAGATCATGTGCTCCAGCCCCCTAATCATTTTGGTTGCCCTCCACTGGACTCTCTCCAATGCATCCACATCCTTTCTATGGGGGGGCGGGAAGCCAGAACTGGACTCAGTACTCCAGATATGGCCTCACCAGTGCCGAATAAAGGGAAATAATCACTTCTCTAGATCTTCTGGAAATGCTTCTCCTAATACTCCCTAATATGCCATTAGCCTTCTTGACTGCAAGGGCACACTGTTGACTCATATCCAGCTTCCCATCCACTGTAAACCCCAGGTCCTTTTCTGCTGAACAGCTACAAAGCCAGTTGGTCCCCAGCCTGTAACAATGCTTGGGATTCTTCTGTCACTCTGCACTTGTCCTTTTTGAACCTCATCAGATTCCTTTTTGCCCAATCCTCCAATTTGTCTAGGTCACTCTGGACCCTATCCCTGCCCTCCAGCGTATCTACCTCTCCCCGTAGCTTAATGTCATCCGCAAACTTGCTGAGGGTGCAATCCATCCCCTCATCCAGGTCATTAGTAAAGATGTTGAACAAAACCGGCCCTAGAATTGATCCTTGGGGCACTCTGCTTGAAACTAACCACTAACCTGACATTGAGCCATTGGTCACTATCTGTTGGGCACGACAATATAGCCAACTTTCTATCCACCTTAAAGTCTATTTATACAATCCATTCTTCCTTAACTTGCTAGCAAGAATATTGTGGGAGACAACATTACAGGCTTTGCTAAAGTCAAGGTATATCACATCCACTGACTCCCCCATGTCCACAGAGAGAGTTACCTCATCATAGAAGCTAGTGAGATTGGTCAGGCATGACTTGCCCTTGGTGAATCCATGTTGACTAGTGCTGATCCCTTTCCCCTCTTCCAAGTGCTTCAAAATGGATTCCTTGAGGTTCCCCTCCATGATTTTTCCAGGGACTAAGGTAAGGCTCACTGGTCTGTAGTTCCCTGGATTGTTCTTTTTCCCATTTTTAAAGACGGGCATTACATTTGCCTTTTTCCAATCGTCCGGGACCTCTCCCAGTCTCCATGAGTTTCCAGAGATAATGGCCAAAGGCTCTGCAATGATATTTGCCAACTCCCTCAGTACCCGCAGATGCATTAAATCCAGACCCATGGATTTGTGTATGTCTAGCTTTTCTAAATAGTTCTTAACCTGTTCTTTCTCCTCCAAGGGCTGCCCACCTCCTTCCCGTATTGTGTTGCCTAGTGCAGTAATCTGGGAGCTGACCGTATGTGTGAAGACAAAGGAAAAAAAAAGCACTGAGTACTTCAGCTTTTCCCACATCATCTGTCACTAGGTTACCTCCCTCATCCAGCAAGGGCCCCACACCCTCTCTGATCACCCTTCTATTGCTAACATGCCTGTAGAAGCCTTTCTTGTTACCCTTCACATCTCTTGCTAGCTGCAATTCCAATTGCGCTTTCGCCTTCCTGATTACTCCCCTGCATTCTCGAGCAATATATTTATACTGCTCCCTAGCCATCTGTCCAAGTTTCCACTTGTGTTTAAGCTCTCCAAGGATTTCACTGGTGAGCCAATCTGGTCGCCTATCATATTTGCTTTTCTTACTGCGTATCGGGATGGTTTGTTCCTGTGCCTTTAATAAGGCTTCTTTAAAATACAGCCAGCTCTCCTGGACTTCTTTCCTCTTCATGTTAGCATCGCAGGGGATCCTGCCCATCAATTTTCTGACGGAGTCAAAGTCTGCTTTTCTAAAGTCCAGGGTGTGTATTTTGCTGCTCTCCTTTATTCCTTTGGTCAGGATTCTGAACTCAACCATCTCATGATCATTGCTGTCCAGGTTGCCACCCACATCTACTTCCCCTACTAGTTCCTTCCTGTTTGTGAGCAGCAGGTCAAGCTGCGCATGGTCCTAAAGCTTGCTCGGCACCTAGAGCTCCCACTGATTACAGTGTTTTAAACTATATATTGGTTCAATGGAACTTACCTAAGCTTGTATCATAAACTTATCACAATGTACTGGCACCTTTAAAACTGACTTTGAGCTCTGAGGTTTTGACTGTATATATTCTGTATAGTATAGGCCCAAATTCTCCTCATCTGACTTCAGTGGGAATTCTTTCTTACATTGGATAAGATGAACAGCAGTTGCCTCTGTGTATCTGCTTAGATATTAGTAAAAAAAAATAAATCTGTTTTTGGTTCTTGAATCCTTTGCATCTTCCTTATGGGTATACTCAGTACTATATAGTAATATTAATAATGTCAAGTTATAGCTTAAATAAATGTAATTACTTGCAACTACTATAAATTTTTAACTATCTTGGACATATATTAGCACTGACGGCAAAAGCAAAGCAATGGAGAAGAACAGATATATAAAGAGATTGAGACGCTTGAGCATATGTAGCTCAAATTAAAATATATTAGTCTGATTCTGCATTGTGTGAAACCTATTTCCTTTTTCCTGTTTTGAATTTATCCCCATTTTAATTTCATTGAAAAGCTCTTTCCTTTTGAGACAGTGAGAAGAGAAGCTACCATTCTACTTCCTCATTGTGATACATTTTAAAATATATTTTTATTATGTCCTGCTTTCTAAGGTAAGCAATCCCAATCTTTTCAGTCTCCCTTTATTTGAGAGATATGAAAAGTGACTGCAAAAAGGCACTGTGTTGCTATAACATATATCCGCTAAGCTTAGTGAAGAAAAACAGGTTATTAACAATATGGAGCCAACATAGCTGTGGCAAGAGTGAGTTATTTCCATTGTGTCTCAACTATCTTAAGCAAAATTCCCATTTGAACTCTGATACCAAAATGTGTTGACAGGAGATGTACAAAAGAATAAAAATTACTGCTTGATTTTCAGATATCAGCTTGATGTTACTATGCTGGAATATTGTGTGTCATCTGAATACATTAGACATAGAAATCACTGTCAATGTGTAAATATGACACACATTCAGCCATGCCACTTTCGCATTCCAATTTCCAGTCATAACTACATGATAAATCTTTCAGAACATCATTTATACTGTATAGTAATAGAGAGGTAGCCGTGTTAGTCTGATCTGAGGAAGTGGGTCTGGCCCATGAAAGCTCATCACCTATTAAACCATCTTGTTAGTTTTTAAAGTGCTACCTAGTTTTTCCTTTTATTTATACTGGAGGGCTACGTCTACACTGCAGGCTTCTTGTGCAAGAACTCTTTTGTAGAAGAGTTCTTGTGCAAAAAATCTTCCACAAGAGAGCGTCCATACTTCCATGTGCTTTCACGAGGCATAAAGGATCTGATGACAAAGGGTTCTGGGGTCGGCAGATCCCCGTCTAGACTACTGCGCTGTGCCAACAATCAGCTGATCGGCACAGCGCGGCGGCCATTTTGATGTAAATGAAGCGGCGATTATTTAAATCGCTGCTTCATTTCCCTTTGCCAAGTACACTCATCTACATGGCTCCGTCGATGGAGCCATGTAGTCTAGACACACCCTAAGTGTTCAGCCTCCCTTCATATCTTCACATTCTGATATTGTCAGTGTTTCAGCATGCTTCACTTTGCTGTTTGAAGGGAGAGGAAGAAATTTCTCCCCAAATCAGACTGTCACTGACAGTCATTTTCCTCATAGTGTGGCATGTGCAGGTCACTTGGTAGTATCATTTGATTATATTTCACGTAATTTTCTGCCTCTGCAAAGGGCCTCAGGCACTAGTGCACCTCATTCCCTCCTATTCTCTGCCTGGGTCATATAACAGTTTAGTCTCCTGAGGGCTGTAAAACTTTGGTCTAATTTCTGTTGGTCTAGGGAGTAGGAATTGGGTGTGATGGGCTGTGGTAACAGAAGGTCAGATTAGATGGTCTCTTAAATTCTGACAAGGAAGTGGTGTGGTACTCCACACTGCAATTTATGCTCAGTAACTATTGTAATTTTGAGATATTCAATTTTATGAACTTGTCAATTAGTTTGTAAAATAGATTCCACTATACTTCTCCACCTCAAACCCTTTAGGGGATGTCTACACAGCAGCGTTATTTCGGAATAATTATGTGAGTATCTACACAGTAAGCCCACTATTTCAAAATAATATTGAAATAATGGGCATCTTATTCTGGATTCTGCAACCCTCATTCTATGAAGAATAACATCTATTCTGAAATAGCTATGTATACAGGGCAGCTGGAGTTATTTCAAAATAAGAGCCCTCCAGGAAATGCCACAAGTGCCCTGTTGGCCACTCTGTCCACACTCATCAGAACTCTATAGCTTCCCTTCCCCTGCAGGCCTTAAACTGTAGGCAGAAGGGAAAGGGCTTGTGGCATGAAGCAGGCCCTGCTCGAAGCAGGCATCATGCCACACAGCAGGACCCTCCACAGCCTTCCCTGCCCATCACTCCAGCTGAGCCCCCCATAGCTGCCAGCACTGCCTCAGGCAGCTCCCAGGACCCTGCCTGGGGCTGAAAAAGAAGGGCACCATCCTGGTTGGTTGTGGAAACCTTGGATTTCCTTGAGATGTGGGGTGAGGAGGAAAACCAGCGGGATCGCCGCACCAGATGCATGAAGGTGGACATTTATGGCTGGATGGACAAAAGCTTGGGCCACGAGGGCCACATGTGCACACAGGAGCAGCAGTACATAAAGGTCAAAGAACAGCGCCAGGCCTACACAAAGGCCAGGTAGCGC
Source organism: Pelochelys cantorii (assembly GCA_032595735.1). Classification (NCBI taxonomy): domain Eukaryota; kingdom Metazoa; phylum Chordata; order Testudines; family Trionychidae; genus Pelochelys; species Pelochelys cantorii. Next base: position 29,493,574 of record CM064340.1, read on the forward strand.
AGCTCTCGCTCTGAAGTGGCACCCCAGACCTGCCCCTACTATGAGCAGCTCCATCACATCCTGGGGGGGGGGGCAGTCCCATTCCCCCCTCGTGGACTCTGGGCTGGAGATGCCCGCTGTCACCCTTCCGGGGGGAAAGAGCCAATGCAGAGGAGGAGGAGAAAAAGGAAGAGGAGAAGCCAGATGAGGCCAGCACCAGCTCCAGGCCTGCTAGACAGGATGTCATGCTCACCCTGCAACTGGTACTCCCCTCCCAGGATGTCTCCCAGGATGTCTCTTCCGAAGTTGGGGAAGGCCCTCAGATGAGTGCAATTACTTTTCCTAGGCACACACAGATGGAGGCAGTGGGCAGTGAGGGGCTGCTGTGTGCTCCTCGCTCAGCCTTCTGAGTCTTGCAGTTGCACAGCAGCCTGTGCATGTGGAACACCAGTCTGGGGCACTCAGCCCCAGGAGGCAGCAACAGAGGTGCCTTGTGCTCACTGGGTGTCTGGAGAGGCCTGCCTTACTCCCGACACCTGGGTAGGACATCCTCCCACCACAAGCCACCACTAGAAGGAAGCTGGAGACACACACACATGCACATACTTATAGGAGTGCCCCCCCCCCACACACACACAGGCATGCCTGCACTCTCTGGGCAGCAACTGCTCCCAGGGACAGTGCAGCGAAGCAGAGGAGCAACTGCTGCTCACACACACCTCCCCTCAACATCCTCCCCCCTCTTCTCCAGTGGCTAGGAATACAAGTCCTCTTCCTGTGGGACACTACCACTGCTGGACCTGGCATGTGCACAGCACAGAGGGAAGCCCAGCTACCCCATTGCCCCCCTCTCACCTGCAGGCTCCTGATCTGGCTGGCACCTTCCCATGCCTGATTGTCCCCAGGATGAGGTGAAGCTCCCCCTTTGGACATCTGTGCTCCTACAGGAAAGGGCCAACTATCTAAGCCTCAAGTGGCATTGCTGGAAGCACATCACCTTCGTATGACCCGAGGCCTTTCAGTCTTGGCTCAGAGATGAGGGCCAGGCTTCATGCATGATGTCCCCCAGGATGACTGCCCTTCTCTTAGTTCTCCGCAGCTGGACCAGCTGCAAGAGAGGAGTGGTCACCACCTCCTATGCCATCCTTCCAATCCTGCATGATCTGCCAGCACTGGAGAGCCCACAAAGACCTCCAGAGGGAGCATATCACTGCCCTGCAAGCCCTGCAGCACTCAATGGACTGGCAGGACAGAAAACTGGAAGAGTACCTGCAGCTGCGTTACAACACCTGGTGGGAGCTGCTGCAGCAGGGCCGTTCCATTGCATGGCCTTCTACATGGTCATCGACTGCCTGGTGTCCACTCCCATGCCAGCTCCTGCCCTTCTGCTTCTCCCCCTAACCTCTCCCTGTGGCGACCGAGAGCCCTGCACACAAGGTGGTAACACCACCCGACACAGGCACCACTCCCAGACCCAGCCTTGAGCCTCTCCTCCATCCTCCTCCCGCTTCCTCTTCCTTCCTCCCCCCTGCCAGGTTCTTTCCCTAGTCTATCCCCAGTTACATTTACCCCAATAAAAAAAACCAGTCTATTGTTTCCAAACCAAAAGTGTACTTTATTGTCTGTGCAGGGGAGAGATGGGGGAAAGGCTGGGTAGGGGACAGAAGGGATGTGGGAGGAAAGGCAAAGAGGGGCAATGCACAGGCCCCTTGTGGACAGGGCCAGCGGAGAGTGTCACTGGGGTCCTTGTGTGAAACTCTCCCTCAGGGCCTCATGGATACATACAACCCCCTGATGTGCCTGCTGGATAGCAGCTGTACGTGGCTGCTCAAAGGCCCTGCCAATTCGGTCAGCCTCTACTTCCCACCCTGGCAGGAACATATCCCCCTTGCTTTCACAAATATTGTGAAGAACACAACATGCCACCATCACCTGGGAGATGTTTTGCTCACTGAGGTCCAGCCAGGTGCATTGTGTGCCTTCCCTAACGACCCAAAGTAGATGTCTGTGAACTTACTGTGGTGGTCAATGAGGGCTTGCAGGACCATCGAAAAGTACCCCTTTTGGTTAATGTTACTCAGATGCCAAGTGGTTAGTGGCCCAGAAGGGGATTTGGGTGCCATCAATTCCCCCCTCCCCTCCCTGCAGTTGGGGAAGTCCATCGCAGCAAAGCCGGAAATAATGGGGTTCACGTTACCCAGGCTGATGACTCTGTGCAGCAGAACAGTATTGATGGCCCTAACCACCTGTAGAATGAGCCAAACAGAGAATCACAGGGTTGCCAGAGCCCTTTGGAGTTCCCCGAGCTCAACTTTCCTCCCCCTTTTCCCCCACACACACAGCAGGAACAACCCTGACTTGCCCCATCCCCCGTCAGGGCTTTGTGAAGACAGGACTGGAAAATCTCCCGGGGAGGGGGCTTCCACCACCCTCAGGCCACCCCTTCCGTAGGGAACCCCACTCCAGCAGTTGAGTTCACCACCATCCTGACACAATAGCACAAGATCACCATAGCTGGATGACCATGGCTCTGACAGTCGATCTCCCCATGCTGAACTGGTTCCTAAAGGATCAGTAGCTGTCCAGCTTGGAGAGCTTACAGATGGCAATGGCTACCCACTTCTGGTGGGAGGTAGCAGATCTCATGTGGGTGTCCCGTTGCCAGAGGGCAGGGGCAAGCTACTAACACAGCTCTAGAAATGTGTCTTTCCACATACGGAAATTCTGGAGCCACTGCTGGTCATTCCACCTCTACCTGATGATCCGGTCCCACCAGTCGGAGCTGGTGTCCAGTTGCCAGATGTGGTGGTGCACAATGTGCAGTGGAGTGCGGGTGGGGTTGAGCTGCATGAGCAGTGCCTGAAGAGAGGTGAGGAATTGCCTCACAAGGAGCTGGAGGTCCTGTACTTGCAAGGCCAGGAAGGCAGTCCACAGAAACTGCAGTAGGAGGTGCACTAAGACATATAAGAGCTGTCGACTGCTGAGAGGCAGGTTCTGGTTAGAGTTCTGAGGTGCCTGCAAGAGCAACCACTGCAGGCAAAGGAAAGGCTTTGCTGTCCCTCAATGAGATAGGCAAAGTAGAGGAGCCTGAGACACGGCTATACGGGGAGGAGGGGAAGGGAGGATCCCTTTAAGTTCGAGCCTCAGATAGCCTCAGGCAGCAGCTCCAGGAAGAGAGTGCTTTCCTGATGCCCTGCCTGAAGTGCTTCTGGGTGGCCTTAAATGAGATTCAGAGTCCAATGAATATGGATGCTCTATTTTGAAATAACTCAGCATTATTTTGATTGGCATCTGCTATGTAGATGTGCTATTTCCAAATAAACCATTTTGGAGTATTTCCTCAGAAATAGCTTATTCCGAAATAAGTGTGTGGTGTTGACGTGCCCTTATACCTAAGGGACCAATGTTTGCCTGGTGTTTGTGATTGGCTACTGTGCTCTTTCAATAGCTCTTCTCTGTTCATGCTGTTTCTTTCACCCTCAAACTGCCTAAAAAGAGCTCTTATTTATGCTTAAATAATACACATTTTAAACAAATAATAAAAAATTATCAGCCGTTAAATAATCATACAAAAATACAGTTGTATCTCAAGACTTGTACTTCATAAACCATTATAAAAAATATATTTCCACTAAATCAAAGCAGAATGCTCTGCATTGACTACTATGGGGTGGCTTTTCCAGGTTGTGGGAAATTCTACAATTTCTACATTTGTTTTTGCTCAAAATAGGAATGAACAAAAGCAAGAACATTCCCATGAAATAAAATTTCAGAAAAATTCTATTTCAGGTCAATTTAAGCATTTTTCTGATAAAAATCAAAATGTGCATTTTCAGCATTTCAACACTTTAATTTAAAAAAAAATATAATAAAAATAAAAAATTAAATGCAAAGTATCCAAAATCAAAGGCATTTGATTCTGAAAATATCAAAAAGGAACATTTCAGCCTTATCAGAATGCTTTATTTCCATTAAAAAGATAAATTTTGGCAATATTGACACATTTATCTAGGAAGTTTTGATTTCTAAGAAATGGTATTTTCTCCTGGAAAAAATGTTCCATCAGATTTTTTTTTACCAGATTTAATCAGTATTTTCACAGTAATTATTATATTTTGCTAAGGACATTCGTAGTAAGAAATAGGTGATTTTACTATATGTAATAACATACATAGGCACAGCTACTACGACTACTGTCAACTGAGAAAAAAGGATGCAAAAGAGCAAAATTATACTGGTATCTGAATTATAACATTTCTGTCTTTGATCCTTGATCCTGTAACCCTTCTGCCGGGTAGGCCCGGCAGCAACCAGGGCCAGGTTCAATATCTAGGGGTCCATCTCACACAGAACCGGCTCGCACCCCCACCCAGTAGCCTGGGAAATTCACACACCCCTGGGCGCTTCTGAGAGGCAATGCTTCCCCACTCACAAGCTCAGAGTCTGAGTATAGAAAAGAAACTTTTAAAGAAAGAGAGAGAGAAGTCACATGGCATTATCCTGGGAAAATACCACAATCAGAGTTCATAGCTCCCTCCCCCACGAGTAACTGTCCCAGCTCAAAAGGATTGAGCAATATCTTTTGCCTCTCAGGCTCACCAGTCCAACAAGGTAAGGGTTCCGTTCACTTACCCAAACTTTCTCTGTACCCCATGTCAAATGCCCCACTCACAGCTCTGTCCAGTCAGTGCAGACCCTGACACATCACCCTGATGACTCTTCTCCCTGAGCCTGGGGCTATGCCACCTTTGTGCTGTTCCTACTGGCCACCTGCCAGTCATTCCCGCCAGCCGCTCTGCCGGCTGCCCACCGGTCATTCCCGCCAGCCGCTCCACTGGCCACCTGCCGCCGCTCCTACCAGCTGCCCGCTAGTCGTTCCCACCAGCCACTCCGCTGCCTGCCTGCCGCCGCTCCTACCGGCTGCCTGCCGATCGTTCCCACCAGCCACTCCGCTGGCCACCTGCCGCCGCTCCTACCGGCCTCCCGCTGGTCGTTCCTGCCAGCTGCTCCACTGGCTGCCCTCTGCTGGCTGCACTCCACTGCAATGGGTCTGGCTCCCGGCCAAACCAGTGATTTCACCTCTTTGTGATTTCAACTCTTTAGCCACCACCTAGGCTGGCCAAAGATTCCAGCTTCCACTGGACAAGCAAAAAGACTCCTCATGAAATCTGCTTTAGGTCTGTCCTTAAAACCAGGGGGTAAGGGGCAGATTGAGCCAGCCTTACAGCTCACACCTGGCAGACATGAAGTAGGCTGCCTCAAGCCCTTTCCCCCCAACTCAGTTCACTCAACTCTGACAGGGGGGAGGCTTGTTTCTCTGAGACCTCTTACAACGATGGTGTCTCTCCTGCAAGCACTGGTGTCATATTTTACAGTTCCCACATTTACGGGTAGCGTGATTTGTGACCCCCACAACAGCCCCAAATTAGTTACAATACACCACATTCCATTCCAACACTGATCCTCCATCAGCCCTGGCTGAATTGGATTTACATAGCCACACCTTGGATTCCTTCCCCCTCCTGGCATGAGCTGTATTTACATATCAACAGTTAACAGTTAATTATCTTGCAGAGCTAAACAATTGGGCTGTGTCTATACTGGTGCGATCTTGCGCCAGAGCTATGCAAATGAGGCTCAGCGCGGAATATCGCCGAGCCTCATTTGCATAACTAATGAGCCGCCATTTTTGTGGAAGAGGCTCTTGCGCAAGACGGAGCTGTCTACACTGCCCCTTCTTGCGCAAGAGGGTTTTTCTTGCGCAAGAAGGGGCAGTGTAGACAGCTCCGTCTTGCGCAAGAGCCTCTTCCGCAAAAATGGCGGCTCATTAGTTATGCAAATGAGGCTCAGCGATATTCCGCGCTGAGCCTCATTTGCATAGCTCTGGCGCAAGATCGCGCCAGTATAGACACAGCCTTGGAGTGAGCACACCCACCCCCAGGGCAGCTCTCTCCTTTTAGCTGGCTGATAGCAAGCAGTAATTCAGCCCCAGCTTACAATCCTATAGGTCTTTATTACTGATCAGTGCCTTTAAAAGGAGATCATTAGTGCCTGAAAACTCAATATGCTTTTGCTATCATCATGATCTCTGCACCACTTTTTTTACTTTACTGCTAAGGCTACGTCTAGACTACGGGGTTTTTCCGGGATCCCAGAAAAACTCCACCACGTCCAGGGAATGTGTCTACTCTTCCACATTTTTTTGCGGAAGACCAGACGCGCTCTTTTGGAAGCCCTGTCTTCTTCCTTCCACGAGGAAGAAGGGTTCTTCCGAAAGAGGAGTGAAATTTGGCCCAGTGTTAGACGGGTCAAATTTTGGAAAAGCCTCTTCTGAAAAAACTATCAGAAAAAGGTATGCTGGTGGTGGAAGGGGTTTCCTCCTCCCCCTGGGGTCAGAAGTGCGTCTGGGAGGGCATCCCCCCTGGGGGACAGATGTGTGTCTGGCCTCCCCAGAGCCTGTGAGCAGGAGCCCATGGGTACTCTGGGGCTGCCTCCTGGGGCTGCATGGCACAGACTGGCTCTGCACGTGCACAGACTGCAGTGTGAGGGCCAGGCTGAGAAGGCCAAGTGACAATTGCACCACATCTTCCCAGTGCCTGCCACTCCCACCCTGTGTGTGTGACAAACTAAGAGCACTCACCTGATGATCCCTCAGGGTGGGAAACATCCAGGCCCTGAGGTACTGGCTCCAGCATGATGGTGCTGGCCATCTCTTCCTTCTCCTGCAGCTCCTCCTCCTGGGCTGGGACCCCCAGGTGGGCAACGATGGGTGTCTCCAGTCCCGAGTCCACCACCAGAGGTGGGGAAAGGGCTGCATGGCCCCCCAGGATGTGGTGCAGTTCAGCATAGTAGGAGTGGGGTCCTGCCCCGGAGTGATAGCTGCACTCCTTCACCCTCATGTAGCCCTGCCGGAGCTTCTTAATCTTGCTCCTGACCTGCTCAAGGCACCTGGTGTGGCCTTTTTTGGCCAGATTGTTGGCCATCCGGCCATAGATGTCGGCATTCTGGCATCTGGAGCGGAGATCCTGGAGGGTCTCCTCTTCACCCCATACCTCCAGGAAGTCCAGGATCTCCACCCCCAGACCAGACCAGGATGGTGCACATCTTTTCTTGCCCTTCGCAGGCTCCTGGGAGTCCTGGACATGCTCCCTAGGAGCAGGGCTGGCTTTAGGAAGTGCGGGGCCCAATTCAAACAGTTTTGGCGGGGCCCCACCACCCAGGATTTTTTGTTGAGCAAAAAAAAAAAAAAGACACCCACACCCCAACCACACACAAATATCACATCAGAAGTAGATCTGATCAAAATGTATATCAATATAGTTGAACATTTTCAAAAAAAAATGCCATCCTTTATTATGCAAAATTTTACACAAAATTAAATCAGTTGCCTTAAGTGTAGGTCAAATATTTTCAATTGCAAACTATCCAATCTTTTCAATAAAGTTTAAAGTTTGATTTTTAAAAAGTTACCAGAGAGCATTGCAGTTTTCTGTTACATTGATTTACTTTTTAAATAGCAAAAATGGAGTCTTTGTTAAGAAGGTGTCAGTTCTGTGGTCAAATTCCAGTCCTTAGTGATTTCAGCACCAATGATTTCACTAGGTAATATGGTACCTCACCACCATTGCCTCCTTTGCGCTGCCCTTCAACATATTGCCTGCATATTGAGTCCAAGGTCAGTCTACACAAGAGTTTATCAATGATTTTTGTTCAAGCGATCACTGAGACAAGACAAGGACTCTCAATTGATTCTAGTCAGCTCTGCCTTTAAACACTGGGGCTACGTCTAGACTGGCATGATTTTCCTCAAATGCTTTTAACGGAAAAGTTTTTCCGTTAAAAGCATTTGCGGAAAAGAGCGTCTAGATTGGCACGGACGCTTTTTGTGGAAAAGTGTCCGTGCCAATCTAGACGCGGTTTTGCGCAAGAAAGCCCCGAACGCCATTTTAGCCATTGGGGGTTTTTTGCGCAAAACAAATCTCAGCTGTCTACACTGGCCCTTTTGCTCAAAAGCTTTTGCGCAAAAGGACTTTTGCCTGAACGGGAGCGTCAAAGTATTTGCGCAAGAAGCAGTGATTTCTTACATTAGAACGTCAGTGCTTTTGAGCAAAATCAAGTGGCCAGTGTAGACAGCTGTCAAGTTTTTGCGCAAAAGCAGCTGCTTTTGCGGAAAAACTTGCCAGTCTAAACACAGCCTGGATGTAAAGTGTCAGATATAATTGAGGACTCCCAAATAGACTCTACACCACCAGAAATAAAACCTGTTTCCATCTTCTGTGACTTTCAGTTAGATGTGACTCACTACCCTCTGTTTAGTGTTTAAGTTATGGTAGACCCTAAGCCAGGTCATATTAAGTTCAGGTCTTTTACCTTTTAATCATACAATATGGATAACAACATTTCATTCTCCCAGCTCCAAGTCTTAAGTGAATTTCAACCCAAAAGAGCCAAAATTGATCACCTTGACACAGCAAGTGTGTCTACTGAACTCTGTGGCAAAGTAGGTATGTCTATATAAATAAGGTCTGCTCGTGAAGCCTTTTCCTACAGTTGATTAACAGATGGCAGTAGATAGCTCATTCAGACCACTGGCTGATAATAATTAGTCACCCTGACCAGTCATTAACCATAGTCATGGACTCTCCCTACTCTCCATTGTCTTGATGGGTAGGTCTACACTACAGCACTAATTCGAACTAACTTAATTAGAATTAGTTAATTCAAACTAAGCTAATTCGAATTAGTGCATCTAGACCTAAAAACTAATTAGAATTAGTGTTTTGCTAATTCGAAATAGCATGTCCACATTGAGTGGACCCTGAACCGAAGTTAAGGCTGGCCGGAACCAGTGCCGGCAGGGCATCAAGTTAGGACTTAGAGTGTGGAGCTGCTGCCTCAGGCTAGCCGAGGGCTGTGCTTAAACGGACCCGACCCCCACCCCGGACAGACAGTTCTCAGGGTTTCCCGCTTGCTTGTCTACCTCAATGAGGGACAGCAAATCAGTCCTGACTTGGAGTGCCCTGAGTGCCCTCACTCGGCACATCACAGCACTCGGCCATCAGCCCGGCTGCACTTGCCGCAGGCTGCCATCTGGGAGGGGTAAATCGGGGGGGCTGTCAGGATCCAGGAGGCCCTGCAGGAGAGCTTCCACCCAGAGGATCCCCAGTCCTCCCCATCAGGGGCTCGTGCCCCATTCCTCCCTCACCTCCTTCCACTTACCCCTCCCTAGCCCCTCTTCCTGATGTAAAAAATAAAGGACACATGTGTTCAAAAATAGAAACTCTCTTTATTTAACAAAACTGGGGGTGGGGGATTAACCTCTGGGGAAACTGGGAAAAGGAGGTGGGAGAGGGGAAGGGAGAGGGTGGAAGAGGGGATGGGGAAACCTGGGAGGAGGGAGCTGGAATGGGGAAGCCAGGGGAAGAAGGAGGAGGGGAAGTCTAAAACTATGGTATGCCATATTTTCAGTACTGTGGACAGATGTGGTCTCCTCACCTGAAAAAAGATATTTTGGCCTTGGAAAGGGTTCAGAAAAGGGCAACTACAATGATTAGGGGTTTGGAACAGGTCCCATATGAAGAGAGGCTAAAGAGACTGGGACTTTTCAGCTTAGAAAAGAGGAGACTGAGGAGGGATATGATAGAGGTCTATAAAAGCATGAGTGGTGTGGAGAGGGTGAATAAAGAAAAGTTCTTCATTAGTTCCCATAATAGAAGGACTAGAGGACACCAAATGAAATGAATGGACAGCAGGTTTAAAACTAATAAGCGAAAGTTCTTCTTCACACAGCACATAGTCAACCTGTGGAACTCCTTGCCACAGGAGGCTGTGAAGGCTAGAACTATAACAGAGTTTAAAGAGAAGTTAGATAAATTCATGGAGGTTGGGTCCATGGAATGCTATTAGCCAGGGGATAGGAATGGTGTCCCTGGCCTCTGTTTGTGGAAGGCTGGAGATGGATGGCACGAGACAAATTGCTTGGTCATTGTCTTCGGTCCATCCCCTCCGGGGTACCTGGTGTTGGCCGCTGTCGGCAGACAGGCTACTGGGCTAGATGGACCTTTGGTCTGACCCAGTACGGCCGTTCTTATGTTCTAAGCTCAGGGCTCAGAATCGGGGATCTCACTGGACCAACTTGATTTTCATGCAAACCTGCTCCTGGGTTCGCATGTGGCCTTTGGTGGCCAGGCTATCAGCCATGCGGCTGTAGACGGCCGCATTCCTGTGCCTAGTGCGGAGGTCATGGACATTGGAGGCCTCCCCCCAAACCTCGATGAGGTCCACGATCTCCGCACTAGACCAGGTGGGCGCCTGCCTCTTGCGGCCCCGGGCAGGCTCCTGGGAGCCGCCAGCCTGGTCTTGGGAAGAGGCAGAGGGCTGGGTGGCAGTGGGTGGCTGGCTCATGCCGTGCCAGGTGCAGGGTCTGCTGTCTGGGTGCTGGCAGGCTTGTAACTGGCACGAGCACTGTAGCCAGACCATGCCCCTTTAAGGGCTCTGGGGCCGGGAGCGGGGCAGAAAAGTTTCCCTGGTTTGGCCCAGAGTGGCCACCAGGGCAAGCTGGGAAGGGCTAGCCTCCAACTAGTTCGAATTAAGTGGCTACACAGCCCTTAATTCAAACTACTTAATTTGAACTAGGCGTTAGTCCTCATAGAATGAGGTTTACCTAGTTCGAATTAAGCGTATGTATAGCCGCTATTGAAGTTATTTCGAACTAATGGCTGTTAGTTCGAATTAACTTTGTAGTGTAGACATACCCTATGATTCTCTGATGACCTGTGACAAAAAAGGAGGGTGGAAAGGGAAACTGAAGGGAGAGACCTCTCTAAATTCACCAATCAAAGAGCAGTATTTCCAACCCAAAAATCACAAGGAACGCCTGCACAAAGTTATGAGAATGGTCTACAAATCATCAGATTTTTTAAAACTAAACCATGTTGGATTTTTTGTTTCTTGAGTATTTAGGGTTCATGTTTTAAAGCTTTCCTCCTTCGCTGTAAGGCCCAGAAGTATAGAGAACTTTTTTTAAATGAAAGCTGAGATTCCTACATAATCAATTGACTCCAGTCCTTTAGAAAAACACCAAGGCTGCGTCTAGACTGGCAAGATTTTGCGCAAAAGCAAGATTTGTTTTGCGCAAAACCGCATCTAGATTGGCATGGACGCTTTTGCGCAAAAAGTGCTTTTGTGCAAAAGCGTCCATGCCAATCTCAACGCACTTTTGCGCAAATACTTTTAACGGAAAAACTTTTCCGTTAAAAGCATTTGCAGAAAATCATGCCAGTCTAGACGTAGCCCAAATGTTTTGAGACTCATGGTAAAACTATGGAGGAATTCTTGTGAGCCTATGCTTTGTCCACAGTATAAATAAAAAAAACCCAATATCTTCTCCACTAAACATCCTAATGAGATACTGCAAATGGTGAACTGAATTCAACAGCTCCTGATATGAACAGGTATCAACCTAGTTTTTCATATTTGAGATGGGTTACCAAGAATCATACATGACAATATGAAATCTTTCTACTCTCAAGTCAGCATAGTCACAAAGCACCTATAATTTTGATCCATGCATTTATTGGATAGTGAAAGAGAAAGGAGGGGAATTAGTTTAGATAAATGTTCAAATTTAAAAAAAAGAAGCCTGAAGGAATTAGGACTGGGCTCCTACATCCCACATTCAGAACTGACTAGGACACTTATGACCAGATTTTCAAAGGTGTGTAAAGATCAGATAGATATCTTTAAAGATCCAAGTTGGCAACTGTCTCTTTAGGAGTTTAATTACCTTTGAAAATCTGAGCTTAGATTTCCAAGTCCAATTTTCAAAAATGACTTTAGTCACTCACATGCTTTTGAAAATTTTAACTGGGGGCCTAAAGAGACAAAAATAGACAAAAGGCAGGAGATATGGTATTCCTTTTAAAAACGTGTGACATCTATTTTTAACTAAGTTTTATATTATTTTTCTCCCAGGGGCAACTGACCCCTCCGGCCCCCTCACTATGCCACTGCCCCCCCTCCTGCAGATCTATCATCTTATGCATGTGAAGATCTGTGAGAGCCGTCCCATGAATCTGCAGTTAGTGTCTGTGGCGCCTGCTTCTGGGTGGTGTCTCAATGCTGCCACATTCACCTCCAAAGAGGGGGCTTCCCAAAGCAGGCCCTTGCTGCTGACCCCCAAGGCAGTCACAGGTCCAGTCTCCTTTCAATGGGCCCAATTCCCAGGGCTCATTGATCTTGGATCTGGCTTCCATCCCCTCTCCAACCTTTGCAACTGCCCAGAGGTGCTCACCTTCCGCCTTATACATTCCCACCTCATTCACCCCACAAGGACAATCTCTGCGGGTATGTCTACACTAGCTCATTAGTTCGAGCTAGGTAGGCAAATGAGGGCAACCGGAGTTGCAAATGAAGCCCGGGATTTAAATATTCCGGGATTCATTTGCATGTTCCCGGGCGCCGCCATTTTTAAATTCCCCTTAGTCCGAACTAACTGCCCGCGGCTAGACGCGGCAGTTAAACATTAATTCAAACTAAGTCCTTCGTTCGAATTAACTGTTACTCTTCATTCCACGAGGTGGCGCCCGGGAACATGCAAATTTAAATCCCGAGCTTCATTTGCAACTCCGGTTGCCCTCATTTGCCTACCTAGCTCGAACTAACGAGCTAGTGTAGACATACCCTGCCTCACTTGTCCTAGGGACTATTCTACCAAGACGTAATACAAAGTTTCCATGTAAAAGGAATCACTACAAAGCTAAAAACTTCAATGAGAGAATCATTAATACAGAGACGTGTCTACATCTGCTGCAGGGAGACACCTCTGCCTGCCTCCACCCCTCTCCCCCAGAGTCTACAGCCCCATTGCAAAGTGGGGGAGTGGAAGGAAAGAGGCTGAGGCCCATCAACGGGACTGAAGCAGTCATGAGCAAGCCATGCCCGGGAGCCATTCTCCTGTCCATTGCCGGTGCAGTGTTGCTTCAGGCACGCTGAAATGCAGTCACCTCTAGGGTGGGCTGGACAGCTGTTTAACACCTGCACAAGGTTTCAGGAAGGGGGCAGTGCGGGCTGCCTTCCTGTAGAGCCCCCATCAGAACTACTGTGCCCTCCTGGCTTAGGAAAAGAATAAACAGGAGGATTGGAAATTAACCCGCCCAGTCTCACATCCCCTAGACAGGGAATGAGCCATCTACATTAGGCCCCAGCTGGAGTATCATGTCCAGTTCTGGGCACCCCATTTCAGAAAACATGGAGAAACTGGAGAAAGTCCAGAGAAGATCAACACAAATGATGAAAGGTCTAGAGGACATGAGATATGAGGCAAGGCTGAAGAAATTGGCCTTGTTTACCTTGGAAAAGAGAAGACCGAAAAGGGACATGAGAGCAGCTTTCAAGTATCTAAAAGAGTATCATAAGGAGGAGGAAGAAAAATTGTTCTGCTTGGCCTCTGAGGTTAGGATGAGAAGCAATGGGCTTAAATTGCAGCAAGGGAGGTTTAGGTTGGACATTAGGAAAAACTTCCTGCCTGTCAGGATGGTTAAACACTGGAATAAATTGCCTAGGGAGATTGCGGAATCTCCATCACTGGAGATATTTAAGAACAGGTTAGACAGACACCTGTCAGGGATGAGCTAGGGCAACTCAACTTTGGAAGCCCCAGGGGCCACACTGATACTTACAGAACATGCTGAGGGCCTCAAATTAAGTGTGGTTGCATATGCAAGCAAGTATATACAAATAGCTTCTCTCACACTGACAGGCATGAATACAAAGATTAAGGCAAGACTACACAGGCCCCATTTAAGTCAGTTCTGCTGATATTAAGAAAATGCAATATTTACCTGATTTCTACCCATGTGACGGCACTTTTCATGAGCAATGACAGTCCAAGAATTTAACTACTAAAACACATATCAGCAGAAGATCATTACACTGACTACTTTTTTGTTTTGGCTCCCACTCGCCGGCCACATGTTGATCCCCACATAAACCCAAACTGCACTGCAGGGCACAAACAAACTGGCCGTGGGCAGCATACCAAGTTATTAATAAATATTTTATAAACCTTTACCTTGTCTCTCTGCTGCCACGTCTCCTCTCCTTGCTCCATCATCTCCCCTGGTGCCTGCTGCCCCCCCAACTCCTCACCCTCCTCTGCTGTCCTGACTCCTGCCCTTCTCACTGCCCTCAGCCCTCCTGCGAGGGGGAGCCGCACACGGCAGGGATGGTCCGGGGCCGAGGGGGACGCTCTGCGGGTGGGGTGGGAGGACATGTGGGGGGGGGCCAGCAGGTGGGGTCTGGGACCCACTCCAGGCAGAGCCGGGGGAGAGACCCAGTTCCACATATTGCTGGAGCAGGGCCCCAGCTCTGAAAAGTAACTCGCTGGCACTTCCGGGTTCAGGGGAGCGGGGCCCCCTTAGGCATGGGGCCCGATTCGGCCGAATCGGTCAAATCAGCCTAAGGCCGGCCCTGCCTGGGAGGGCCAGTGGCCTTTTGGGGGGCTTGTGGCTGGGACACTGGTGCCCACAAAGTGACTTACAGCTTCCAGGGCCAGCTTCCTGCTGCAAGCTCTGTCCCAGGTGTCTGTGGCTTTAAGAGCTGCTGGGAGACAGGAACTATAGAGTTGCGATGAGTGTGGACGGAGTGGCCAGCAGGGCACCTGTGTTATTTCCTGGAGGCCTCTTTTTTTCAAAATAACTCCCTCTTCCATGTCCACACACGCCTTTTTCCAAAAAAGCTCCTTTGGAAATACCCTTATTCCGCGTACAATGAGGTTTACTGCCGTCAGAAAAAGCCCTTGGTTATTTCGACTTTTTGTCAAATAATGCTATTGAAGCATGGATGCAAGCATTGTTTTTCTGGAATAATGACCGTTATTCTGGAAAAACACTTCAGTGTAGATGTACCCTGAATCTCTTCAATGTGAGATTGAAGAATGGGTAGTAGAGCTGGCCAGTTAGGAGAAGTCTAGAAGCTCAGGGATGTTTTAGCAACTCTAGTAACTGGAAGAATGGAATCTGGCTGGGTACAGATAATTCATTGAATCCAACATCAACTGACATTCTTGTCATCTTATGCAAACACAGTGTCACTGAGTTGAAAATGTACAGGAGATACAGATCTAGGAGTATGTGTTCAATGCCTGATAAATGCTCTATGTGCAGAACCCTCATCAGCATATTTGGACTGCAAAAGAAATGTACTTTTCTTGTGCACTCTCACTTCCTTTGATGTTTAAACATTATCACAAGTTTTCTTCGAGCACAAATAATTCTGTTCTGGTTCTTTTCAGTACAAGAATACAGAGTTGTGGAGTGTGGAGGGGAGAAAAGGTGTCTATGTCAATGTAACTCTCCATCCTGAGTATGGAAGGCAGAAACTGGTCTATAGAAAGGAAAGACTTGGGAATGGATTCTCCACTTCTCTGTATCTTGTACATCCGCTGACTTCAGTGGAAAGTGGGTATAAAAAAAACTGTTAAAAATTATTGTCTTTTTCAATTTTCAAAAATATTTTGGAAAAAATAATTTAAATTATTGTCAAGTTTCTTTTTTCTTATAAAGAATGGGGTGCATTAGTAGGAGCATTGCAAGCAAATTTAGGGAAGTGATTATTCCCCTTTATTTGGAACTCATGAGGCTACATCTGAAGTATTGTGTCCAATTCTGGGCCCCCCATTACATGCATTGGAGAAAGTCGAGCAGAGGGCGACAAAATGATTAGGGGGCTGGATGGAGCACAAGACTTATGAGGAGAGGCTGAAGGATTTGAGCTTATTTAGTTTACAGAAGAGCAGAGTGAGGGGAGATTTGATAGCAGCCTTCAACTACCTAAAAGGGAGATTCCAAAGAGGATGGGGAGAAGCTGTTCTCAGTGGTGACAGATGATAGAACAGGGAGCAATGGTTTCAAGTTGCAGTGGGGGAGGTCTAGGTTGGATATTAGGAAAAACTATTTCACTAGGAGGGTGGTAAAGTACTGGAATGGGTTACTTAGGGAGGTGGTGGAATCTCTATCCCTAGAAGTTTTTAAGTCTCAGCTTGACAAAGCCCTGGCTGGGACGATTTAGTTGGAATCGGTCCTGCTTTTAGCAGAGGGTAGGACTCGATGACCTGAGGTCTCTTCCAACCCTATGACTCTATGATTCTAACACTAACATTTTGCACCTACTATATATGTTACACATGTTGTAAGATGCATATGTTACATATGTTATAAGATACAGAACCTGATTGTCTCCAATCTTGTAGCTCCACAATATAGCAGAAAATCATAATACCATCTCAATTGGACTGACAACAAATGAACAAACATGTATCTAAGCAGTACTTTTCAAAAATGAATCCTGATTCAAGGGGTATAAGTAGTATACATAAGAACATAAGAATGGCCATACTGGGTCAGACCAAAGGTCCATCGAGCCCAGCATCCCATCTGCCGACGGTGGCCAATGCCAGGTGCCCCAGAGAAGGAGAACAGAAGACAATGATCAAGTGATTTATCACCTGCCATCCATCTCCTGCCCTTGTTATGAAGGCTAGGGCACCATACTTTATCCCTGGCTAATAGCCATTTATGGACCTAACCTGCAAAAATTTATCAAGCTCTTTTTTAAACCCTAATAGAGTCCTGGCCTTCACAGCCTCCTCGGGTAAGGAGTTCCACAGGTTGACTGTGCACTGTGTGAAGAAAAATTTCCTTTTATTAGTTTTGAACCTACTACCCATCAATTTCATTTGGTGTCCCCTAGTTCTTGTATTATGGGAAAAGGTAAATAATTTTTCTATAATCACTTTCTCCACACCATTCATGATTTTATATACCTCTATCATATCGCCCCTCAATCGCCTTTTTTCCAAACTGAAAAGTCCCAGTCTCTCTAGCCTCTCCCCATATGGGACCCTTTCCAAGCCCCTAATCATCTTAGTCGCCCTTTTCTGAACCTTTTCTAATGCCAATATATCTTTTTTGAGGTGAGGAGACCACATCTGCACGCAGTACTCGAGATGTGGGCGTACCATAGTTTTATATAGGGGAAGTATGATATCTTTTGTCTTATTATCTATCCCTTTTTTAATAATTCCTAACATCCTATTTGCCTTACTAACTGCCGCTGCACACTGCGTGGATGTCTTCATAGAACTATCCACTATAACTCCAAGATCCCTTTCCTGATCTGTCGTAGCTAAATTTGACCCCATCATGTAGTACGTGTAATTTGGGTTATTTTTTCCAACATGCACTACCTTACACTTACCCACATTAAATTTCATTTGCCATTTTGCTGCCCAATCACTCAGTTTGCTGAGATCTTTTTGTAGTTCTTCACAATCCCTTTTGCTTTTGACTGTCCTGAACAACTTTGTGTCATCTGCAAACTTGGCCACCTCACTGCTTACCTCATTTTCTAGATCATTGATGAACAAGTTGAACAGGATTGGTCCCAGTACTGACCCCTGGGGAACACCACTAGTTACCCTCCTCCATTGTGAAAATTTACCATTTATTCCCACCCTTTGTTTTCTGTCTTTTAACCAATTCTTGATCCATGAAAGGACCTTTCCTCCTATCCCATGACCACCTAATTTACGTAAAAGCCTTTGGTGTGGGACCGTGTCAAAGGCTTTCTGGAAATCTAGGTATATTATATCCACTGGGTGCCCCTTGTCCGCATGTTTATTAACCCCTTCAAAGAATTCTAACAGATTAGTTAGACACGACTTCCCTCTGCAGAAACCATGCTGACTTTTGCCCAACAATTCGTGCTCTTCTATGTGCCTTGCAATTTTACTCTTTACTAGTGTTTCTACTAATTTGCCTGGTACTGATGTTAAACTTATCGGTCTATAATTGCCAGGATCTCCTCTAGAGCCTTTTTTAAATATTGGTGTTATATTGGCCATCTTCCAGTCATTTGGTACCAAAGTGGATTTAAAGGATAGGTTACAAACCACTGTTAATAACTCCGCAATTTCACATTTGAGTTCTTTCAGAACCCTTGGGTGAATGCCGTCTGGTCCCGGAGACTTGTTACTATTCAGCTTATCAATTAATTCCATAACCTCCTCTAATGTCACTTCAATCTGAGTGAGTTCCTCAGATTTGTCACCTAAAAAGGCTGGCTCAGATTTAGGAACCTCTGTAACATCCTCAGCCGTGAAGACTGAAGCAAAGAAATCATTTAATCGCTCCGCAATGGCACTGTCTTCCTTGATCGCTCCTTTTATATCTTTATCATCCAAGGGCCCCACTGCTTTTTTAGCAGGCTTCCTGCTTCTAATGTATTTAAAAAACATTTTACTATCATTTTTTGAATTTTTGGCTAGCTGTTCCTCAAACTCTTTTTTGGCTTTTCTTACTACATTATGACACTTAATTTGGGAGTGTTTATGTTCCTTTCTATTTTCCTCACTAGGATTTGACTTCCACTTTTTAAAAGCTGCCCTTTTCTCTCTCACTGCCTTTTTAACATGGCTGTTTAGCCATGGTGGTTCTTTGTTAGGTCTCTTACTGTGTTTTTTTATTTGGGGTATACATTTAAGTTGGGCCTCTTGTATGGTGTCTTTAAACAGTTCCCATGCAGCGTCCAGGGATTTTAGTTTAATTACTCTCCCTTTTAGTTTCTGTTTAACTAGCTTCCTCATTTTAGTGTAATTCCCCTTTTTGAAATTAAATGCCAGAGTGTTTGACCGCTGCGGTGTTCTTCCCAACACAGGAATATTAAAAGTTATTATATTGTGGTCACTATTTCCAAGCGGTCCAGTAACAGTTACCTCTTGGACCAGATCCTGCGTTCCAGTCAAGACTAGGTCGAGAATAATTTGATATTTGTATAGACATCAAACTGATTCATTGCTCCCTGACCATAACTTGACATGCTGTTGGATGCAAATGGATATAACATTAGCAGACAGTTAGTGAGGCTGCCTGAAGATTTAAAAACCACTCTTCATAATGAGAAACACCAGCTCAAGGAAGTTTAGAACTATATGCTATCATATATTTGACATACATCTCTCTGCAATTCTTGTTCAGGAAAAATATTTATTTTATTGGGAGTGATACTTGAGTAAGGTTTGCAGGTTCAGGTTCTTGATGGTCACCCATGAACACCAAGATTAGAAAACATAATTTGAGAAGTTTTCTATCATTTTGGACCAGATGATTATACAATAGATGCTGGTTCCATGGATGTTTACCTGAGGAATAAGATGTGGTGCAAAATGAGTGTCTGAGTATCTTATAATTATGAAATTATCAGAGCAGATAGTGAAAATAATTATTCACACAAAATTATTTGATGCTTCACAGAATAAAATTATTTGGCAAATCTTGTTTTGAATAGAACCAAAAAGTTGTTTATGAATTATTTATGTCACAATTGATAGAAAATGACATGGAATAAACTATGCATGAATATTATTCACAGAAGAAGTCTCTTTATCATAACAAAGTGTCTGTGTAGGAATCATTCAGCAGGAGTCTCGCTCTCCTTCCAGTTATTATCGAGGGAGCATAACCTCTATATTTTGGGAACAGATTTAGTGAGTGCTATTCTCTAAAGCAATAAGAGAAAAATTCTGCAAAACCCATTCCATAGAAATGTGAGAGAAATGCAATGAGATTGACTGCCAGGGGCTTGAATGGATGACAATGGGTATGAACCAATTTACTTATTCTTCCAATAAAAGGCACAGATATATAGATATAGATATCATGTAAGTTGCAAACAGATTGCTCATAATGCTTTTTAAAAACATTTGAATAAATCATAAAACAAGACAAAATATATAATAAAATGACACGTCAAGGGATCAAAATCCTCAGTGATCATGCAATCTATTGTGCAGTAATGGCCTGGTTTTCAAAAGTGCTTAGCACCCGCAAATCCCTTTGAAGCCAGTGGGAAGCTGGAGGCTCTTGGAGCTTTTTAAAATAGGCCATCAATCTTTATAGTTTTGTCTGCATATTTGCACTGCCATCTTTCTGATAGACTCACACATATTATATATTGTTAGATCAGTAATATTTCTAGGCATTCACATGAAAATTGTATTCAGCTAATATCATTTGTGAAATTAATATATTTGAAGATGATCATAATAATTATAATGAACTAATTATATCGTATTAACTGTTGGCTTGAATTCATGCTTCACATACATATCTCAGTATACAAATAGTGAATTATTGAATAATGGTACTCAGATCATACTTGGTAGTTTATTATATCAAGATCCCCATCTTTGCATGTAAGGAGTAATGATTTTCTGCACTGACAGTATTATTCCATCATGACTTTAAATGACGCCTTTTTTATGGCTTGTGCCAAACCAGTGCCACTCAGACCATGAGGGCTACTGAGCAACAAACACTAGGTGCAAAAGCAGAGGAATTTAAGGTACCATCTGCAACAGTTTAAATTTATATTCTCCTCTTGGATGCCTTTTTGGAGTTTGCAGTCCAGAGCCACTGTATGCTGTTTTCTCCCCATGTATTGTGCAGATTACAGAATGCTAAAAGCATAAATAGTTTTTCTGATTGCTCCACACACAATATGGTACATCAAGAACATTTTGCTACACTCTCATGTCAGAATGTAAATCTCCCTCATCCTGCAGAATTTTCTATCTACAGTACTCTGATATAGCCTCCTATTTGAAATCTTAGAGGTAAAGTGCTGAGACCCCAGAAACCTGGATTCTATTTCCAGCTCTGTCACTGACTTGCTCTGTGACACATTTCTCTTTTACTACCTACCTTCTATGTTTAGAGCACAATTAAAGGTGTTTAACATTTTTCTGTTGAAATTGGTTTTGTGTGTTTTGGTGGAAGATGTTTTGATTCCTGCAAGTGGCTGAGCCAGCTCCCCCCTCTCCCCATCAAACAAACAAACAAAAAGCAGAGAGGAGCCACCAAATGATGTGGTACCTCTTTTCCCTTGATTCCCCACAGATTTAACATCCCCAGATATTGTCAGCCAGGGCAACTACTCTGATCTCCCACTTCTAGTGTGGGCTCTAGATACATCACTAGAAACAGAAAGGCCAGAATTCTTCTAAGCAAACTTCATGGCTGTGTCTAGACTGGCAAGTTTTTCTGCAAAAGCAGTTGCTTTTGCGGAAAAACTTGCCAGTTGTCTAGACTGGCCACTTGAATTTGCACAAGAACACTGACGATCTAATGTATGATCGTCAGTGTTCTTGCGCAAATACTATGATGCTCCCATTCAGGAAAAAGCCCTCTTGCGCAAATATATTTGCGCAAGAAGGCCAGTGTAGACAGGGGAGGACTGTTTTGCGCAAAAAAGCCCCGATGGCGAAAATGGCGATTGGGGCTTTCTTGCGCAAAACCGCATCTAGAGTGGCACAGACGCTTTTCCGCAAAAAGTGCTTTTGTGCAAAAGCGTCCATGCCAATCTAGACGCTCTTTTCCGCAAATGCTTTTAACGGAAAAACTTTTCCATTAAAAGCATTTGCGGAAAATCATGCCAGTCTAGACGCAGCCCATCTGCTCTCTGCTTCAGTAGTGTGATGTGATGTAAAAACAATATGAAGATGCTTACCCAGAGACAATTTGGTGGGGTCCATCTATTTCTTCCTTATATTTCTCATATATTTGAATCTAATCTATTTATGTACTTATCTGAGTGCCTAAGAGGAAGCATAGTATAAAAATTAAAGATGACTGGAGAATGAGAGTTCCATATAGCAACAAATTTTGAGGTTTTGAAATTTGTCTTTGTTCAGCACTGGAAAGAAAACAAAAAACTTCGCAACATTTTCACAAAATGGCATTTCCTCAAAACAACTTTTTCTGCTCAAGATAATCAAGGTTCCTGATTCTGCATGCTCTTGGTCTCATCAATAGGGAGCAGCGTGCTCTGGATTGCACAAATCTTCCCAACACAGACTTAGTCAAATATCTTCAGGTAAAATTGTAATTGCTGTTCTATTCCAACAATACCAAGAGAAAGATATGTCTTCATGAAACATTGACTCTGATGGTGCACATTGTGTTGAAGAAAGTGCATTTTGTCAAGAGCTCTTAATAAGAACAATGAACCAGGACTACCCCTCTGTTCTGATCCTTCTATGCCACTCCATTGTTACAGAGGGGTTACAAAGCTGCCCTAACCAGATAACATGGAAAATGACAAGGTACACAGAGTGATCTTCCCAGCCTAACTAATTCTTCATCCTCCACTATAGAGGGGAGAGGGGTTTCAAGGCTCTGGCCAGTGAACGAAGAGTTATTAAAATGCTGTTGTTCTCCAGGTCATGTCTGAGGGTATGTCTACACTAACAGGTTTTGCTGAGGAAACTAATATTGACATGCAGAGTCACCAAAGAAAAAGTCACCAAAGCGTGTTTACACTTGCTCCCTCTATCAACGGATTGTGTCCCAGGTTGACAGTGGGAACAATGAATTGTGAGTATGTAACACACAGTGCCTAGAGACACTATCTGTCCCTAGGCACTGTAGAAGCATGGAATAGAGAACAAGGCATCTTGGGACTGTACACAATTTCTCATCACGCACAGTTTTATTTAGGGGCTTCCAGCATGCTTTTTTCCAACTGCCATTGTCCACGCCTGTTGAAATTACAGAGAGCATATTGAAATTACAGACAGATGAAAAAAGTTCAGAGGCACCTGACAATGTGTATGATATGGACAATGGCAACCTGTCATTGCATTTGACAGTCACAGAGCAGTTGTACAGGATAGATTAGTGCTTTTGGTCTAGGGAAACCAGCACTGATTGGTGGGATCCCACTGTCATTCAGGTATGGAATGACTACCAGTGGCTACAGAACTTTAGGGTGTGTAAAGGAACCTTCCTGGAGCTGTGTGTTGCAGTGCAAGGACACCAGAATGAGAATTGCCTTCTCAGTTGAGAAGCATGTGGCAATTACTGGGTAGAAGCTGGCAACTCCTGATTGCTACTGGTCAGTTGCAAATCAGTTTGGAGTGAAGAAAGTCTGCCATTGATGTTGTGTTGATGCATGTGTGGAGGGCAATAAATCACATTCTGCTACAGAGGACCATAGCTCTGGGAAATATGCATGACAGAGTGGCTGACTTTGTGGACATGATATTTCCCAATTGTGGGCAATAGATGGCACACATATTCCGATTTTACTGCCATCCACCTTGTCACCAAGTACTTCAAGAAGAAAGGATATTTCATGATGGTTCTGCAGGCACTTTGGATTGCCATAAGCATTTCAGAGACAGCAATGTGGTGATGCATTTTCAGGAACACTGACCTCTACAGAAATCTGCAGCAGAGACTTTCTTTCAAGACTACAAGATTACAGTGGAAATGCTTTTTATGTTCCTGGGAGACCTGGCTTACCCCTTACAGCTCTGTCTCACACCACAAAGCCATACAGGGGCACCTGCACAGCAGTACATTTTAACAACAAGCTGAGCAGGTGCTGTCTGGTGGTTGAATGTACCTTTGGGAGATTGAAGGCAAGATGCAGGTGTGTCTATGGCAGGCTAGAGCTCACTGAAGACAATGTTCCCATGGTTATTGCAGCTTATTGCACTTTGCATAATTTGTGTGAAAGTAAGGGGGGATTTTTGCTCAGAGGTGGAGCACTGAGGCACAGTACTTGACTGCAGAGTTGAGCAGCCAGCCGCTAGAGCTGTCAGAGGAGCTGCTGTCCACATAGGCAGGCTTTGGGTGCACTTTGAAAAGGAGGGACACTTAAATAAACTTCTGTTACAGTTGTCTCCATACTGTATGCTTTCCCTCTCCAATGCAACACATAGCTGGGATATGAATATGCATAACTCAAAGACGCTTTATGCAAAATAGGTCACATAACATGTCAGTTTTACAGTTACAATCTGCTGGATCAATATATCCTATTTATGTGCATGTATAATTCTTGTATGTGAAATTAGAAATATGAAGTGAGAATCTGTTTATAATAATAAATGTGCTAATGAGAGCCATTACTAGTGACCCAGAACCTGTGAACAGCTTTGCTTAGCCTGTAAGTCCAAGTGATGGTTGAGCCAAGGAAATCATGTGATCATATCACCTGGTACTGCAATACATTTTGAATGTGGTCTTGTTTATCCATGGAAAGGGGGGAATGCCAAAGAAAAGATTCCCACATGGGGAAAAGTCAATTTAAGCAATGTGAACCTATCAGCCCTTTGTCTTTGGCTGGCCTTTGAAACTGCCTGACACATTCTAAGAGGACACTTGAAGACCTCTGAAAGGCTGGAGACCCATGTCAGAGTAAAAGAATTTGTCTCTGATTGAAAGTTCATAATTGAAATAAGAACAGCTGTTTAGGGTAAGAATTTGCACGCGACACATTTCTTAGTGTATTAGAACTAGCTATGCATTTTCAATTCATTTTAATTTAGTAAATTACCTTGTTCTGTTTTCACTTGCAACCACTTAAATCCTACTTTTTGTACTTAATAAAAACCCTTTTGTTTGCTATCAGCTCCAGTGTAAATAATTGTTACAGGGGAGGGGGGGACAGAGCAAACACTGTACATATCTCTCTTTCACTGATAATGGGAGCTAACCTATGAGTTGTCCATCTGTAAACTTTTACATAGGGTAAGATGGATTTATTTTGTTTTTCTGGGGGGAGGGGAGTTGGTTTCCTGTTTCTTGAGCCCTTAGAACTGCATCTCGCCCAACAGGACAGGGTGGTGGGAGAGCCCTACAGAACAAGAAGGCGGGTGTCAGTGACATGATCAGCAGCACACTGAGGAACAATTCCAAAGGGACTTCTGTGCACTTTGAAAATGAGGGACACTTAAATCAACCTCTGCTACAGTTGTTTACACACTGCACCCTTCCCCAATCCAATGCAACACGTAGCTGTGAAGAAGCCACTAATGCCTGCACCTGGAATCACCGTCTGTGATATTGTTAAAGAGTAAATAACAGTGTAGAACTATTATAAAAGTGTGCCTTTAGTCATCAGTGCACTGAAACACCCTCAGAGCTAGAGAGAGAAGTGGTGGTATAACACCAACAGGTAGAATCAAACCTAGGCTCTCTGGAGCTTAGTGCCTGAGCTCCTACAGCTTGAGTTATAGATCCAACTGGCTCCCAGCTAAGGCTGTAGCACAAACTCATTCTCTCCCTCTGTAAGCAGTCTAAGTGCCACTACATGGGACAGTGAACCGCACCCAGTAGGTGTGTGGGTTACATTGGCAAAGGGTTACAACTCACAAATGTATTCAGGTCAAGGTATCATAATGAAAGTGGGAGAGGGGATGGAGTACATGTGAAAATGAGGGCTCCCAGAGATTGAAAAGGAATGTGAGGGTGTAGAGGGGGATTACTCAACAACCCAATGTCTGCACTTATTGGCTGATTGATTTAGCACTTCATGAACCAAATCCTCCCTGGGTTTTTTTTATCTGTTGCAACCTCTATGACATGGTGTGCGGAGGGGCCACCAAGGCCTCTGTTCAGCAAAATGCACAAAAAGGTGTCCATTAACATCGAGGCCTATATAGTAACATTTCACTGATAAACTTTCTTTCCAACATTTCCATTCACTTTCCTGCTAACTCTTACAAGGAATTTGTTTGGGCAATCATAGTCATGGTGAGTGAGGTGGTGAGGGTTGCTGGTGGTTCTGCATATGGATAAAAGAAATTCCAGCCAGAGCTAAAAAATTCCCTTTGCAGGAACATAGTTCTAATTATGCCACACTTCTCTAGAGGTGGGTTAGACCCTGGCTGACATTTCCCTGCTCAGGATAATCAAGAAAACCATGGTACAACTTCTCCAAGCTTGTGGCTTTCACCCTGCTGTATATGCAGCCCACCTGTGTTCTGCTTTGTGTCCTGCACGAATGATTGATGAATGGTACCAGCTAGGGTTGTACAACAGGAGAATGGACAGAGCTGCACTGCCATGGAATCAGAGGCAGAAAATTTACAAGTATATCTCCAAAAGTTTCAGTAGCTTCTCTCTGGGGAATCCCACTGAGATCACAGTGAGCATCTACTTCCTGCTCCGCCATATCGATTAGTTACACAGGGATAACAGCTCACAGAAACACAGGCAGCCTCTCACTTTTCCATATACTCAGCCCTGCACTTCACAACCCACAGCCACTTACCCTGCATCTCATCCCCTGCTTTTTGGTCCCCTGGAGAACTGCTCAGACAGGTTATGTCTGTTAGCACTGAAGAACTGGTTGCCAAACATGCTTAGCAATCTGCAAGGGAAACCCTAGTCCTCATCTACCTCAATCTCTTCATCTATAATTTTGTCCTCCAGCTTAGGCCTTCTGGGCATTGCCTCTGGGCCTCTTAAATATCCATGGGACTTGTGGTGGTGGAAGTGGGGTCACTGCCGAGGACTGCATCCAGAAATGGCAGGTCTTCAGTGAAGCATTGGAGCAATGGTTTGCTTCATGGGCCTTATGATAGACATGTCTCAGTTCTTTAATTCCTACAGGTCACTTTCAGTTGGGACTGGACAGACTCC
This sequence comes from Pelochelys cantorii, assembly GCA_032595735.1. Taxonomy (NCBI): domain Eukaryota; kingdom Metazoa; phylum Chordata; order Testudines; family Trionychidae; genus Pelochelys; species Pelochelys cantorii. The sequence goes on from CM064340.1 coordinate 29,520,042, forward strand.
ACTCCCAATATACTGATCAGATCCAGCAGCCCTGTGGTGGTTCAAGGTGGGGAGCGTTTAGTGTGATGGCTAGGAATGGGCACCTTGGAAGATACCATGAGACCACTGTACACTGAGACAGAACATGGGGGAAGGGTACAAATGCTCAGACAGCAAGAATGGGCTTTAAATTTTGTGGATCTTGCAAGGGGGCGGGGCAGCAGAATTCCAGCTGCTGATCAGAGGGGCTGTGGGCCACTTCCTATAGGCCGGAATCAGTGACAAAATGCCTTTTGGTGTCCACACTGCATGCTTGTTGACAACACAGGGTAGGGCAAAGACAAATGTCCCTCGTGGGGCTGGAAGTCTTTTGTTAACAAGAATGATAATTTTTTGTGACCCAAGTTGTGGTTCAATGTGAATGCTCACACAGTTTTGTAGACAAAAGGCACTTTTCTCAAAAAATTGGCCAGTGTAGACAAAGTTTGAATGGCATCATGTTCCATTAAGGGATCACTACCCATGGGTACATATCCACTCCTGAGGCTATCCAAAATGGCTACCAGATAAGAAGAGCACAAAGATAATATAAATGCAATTTTGCTTCCTCTCCTCCCCCTCAAGTCCTATACTAAGTATAAATTTCTTAGACCCAAAGATTGGGTTCAATATATATTTTGCAAATTGACATTAATGGGTAGCAGGTTTAAAACTAATAAAAGAAAGTTCTTCACACAGCGTGTAGTCAGCCTGTGGAACTCCTTGCCAGAGGAGGCTGTGAAGGCTAGGACTATAATAGAGTTTAAAGAGAAGCTAGATAATTTCATGGAGGTTAGGTCCATAAAAGGCTATTAGCCAGGGGATAAAATGGTATCCTTGGCCTCTGTTTGTCAGAGGCTGGAGAGGGATGGCAGGAGACAAATTGCTTGATCATTGTCTTTGGTCCACCCTCTCTGGGGCACCTGGTGCTGGCCACTGTCGGCAGACAGGATACTGGGCTAGATGGACCTTTGGTCTGACCCAGTACGGCCATTCTTATGTTCTTATGAGAAACACAAATCTTATCATAAGGCATATATATTAGGAGATGCCTTTAGATTGCTGTAACTTTAAATGGAACTCTTAATTAGTCAGAGTGTTAAACTCACACATCTCATACTTGAATATATTTTTGCTGATTTGGCAACGGTGTTGATTATAAAAATAGTGAGTCCTTGACTGGTATAAAATTTAGTGAAATGGTAGCTTGTGAGTGAACAAATTATTTCATGTTCCTAAAATAATTCTAGGTTGTTGGAATCATGTAGATATAAATTGGATAGTGCCACTAGAATGAGAATTTTAAACCTTATTTAACTTCTGTGGGTTTTTTATCCATGCTGAATAAAGTGCATTTACCTAATGATTTTAATTTTAAAAAGTCCACAATAATGCTCCTACAAGTGCTCTGTAAAGAGCTGTTAATGAACACATCTCAAATACGGAAAGTCATTTTCTGATCTAGAAACTCTTTTTGTACCCAAAGAAAAAAAGTAAATTAATAGATACATCATATGCAGTTTCTTGTAAAGCCATTTGTGGTCTCTTTTGCAGATCAATTCCTGCTCCCCAAGGGTTTTTTTCTTTTATTCACCATTAGAAGCTCCTCATGTTGCCTTCATATTGTGTACCAATTTTTTTTTTTTTGAATGAAATGTAATGGCAGGAATTTTCAAGTGCATCTTTTAGAGACACATTTGCTTTAATTTGTTTAATTAATTATAGTTATCAATATTCTTTGGGCTTTTATAACTGATCTTATGAGGGACTGCATTTATTCAAATGTATTATGTAAATTTTTGTAATAGTTTGCCTTTTGCTACATTTAACCAACATCACCATTCCATTTGACTATCACACAAAAATAAACATTCATATTTAAAACAGCTTTCTTATGTAAACTTGCTTATGTTAGTTTAACTCCAGATTAATTTTGTTAACTTCAGTGTAATTATTTCTGACTTACAAAAGTATAAGTAAGATCAGATTCAACCCTAAGAAAAACAAGACAAAATTTAATGTTATTTTGTCATTCTGATTTAAATACTATCTATATAAACTTCAGTTCAAATATTCTAAAGGCATGCGGTCAGATCTTCAACTAAGGTACATTTACACCAATAGATCAGGTTGTCTAGAAAGAAAAGACCATTCATTTACATTGAGACAGATAGATGTATTATACCTCAAGAGACTAATATCAGAATGATTTCGACACAAGACTGAAGAGGGTTTGTGCCTATAGATTTCTTAAAGTGAGATAGGTAAAATCTCAAAAACATTTAAAAAATGAGCTTTCTGATATAAGAAATTTCAAATTCTTAATCTACTATATATTTGAAACTTTGTCAATTGTCTGTTTGTTCAAGAACTTTTCCTCAACAGTAAGAGCTAGGACCACCAAATTTGGTATTCAGCTTCCTCTCATATCAAAACTTAAAGCAATGGCTTCAAACTTTTTGGCCCATGGACCACCTGGCTCAATGCAAACCTTTCTATGGACCACCAGTTGCTAATGGAAACGCACCTTTAATTACATAATTACTCCTGAGTGCTGCAGCTAGGGAGAATGGTTTAATTTAAATTATTAAATATATTAAGCATTTTCACTATTTCATGTTAGTTTATCAAACTTCATTTTAAATTAAGTAAAATATTAATTTATGTCCAATACAAACGGTTTCAATGTTCTCTTTATTTATTAGTTTCAGAAGGGTAGCCGTATTAGTCCGTAACTGGAGAAACTTAAAACACAACAAATAGTCTTGCAGCACCTTAGAGACTAACAAACAATGTAGATGGCATCATGAGCTTTCATGGGCACAACCCACTTCTTCAGATGAATGGAGTTTAAGGGGTCCAGTTTTCAAATAAATAGCACAGAAAGCGGATGGGGGGGGGAAGAAGAGGGAAAAGAAGAAAAAAAGGGGGAAAGTAATTGACAATTAGAGTGTCCACACTAAATGAAGCTGATAAGAAGTGGGCACTAAGAATTCTTATCAGCTTCATTTAGCAAGGCCCAGGAAGCACTGGGGTGTAATTAGTTCGAATTACTCTGGTGAATAGTAATTTCAGAATACTGGCACCGGAGTGTCCACACTAATACTATTTCAAAATAACTATTTTGAAATAAGCATTATTCCCCAAGGAAAGCAGGGGTTCAGATTTCAAAATCAGCACTCTGTTATTTCGAAATGTTGGGTTTGGTAGTGTGGATGCTCTGCTTATAAATTCAACCTTGGGGGGTTATTTTGAAATAAAGTCCTAGTGTAGACCAAGGCTTATAGTATTGGAGAACTCATTTCCATGGAGTCGTGGACTCTGCTTTTAGAACTGTTTTGTTTAATAAAGCATTAGTTAGAAATCTACTTTCATGTATAGTAGCTAACTTCCACATGTTGATAAGTTAACTTACAGATATTTTATTTTAAGTAATAAAGATATCTGAACTACATGCATACCAACTTTTATTGTTTAACGTCTGGTGTGTGTAAATGAATGTGGACTGAATCACAGAACAGAAAAGTTTTTATTTCATTGCCTAACATTACAAGGTTTTCAAGTTGAAAATATAATATCTCAGGTTCTAGCCCAAAGGAATTTTTATGACCAATTAAAACTTTTGACTGTATAAATAAAGGTTGATGTTCTTGTCATAATCCTAGAAGTAAGAATAAGGACCATAGGAGCTAGCAAGATATTTTATATGGATTTTGAGTTTTATTAAATCCAAATTGTTAACACCCTCTCTATAGAATTTTTACTAAAACACTGTGTGTGGAAGACAAAAATAATGAAAAAAAACCCTTATTACAGCAAATATTGAATATAAAATATCTGTTGGTATCTAAAATGCAAGGATCAGTTACTTGTTAAGACAAACATAGAATTCAGTGCAATGCTTGACTTCTAATTGACTCCAGTACTTAAGAATATATGAAAAAGATTATGGAGTCTTAGGCTATGTTGCAGGGCAACCGCTGACCTAATGCCCTGACTGAATTGGTTTCCAGTGGTCTTAACTGTGAGATAGTGTCCAGTCAGTGTGGACACTAGCTTTTGAAATTGCACATTGGTATTTTGTTGAGCTTTTTGCGTGTAGATATGCTATTTCGAAATAAGCTTTTCCGGAAGATCTCTTCCAGAAAAACTTATTCCAAAAGAAGCTTGCAGTCTAGACGTAGCCTCAGAAGTCAGCCAACATTTGAAATCCACAGTAGTAATAAGCCTAGCAGGAAAGAGAGTTAAAAAAAAATGAACAACCATGTAGCGATTTCTAGTGCAGATCCTTAGAATATGCTAGATCATTGCTTCACCAGTTTCCTAAGCCGAACTCAGGACCTTCTTTGCTCTCTGCTGTGTCAACAAATGTCATTCCCATGCCCACAATAGTTTCCTTCTAGAAAGTATAAATGGTATTTATGGTATTATCTGGCTTAGATTTAGGTCCCGGGTTTCATTCTCCTGCACGAGAACCCAAAATCAATTGAAGATAGAGAATTTGACCAGTTTTAAAATGTCTGGTCTTTTTGCACTTAGTCAGAGTGCACCAAAGGTATGCTAACTAACCTATGCTGTCTGCAAATAGAATCATACAGCTGAAAATATAATTGAATGTCAGTGTGTTTGAACCCTGGTTATTTCTAATGTATTCTGGCAGTTGGGACAGGAAGTGGTATAGGCATCCTTGTGCTGATTGTATGAGTAAGAGATCACCCTTGCACGAGGGTAAATCTTTGCAGCTGCCTACGCTGCTTTTATGGACAAATTTATACTAGCTAGGTCATTTCATTAAATATAGCTCAACATCTTATAGAAGAAATCTGTGGGCCCCTGTCAATACTTATTTACTTACACCATTGTTAAAATGTATATTTTCTGGTCAGTGTAAACTATTTGGCTCCAGCAGTACTTACAACATTATTTCTTGGCTTTTTCTTGGCATCATCCTCTACCCTCAATATCCACACAACACTCTTTACCTATTTGTGCTCTAATTATTATTAATAATAATAATAGCTCTGAACAGAAATCTGACAAGTTAAAGTAACAGAGAAAAAGAGACCACCCCAAAAGAACTTATGGTTAGCTCATACACACATCTGTTAAGGGAAAAGAAAAGCCTGATAAAATCATATTGAATATACTATTTAAATGAAAAAACAACAAGGAGTCCTGTGGCACCTTATAGACTAACAGATGTATTGGAGCATAAGCTTTCGTGGGCAAAGACCCACTTTGTCAGATGCATGTGGGTTTTTCGTCAGATTGCAGATCCAGACTAACACAGCTACCCTTCTGATATTTAAGGGAACAAATTCAAAATCAGAGCTCACATATGACTTCCTCTATTGTAACAAGTCTTGGTCTTGCACAGGCAAATTTAGAAACCAAGCGGAAGACTTAATTTTAGCTATCCTAGTTTTAGAGCAAGCAATAACATTGTATAAACATGCTTGGATAATTTTCTACTTGGCTTCTCTCAAGATTTTTCATTCCAGTAGTTAGAAATTAGGGAAATGTTTATGAAGCACTTATAATTTACTAATCTATAAATTACATTATCTGGAGAAACGCAAGTCAACTTATAGTATCATGCATGCAATTAGGACCCCCTAATGCATGGATTATTGACTAAAACTTTAGTCACTACGGGTATGTCTACACTTGCCCCCTAGTTCAAACTAGGGAGGCAAATGAAGCATACCGAAGTTGCAAATCAAGCGCGGGATTTAAATATAAGCATAATCGCGGCCGGTCGCCATTTTAAAATGACGGTCGCCCGATTTAACTCGCCTTGTGTAGACGCGGTAGTCCGATTTAAAACCCTTCCCTCGAATTAACTGTTACTCCTCGGGTTTTAAATCAGACTACCGCGTCTACATGCAGCAAGTTAAATCGGGCGACCGTCATTTTTAAATGGCGACCGGCCGCGATTATGCTAATCAAGCACGGGATTTGCTTGATTTGCAACTTCGGTATGCTTCATTTGCCTCCCTAGTTTGAACTAGGGGGCAAGTGTAGACATACCCTAAGGGTGTGTCTACACAGCAGGGCTTAACTCGAAATAAGCTATGCAAATTGAGCTATGTCAGCTGCATAACTTATTTTGAAATAGCTTATTTAGAAATTGGGAACGTCTATACAGCACTTACTTTGAAATCCTAGAATCCTAGGGCGAGAAGAGACCTCAGGAAGTCATCAAATCCAGGCCCCTGCCCAAAGCAGGATCAATCCCAGCTAAAGCAACCCTACCAGGGTTTTGTCAAGCCGGGATTTAAAAACCTCTAGAATCATAGAACCATAGAGCTGAAAGAGACCTCAGGAGGTCATCAAGTCCAGCCCCCTGCTCTAGGCAGGACCAATCCCAACTAGATCAACCCAGTCAGGGCTTTGTCAAGCTGAGACTTAAACACCTCTAGGGATGGAGACTCCACTACTTCCCTAGGTAACCCATTCCAGTGCTTCACCACTCTCCTAGTGAAATAGTTTTTCCGAATATCCAATCTGGACCTCTCCCACCACAACTTAAGACCATTGCTCCTTGTTCTGCCATCCGTCACTACTGAGAACAGCCTTTCTCCATCCTCTTTGGAACCTCCCTTCAGGAAGTTGAAGGCTGCTATCAAATCCCCCTTCACTCTTCACTTCTGCAGACTAAACAGACCCAACTCCCTCAGCCTCTCCTCACAGGTCATATGCTCCAGCCCCCTAATCATTTTGGTTGCCCTCCGCTGGACCCTCTCCAATGCATCCACATCCTTTTTGTAGTGGGGGGCCCAGAACTAGACACAATACTCCAGATGTGGCCTCACCAGAGCCATATAAAGGGGAATAATAACATCTCTGGATCTGCTGGCAATGCTCCTCTTAATGCAACCTAATATGCCATTAGCCTTCTTGGCTACAAGGGCACACTATTGACTCATATCCAGCTTCTCATCCACTGTAACCCCCAGGTCCTTTTCTGCAGAACTACTACTTAGCTGGTTGGTCCCCCCCCGTAACAATGCTTGGGATTCTTCCGTCCCAAGTGCAGGACTCTGCACTTGTCCTTGTTGAACCTCACCAGATTTCTTGTGGCCCAATACTCCAATTTGTCTAAGTCAGTCTGGACTCTATCCCTACCCTCCAGCTTATCTACCTCTCCGCCTAGCTTAGTGTCATCTGCAAACTTGCTGAGGGTGCAATCCATCCCCTCATCCAGGTCATTAATAAAGATATTGAACAAAACTGGTCCCAGAATCGAACCTTGGGGCACTCCACTAGAAACCATCCGCCATCCTGACATTGAGCCGTTGATCACTACCCGCTGGGCCCGGCCTTCTAGCCAGCTTTCTATCCATCTTACCATCCATTTATCCAATCCACATTCCCTTAACTTGCTGGCAAGAATATTGTGGGAGACCATATCAAAAGCCTTGCTAAAGTCAAGGTATATCACATCCACTGACTTTCCCATGTCCACAGAGCCAGTCACCTCATCATAGAAGCTAATCAGATTGGCCAGGCACGACTTGCCCTGTGTGAATCCATGCTGACTATTCCTAATCACTTTCCTCTCCTCCAAGTGCCTCAAAATGGATTCCTTAAGGATTCCTTCAATGATTTTTCCAGGAACCGAGGTAAGACTGACCGGCCTATAATTCCCTGGATCGTCCTTCTTCCCTTTTTTGAAGATGGGCACTACATTTGCCTTTTTCCAGTCATCCGGGATCTCTCCCGATCTCCATGACTTTTCAAAGGTAATGGCCAAAGGCTCCTCAATGACATTTGCCAACTCCCTCAGTACCCTCGGATGCATTAAGTCTGGACCCATGGATTTGTGTAAGTTTAGCTTTTCTAAATAGTTCCTAACCTGTTCTTTACCCACTAAGGGCTGTCGATCTTCATCCCATCTAGCGTCACTTAGCACATTATTCCAGGAGCCCACCTTGTCCGTGAATACAGAGGCAAAGAAAGCATTGAGTACTTCAGCTTTCCCCACATCATCTGTCACTAGGTTACCTCCTTCATCCAGTAGGGGCCGCACACCCTCTCTGATCACCTTCTTCTTGTTAACATGCCTGTAGAAACCTTTCTTGTTATCCTTCACATCTTCAGCCAGTCGCAATTCCATTTGCGCTTTCGCCTTCCTGATAACCCCCCGTCATTCTCGATCTATACATTTAAACCCCTCCCTGGTCGTTTGTCCAAGTTTCCACTTTTTGTAAGCTTCCTTTTTGTGCTTAAGTTCACCAAGGATTTCCCCTGTAAGCCAATCCGGTCTCCTACCATGTTTGCCTCTCTTGCTATGCATCGGGATGGTTTCTTTCTGTGCCTTCAATAAGGCTTCTTTAAAATACTGCCAGCTGTCCTGGACTCCCTTCCCCTTCATGTTCGCATCCCAGGGGATTCTGCCCATCAGGTCTCTGAGGGAGTCAAAATCTGCTTTTCTAAAGTCCAAGGTGTGTATTTTACTACTCTCTTTTCTTCCTTTGGTCAGGATCCTGAAATCTACCATCTCATGATCACTGCTTCCCAGGTTGTCACCCACCTCTACTTCCCCTATTAGTTCCTCCCTGTTTGTGAGCAGAAGGTCAAGCTGCGCACGGCCCCTGGTCGGATCCTTCAGCACTTGTACCAAGAAGTTATCCCCAGCATTCTCCAAAAACTTCCTGGATTGCCTGTATACTGCCGTATTGGTTTCCCAACAGATGTCAGGGTGATTAAAGTCCCCTAAGAGAACCAGGGCCTGCGATCTGGAAGCTTCTCTCGGTTGTCCGAAGAAAGCCTCATCTACCTCATCCACCTGATTCGGTGGCCTATAGTAGACACCAACCGCAACATCACTGCTGTTGTTTGCATCTCTAAACTTAACCCATCGACTCTCAACAGGTTTTTCTCCCTCTATATACTAGAGTTCAGAGCAGTCATAGTGCGCTCTTATGTATAGTGCAACTCCTCCTCCTTTTCTCCCCTGCCTGTTCTTCCTGAACAGTCTATACCCTTCCATGACAGCGCTCCAGTCATGCGAGTCATCCCACCAAGTCTCTGTTATCCCAATTAAATCGTATTTCTTGGACTGGGCCAGGGCCTCCAGTTCTTCCTGTTTGTTGCCCAGGCTTCTCGCATTAGTGTACAAACACGTCAGATAACCAGTTGATCGCCCCATCTTCTCCATTCAAATCAGGGGTCCTCCTTTCTTGCTCGTTCCTCTTTGCATTCCTTCCTGGTATCCGACTTTCCCACTCCCCTTAGGGTGTTCGTCACCGTCCCCCAACGAGCCTAGTTTAAAGCCCTCCTCACTAGGTTCGCAAGCCTGCCCGCAAAGATGCTCCTTCCTCTCTTGGTTAGGTGGATCCCATCTCTTCCTAACAATCCTTGTGCCTGGAACAGAGTCCCATGGTCGAAGAAACCAAAGCCCTCTCTGGGACACCACCTGCGCAACCACGCATTTACTTCCTCAATTCGACGATCCCTGCCCAGTCCTTTCCCTTCAACAGGGAGGATGGACGAGACCACCACTTGCGTGCCAAGATCTTGGGTCCTTCTTCCCAGCACTACATAATCCACAGTAACCCGCTCAAGGTCATTCTTGGCCGTATCATTAGTTCCCACGTGGAGAAGCAGGAAGGGGTAGCGATCCGAAGGTTTGATCAGCTTGGTAAGCCTCTCAGTCACATCCTGAATTCGATGGAGCACTCTTCCTCTGACATCCCTTTCTCCTCCAACAATGAGGGTTACAGGAGTTGGAGTGAGAAGTTCTCCAGCTTGACAGTATTTCGACATTATTTCGAAATAATTGCCGGCAGTGTTGACAGGGACTAAGTTATTTTGTAATAATGCTAGTTTTGAAATAATGTTGCTGTGTGGACGTACCCTAATTTATACCATTATCGTCTATCATGTCAATAGGAGAGTTAGTGTACTTAGATAATACAATGAGGCTAAATTTGTTTCCTATACTTCATGTGCTGATGAATATTCATATTAATTACCTTATGACAACTTAGTTATACAGAAGTTATAGTACGTAAAACTAAAACAGCAGAGGTGTTGCTAGTCAAGCTAAAAAAGTTGCATCGGCAATTATATGCATCCACAACACCTGGAAGGACTGTTTAGATTAGTCACTGTTATTAATCTTTCTCTTCCACAAATGCTAGATTTAGTATTTGTTATCTATATCTATATCTGAACTTATTTAAATTAAGTATGTTAGGGGGAAATACTGCTTACAAAGAACACAGATTTACAGTAAAAATTCACTCTTGAAAATCAGTCACCAATAATACTGACATAATAAAAATTGTAAGTCTTTAAAAATAACAATGTTTCTTAGCTTCAGAGGAGTAGCCAAGTTAGTCTGTTACTGCAAAAACTTAAAAAACAACGAATGGTCTAGCAGCATCTTAAAGACTAACAAAACATGTAGATGGTATCATGAGCTTTTGTGGGTACAAGCCACTTCTTGTACCCACAAAAGCTTATGATACCATCTACGTGTTTTGTTAGTCTTTAAGGTGCTGCTAGACTATTCATTGTTTTTTAAGTTTTTCCAATGTTTCTTAGCATCACTACTGTGATTACAGTCTACAATGGATGTATACCTATATATACTACCAGCATAACTGTAGCAAAACATTTTAATGGATAAGTGCCTACGGTTAGGCACCTAAATTCATATTTAGGTACACAAACAAGTGGTTTGATTTTCAAAGCTATTAAGAACTCAGTGCTCCCATTGACAGAGGGTTTGTCTACAATGCCCTACAGTTCAGACTACAGAGGGTCAAAAGCAGAACACACCAAAATGCTGTGCTGTGTCTTCCCTGTTTGTATGCTGCAGGTGCAAACTAAAACATTCCTTTTTCAGCTTAATATACTATTCCTCTTCAAACAGTCCACATAGGGGAGTAACACTGCAGCACTTTGGTGGGCACTCCAACAGTCTGACTGCAGGGCAATAGAGACATAGTTGGAAAGTTTTACTTTCTCTACCACCCCTGCCACTAATCCAACCTCCTTTCCAAAAAAATGTGAAGGCATATTATTTTATTCTTATAACTTATCTTTAAAGCAGAAACTAAGCATGGAAACATTTCTCAAGGTAAATGTTTTGAGGAGTAATGAGAAAACTAGGGGATTTTTATGGGAAGTTTCATCTCCTTTATCGATATTCACATATATATGTGTCCTTGTAGCCAAGAAGACAAACGGCATATTAAGGTGCATTAGTAGGAGCATTGCCAGCAGATCTTTATTTGGCACTGGTGAGGCCACATTTGGAGTATTGTGTCAAATTCTGGGTCCCATTACAAAAAGGATGTGGACGCATTACAGAAAGTCCAATAAAATGCAACAAAAATGATTAGGGGGCTGAAGCACATGACTTACGAGGACGGGCTGAGGGATTTGAGTGTATTTAGTCAACAGAAGAGAAGAGTGAAGGGCGATTTGATAGCAGCCTTTAACTATCCAAAGAGGATAGAAAGAGGCTGTTCTCAGTAGTGATAGATGATAGAATGAGAAGCAGTGGTCTTAAGTTACAGCAGAGGAGGTCTAGGTTGGATATTAGGAAAGTGGGATGATCAAGCTGTAGAATGAAGCCCAGCATTTCAGAACTTAGTGGCTTGCATAAAAAAAAATCAAGACAACCAATTAATGTTTTGGAGGCTTATTTATTATAGTGAATTCAAAATCATTTCTCATCCTGTGTGACTGAATACTCCAACCTTTACATTGACTTTATGAAAAACATGTGCTCTTGCTTTTGACCTGTTGGTCTTACATTTCCATCTCATTACCTCTTTGAAAGATGTGCAAGTGTGTTAGCTGTCTACTAGGAACAAAAAGACGGGTGGGAAAATCACACTTTAATTAACAGAAAAACATTGTTGGCAGGGCTTAAGGGCTTCACTCATTTTGCTAAATAATAAATTGTCAGCTGTGCTTGTTAACATGAGAAGATAATTATGAGACTCATGCACATATATTTTTGGATAAATTTTCACTTAGTGGCCTTATTAAAATAATGTAGGTACAATAAATAAGTGCAAGGAATGTAAAACCAATCATGTGCTAATTACATTAATGATTTAGATAGCAATTATTAGTCCCAGTTTTTCAAAGAAAAAGCAAAATACAAAAACCCAACAACAACAAACAACCAAAACCCGTACATAAGTATGTGGTAAATAGCTATTTACACAACATTTCTTGCAAACTCAAAGCTAATAGCTGCTTTGTTATACACGTTAGCGAACTCAGGGTCAGCTCCCATACAGTAGTTTCATAGGAATATAGATATTGCCATAATGCATCTGACCAGTATTCCATCTAGTCCACTATCCTGATGCCAGCATTCCTCGGTATCACCTGCTTCAAAGGAAGATGGAAGAAGCCATGTGGTAGGAAATTATGGAATATCCTGACCAAGAGAAATTACCCACATTAGTTAGAAGTTGAATTCTTAGCAGGAAGCAGAGAATTTGGTAATTCTTCCAATATTTTTGGTTTGTATTTGAATAAACCCTTACAGTTATAACATTAAATGATCTGGTTATCCATGGCCAATCCTTTCAGAGGATCCAATGCCTCTTGGCATCTGTGATATCTTGTGGTAATGAGTTTTACAAGCTAACTTTACTTTGTATTAAAATTTGTTACCTTTCATCTCTTTGTTCTTTTATGATGTGAAAAATTCATGTACATTTCCAATCTACCTTCTGTATACCGTTTATTGTTTTGCATATAGCTGCTTATCACAGAGGGTATGTCTACACTACAGCACTAATTCGAACTAACTTAGTTCAAATTAGTTAATTCGAACTAAGCTAATTTGAACTAACGCATCTAGACCCCAAAACTAATTCGAATTAGCGTTTTGCTAATTCGAACTAGCGCGTCCACACTGATTGGACACTGGGTCGCATTTAAGGGCAGCTGAAACCGGTTCCGGCAGGGCATCAGGTCAGTAGTTGCTTTGTGTGGCTGCTGTCTGAGGCTATCTTAGGCTCGTGCTCAAAGGGACCCCCCTGGACAGCCGGTTCTCAGCTTCTCTGCTTGCTTGCCTACCTCGCCGGGGGACAGCAAAGCGTTTTCCTCTCTGCCTGCCTGTCAGTGGTTCCCATTGGGGACGCCGCCACAGTTGGCACCATGGAGCCAGAGCTCGCCCTGGGCATTCTGGTGCAGTTTTTGGATTTGCTGCTGCAAGCCTGCCAGCAATAGCTGGAGGCTGCCTGGCACCACCTGGTGCACATCAGCCCCCTGCCTCTCCACCTGGCCTCCCTGGGGGCCATGGAGGAGCCGCAGCAGCGCCCGGATGCCAGCGTGCCCCGACGCATCTGGCGTCTGGACACCAGCAGCGACTGGTGGGACCGCATCGTCCTGGAGTGCTGGGGAGACAGACAGTGGACCCAGAACTTCAGGATGAAGAAGGACATCTTCCTGGAGCTCTGCAAGTGGCTCACCCCTGCTCTGCGGCGATGGGACACTCACATGAGGCCCGCCATCCCCCTCCAGAAGCGTGTGGCCATCGCTCTGTGGAAGCTCTCCACGCCGGACAGCTACCGATCCATCGGGAACCAGTTCGGCGTGGGGCAATCCACCGTTGGAGCAGTACTCATGCAGGTACGGCACTCACTGGCTACTGGGCTGGAGGAGAGGGGGGCTGCAAGGAGGGAATGGGCCGCCCCAGGGAAAATGGGGGGGGGAGGAGGCGACAGTGCCCCACACAGGAGGGTTCGGTCTGTCCCGGCCGTACTACAGGCTGCCCGCAGCGGCCAGGATCGCAGCGGGGGTTGCTTCTAGGAGTGGGGCGTGGGGCAGTGCCAGGGAACGAACACTCCCAGCCACCCGGGCGCCCCAGTGATTCGTGGTTTGCTGTGTCTCTCTGCAAGTGGTCAAGGCCATCAACCGGGCACTGCTCCGCAAGGTGGTCCGCTCGCCGATCCAGATGCCATCATCCAGGGGTTCAGCGCCCTCGGCTTCCCGAACTGCAGGGGGGCCTTCGATGGGACGCACATCCCCATCCGTGCCCCGGAACACCAGGCCTCCCAGTACATCAACCGCAAGGCCGTGTCTGACCACCAGGGCCAGTTCACGGACATTAATGTGGGCTAGTCCGGCAAGGCACACGACGCCAGGGTGTTCCGCAACTCCTCCGTGTGGGGGGAGTGTACTTGGTGGGGGATGCGGCCTACACCCTACAGCCCTGGTTAATGAAGCCGTACACGGGGCACCTCAACCCTTCCCGCCAGGCCTTCAATGCCAGGCTCACCAGGGCCCGCATTGTGGTCGAGGGGGCCTTCGGACAACTGAAAGCCAGATTTAGGTGCCTCCTCACCCGCCTCGACCTCGCTGAGCACAATATCCCTCCCGTGGTGGCAGCATGTTGTGTGCTGCACAATTTGTGCGAGCGGAAGGGGGAGGCTTTCCTGCCAGCCTGGATGGCTGAGGCTGAGCACATGGCTGGCCACTACGCTCAGCCCCACACCGCCGCTGTCCGGGCGGCCCAGCGGGGGGGCCGTCCAGATCCGGGAAGCCCTGCAGGAGACCTTCCTGGTGGAGGAGGAGGACTGAACTCTCCCTGCATGCCCCATTGGGGCCTTCTTCCACCCTCCCCTCCTTCCCCTTTCCCCTCCCTAGCCCCCCTTCCTAATGTTAAATAAAGGCACCTGTTTTGAAAACAACAATCTCTTTTTATTGTACATAACTGGGGTGGAGGAATGAGGGTGGGAGAGGGGAGGGGGAAACCTGGGAGGAGGGAGCTGGAAGGGGGAGGAAGGGGAGGAAGGGAAGGGAAAACTCAGGTTTAGGGGTCCTGCTGGCTCTCCCGTCTCGCAGCACTGTGGGTGCGGGGGCATCAGGGGGGAGTGGGTGTGGAGGGTGGGACAGGAGGGACGGGGGGTGGAGGAAGCGGGAAGGGGAGCAGGGGTGGGAGGAGGAGCGAGAGCTGGGGCGGCAGCAGGGGCTGGAGCAGGAGGAGGCAGGAACCTGTCCACCAGGGTCTGGAGATGGCCTCTGAGGGCACGGCCCTGCTCCTCCAGCGCCTCCAAGCTCCGCTGCCGCAGCTGCAGGTCCTCCCGGACTCAGTGGTCCTGGGTGCAAAGCTGGTGCTCCAGTAGCCGCAGGTGCCGCCAGTGGTAGTCCTCCAGGTTCCTGGTGCGCCTGCTGGCCTGGGTGTGGGTGGCTGTTGCAGGCGGGGTGGTGCGCCCTGCAGTCCCAGGTGCTGCGGCTGTGGTGAAACAAGAGCAGTGGTCAGTTCTCCCTGGGGACACAGTGGGTGAAACCCAGCCCCCCCTGTGCAAGGTGAGGTCGGCATGTGGGCAACGGGCCAGGGCCCCTGCATGACACCCAGCTGCTGCTCCATGGTGGGCAAGGCCCAGGCGCACGGTCCCTGGGCTCCCTCTCCCCCCACCTCCCCGTACACATAAGGGAAGCATGATGGCACTCACATGTGGAGCCCTCCTCTGCCTCGGACGACACAGCCGATGTGCTCTGTGGGATGCCTCGGGGGTCCTGGGTCCTGGGCAGGCTCCCTGCAGGCTCCTGGCTCTCGGCGTCCTCCTCCTCCTCCTCCATATCAGGGACGGGTCCGTCTGCCCGGGGGTCGATCACCACACGGGGGGCATGGACTGCGTGAGCCCCCAGGATGCGGTCCAGGGCCTCAAAGTGGGGTCATGCCTCCGGGTCGGCCCCTAGCTGGGAGGCCCTGGAGTAGGACTGCCGCAGGTCCTTAATTTTGCAGCGGACTTTCTCCTGGGTCCGCATGTGGCCTCTGGCGGCCAGGCTGTCAGCCATGCGGCTGTAGACGGCCGCGTTCCTGTAGCTAGTGCGGAGATCGTGGACATTGGAGGCTTTCCCCCGAACCTCGATGAGGTCCACGATCTCCGCACTAGACCAGTCGGGCACCCACCTCTTGCGGCCCCGGGCAGGCTCCTGGGAGCCTCCAGCCTGGTCCTGGGAAGAGGCGGAGGGCTGGGTGGCAGCGGGTGGCTGGCTCATGCCATGCCAGGTGCAGGGTCTGCTGGCTGGGTGCTGGCAGGCTTGCAGCTGGCACGAGCACTGTAGCCAGACCGTGCCCCTTTAAGGGCTCTGGGGCCAGGAGGGGGGCAGAAGAGTTTCCCTGGTTTGGCCCAGAGTGACCACCAGGGCAAGCTGGGAAGGGCTAGCCTCCAACTAGTTCGAATTAAGTGGCTACACAGCCCTTAATTCGAACTACTTAATTTGAACTAGGCGTTAGTCCTCGTAGAATGACGTTTACCTAGTTCGAATTAAGCGCTCCGCTAGTTCAAATTAAGTTCGAACTAGCGGTTTGTATGTGTAGTGCCTATGAAAGTTAATTCGAACTAACGACTGTTAGTTTGAATTAACTTTGTAGTGTCGACATACCCAGAGAGACCAGCCCTTTTCATCTCTCCCCATATGAGAGATTTTCTGTGTTGATAATTTTTGTTGTTCATCTCTGAATCCACATGAATTTCTGGAAGCACCTGTTTTAGATAGGCTGATCAGAACTGAATATGGTATACCATGCAGGAGCATACAAATAAATCAGATAATGGCATTATAACATTGTTATGGCAGGAGTCCCAGATATTACTGTTAGTCTTTTAATTTCTCTTTCTTAGCATAAGCACTATTCATTCCAATGAAACGATACATTATTACTAGTTTTCTGATTCAGTTTCTTTTGGGAAGCTGTTGCAAGTAGCAAGACAGTTTTCTTTCAAATAGTAACTAGATTCACTCTTGATGCAAAGTTTCTGTAATGATTTCCCCTACAAATTTATGAAATGGGCTAATGAATATAAAAATGCATAACTTGAAGATGCTTTGGACAAAATACCTTATGTTACCCATCAGCTTTAATGTTATAGTCTGCTGGATCTGTGCATCTTATTTGGGTGAATGTATCATTCTTGTATGTAAAGTTAGAAATATTAAATATAAGATTTTGTTAGGGTTTTAAATGTGCAAATATGAGCCCTGGATAGTGTGCCTGGAAGCCTTAACTACTAGGTAATCAACTTAATGACTTGTGAATAGCCTTATTTGTCCTTTAAGTCTAAGCAATGGTTAGTCCTAGGAAGATATGTGACCATACCACGTGGTAGTGGGGTGCCAGCTTAACCATGTAGTTTTCCATGAAAGTTGGAGGTAGAAAACAAGGCATACCCACCCAAGGAGAATCTATATAAACAATGGGAAGCTATCTGTTCTTTTGCCTTCAGCTGGCCTGGGGAAAGGCCCAATATACTAAGATTCAAAAGGAACAAAGGGAACCCCTGGAGACCACAAGTCAGACTAAATAATCATCTATGACTTGAAGATGGGCCTGAAATAAGAACAAGCTCTTTAGGCTAAGGGACTGCTAGTCATAAGTATTTTAGTAAATTAGAACTAGCTATGTGTTTTCTTTTCATTTTAATTCTGTAGTTTACTATGCTCTGTCCATTTTCACCTGCAGCCTCTTAAATTCTACTGTTTGTCCTTAATAAAGTCTTCTTTGTTTACTATCGTAGGGTATGTCTACACTACAGCACTATTTCGAATTAACTTATTTCGAATTAGTTAATTCGAAATAAGCTAATTCGAAATAACGCATCTAGATACAAAAACTAATTCGAAATAGCGTTTCTCTAATTCAAAATAGCACGTCCACACTGAGTGGACCCTGAATCAAAGGTAAGGCTGGCCAGAACCAGTGCCAGCAGGGCATCAGGGTCGGACTTAGTGTGTGGGTCTGCTGCCTCAGGGTATCCGAGGTCTGTGCTTAAAGGGACCTGACCCCCCCATTCCGGACAGACAGTTCTCAGGTTTCTCTGCTTGCTGGTCTACCTCACTGAGAGACAGCAAAGCATTTGTGACTCGGAGTGCTCTGCTTGCCCTCACTCAGGACACCACAGCACTCTGCAACATGGAACCAGACCTGCCCCCGGGGACTCTGCTGTGTCTCGTGGACACGTTGCCAGCAGCCTGGCTGCACTGTCTGCAGGCTGCCACCCGGGAGCACCATCAAGGGGCTGTCAGGATCCAGGGGGCCCTGCGGGAGAGCTTCCACCTTGAGGAGTGCTAACAGTCTCCCCGGTCTGCTCCACTGGGGGCTTGTGCCCCATTCCTCCCTATCGTCCTTCCACTTACCCTTCCCTAGCCCCCCTTTCCTGATGTCAAATAAAATACGTGTATTTTCAAAAATAGAAACTGTCTTTATTTAACACAACTCGGGGGGGATGAACCTCTGGGGAGACGGCGGAAAGGAGGCGGGAGAGGGCAGGAGAGAGGGTGGAAGAGGGGAGGGGGGAAACTGGGAGGAGGGAGCTGGAAGGGGGAAGCAAGGGGAAGAAGGGGGAGGGGAAGCTCAGCACTCAGGGATGGGGGTCTCGCTGGGCCAACTTCCTCCCAGAACCGCGGGGGAGGGGGCCTCGGTATCCCTGGGGGGATGGGGAGGAGGGTGCGGAGGTTGAGGTGGGGGTGTGGAGATTGAGGAGGAGGGTGTGGAAGTTGAGGAGGAAGAGGTGGGAGGGGGGGCAGAAGTGGGAGGAGGAACAGTAGCTGGGGGGGCAGCAGGTGCAGGACCAGCACGGGGCAGCACGCTCTGCACCAGGGCCTGCAGATGGTGACAGATGGCACGACCCTGGGCAAGCAGCTCCCGCTGGAACTCCCAGTTGTCCTGTGCCTGCTGCTCCATGATCTGGGTCTGGGCTCACAGGGCCTGCAGGTGCTGCTCTCTGTACCCCTGCCACATGGTGGTGGTCCTGCTGAGGCCATGGCTGCAGGAGCATGTCCCGGGTGGGGTGGTGCGCCCTGCACGAGCAGCTGGTGCGGCTGTAGAGAAAGAAGAGAAGTGGTCAGTTGTCCCTGGGGACACAATGGATGATGCCCAGCCCCCCGGCGAGGTGAGGGTGACCATGCCCTGCACCGTCAGAGCCGATGTGCTTGCACAGCGGCCATGGTCGGCATGTCCGGCTCTGCCTGGGAGTGGGAGCTGCCCCGAGACCGCACCCGTGCCCCTGTGCTGTGTATAGTGCGGCCGAGGCAGGGGGTAGATGTCCCCTGCCTCTGTGTAGAGGGGGCATGTAAAGGGAGGGCGTCCTGCTGGGTCCTGCCCCAGGGTCGGGAGCGTGTCAGGTTTCTTCACACATGCATGCGCCTATTGGGCCATGGCCCCTGGGTGTCACGCAGCTGGAGCCACCTGCTCAAGGGTGGCATGGCATGTGATCACACATGCACAGGTGGCTGCGTGATCTGTGGGAGGCATGGCCCACGCGCGCGGTCCCTGGTCTCCCTCCCCACCTCCCCCCTGGGTAGGGGACAGTGCTTGCACTTACCTGGTATTGCCTCCCTGGATGACCCTGCTGATTCCGGTGCCGGAACAGCTGGTGGTGGCCCCTCTGAGGCACCCGGGTCAGGGTCCTCAGCTCCTGGCTCGCTGCCTCCCGGGCTGGCACGGACCACCCCGCCCCCCAGGCGTCGGTCGAGGGCGGGGAAGTAGGGGCAGGTGGCAGCCCCTGCTGCGGCAGCGCCCCTGGTGGCCCTGGTGTACGCCTGCCACAGCTCCTTCACCTTCAGGCGTACCTGCTCCTGGGTGCGCCTGTGGCCTTTCCTGGCCATGGTGGCCGCTATGCGGCCGTAGACGGCTGCGTTCCTCCGCCTAGTGCAGAGATCATGGAAGTTGGGGGCCTCCCCCCAAACCTCATTGAGGTACATGATCTCTGCACTAGTCCATGAAGGCGCGCCATCTACAGCCGCTGGCTGGCCCCTGGATGCTGGGGGACTTGGCGGGGGACGGCTGGCTGCTACTGGCTGCCATTGTGCGGCCACTGGCTGAAGGTCTGCGGCTGCTGGCAGGCCTGGCTCTCGCACGTGCCCAGTGGCCAGAGTCTGCCCCTTTAAGGGCCCCAGGGCTGGGGGAGAGGAGAGGAGTTTTCCTGGTTTGGCCCAGAGTGGCCACCAGGGGAAACTGGGAAGGGCTGGAGGCCCTCTAATTCAGAATAACTGTCTACACAGCACTTATTTCGAATTAGCTATTTTGAATTTGATGTTATTCCTCATAGAATGAGGTTTACCAAATTCAAAATAAGTGCTCCACTACTTCGAATTTATTTCCAAATAGCAGTTTGGCTGTGTAGACGCTATTAAAGTTAATTCGAAATAACTGCTGTTACTTCGAATTAACTTTGTAGTGTAGACATACACGTAGTTACTTGGGCGGAGCAGTCAGTGTGCATACTTTCTCTTTCCTTGGTAAAGAGGGTGAACATCCTTATGAGCTTTCTTTGTATAAAACTTTTACTCAGAGAAAGACAGATTTATTTGGGGTTTTGATCCTTTTGGGAGATTGGTTTCCTGGGTACAAGTCCCAGTGTCTGCTTTGCTCTTCAGGGGTTGTGGTTAACCCAATTCTTTACCTTATCTGGGGGAGACCAGAGAATTTGCCCCAGCAGGACAGGGAGGTGGAAAGCCCTAGAGAGCAAGAAGGCAAGTGATTATGTCAGTGGCATAATCAGCACATCAGGAAACTGCCCTAGTGGATCATCTGTGATCATAACCACCCACAGTTTCTTCTTGGATTTAGTGCATTTGAATTAGTGATAAACTTTCTGAATGAGGGTTTTGCCTACATGCTATTTGTTCAGTTTGGTTCCCACCCCCTGAATTCCTATTTCGATGGTAAATGCTCTTAGCCCTGGCCCACACTAGAGAGTTATTTCAAAATAACCCCCTTATTTAGAAATAACAAGCAGAGTGTCCACACTACCAAGCCTATTATTTTGAAATAACTCCTGCTTTCCAAGAGGAATAATGCTTATTTCAAAATACTTATTTCAAAATAGCGGTAGTGTGGATGCTCCACTGCTGCTATTTTGAAATAACTACTCCCCAGAATCATTCACAATAATTACTCCCCCATGCTTCCTAGGACTCTAAGTCAAGGTAGCACATCCACATTAAGAAGCCATACTTTCCTCTGTAGTTGAGAAACACTAATTCAAAATAATTATTTTGGGAGTTATTATTTTGAAATAATTTTCTAGTGTAGACTTGCCATTACAGAGTGTTTGACTGAAGACCATCACACTGAAGTTCCAAATTTGCCTAGGGCATCTAGGTGTGATTATAATTCATATAATATACAAAAATCTGAGCTGACTATGCTATACAAGTCTATGTCAGTGCCATCGCTGGGTAAAACGAATAGCTGAGTCTTTTCATCGTAGATATTCTGCAATTGTTCAGATATTCATCTTACTTGCTGTGAGTAGAAACACCTCCCACTTTCAGAAGTGATATTTTTAAGCATACACTTATCAGCAGTGTTATTAAGAATGCAGTCATATCACTTTTGACTCCAATCGTGGGAGTGTATAATCAGTTAAAGTACGGAAAGGAGAATTCAAGATAAATTTGAAGTCACAGATAATTACTACCAATAGAAAATATATGCAAGTCATTAGATAAGTATCGTTGTAGTGCCTAGTAGTTCAATAAAAAATAAAGGTCTTTTTAAGACCATGTCTACCATGCAAGCTAGGGCTGTGATTCCCCTACACATATTCACGCTATCTTGAGGAGACCAGAATGACTATATGGTCTGTAGCCATAGGCAGCAGGAGCACATGTATCAGTTTTAAGTGGGTTTGTTATTTGGCATGGCAAAACTGTGCCACTGTTGCCTTTGCCCGTGCTTGCATGGGTACATTGCTATTTATACTCACACTAGGTTGATGAGAGCTAGCACAAGTACACAGAAACAAGTTGGGAATCACACCCCTTGCTCATAGTATAAGCATTGTCTGGCTTGTTCTGTCCAAAGGAAATTTTGCTTAGAGAGACAGAGTGAATTTTCTGGTATTTTTCCTGTACCTATTTTCACGATTGGATTATACAAATTGCACATGGTCTTATGGACAAAGCATAAGCAATTTCAGAGTTGCACCATCCTACAGGAACACCATAGGAAACTGGATTCAAGAGCTACAGTATCTCCTGGGACAAGGCAGTGGTACCTCTTGTACACTCCTCTGCCCCTGCAAGTGCAAAGGAGTGATCACAATCTGGCACTACATATATTTTTTATTTTTCTTTCATTGTGGGTACAGGGAGAGGGAGGTCTTTTGTGGGGGGGTGGTAGGGTTTTTTTGGTAACAGATAGGTGGATAATGACCTGATTATGTTAATGATAGGCTCAGGTATGCAGAGAAGTGAAGTGGTTTGCCCAATACCTCCTACCCCTTACTTTATTTTCTTCCCTGTGACAGTAAAACTTATTAAGGAGGAAAACATAACTTTTAGGAGTAAAGAATATACAAGAGAAGGCACTGTAAAACCTGTAGGATAAATCACGTCCAGATGTCTATTTTTTTTTAATATGTGGGATGTGAGGAAAGCTTGGAAATGTGTCTCCAAACTTAGGTGTGGAGAAATCCTTCTAAGCTTTCCTCACATCCTACATATTATAATTTTCATTAAACACCCTCGTTTATCCATTTAGTGATGTAACTTGCTTTATTACTTTTCGCTTCATTTGAGTGTTTTAACTGAAATAAAGTTTATTTTAGTCTTAGAGATGGACTAAGTTATTATTATTGTGTGTACCTAAGAGCCCTAGTCATACAGCAGGATAGCTGCTGCACAACTAGAAAACAAAGAGATTGTCATTGCCCAAAGAGGCTATAATTTAAAATATTTCTGTCTTCCAAGTAATTGGACATACCCTTAATTTTGCTATTTGGTGGCTGGCATGTTTTTATATCATCTCCAGAAGCATGACTCTAATGTATCAAAGTCACATCACTGGCCAGCAAAGCAGAAAGCCACAACAGAATGTGCATTACTAGACTCGGTGCATGGCTATAGTGTAAGGTATGAAACTAAAGACTGAGTAATTTCAAGATATTAAGAAGTGAATCAGTACGGGTATGTCTCCACTTGCCCCCTAGTTCGAACTAGGGAGGCAAATGAAGCATTTGCTAGGATGGGTAGTATTTAAAGGACCAATTAAATATTGCTATTCTTTCAAGTGCAGCTCCAAAGTTGGAATTTCCAATAATTGATAGTACCATAGTATCTGTTAATGCTTATTGGTTAATCAAATGAAATAGCTACATAATATTTTACAGCTAATGACTGCAAGAGGGACAGAACATGACAGACCACACACACGTTGTACATCCATGGAAAAGTTAAACACCAACCCTGTATCTAGAAATGCTTAGTATGTATAATCTCCATGGTTTAACTGCTGTCACTGTCTGAAAACTACATTACAGCCATTTCCATTTCATAGAAACCAATTCAATCTGTTACGTGCAAGAGCAAACCAAATGATGGGTTATTTTGAAGATTGAATTGCCTCATACATTTTTTAAAAAGACAACAGCAAAAACAAAAGGTTATTGCTTGTAGAAACTGAAACTATCACTGCTTGCAACATTGTCCATGAGGGGTTTTAAATAAATAAAACCAAGCAGTGTGTGTTGGAGCACTGTAATTTTCCATCTAGTCTCCATTTTGAATCCTGTCCACAATTTAAAATACATGGAGGAAGAGAAACAACCTTCTCCTGTCTCAAGTGCTTGCAAATTGGCATTATTTAAAAGCACTCTCCTCCTCCCCTCCTCTTCCAAAACTGGAGAGAAAATGAGTGGCAAAGTAGTTTGAGGCAGTGGGGAACTGAATCTGCATGAACTATTGGCTTAATTAGAAACAATATTTGGAAGCCTAGGAGAAAAATTCATGCAGGAGGAATATCCAGGCTAGCATTTAAGCTTTCTTCTTTTAAAACTATTCGGCTGTGTCTATACTGGCACGATCTTGCGCCAGAGCTATGCAAATGAGGCTCAGCGTGGAATATTGCCGAACCTCATTTGCATAACTAATGAGCTGACATTTTTGCGGAAGAGGCTCTTGCGCAAGACGGAGCTGTCTACACTGCCCCTTCTTGCGCAAGAAAAACCCTCTTGCACAAAGCTGTTATGCCTGAAAATAATCCCAGCAGGATTTCATCCCTTAAAAAAATCCCATTCCCAGATAACTACTTCTCTGAATCCCTGACACAGCACAGACAATTCCCAGGTACAATTCTGCTGATCATTATCAACACACATGCAGACACTGACACATGTATGAACACATGCACAAAATGGAAAATAATATCGGCTGGTAGTGCCAAGTCTGTCACAGTTTGATTGCTCTCTGAGTAAAGGAATGTCTCAAAAGTGACATCTGCGATCCCATGTGGGAGGGAGTCATGGACTTCTGTTGCCAGCTGCTCAAGGAATAACACTGATGTCAACTATGCAACATCTGTTCTTCCACCTGGAAGAATGATGGTGGCAAGCTGTTATCACAGCAGTAGGTAAAGACAGAAATTGTATTTAACAAATATGTACTCACCGTCTCCAGCTCATTTTCCATTTGGAAAGCAGGGCAAATTGGCACACACCAAATTAGTTTTAACTACTAAGCAAACGGACCAAATTACAGTTTTAATTAAAGGGGAATCCAAGAGTCAAAATGTATTCCATCAACAACAACCTAATAAAATAGTTATGAGTATGGAAGGATTAAACTTTTATTGGTAAAAACCAATTGCACCATACATACAAACCACAGAAAACATATTTCCATTCATAACAGAAATTTACAGATAGGCAAAGTGAGAAAACTGCTGTTTGGAAAAGTGATTTAAACTTTTGAATTAAACTTGTTTCTAATGGGCTAGTGAAGGAATAATAAAATCTGATATCATTTGATGATTAAGGATATTTCCTTGGAGTTAGTACAAGCTTGACTGATGATACTTCCAAGATATGTAAAATTGTGCACCTTCTCCAATTTTTCTTCTCCGGTTTTGATTTCTCTCCCTGTAGTCCTCATTAATATGACGTTACATTTCCTTTCATTGAATCTCAGACCTACCATCTCCATTTTTTTTTACTTGGTTTGTGCATTTCTTTAATCCATTGACATTTTCATCGATAAGCACAATGTCATCAGCAAACACTAGATCAAAGAGCCTTGCATTGTTCTGTTTTAGGCCATATATATGATTGTCACATTACTTTAATCCATAATCAATGACTAGCATGAACAGACAAGGAATTAGGATGCACCCCTGCATTTGGAAGACTCAAAAACATCTGGCAATTCAAAAACAACTTTTAAGACAAAACTGAACGTGTACAAAACATAAAACAGTGAGACATGGCATGTTACCAAGAAAGATACGCAAAAGCTGGTACACAAATGTCTGAGAAGAATATCGAGGATAACATATAGAGATAGGAATATGAATGAAGAAGCTAGAACAAATACTGAACAAAGCATCCTCTGTCAAATAATTCACAAAAGAAGAAATCAGTGGCTGGGGGTTGTGCTAAGAATGGAAAAAGAATATTTACTAAATACAGAAACTCCTCACTTACAATTGTCCCAGTTAACATTGTTTCATCATTACATTACTTATTAGTAGAGCATGCACTTGCTTGAAGTTGTGCAATGCTCCCTGATAATGTCATTTGGCTGCCTGCTTTGCCCATTGCTTGCAGTATTTTCTACAAAAGCAGCTTGTCCTTGGTGGAGGGTTGTAACCAGGGTGGGCTGGCAGCCACTCATCAGCTCCCATAAGTTCCCTGTAAGTTATGTGAAATGGCAGCTACAGTTCTGCTTCTCCTCCCCCAACTACCCTGCTACTCCTGCCCACTACCTTTGAGTGGTTCCCAGGAGCCACTTGCTTGCTGTGTGAGGAGGGGTAATAAAGGCACAGAGGGGTGCCGATGTCAGGCTGTCATAGGGTTGGAGAAGACCTCATGAGGTCGTCAAGTCCAACCCATGGTAAAAGCAGGACCAATCCCAACTAAATCATCCCAGCCAGGGCTTTGTCAAGCAAGGACTTAAAAACCTCCATGGCTGGAGAGTCTATCACCTCCCTAATTAACCAATTCCAGGGCTTCACCACCCTCCTACTGACATAGTTTTTCCTAATACCAAACCTAGATCTCCCCCACTGTAACTTGAAACCACTGCTCCTCATTCTGTCATCTGTCACCACTGAGAACACCCTCTCTGCATCCTCTTTGGAACCCCTCCCCCCATTAGGTAGTTAAAGGCTGCTCTCAGATCCCCCCTTACTCTTCTCTTCTGTAGACTAAATAAACCCAAATCCCTCAGCCTCTCCTCGTAAGTCATGTGCTCCAGCCCCCTAATCATTTTGGTTGCCCTCCACTGGACCCTCTCCTATGCGTCCTCATCCTTTCTGTAATGGAGTGCTCAGAATTGGACACAATACTCCAGATGTGACTTCACCAATGCCAAATAAAGGGGAATAATCACTTCCCTAACTCTGCTGGCAGTGCTTCTACCAATACACCCCAATATGCTGTTAGCGTTATTGGCTACAAGGGCACACTGGGTTGACTCATGTTCAGCTTCTCATCCACTCAGTTCCTTTTGTGCAAAACTGCTGCTTAGCCAGTCAGTCCCCAGCCTGCAACAGTGCTTGGGATTCTTAGGTCCCAAGTGCAGGACTCTGTATTTGTCCTTGTCCTTGTCAACCCTATCCTCTATTTTGTCTAGGTCACTCTGGATCCTATCCCTGTCTTCCAGCATATTTATCTTTCCCTCTAGCTTAACGTCATCTGCAAACTTGCAGAGGGTGCAATACATCCCCTCATCCATTAATGAAGATGTTGAACAAAACCAGCCCCAGAACCAACCTTAGAGGCACTGCTTGATACTGAACACCAATCAGACATTGAGCCGTTGAACCTGACAATCTAGCCAGCTTTCTATCCACCTTACAGACCATTTATTCAATCCATATTTCTTTAACTTCCTGGCAAGAATACTATGGGAGATGGTATCAAAAGCTTTGCTAAAGTCAAGGTATCCAATGCCTTCCCCATATCCACAGAACCAGTTACTTTGTCATAGAAGACTACCAGGGTGGTCAGGCATGACTTTCCGTTGGTGAATCCATGTTGACTGTTCCTGACCACTTTTCTGTCTTCCACAAGTGCTTCACAATTGAGTCCTTGAGGATCCCCTCCATGATTTTTCTGGGGACTGAAGGGAGGCTAACCAGTCTGTAGTTCCCTGGATTCTTTTTTAAAGATGGGCACTACATTTGTCTTTTCCCACTCCTCTGAGACCACCTTCGATTACCACGAGTTTTCAAAAATAATGGCCAATAGCTCTGCAATCACATCAGCCATCTCCCTCAGCACCTTCAGATGCATTAGATCTGGTCCCTTGGAGATGTGTATGTCCAGCTTTTCTAAGTAGTTCCTAACTTGTTTTTTTCTCCACTGATGGCTGCTCACCTCTTCCCTGTACTGTGCAGCCCAGTGCAGCAGTCTGGGGGTATGTCTAGACAACAGGCTTCCATCGACAGAAGTTTTGTCAACAGATTCTGTCGACAAAGAGTGTCCAGACTACATCGCTTTGTCGACAAAGAGCATCCAGACTCGCGGATGCTCTGTCGACAGAAGGCGGCATCTGGAAGTGCTTCTGGAAGGTCACGGGGGCAGCCAGAAGTCCCTGGAGCTGCTGCATGCTCTCTGCAGAGCCGCGGGCTTAAAGGGACCCCTCCAGACAGCTGTTGCTCTGCTCCTGCTTCTGCCCTGCCACCCTCCGAGAGGGAAAGCAAAGCTTCTGCAGTGTTTGTTTGCTTTGCTTGCCCTGCTGCTGCAGACACCGCAGCAGTTTATTTGCAGGTCTGCTTTTTGCCTCTGTGCTTTTTGGCCACGGATCCCGAGCTGCCCCTAGGCAGGCGATGGCCCCACACTGTGCTACTGGAAGGTCTGCTGCATGCTCTGGAGAGCATCATGACATTTGGGGCAGAGCTGGAATCAGAGCCCAGCTTTGAGCCCCCTGCTCAGGCTGCAGCCCTGCTGCCCTTGCCCCCGAACTTATTCATGGAGAGGCGAGTTTGGAGGCTGGACACCAGTTCAGACTGGTGGGACCGGCTAGTGCTGCAGCACTGGGATGACGACCAGTGGCTCCGAAACGTCCGCATGTGGAAGTCCACCTTCCAGGAGCTCTGTACCTGGCTCGCCCCTGCCCTGCAATGCCAGGACACCCGTTTGAGGGCCGCCATCCCCCTGCAGAAGTGTATTGCTATTGCTCTCTGGAAGCTGGCCACCCCCGACAGCTACCGCTCCATGGGACATCAGTTTGGCATGGGGAAGTCTACCATCGGGGCCGTCTTGATGGACGTAAGTCATTCTCGGGGGATAGTCCATGGGGGCGGGGGCAGGCACATAAGGGGGACGGTCAGGACCAGGCACAGGGAATGGGGGACGGGGTGGAGTGGTAGAAGCCTGCCTGGCCTCACCCTGTGGGGCTGCGGGGGGGTTGCCTGAGGGGGGGCCCTCGGGGTCTGGGAGGGGAGGGGTGGGGGAGCACCTCTCAGCAGCTCACGCAACTCCTCTAATGTCCTCTGATGTGTGTTTGTATTTGTCCCTTTCTGCAGGTGGTGACGGCCATCAGTTCGGAGCTGCTTCACAGGACCGTTCGCCTCGGAGACCTGAATACCATCTTGGCCGGATTTGTAGGGCTGGGATTCCCCAACTGCGGTGGAGCACTCGATGGGACGCACATCCCCATCCACACACCGCTCCATCGAGCAGCCTGGTATATTAATAGAAAGGGCTACTTTTCCATGATGCTGCAGGCCCTGGTCGACCACCGGGGACAATTCACAGACATTTGTGTCGGGTGGTCAGGCTGGGCACACAATGCCCATGTATTCCGGAACTCATCCTTGTACCGCAGGCTTCAGGCTGGGGCATTTTTCCCGGAGAGGAACTTGGCAGTCGGGGATGTGCAGATGCCTACGTGCATCGTGGCCGACGCGGCCCACCCCCTTATGCCCTGGCTCATAAAGCCCTACACCGGCCACCTGGATGCGAGCAGAGAACTCTTTAACTCCCGCCTGAATCAGGCTCGCTTCCAGGTGGAGTGCACCTTCGGTCGTCTGAAGGGCAGGCTTAGATGCCTGCTCGCTCGGCTGGACGTGGGGGAACACAGCATCCCCAGTGTGGTTGAAGCATGCTGTGTGCTGCACAACCTGGTGGAGAGGAAAGGGAAGGCCTTCCTCCCTGCATGGGGGACACGGGCTGATGTAGAGGGGGGACACTTTGAGCAAGCCCGGACAGCTGCCGTCCGGCAAGCCCACCAGCTGGGCTTGTGCATTCGAGAAGCCCTGAGGGAGCAATTCTCCCATGGAGGCCAATGAGTTTCCCCAGGGCCTTCCAACTGTGTGGGATTGCCCCATGCCCCCGGTGCCTTCCTCCCCAAGGAGAAAACCCCTCCCAGCCCCACATTCACATACTGAGAACAGAGACAGGGGTTGGTGAAAACATTTGAACTGTTTATTGCACTGTTCCTTTGTTGAAAAACTAACATATAAAACTCTTCTGTTCAGAGAAAATAAAATACTCTTTTGTTCAGAGACAATATAAAACTCTTCTGTTCAAACCAAATAAAGTGTTTGTAAACAAACTAAAGTGCTTCCCTCAGTGACTCTCCCAGGTGGGAAGGGGGAATGTCAACTCGGAAGGGGGGAGGGAGGCTCAGGGCTGAGGGGGCTGCCTGGAGGAAGAGCCCCTGGCACTTTGGCTGTGGAGGCCTTCTTGCACCCGGCTGCGCATGCGGGCTAGGACAGTAGGGGGCTGGGCAGGAGGTGGGGCTGTACCTGGGTCTGGGATGGCAGGGGCTGAGGAGGGAGCAGGCTGAGCAGGAGGAGCAGGCCCAGGCACAGGATCGGGGAAGGCCATGGCCTCCCGGATAGCAGCGCAAATGTCAGTTCGCTGCTGGACAAATTACTCCAGCAAGCGCCTGCGCCACTCAGCCACTGCCTCCGTCCTCCGCTTCATTGAGTCCTGCATGCATTGCAGGATCGAGATGTGCTGGCGCACCAGGTCTAGATAGATGTGCCAGTGCCGACAGGTTCCCTGCAGTCGCCTGGGTGGTGGGGCAGGTGTGGCACCCCCCTCCTGCTCAGCTGGTCCAGCTGTGGAGGATAAGAGAGAAAAGTCATCAGTCATGCATGCTCACCCTTTCCCTGAGAAGGCATGCCCTCCTTCTTGTCAGCTGGCAGAGTCAGAGGATGCTCGTGTAAGGCACGGTGTAGGCTGGCCACCATCCTGACCCCCCCTCAAACACCCCGCATGGCCAAGCAAGCCCCTCACAGCACTCACCTGCTGTTCTGGCCCCGGGGTCCGAAGTCACCTGGGAGGCCTCCTGCATCTGGGCATCTGGCTTCTGGGTGCTCCGGGTGCAGTCCCCCTCGTCCTCGTCCTCCGCCTCCTCCTCCTCCTCTTGGAGCTCTGGGTCATCTGGCAGGAGTTGCGGCCGCTGCTGCAGAGGGGTCTCCATGGCAGACTCCACAAGCCTCTCGGGAGGCAAGGGTTCCCCTGCCCCAGGATCCTGTCCAGGTCCTCGTAGTAGGCACAGGAGTGTGGCCTTTCCCTGGAGCAGGAGCTGCGCTCATGGGCCCTGACGTACCCCTGCCTCAGCTCCTTCACCTTGGCTCGGACCTGCGGTGCCGTGTGGAGGTGGTAGCCTTTCCTGGCCAGGCCATCTGCCATTCTGGCATAAATGTCCACGTTTCTGTGCCTGGCCTGTGGTAGCTGAAGTGCCTCCTCCTCAGCCCACAGCTCCAAAAGGGTTTTGATCTCGGGGCCAGACCAGGAAGGTGCCCACCGTTTAGTGCCCCGGGGTTCCTGGGGGGATGTTTCCCTGGAAGGGCCAGGGGGTTCCTGGGGGGCTTGTCCTTGCGACATGTCTCCCGAGTGCCCCTACCAGGAAGAGCTGCGTAGTCAGGATCCTGGCTGGAGCTGTCTTGCAGCCAGACTGCTGATTCTGGGTGTCTGTGCTTTTTAAAGATGTCTGCAGGCAGGAACAACAGAGTTGCAAGCTGTGGCAAGATTGTCCACCAGGGGTCCTTCCTGGTGGCTTTTTCTGTCGACATAACTTCTTCCCTGTGTCCACACTGCCCTTTTGTTGACAGAACTCTGTCGACAAATGAGTTATTCCTTGTAGAATGAGGTTTACATCCATCGATAAAACTGCTGAGTTATGTCAACGTTATGTCAACAGAACTCAACGGCAGTGTGGACGCAGGTATAGTTTTGTCGACAAAAGTCCATTTTTGTCGACAAAACCCTGTAGTCTAGACACACCCTGGGAGCCAACCTTGTCCATGAAGACAAAGGCAAAAAAAGCATTGAGTACTTCAGATTTTCTCACAACATCTGTCACTAAGTTACCTCCTGCATTCAATAAGGATCTCGAACCTTCCCTGACCACCTTCTTATTGATAACATACTTGTAGAAACCTTTCTTGTTACCCTTCACATCCCTTGCTAGCTGCAATTCCAACTGCATTTTGACCTACTTGATTACACTCCTGAATGCTCGAGCAAACTCTTCTGGATCTACTTACAAGACCAGTGTACTTGAAATGGGGCCAGTGTATTTAAAGGGGTAATACACATCTCTGTCTGCCTCTCTCTCTTTCTCAAACACTATACACAGTGGCTTTGTCTACACTGCAGGGTTTTTGCTCAAGAAGCCTTTTGCGGAAGAGTTCTTGTGCAAAAACTTGCACAAAAGCACGTCCACACCTCAAAAGCACATCACTTTTGCACTGTGCTTTTGTGCAAGAGAGCATCCACACTGTTGGACGCTCTCCTGTATATAAAGTCCCCCAGAACCGGTTCTAGCCAGGCTAGAGGTCATCAGTTACGCTCGAGTGCTGTTGCCAGAGCCCTCCAGAGACACGCACTTAAAAGGACCCCCTTGGACAGCCACTTCTCTGTTTCTGCTTCCTGCTTGCTAGCCTCTTTGGCAAAGTAAAGCTTCAGCGGTGCCCTGTGCTTTTTGGGGGATGACACAGCTTTTTCTTCCTCTGCCCTGTGTGCTATGGAGCTGGAGTTGCCCCTGGGCATGCGATGGACCCCCAGGGCCAAGCTCCACTCCCTGCAGTGCTTGCTTCAAGCAGCATTCCTTTTCCAGCTGGAGCTGGACCCCAAGATCCTTTTGATCAGCCTCTGTCTGGCTCCAGGTGCTTCATTCTGGCTTCCCCAACCCACTATACCCCAAAGATTTTGGAGGCTAGAGACCACCTCGGACTGGTGGGACCAGCTGGTCATGGAGGGGTGGAAAGACCAGCAATGGGTCCAGAACTTCCAGTGTGGAAGGCCACCTTCCAGGAGCTCTGTGCCTGGCCCACACCCACCCTCCAATGATGCGACACCATCCTGCAGCCCGCCATCCCACTCCGTGCTATGGAAGCTGGCCACCCCAGACAGCTACCGCTTGGTGGCACTCCAGTTTGGGGTGGGGAGGACCACCGTCAGGGCCTTCCTGATGCAGGTAAGGAGATCACGGGCTACAGCCCCTGCACAGGGTGGGGGAGGGTGTTGCATACGGGGGACCCTCAAGACAGAGGGGCTGGGGATGGTATGGGCTGGACTGGAGGTGGGGGAAAAGGCCTGGCCCTGGGGGCTTGTGCCTTATTTCCCTCACCCAGGCCTGGTCTGGGGGGAAGGGGTGGCCTCAGGCTCACGGGGGGAGGCTTCTGCAGGGTGGGGGAGGCAGAAGGGGGGACAGCCACGTCCCACTGGGAGCACACAACCCCAAAATACCATTCTCTGTTTTGTGTGCTCTTTCTCTCCTTCTGCAGGTTGTCCAGGCCATCAGCTCCCTGCTGCTGCGCAGAGTCATCTGGATCCACGACCTGGATGCCACCATGGGTGGCTTTGCTGTCCTGGGGTTCCCCAACTACGTGAGAGCAATCAACGGCACGCAGATCCCCCTATGGGCCCCGGAACATCGAGCGGCCCAATTCATGAACCACAAGGGCTACTTCTCAGTAGTCTTGCAGGCCCTGGTCGACCACCACAGCCACTTCACAAACGTTTACATGGGGTGGTCGGGCAGGGCTCACAATGTCCAATTTTTCATAGCTCCAGCCTGTGTGCCAAGCTGGAGGTGGGCACATTTTTCCCCTGCCGGGAGTTTCCGGTGGGCAACCAGACTATGCCAGTGTGCATAGTGGACGACGCGGCATACCCACGAATGCCCTGACTAATCCACCCCTACACTGGCCAGCTGGATTGCACCAAGGACATTTTCAATGCCCACCTGAACAGAGCCCGCCTGCAGGTGGAGTGTACCTTCGGGCATCTGAAAGGACAGTTCCCCTGCCTCCTCACCCACTGGATGTCAGGAAGCAGAATATCCCTGAGGTGGTGGCAGCCTACTGTGTGCTCCATAACCTGGTGGAGCGCAAGGGGGAGGCCTTCCTCCTGGGGTGGGTGGCAGAGACTGCCTGCGAGAGCTGGGCAGGACAGCCGCGACTCACCAGGCCCATCAGGCTGGGGTGCGCATACTGGAGGCCCTGAGGGACAGGTTCTCTCAGGAACCACAGTAACTCTCTCCAGGGCCTCCACAACAGGGACTTTGGCCTTTCTTCTCTCTCCCTTCCCCCTCTTACCCCTTCCCCTTGCTCCTACCCTGACCTCCCAATAAACACACCTGCTTGGTTTTACAACAAAACGGCTCTTTTTTTATTAAACATAAACGAGGGTGGGCAGGGGGAGGGGGGCTGTCTGAACTGGGAGGGGGAATCAGGACTGGAAGGAGTCATGGGGCGGTTTGCTGAGCCCCCTCTGGTGCGGGGACCTCATCGGGGTTGGGCGTGTCTGGGGACCCCATAGGGGTGGACAGGAGGGGTGGCTGGAGTGGGGTCAGGGTCGGCAGGGGGGCAGGAGGAGGGGCCATAGGAGGGGCGGTAGGCATGACTGGGGGAGGAGGCATGGCCATGGGAAAGGGAGGGAGCAGGGGCATGGCTTGGGGAGGGAGGAGAGGCATGGCAGGGTGGGCAGATGGGTGGGCCATGGGTATAGGCAAGAGGGTGGGCAGGAGGGTGGAAGGGAAGAGCAGTGGCAGCAGGTGGCTGTTCCCCCATGCAGGACAGGATGCCACACATGGTGTCACAGTGCGCCATGAGGTAACTCCAGCCTGCTGCTGCCACTCCAGGTCGGCATTCAGCCTGCGTGACAGGGTGGCGTGGATGATGCTCATCATGCCAATGTGCTGGCACATGAGCTCCTTGCCAAGCTCCTCTGGACTGTGGCAGATGGCTGCAGTGGCATAGCATGGCCCTCTGTCCCGGCTGGTCTGGCTGTGGAGAAGACACAAGAGGGAGGGGCAATCCGTCCTCCCTGCACATACATTCCCTGTGACTGTGCCCTCCTATGTGAGTGGAGACCGCACCAGTCCGTGGCCCACAGGAGGGAGATGTCCTGGGTGCAAGGCCATGTGTAGCCTGCACAGTACGCCCTGTGTCACAGGGGCCCTGAGATGGCCAGAGGACCGTGCTGCCCGCCTCCTCCCCTGCACCCCCTGCACACGCACACACCATAGCCAGGCAGGCAAGGGAAGTGTGTGGCCAGAGTGGGATCCCCTGATGAGTGGCAGAGGAGCCTTGTGCAGCCTGCCCCTCCCTGGGGTGTGCACACATAGCTGAGGCTCACTGTGCTGTGTGTGTGAGCAGCTGCTTCCTCGCACATGCAGGCATGCCCGTGTGCTGTGTGCAGCACTCCAGGGCATGTGTGAGGTTATGCCTGCACCCTTGTGGCTAGCCTGTTTGCAACTGGGTGCGCCTCTTTCCCCACTGGGGACAGGACTTGTGTGGCCACGCATGAGGCTGGCAGCAAGCTCCCAGGCATGTTGAGGGGCTGGCTGCTGTGGCCGCATGACACACCCTCCTGCTACGTGTGGTTGTACGTGCACAGACTGCAGCAGCATGTGCCTGCCTAGCAGCCCACGTGACACTGTGTCCCCCGCACCCTGTGTGCCTACCTCCCCCGCCCTGTGTGTGTGTGTGCCAACGTACCTGAAGATCCCTCCCAAGCCTCTTCGGAGACTTGGAGACATCCAGGCTGGCAGGGACTGGCTCCAGGGACAGGGTGACGATCCTGCTGTCCTGGTCCTCCTCCTTCTCATCCGTCGGGGGCTGGACCTGCCCTTTGTCTCCTCTGCCCCAGGTACAGGCTTCGGGCATTGGAATACGGGCTGCTCTAGCCCGGAGTCCACCACGATGGAGGGGGAAGAGGGTTCACCCCCCAAGGATGTGGTGGAAAGCCCTATAGGAGGGGCAGGTATGGGGTCCTGCCCCTGAGCACTCCCTCTGCTTTGTCATCCTGACATATCCCTGACGGAGCTCCTTCACCTTGGCCCGGACCTGTTCCATGGTCTGGGCCGGGAGACCTCTCTCAGTCAGTGACATGGCCATGTGGGAGTAGATGTCCCTGTGCTTTGCCCTGGGTTCTTGCAGCAACTCCTCCTCACCCCACAACTTGAGGAGGGTAGCTATTTCTGCACTAGACCAGGGTGGAGTGCATCATTTTCTTCCCCTGGAGGGGCCTGGGAGCCCTGTGGCTGCTCCCTGGCAGGGCCAGGGGGGTCTCGGGCACCTTACTGCTGAGACATCTGAAGCTGCTCAGAGCCATGCGGCCAAGACACCTGCTGTGGGCAAGCTTGCTGCTGCAAGGCTTGTGAAGGGTGCCTGCAGCTTCAAGAGGGGCCAGCAGACAGAAACAAGAGAGTTCTGATTGCCTGCTATGGAGCGTCCAAGAGGCCACCTGTGTTTTTTCCTGGAGGCCAGTTCTTGCGCAAAAACCCCTCCAGAACGTCCACACTTGCCCTTTTGCACAAGAGCTGTAGCACAAAAAGGAGTTATTCCTTGTGGGGAGAGGAATAACTACCACAAAAAGCCCTCTGTTCTGCCGTTTTATTGTAAATTTACTTGAGCAAAAACACGCTTGAGGTCTGGATGCTCTGCCATTTTTTGTGCCAAAACAAATGTTTTTGCGCAAAAACCTTGTTGTGTAGACATAGCCAGTGTGTGCATCTCTGTCTCTCCCACACACACTTTGTGTCTCTCACACACAGTATGTCTTTGTGTTTCTGTCACACACAACCTTTAGCACTGTGCAGCCATGTATGCACTGTTCAGAGGAGAGAGTGATGCAGTCCAGCAGGATGGTTTGGGTTCATCATCATGTTCAGTTTCTGTAGAGAAGTATTTTCAGCCATTGCCATGAGTCTATGATGTTTCCTCCCTCCTGCCTCAGTCCATGCTGCCCCTAGGGTATGAGGCTACATTAGCAACATGTTAACCTTTGAGGGCTCAGCCAAGTGTTAGTTCATCTTTTAATAAAATTCTCTGGGAAATATTCCATCCTCTGACTCCACCACCTCAACCAACCTTCATAATCATCATTGCAGTGTATAGTACTAAATTGTTTAAAACTTATACTGCATATGTATATACTGTCTTTTGTCTGCTGTAAATAATTTCCCTGGAACCTAACCCAATCATTTACATCAATTCTTATGAGGAAATTGTATTCGCTTAATATCATTTCATTTAAAATAGCATTTTTCAGAAACATAACTACAATATTAAGTGAGGAATTACTATACCATCCTTTAATGGAAGCCAAAAAAAGTGCAAAAAGAAAGAAAGGAAGACAATGAAGAGCATGAAAATGAAGAGCTTTGAATGACAGCTAGCACCTCAGCATGAAATGGGAGGATCTGGAGAGAAGGGCAGTTGATAGACAAGGATGGTGTGTGGGTAGCCCAGTGTGGCAGCAAAGCACAAAGGTCAACAGTGGTATTTGATGTTGATAATTTGTGTCATAATAGTCTATAAAATTTTAACTTTTTGAATCACAGCATCTACTGTCATTGCATTGTCTCACACATACACCCTAACTTTCCACAACTGTGAAAATTTAAATCTATAAAAATTGGGAAAGCATTTTTAGAAATAAACTGCAATATTATCCATTGGAGGGATGAATGGATAGATGGATGGATATAGTAAAATCAAATTCTTCCCAGTCTAGTTATAAAGTCTGGTACTTTTATAGAAAGAAACTAGACCAGCAGACTTCAATTAAGAAATTAAGTAGTGAGAAGAAACCAAGGAACCGATTTCATAATACATATTATTATGATCCTCTCAGAGAACCCATCAGTCATAAGGAAGAGTGGAATTTTGAGATGTGACTGTTAGAGGCACAGAATTTATTGTGAGGGACTATACCAACTTCAAAATATCCATGTGCTTTCTCAGTTTTGGTCTACTCCAGAGCCCAGAACAGCTGTAGCCCTGAGGGGAGATTCAAGTTACAGCAGACTCTGCAAGTTGTCCTCTCGGCAACAACCTTGCCTAGAATCTTCACAGTGCTCTGTGCTGCTGACTCGCCCCAAATGGACCCCCTCCAACCCAATCTTCAACTCTTGTCTGCCCTCTATAATACAATGTGACAGTGGGTTCCCAAAAGACAATTTATATCTATTTTCCTCAGCTCTTGCACCCCGGGAATTCTCCCCCAACCATCTGTAGTCTAACTTAGACCACAGTGGTCAATAAAGATTTGGCTTCCTGAAAAGCTACAGAATTGGGAAGAGTAACACTAATGTTATTAGAACGAGATACCACCCAAGAAACCACATAAGAAACAACTGTAATTTATAACATGTACCTTTATTAACAAATCTACTAAGCAGATAAGCAATCCCACAAACATGGAAATAACAAGGCAGATAGAGAGACAATACATCCAGGAACTCACTCTTGCAATCAACTTGGGTGCCAACTCATCTATACAAGCGACATCATCACAGACATAACCACATAAACCACCACATCAGAGGCTCATATAACTGCACATCCACCAATGTGATCTATGCCATCAAGTGCCAGCAATGCCCCTCTGCCATGTACATTGGCTAAAATGGACAGTCTCTACAAGAAAGGATTAATGGACACAAATAAGTTATTCGAAAAGGAAACACACAGAAACCTGTTGGGGAACATTTTAACTTGACTGGACACTCATTAATGGATCTCAAAGTTACCATATTATTGCAAGCCATTTTCAAAAACCAGCTTGAAAGGAAGGCTGCAGAACTTAATTTCATTTCCAAGTATGATACCTGCAACAGAGGTATAAAAAAGGCCTTGCATGGATGACCCACTACACTCCACATCCTAATGAAATAAAAAACCAAGCACAGGGTACTTGAGAGCAATTAGTACTCACTGTATCAGCTTCATTTAGCATGGACTCTCTAACTGAGCATTTCCACCATCTTTTTTTCCCTTCTCTGTGCCTTCCCTTCTCCCCCCCCCCTCCGCCCCCCAATCCTCCCTCTTTCACTGCTATTTATTTGGAACTGGGCTTCTTAACTATATTCAACTGAAGAAATGGGTCGTGCCCACAAAAGCTCATGATACCATCTATATTTTTGTTAGTCTCTAAGGGGTATGTCTACACTACAGCACTATTTCAAATTAACTTATTTCGAATTAGTTAATTTGAAATAAGCTAATTCAAAATAACACATCTAGACACAAAAACTAATTTGAAATAGCGTTTTTCTAATTTGAAATAGCACATCCACATTGAGTGGACCCTGAATCAAAGGTAAGGCTGGCTGGAACCAGTGCCAGCAGGGCATCAGGGTCAGACTTAGCCTAAGGCAGCAGACCCACACACTATCCGAGGTCTGTGCTTAAAGGGACCCGACCCCCCATCCTGGACAGACAGTTCTCAGGTTTCTCTGCTTGCTGGTCTACCTCGATGAGGGACAGCAAAGCATTTGTGTCTCAGAGTGCTCTGCTTGCCCTCACTCGGGACACCACGGCACTCTGCAACATGGAACCAGACCTGCCCCCAGGGACTCTGCTGCGTCTCGTGAACACGTTGCCAGCAGCCTGGCTGCACTGTCTGCAGGCTGCCACCCGGGAGCACCATCGAGGGGCTGTCAGGATCCAAGGGGCCCTGCGGGAGGGATTCCACCTTGAGGAGTGCTAACAGTCTCCCCGGTCTGCCCCACTGGGGGCTTGTGCCCCATTCCTCCCTCTCGTCCTTTCACTTACCTTTCCCTAGCCCCCCCTTCCTGATGTCAAATAAAATACACGTATCTTCAAAAATAGAAACTGTCTTTATTTAACACAACTGGGGAGGGGGAATGAAACTCTGGGGAGACTGGGGAAAGGAGGCAGGAGAGGGCAGGAGAAAGGGTGGGAGAGGGGAGGGGGAAACCTGGGAGGAGGGAGCTGGAAGGGGGAAGCAAGGGGAAGAAGGGGGAGGGGAAGCTCAGGGCTCAGGGGTGGGGGCCTCATCGGGCCACATGTCTCCCAGCACCGCGGGTGCGGGGGCCTCGGTGTCCCCGGGGGGATGGGGAGGAGGGTGCGGAGGTTGAGGTGGGGGGTGTGAAGATTGAGGAAGAGGGTGTGGAGGAAGAGGTGGGAGAGGGGGCAGGAGTGGGAGGAGGAACAGTAGCTGGGGGGGAAGCAGGCGCAGGACCGGCACAGGGCAGCATGCTCTGCAGCAGGGCCTGCAGGTTTGAGTTCATGGCACCGTCCTGAGCAAGCTGATCCCAGCAGAGCTGCAGGTCCTCCTGCATCCAGGCCTGGATGGTGCGGTGCAGGGCTCGCAGGGCCCCCAGGTGCTGGTCCCAGTACCCCTGCCGCATGATGGTGGTCCTGCTGAGGCTGCGGGTGCGGGTGCGGGTGCGGGAGCATGTCCCAGGTGGGATGGTGCACCCTACATGAGCAGCTGGTGCATCTGTAGAGAAAGAAGAGAAGTGGTCAGTTCTCCCTGGGGACACAGTGGATGATGCCCAGCGCCCCCCCCCCACGACGTGAGGGCGACCGTGCCCTGCACCGTCAGAGCCGTTGTGTTTGTACAGAGGCCATGGTCAGGATGTCTGGCTCTCCCCAGGACTGGGAGCTGCCCCAAGACCACACCCATGCCCCTATGCCATGTATAGTGCGGCCGGGGCGGGGGGAGATGTCCCCAGCCTCTGTGTAGAGGGGGCGTGTGAAGGGAGGGCGTCCTGCTGGGTCCCGCCCCAGGATTGGGAGCGTGTCAGGTCTCTTCACACATGCATGTGCCTATTGGGCCACGGCCCCTGGGTGTCACACAGCTGGAGCCACCTGCCCCAAGGGTGGCATGACATGTGCTCGCACGTGCACAGGTGGCTGCGTGATCCGTGGGAGGCATGGCCCACACGTGCAGTCCCTGGTCTCCCTCTCTGCCTCCCCCCCGGGCAGGGGACAGTGCTGACACTTACTTGGTATGGCCTCCACGGACGACCCTTCCGACTCTGGTGCCGGGACAGCTGGTGGTGGCCCCTCTGAGGCGCCCGGATCAGGGCCCTCAGCTCCCGCCTCGCTGCCTCCCGGGCTGGCACAGACCACCCCACCCCCCCAGGAGTCGGTCGAGGGTGGGGAAGTAGGAGCAGGTGGCAGCCCCTGCTGTGGCGCCACCCCTGGTGGCCCTGGCGTACGCCTGCCGCAGCTCCTTGACTTTCAGGCGTACCTGCTCCTGGGTGCGCCTGTGGCCCTTTCTGGCCATGGTGGCCGCTATGCGGCCATAGACAGCTGCGTTCCTCCACCTAGTGCGGAGATCATGGAAGTTGGGGGCCTCCCCGCAAACCTCAATGAGGTCCATGATCTCCACACTAGTCCATGAGGGCGCGTGCCGTCTACGGCCCCTGGCTGGCCCCTGGGTACTGGGGGACTGGGCGGAGGATGGCTGGCTGCCACTGGCTGCCACTGTGCGGCCACTGGCTGAGGGTCTGCGGCCGCTGGCAGGCCTGGTTCTTGCACGTACCCAGTGGCCAGAGTCTACCCCTTTAAGGGCCCCAGGGCTGGGGGAGAGGAGAAGAATTTTCCTGGTTGTGCCCAGAGTGGCCACCAGGGGAAACTGGGAAGGGCTGGAGGCCCCCTAATTCGAAATAAGTGTCTACACAGCACTTATTTCGAATTAGCTATTTTGAATTTGGTGTTATTCCTCATAGAATGAAGTTTACCAAATTCAAAATAAGGGCTCCACTATTTCGAATTTATTTCGAAATAGCGGTTTGTATGTGTAGACGCTGTTAAAGTTAATTTGAAATAACAGCTGTTATTTTGAATTAACTTTGTAATGTAGACATACCCTAAGGTACTGCATGACTATTCATTGTTTTTAAGATTTTTAAGGGTTTTTTTGTTAACATAAGAATGACCATAATGGGTCCGATCAAAGATCCATCTAGCCCAGTACCCTGTCTGTTGACAGTGGCCAATACCAGATGCTCCACAGGGAGTGAACAGAACATGTAATCATCACGGGATCCCTCTCCTGTCATCCATTTCCAGACAAACAGAGGCTAGGGACACCATTCCTACCCATCCTGGCTAATAGCCATTGATGGACCTAACCTTCAAGAATCTATCTAGCTCTTTTTTGAGTCCTGTTAAAGTCCAAGTCTTCGCAACATCCTCTGGCAAGGAGTTCCAGAGGTTGACTGTGCGCTGAGTGAAGAAAAACTTTCTTTTGTTTATTTTAAACTTGCTGGCTATTAATTTCATTTGTTGACCCCTTGTTCTTATATTGTGGGAATAAGTAAATAACTTTTCTTTATTTTTTTTTACACCAGTCATGATTTTATAGACCTCTATCATATCCCCCCTTAGTCTTCTCTTTTCTAAGATGAGAAGTCCAAGTCTTTTTAATCTCTCCTTATCTGGGACCCATTCCAACCCTCTCATCATTTTTGTTGCTCTTTTCTGAATCCTTTCCTATGCCAATATATCTTTTTGGAGGTGAGGTGACCACATCTATACACAGTATCCAAGATGTGGGCATACCATGGTTTTATATGGAGACAATAACATATTCTTTGTCTTATTCTCTATTCCTTTTTAAATGATTCCTAACATTCTATTTGCTTTTTTGACTGCTGCAGCACACTGAGTGGAGGTTTTCAGAGAACTATCCACAGTGACTCCAAGATCTCTCTCTCTCGAGTAATTATAGCTACATT
This sequence comes from Pelochelys cantorii, assembly GCA_032595735.1. NCBI lineage: Eukaryota > Metazoa > Chordata > Testudines > Trionychidae > Pelochelys > Pelochelys cantorii. Next base: position 29,561,958 of record CM064340.1, read on the forward strand.
AATCCCCATCATATTGTACGTATAGTGGGATTATTTATTCCAATGTGCATTGCTTTACATTTATCAACATTAAATTTCATTTGCCATTTTGTTGCCCAATCACTTAGTTTGGTGAGATCTTCTGAAGTTCTTCACAATCTGCTTTGGTTTTAACTATCTTGAGCAGTTTGGTATCATCTGCAAATTTTGCCACCTCACTGTTCACCCCTTTCTCTAGATCATTTATAATAAATTAAATAGGATTGGTCCCAGGCAGGGGTGGCCCGAGGTGGGCTGCCGGCAGCTGGTGCCCCAGGTGGAATGCATGATCGGCGCCCCCGCCTGCACAGCCCTCAATGGCGTGACATCATCATTCAGCACCCCGTTGAAGGCAGCGGCCTAGGCGACAGCTGAGTCAGCCTATACCCACAGGCCACCCCTGGTCCCAGGACACACTCTTGGGGGACCCCACTAGTTACTTCTCTCCACTCGGAAAACTACCCATCGTTTCCTGTCTTTTAACCCGTTGTCAATCTATGAAAGGGTCTTCCCTCTTATCCCATGACAGCTTACTTTACTTAAGAGCCTTGAGTGAGAAACCTTGTCAAAGGCTTTCTGGAAATCTAAGTATACTTGTCCAGATATTTGTTGACCTGCTCAAAGAATTCTAGTACATTCAGGGTATGTCTACACTGCAGTGTTATTTAGAAATATCTTATTTCGAAATAGTTATTTCAAAATAGCTTATTTCGAAATAACGCGTCCACACACAAAATGCATTTCGAAATAGCATTTTGCTATTTCGAAATAGCACGTCCACACTGAGTGGACTCTGAATTGCATTGAAGGCTGGCTGGAACCAGTTCCAGCAGGGCACCAGGTCTGTGCTTAAAGGGACCCCACCGCACAGCCAGTTCTCAGGTTTCCCGGCTTGCTTGTCTACCTCGATGAGGGACAGCAAAGCATTTTGTCTCTGCGTGCTCTGGTTGCCCTCACTTGGGACACCACAGCACTCTGCAACATGGAACCAAAGCTGCCCCTGGGCACTCTGGTGCTTCTCTTGGACAGGTTGCTGCGAGCCTGGCTGCACTTTCTGCAGGCTGCCATCCGGGAGGTCCATCGGGGGGCTGTCAGTATCCAGGAGGCCCTGAGGGAGAGCTTCCACCCTGAGGAGCACTAAGAACCTCCCTGGTCTGCCCCACTGGGGGCTTGTGCCTCATTCCTCCCTCACGTCCTTCCACTTACATGTATTTACATGAACACAAACTCTCTTTATTGAACAAAACTGGGCGGGGGGAATGAAACTGGTGAGATTGGGAAAAGGAGGTGGGAGAGGAGAGAAGAGAGGGTGGGAGAGGGGAGGGGAAAACCTGGGAGGAGGGAGGTGGAAGGGGGAAGCAAGGGGAAGAAGTGGGAGGGGAAGCTCAGGGCTCAGGGTTGGGGGTCTCGCCGGACCAACCTGATTGTCATGCAAACCTGCTCCTGGGTTCGCATGTGGCCTTTGGTGGCCAGGCTGGCAGCTATCCTGCCATAGACGGCCACATACCTCTGTCTAGTGTGGAGATCATGGATGTTGGGGGCATGCCCCCCAAACCTGAATAAGGTCCGTGATCTCCGCCCTAGACCAGGAAGGTGCCTGCCTTCTCCGGGCCCTGGAAGGCTCCTGGGAGCTGGCAGACTTCACCTGGGGAGCAGTGGAGGGTTGGCTGCCAGTGGCTTGCTGGCTCATGTTTTGGGGCCACTGGGTCAGGGGCAGTGACTGCTGGCTCTGGGCTGGCAGGCTTGGAGCTGCCAAGAGTCTACCCCTTTAAGGGCTCCAGGGAAGGGGGGAGGAAGAAAAGTGTTCTTGGTAGAGGCTGGAGTGGCCACCAGGGCACCCGGGGAAGGCTGGAGGCCCCCTATTTCATAAGAACATAAGAATGGCCGTACTGGGTCAGACCAAAGGTCCATCTAGCCCAGTATCCTGTCTGCCGACAGTGGCCAGCACCAGGTGCCCCAGAGAGGGTGGACCCAAGACAATGATCAAGCGATTTGTCTCCTGCCATCCCTCTCCAGCCTCTGACAAACAGAGGCCAAAGATACCATTTCATCCCCTGGCTAATAGCCTTTTATGGATATAACCTACATGAAATTATCTAGCTTCTCTTTAAACTCTATTATAGTCCTAGCCTTCACAGCCTCCTCTGGCAAGGAGTTCCACAGGCTGACTACACGCTGTGTGAAGAAGAACTTTCTTTTATTAGTTTTAAACCTGCTACCCATTAATTTCATTTGGTGTCCTCTAGTTCTTCTATTTAGGGAACTAATAAATAACTTTTCTTTATCGGCCCTCTCCACACCACTCATGATTTTATATACCTCTATCATATCCCCCCTCAGTCTCCTCTTTTCTAAACTGAAAAGTCCCAGTCGCTTTAACCTCTCCTCATATGGGACCCAGTCCAAACCCCTAATCATTTTAGTTGCCCTTTTCTGAACCCTTTCCAAGGCCAAAATATCTTTTTTGAGGTGAGGAGACCACATCTGTACACAGTATTCAAGATGTGGGCGTACCATAGTTTTATACAGGGGCAGTGAGATATTCTGGGTCTTATTTTCTATCCCTTTCTTAATAATTCCTAGCATCCTATTTGCCTTTTTGACTGCCGCTGCACACTGTGTGGAAGTTTTCAGAGAACTGTCCACGATAACTCCAAGATCTCTTTCCTGATTTGTCGTAGCCCAATTAGCCCCCATCATACTGTACATATAGTTGGGGTTATTTTTCCCGATGTGCATTACTTTACACTTATCCACATTAAATTTCATTTGCCATTTTGTTGCCCAATCACTCAGTTTGGTGAGATCTTCTTGGAGTCCCTCACAGTCTGCTTCTGTCTTGACTATCCTAAACAGTTTGGTATCATCCGCAAACTTTACCACCTCACTGCTTACCCCTTTCTCCAGATCATTTATGAATAAGTTGAACAGGATTGGTCCCAAGACTGACCCTTGGGGGACACCACTAGTTACCCCTCTCCATTCTGAAAATTTACCATTTATTCCTACCCTTTGTTTCCTGTCTTTTAACCAGTTCTCAATCCAAGAAAGGACCTTCCCTCTTATCCCATGGCAATGTAATTTACACAAGAGCCTTTGGTGAGGGACCTTGTCAAAGGCTTTCTGAAAATCTAAGTATACTATATCTACTGGATCCCCCTTGTCCGCATGAACTCTAATAGATTAGTAAGACAGGATTTCCCTTTACAGAAACCATGTTGACTTTTGTCCAACAAATTATGTTCTTCTACATGCTTCACAATTTTATTCTTTACTATTGTTTCAACTAATTTGCCCGGTACTGAAGTTAGACTTACCGGTCTGTAATTGCCCGGATCGCCTCTAGAGCCCTTTTTAAATATTGGTGTCACGTTGGCTACCTTCCAGTCATTAGGTACAGAAGCCGATTTAAGGGATAGGTTACAAACCACAGATAATAGTTCAGCAATTTCCCATTTGAGTTCTTTTAGAACCCTTGGATGAATGCCATCCAGTCCCGGAGATTTGTTAACATTAAGTTTTTCTATTTGTTCCAAAACCTCCTCTAATGACACTTCAATCTGGGATAGTTCCTCAGATTCATCACCCACAAAGGACGGTGCAGATTTGGGAATCTCCCCAACGTCCTCAGCTGTGAAGACTGAAGCAAAGAAATCATTTAGTTTCTCCGCAATGGCTTTATCGTCCTTGATTGAGCCTTTTATAGTTCGATCGTCTAGGGGACCCACAGGTTTTCTAGCAGGCTTCCTGCTTCTAATGTACTTAAAAAACATTTTGTTATTTCTTTTTGAGTTTTTGGCTAGCTGTTCCTCAAAATCTTTTTCTGCTTTTCTTATTACATTTTTACACTTGATTTGACAGTGTTTATGTTCCTTTCTATTTATCTCACTGGGATTGGACTTCCACTTCTTAAAAGATGCCTTTTTGTCCCTCGCTGCTTCTTTTACATGGTGGTTAAGCCACGGTGACTCTTTTTTAGGTCTCTTGCTATGTTTTTTAATTTGGGGTATACATTTAAGTTGGGCCTCTATTATGGTGTCTTTAAAAAGTTTCCATGCAGCTTGCAGGGATTTGGCTCTAGTCATTGTGCCTTTTAATTTCTGTTTAACTAACCTCCTCATTTTTGTGTAATTCCCCTTTTTGAAATTAAATGCTGGGGTGCTGGACTGCTGAGGTGTTCTTCCCATATGTTATTATTTTATGGTCACTATTCCCAAGCGGTCCTGTAACGGTTATTTCCTGTACCTGATCCTGCGCTCCACTCAGGACTAAATCGAGAATTGCCTCTCCCCTTGTGGGTTCCTGAACCAGCTGCTCCAAGAAGCAGTCATTTAAACCATTGAGAAATTTTATCTCTGCTTCTCTTCCTGAGGTGACATGTATCCAGTCAATATGGGGATAATTAAAATCCCCCATTATTATAGAGTTCTTTATTTTGGTAACCTCTCTAATCTCCCTCAGCATTTCAATGTCAGTATCGCTGTCCTGGTCAGGTGGTCGGTAATACTACTGCTAATTTCTTATTATTAGAGCATGGAATTACTATCCATAGCGATTCTATTGAACATGTTGATTCACTTAATATTTTTATTTCATTTGATTCTACATTATCTTTCACATACAGTGCCACTCCCCCACCCACCCGGCCTGCTCTATCCTTTCGATATATTTTATATCCCGGTATGATTGTGTCCCACAGATTTTCCTCATTCCACCAGGTTTCAGTGATGCCTATTATGTCAATCTCCTCATTTAATATAGGTACTCTAGTTCACCCATCTTATTAGTCAGACTCCTAGCATTTGTGTAGAAGCACTCTAAAAATTTGCCACTGCATATTTGTCTGCCCTTCCCTGATGCATTGGATTCCTTTGTATGCGGTTGTTTGTCTGCTCTGGCCCATGGTTTGCCCTCTCCTCTCCTCTCTTTCTGACTACAGCTTAGAGAATCCCTGTCAATGGATTCTTCTCTAAGAGAAGTCTCCCTCCGATTTACGTGCATCTCCGCACCAATCGGCTATTATTATATCTACACAGCACTTATTTCGAAATAGCTATTTCAAATTTGGCATTATTCCTCATAGAATGAGGTTTACCAAATTTGAAATAAGCACTCCGCTATTTCAAATTTATTTTGAAATAGTGGTTTGGCTGTGTAGACGCTAGGAAAGTTACTTCGAAATAAGGGCTGTTATTTCGAAATAACTTTGCTGTGTAGACATACTCTCAGAGAATCAGAGAATCTTAGGGCTGGAAGAGACTTAGGAGGTCATCGAGTCCAGCCCCCTGACCAAAGCAGTACCAGTCCCAAGTAAATCATCCCAGCCAGGGCTCTGTCAAGCCAGGACTTAAAAGCCTCTGGGGATGAAGATTCCACCACCTTCCTAGGTAACCCACTCAAGTACTTCACCATCCTCCTACTGACATAGTTTTTTCTAATATCCAATCTAGACCTTCCACACTGTAACTTGAGACCATTGCTCCTTGTTCTGCCATCTGTCACTACTGATAACAGCCTCTCTGGAACCTCCCTTCAGGAAGTTGAAGGCTACTATCAAATCCCCCCTCATTCTTCTCTTCTGCAGACTAAATAAGCCCAAATCCCTCAGCCTCTCCTCGTAAGTCATGTGCTCCACCTCCCTAATCATTTTGGTTGCCCTTTGCTGGACCCTCTCCAATATGTCCACATCCTTTCTATAGTGGGAGCCCAGAATTGGACACAATACTCCAGATGTGGCCTCACCAGTACTGAATAAAGAGGTGTAATAACTTCTCTAGATCTGCTGGAAATGCTTCTCCTAATGCACCCTAATACGCCATTCGCCTTCTTGGCTACAAGGGCACACTGTTGACTCATATTCAGCTTCTCATTCATAGTAGTTCCCAGATCCTTTACAGGAACCATGTTGACTTTCCCTCAACAAATTATGTTCATCTATGTGTCTGACAATTTTATTCTTTATTGTAGTTTCAACTAATTTGCCTAGTGTTGATGATAGACTTACTGGTCTGTAATTGCCAGGATCATCTCTAGAGCCTTTTTTAAATATTGGCATCACTTTAACTCTCTTCCAGTCATTAGGTAGAGAAGCTGATTTACAAACCACAGATAATAGTTCTGCAATTTCACATTTAAGTTCTTTCAGTACTCTTGGGGAATGCCATCTGGTCCCGGTGACTTGGTACTGTTAAGTTTATCAATTTGCTTCAAAACTTCTTCTAATGACACATCAATCAGGGACAATTCCTCAGATTTGTCACCTAAAAAGAATGGCTCAATCTTAGCCTTAAGGTTGGCATCACTCCCAACTCCATTTGTGGAACCCCAAAGTACGAGTCATTATTGCCTTCATTATCATCACCATCTGTCAATGACTGGCTGTCATCCTAGTGTCTCCCAGATCACACAAGCTAGTACAGTATTTATGCTGAAATCCTTTGGAATTCAGATATATTTATGAAGGGTTAAATCCCTTTTCATTATCTGTGCTTCCACACTCTACCGAATGTGGTGTGCTCCATTTTTTCATAGGCTAACTTGTTAATTATCCTTATGCTCATTCACATTTATGTTATTTAGTCACAGTAACAACTAGTGGTTATCCCATTGCTGACATCCTATGTCTTCAATAATCTCCAAAAAACTTTAACGGCCGCATTGCAATATATAATTTCCTATCTGCACTTAATACAACTATTACTGTTTAATCTGTTGATGTGGCAATGTCAGATCAGATTTTAAAACCTGCTACCAATATGAACATATGTGGTACAACTTGTACTGGTCAATGCAATTAACCCAGAAATCTCAGGAAGCACCAACTTAGCCTGAGGAGAAGGGTAATGGAACCCTTAATGGAGGAAATGTGATCAAAGATTGATGACCAAATTTACTCAGCGTTTTTGCCAACAACATCCACAAAGGACAAACTTGACCCTTCAGCTGTGGTTGACAAACTATCTAGGAGCGGAGCCCCGAAAGTTCCCTTTGACCAGGCATAGCAAACCTGGGAACTGTAAGCAGGTAACAACGCATCTAGTACCCTGCCAGAGGCTAACCCTGGTGAACCATAGCTGACCTCTGAGCAGCTTATTGTCCATCCATGGTGTACCATTTCTCTTAAGCTTCAGATAATCATTGGCTCTGTGAACATCATTAGTGCCTATGCATGAACACTCAATTCTATCCCCAAAGAGAACAACACATTTTATGACTCTTTGCATCAAGTTATTCAAAGACTATCATCAAGAGAGCAACTTTCCTTACTTTGATGACTTGAATACAAGAGTAGTTACAGACAACTACTCATGGCCAGATTGCCTAGGACAATTTGGCATTGGCAAGATGAATGAAAACAGCTAAAGACATCTTGAAGTCTGTGCCACAAGCCAAATATACATTACCAATTTATATTTTACAGGAAAAGATCACCACAAGGTGCCATGATGACATCCATGATGTGAAAACTGGCACTAATTACACCTTGGTATTGTCAGGACGAAAGACCTATCCTTAGTGCAAAACACTTGCATGTTCCACAGTGCTGATGGTAACAATTACCCCTCCTTGAAAATTCAAGTGAAAATTGCAGTCAAGCAACTACATAGAGCAAAACCAAAGAACAAGCCCCAAATTCATGCTATTAACAACAAAAACCAGAGGAAATGCCAGGAGTTTGTAAAGGCTTTTGAACTTAGCATCCATGGGAAGTCATTACCAGTGCAAGCAGAGGAATTTTGAGAAGATTTAAAAACAAATGTGAACAGAGTTTTTAAATCTTCTTGCACTCTATTCACATTTTCACTTAGCTAGGCAACTATGTCATTAAAATTATAATTGCACTGATCCTTTTACTTGCTACAGAAACATACCAAATATAGATGTGTAAAAAATCCAGATTTCTCACATGCTTGCTGATTACAGGTGGGATATCAGATCCATTGTATTCAAAGATTTTACTAGTATGAGACTACCTTCAAACCCATTAAAGTAGTTAAGATATTAATCAGTCTATAACTGAGGGGAAAGATTTAAAACACAAGAGAAGACATTTTGTATTCCTATTTGTATATGAAAAATACTTCTAAATAACAGTATATTTAGAGCAGCTGGAAAATTCAAAGCCAGAAAATTAGTTAGGAAAAGTAAACCAGAAACTCTGTAAAAGAGAAAATAAATAATAACCATTAAAACCTTGCAATTCTGATGACAAAATACACATCTCCCCTGCAATATCGCTCAAGAAGAAAAAGTGCTATGTTAATCTAAAAGTCATATTCCAAGTGCTTAAGAAGGTGACTTTAAGGGAAGTAGGGAAACAAGCGGATGAAACATGAATATTAATGAGCCCAGAGCAATTCTCAATTACACCTCATTATCATTACCCATTTAAAAAGTAAAACGCAGAAAAACAACTCATCTTACCCTAGAAGAATTTGAAATTGTCAAGGAATTGATGCTTCCCTCTGAGGAATTTGAAGTAAAGCCAAAGAATCTCTGACTCTAGCATTTAGGATTTAAATCAGATAATGAAAGACTTGGGATGACACTTTTGTTCAAAAGGACAAAAAGTCAGACCAAAAGACAATGCATTTTACATACCAGTGACCTTTTTCCTCTAAGAACGCTCCATACATGTATTTTTATTAGTATACCAAACTGAGGGTTATGGCATAGTATGAGTTCTCCTGACTCTTCCACCTTCATTTAACCTTGTTACCCAAAACACAGCTTTAATCATTTTAAAATAATACTCCATCACCTAGTTTCTCTTCCTGATGATTGTTTTCCTGCTGCTCACCCATATAGAAACTCTCCCTGTAGATTAACAGCTAAATATAGCTCCTGTGCATCTGCATGCACACTTTGTGGTATATGTATGGTGTATGCTTTATAAGTCAGTATCAGTATCAGGAGGTCCTTGTCCCCTAGTAGGTAATAATAAAATGAGTCACCTGACATTTGCTGCTTCCTTGATTAAGTTTTGGAAGGTGTGGGGCATAGTACAAGGGATCAGGATTTGAAAGCAAGGAACTCAGAGTTGGAGGCTGGCAGAGCAGAGATAGTTGTTTCCTCTACACATGAAAAAACTGGACTGAAGAGAATTCACTGTAGAAAGGAGTCCTATCTGATCCTTTTATGCTATAATACCCAGGTCCCAGCTCTTTCTCTTTTGTGACATAGGATTCCCCACCAGCTCCAAAAAGAGCCAAGGAATGTCTCTTCTCTAACAAGCACCTGGGAATGTCAGTTTACAAAAGTTACGGGTATTTATGACTTGCCAGGACTGAAAGTGAAAGCTTGAAAGCTATACAGCTGGGAATCCTGAAATCCTCATCATCCTATATTGCAAAATATGTATCCTTAGTCATGGCAAGTTATGATTAATTAGTAGGTAGCAGGTTCAAAACAAACAAAAAGAAGTACTTAGTACAATGCACAGTCAATCTGTGGAACTTCTTGCCAGAGAATGTCATGAAGGGCAAGATTATAACAGGGTTAAAAAAGAGCTAGATAAATTCATGGATGATAGGTCCATTAATGGCTATTAGCTAGGATGGGCAGGGATGCTGTCCTTAGCCTCTGTTTGATGATTACCTGTTCTGTTCTTTCCTTCTGGGGTGTGTGGCATTGACCATTGTTGGAATAAAGGATACTGGGCTAGATGGATCTTTGGTCTGACCCAATATGGTTGTTCTTATGTTCTTATGTTCCAGTCTCCATGAATGTATGTCTTTTTTGGGAATCTTGTTAAAGTCCTGGCCTTCACAACATCCTCTGGCGAGGAATTCAATCGGTTGACTGTGCGTTGTGTGAAGAAAAACTTCCTTTTGTTTGTTTTAAAATTGCTACCTATTAATTTCATTTGGTGACCTCTAGTTCTTGTGTTATGTGAGCAAGTAAATAACTTTTCCTTATTTTTATTCCTTATTCATGATTTTATAGACATCTATCATATGTTCTTAAGTACATAAAAACAGCCATACTAGGTCAAACAGAAGGTCTATCTAGCCTAATATTCTCTCTTCCAACAGTAGCCAATGCCAGGTGTGTCAGAGGGAATGAACAGATAATCAAGTGATCCAACCCCTGTCGCCAGGCCTGCTGATGGGGTGGGAGGAAAGTGGCAACTTCCCCAGGGCCTGCTGTTTCAAAAGAGCCCAGAGATCCCAGCTGCTGCCACTGTTACTATAGCATCAGTAGCAGCCAGAACGCCAGGCATTTTTAATCCTTGCTGGAGTCCCAAGCTGTGCACTCTGGGCAACTCTGAGAGTTGGCTGGAGAGGGGGGGCATTGCACGGCACTCTCTGGTTCCTTGGCATGGCCTGCCCACTCACTGGCTGCTCATGAAGGCTATGAGGCCGCACCAACGTCTGCTCCCCAGAACCAGCCTTCAGTGGCGGGGACTGTGCGGCCCCACCACCGGCTGCTTGTGGGGTGTGTGTATGTGCGCTCTGGCTGACCATCAACTGCTCCCTGGGGCCAGACTGGGGCAGTGGAAGATGCACTGCCCAGTCAGCAGCTGCTCCCTAGGGCTGGGAAGCTTGCTGCTCTCCTATGGTCATTTGGGAGTATAACTATCCCTGCTATCACAGCCCTCTCTTTCCACTTGATGAGAAACAATCACATTCCATGCACATCTTAGGGTGTGCCTACACTACAGAGTTTTGTCAGAAAAAGAGCTGTTTTTCTGACAAAACTTGAGGAATGTTCAGACTTGAGGAACATTTCTTCCTCAAGAAAATCGAAAGAACAGAGGGGTTTTTCTGGCATTGGTAATCCTCATTCTACGAGGAAGAAAGTGTGTGTGGATGGGGAAGAGGGAGTTCTTTCAGAAGAAGAGGAAAGAGGAAAAAGTACAGGTGCTCTGGTGGCCATTCTGTCCATAGCAATCACAGCTTACATGCGAGAGAGCATCCATTCAGTCTGGATGCTCTCTTTCAAAAAAACAAATTGCTTTTTCGATGCACTTTTGCAGTGTGGACGCTCTCTTTCAGAAGCCTTTTTTTGAAGGCTCTCTTCTGAAAAAAGCTTCTTCCGAAAGAAGCCTGTAGTCTAGACATTGTCCTGGAACAACCTTGCTTTAAGAGGAAACTGCATACAAAATTTGGTGGTCCTACCTCTTACCATTTAGGCGGAGTCCTTGAACAAACAAACTCACAGATGGATGGACGGACACACTGACAGATAGACAGATGCACAAACTCTTTCATATATACAGTAGATTAGTCCCTTCAACCACCTCATATTCTGATTATTTATTATATACAACCTATGTTAATTCTTGGTATTTTGATCCCCAGATATTACAAAATTTTTGCTCTGAAATGCTTCATTTTACACAATGTAGGAAGCCATTTTGCTAGCTTTGAATTTTTTTAAATAGTACTTTTATAATTGGAACAAGTCTTGAAATCATAACCTGATATTTGACCAGCAGCTAATGACTTCCCTGATGGCAGAATCATTTGTTCTGATTTTTCTAATATAGGGACTTTTATATATTTATTGCCATCATTCATTAATCACACAGGCTACGTCTACACTATAAGTTTTCTCGGCAAAAAATATGCAAATGAGGGACTTATTTTCATGAGTTGCGATCTCATTTGCATATTTTCTGCCAATCCATTTTTTCGCTGGGGTTTTTGCGCAAAAACAAGCAGTGTGGCTGATTTCTTTTTGCACAAAAACTCCTTTTTCCACAAGATCCTTATGCCCCAAAAAAGGAGATATACTGATCTTGCAGAAAAAGGGGGTTTTGCGCTAAAAGAAAATGTCCACACTGGTTGTTTTTGTGCAAAAATCCCAGCACAAAAACATATTGGCAGAAAATATGCAAATGAGATCATGACTCATGCAAATGAGTCCCTCATTTGCATATTGTTGTCAAGAAAACTCATAGGGTGTGTCTACATTGGCAAGATTTTGCGCAAAAGTGATTGCTTTTGCACAAAATCTTGCCGCCTGTCTACACTGGCCATGAGTATTTGTGCAAGAACACTGACGTTGTAACGTACAAAATCAGTGCTTCTTGCGCAAATACTCTGACGCTCCCGCTCAGGGATAAGTCCTCTTGCGCAAGTGTTCTTGAGCACGAGGCCAGTGTAGACAGGTAACATCAATTTTTTGCACAAGAAAGCCCGATGGCTAAAATGGCCATCGGAGCTTTCTTGCGCAAGAGAGCGTCTACACTGGCACGGATGCTTTTGCGCAAAAGCAAATCTTTTTCGCAAAGGCACATGCCAGTATTGACGCTCTCTTGCGCAAATACTTTTAACGGAAAAACTCTTCCGTTAAAAGTATTTGCGCAAAATCATGCCAGTGTAGACGCAGCCATAGTGTAGATGTAGCCACAGAGAATAAGGAACTCAATAGCACAGTAAAAGGCTCCATTTTAATCAGAGGTTTCTCTTTTGAATATAAACCTTGAGGGTGAAGTTTATATGACCTGCACATATCACCAAAAATGTGATGTAAAATTATTCCCTTGATATATGTGCACTTTGAATGTACTTTTTGACACAACATGAAGAAATGAGAAGAAAAAAATTGCTTATTGAAAAGTTCTGGGGGGGGGGGGGATTGTTTGTTTTTTGTTTTTTTGACAGACAACACAGACTGGTTTGTGATGGGATTACAGATATATCTTATTCCACACATTTAGAAAATCCTTCTTCTTTAAAACAACAAAAAGGTGTTGCTTAACCTTATTTGAAATTGCTGCTTTTTGCTACTCCAGTTCACAGCAGCGAGCAAAAATTAGAAGCTAATTAAAATCACAATTTTCCCAAGAAATTTCAGACCACAAATGATCAACCATTCTGCACTTTAATAAATGACATTATTTGATAGCTAATGTTCCATGACTTGTATCTGTGCAGGGGCTATTAAAAAGATCTAAATCAGATTGAAAATATATTTTCAGGCAATAATAATAATGTAAAGGGTCATATACTGAACAAGCATGTATAATTTTTGTCCACTAACTAAACACTGCTGACTGCTTTTCTGTAAACATTGGTGCACACTTTTCAGCACTACTCGTTACTTTTCAAGTGGTTTTATTTTACCAATTTTTTTGTAAATGTATTTGAATTGATTTTGCTGTTCAATATATTTTCTATTACTTTGAACTGAAAGCTCACTGCTTGACAATATAGTAACATGATACCCTTTTTAAAAAAAATAAAATCTCAGCAGAATATCATGGTGTTGAAATACGCATTCTTTAATGGGCCAGCCCAACTTTCATTGGACTGCAGAGAAATTTTACAATTGGATTTTAGCCCTCAGTTTGAAGGTAGTCTCATACTAGTAAAATCTTTGAATACAATGGATCTGATATCCCAGCTGTAATAAGCAAGCATGTGAGAAATCTGGATTTTTTTACACATCTATATTTGGTATATTTCTGTAGCAAATAAAAGGATCAGTGCAATTATAATTTTAATTGCATAGTTGCCTAGCTAAGTGAAAATGTGAATAGAGTGCAAAAAGAGTCCTAAAGAAAGAACTCCCCTCTCCCCAGAACAATGTTTGCATTACATTATAAGCTACTTTGCACTGGTATTCCTTTTCAAGAGGCTTTGAGGGCTTTTGAGTACCTAAGAAACATAGAATAGGGCTCTGGATATGTTATTAGCCTACATTCCAGCTTCCAAAATAAAACAAAACACTGGGAAGTTTTCAGATAAATACACTGAAAATGTATGATGAGAGAGGATGCTAATTCTCCCCCAGAATCATAAAGATTAAGAAGAAAAGTGTTAAGAGAGAGGCACATCATATATCAGTATATCACAGATTCATTGTGAGTACTCTTTGTTAACTAGCAATAACAATACTCCACAACAAAACCAGAAAGGGTACCTCTACACTGTGATACTATTTTGGGATACTTCCTGTATCCTGAAATAGCTATTTCACATCTTTTGAGCAAGTCCATTATTTTAAAATATAATGGGCTCGCTATTCGGACATCCCTGTAAACCTCATTCCACGAGGAGTAAGGGAAGTTTCAGAATAGTTCTCTATTTCAAAATTTGTCGGTGTATTGACAGTGCCAAATTTCAAAATAAGCTATTTCAAAATTAACTCAAAATAAGCAATGCAATTTGCATAGCTCAAATTGCGTAGCTTATTTTGAGCTTTGGGTGCAGTGTAGATGCACCCAAATGGTGTTTGGCACAAGAATTTATCCACCACAGGATATCATTATTAGCTTTTATACAGTAAATATTACAAGGTAAGTGATGTTTTTAACAGGGAGTTTCTTTATAATTTTCCCTTTTACCACAAAACCTTCAGCATTCTTGCATCGTTTTATAGCTTTTGAGTGTTATGTGAAGCACAGTAGAAGACAAAGTGAACTGGTTCAGTGTCCTACCTTCCTACATGGCATGTGACAAAATGGGCTTCTCAAAGCATGTCCAATGGCAGAACAAATGTGAGAAAAGAAAAATTCCTAGGTGCAACAGATTAATTCTACCTAGAAGTGCCCAAAGATTGATCTAGATGGCACTCCTGCTTTTGTGGGTTCTTCTCACTCTCCAAGCAAAAGACAATCGAGAGAGTATTCTAAAGTTTGATAAATAGTTCCTGAAATAAATCACAATGCTACGCACAAGGATGCCCTAGTGTTACCAATTGCTAGAAATATCTCACAAGAAAGGGTGTTTTTTCTTAAAGCCCCAGTTCCTAGAGCCAGGTGATTATTTAAAAACCTACATTTTCATGGGAAGAAGAGTGCAAAGATAGGTTTCTCTCCTTCATGGTGTCAGAGAAAAGCTCGACAACATGGATCATAAAGGCTTAAAGACAAAAAGGTAAATAAAAGAACATGCAATTTGTTATATTTTTAAGAATCTCAAGGTTTTGAGAACCTGAATCATGATTATACACTTGGAGTTAGTGGTAGGGGTTGTCCTTTTCTCCCAAAGAACCTACAGAGAAGGTGAAACGCTAGGACCTTCCATAAGGTCTTCAGATGACCTAGTTATTGATATTGGAACAATTGAGATGTACATCAAGGCTTTGTCACAATCTACTCTTCAATGAGACAAAGACTCTCTCAAAACTGAATATTAGAGCAGCATTTAACCTGGAGGCAGCAGGGTACATAGCAAGACCTTCTAGGAGTCAGGTAAGGCATGAGAGCTATTGCAGGAGATACAGAACATCTTAATACAGCTCCAGCAGCATGACAATCACCTACTAGCCAAGAGTAGATCACTCTCTGTTTGGAGGGCTGTGGGGGATAGATAATTTTTCAACAATGCTGGCCCCCAGGAGGCAGTGAGGAACTGCACTGTTCATAAAAAATAACAATTCTTTCTGCTATTCCCCTGTCTTTCCAGCACTGTACTACTCAGACCTGGTTAGTCATCCCACCCTACAAGCACATGGATAGCCATGCTATACCTAGTCTCAAAATCTCTTTACATAACTGCCAAATTCTGTGCAACTCCATGTGTGACATTTTGTGCACTGTGAAGCAGTGGCACTAATGATACTCAGGTGCTCAAGATAGTGAAGTCCAAAGCAGACTGTGAAGAGCTTCAAAAGGATCTCACAAAACTAAGTGACTGGGCAACAAAATGGCAAATTAATTTTAATGTTGATAAATGCAAAGTAATACTTGTTGGAAAACATAATCCCAGCTACATGTATAAAATGTTGGGAACTATATTAGTATTACCCTCGAGAGAGAGAGAATGGAGCTATTGTGCATAGTTCTCCAAAGGCATCCATTCAATGTGCAAAAAACAAACAAACAAAAAGCAAAAATAGCAAATAGAATGATAGGAATAATTTTAAAAGGGAAAGAGAATAAAACAGAGAATATTTTATTGCCGCTAAATAAATATACTGCATGCAGATGTGGTTACCTCATCTCAAAAAAGGTATCTTGGCACTGGAAAAAGTTTAGAAAAGAGCAAATAAAATGGTTAGGGGATTTGGAACAGCTGCAAATGATTAAAGATTTGGAACAGCTGCCATATGAGGAGAGATTAATAAAGCTGAGATTTTTCAGATTAGGAAAGAGGAGGCTAAGGGCGGATATGATAGAGCTCTATAACATGTTCCCATAACATAAGAACTAGGGTTCACCAAATTAAATTAATGAGTAGCATGTTTAAAGCAAACAAAAGAAAGTATTTCTTTATGCAATGCACAGTCAACCTGTAGATCTTCTTGCCAGAGGATGTTGTGAAGACCAGGTCTTTAATAGGGTTTTTAAAAGAGCTAGATAAATTCATGGAGGATAGATGCATCAATGGATATTTGTCAGGAGAGGTTGGAATGATGTTCCTACTCTCTGTTTACCTGATCTGTTTATTCCCCCTGTGGCACCTGGAATTGGCCACTATCAGGCTATGTCTACACTGAGAGTTTTTGTGGTAGAAAATATGCTAATGAGGGACTCATTAGCATCAGTCATGATCTCATTACCATATTTTCTGCCGTTTCTTTTTGCGCAAGGGGTTTTTGCGCAAAAAGAAGCAGTGTAGCTGCTCCCATTTTGTGCAAAAACCTTGGTTTTGCTCAGATCCTTATGCCTGTCCCGGAGAGGCATAAGGATCTTGTGCAAAATGGGGTTTTTGCTCAAAACGGAAGCAGCTACACTGCTTCTTTTTGCTCAAAAATCCCTTGCGCAAAAAGAAATGGCAGAAAATATGCTAATGATATCGCGACTTATGCTAATGAGTCTCTCATTAGCATATTTTCTGCCGCAAAAACTCACAGTGTAGACAAAGCCTCAGAGCACAGGATACTGGCTAGATGGACCTTTGGGCTGATACAGTATGGCCATTCTTATCTTCTTATGTTCTAACTGTCCAGAAACCAATGCCTTTCAAATTCTTTTAGTTACTTAGCCCTCCAATTAAGTCACATTTAGTCCTACTGATTCCTGAATACTACAATTACTTGGCCTTACACTCAAGATGATGAATGCTACTTCTTTTTCTGCATCAAGTCACACAACATTTCTTCTTGCGCCTGAGTCCTGTTCGTTATATCATATTCTGATTTTTTGAGCTTTCACTCAAAAAAGGCAGGATCTTCCACTGTGTGCACACACTGCTCTTAGTCTTCTTACCCTGATAGGTACCTCATACTGTACTTAAATAGAACTCCCATTAACCAAACACCAACACTGGGAATAGAGCAGAGACAAGTGTAACAATGCCCATGTTTGGGTCAATTGGGATTCAACCTGTGATCTCTATATGTAAAAATATAAGCTTCTGCCACTTGAATTAAAATGTAACATACAAGAGCATGGAAATAATGGCAGACTCATAAATACGTATAGGTTGTGCCTCCCTGGTCCAGCACCTTTGGGATCTGACCAAAGTCAATGCCTGCCCCTCTGCTGCCACTGGCTGTGGTGCTTGCTCTGGTGGCAGCAGAGGGGTCAGCACTAACCAAGCAGGAATTGGTGTGGGGAGACATTCAGAGGAAGAGGCAGAGTGGATGTGGGGCCCCAGGAGTGCAGCCCTATGAGAACACACAGAGCCTCCCCACATCCAGGCTGTACTTCTGGCCCCCGGCTGTGAGGCTCTGTAACCATCCTCCCTCTTCCCCAAATGCTCCTATCCCCGCTCCTTCCTTTGCTTGTGTCACTCCAGAAGCTCTGGGAAGGTGAAAGGAGGAGTTGTTGGGGGGAGGCAGCTTTTTCTTGTAAGTGCTCGAGACCAGAAGCACCCATGGGGATGCCAGACCATAAATGGTGAGAAGTCCAGAGCACTGAGTTGAATCTCTATATGTGCTCTAGACACCAGAGAGTGATGAAGATCCACATTGTTACTGTAGACTAGATGAACATATAATCTGGACCATTTCTTCTGACAGAACAGCAATATCTGCTTGCATTCAGCTAGGGAGTGAACTGAGGTGTTAATACCAAACTCCACTGCTCTGGGATGCCCAACATGGTGCTCTATTAATGATAGGAGATGAGAAGTGCTGGGGAAGTTGACCCAACTGGAAACAGCCTAGCTTTTGAAGTAATTCCTAAGAGAACCGTGTTGTTGTCCCTGGAGATTCTAATTTGGACAAATATACTGTGCAGCTGTTCCATGGAGCGTTCTGCCATCAGTGACCTGTAGACTGAAGTCATAGTTACAGTTCTATAGATACCAACATATGCACCCTGTTACTGTACCTGGAAAGCTAGAATGAAATCAACTGGCTCCACAAGCCAATACCAAATGTAGACTGTTTTATGGCTGGGAATGGATGGGTAAATTATTCAATTAGGCTACGTCTACAATACAGGCTTCTTGCGCAAAAGGCTTCTTGCACAAGAGTTTTTGTGCAAAAGCTTCTTGCGCAAGAGCACATCCACACCTCAAAGTGCATCACTTTTGCGAGGCGCTTTTGCGCAAGAGAGCGTCCACACTATTGGACGCTCTCCTGCATATAAAAGCCACCCGGAACCAGTTCTAACTGGGCTAGAGGTCACCAGTTTCTCTTGAGTACTATTGCTGGAGCCCTCCAAAGACGCGCACTTAAAGGGATCCCCCCTCGATAGCCTCTTCTCTGTTTCTCCTGTCTACTTGCTAGTCTCTTTGACAAAGCTAAGCCTCAGCAGTGCCTGCTGAGTTTGCCCTTTGCTTTTTGGGGACGACACAGTTTTTCACTACTCTTCCCTGTGCTGTGGAGCTGGAGCTGCCCTGGGCATGCGACGGACCTGCAGGGCCATGCTGCACTCCCTGCAGTACCTGCTTCAATCAGGGGACCTCTTCCTCATGGAGGTGGACTCCGAGATCTTCCTCCTCAGCCTCTGTCTGGCTGCGGGTGCTCCATTCTGGATGCCCCAGCCCACCATACCCAGAAGAATCTGGAGGCTGAACACCAACCCAGAGTGATGGGCCCAGCTGATTATGGAGTGGTGGGACGACCAGCAATGGGTCCAGAACTTTCGGATGCAGAAGGCCACCTTCCAGGAGCTCTGTACCTGGCTCACACCCACTCTCCAATGACGCGACACCCCCTGTGGCCCGCCATCCCACTCCAAAAGTGGGTCACCATCGTCCTCTAGAAGTTGGCCACCCCAGTCAGCTACCATTCGGTGGCACACCAGTTTGGGATGGGGAGGTCCACTGTTGGGGCCGTCCTGATGCAGGTAAGGAGATCACGGGATGCAGTCCCTGCACGGGGGGAGGGGGGTGTTGCATAAGGGGGACCCTCAGGATAGGGGCCTGGGCACTATACGAGATGGACTGGGGGTTGGGGGGAAAGCCCTGACTCTGGGGGCTAGTGCCTTCTCACCCTCACACCGGCCTGGGAGGGGGGAGAGGGGGACAGGTTCATGGGAGGGCTCCTGTGAGGTGAGGGAGCCGGGGAGGCGGCCACATCCCACTGGGAGCACACAGCCCCTCTCTCAATCTCTGTTTTGTGTGTTTCCATCTCTCCTTCTGCAGGTCATCTGGGACATCAACTCCCTGCTGCTGTGCAGAGTCATCCAGTTCCAAGACCTGGAGGCCAACATGGTCTAGCCTATCAAGTTACTTTCCTATCATGCTAATAATATGTTTGTGTTAATTTAGATTAATACGGTAATAGTTAAAAGCTATAATGCAAAAAATCTTCTAAAAGCTGCTCTCAGCATTCCTGTAGGCCGTTTGTATTAGCTTGACTGATGTCTAGGTTAAGGTGTAATACACTAGGCCTTATGTCTGCCCAAGTTTGTGAAGGCCCGCTAATACGAACACAGCAGCACTCAACTCCTTGGGGGAGGGCTTTGCCATTAACCCATCTGGGTACAGGTCTATGCCCTTTCCTAGCTGGGGCCAAGACATGTTGGTATACAAGAGTCTAGCAAGAGCTCAAATTAGTGGTCCTGCTGCTTGTACCTGTCTGTGTGCATGTGCTGCTTGCCTTCCCCCACACAGCCAATCACAAGGCTATTGGTGCCATGCACTGACTGGGCTGTGTGGCGCTATTAGGTGTAGGAACAGCATGGGTGCAGTACAGCCCAGCCCTAGGATGTCTGGTGAGTCGGGTTCCCCTGCAGTGCAGTGGTTCCTGCTCTAGGGTATAACAAGATGGTACAGCCTCTGAATGTACTTTCCAGTGAGTGCCATGTCTGCATTACAATCAATTAGAGGACAGGATTGCACTTGAATGAAAGAACATACATAAGCTCACAGTCCAGGTCAAGTAATATGGAGTTATATTTTATCTTTTGTCCATGCTGCAACAGGCCATTTGCAAGATCAGCAGAAGTGGAGGTTAGCAGACTTCCGTGGTTGAGACATGGTCTCACCAGATACCGGTCATAGCTTATTTATGGTTTCCCGGGACTGAAAAAGGGGAACTTAAGTCTGGATCTTTCACCCACACAAGATAGTAGGGAAAATTATTAAATATAAGTCCCATATAATTGGTTCAGGCTGAGTTGAGTAATCAGGACACAGATTGTGATAGACAACCACAAAGACCCATGACAACGAATTGACGTATATGATAATAAGTTAAGAGCAATGATACATTGACCAATAGCAAAAGAACACTTCATCATTAGAAACATCCCCTAATGAATATGCATAAAACATGTTATCGTCAGCATCACTTAGGATAAAAGTGGGACCCCAGAGAAGGGGCGATAGGGAGGAGAAGATGTAGTCCTCGGAAGGGCCAGAATGATGGCCCCTGGTGATGGGGAAGGTGAAGATAATGACAAAGATGATGGGCTAACACCTAAGATTGTTCTAGAAGGAATGATGTAAGTATATGGTAAGGAAATATGGATGTAAATTCCCTGTCTTACGAAATTGAGATGCTTCTGACTGTGCTAACCATATTAATAAACTGTAAATATTGTAAATATACAAGAATTTCTTTATTGTGAGTGTTGCAACCGTGCACATCAGGGTTCCCAATCATAGTATAATTGAATACTGGGCCTGATCCTGGGACAAAGAATGTCAACCCTAAAGGTGGGTAATTAGAATTTAAACATCTTAGATCAGGCTACAATGGGTGGCTTTGCTGTCCTGGGGTTCCCTAACTGCGCGGGAGCAATCAACGGCACCCACATCCCCATCTGGGCCCCAGAACATCGAGCGGCCCAGTTTTTCAACCACAAGGGCTACTTCTTGGTAGTCCTGCAGGCCCTGGTGGACAACTGGGGCCACTGCACAAACATTTATATGGAGTGGTCGGGCAGGGCTCACAACTCCTGAGTTTTTCGAAACTGCAGCCTGTGTGCCCAGCTGGAGGTGGGTACCTTTTTCCCTCTACGGGAGTTTCCTGCGGGCAACCAGACTATGCCAGTGTGCATAGTGGGGGATGCAGCATATCCACTCATGCCCTAGCTAATGCGCCTCTACACTGGCCAGCTGGATCGCACCAAGGACATTTTCAATGCCCCCCTGAACAGAGTCTGCCTGCAGGTGGAGTCCACCTTCGGGTGTCTGAAAAGATGGTTCTGCTGCTTCCTCATCCGCCTGGACATCAGGGAGCAGAATATCCCAGAGGTGGTGGCGGCCTGCTGTGTGCTCCACAACTTGGTGGCGCGCAAGGGGGAGGCCTTTCTTCCGGGGTGGGTGGCAGAGGCCACCCGCAAGGCCCATCAGGGCAGGTGCGCATCCGGGAGGCCCTGAAGGAGAACCACAGAACCACTATTTACAGTGGTTCTCACAGGAACCACTGTAAATCTCCCCAGGGCCTCCACCCTTCCTTCTCTCTCCCTTCCCCCTCTCACTGCCCCTCTCCTGACCTCCCAATAAACATGGCTGCTTGGTTTTGAAACAAAATGACTGATTTTTTATTTAACAGAAACAAGGGTGGAAAGGGGGAGGGGGAGATGTCTGAACTGGGAGGGAGGCTGTCTGCACTGGGAGAGGGGATGAGGACTGGGAGGAGTGGTGGGGTGGCTTGCTGAGCCACCTCAGGTGCGGGGACATCGTTGGTGTTGGGTGGCTCTGGGGGCCCCACTGAGGTGGGCAGGAGGGGTGGCTGGAGCAGGGCCAGGGTTGGCGGGGGGGACAGGAGGAGGGGCCATGGGAGGGGCCGTAAGCATGACTGGGGGAGGAGGCATGGCCATGGGGAAGGGAGGAAGCAGAGGCATGGCTTGGGGAGGGAGGAGAGGCATGGCATGTGGGTAGATGGGTGGGCCATGGGTATGGGGGGGGCAGGAGGGTGGAAGGCAGGAGCAGCGGCAGCAGATGCCTGTTCTCTCGTGCGGGACAGGATGTCAACCAGGGTGTCACAGCGCGCCATGAGGTCACTCAACGCCTGCTGCCACCACTCGAGGTCAGCGTTCAGCCGACGCGACAAGGTGGCATGTATGTCATGCATCAACTCCTGCCCAGGCCTGGCTTGTCCGCGGCTCCCCTGGACTCTGCCTGGTGGCTGTGGTGGTGGTGTGGCTGGGCCCTCCATCTCAGCTGGTCCGGCTGTGGAGAAGACACAAGAGAGAGGGGTGGTCAGTCCACCCTGCACACACATTCCCTGTGACTGTGCCCTCCTGTGTGAGTGGCGACCGTGACTGTAACTGTGTCACAGGGGCCCCGAGGTGGCCAGAGGACCATGCTCCCCCACACACACACACACCATGGCCAGGCAGGCAAGAGAAGTGTACAGCCACAGTGGATCCCCCCATGGGTGGCAGAGGAGCCGTGAGCAGCCTGGTCCTTCCTGGGGTCTGCACACACAGCTGCGACTCGCTGGGTTATCAAATGGGAGCGGCTGCTGCCTCTCATGTGCAGGCATGCCTATGTGCTGTGTGCTGCACTCCAGAGAGTGGGGGGGGAGGGGGACGGGTTGTGCCTGTGCCCTTGCAGCTAGCCTGCTTGCATCTGGCTGCACCCCTATGGGGGCAAGACTCATGTGGCCAGGCATGAGGCTGGCAGCAGACTTCCAGGCATGTAGAGGTGCTGGCTGCTGTGGCCGCATGCCACACCCTCCCACTACACGTGGTTGTACGTGCCCAGACTGCAGCAGCATGTGCTCGCCTAGCATTCCGTGCTACATCTCCCCCACCCTGTGTGTGTTTGTGTTCCTGAAGGAGCTCCTTCACCTTAGCCATGGTCCAGGTAGGGTGACCTTGCTCCACCAGGGATACGGCTATGAGGGAGTAGATTACTTCATTCCTCCTCTTGGCCCAGGGGTCCTGCAGGGACTCCTCCTTGCCCCACAATTCGAGGAGGGTTTTGATTTCTGGCCTGCTCCAGGTGGGGGCACGCCTCTTGGTCCCCCTCGGAGGGTCCTATGACCCCTGTGGCTGGTCCCTGGAAGGGCCAGGGGGGTCTCAGGGAGCTTGGTGGGAGGCCATTTGTGGCTGCAGCAGAGCAGCATGCTGAAGGCACCTGCTCCCTGCAAACTTGCAGACACAATGTTTGTGCAGAGTGCCTGTGACTTTAAAGGGTACCAGCAGACAGGAACAATAGAGTTCTGATTGAGTTAGCTGGAGTGGCCCAGTGGCCACCAATTTTTTTCCCTGGAGGACAATTCTTCTGCAAAAACCCCTCTGGAAGCCCTCTCTTCTGCCATTTTACTGTTGATTTACTTGAGCAAAAGCACATTTAAGGTGTGGACGCTCCACAGGTTTTTGCGCAAAACCAACTGGTTTTGCACAAAAACCTTGCAGTGCAGACCTAGCCTTAATGTTCCAGGCACAGCCCATGATTTTTATGTAGAAAATAACCTCTTTATAGTACCAAAATGATCATCTCCAAAGTGAGATATATTTATCATTCTTTTCTAGATCCAAGATGGCCATTAAAAATTGGCCTGGTGCCTTAATTTAGGCCACTCACACACATGCAATCTGCATAGATTATTAAACCAAAATTGTATTTAAAAACTGTTAAAATCATGGAAAAGTATGCTGTAAAATATTAACTTTTGAAGCAACAAAATAATAATTTCATAGAACTGTAGAATCATAGGGCTGAAAGAGACATAAGGAAGTCATCAAGTCCAACCCCCTGCCCAAAGCAGGACCAACTCCAACTAAAGCATACCAGCCAGGGCTTTGTCAAGTCAGGACTTAAAAACTAAAAAGAATTCCCTTCTTTAAAAATATCACATTAAAAGGTTAGAAAGACTAACCCATTTGAGGCCCTTTTTTGTCTGCCAGTGTTCTGAAAAAACAGATGTTTCTTTCCAGTGTCAAAAGAAGGAATTACTATATTTTCTTTAGAAGCAAATAAAGAAGACTACTTGACAGATATTTGTTTTAAACCAGCGGTTCTCAAACTTTTTGGGCTCCGGAGCCCTTTACATGCATAAAAATGTATGCGGGGCCCCAGCGGTCCACTGATTGTATGTGTTGTACTTATGCGGAGCCCCAGCGTTCCACTGATTGTATGTGTTGTACCTATCGATGTTTCCAGTTTGTCAACCTCGCGGAGCCCCTGGAGATGTCTCGCGGAGCCCTGGGCTCCACGGAGCACAGTTTGAGAAACACTGTTTTTAACCATGCCTCTTGTTGATAGTATTCAGATATTGAGGTCACTGTATGAGGTAGTCCAATCACCACATAATTCATTCCAAAGCAGGGAATAGTTTACACTCTAATTGATAGAGGATGGTTGTGTCATCACAGCCTTTGACACCTATGATTAGAACTAATGAGAAATTGGTGACGTATTTCATTGTTTTTAAATCTACCCACTGTACATGAACTGGCTACTCACCATATGGGGCTTCATATGTTTAGGGAATTATTATGTCCTGACTCAGCAGCTTCTCTGAAGGTACTAATTGCAGGGTAGAGGTTGTTCAGCAACCTTGACTGGAGGCAGAGTGGATGAGACCAAAGAGAGGGTTCAGAAACTTCATCACCAGATTTGTGTTGTTGTAGTTGAGCAGTTGGGTCTCATTTCAGTTCTGAACTGATAAACACATGAACCATACAAAAATCAAGTTCTGATGCTGTCTTACTTTAGCCCCCTAATCCCACCTATATTTATAATTTAGCAGGAATATTTTATGTACTGAATGTCTTCGTCTAGACTGGCATGAATTTGTGCAAATGCTTTTAACGGAAAAGTTTTCCGTTAAAAGTATTTGCGCAAGAGAGCGTCCATGGCCAATCTAGACGCACTTTTGCGCAAGAAAGCCCTGATCGCCATTTTAGCCATCGGGGCTTTTTTGCGCAAAACAAAACTGAGCTGTCTACACTGGCCCTTTTGCGCAAAAGGACTTTTGCCCGAACGGGAGCGTCAAAGTATTTGCGCAAGAAGCACTGATTTCTTACATTAGAACGTCAGTGCTCTTGCGCAAATTCAAGCGGCCAGTGTAGACAGCTGGCTAGTTTTTGCGCAAAAGCGGCCACTTTTGCGGAAAAACTGGCCAGTCTAGACACAGCCAATAAGTATTAGCTTTGAAACATCTATAAATATCATTGCTGGAGGAAGACAGCCATTTGAACTATGTCTATTTAGTCTTCTCCAGCTGCTGGAAGTGCTGATAGGATTTGAATTTTGGCCTGGGCTTCAGATTTTTCTTAGCAACAGTTACTATGCAAAATATTCGAAAAGCTTTTGTTATTATAAATGGTTCTGCATGAAGATTTAGAATATGTATGCTTAAAGAGCTCTGCTGTAAAGCACCACAATCAAAAAAAAAATTAACCAGGGGTAAAACTTGTCAGCTATATTAACAACAACAGCTAATCTGATCCTTTGTCCTTCCATGGTCCTTTTTTGGGGCAATAGGGTCTTATAGCACTTTATAAGTACAGAATAACTGAGTTTTAGAATGTGACCAATTTTGCACAAGACAAGGAGAGAGACATGAAATGGACCTTCCCCTCCTCTGTTTCATCACCAGGGAGAGATTAAACTCAATCTTATTGGAAAGCAAAGTCATTGCTCCTGGGCCTGGCTAGTGTCCATAGCAACACAAGCCTCTTGGAAGAGCATGGAAATGAGCAGGGCCACAATCTGATCTAAAGCCTCATAATATAACTAAGAGGTAGATGTTTTTATATCCAATGTACCGATGAATCAGCCCAGGAACAGAAAGATTAAATGGTTTGTACAAGAACCAGTAAGATCCACTAGCAAAGCTGGAATGGAACCCTGCAGTCATGACTAAAAGACACTTGCTCTAATCCTTTCAAATGAGCCATATCATAATTTTCTCCCTTCTCAGCTTGACTCATGGAAGGGGCATGTTTTCAGTATCTCCCATCCTGCACCTGTAAAACTATTTTACCCCATAACCAATCCTACTCTCCCAAAAAGGGCTGAGTCATGTATCCTAAGACGATGACGCTTCTACTAGCATTAATTTAGGTGCAATTTTCTGCTCATAGATCAGCTGCCTCTGTAAAGGACTATAGCACACACTGCTCCTTAGTTTCTCCCTTTCTGCCCATAAGTTTCCATGGAGCTCATTTAGAGGGGTTTCTGTGAATGTGAAGGGACATGTTCTTGCAGAATCATGTGCCTACCATGGTAGTTCTGCCTTGGTTTATTTTCCCTCCACTCTTGTAACATAGGGAAGATTTTGCCTCAATGGAAGTAGAACAATTTCTTGGAAAAAGCCCCAGCAGTTCTCATCTGAATTGAGCTTTCAGCAGAATAGTTAGCTAGCCATAGGGTCTGATAGGCTGATGATTAAAAGTGTTTTTTCAAATGTTGCCTGATCTAAGATTGCTTATGAATTTCCAGTTACCACCTTTAGGGTTCACAGGTTCTTTGTCCCAGGATCAGGCCCAGTATTCAATTATGCCATGGCTGGGTACCCTGATGTGCATAGTTGCAACACTCACACTATAGGAACTTGTGCTTATTTACAAATATAGTTTATTAATGTAATTAGCAGAGTCACAAACTCCCCAATTTCATAAGATAGATAGGGAATGTACATCTATATTTCCATACCATATACTTACATCATTCCTTCTAGAACAATCTTAGGTGTTAGTCCATCATCTTTGTCATTACCTTCACCTTCCCCATCATCACCTGGGGCCATCATTCTGGCACCTTTCAAGAATTACATCTTATTCTTCTACTGCCCGTAGGCTGGGAA
Source organism: Pelochelys cantorii (assembly GCA_032595735.1). NCBI lineage: Eukaryota > Metazoa > Chordata > Testudines > Trionychidae > Pelochelys > Pelochelys cantorii. The sequence continues at coordinate 29,588,979 of CM064340.1, forward strand.
TATCACTTTTATAAAATGTTAACGCTGGCTTTAGTATGTTTGGTGCATATTCAGTAGGGGATGTTTCTAATGTTGAAATGTCCTTTTCCTATAGGTCAATGTATCAATTATCTCAACTTATTATCATATATGTTAGTTTGTTACCATGGGCCTTTTGTGGTCATCTATCATATGCTGTGTCCAACCCTATTACTCAGCTAGGCCTGAACCAGTTATTTTGGGACTTTCCAAACAATGATGCATTTGCTGAATCTGAGGGTATTTTTTTCCTATCACCATCCGATCATATGCAAGTCATCTTTGCTATCTGGGTGAAAGGTTCCCGACATAATTTCCCCTTTTCATTCCAGGGAAGCTATGAATAAAGTATGACCCAGGGCTGGGGGAGACCTGTGTTTCAACCACAGAAATTTGCGAACCTTAGCTTCAGCTGATCTTGCAGACAGCCTATTATTACCTTTTGCAGATTTCTTGTATTGCAGCTCTTAACAATTACCTCTATACTAAATCTACCCATTAAAATATCAGTGAATTAATCTGAATCAACACAGTCATATTATTAGCATGATAGGCAAGCAACTTAATTCCATAGGCTACGCAGTCTTATATAGCCGCAATTTGACTAATTTATCTCAGTTTTTCATGTTGCCTATTACCTAAGTTAAGCACTGAAAAGATATCTTAGGTCTACAGCATGAAGACCATCATGGATTTTATGGAGTGCCCCTCTTCCCTCCAAAGTTATATGGCTGGTTGCTGGTCACTGAAGTGGCAATCTGTCAATTTTTGTTTCACCACAGTTTATCAAGTAAAATAGATATTTTGTTGCTGCAGATGAGAAAAGTGTTGTGGAACTTACAAGTTTTCAGTCTTGATAACAATACCTTAAAGAATGTAGAGTAAATAATAAAATAATAGCAACAAACTCCTACTCCTCCTATTACTCTGTATAAAGAAGCTTGAGAGACAGCTCAAAGGACAGACTTCACTTCTCGTATTTTGCAGCAGAAAAGTGAAAACAATGTACCTGCTTGAAACAGCACCTAGGGAAGCTATTTGATATAGGCTGATCTGTTTCCTCTTTAGAGTAGATTTTATGGTTTAGCTATGACACTAAATCAGGGCAAAGGGTTTATTATGATCAGCTGTAGAGCCAACAGAACTGAACTTTTGTCTTCTACCCCAAAAAATTCATGAGATGAAGATCAGCTGTTCTCCTCAAAGGCTGCTGCATTTAATATGGAATTCAGAAATAGGTCTCTGAAGATTTGGGACTGGAATTGTAGGGACAGAATTAGACCTGAGGGTCCAGGCCCTCACAAATGACCATCCCTTCTTCACAGTGCTGGATTTATGTATACATTAAGTGAATTACATTTTAAGGCCTCAGATTATGAGGGGCCTCTAAATACAATTTTTTTTTAAATTTAATTGCAATTTAATTGCATCCTTGTCTATGTATCAGTATATATTCAAATAGGAAACTTTATTATTATTTATTATTTCTATTTTATTATCCTTTCTATTGGAATAATACACATTTTTCGGTAATGTTTTGGAGCCTCTTAAACTTGACATATTTTAGGGCATCAGTATGTCTTAATCCAATTCTGCTCCCTCAGTTCAAACTTCCACAGAGAGGACTGTGGTAAACAGAACTTTGGTTAAGTGCTTTTGTGAAAGTATATTTGGTATGTCAAGCATTTCCAATGAATTTATCATTTTACTATTTTTGTGGAAAAGAAAAAAATAAAAACTTCAGGAAGTGCATTTTATTTTGCAAGTAGGTGGAAAAAAAGCCAAACAGATTTTTGGAGGATCTTATTTGAAGGGTGGGAGAGGTAACAGGAGATACTGAACTCATGCATCAGACAAACAGATGTGAAAACCAAAGATCAGTGGGTAAATTCTGCTTGTTTCCTTATGATTACCAAGCTTGATTTCTTTAGCTTTTGCTAAAGCTAAAGTCCTCAGTGAAAAGTTCTCATTAATTTCCAGAGGATGTACACCAAAGGTGGGCAATAAAATGGCAGTAGTTCACCTGGTGGGCCAGTGCCTCTATATTTACCTACACCTCGTTAGGTAGAGGTGATCTTAGATCCTATTGACTGGGAACAGTGATCTGTGGCCAATGGGAGCTGTGCTCCCTTGAACCTGCAAAGGTGCAGGTAAATACAGCAGTGTGGGGGCCTGCCAGGTGAACTACACATTTGTCGGTTTAGGGTATTGCCCTGATCACAGGGATCTCTTGAAGGAAGAAAGATCAACTATAAGAAGGAAGTTGAAAAATCTTTGTAAGGCTTTCTATAGGGTGAAAATAATCACAAATCCAGGTGAGTGGATAACAAAGCTGTAAAGAGGCAGAAATATCAAGGGCCGAATTTTCACTGGGTTACACCTGTGTAATCCTTCTGGTTTTACTGGTATCAACTTGCTAGAGCAGAATTTGTCCTTCAGTAGCCACATATTTTTTTGAAATTAGTGGTGATTTTTGAAGTTGTTGGCCTACCTAGGTAAGTTACTTACTGTGAGGTAACTTGCTGTTCTTAACTCTAATAATAGGAAATTTAATTTTCAAAAATGGAATGTGATTTTCTTTTCATGTAAACGACACTGTACAATAAACTACCCTTATTTCTGTTTATTTGTATAGTGAACTGCCAGTATAAGATGTTACAAAAGTTACTGTTAGTAGGAAAGTTGTGCAGTTGAACTGTACTACATTAAGAGACTGTTACTGCTTTAGAGCAGTTTAAAGTCAGCTCTGGTAGACATTAGAGGTCGGCACATATGAAATTAACCTATGTTGTCATGACTTAAAACTTGTTAGGGAAGTTCAGGACTAGAATACTTTCCCGATCTTTGTATCATTCACTCAGTCATGCAACATGGCCAACATAAAAAAAAGAAGTCCTCCTTCAGGGATAAAGATAGAGAAATAAATGATAAAATACTCCACAAACATACACCAAAGGAAAAAAATAGCAGTTTCTATAGCAGTAAACATAACATTCTAGTCTATCAAGAGACAAAGTGAATCTCAAACATGCTGCTTTGACTCTTGTGAGCTATCTACTCTGAATCATTATCATTATTTTAACTTACATCAGAAGTGTAAAATCAAGAAGTAAAAAGGCAAGTTACCCTGCTGATATAAATAAGCATAGCTCTACTGATTTCAGAGTTTTGCTGGTTTACACTAACTGAGGATCTTGGACATTATACATTATTTTGAGCTTCCTGCATATGAGCATGGGGGAGGTTCAAAATCATGATCATGACCCAATGGTAAAGAAAGATTTTGTTTAACTTTGCATGCATCAAGATATGGCCTTTTGATAAAGTAGCATTCATTTCTACTTTTGAAAAATACATTTGAACATGAACTTTTCTCTGGCACTCCTTAATGAACTGTTAGGAATGAGCTAATTCCCTGAAATGAATGACAAACTGAAAAAGACAAACACTGACAAAAGCCAGCCTTGGGCAACAGCTTTTGATTTTTTTTATTTTTATTGTTTGTTTTTTGGTTTTTTTTTTAGTGTTTGGGTAGTTACATCTCTAGTTCTAACATCCGTGGCTGGGGGAAAAGACTTTTTTCACTCAGGAACCTCTGCACCTTTGACTCACTTATCTCAGTGACTTCCATCACAATGCAATCTGGAGATAAAACAAGTCTGCTCATTTTTATGAATGCCACTAATGAGTGGCTCTTACCTATTATATTTACACCTTTTGATTCAGTATCCATTTGAAGCACTTGTCTGTTCTTCTCTAAGGAAGGAAGCTCATACACTTCTTCTGACCTGCCAGAAGAGTGCAGTTTTATCATTCTCTGTGTGATAAGAATACTACTGGGCTACGTCTACACTGCAGCCTTCTTGCGCAAGAACTGTTTTGCAGAAGAGTTCTTGTGCAAAAGGTCTTCCACAAAAGCGCGTCCACACTGCCATGTGCTTTTACGCAAGAGCTGTGCTTTTGCGCAAGAGCGTCCATGGCAGTGTGGACGCTCTCTTGCGCAAGAAAGCTCTGATGGCCATTTTAGCCATAGGGCTTTCTTCTGCAAGAAATTCATGTTGCCTCTCTACACTGCCTTCTTGTGGAAGATCTATTGCTCAAGAGGGCTTGTTCCTTGTGGGGAGAGGAATAACTCTTCCAGAAAAAGCCCTGTTTTCTGATGCTGTACTGTAAAATTACTTGCGCAAGAATGCGCGTGCAGTGTAGATGCTCTGCAAGTTTTTGCACAAGAACAGCCATTCTTGTGCAAAAAGCCTGCAGTGTAGACGTAGCCTCTGAGTCACAACTCCACTATTTGAGATGTTGATAGGTTTTCTTCTGGCACTTGTGCACTGTTGTCACCTTTGGATCACCACCCTAGGCTTCTCTGTATTGGAAGCTGGAAGAGAAAGAGGGGGGTGTATAAGAAACCTGTAATGATTGTGGAGGTAACATTTATTTTTAAACATGAAGATTGTTTGACTGTTTTCTTCATGCTCCCCTCCTAGTTACCAATAACTTGTTTATAGCCCAGAGCACTTGCCTGCCTGCAGTTCAATGTGAATGAGTTAGATTATTTGTTCAGAATGAATTACTAACTCAGCCTACCTCTGCACTGTTCGTTTTTTGAGGAAGAGGAAATGCAAATGAAGTGCTCATTTGCAAATCTCGTGCTCTCATTTGCATATTCTCTTCCGATCCTTTTTGAGGAAGAGGATTTTGCAAAAAAACAGCAGTGTAGACGGGGCCATTTTTCGGGGAAAAAAACCCCTTTTGCGCAATATCCCTTATTCCTCAAAAAATGAGGTTTACAGGATCTTACGCAAAAGGGTTTTTTCCGAAAAATGGCCCCATAACAACTGCGGGTTTTTTCGCAAAAACCTCTTCCGCAAAAAGGATCGGAAGAGAATATGCAAATGAGAGCACGAGATTTACAAATGAGCTCTTCATTTGCATTTCCTCATCTGCAAAAAACAAACAGTGTAGACATAGCCTCAGTGTTTTTCAAATGCCATTGCACCGCAAAATCCTCTGACAACAAAAATTATTACATGACCCCAGGAGAGGGCTGAGCTTGCCCACGCACTGCTGCCCCATGTGGGAGGGGCAAAACCAAAGCCCCAGGTGGGGTGGTGGGAAGGAACAAAGCCAAAACCAAAGGGCTTCCTTCCCAGGCAGGGACTGTAACTTGAGCCCTGCTGCCCAGAACTGAAATTGTTGGGCTTTGGCTTTGGCACCAATCAGTTGGGCTCTGACTTAAGCATCAGCCCTGGGCAGTGGGGCTTAGGCTTTGGCCCGGGATCCAGCAAGTGTAAGCCAGCCCCAGTGACTCTATTAAAATGGGGTTCAACCCACTGTTTGAGAACCACTGTCCTGAACTTTCTCTGCCATTTTACTATACAGCCACAGCAAACCAAAACTAATGCTGAACAATGGGAAGAATCATGATTGCTTTGCTATTTATTGACATTGATTTACCACTGCAGGCTTTATGGAGAGAGGGTTACTTTTCCCATGCAATAACTGGTATCCCATTGACTTCTATAGGCTTTGAATTTGGCTTATAAACAAATGTGTTTTACTTCCTATTGTTTATGTACTCTTTAGAAAGGCCTAATTCATTTTGTAGAGATCATTTTTGAAAAACTATCATTAGTGGCCTCTATTACTGGTATTCATTCCAGTCACTGCTTGATTTGAAATTAATTCACTTTCAAAATAAATGAGAGTCCAAATAAACTGGGGAGTTTTGGAATATAATTTGGATTTTTGGCACTCAGAATCTGACCAGAAAGTTCCCTAAGTTTGTCCTCCACTCCTAGTCACAAAATTAAAAGCTTTTGAGTTCTATATTGGTTGGGGAGTTTTGGGACCCACAACAGCCATCCTCACAATGTGTCTGATACAAACTTATGACAATCTTTTCTGCAATATGTATTAAAAATACACACAGAAAATTTTTTAACTTTGCCCTACTTACACATATAAGAAGTCCATTCTTGGGAGACAGACAGACCTTCCCATCTCCCTGTTACATGGAAGAAACCACTCTGACTCAGACAAAGGAGGGAAAAGTTAACAATTCCTTTCTCCCAGTTTGACATCCCTACCTGCATTGCTATTGGCTGACCAGCACCTGGCTAGGTTAGAACATAAGAACATAAGAACATAAGAATGGCCATACTGGGTCAGACCAAAGGTCCATCGAGCCCAGCATCCCATCTGCCGACGGTGGCCAATGCCAGGTGCCCCAGAGAAGGAGAACAGAAGACAATGATCAAGTGATTTATCTCCTGCCATCCATCTCCTGCCCTTGTTATGAAGGCTAGGGCACCATACTTTATCCCTGGCTAATAGCCATTTATGGACCTAACCTGCAAAAATTTATCAAGCTCTTTTTTAAACCCTAATAGAGTCCTGGCCTTCACAGCCTCCTCGGGCAAGGAGTTCCACAGGTTGACTGTGCGCTGTGTGAAGAAAAATTTCCTTTTATTAGTTTTGAACCTACTACCCATCAATTTCATTTGGTGTCCCCTAGTTCTTGTATTATGGGAAAAGGTAAATAATTTTTCTATAATCACTTTCTCCACACCATTCATGATTTTATATACCTCTATCATATCGCCCCTCAATCGCCTTTTTTCCAAACTGAAAAGTCCCAGTCTCTCTAGCCTCTCCCCATATGGGACCCTTTCCAAGCCCCTAATCATCTTAGTCGCCCTTTTCTGAACCTTTTCTAATGCCAATATATCTTTTTTGAGGTGAGGAGACCACATCTGCACGCAGGTTAACCCCTTAGTCCCCAGGTTGCTGGCCAGCCCTCATGGTTATGACACCCACCCACAGGAAACAGGAAGCTAGGGCTATAAGAAGGGAAGCTCCCACCTCAGTCGGAGCTTGGCTGCTGAGCAGGGCAGAGGCTCTTACCCAGCCCCAGCATTGGAAGGCCCTGCCACACCGCGCTCTGCTGGATGACTGGGTTGGACTGCCCGGGCCGCTACCAGGCCCTGAACCCAGGCCTAGACCGCCCTGGCCGCTGCTGGACCGGGATCCCGGGACATACCTGCGGAGGCCACCGCCCAGGCCCACCGATCTACCCGGATCTCCAGACCTGTGCGAGGCCCAGACGAGTGGGCCAGACTGCCTGGAGCCTTATCTGCCCCGGACCTCAAACCTATGGACACGCTGCCGATGCCACCATCCATAGCCGACACCGAGGAGAGGCACCTGTTCCAGGTAGACTCCCAGGAGGAATGGGGAAGTGGCCCAGGGACAGCTGAGCTCAGCTGGGCAGCATGCTGCGGCATGGAGCCCCACTGACCCAGTGACCTGGACAGCATGTTACAGCTTGGAGCCGTGCTGATCCAGTGGCCATGGCGCTGCCACTATTAGGTCCCTGGCCTGCAACACGATGGAGTAGGGAGGGCCCATGTCCCCCCCTGCCACCCTTGCCCTTGGGTGGCAGGTTCCCCCTGTGGGGCAAAAACCCCTGCTCTTGTTGGGTCTCCACCACCAACGAGACCTGACCCGGGGTCCCACCTGCACATAGGCTGCTGCCTTTAAACCTTGTAGACTATTTACTATTTAGTATTTACCTTGTGGACTGTTTGCCAAATTGTTTGTTCCCCGCCCTGGCCCAGGACCAGGGCGTATAGACTGCTGGCCGGCTTATTCGGAAGTGTTTGTTTGTTTACTGGCCCGCCTGAACTAGGGTGTGGCTTCTAGACTGCCACCTGGGTAACCAGAGACTGCTTGATTGTTTGTTTGTTGCCCCGTCCCGCATAAGGGCGAGGCTGTTAGAACAAAGATTCGGCCTACAGCCACGCCTGGGGCTCCGGATTCTGGAGGCTCGTAGTGAGTTAGCGTAGCACAAACTGACACAAACTACTACAGACCCATTTAACTCCAGAAGCATAGTTCCAAGCCAAAACTGGCTGTCCAGGACTAAAGGTTCAGTCTTTTACTCTGGATGCACACCTGATGACTTGATCTTGCTGTTGACAATGCACAATTTGTTGTATGGCATTTCTTCTTCAGTCTGGGTGTCACCTTGATCATCCTGAGTCTGCTCGATGGTATGCAGATTTTTCTTTTTGTTCCACCAGATCACAGGCCTTTTTTTTCTTTTGTTTGCAGGCACGCTCAATGTGTCCCTTTTCTCCACACTGTTGACACACTAGGTCCTACATCAGCATTCTGATGCATGGTGACCCTGCTTACCACAGCGGTAATGTTCCTGGCTTCCCACTGTTTTGTGGGTAGGTTCTTGGGACACTTTATGCACCCTAGGGGATGCACTGAGGTATTGCGCCTCACCTGTGGCCAGTTCCATGGAGACTGCAATGTAGGGTGAACTGGGGCTCTGTTAATAGGTGCTTTCATATAGCTTCACTGTGCAAGCCACATACTAACCTGTCACATATGGCATCATTTAACACCTCCCTAAATTCACAGTGTTCCACAAGCTGTTTTGAAGATGTTCAAAGCTACAAATTGTACAACTGTTTCTGCTTTCTTTTTGGTCTCTTTTGTGGAACCTAAGGAGTACTGCAGAAATGGATTTGGGGGTCATAGTGGACCACAAGCTAAATATGAGTCAACAGTATGACACTGTTGCAAAAAGAAAAAAAAGCAAACATGATTCTGGGATGCATTACTAAGAGTGTTATGAGCAATACACAAGAAGTAATGCTTACTTTCTAGTCTGTGCTGATTAGGCCTCAGTTGGAGCATTATATCTAGGTCTGGGCACCACATTTCAAGAAAGATATGGACAAAACAGTGTATAGAAGGTCCAGAGAAGAGTAACAAAATGATTAAATGTCTAGAAGACATGACCTGTGAGGGAAGACTGGAAGAATTGGGTTTGTTTAGTTTGGAAAAGAGAAAATTGAGAGGGGACATGATAGCAGTTTTCAAGTACCTAAAAGGGTGCTACAAGGAGGAGGGAGAAAAACTGATCTCCTTGAACCTCTGATGATAAGACAAGAAGCAATTGGCTTAAATTGTTCCAAGGGAGGTTTAGGTTGGACATTAGGAAAAACTTCCAGCCAGGGTGCTTAAACCTGAGAGGTTGTGGAAATTATTTCAAAATAACTTATTTCAAAATAATATCTCCCAAAATATTTCAAAATAGCATGTCCACACTACAGGGAAGCCTCGAAATTAGTCCTAAACTCCCTCAGCCCTAGCTTTTCTTTGCATCTGTTCTTATTCTGTTATTTTTAATATCTTTTTTTCTTACCAAGTTTTGGGGGGTTGTATCCATGGTAAGGTATGTCGTATTTCAAATCATGATCCCTCAGTTTTTTTTTCTAATCTAGAGTGTTTTTATTTTTTTAGAGTTATCGTACAACACATTGTTTTGTCATATTAGCCACAGCCCACAATGATTGTTAACCAAATAAAATATTAATATCAATATATTTATTAGAGATACTTAGAAAATTTTCATAAAATATTTGTTAGAAGCAAAACAAAAAAAAATCCCAGTATTTCCACCTTGTTTTCTGACCATTGCTAATATGTATATTTAAATCCAAGGACAGAAAGGCACACATATAAACAAGGAATTGCTGCAGTCATTTTGTCAAATTCTGAATCCACTCAAATGTCATGGATTTGAAAGCTCAGTCTGAATTAGCACAATGAGATTCATGTTCTACTTGAACAGCCATCTGTAAAATGTTATATTGTTTGCCATTTAAATAGTGTCAGCCTCCTTTCTAAAGAGCAAGGTTCTATATGAGGGAGAGGTGGTTTCTGTTTGGTTTATTAATCTAACTCGTATTTTAAAACTCCGGTCATCTGAAGAAGTGGGCTGTGCCCACGAAAGCTCATGATACCATCTACATGTTTTGTTAATCTATAAAGTGCTACCAGACCATTTGTTGTTTTTTAAGTTTATCCGTGCATATTTAGGGTTTTAAAATGTTAATATCTTCCCTGGAAGTACTAACTCACAATAAACTTAAAAAACAACCAATAGTCTGGTAGCACTTTATACTTTATAACTCACTGTGATATGATTCTAGAGATAGATACTGTTGTGTATTAGATTGTCGTAGTGATAAAACTTGTTGTTGTTATAGTAACTGTGTTATGTCATTGGGGTTAGCCCAGCTGGTTTTGGCTGTTTCTAGCTAGTTCTGTGTTATGGAATAAAATGGAAACTTGCAACTGCTGCAGTTCTGTGTTTCAAATGATTTCTTCCTAAACTCTGTAACTCCAAATGATATAACAAAGTGGCGATCAGGGTGGAATATCTGTGCTTCCTCCAGCAACAAATAAAGTTGAAGTCAATGTAAAAAAACAAATCTTTTTGCTCTTCTGGAAAGAGGGGTGAGAACTAACTGCTCCACTGACAGTGCAAACTGAAACTAGAATCAAGGTCTGCTTTGTTCTGACTGGAGGATGGAAGATTAAAAGAAAGAGAGAGACAGAAAGAGACAGAAAGAGAGGGAAAGGAAAGGAAAGGAAAGGAGCTGCAACAGTCAGGGCTAAACTTAAAGGGCTGCAGGCAGGGCCGGCTTTAGGAAGTGTGGGCCCCGCAGCAATTTTGGCTGAGCAAAAAAAAAAAAAACCGCACACACAAAATCCCCAGCTACCTCCCCCGCAAAACCCCAGAGGTAGCTAGCACCACCACACACACCCCCGCAGCGCAGGGAAACCCTATGCTCAACTCACACCTCCTACGGCGCACCGCACTCCTCCTCCAGGGCCGACATCCCCTCCGCAGCGCGCCCGGCACACTTCCGGGCAGGGGCGGCAGGCTTGTATAATTTTTGGTGGTGCCCCATTAGCCATACTCCCTGACCCCTGTTAACCACGCTCCAACCCCCATTAGCCACAGCCCCTGACCCCCATTAACCACGCCCCTGACCCCCATTAACCAGGCCTCTGGAGGTAACACGCTCGGGGCAAGATGGACACATGACCAGAAGTAAAAGGTGCATTTCACCCCTCTTGAAGGAGTTTTCCCACTATCCTCCTACCAACAGGGATTAGTTTGGCCCCCACCAAACCCCCCTCATGCAACTATCCTGCAATTGCATTAACCCAATGTGTGTGACATTAACTCGGGGGCCGAGAGGCTGGGGGAAGTGTTCCCTCTAAGGCTATGTCTACACTTGCAGCTTCTTGCGCAAGAACAGTCGTTCTTGTGCAAGAACCCACAGAGTATCCACACTGCCTGCCTGCTCTTGCGCAAGAGCATTTACAGTACAGTGTGGTAAGAGAGGGCGTCTTGCGCAAGAACTACGCTCTTTTCTAACAGGTGTAAGCTCTCTTTCGCAAGAGGACAGTGTGGATGCTCGGCAGGGATTTCATATGCAAGAAACCCCTATGGCTAAAATGGCCATCGGAGCTTTCTTGCGCAAGAGAGCGTCCACACTGCCATGGATGCTCTTGCGCAAAAGCACAGCTCACACATGGCAGTGTGGACGTGTTCTTGCGCAAGATGTTCTTGCTCAAGAGGCCGCCAGTGTAGACATAGCCTAAAAGTTTCCTCCCATGAGCAGAATGAATTGTGTTGTGCACCAGTACTGAGTTCATGTGGCTTGTTTGTATGTGCCACTGTGGCACCCAAGTTATTTATAAATATTTTATAAACCTTTACCTTTTCTCTCTGCTGCCATGTCTCCTCCCCTTGCTCCATCAGCTCCCCTGGTGCCTGCTGCCCCCCAACTCCTCACCCTCCTCTGCTGTCCTGACTCCTGCCCTTCTCTCTGCCCTCAGCCCTCCTGCGACCTGCCCTCCTCCACCAGCCCTTCTCTGCCCCCTGTGCCCACTCCTCCAGTAGCCCCACTCTGATCATGTGAGCTACCCCTCCTCATCCCCTCTTCTAACACCTCCCTCTACACACCTGCCCTGCCTCTCTCCTCTGGTGCTGGTCCCTCCTCTGCAGGTGTCTGCCCTTCCGCTTCACCCCCAGAATCCCCTGGCACCTGCACCTTCCCTTAGCCCTGCACCCTCCTGGTGCCTCCCCCTTCCCTTACTGCCCCTGCCCCCTTTGCCCTCTTTTTCCCTGATGCCCACCCCCTCACCACTCTCTGCCCCCGTTCCCCTCATGCCCCTCTGTGCCCTCACACATGACTTGCTCCATCCCCACCTTTCTCATGCCCACCCCTTCTTTCAAGCCTTCTCCCAGCACCTCCCCCTCTAGCCCCCAATGCCCTTACCCTCTCCTCTTGCAACATCACCCTGTCCCCCCTCCCACTGACACCTCCCCTCCTGCCCTTTTCCTCATTGTCTGCACTTGGCCCCCTGGCATTTGTCTCTCCTCCACCCTGTCTTTTGGTGCCTTCCCCTTTCTTCCCCCTCCACACAAGCCCCTTCCTCTCCCACCCCTTCCCCTATTTTCCCCCTCGCCCTCCGCACAAGCCCCTTCCTCTCCCACCCCTTCCCCTACTTTCCCCCTCCCCCTCAGCACAAGCCCCTTCCTCCCCCTCCCCCATTTTCCCCTTCCCCCTCTGCACAAGCCCCTTCTTCCCCCTCCTCCTCCCTGTACCTTACCTTCTGCCTTCCATTTTGCAGGGCCGGAGTCTGCACTCGGGCCCTGGACTCCGAACCCGGAGCTAGGCCACGCGGCGCAATGCGGCGCCAAGCAGTTTTAAAGTCCTGGGCCGTGACGTCACATCACGCCCGGGGGTATCCCTGCTCACCTGGGAACGCCATGTATGGCAGCAGCAGCCAGCAGCGCACGCCGGCAGCGTGCACCGGCGAGGGGGAGCCGGACTTAAAGCTGTGCATGGCAGGGACGGGCTGAGGCCAGGGGGACGCTCTGGGGCCGGGGTGGGAGGACGTGTGGGGGGGCCGGGGCCCGCTCCAGGCAGGGCCAGGGGAGAGACCCAGCTCCACATATTGGTGGAGCAGGGCCCCCAGCTCTGAATATTGGAGCATGGGCACCACAAGCCCTTATAACTCGCTGCCCATGCTTCCGGGTTCAGGGCACGGGGCCCCTTTAGGTGCGAGACCCGATTCGGGGGAATCAGACGAATTGGCCTAAGGCCAGCCCTGGCTGCAGGGACCTTTTGAGAAAACTATAGAGCAATGGCATGTATCTACTGAGCATTTTGAAATTTTTGTTATTGCAAATGACATTAAGGAAGAGAAGGTGCCAATGTTCTTAAGTGTTGTAGGGGCAAAGAAGTACTCCCTGTTATGCAGTTTGCTGAACCCTGATAAGGCAGAGACCAAATCTTACAGTGACATTGTGGAAATCCTGAGGTCACATTATGCTCCAAAATCACTGATAATTGCAGAAAGGTATAGGTTCCACAAAAGAGACCAAAAAGAAAGCAGAAACAATTGTACAATTTGTAGCTTTGAACATCTTCAAAACAGCTTGTGGAACACTGTGAATTTAGGGAGGTGTTAAATGATGCCATATGTGACAGGTTAGTGTGTGGCTTGCACAGTGAAGCTATATGAAAGCACCTATTAACAGAGCCCCAGTTCACCCTACTTTGCAGTCTCCATGGAACTGGCCACAGGTGAGGCACAATACCTCAGTGCATCCCCTAGGGTGCATAAAGTGTCCCAAGAACCTACCCATGAAACAGTGGGAAGCCAGGAACGTTACCGCTGTGGTAAGCCGGGTCACCATGCATCAGAATGCTGGTGTAGGACCTAGTGTGTCAACAGTGTGGAGAAAAGGGACAACACATCGAGTGTGCCTGCAAACAAAAGAAGAAAAGGCCTGTGATCTGGTGGAACAAAAAGAAAAATCTGCATACCATCGAGCAGACTCAGGATGATCAAGGTGACACCCAGACTGAAGAAGAAATGCCATGCTATGTTTTGCCTTTGGCAGCAGGCTCCCATCAATACTGGGTACCGTGCAGTTGGATGGCAAACCTGTATGCATGGAACTGGATACCAGTGCAGCTGTTTCATTGGTCTCAGACACTGTGTATAAGGAAAAGCTAAAGCCCCTTCTGCTTAAGGCAACAAAGATTGTTCTGAAGACATATACGGGAAAAGCAGTACCCCTGTTGGGCACTACTGATCTTAAGGTGGACAGACTGCTGAATTGCCACTGTTTGCAGTGAAAGGCCATTACCCAGCCTTAATGGGTAGATTGTGGCTTAGGAAGATCCAGCTGAACTGGGAAGAAGTGCACCAGATGACTGAAGAAGGAACAAGTCTGACTGATATATTAAGGAAACATGCCCCTGTTTTTGGAGAGGATCTGGGAAGTATGAGGGGAATCATCGTGAAACATTAAACCTGGCAGCCAACCAAAATATCTGAAGGCCAGAACTGTTCCATATGCCATCAGGTCAAAAGTTGAAGCTAACCTAGAGCATCTAGTCAAAAAATAGAGTCCTAATACCAGTTACCCATAGCCCATGGGCAACTCCAATTGTTCCAATATTGAAGAAAGACGGTTCCATTGGGATTTGCAAAGATTTTAAGGTAATTGTTAACCCAATGTGGTGTACAGAGCAATACCCCCTTCCCTGCATCAATGACCTCTTTGCGAGCCTGGCTGGGGGACAAAAGTTCAGCAAGATTGATCTAAGTCAAGCATATTTGCAGATGCACATCAATGAGAAGTCCCAAGAGATGTTGACTATTGTGACACATAAAGGGCTTTCTGGTTACTGTCTCTTACCCTTCGGAATAACTTCTGCCCCAGCTTTGTTCCAGGGGGCTATGGACCTGATCTTGTGTGGCTTGCCAGGAATCCAGTGCTATCTTGATGACATCCTGGTCACAGGTAGGAATGAGGAGGATCACCTTAAGAACTTAGAGGCTACCCTACAATGGCTGGAAGAGTATGCCCTACAAGTCTGCAAAGATAAATGTACATTCTTTCAGTCCTCTATTGAATATTTGGGACTCATTGATGCTAGTGGCCTTTGTAAGTCCCCTTCAACAGTTTAGGATATTGTCGAGGCTCCAACCCCTCAGAATGTTAATCAATTTTGCTCATTTCCAGGACTATTGAACTATTATGGAAAGATTATTTCAGTTAGCCACACTGTTAAAACCACTTCATGAGCTCCTTGGCAAGAACAAGGCCTGGAAGTGGATTGCAGCCTGTGATGTTGCATTTAACAAAGCTAAATGTGCATTGCAAGACTCGGAGATTCTGATGCATTTTGATCTATCCTTACGTTTACAGTTGGCCTGTAATGCCTTCGCATATGGAGTGGGAGCGGTCTTGTCACACATTAAGCCATCAGGAGAAGAGAGACCAATTGCTTTTGCTTCACATACCTTAAGCAAGGCAGAAACTAACTATGTGTAAATTGAACATGAAGCATTGGGAATCAATTTTGGACTTCAGAAATTTCACAAGTACCCGTTTGGATGGAAGTTTACACTTCTCATGAACCATCAACCTCTAACAGCAATTTTTGGTCCACACAGAGGCATTCCACCATTGACTGCTAGTTGTATGAAATAATGGGCATTGTTGCTTGCCAGACACACATATGAAATCAGATATTGGAAATCCACTCTGCATGGCAGTGCAAATGGTCTCTCAAGGCTGCCTTTGCCAGTCAAACATCAAGATAGTGGCCAGAAGGAAATCTTCTACTTTGAGAGGTAGGACACTCCTATTACTGCTACTCAAGTTAAGAGAGCAATTTGTGTTGACCCTGTACTGTCCCAAGTTATGGACCTAGTGATGCACCTAGTTATGGACCTAGTGATCTCTACGGGACTCTCAGGTCTCACCTGACCTTGTTCCCTACTTGTCCTGGAGGATGGAGTTATCGATCCATTCTGGGTGCTTGTTGTGGGGAATGAGTGTCATTATTCCACACTACTGAGATCACAGATGTGAGAACAGCTACATTCAGGTCAAGGTATGAATGAAAGAAATTGCACAAAGCAATTCTTCGTGGCCTGGTTTGGATGTGCCATTGAAGAGAAGGCAAAAGCTTGTATTTCATGTCATGGTGCAAGGAATATACCTCAGTTGGCACCTCTACACCCATCAGACAGGCCTGAAAAACTGAGGCCCATTTGAAGGAAGCATGTGCTTGGTGGTGGTAGATACTCATTCCAAATGGCCAGAAGTTTATATAATGCTTTCCATACTGTTGAGAGTACTATCCAAAGACTGTGCAGAATTGTTAGTCATTTGGGTCTGCCAGAACAACTTGTAAGTGACAGCGGTCCACATTTAATTTCTCAGGAGTTTGGAAATTTTATGAAAACGAATGGGGTTCATCACATCACACTTCAGCACCATATCACCCATCTACCAATGGATTAGCTGAAAGATTTTTGCAGACAATGAAACAAGATTTGAAATTAGCTAGAAGATATTCACTCATTCAAAAGTGCCTGGACACCATTTTACTATCCTACAGAAACACACCTTATGCTACAACCATACCATCCCTGGCCTTTCTAATGATGGAACATCAACTGCATACTTGCTTTGATCTGCTGAAACCTTCTGAACCACAACAAATTGTGCATTGTCAAAAGCAAGATCAAGTCATCAGGTGTGCATCCAGAGTAAAAGACTGAACCTTTAGTCCTGGACAGCCCGTTTTGGCTCGGAACTATGCTTCTGGAGCTAAATGGGTCTGTAGTAGTTTGTGTCAGTGGGAGGCCATGCTGACTCACTACGAGCCTTCGGAATCTGGGGCTCCAGGCCTGGCTGGAGGCCAAATCTCAGTTCTAACAGCCTTGCCCTTATGCAGGATGGGGCAACAAACAAACAACCAAGCAGTCTCTGGTAACCCAGGTAGCAGTCTAGAGGCCACACCCTAGTTCAGGCGGGCCAGTAAACAAACAAACACTTTTGAATAAGCCAGCCGGCAGTCTATACGCCCTGGCCCTGGGTCAGGGCGGGGCAACAAACAGTCTGGCAAACAGTCCACAAGGTAAATACTGAATAGTAAATAGTCTACAAGGTTTAAAGGAACCAGCCTATGTGCAGGCGGGACCCTGGGTTGGATCTCATTGGTGGCAGAGAGCTAACAAGTGCAGGGGATTTGCCCCACAGGGGGAACCTGCCACCCAAAGGGCAGGGGTGGCAGGGGGGGACGCAGGCCCTCCCTACTCCACCGCGTCCCAGCCCAGGGAGCTAATAGTGGCAGCGCCACGGCCACTGGATCGGTAGGCCTCTAAGCTGTAACATGCCGTCCGGGTCACTGGGTCAGTGGGGCTCCAAGCCGCAGCATGCTGCCCAGCTGAGCTCGGCTGTCCCTGGGCCACTTCCCCATTCCCCCTGGGGGTCTACCTGGCACAGACGCTGCTCCTCAGTGTCGGCTGAGGATGGTGGCACCGGCAGCGTGTCCATTGGCTCGGGGTCCAGGACAGATAAGGGTCCAGGCGGTCTGGCCCACTCGTCTGGGTCTCGCATGGGTCCGTAAGTTCCGGGTAGATCGGTGGGCTTGGGCGGCGGACTCTTCAGATATGTCCCAGGATCCCGATCCAGCAGTGGCCAGGGCAGTCTAGGCCTGGGCTCAGGGCCTGGTAGCAGCCTGGGCAGTCCAACCCAGTCATCCAGCAGAGCGCAGCGCAGTAGGGCCTTCCTATGCTGGGGCTGGAGAAGAGCCTCTGCCCTGCTCGGCAGCCAAGGTCCGACTGAAGTGGGAGCTTCCCTTCTTATACACCCAGCCCTAGCTTCCTGTTTCCTGTGGGCAGGTGTCATAACCATGAGGGCTAGCCAGCAGCCTGGGGACTAAGGGGTTAACCTAGCCAGGTCAGCCAATAGTAATGCAGATAGGGATTTCAAACTGGGACAAAGGAATTGTTAACTTTTCCTTCTATGTCTGAGTCAGAGCGGTTTCTTCCATGTAACAGGGAAATGGGAAGGCCTGTCTCTCTCCCAAGAATGGACTTCTTATATGTGTAAGTAGGGCAAGGTTAGTTAACCCATCAGGTTTTATTTGTTTCCTGGTTTGGGAATGTGGAAATGATGTCTGTGCTGTTAAAAGTGGGTTTTTCCTCTCTTTTGTAACTAAGATTTGAGCCCATGGAGGGATTCCCCATGAGTATATAAATTGGTGGCCCTTACCATCTAGCCACCTTGATTACGTTTGCAATGGTAATATTGTTTTGACAATAAAAGTTTGTTTTCTTTTTCTAATTAACCGCTATTGATTAATTTTTGTGTCCTGGTGGTATCCTAGGGATGAAATTTCCCAAGTGATTTCTTCTCTGGTTTTCTTACAAGTACTTGGGTGGTGGCAGCAGTTTTTATTTCCCAAAATCCAGGTATTTGGGGGGAAGTTTTTATACCAAAGTCTGTGGAGATCAGCTTTTGGGGTGCTTTTGTGGGCCCCCACGTCTGCATTTGTCGTGCCGGAGTGGGGTACAGCCTTGACAGTGGGGTTGGGTGATTCTGGAACTGCCCACAAAGGGGTTTTGAGGGGAGTTTCCTCCTCTGGGTACGTCTACACTAGTCCCTGCAATGAGGTTTACCAGCTAATTCGATTTAGGGGCTTTAAATCAGAATCCCGTTTCACTGCCGCATGTAGACAGGGGCAGTTACTTCGGGCTAGTCAATTTCTAAAATGGCAACCGGCCGGGAACATGCAAATCAAGCGCGGGATATTTAAATCCCGGGCTTGATTTGCAATTTCGGTCACCCTCATTAGCCTCCCTAGATTGATCTAGGGGGCTAGTGTAGACGTACCCTAAAGCAGTTGTGGGGAACCTAAGGCCCCTGTCTTTCCCTGTCTTTCCTAGATCCAGCCCCTGAGGCTCGGGGCTCTCCCAAGCATAGGGGAGCCCACACTAATGAGGGGTGGTTTTTATTGTTTCTCACTTGTGTGCAGCCCCCAACTAACTTTTCTGTGGGTCAGTGACCCCTGACCCAAAAAAGGTTCCCCATCCCTGCTTTAAAGTATGAATTTCCTCTGAAATTAAGCATAGTGACTTCCAGAGCAAAGGTTCACAGTGTATAAGAAAAAAGTAATTTCATTACCTGCAAGCTCGACATTTAATCTGAAAGCAAGTCTGAATTCTTTGTGATTTATGCATCTTTGCTAGTAATAAAGATTCTGTAGGCCAGGCTCTGCCCCTAGTTAAACTTATGCAAACACAATGTTTTCATTACCTGCCCTTAGGTGCAATGCTTTTGCCTTCAGAAGGGTAGAATTTGGTCCTACAACTATATTTATTATCAACTCCAAGTTTACATAGCAATACTAAGTATATTTTACTCTCATTTATACCAATTTTAATCCAGTATATCTGGATTGATTTCAATGGAGTTATTCTGGAGTTACATCATTGTAGAGAATAACAGAATTTGTCTTTAATTTTGTTTAGGTAGCCATAACAGTAAATAGGGAGCAAAATGATTGACTATGGAGGTAACATTTTTACAAAGTCATTTTTCAGAATACATATATACTTTATGTAGTAGACTAGCAAATATAGATATTAATTGTCATGAAGAACAAACTTCATAATCGGCAAAAGTGTACAATAATATCCAAGATACCAAGAAATATGTTAACAAAAAATGAAAGAATGGAAATGCTAAATATGTATTCACATTAAATTAATTGACTGTTCCCAAGTGACCCTAAGCATCTGCAGCGCATGATGTCTTATTTCAACAGAGTAGCATTCCTGGACTAAAACTTCAACTGATGCAAGTCAATGGAAGCATGTTGACTTTAATAGAGATACACTGATTTATATTAGCTGAAAATCTTGTCCTTCACCTACAAAATTGCTTAGGTTAATGAATATTTAAAGCACTTTCTCCAGTACTTATTAAAATATAAATTATACTATCTTGGGTTATCAAAGGTGTTAAAATGAAAGATTTTCTCAAAAAATGGCATTCTCATAGCATCCATTTGGTAATGAATAACGTACATTGCAAAAGAATTTAGTTATAACGTGTATTTTCATTGTTCAACAACTTTCTGAAAAAATTCTGCTTTTGTATTGAGATTTCATATGCTTGATCCCTATGCAAAGATATTTCCCCCCTTTTTTTACCCTGCAGAAATTTTTTCAGGTGCTTTTGAATGAAGTGACTCTGAAAAAAATGAATTTTTGCAATGTTAAAAAAAATCATGGCCATACAATAAAACTGAATGTACCAGTGTGCAATATAACCAATATTTTTTATCAGGAACATCTAAACATGTAAGGAAGTGCAAAAGATGAGTATTCAAGTATAATATTTCATTGACATCATTGCTTTTTTAATATGATCAAGAGTTAGAGCAGTACATAAGCACCTACACATTTATCACACTTGACTGCATCAACGTTTTATCAGAAAAGGTCACTTAGAAATGAAATATGAATCTGTAACTCTCCAGGATATTACTCAAGTGTTTTCTCAACTGTTTAAATAGTAGATTAGCTATGTACATTCTAAACCATACACACATAAATAAATGTGATGACCACTATGTGCAAAATTGCTTCAGGACTAACATCACCATTCAACAGCTTGATCCACACTTTACTGCTTCAGCAGTCATGAAGTACATGCTGTGTCATGTTGTGTCATACATACATCCAAATATAAAATATTAATTTAATCCAAGTACCCCAAAAGATTTAACATACTTTTATATAATTACTGAAGAACTCCCCTATAAATACCCTGGTCACATAGTCAAAAATGCCACTGACATCTAAGGGTATGTCTACACTAGCTCGTTAGTTTAAGCTAGGTAGGGTAATGAGGGCAAGCGGAGTTGCAAATGAGTTGCAAATGAAGCCCGGGATTAAAGATCCTAATTCGAACTACCGTGACTTCTCATTCCACGAGGAGTAACGGTAGTTAGAATTAGGATCTTTAATTCGAACTACCTAGTCCGTGCCGCGTGTAGCCGTGGGCACGGAGTTCGGACTAAGGGGGATTTAAAAATGGCGGCGCCCGGGAACATGCAAATGAAGCCCGGGATATTTAGATCCCGGGCTTCATTTGCAACTCCGCTTGCCCTCATTACCCTACCTAGCTCGAACTAATGAGCTAGTGTAGACGTACCCTAAGAGAGTTTTAGCTGAGTAATGACTGAAGGTTAATTTAAATGACCTGTCCTAGGTCAGATAGCAAGCCAGTAGGAGACCAGGGCTCCAATTCAGCCAGACAATTGAGTTCAGTAGTTCTGAATGGAGAATAGTTGTGATAGTGAAGCCTAGGTGAGCTATTACAAAGGGATTATAAAGGCTCTGGAAAGGGATAGGGTTTGGATGTTTTCACCTCATCAGTAGGGCTGGGTGAAGCAGAGGGCATATTTGCCATATGGTGGAAATGTTGCATTCAGGAAAACCCAGTGGTTTGCAAAATAGAGAAGAAGTAAAAGAGTTTGAACTAGACCTGCTTCATATTTCATCAGTGGCCACCATCACAAAAGCTTACAGAAAGTTGGGCTATATAGTTATAAGGTCACAGGATTTTTATATTCCTTTCTTGTCTTTTAAAGCCTAACGTACCCTTGTTCAAGATCTTGATTCCTTTTCTGGTGTTGCTGCATATAAATTCTAAATTTTCTTTTTAAAAAGGATTCTAATAGCTTTATTCCATTATGACATCAGTCATGAAGTGTTGTTAGCACCTATGATAGCAACCTGTTTCACAAAATTAATTTGGTGTAGCTTGCTATTTTCAGATACCACCACCAAATTAATTTTGTGAAACTAAAAATGTAGGTTGCTGTCTTAGGTGCTAACAACACTTCATGACTGATGTCATAAATTTGCAAGTGACTTTTTATAAGAGGTTGGCAAACCGTATCAGTGCATTTTAGCATTTTAGCATTTTTTAAGGTTTTTGCCATTAGTTTGTTCTCTAGTACTTTGTCCTAATTGTTTGGTACGAAATATGTTCATTGTTTGGTACGAAATAAGTGTAAATTTCAGTCTTTCAACGTGTACTCAAAAAGAACATCCATTTTTCTTTAATGGTATATAGCAGGGCTACTCAACTTAGGAAGCTCCGGGGGCCACACTGATACTCACAGCACATGCTGAGGGCCACAACTTAAGTGTGGTTGCATATATATGCAAATATATATGCAAATAGCTTCTTTCACACAATGCTCTGGTGCTCCCAGCACCTCCTCCCTGGGGCCTAGAAATACCGACACCCTGTACCCATATGTTCCAGCTAGCCCATCCACTCGCCACTTTCAATGCTTACCCTGCTTGGGAGATGCCTCACCATTGTGGAGCATGTTCCCAGTGGAGGCCATGTTCAAAGGATCCTACCCTCAGGCCGCGTGTTGAATCCTGTGGAAACCCAAACTGCACCGTGGGCTGCAAACAAATAGGCTATGAGCCGAATGCAGCCCGTGGGCTGTGTGTTGAGTAGCCCTGGAATATAGTGTCTCAAATCCAACTTCTTCTTTGAGAACAGTCAAATGTATCCTTATAAAGATTCTCATCAAGATTTTCCAATCAAGTCTTTTCCCCTTTCTACTCATTTATTTTAAGGGAAAAAAGGAAAAAAAGGAGGCAACATATAAGAACATAAGAACATAAGAATGGCCGTACTGGGTCAGACCAAAGGTCCATCTAGCCCGGTAGCCTGTCTGCCGACAGTGGCCAGCGCCAGATGCCCCAGAGCGGGTGGACCAAAGACAATGATCAAGCGATTTGTCTCCTGCCATCCCTCTCCAGCCTCTGACAAACAGAGTCCAGGGACACCATTTCTATCCCCTGGCTAATAGCCTTTTATGGACCTAACCTACATGAAATTATCTAGCTTCTCTTTAAACTCTGTTATAGTCCTAGCCTTCACAGCCTCCTCTGGCAAGAAGTTCCACAGGTTGACTACGCACTGTGTGAAGAAGAACTTCCTTTTATTAGTTTTAAACCTGCTACCCATTAATTTCATTTGGTGTCCTCTAGTTCTTCTATTATGGGAACGAATAAATAACTTTTCTTTATTCACCCTTTCCACACCACTCATTTTATATACCTCTATCATATCCCCCCTCAGTCTCCTCTTTTCTAAACTGAAAAGTCCCAGTCGCTTTAACCTCTCTTCACATGGGACCCGTTCCAAACCCCTAATCATTTTAGTTGCCCTTTTCTGAACCCTTTCCAAGGCCAAAATATCTTTTTTGAGGTGAGGAGACCACATCTGTACACAGTATTCAAGATGTGGGCGTACCAAAGTTTTATACAGGGGCAGTAAGATATTCTGTGTCTTATTTTTCTATCCCTTTCTTAATAATTCCTAGCATCCTATTTGCCTTTTTGACCGCCGCTGCACACTGTGTGGAAGTTTTCAGGGAACTATCCACGATAACTCCAAGATCTCTTTCCTGATTTGTCATAGCCAAATTTAGCCCCCATCATACTGTACGTATAGTTGGGGTTATTTTTCCCAATGTGCATTACTTTACACTTATCCACATTAAATTTCATTTGCCATTTTGTTGTCCAACCACTCAATTTCGTGAGATCTTTTTGGAGTCCCTCACAGTCTGCTTCTGTCTTGACTATCCCAAACAGTTTGGTATCATCCACAAACATTACCACCTCACTGCTTACCCCTTTCTCCAGATAATTTATGAATAAGTTGAACAGGATTGATCCCAGGACTGACCCTGGGGGGGGACACTACTAGTTACCCCTCTCCATTCTGAAAATTTACCATTTATTCCTACCCTTTGTTTCCTGTCTTTTAACCAGTTCTCAGTCCATGAAAGGACCTTCCCTCTCATCCCATGGCAATGTAATTTACACGAGAGCCTTTGGTGAGGGACCTTGTCAAAGTCTTTCTGAAAATCTAAGTATACTATATCTATTGGATCCCCCTTGTCTGCATGTTTGTTAACCCCTTCAAAGAACTCTAATAGATTAGTAAGACATGATTTCCCTTTACAGAAACCATGTTGACTTTTGTCCAACAAATTATGTTCTTCTACGTGCCTGACAATTTTATTCTTTACTATTGTTTCAACTAATTTGCCCGGTACTGAAGTTAGACTTACCGGTCTGTAATTGCCAGGATCGCCTCTAGAGCTCTTTTTAAATATTGGTGTCACGTTAGCTACCTTCCAGTCATTAAGTACGGAAGCCGATTTAAAGGATAGGTTACACATCACAGATAATAGTTCAGCAATTTCCCATTTGAGTTCTTTTAGAACCCTTGGATGAATGCCATCCGGTCCCGGAGATTTGTTAACATTAAGTTTTTCTATTTGTTCCAAAACCTCCTCTAATGACACTTCAATCCAGGACAGCTCCTCAGATTCATCACCCACAAAGGACGGTACAGATTTGGGAATCTCCCTAACATCCTCAGCTGTGAAGACTGAAGCAAAGAAATCGTTTAGTTTCTCCGCAATGGCTTTATCATCCTTGATCGCTCCTTTTATATCTCGGTCGTCTAGGGGACCCACTGGTTTTTTTAGCAGGCTTCCTGCTTCTAATGTACTTAAAAAACATTTTGCTATTTCTTTCTGAGTTTTTGGCTAGCTGTTCCTCAAAATCTTTTTTTGCTTTTCTTATTACATTTTTACACTTGATTTGACAGTGTTTATGTTCCTTTCTATTTATCTCACTGGGATTAGACTTCCACTTCTTGAAAGATGCCTTTTTGTCCCTCGCTGCTTCTTTTACATGGTGGTTAAGCCACAATGACTCTTTTTTAGGTCTCTTACTATGTTTTTTAATTTGGGGTATACATTTAAGTTGGGCCTCTATTATGGTGTCTTTAAAAAGTTTCCATGCAGCTTGTAGGGATTTGGCTCTAGTCACTGTGCCTTTTAATTTCTGTTTAACTAACCTCCTCATTTTTGTGTAATTCCCCTTTTTTGAAATTAAATGCCAGAGTGCTGGACTGCTGAGGAGTTCTTCCCACCCCAGGAATGTTAAATGTTATTATATTATGGTCACTATTCCCAAGCGGTCCTGTAATAGTTATCTCCTGGACCTGATCCTGTGCTCCACTCAGGACTAAATCGAGAATTGTCTCTCCCCTTGTGGGTTCCTATACCTGCTGCTCCAAGAAGCAGTCATTTAAGCCATTGAGAAATTGTATCTCTGCTTCTCTTCCTGAGGTGACATGTACCCAGTCAATATGGGGATAATTAAAATCCCCCATTATTATAGAGTTCTTTATTTTGGTAGCCTCTCTAATCTCCCTCAGCATTTCAATGTCAGTATCGGTGTCCTGGTCAGGTGGTCGGTAATATATCCCTACTGCTAATTGGAGCATGGAATTACTATCCATAGCGATTCTATTGAACATGTTGATTCATTTAATATTTTTATTCCATTTGATTCTATATTATCTTTCACATACAGTGCCACTCCGCCACCCACACGGCCTGCTCTATCCTTCTGATATATTTTATATCCCGGTATGATTGTGTCCCACAGATTTTCCTCATTCCACCAGGATTCAGTGATGCCTATTATGTCAATCTCCTCCTTTAATACAAAGTACTCTAGTTCACCCATCTTATTAGTCAGACTCCTGGCATTTGTGTAGAAGCACTTTAAAAATTTGCCACTGTTTATTTGTCTGCCCTTCTCTGATGCATTGGATTCCTTTATATGCGGTTGTTTGTCTGCTCTGGCCCATGGTTTGTCCTCTCCCCTCCTCTCTTTCTGACTACCGCTTCGAGAATCTCTATCAATGGATTCTCCTCTAAGAGAAGTCTCCATCCAATTTATGTGCTTCTCCGCACCAATCTGCTTTCCCCCATCTCTTAGTTTAAAAATTGATCTACGGCCTTTTTAATGTTTAGTGCCAGCAGTCTGGTTCCACCCTGGTTTAGGTGGAGCCCATCCTTCCTGTATAGGCTCCCCCTTTCCCCAAAGTGTCCCCAGTTCCTAATAAATCTAAACCCCTCTTCCCTACATCCTTGCATCGTCTCATCCAGGCATTGAGACTCTGAAGCTCTGCCTGCCTACCTGGCCCTGCACGTGTAACTGAAAGCATTTCCTAGAATGCCACCATAGAGGTCCTGGATTTCAGTCTTTTTCCTAGCAACCTAAAGTTGGCCTCCATGACATCTCTCCTACCCTTCCCTACGTCATTGGTACCTACATTTACCATGACCACCGGCTCCTCCCCAGCACTACACATAAGTCTATCTAGATGCGTTGAGAGATCCACAACCTTCGCACCAGGCAGGCAAATGACCATACGGTTCTCCCAGTCATCACAAACCCAGCTATCTATGTTTCTAACAATCTAATCACCCGCTACTAACACCTGCCTCTTCCTAACAACTGGCGTTCCCTCCCCCTCAGAGGTATCCTCAGTGCAAAAGAATACCGCAACATCCTTTGGAAGGCAGGTCCCAACTATGGGATGGTTTCCCTCTGCTCCCATTGAATGCTCTGTTCCCTTGAGACTTTCATCCTCCTTAAGAGCACTGGGGCTCTCATACTGGAGGTGGGACAGTATTACAGTGTCCCGGAAAGTCTCATCAACATAGCTCTCTGACTCCCTTCACTCCTCCAGTTCAGCCACCCTGGCCTCCAAAGCTCGAACTCGGTCTCTGAGGGTCAGGAGCTCCTTGCAACGGGTGCACACATACGTCACCCGCCCACAGGGCAGGTAATCATACATGTGACACTCGACGGAATGAACAGGATAGCCCCCACTCTGCTGCTGGGCTTCTGTCTCCATTTTTCTGATGAATAAGTTTAATTATAAACTGGGATTCTTATTAAATGTCTGGAATTTCGATTATTATAAAAGTTATATTTAAAGAAGGTCAGAAGAACCTAGCACCCTCTAACCTCCCTCTCAAAACTCCCTGTTCGCAAGCTCCCTGGTCGCTGACTTACAGCTTTATAAAGCCCTGGTAGCCCCTCCCCCTGACTAAGGCTCAGTCAATTAACAGAGGCTTCTAGATTTCAAACCTTTAGAAGCTCACAGCTTCCAGCTGCCGGCCACAGCACACGCTCCTTCAAACAAACAAACAAACAAACCAAACAGACAAACACAAGCTCAGCACACAGCAAGCAACCCTCCCACACACAAACACACACTACAGACAGCCACTTACCTCAAGGGTCCCGTATTTACTCTTCCTTTACCTGGAGAACTCCCTCTCAAAACTCCCTGTTTGCTGCTCCTGTGTATATTCCTGGCTGATATCATCAGCGGTCAACTGTAGAAATGTTATGTGTCAAGAGATAATCACTCTTTTTTTGTGCTGTTGTATACTGAAGTAAAAAAAACAATCTAATTAATTGAATTTCCATAAGTCTATGAAGGGAGAGTAGCAACACTTCTATATATGTATGGAGCACATTAATTAAAAATCAAATCTTAATTTTATATATATAAATATATACATATATATATATATATACACACACACACACACACAAAATATTTGTTTTATCACGAGCAAGACTTGTAACTAACAGAGTTCAAAGCTCTGGAACAGATGGACATTATTTTAATTCTTTATCTGATCTGCTGTTTAGCGTAAATCTCTTGGTTTCATTTGCTTTATTCTGATCCTTTGGCTATTCAGGACACATCATACAAGAGCACTTCTCCTGGAACATGTCAGCAATTTTACATATTTATGCTGTGTGTATACTATCCACACACAAAGCTATATATGTAATTGTAGGTCACTGTGACTTAATGGGTCACAACTGAGAACACCAAATTCAGGTTACACTGCTGAGAAACAGGGCAAATATACCCCCAAAATGCTGGTATTTATTCTCTTATAAGATATACCAGTCCAGTCACAAACATAAACTTCTTTCTCACCATACTAGCTAACAAGAAGTCATAAAAGCAGTGTCCTGAGGCATTCCAGTCTTTGTATCACCCCAAAAACACTGGATTTAAAGATGAGTGGCTCTTTAAAATAGAGGTTTTCTGATCCCAAAGGACTAGCCACACATCTAGGTCAATATACAACTCAGATCTTACCCCAAAATCCTGTTGCCAATCCTTTAGCATCTAAAATCTAAAAGTGAAAGAAAGCAAGAAAGCAAGCAAGAAAGAAAGGTTTGTAGCCAGGATGGAATAAACTGCTGCATTAAGTTACATCTCTGGTTGCTTCCAAATCATTGGAAGGCCCTGGCTACGTCTAGACTGCAAGCTTCTTTCAGAAGAAGCTTTTCCGCAAGAGATTTGCCAGAAAACCTTTTTTCGAAAGAGAGCATCTACACAGCAAAAGCACAACGAAAATGTAATCTACATTTTTAAAAGAGAGCATCCATATTGATTGGATGCTATCTCGCATATAACGCCACATGGAACCAGTTCAGGCAGGTCATTAGGTCAGCAGTTGCTTCTGGGTGCTGTTGCCTAAGGCTAGCTGAGAAACGTGCTTTAAGAGACCTCCCGGACAGCCATTTGCTTGCTTGCCTACCTCTCCGAGGGACAGCAAAGCTTTAGCAGTGCATGCTCTAGTTGCCACAGCATTCTTCTTGCCATGGAGCCAGAGGTGCCCCTGGGTATGCGATGGCCCCACATGGCCATGCTGCAGTTTCTGCAGGCTGCCTTCATGGCCCTGCACAAGCTCAACACGGAGTTCATCCTTGAGACCCTCTCCCTGTGTGTGGGAGCAAGACCCTTGCAACCTCACCCCACAGTGGAGAGACGCTTTTGGAGGCTGGACACCCATTCCGACTGGTGGGACCAGCTGGTTATGGAACAGTGGGCCAACCAGCAGTGGCTCCAAAACTTCCACATATGGGAGGCCACCTTTTTGGAGCTGTGTGTCTGGCTCACCTCTGTCCTCCAACGACGTGACACCCACCTGCAGCCTGCCATGCCCCTGAAAAAGCGGGTTGCCATTACTGTCTGGAAGCTCGCCACCCTAGACAGCTACTGATAGGTGGGCAACCAGTTTGGCGTGGGGAAGTCCACCGTCGGGGCCCTCCTTATGGAGGTAACGCACTCTCAGGCTGCAGTCCCTGCAGGGGTGGGGAGTCCTGGAAAGGGGGACCCTAGGGAAAGAGGGGTGGAGGTGCTGGGGTAGGCTGGAGGTGGGGAGAAAGCCCCATCCCTGGGGGGTTGTGCCATCCCATCCTCACACATCCCTGCTGGGGAGCAGCCTCACAGGGGATGGCTCCTGGGATGTTTGAGGGGGGGAGCAGAGGGGGATGGGCACCTCCCAAGGGCTCAAGCACTCCTTCTCATTCTCTGTTTTGTGTGTTTGTTTGTCTCCTTCTGCAGGCTGTGAGGGCCTTCAACTCAGTCCTGCTGCACAGGGTCATCCACCTGGGAGACCTGGACTCGATTGTCGCTGGATTTGCTGCCCTGGGGTTCCCTAACTGCGGGGGAGCGATTGATGACACCCACATCCCAATCCATGCATCAAATCATTGAGCAGCCCAATACATAAACTGCATGGGCTACTTCTCCATGGTGCTGCAGGCCCTGGTCGACCACTGTGGACACTTCACAGACATTTTCTTTGGGTGGTTGGGCAGGGTGCACAACGCCCGCATTTTTAGAAACTCAAGCCTCTACGGGAAGCTGGAGGTTGGCACATTCTTCCCCAAGCGTGAATTTTGCACTGGGGACGTGCACATGCCACTGTGCATCATGGGGGACGTGGCCTACCCTCTCATGCTGTGGTTTATGAAGCCATACACCAATTCCCTGGACACCAGCAGGGACCAATTCAATGCCCACCTTAGCCGGGCCCGCATCCAGCTGAATGTGCCTTTGGGCACCTGAAGGTGAGGTTCAGGTGCCTCCTGACCCGCCTCGACATGGGGGAACACAACATCCTTGAGGTCATCTAGGTGTGTTGTGTCCTCCCCAACATTGTGAAGAGGAACGGGGAGGCCTTCCTACTGGGGTGGGGGGCATAGGCCAACCAGAAAGAGAGAGCCTTTGATCAACTGCTCACAGTTGCCATCTGCCAGGCACATCAGGCGGGGGTATGCATCCAGGAGGCTCTGAGGGAAAGTTTCTCTCAAGGACTCCAGTATCTCTTCCCAAGGCCTCCCCACTAGAGGCCTGTGCCTTGCTCCACTATCCCTTTCCCACCAGAACCCCTTCCTTCCCCCTTTCCTTAACTCTCAATAAACACACCTGTTTTGATTTGACAAAACAAACTTTGTCTTTTTCTTTGAATAAAATCAACTCAGGAGGAGGGGGGCTGGGAACCTGGATGGGGGAGAAAGGAGGGAGGCTGAGAACCTGGATGGGTGAGGCACACATGTTGTCACCCTGCCGCACAAACTGGTCCCACATGCGGCTTCACCATTCACATTCTCCCAGGCCTTCTGCACCAGGGTCTGCTGCATGATGCTCATATGCTGCCTCAGGAGGTCCTCATGCACCCTTGTGTGTGTGTGGCTCCCCCAAGGTTGGGCGGCTGCCTCGGCTGGCGTGGCTCGACCCTCAGCAATGGCTGGTCCGGCTGTGGAAAATAAAGAGGGAGAGACAGTCACTCATCCATGCAAACACTGTCCCTGAGGCCAGCAGGCCCTGCCTCACAGGGGCCCCGAGGTGCCCAGGGGACCACACTTCCTGCTCCCTGCCCCTCCCACAGACAAGCAGGCCAGGGAAGTGTCTGGCTACAGTGGGATCCCATGGGTGGGAGAGAGGCCTGAAGCAGCCTGGCCCTCCATGGGGCCTGCACACACATGGCAGTGTTGTGCGCGGGAGCAGGTGGTGTCTTCTGCAGGCAGGCATACCTGTGTGCTGTGTGCGGCACCGCTCGGTCTGTATGGGGTCGTGCCTGCACCCTTGTCCCCAGCCTGTTTCCAGTGGAAGAGCATCCCCCCCCCCCGCGGTCACACATGTGTGTGGCCTCCCCTGAGCCTGTGAGCAGGATCCCGGGGGTACTCCGAGGCTGCCTCCTGAGGCTGTGTGTTGCAGACTGGTGCTGCATGTGCTTCCACGTGCACCAACTTCAGCACAATGTCCAGGCCAAGAAGGCCGAGCGATGATTGTACCCCATCCCTCCTGCGCCCACCTCTCCTGCCCTGTGTATGTGTGTAAAACTAAGAGCACTCACCTGATGATCCCTCCCCGCTGTCAGAGGATGCAACATGTCCAGGCCCTGAGGTACCAGCTCGAGAGTGAGGGTCACCATACTGGCTGTGTCCTCCTCCTCTTGCACCTGCTGTCCCTCATCTTCCTCCTCCTCCTCGGCAGAGAGCTCCAGGCGAGTGATGACAGGTGTCTCAAGCCCCAAGTCCACCACAATGGGTGGGAAAGGGCTTCCCCACCTCCCCAGGATCTGATGGAGCTCCTGCTAGTAGGGGTAGGAGTGGGGTCCTGCCCCAGTGTGAAAGCTGCGCTCTCTGGCCCTGGCGTAGCCCTGGCAGAGCTCCTTGACCTTACTCTGGACCTATTCTAAGTCTGGGGAGCAGTGTCCCCTCTTTGCCAGGGGCTTGGCCATCCAGCCATAGATATCAGCATTTCTGATCTGGGAGTGGAGATGCTGCAGGGTTTCCTCCTCCCCCCACAGCTTGAGGAGAGACAGGATCTCTGCTCCAGCCAGGAGAGCACATGCCATTTGCTGCCCCTGGCTGGGTCCTGGGCCCCCTGGTGTTGCTCCCTGTGAGGGCCAAGAGGGTCTCGGAGGGATTGTGGCTGGGTCATGGGTTCAATTCGGTGTGGCAGGGACACCTGCATAGTCAGGTGCTGCTCCTAGGTCTGGCTTCCCTCCACAAAGCTTGTCTAGGGTGCCTGCAGCTTTAAGAGCTAGCAGGAGACAGGAACCATAGAGTTCTGATTACTTTGGACAGAGTGGCCACCAGGGCACCTGAGTTATTTCCTGGAGGCCTCTTCTTTAGAAAAAAAGCCTCTTCCACCTCCACACACACCTTTTTCCAAAAGAGCTCTTTCGGAAAAAGGCTTCTTCCTTGAAGAAAGAGGTTTACTGCTGTCGGAAAAACCCCTCTGTTCTTTCAACTTTCTGTCGGAAGAACACAATAGCTGTGTGGACGTAAGTGTAGTTTTTCAGGAAAAACCCTGCAGTGTAGATATACCCCCTCAGTCCTTTTGTGAGAAGGCTCCCATTAGTATAGGTAGCTAATCAGTCCTGTGTCAAGATATTTCTATTGATCTTTTTAGATTTCTGTTAAAACCATTTAACTATAGCTATCATCATCTAATGATTCAAACATTTTTTGGAAATTTTGCCCAAGCTGGCTATAAAATAATAAATCACATAGGTCTTCTTGACAGCTTAATTTTCCAAATGTGAACTGCAGATCTAGGCAGTGAGGTGTACACCTAATAGTTAAAAATTTGGAGGCATTAAGAGCCAAATCCCTCTCTCTTTATTCACATGAGAAACACACATATGATCAAAATCAGCTGGACCTAAATGGTATTAGTTATACTTTTAGGCTGAGATTTTCAAAGGCACTCCAATTAAGCTAGATGCCTAACTCTCATAGGGTACGTCTACACTAGCTCATTAGTTTGAGCTAGGTAGGGTAATGAGGGCAAGTGGAGTTGCAAATGAAGCCCAGGATTTAAATATCCCAGGCTTCATTTGCATGTTCCCGGGCGCCGCCATTTTTAAATCCCCCTTAGTCCGAACTCCGTGCCCACGGCTACACGCGGCACGGACTAGGTAGTTCGAATTAAAGATCCTAATTCGAACTACCGTTACTCCTCATTCCTCTCAGGCTAGAGATGACGAGGTGGATCCAATCAGGGAGGATGAGGCCCACTTTTAGTAGCTGATCTGGAGGTGTGAGTACCAAGAGAGGAGAAACTGCTTTTACTGGAAGTGGGCCTCATCCTCCCTGATTGGATCCACCTTGTCATCTCTAGCCTGATTCTGGCCTGCATATTTATACCTGTCTCTGGAAATTTCCACTACATGCATCTGACGAAGTGGGTCTTTGCCCACGAAAGCTTATGCTCCAACACTTCGATTAATCTATAAGGTGCCACAGGACTCCCTGCCACTTTTTTAGTTTTGTGAGATCTTTTTGAAGTTCTTCACAGTCTGCTTTGGTCTTAACTACCTTGAGCAGTTTAGTATCGTTTGCAAACTTTGCCTCCTCACTGTTTACCCCTTTCTCCAGATCATTTATGAATAAGCTGAATAGGACTGACCCTTGGGAAACACCACTAGTTACCCCTCTCCATTCTGAAAATTTACCATTTATTCCTACCCTCTGTTTCCTGTCTTTTAACCAGTTCTCCATCCATGAAAGGATCTTCCCTCTTATCCCATGACAACTTACTTTACTCAAGATCCTTTGGTGAGGGACCTTGTCAAAGGATTTATGGAAATCTAAGTATTCTATATTCCCTTGTCCACATGTTTGTTGACCCCTTCAAAGAATTCTAATAGATTAGTAAGACATGATTTCCCTTTACAGAAACCATGCTGACTTTCCCTCAACAAATTATGATCTTCTAAGTGTCTGACAATTTCATTCTTTACTATTGTTTCAACTAATTTGCCCAGTACTGACGTTAGACTTACTGGTCTGTAATTGCCGAGATCGCCGCTAGAGCCCTTTTTAAATATTGGTGTTACATTAGCTATCTTCCCGTCATTGGATACAGAAGCTGATTTAAAGGATAAGTTACAAACCATAGTTAATAGTTCTGCAATTTCACATTTTCAGAACTCTTGGGTGACTGCCATCTGGTCCCGGTGACATGTTACAGTTAAGTTTATCAATTAATTCCAAAACCTACTCTAATGACACTTCAATCTGTGACAATTCCTTAGATATGTCACCTACAAAGGACGGATCAGGTTTGGGAATCTCCCTAACATTCTCAGCCATGAAGACTGAAGCAAAAAATTCATTTAGTTTCTTGCAATGATTTTGTCATCTTTAAGTGCTCCTTTTGTATCTCGATCGTCCAGGGGTCCCACTGGCTGTTTAGCATGCTTCCTGCTTCTGATGTACTTAAAAAACATTTTGTTTTTTAAAAAAAAACCTTTGGAGTTTTTGGCTAGCTGTTCTTCAAACTCCTTTTTTGCTTTACTTATTACATTTTTACACTTAATTTGGCAGTGTTTATGCTTCCTTCTATTTTCCTCATTAGGATTTGACTTCCATTTTTTAGAAGATGTCTTTTTATTTCTCACTGATTCTTTTACATGGTTGTTAAGCCACAGTAGCTCTTTTTTAGTTCTTTTACAGCGTTTTTTAATTTGGGGTATACATTTAAGTTGGGCCTCTATTATTATGCCTTTGAAAAGTGTCCATGCAGCTTGCAGGGATTTTATTTTAGTCACTGTACCTTTTAATTTCTGTTTAACTAACCTCCTCATTTTTGCATAGTTCCCCTTTCTGAATTTAAATGCCACAGTGTTTGACCGCTGAGGTGTTCTTCCCACCACAAGAATGTTAAATGTTATTATATTATGGTCACTATTTCCCAACGGTCGTGTTATAGTTACTTCTTGGACCAGATCCTGCGCTCCACTCAGGACTAAATCAAGAATTGCCTCTCCTCTAGTGGGTTCCTATACCAGCTGCTCCAAGAAGCAATCATTTAAGGTATCAAGAAATTTTGTCTCTGTATTTCATCCTGAGGTGACATGTATCCAGTCAATATGGGGATAATTGAAATCCCCTACTATTATTGGGTTTTTTATTTTGATAGCCTCTCTAATCTCCCTCAGCATTTCATAATCACTATTACTGTCCTGGTCAGGTGGTCGATAATATTATATTATATATTATATATTACAATATACTGTTATATATATACTGTTATTCCTACTGTTATATTCTTATTAGAGAATGGAATTACTATCCATAGAGATTATATGGAACATGTTGATTCATTTAAGATATTTACTTAATTTGATTCTATATTTTCTTTCACATAGGGTATGTCTACACTAGCCCCCTAGTTCTAACTAGGGAGGCTAATGTAGGCATTCGAAGTTGCAAATGAAGCCCGGGATTTAAATATCCCAGGCTTTATTTGTGGAATGAGGTGTAACAGTTAACTCGAACTAAAGACTTAGTTCGAGTTAACTTTTGACTGCCGCATGTAGCCGCGGGCAGTTAGTTCGGACTAGGGGGATTTAAAAATGGCGCCCGGACGGCAAGATGCAAATAAAGCCCGGGATATTTAAATCCCGGGCTTCATTTGCAACTTTGAATGCCTACATTAGCCTCCCTAGTTTGAACTAGGGGGGCTAGTGTAGACATACCCATATAGTGCCACTCCTCCTCCCCTCCCCCCGCCTGTTCTGTCCTTCCAATATATCCTTCCGATATATTTTGTACCTCGGTATGATTGTGTCCCATTGATTGTCCTCACTCCACCAGGTTTCTGTGATGCCTATTATATCAATATCCTCCTTTAACACGAGGCAATCTGGTTCACCCATCTTATTATTTAGACTTCTAGCATTTGTGTACAAGCACTTTAAAAACTTGTCACTGTTTATTTGTCTGCCCTTTTCTGATGTGTCAGATTTTTTTATGTAAATGTTTCTCATCTGATCTGGCCCATATTTCATCCTGACTAAAACCTAGAGAATCTCTATCAATAGACTCTCCTCATTTTATTGTGTCTCATCTGATCCGACGAATACTTCCATCCTCTCCTCCTGACTAGAACCTAGAGCATCTTTATTAATAGAACCGCCCATAATAGATGTCTCTGTCTGATCCATGTGCTCCTCTGCACCAATCGGCTTTCCCCCATCTCTTAGTTTAAAAACTGCTCTGCAACCTTTTTAATGTTAAGTGCCAGTAATCTAGATCCACTTTGGTTTACGTGGAGTCCATCCTTCCTGTATAGGCTCCCCCTATCCCAAAAGTTTCCCCAGTTCCTAATAAATCTAACCCCCTCCTCTCTCCACCATCATCTCATCCATGCATTGAGACTCTGAAGCTCTGCCTGCCTACCTGGCCTTGCGCATGGAACTGGAAGCATTTCTGAGACTGCCACCATGGAAGTCCTGAATTTCAGTCTCTTTCCTAACAGCCTAAATTTGGCCTCCAGGACATCTCTCCTACCCTTCCCTATGTCATTGGTACCTACACGTACCATGACCACTGGCTCCTCCCCAGCACTACACATAAGTCTATGTAGATACCTCAAGAAATCCGCAACCTTCACACCAGGCAGGCAAGTCACCATATGGTTCTCCCAGTCATCGCAAACCCAGCTATCTATGTTTCTAATGATCGAATCTCCCATTACTAACACCTGCCTTTTCTGAATGACTGGAGTTCCCTCCCCCGGAGAAGTAACCTGAGTACGAGAGGATACCCCAACATCATCTGAAAGGAAGGTCCCAACTATGGGAAGGTTTCCCTCTGCTCCCATTGGCTGCTCTCCTTCCCTTTCATCCTCTTTAACAGCACAGGGGCTGTCTGACCGGAGGTGGGACAATTCTACAGTGTCCTGGAAAGCCTTATCAACATACAGCTCTGCCTCCCTTAAGTCCTCCAGTTCAGCCAACCTGATCTCCAAAGCCCATACATGGTCTCTGAGGGCCAGGAGCTCCTTGCACCAAATGCACACATATGCCACCCACCCACAGGGCAGGTATTCATACATCAGGGATGCCAACCCACAGAAATTTCATTTATGGACAAAATGGGAAAAATTTACGAACAGACAAATTTTTTATGGACATAATTTTTATACTATATTAAGATGACATAAATGGCCAAAAGTGAAAAGTTATCATTGTCTTTCATACATCACAAGAACAATATGCTATTTAACTCACTTTCATTTAGTTAGTCATGGTCCTGGAAGTTTTCCATTTTGTGATCATACATCCGAACACTGATGCTGTTAACCATCGCTGAAGTAATTGTCCCAGATCCATTTTGACAGTTATTAATCCTGCAAGCATAGGAGTGGAGAGTTTATTTCTTATATTTGTTTTGATGAGATTAACAGCTGAGAACATGCGTTCCACTTCTGCAGTTCCATGTGGAAGTGCTAAGATTGTCAGACATGGAAATATGAGGCTGTTCAGACCTAAAACGTGAAAGCACTGAATTTCTAGTGCCCACCATAACATTGGCTCCATCAGTCCCCAGTGCCATTACATTAGCAATTGGTATTTCATCTTCAACAAGACATGCCTTGATGGCATCAAAAATAGCTTCTGCTGTTGCCTGCTTCATATTGACTAAACTGTAAAGTTTGTATTGAACTTTACCGACGACCGTATCAAAATATATAACAACTAGAGCCATTTTCTCACCGGTAGATATATCAGTGTAAAATGGCAAGATTATCAGTGTAAAATGGCAAGATTTCACAATTCCTTTTTGGTCTTTTTTGCTACAACATTTTTAATCATCATGGATACTTTAGTTCTTCTGCAAGCGAAATCTTTTGCAATTTTGGAATCAGGAAACCAATCAGCAACATTATCCGAGATTTCATCCATCAAACTCAGTGGTAGGTTTTGTCTGGCTAAGAAGGTTGCTACTTTTAGTTCTCATTCTGTGACCATTTCTGGTGATTAGTCATTGTTGGATTTACTTTAGCAATGAAACTCATAATTCCAGGGCTAGATCTCCTTGCAGACTTTATGTAAGTGCTTACCACTTGCAGCATGGTTAAGAACATCTCGCACTCCACCAGAAGCTACACTGAACACCTTTTTACACCAAATGCATTTGGCGCTGTGCTTGCTTTCAATGTCTGCACAAATCCAATCTTTGAACTCATCGTCTGCTAGCCATTTGGATGAAAACACACATGCTCTACCTTTTGATTTCCTAGTAACTGGCTCTTCATCAGGCGATAATTCACCGGAGTCGTTGGACTAGTTATTCTCTTCAGCACAATCCATTCTTCTCATAGATTTTGACATTGTAAACTTTAATGGTAAACAATATTAAATTACATTAATTGCCACTGTTCTGACACTAACTCAGCGGGATAATGTAGATGATAACATCACGTGGATCACGTGATTCACATTACATCACCTCAACCATTGAGCTAAATAAACAACTAAAATGCCCAATTTCTACTGCTCTGCAGTAAAATGGCTGAAGCAGCACAGAAGAAATGTAATTGCGATAGAATAATTGCTGATTTTTGACATTTTATTGCACTTGTACGAAATTTATGGACACCTAAATTTTTTTACGGACTTTAAGGACACGTCCAATTTCGGCTAATTTTTTACGGACTGTCCATAAATTTACTGATGGTTGGCAACCCTGTCATACATGCTACACTGAGTGCAATAAACAGGATAGCTCCCACGCTGCTGCTGGGCTTCTACCTGAATTCTCTCCTACAGCTACCTAGGTTATTGATAGGGTTTTTATTTAAATCAGGAAGTTTTGATTATAGTTTAGTTTAAAGGTTTTAAAGAATGGTGCGTGTACCTCACCCCCTTCCCACTCCCCTTCCAAACTCCCTCTCAAAACTAAATTTTGGAAAAGCCTCTTTCAAAAGAAAAGCGGGAAAAGATATGCAAATTGCGGTTTGCAATTTGCGTTATCTTTTTCCAACTTTTCTTTGCAGTGTAGCCCTAGCCCTAGACACAGGATACACTCTAAAACCCACCAAAGTCAATGGAAAACTCCCATTAATCTCAATGAGATTTGGAACGTGCCCTTGAGACCGGAGCATACTAAGAATGGTAAAAGACCTGCAATATATTTCTTTTTCATTCTTTGCAAATACATCCTATTTGGAGCCAATTACTCTGCAAAACATGCTGTCAAATGCTTGCTTTCTTTCGAAACTAGGAATCTCCATTTTAATTTTTTTCAACAGCAATTATTTTATAATCCCAGCACATCATAAACCAATCTTTTTCTTCCAATAAATGCAAATATTTTTATCATCTCCTATTGATTGAAATGAGGTCTGTGCTAACAGGCTTTGAAAGGAAATGGGAAAAGCTGGGCTATAGGTCTAACTGATGGGCTGGAATCTCAGCCACATAGGAAAAATGATTGGGTTTATGCTATATTTTTAAGGGAAAGAATTAAAAAAAGAATGTGCTGCTTCTTATTTGAAAACAATATCTTCACCCAGGGAGAACCCCAAAATCTTCTTATCCTTTGGAGTACAGCAATTATACAAGAGCAGAATGAAGCATTCCATATAATCCTGGGTGTCCAAGTAAAAGAAAAACAAAACACTTTTATTTTATATCCCAGTGTTCATAAACTGATAAAAGTGTGTTAGCAGTTGCCATTCCAGTATCTCCAGTGTAGCTCCACTGATTTGCAGTAGAATTTATTTTAAATATACTACAGATGAAATTGTGGCATGCAATATATTTCCTCTAAGTGTAATATTATAGTAACCACATTTCTTTAAAATGGATGCAGTCATTTATTTGAATGAGAAAAACACATAAAATAATGAATGTCTATTTATTTGTGCAATTTTGCAATGAACAACTGGAAAAAGAAGGCCTAATGTTAAAAATGTATTTATATTTACAATATCTTCTTCAATTACATGAGTTTTTGTTAGTGTAACAAATATAACTCTTTATGCATAAGGCTGGAATTTTCAGTTCAATGCAAGGGATTCATAGCCATACATCTTCAGATTGTAATGGAATGTGTGTCACTAAAGACACTACACTATTTCAATGTCAACTAAGGGTCCTATTTTAAATGAAATCATAGAATATTTGAATTGGAAGAGACTTCAGGAGGTCAGGTCCAACCCCTGCTCTAAGCAGGACCAACCCCAACTAACTTGTTCCAGCAAGGGTTTGTCAAGCCGTGCCTTAAAAGCCTCTAAGGATGGAGATTCCACCACTGTTACAGTGCTTCACAATCCTGCTAGTGAATCAGTTTTTCTTCCTAATATCCAACCTAGAACTTGTGACCATTGCTTCTTGTTCTGTCATCTGCAACCACTGAGAATAGCCTGGCTCCATCCTCTCTGGAACCCCCAAAAATGAAGTTGAAGGCTCTTATCAAATCCTTATTCTTCTCTTTTGCAGACTAAATAAGACTCATCCCTAGTCTTTCCTCCTAAGTCATGCACCTGCCACCAATCATTTTTGCTGACTTCTGTTGGATTCTTTCCAGTTTGTCCAGAACTTTCTATACTGGGGGGGGGAAGGTAAAACTGTATGCAATACTTTAGATTCAGCCTCACCAGTGCTAAACAGAGGGAAATAATCACTTCCCTCAGTCTGCTGACAATCCTCCTACTAGCGCAGCCCAAATTGCAGTTGACCTTCTTCACAACAAAGGCTCATTGTTGACTCATATCCAGCTTCTCATCTACTAAAATTCCTAGACCTTTTTCTGTACAACTGCTGCTTATCCAGTGGGTCCCCAGCCTATAGCGGTGCATGGAATTTTTATCTTAAGTGCAGGATTCTGCATTTGTGTTTGTTGAACCTCATCAGATTTCTATAGCCCTGTGTGGATATAAAATGTGTATCCACATCCTCATTTGTATCCATAAAAATGAGCTGTGAATATCTGCATCCATGTCCGTGGATGAGGATACTGACAGATATGAAGTGGATATTTGTAGACGTTCAGGGCTCTACAGATTTCTTTTGGCCAATCCTCCAAATTGTCTAGGTCACTCTGGACTCTATCCCTACCCTCCAGTCATAGAATCCTAGGGCTGGAAGAAACCTCAGGAGATCATAGAGTCCAGCCCCCTGCCCACAGCAGGACCAAACCCAACTAAATTATCCCAGCCAGGGTTTTCTCAAGCTGGGACTTAAAAACCTTTAGGATGTAGATTCCACCACCTCCTGAGGTAACCCATTCCAGTACTTCACCACCCTCCTAGTGAAATAGTTTTTCCTAATATCCAACCTAGACCTCCCACACTGCAACTTGAGACTATTGCTCCTTGTTCTGCCATCCATCACTATTGAGAACAGCCTCCCACCATCTTCTCTGGAACCTCCCTTCAGGAAGTTGAAGGCTGCTATCAAATCCCCCCTCGTTCTTCTCTTCTGCAGACTAAATAAACCCAAATCCCTCAGCCTCTCCTTGTAGATCATGTGTTCCACCCCACTAATCATTTTGGTTGCCCTTTGCTGGACCCTGTCCAATGTGTCCACATCTTTTCTCGAGTGGGGGGCCCAGAATCAGATGCAGTACTCCAGATGTGGCCTCAGCAGTGCCGAATAAAGGGGAATAATCACTTCTCTGGATCTTCTGGGAATGCTCCTCCTAATGCACCCTAATATGCCAATAGCCTTCTTGGCTACAAGGGCACACTGTTAACTCATATCCAGCTTCTCACCCACTGTAATCCCCAGGTCCTTTTCTGCTGAAACGCTACTTAGCCAGTTGGCCCCAGCTTGTAACAATGCTTGGGATTATTCTGTCCCAAGTGCAGGACTCTGCACTTGTCCTTTTTGAACCTCATCAGAATTCTTTTGGCCCAATCCTCTAATTTGTCTAGGTCACTCTGCACCTTATCCCTGCCCTCCAACGTATCTACCTCTCCCCTTAGCTTAGTGTCATCCACAAACTTGCTGAGGGTTGCAATCCATCCCTTCATCCAGATCATTAATAAAGATGTTGAATAAAACTGGCTCTAGAACCAATCCTTGGGGCACTCCGCTTGAAACTGACCAGCAACCAGACATCAAGTCGTTGATCACTACCCATTGGGCACGACAATCTAGCCAGCATTCTATTCACCTTACAGTCCATTTATCCAAACCATACTCCCTTAACTTGCTGGCTAGAATATTGTCGGAGACTGTATCAGAAGCTTTGCTAAAGTCAAGGTACATCACATCCGCTGACTTCCTCATGTCCACAGTGCCACTTACCTCATCATAGAAGCTAATCAGATTGGTCAGGCATGACTTGCCTTTGATGAATCCATGCTGACTATTCCTGATCACTTTCCTCTCTTCCAAGTGCTTCAAAATGGATTCCTTGAGGATCCCCTCCATGATTTTTCTGGGGACTGAAGTAAGACTTACTGGTCTGTAGTTCCCTTGATTGTCCTTTTTCAAATATGGGCACTACATTTGCCTTTTTTCAATCATCTGGGACTTCTCCCAATCTCCACAAGTTTTCAAAGATAATGGACAAAGGCGCTGCAATGACATTTGCCAACTCCCTCAGTATCCTCAGATGCATTAAATCCAGACCCATGGATTTGTGTATGGCTAGCTTTTCTAAATAGTTCTTAACCTGTTCTTTCTCCACCGAGGGCTTCCCACCTCCTTCTCATATTGCATTGCCTAGTGCAGTAGTCTGGGCACTGACCTTGTCTGTGAAGACAAATGCAAAGAAAGCATTGAGTACTTCAGCTTTTTCCATATCATCTGTCACTAAGTTACCTTCCTCATCCAGTAAGGGCCCCAGACCCTCTCTGATCACCCTCTTATTGCTAACATGCCTGTAGAAAACTTTATGTTACCATTCACATCTCTTGCTAGCTTCAGTTCCAATTGTGCTTTCACCTTCCTGATTAACTCCCCTGCATTCTTGATCAATATATTTATACTCTTCCCTGCTCATCTGTCCAAGTTTCCACTTCTTATAATTTTCCTTTTTGTGTTTAAGCTCACCAAGGATTTCCCTGATAAGCCAATCTGGTTGCCTACCATATTTGCTTTTCTTACTGAGCATCGGGATGGTTTGTTCCTGAGCCTTCAATAAGGCTTATTTAAAATACTGCCCAGTATATCTGCCCAGCTTAGTGCTGTTTTTCAAAGTTGCTGAGGGTGTAAACCATTCCCACATCCAGATCATTAATAAAGATGTTGAACACATCTAGCTCCAAGACT
This sequence comes from Pelochelys cantorii, assembly GCA_032595735.1. Taxonomy (NCBI): domain Eukaryota; kingdom Metazoa; phylum Chordata; order Testudines; family Trionychidae; genus Pelochelys; species Pelochelys cantorii. Next base: position 29,631,521 of record CM064340.1, read on the forward strand.
GACCCCTGGGGCACTCCTCTTAATACTGGCTGCCAACTAGACATCGAGCCATTGATCACTACCAATTGACCCTGATGATTTAGCCAGCTTTCTGCCACCTTAAAGTCCATTCATCCAAGCCATACTCCTTTAATTTTAAATACTACTCAGTCAAAATTCTCTAACACTTCACTGCAAAAGTAACAATTGCACAATTAGACAATTAATGTAGAGATGATCATACCAATTATTGGAAGGAAAAGTTTGAAATGCAATGCATTTGGAAAGTGTATCTTACCATGGAACAAGGCATGAGTGGGCTCATACCAGCCATTCTTCTAATTTCTCTGGTAAATGCTGACTGTAAACCATTTAACAATTCCTTGAATGTCTTTTGATAGTCTGTGCACTGTGAACAACCTTGAGCCAAAATGAGGTGAACTGAAATAGAAACATGGAGAAACAAAGCCTAGAATGTACCAATCAACCACTGATCTTTAAAAATTTTCTGTGTGTAGATATCGTTTGCCTATTTTGTACATATTATAATGAAAGTGATAGCTATTATTATTAGGAATATTATTAGGAATTGTATTTGTCTGTTTTAGGCCAAGCAGACGCTCAGGCTACAATATCTTAAATCCTTCATCAACGCTTTCACAGCACCTTGACAGCTTGAAAGTTATTGCCAGCATCAGCTATGAATGGCATTGTTATCAAATCCTTCATAGTCTGTTGCAGACACAAATAATGCAATATATATTGGGAGTTATGTATTGTGTGCACAATGTTACACAATATGAGGTTTGAAAAGATAGCTGTACAGAAAGATTGGGGCATGATACTGGGCCTGTTGCCACCACTAGAGATTTTAACTCCAGGGGAAGCAGGATCATGTTCCATGATGAAATGCAAAAATACCCTTGGTAATCACATGAGAAAAGAGCATGATCAAAAATTGTCTTCCGTACAATGTGTGACTGACATAATATTGCATATGTCCCCTTGCAGCTCTCTCTGACTTAAAACTAAGGAGTAATTTAACCTTTTCACTAAATATTGGTAACCCTAAAGAAAACCCATAGTAATTTGGTGTGGTGGGCAATATTACAAGACTTTGGAGATACTGAGATATGCCATGATCTAACTGTATGGTCACCAGCTTCTACAGCATATGTGATCGGGTCACACTCTCTGAAAGTATAATGAAATCTCACCAACTTTGGTGTGTCCAAAGTCCCATCTTGGCTTTTCCACTGAAGCAGTGCACACCCCCTGGTTTGCACAGTCTACTAATGTGGGAGGGAAAAGTTACTTAAGGCTTTAACTGATGCTAACCTTTGGGATGAGCTACAGACCAGATATACCACTGTCGGTTCTCAATATGTTATATCTAATAAACTGCAGGTATGGGGACTGTTCTTAGCCTTGAGATGTCATTTATGACAAAAGTCCTCCAGGTCTTCTGTTATGGCCAGCAATGCATTCATGCCCTATCAAAGTCCCTGTAGAGTCCAGAAAACCTACAGCCACCTTAAAGAGACTGAAAACCTCATTAATTTTAAAAAGGACAAAAATGTCCGTGTAGCTTTTTAGGCGACCCCATTTCACAGGCATGCAGCAAATTGATCTAAGAAGATGGCAATACTCGCTGTTGAGCATGGCGCTCAGCAACCTTAGGGTTCTCTAAATAGTTCTGTATCGATGGTAAACAGTGTTCAGCGAGGTCCGCTGCAGAACCGAGGAGAGCTCCCAGTGCTTTGGAACTGAATGGACAGCTCCTGCTGCCTACTGAAATAGGTCCCCAGTAAAAGACCCAGTAATACTGGTCCTCTCCCTGCATCACACCGCAATGGGTCCTAAGCGAACCCATTCCATTCATAAAATCTAAAGATGAGTCCCACAGTCAGTTCTTGGGGGAAGGGGATGTGTATATAGACTCACGTATGCCGCAGGCGCGCGCAATATTTCCTGGGGTATCATTTTGTGCCGTATTGGTCGCCTGATTTTGCTATTATTTTGCAGGGCTGTGACAGATGCATCCTAAGACAATGACACTGAAGGAGAGGGGTGGAGCTTGGTAGGAAGGAAATATTTGTTCTAATTGATATAATATAATCTCATCTCCTCACTGTTTATTAACAGCAGGTAAATCAAACTGTCGGGAAACAGAACAGGATCCACATCTCTATACGCATGAAACAGGCAGTATATAAACACACATACGAATTTCCATACACAGCTACTTCCCGCCCCCAGAAATAGACCTGAAATAATATGTTTTCTCTCTATCGTCAATAGCAAAGACCACTCTAGACAAACCTGTCACCTACCATTAAATGTGCACAAAGATATGGAAAACCAACCGAGGCTTTAAACTGATTTCGTATGGGCTTCATCTACAATGCATAGTACTTTGGTTTAATTGGCAACATAATGCATTTCTTTGTATATATCTGTATCTACATCTACCCATGCCTATGTATATAGATGGACACACTTGCATTATGCTGCCTTCTCGATATTTCCTAGCTCGACTTCATTCATATTTATGCAGCGATTAAGTATATGATCAAAGGTTAACTGCTAACGCAGATCGGTTGTATTTTTAATGTAAAAGCCTTAAAACAGAGTGTTTTGTAATCTGCAAGCGTCAAAAGACTCCAAATGTAATCGCCCAGCCCCTAACTGTGCACACTCCTCTCCCCCCGAAAATAATAATAATGCTGTAAGTTGTAGAAGGATTTGAGTCTGCAGCCAGAAAGAAAGGGATTAGGGCGAGAGCACTGGAAGTTAAATTGTGCTGCATATAAAAAATGGGCGGATTGGTCTGTAGCTGAGAGCTTGGTACCACCTTCCTTTCTAAAATAAAATCTCTCTGGCATGAAGTCACAGCCTATTTCACATCCGGTTTACCCTGGGACGTATTACTACAGTCTTGGTAAAGAGAAACCTTTTGTTGTATAGCTGTGGTCGGAATATTGGGAAAAGAAATTTGTGTGTTAAGTCTTTAACGCCAAAGCACCAGTAGAATCCATGATGGCAGAGACCGAATGACTGACACAGAGCCGGGGAACGCATCACATCCTCAGCCTCTCCGAAGGCTCCTTACCTTCAAGCTGCCTCCGTTTCTTGAGCGATTTTCTGTGACAGACTTTTTCAGTGATTCTGCGAACCTGTGCCCAGAAGGGCTCTAGGTAAGAGCTGTTTATTTATTGCTAACAGACCTTTGATCGCTCGGGTTTTTTCGGGAAACACATCTATGTATATAGATGATCAATCCCTCCCGCCCTAAGCAGGTGCATTTTCAATCCCCCCTCCCCACCTCCCCCACACACCACAGGTTGAGAAACCGCAGCGATCGGTGGGCATTATTACATGAACAGATCTGAAAATAGTCCCTTAGAAAAAAAATATTTTCAGGGCTGGGGAAATTGACTTTCTCAGGAAGAGGTGAGGAAAATACAAAAGTTGAAATGCAGGAAGGAAAACATGTCTAAATCTGCGCCTCAGAGCAAGGCGAATTTCTCCTCGTGCACCAAGAAAGGCATTCAAATGCATCGTTTCCAATGTACGCTATTAAAATGATCAGAGATGTGTGGGGCTTTCTCCCATTTTGAATAGGAAAACTGAAGAATCTTTAGAGTAATGTCTGGTTTGGGATGGAGGGAGGGAACTGGAATCACCTAATGCTCCCTTAAAATGCATGTTTGCGTATGATTTTTAGGCTGCTAGACATTACTTCTCCAGCAATTATGATGTCTCTCTGCTTTTATTTAAGGGGGGAATGGTTGAGGGGGCTCATCAGATCAGGGAAGATAGTTGAGAGTGATTCGGTTTTTTGTCACACTGTGGAATCTTTTGCAAAAACAAAAGTTAACAAGAGTAGGTGGTTTTAACACTACAGATGTTACATTTCATATTATGGGGGACATGATAACCGTGCAATTTAAAATGACGATCTCTATCTAATCGGTGTCATATCCACCTAGATTAGTACAAACCTATTGAATGTTTACCTCCAGATCACTTCACTATAAATACCTTAATTGTATTTCATTATTCATCTGGCACTTGTGTTCCTCATTTTGAGTCTTAAGGAAAAAAGAGGTTTTACGATTTTGCTTTTGTTTTAATTCACGAACACTGGAAAGTTACTGGATTCCAGTACACCATATGTGTGCTGGAATATATTTATTGATAGATCTGCAGCAGCATCTAGCCATTCATGTGAATGGTGAACAAATACCACAATTACCAGCCAAGTTTGTTTCTAGACTTACTGGAAAATATATAGAGTCCGCTCACTTCTTACTTTAATTGGTGTCTGTTTAGATTAAATTGTGGAATAATAAATAAATAACTCGGGAACCATTTGAGAGGCAAAAAAATCCCCACTGTTTATGCGGAAACGTTTCCTAGCGTCAGGCAGTGAAAATGGCTAGAGATTTAGAAGACAGTATGTAGGCATTCAGCACATGGTTTGATTAATAAAGTGTGTCCTTTAGCCTGACGGAAGTACTAGAGTGCATACTTAGCAGCAGATCGCAGAATGCCAGTCCAAACATTACATTAGTTACACAATAATGCTTCAATAAAGAAGAGACTATAAACAGGAAAGTCTCTGAAAAAAAGTTGTGTCCATTATGCCAAGATAAACTTATAACCAAAGAAATTGATCCATTCAGTCACTAGCAGAGATCCTGAATGGCACATCTGCACTCAAGTAAGTAAAAAAAGCAAAAAATATACAACTGTATTTGGTTATTCCCAGATATCATAAAAATACTTGACATTGTCAACTCAGGAGGATCCTGAACAGTGGCATTAAACTGCTGCTAAGCACTTTAATTCAGTAATCCATATTTTTAAAAAAGTTGAAGAGAAATATAACAAGATTAAAAACTGACTGCTATGTGTGTAAAAAAGGTCCCGTAAAAGAAGACAAAGAGGTGAATGGATAGAACACCATTTTTGTTTTTACATTGAATGACAGATAGTAGTACAGTGAGGTCATTGACTGACATCAAATTATTTAGCTTAAGTTACTTGAGACCTTTTGTGTTTTCCTAAATAATTGTTGTAGTGCAAGGGTTGTTGATTGTTTCTTATTTTCATTTCCAGCTTTCAGTATCCAACATGAAGAGCATTCTAGCACTTTGTGACTGTCTTTGGGCCTGGACCCTGCTTTTGACTACACTACCTGGAAGAAGGTGGGGCAGATATTTTAAAAGCTTTTTTAAAAAAAGAAATTTAGACCTTTTACTTTGTTATAAAGGCATAAGAACAACTATCACATGGACTGGGCACTACTTAGTGTACTGCAGGGAAGTAATCTCTGTTCAAATCCCAGCTAAATCTAAATAATGAACAGTGAATGAAAACTACAATTTGTTTGCATAACATCTTTATTCTAAGATTAGGAAAATCTTCAACAGAAACTGTTTGAATCATATTAAAGCAAATTACCAATTAAATACATATAAATACTTATATTGTCCTTTCTACTCAATGGTAAAGAGTATGAGACTGTATTCTATATTTCAGTTGTGATTGGGAATCTAATAGAATGGTGAATGTAAGTGCATTTTTTTTCAGTATTCTGGACCAAATCAGGGGCAAAACTTCCTCTGAAATCAGGGGCAAAACTCCTATTGGATTCTCTATTGAGTCCTAACTTGTTAAATAAAAAAGTTTTGATACTTATTCCTGCAAACCCTTACTCATGAAAGAAGTTCTTACCCATGAAACTAGCCCTTGCTTAGGCCTTACATGCCTAAGAATTTGCAGGATTAGGCCCTGCCACAGAAATATGGGTTTGAAAGTGTACACTGTTTAATCTATTTGATAAAAATTGTGTGTAGAATTAGCATTAGAGATAGTACCATTCGTGATTATTAATTCTTTGATTATTATTTATTTGATTATTAAACATATGAGCTAAATTGGCATATAGTTGAAAAGGAAAGTACAATCCAAAATTCACTGTCCATGGGAGCTCAAATATGTATTTTATTATATTTTTAAATATTAAAATCCTACCTAATGAATAAAGGTCATTAAAGACATATTTTCCCCATAATCAATAAGGCTTAGAAAATATTTTATACGCCGATTCTATCATTTCTCCTTTTTTGTCTTTTATTCAGCAACTGTAGAGAAATTTATCTCATGACCAATCAGAAAAGCTTAGATTGATACAAGAAGATAAAAAGGTCTATTCTGCATGAATGTTTCTTCTAAAAAAAGATGTAAATAGTGTGTGCATATAGTTTAATATATGTGTTGAATGAACAAGACAGATTTTAAAAATACCTTTGTTTAAAAATGCAACAAGTGATAATGTAAAGTATTCATTAGGTATTTCATCTTGCTCTTTCATTTCCTAGGTATATTGTGAAATTATGTTTCCCTGGAAGTATATTAATTTGAAAGGACTATAATATTAAATGAGAATTAAAATGCATTTGATGGCTTTTGAAAAATTATATGAAGTGTCACCATTATAATGACCTGTAGATGGAGTTAGTATACAGTGTTTTATTGTGCAATGGTTTAGAAAACCACAGTCACATACAGTAACTTCAATATTTGTCTTCAAAATGTACATATCCCACATCAAATATATCTGTTTAGGAAGGCATTTTATCCAAGCACTTCGCTTTACTTTAATTTTAGATTTGTGTTAATTCTTTGGCAAATATAGTATTCTAATAAAATAAAATTTCACTTATAGGGGAAATGCATGGCCTTTCAATCAGATGCTTCTGTTCAAAGAAAATAAAAATCTGTATTGAGGCTATTTTACCAAGAATGGTTTCCTGATTTTGGACAGTCTACGGTGGAAAAATATCACTGTCATATGGAATTTATAATGTATTGTCTGTTACACTTGTGCAAACAGCTCATGTTATACTGATACATAAATTAATTAAAAGCAAAACATCACATACTACATTTGCTTTTGGAAAAACAATAGGAATTAAGTAAACATACTTAAAATTCCACACACAGAAATAGAATTAATGGCATAATTATGTTTTATCACATCCTCTCAGATTACATTCCATTTGTCCATCACTTCTTCCTTCCTTTATCCCAGAGATACACATATATTTATTCTCATCAGCCTTACAAAAGAGTACTTTCTTCTACCTTAATCTTGACGACCTTCTGCTCTCCTTGAGATATGTATGCACAACAGTTTGTTTATAGACAATGAGTATTTTTGCAGAATTTAATCCAGAGAAGAATCCTGTACCATACCTTTCTGTAGTAGATGTGGGAATGGATCTTTTAAAATGAAATGCACAGGGGAGAAAAGTGTAATACATCATCGTAATTTGTAAATTAACATAAAAGTAACATCTGAAAAGACATATGTAAATATTTTCAGATGACACATATTTTAAATGATCACTTCAAAAATGAAACCCATCATAGTAAAAATATTTGTTTATGGTAGCTTAAAGGAAATGTGATAGAATTTATTGATAAAATTTATTGGGAAATGCATCATTTAATTCTGTTCATTAGAAACAGAACTGTAGATATCTTTGTTTTACAGGTTCCCAGTAACAAAAGGAATTATATGGCCCTCCAAACAACACATGAAATAAAATGGTGGTGAAAAACTTATAAATGTAGATTCTGTTAGTTACTTAAATTTGTGTTTTCCTTTATTCAAAACCTCTTTGAAAGTTAATGTAAGAGTGATTTTTCTGTCCCATAGAAAAGGCCATACAAACAGATACACTGTCTCCCATTTTCATGCATGTAGGCTCTACAAACAAGACTAAATTGATGAGGTAAAAGGAAACAATAGGGTTTTTATAGTTGATATTTTACATACCCTTTTCTTCTTTTTAAAATGATCCTGGCTGGTTAGAACAACTAGGTCTAGAAGAATGCTGAACCCTCTTTATTAATATCTATATAGGAAGCATGTTGGCTAAGTGTATAATAGTTTTCAGCAAGCTATCACCCTACAAAAGGTGTTCAGCAGCTCCACCATATTGGTTATCTGCTTCAGTAATAAATATATGTAACAAAATTTTGTACTGGAGTTTGGATTAAAGCAATTTGGATTAAAAGGCCAAATCCCACTAGCAACAACAATATTTAATGGGAGTTTCACATGGTAATAGATGGAGTACACTCCACTGCAGAAAAGTTGTGGACAAATTGGAGAGGAGTCCAGCAGAGGGCAACACAAATTATTAAGGGAATGGGACATACGACTTATGAGGAGAGTCTAAGGGTACTGGGCATTATTGAGTCTCCAAAAGAGAAGAATGAGGGGAGATTTGATAGTAGTTTTCAACTACCTGAATGGGGGTTCCAAAGAGGATGGAGCCAGGCTATTCTCAGTGGTGGCAGATGACAGAACAAGAAGCAAAGGTCTCAAGTTGTTGTGGGGGAGGTCTGGATTGGATATTAGGAAAACTATTTCACTAGAAGAATGGTGAAACACTGGAATGGTTGGCTTGAGAGGTGGTAGAATCTCCATCCTTAGAGGTTTTTTAAGAGAAGGGCTGATAAAGCACTTGCTGGAATGACTTAATTGGAGCTGGTCCTGGACTAGACCTCCTCCTGAGGTCTCTTTCAGTCCTAGATTCTATAATTACAAGATTTTGCCCAAAGCAACCATAATAGATGATTAAGAAGAATTAGCCATGACCTGTGTTTGGGAAGGACTTTAGGTAGTTAAAAGACTTATTCTGATCTCACTTATGCCTGTTTAATGCCATTGATTAAAAAAGACTTCATCCTGATATGCTCCAGTGTGACATTACAATAATCAAGTTCAAAGACTTTTATTCTGCCAACCTTATTCAGACAAAACTTTCCACTGACTTCAGTAGGACTTCTATCTGAATTACTACTGCAGCAATAGGAACCTGGGAGACAAGCTTTACAGAGAAAGACGGTTTCTATGTCAACACATAGCTTGACTATGCACTTACATGCAATAATTGTATTTATTCTTTTTATATTAATCTAATGGAAAAAGGAAAGTAAAAACATACCAGCATAAGGAAGCAATTAATATGTATGTATCTGTTAACAATTTCATCATATTAGTAAATGTTTTGCTCTCACTTTTTTCTCTAGTAAGCTCTGCACAAATGTCAATTGGCCTGCATGCATGTTTATGAAGGATACTTCTCTGTATTATATATTTACTCTTTATTTTAGAAAATATTATCGGTATTGAAATTCCATTCATTTTTAATGTATTATGTATTTCTCTTCATGTGATCTCTTGATAACTTGTTATAAATCAAACACATTGTCATTTTCTGATAAGTACAAATATAATTGTGGAATATAAAAAATGAAAAATTATAGCCATTAATAAATAACGGAGTAAGCAATAAAGAACCCATGTTCCATTTGCTTTCTATTTGTAGAAATGAGCTGGTGTTAACCTAAGCTTTTATTGCAAATGTGTTCTTTAAAAAGAAAATATTTAAGAAAAAGAACCATGTAATACTACAATCTGGTATTATGGAAGAGATTTTGTCTCCATAAATCAGTGTAAGCAAGATTAAGCAGATTTTGGAATTATTGTTTTGTAGAGTTACTGGTAGATTGATGATTTATAATGTTAACTGCTCTTTGATTTCAGCTATGGACAAACTTCATTACAAGATGAAATTAAAGACAACACTACAGTGTTTACCAGGATACTGGATCGTCTGCTGGATGGCTATGATAATCGCCTGAGACCAGGTTTAGGAGGTGTGTGATATTGTCATTTTGGAGGTTGCCCCTCAGAGCAAAATGAAATTTAAAGTGATTGTTTTTATATTAACATTTGCTTTGCAGATTTATCGAACATTTTTAATATAGAAGACATTTTAGTAAAACACCGATCTGTATATACTCACACAAATATACACCTATAAATTATGACAAAATATGTGGAGCTCAGTTCAACAAAACATGCACTGAGTTTTGCATGAATGAGGAACAAAAAATCTGACCCAGGACTTGGCTGATTTCAATGGGCTAGAGCAGGGGTGGGGAATCTAAGGCCCAGGCGCTGGATGAGTCCCCTGGCTTGCCTGGATCCAGCCCCCATGGCTCAGGGCTTCCCCCAGCATTGGGGAACCCTCACTGGTGCTTCAGCTCCCTTCGCCCCTCCCTGCCCACAGGACTGGAGCACATAAAATCTACTAGTCTGGGCCCCACTAGGCTCTGGTGTGTGAGGGAAATGTGGGGGCCATGTCAGTGAGGATCTATTGTTTTGGGGTTGGGAGTTGTTTTTTTCTTCTGACTTGTGTGCAGCCTCCCAACTGAATTTTTTGTGAGTCAGCAGCCCCCAACTCAAAAAAGGTTCCTCATTACTGGGCCAGGGAGACTCTAAAAACCTAATATCTGAAGACAACCAAACAAATTCCCATTGATTTCATTTACAATAGAACATGACCCTAGTTTCCACTTTCTTACTTATACAAATGTCTCAACAAAGATTATAGGGTTTGTGTTAGGTAAGGATATCAAGATTCGGCCCACCAGTCTTTGCCTCTATAGTTACACAATACCTATTACTTCTTCAGTTTAATTACTTAACTCTATAGAAAGGGAGAAGGGTTAAACTGCCATTCCTTCTTGTATACTAGTGTTGTTAAGCCTCTATGTGCTTCTTCAGCAGGAAATAAACTGTACTTATAATTCACAAAAAGAATAGGAAATCTGCATCCAGATAGATACTTGTTCATGTCTGCTTTAGCAAACTGATACATTATATGATGACTTTTCATGGAAAAGGTTCTAAATGTAGACATAACCTTATTATATGCAATGATTTTGATGACCTTTGAGATGCCACAATTTGTTTTCCTTTCCACTCTCCAGGAAAAAATAGAATAAAATATGTAATTTATCTTGTTTTCCATCATCTGTTAGTTTTCAAGAAAAAGAAGCTTTCATTGTAGAGAACATTTTTTTATAAAAAGATTTAATATGTATATTATCCCCTAACCATGCAAAAAAATCAGATATTAAAAAGTAAGTGCATTTAGTTTGTGGCTGTTAATTCTTTCCTTTAACCACAGTCCCTGAAGATGAAGTCAAATTCATCCCTGTCTAAGTTCATTGACTCCTGGGATGATTATCTTTATTTTTTATAAATTATTCTTTTTTTCTTTAAGAACTACAGAAAGCAATGGATTATTCTATATTAAGGATTTCAAATGTAATTTTGAGGCTAATATGCAACAAAACAAGTAATTACTTTGTCCACTTGATGTACTAATATTATGCCCACTTTCATGTAAATCCTTGGATTAGTCTGGAAATGAATATTCTTTTATCCTTGACTAATACCACTCTAGATTTCAGTCAACTGCTATTGTAAGTGCATACATCATAGAAAACAATGAGAAAGGGAATATATTATAAAATCTGATATCATATGAGCCCCCCTAGAATATGAGTAATTATTCAAATTCTTACTTGATTTTTGCACCAACCATGAATTACTTTAAAATTTTCTAGGACTATGCACAGAAATTGATAAAGGTAGAGAAAAAGGAAATACACTCTTTTTCTTTGTTGGAATTGTTAATGGGATGAGAGAATCTTATAATAATTTATTTTAAATGCTATTTTATAGAGGGTGAAACAACCAGAGATTTCTAGTGAGTATTTGTGTGCATAGGTCTATACCCTAAGGCATGAACACAGCTATGGGATGATCAATCCAGTGTAAGTGGAGTCTTCCATTAGTGTAGAGTCAGTGTAGCATCTCCTACACCAGGGCTGCGTCTAGACTGGCATGATTTTACGCAAAAGCAGCCGCTTTTGTGCAAAAACTTGCCAGCTGTCTACACTGGCCGCTTGAATTTGCGCAAGAGCACTGACGTTCTTATGTAAGAAATCAGTGCTTCTTGCGCAAATACTTTGACGCTCCCGTTCGGGCAAAAGTCCTTTTGCGCAAAAGGGCCAGTGTAGACAGCTCAGATTTGTTTTGCGCAAAAAAGCCCCGATAGCTAAAATAGCAATCGGGGCTTTCTTGCGCAAAACCACGTCTAGATTGGCACGGACGCTTTTGCGCAAATACTTTTAACGGAAAAACTTTTCTGTTAAAAGTATTTGCGCAAAATCATGCCAGTCTAGACGTAGCCCAGGTGTCTAACCAACTGCTGATCTCCAGCTACTATTTATTTGGGTCATTGACAACTGGGCTGACTTTGAACAGCCCTGATTTTTCTCCTGCTTACACTGAGGGTATGTCTAGACTGCGTTGCTCTTTCAGGATACTGGAAGTATCCTAAAACAGCAACACCGCATCTCTAAAAGTGCCCGGCTACGTCTAGACTGGCATGATTTTCCGCAAATGCTTTTAACAGAAAAGTTTTCCATTAAAAGCATTTGCGGAAAAGAGCGTCTAGATTGGCACGGACGCTTTTCCACAAAAGCACTTTCTGCGGAAAAGCGTCCGTGCCAATCTAGACGCGCTTTTGCGCAAAAAAGCCCCGATCGCCATTTTCGCAATCGGGGCTTTTTTGCGCAAAACAATACCACATTGTCTACACTGGCCCTCTTGCGCAAAAGCATTTGTGCAAGAGGGCTTTTGCCCGAATGGGAGCAGCATAGTATTTCCTCAAGAACACTGACAATCTTACATGAGATCGTCAGTGTTCTTGCGGAAATTCAAGCGGCCAGTGCAGACATCTGGCAAGTTTTTCCGGAAAAGCGGCTGATTTTCCGGAAAAACTGGCCAGTCTAGACACAGCCCCCGAGTGTTAAGGGGTTCCACGAGGGTTAAGGAATTTGTCGAAATAATGCCTTATTTAGAACTTTGGGACTGTGGGTACATCTACACAGCAACATTATTTTGAAACTAGTGTTATTTTGAAATAACTTAGCCCGCATCCACACAACAGGCGGTTATTTCGAAATAATGTCAAAATACTGTCAAGCTGGAGGACTTCTTACTCCAACTCCTATTACCCTCATTGTATGAGGAGTAAGGAAAGTCCGAGGAAGAGTTCTCTATTTCAAAATAAGTGCTATGTAGATGCTCCCGATTTCGAAATAAGCTATTTCGAAATAAGCTATGCAATTGATGTAGCTTATTTTGAGTTAAGCCCTGCTGTGTAGATGCACCCTGTATAGCCAGTGCCAAATTTCAAAATGAGATCTTTTGATCTATATTCGGAATAAGTGCAAATTGCACAGCTTGTTCCGACAGAAGGGTGCTGTCTAGACGCACCGTATGAGAACAGCTTGGAAAGAAACTGGCGTAGGACTAGAGTAGCACAAAAGGTAGCATAAAACCTTGTATAGACTTCCTTTCCCTCTTCTGAGTGATGTTGTGAGTTCATTTATCTCTTATGGCTTTAGGCCATATTATTTATTTATTTTGAATATATAATGTTTTTAATTGAGTGAATAGCTTAACTTTTCTACTCAGATGTATTTCTGAGAATGACTGAAGAACCCCAAAAACTATAACTAAGGAAAACATCTTTAAACAGGCTGGGGACCAACTGGCTAAGTAGCAGTTCTGTAGAAAAGGACCTGGGGATTACAGAGGATGAGAAGCTGGACATGAGTCAACAGTGTGCCCTTGTAGCCAAGAAAGCTAATGGCATATTAGGTTGCATTAAGAGGAGCATTGCCAGTCGATCCAGAGATGTGATTATTCCTTTTTACTCGGCTCTGGTGAGGCCACATCTGGAGTATTGTGTCCAGTTCTGGGCCCCCAATTACAGGAAGGATGTGGATGCATTGGAGAGGGTCCAGAGGAGGGCAGCCAAAATGATTAGGAGGCTGGAGCATATGACCTACAAGGAGAGGCTGAGGGAGTTGCGTCTATTTAGTCTGCAGAAGAGAAGAGTGAGGGGGGATTTGATAGCAGCCTTCAACTTCCTGAAGGGAGGTTCCAAAGAGGCTGAAGAGAGGCTGTTCTCAGTAGTGATGGATGACAGAACAAGGAACAAGTCTCAAGTTGTGGTGGGAGAGGTCCAGGTTGGATATTAGGAAAAACTATTTCACTAGGAGAGTGGTGAAGCACTGGAATGGGTTACCTAGGGAAGTAGTGGAGTCTCCATCCCTAGAGGTGTTTAAGTCTTGGCTTGACAAAGCCCTGGCTGGGTTGATTTAATTGGGACTGGTCCTGCCTTGATCAGGGGGCTGGACTTGATGGCCTTCTAAGGTCTCTTCCAGCTCTATGGTTCTATGATTCTATGAAATAAGCCCCAAATATACCAGAATTGTGGGCAATGAGTTGTATGTTTCAAAAGCATACAATAATATAGTCCGTTATATTGGAGAGTATTGGAGAGCTAAGATAAAGTCTGGAGCACTGGCATCATGTGAGGGCTAGGGTTGTTGGATTTTATACTTGAGGGTTTTTTTTAGTATGTGAGGCTTTATTCCTAAGTCCCACCATGTGCTGGGAACTTTCCTATATTAGATTTTCTTCTGGAAGCTCCCTTTAATTGGAAAATCTAAGCAATACTGATACTATACTGATTTAATATAAAATGTGGAGATTCTGATGACGACATTGGTAAAGACACACATAAAGTAGAGTATACAGCACTGAATACACTGACATTTTTAAAAGGTTGATAAGTTTGAAAGTATTAAAAATATTGGAGGAGATGAGAAGATGCCATGAGATTATGGTAACTGAGTATGCACATAATAGAAAAAAGATTGCAAAAGGGATGATTTCTAAAAGCAGCTCTATATTTTGCACCTGCAACTTCCAGGTATGTGGTACAAAATGAAGTAAGAGAAGGTAAGTGAGTTAATACCTTTTACTGGACTTCTGTTGATGAGAGAGACAAGCTTGCAAACCATATAGACACTTAGGTTGTCGGGATCAATGGATATTAATCAATGGCTCGATGGCTGGTTAGTGATCGGTATCAAGTGGAGAGCCCCAGGAGTTGGTTCTAGGGCTGGTTTTGTTCAACATCTTTATTAACAACCTAGATCAGGGATCGGCAACCTACAGCTCACATGCCACTTATGGCACAAGAGCCAATTTTCAGCAGCACACGGGAGAGAGCTCAGTCCCACCCCTCCTCCCCCATGCAACCAGTGGAGACCACTCCCTCCTCCTTGCAGCAGGTTAGAATGCTCCCTCCACCTGGCCAGACACCCTACTCCCAGCCTGCTTCTTGCAGCCTCCCATCCAGACCTTGCAACCTCTCACCCAGACCTCGCATCCTCTCCCCTTTCTGCACGCCACCTCTTTCCCAGATCCTGCACCCCGTCCCTGTCCTACTCACTGGCAGCCCCATCTCACACACTGAACCCCTCATTTTTGTCCCTACCGCAGAGCATAAAGGGGTCAATAAAATCCACTAACTCCAGAATCCCAAAAAAGTAAATCTGGCCCTGACTCAAAAAAGGTTCTCCACCTCTGCCATAAATAAAGAAAACATTGAAACCGTTTGTGCTGGTCACAAAATTAAAGTATTTTACTTTATTTAATAAATAAATACATATTTTACTTTATTTAAAATGAAGTTTGATAAACTAATATGAGAAAGTTAAAATGCTTAATCTGTTTCATAATTTAAATTAAACCACTCTCCCTAGCTGCAGCTGGATCAGAAAATATGGTCACCATACCCAGCCTGCCCCTACCCCCATTCTTCTCCTCCCCACGGCACACATATCCGTGAAAAAATTAAATCTTGGCATGCCACTTTTGAAAGGTTGCCAACCCCAAACCTAGATAAAGGGATGGACTGCACCCTCAGCAAGTTTGCAGATGACACTAAATTAGGGGAAGTGGTAGATATGTTGCAGGGTAGGGATAGGGTCCAGAGTGACATAGACAAATTGGAGGATTGGGCCAAAAGAAATCTGACGTGGGTCAACAAGAGCAGAATCCTGGACTTGAAGAATCCCAAATATTGTTACAGGCTGGGTACTGACTAGCTAAGCAGCAGTTCAGCAGAAAAAGATCTGGGATTACAGTGGATGAGAAGCTGGATATGAGTCAACAGTGTGCCCTTGTAGCCAAGAAGGCTAACAACATATTAGGGTGCATTAGGAGAAGAATTGCCACTAGATCTAGGGAAATGATTATTCCCCATTATTCGGTATTGGTGAGGCCACATCTGGAGTATTGCGCCCAATTCTGCCCCTCCCCCACATTACAGAAAGGATGTGGACACATTGCACAAAGTCCTGTAGAGGGCAATAAAAATTATTAGGGAACTGGAGCACATGACTTATGAGGAGAGGCTGAGGGATTTGGGCGTGTTTAGTCTACAGAAGAGAAGAATGAAGGGAGATTTAATAGCAGCCTTTAACTACCTGAAGGGAAGTTGCAAAGAGGACAGAGAGAGGCTGTTCTCAGTGGTGACAGTTGACAGAACTAGGAGCAGTGGTCTCAAATTGCAGTGGGGGAGGTCTAGGTTGGATATTAGGAAAAATTATTTCACAAGAAGGGTGGTGAAGCACTGGAATGGGTTACCTAGGGAGATGGTAGAATCTCCATCCCTAGATGTTTTTAAGTCCCTGTTTGATAGAGCCCTGGCTGGGATGATTTAGTTAGGGCTGGCCCTGCCTTGGGCAGAGGGTTGGACTCAATGAGCTCCTAGGGTCTCTTCCAACCCTATGATTCTATGGTTCTGTGATTTAGATATCTGCCTCTCTGACATCTACAGTAAATAGCAGCTGTTATTTCCATCCATAAACATAGACTTAAAGCTATGCTTGCAGTTATTTGTTCCTGAAAAAAAGGAAAGTCAGGCAAGACTGTGTCCAAGATCAGCCTAGTGAATGCCTGTAAGTATATGAGGGTAAAAATTTACTGGAAGTGAGGGGGTAAGGAAGTTCACGAAGGAGTAACAGACTAGAAAATGGGAAAATCAACTTAGACATCAGGGAAATATTAAGAAGGAAATCAATTAGATAATAGAATATTTATTAAGGGAAGTAGCTGAGCCTCATTACTACAGGTGTTCAAAAACACACTAAATAAAACTATCACATTCCTATGATCCTTTCAGCTGCATAGTGTAAGGCAGATTAAAGGTACAACGATACCAATGGAAAGGAGGTAACATAAGGAATTGAAATAGAGCTGCCTGCCCAATAAAATTTTGAGGTTCTGCGGTAATTTGAGTGTAGTGGATACCTGCCTGTGGTGTTAAAGACAGGAAGTAGCTGCTGTAAGTGCAACTAGGGGAACCTCAGATTTTCCAGGAGAAAGGAATGCTTCATTAGCTAATGATCTGGGACTACTGAATATAGGGACTGTGGGGATGGGCAGCTAACAGTTTTGGACTACACAGCATGACCACAAACTGGGCTGAGTCAATAGTGGGAAAGGGATATGAAAAGGGCCAGGCATTCTTCACAGATGGTACCCTCAGGGTACTTCTAAACTACATGGCTCCGTAGACGGAGGGATTATCTGGCATCTGTGACCTTTCAGCCTGGCACAGTTGTAAAAGTAATATGGCCCCTTCATAAGGTCTTGCATGGAAGAGTACAATAAGTGGATTGTACAAAACAATCCTGCAGAAGTAGGGGAACAAGAAGTGCAGGTTTGACTGGAAGAACTAGCCTGATATCCCTTAATGATTTTTGTAGTTATTGTTCAAACACATACTAGAAATCCCACGTGGATTACTGTTACTCAAGCTCTGTTCTATCATTACTTTTGTCTATACTTCATAATGTAGAAAAATTATTTTGTGTGTGTTTCATACAATGGATAAAAGTTTTTTTGAGCTATTGGATCTATATGATATGCTTGAGTTTCCTGAACACTACCTGGGTATAATTATTGTAAATCCATATATGTGTACATGAATAATGCAAAGCTCTCTGTGTCTCTGAGAACTCCTCTATCCTGGGAAAATTATTTTCACAAATGTCCATGTTGTTTAGAGTATAATCATGACAAAAACATTCCAAATACAGACTGATAATGTTATAAAAATATGCATATTAGAGATCAGGGTAACCCATACAAATCAGATTTGAATTCACTCACAGTTTTGGTTTAGGTCATATCTGTGTGTGAAACTTTGATGTCCTTATTGTGGTCTTGATCCATAGACATAAAGGTGATGAGCAAGTAGTGCAATCATCTAGTTTGACCTCCGGGCAACAGAACCTAACCAATCCACTGCTATAATTGAGCTATAACTCGGCGGGTACATCTAGACTGCAAGCTTCTTTCAAAAGAAGCTTTTTTGGAAGATCTCTTCCAAAAAATCTTCTTTCGAAAAAGAGCGTCCACACTTCAAAAGTGGATCGAAAAAGCGATCTGCTTTTTTGAACGAGAGAATCCACAGTCATTGGACGCTCTCTCGCATAAAAGGCCATCCGGAACCACTTCAGCCAGGTCAGCAGTTACTTCCGGATGCTGTTGCCTAAGGCTATCTGAGACGCCTGCTTAAAGGGACCCTCCTGAACAGCAGTTTCTCAGGATCTGCTGCAGGCTTGCCTACCTCTCTGAGGGACAGCAAAGCTTTTGCGGTACATGCTCTGGTTGCCCAGCTTTGTTGGATGCCACAGCATTTTTTTCTTTTTGGCTATGGAGTTAGAGCTGCCCCTGGGCATGCAATGGCCCCACACTGTCATGCTGCAGGTTATGCAGCAGTTTCAGCAGACTGTCTTGATGGTACTGCCCCAGCTCGACTCCCAGCTCATCTGTGAGTCCCTCTGCCTGGATGCAGGAGCAATGCCCTTGCCCCCATACCCTATGGTCGGAAGATGAATCTGGAGGCTGGACACCAGTTCCAACTGGTGGAACCACCTGGTGATGGAGCAGTGGGACGACCAGCAGTGGCGCAACAACTTCCACATGCAGAAGGCCACGTTCTTGGAGGTGTATGCCTGGCTCGCCCCTGCCCTCCAGAGACGTGACACCCACCTATGGCCCACCATCCCCCTCAAGAAGCGAGTCTCAATTGCCGTATGGAAGCTCGCCACCCCCGACAGCTACCAGTCGGTGGGTCACCAGTTCGGCATGGGGAAGTCCACCGTTGGGGTCCTCTTTATGGAGGTAAGGCACTCTCGGGGTGCACTCCGTGCCTGGGGGAGGGTCCTGGAAAAGGAGGACCTTTGGGAAAAGGAGGGGGGGTGAAGAGGGGGTGGGAGCAAGGGCCATCCCTGGGGGGGATTATGCCATCCCGCCCTCACACAGCCCTGCTGCTGGATGGGCAGCCTCATATGGGGTGGCTGCTGGGGTGTTTGGGGGCTCAGGCACTCCCTCTCATTCTCTGTTTTGTGTGTTTCTATGTCTCCATCTGCAGGTGGTGAGGATCATCAACTCCATCCTACTGTGCAGGGTCATCCTCCTCGGAAACCTGGACCCAATCATGGCCGGATTTGCTGCCCTTGGCTTCCCAAACTGTGGAGGAGCAATCGATGGGACCAACATCCCGATCCGTGCACCACAGCATCGAGCGGCCCTGTTTATAAATAGAAAGAGCTACTTTTCTATGATGCTGCAAGGCCCTGGTCGACTAGCGGGGACAGTTTTCAGACATTTTTGTAGGGTGGTTGGGCCAGGCTCATGATGCCTGCATATTTAGGAATTCTAGCCTGTACTGCAAGCTGGAGGCTGGAACATTCTTCCTGAAGCAGGACTTTCGTCCAGATGCCACTCTGTATCATTGATGATGCAGCCTACCCACTCATGCCATGGCTCATGAAGCCTTACACTGGCCACCTAGACCCTAGCAGGGAACAATTCAACGTGCACCTGAACCGGGCCTGCATGCAGGTGCAATGCGCCTTCGGGTGCCTCAAGGCCAGGTTCAGTTGCCTTCTGACACACCTCGACGTGGGGGAGTCTCCCCGAGGTGGTCTCTACATGTTGAGTGCTCCACAACCAGGGTGGAGGACAAAGGCAGGTCATGAGGGAAGGGTTTTGAACAGCCACAGACAGCTGCCATCTGACAGGCCCATCAGTTGGATATGCACATCTGGGAGGCCCGGAGGGAGAGGTTCTCTGAAGGAGCCCAGTAATTCTCCCCAGGGCCTCCCCAATGGGGGCTTGTGACTTGGCACCCTTATATCTTTCCCACCACAACCCCTCCTTTCCCCCCTTCCCTGTGCAATTAATAAAGACACCAGTTTTGGTTTCAACAAAAACTTTGTATTTTGTTTTTTATAATCAAAGTAACAGGGGTGGAGGGAGCTGAGAACCTGGAGGGCAGAGGGAGAAGGGGACTCAGGGCTGGGAGTGGGGCGTGGAACTCCTCCAAGTGTTGCCTCAGGTCAGGGGATGAACTTGGGGTAGGGTGGTGCCTGGGACAACAGGGGGATGGGCGGGAGGGGAGGCTACAGTGGGGTCATAGATGGCAGGGAGATCAGGGGTGGGGGGAGCAGGAGAGGGGAGAGCGGGAGTGGAGACAGGACCCGGGTATGGCATCACTTCCCAGATGGTGGCACACATGTTTTTGCCCTGCCGCACAAGCTGGTCCCACATGAGATTGTGCCACTCCATGTCATCGTGGACCTTTTGGGCCAGGGTCTGCTGCATGTCAGGCAGGACTGCTATGTGCTCTCGCATGAAGTCCTGGTGGACCCTACATCACTTGCGGCTCCCTCGGCTTCAGTCGGCTGCCTGGGCTGGTGCATATCGTCCCTCAGCAATGGCTAGTCCAGCTGTGGAGGAGAAGAGGGAGAGGCGGTCAGTCATCCATGCAGACACTGTCCCTTAGGGCATGCCCTCCTCTGTGATCAGTGAGCAACTGTCCTTGGAACAGGGGACAGTGATGTCCTGAAAGCAAGGCCACATGTGGCCTGCACAGGGGCCCCGAGGTGCCATGGGGACCATTCTGCCCACTCCCTCCCCCCCCCCATGGACAAGTAAGCCAGGGAAGTGGGATCCCATGTGTGGGATCCCCCCAAACACACCCACACTTGCACGTGGCAGAGCTGTCTGTGGGAGTGCATGGTGCCTCACGTGTGCTATGTGCGACACTCCTCGGTCTGTGTGGGGTCGTGCATGTGCCCTTGTGCCCAGCCTGCTTCCAGCAGTGGCTGGTGGGGGGAAAACATCCCTCCCAGGGGTTGGATGTGTGTGGGGCCTCCCCCCAGGCTGTGAGCAGCAGCCTGTGTGTGTGCCGGGGCTGGCTCTTGAGACCACGTGGTGCACACTGCCACTAAACGTACTTGCACGTGCACGGTCAGCTGCACACTGTCCAGCCCGAGCATGTTGAGCGACGATCGTGCCCCATCCCATGTGCTCCCACCTCCCCCACCCTGTGTATGTGACAATCTGACAGCACTCACTTGATGATACCTCCCCGGCATCAGATGATACCTGGGAGATGTCCAAGGCCTGGGGTACTGGCTCCATGTTGAGGGTGACGATGCTGCTGATTCCTCCTCCTGCAGCTGATGTCTGTCGTCATCCTCATCCTCCTCCTCCAGGAGCTCCGGCCAGGTGACCACAGGTGTCTCCAAGCCCGAGTCCACGAGTACGTGTGGGGAAAGGGCTTGCCCACCACCCAATATCTGGTGGAAGTCTTGGTAGCATGGGCAGGAGTGTGGTCCTGCCCCGGAGTGAGAGCAGTGCTCCCTGGCCCGGGCGTACCCTTGCCAGAGCTCCTTGACCTTGCTACAGATTTGGTCGAGGGCGTGGGAGTGGTGTCCCCTGTGGGCCAGACCTTCGGCCATGCACCCATAAATGTCTGCGTTGCAGCACTTGGAGCTGAGATCCTTCAGGGCCTTCTCTTCTCCCCCACAGCTCCAGGAGGGACAGGATCTCTGGCCTGGTCCAGGAAGGCGCCTGGCGTTTGGTGCCCCTGGGTGGGTCCTGGGACCCCTGGCACTGCTCCCTGTGTGGGCCAGGGAGTTTCAGGAGGTTTGTGGCTCTGCCATCTGTCAGCAGGCCTGTGGGAGTCAGAGCCGCATAGTCAAGGTCCTGCTGCAAGCCTGGTTTCTTTCTACAAGGCTTGTCCTGGGTGCCTGAAGCTTTAAGAGCTGCCAGGATACAGAAACTATAGAGCTGTGATTACTGTGGACAGAATGTCCACCAGAGCACCTGTGCTTTTTCCTGGAGGCCTCTTTTTTTGAAAGAACTCCCTCTTTCGCATCTACACACGCCTTTTTTCGAAAGCACTCTTTCAGAAAAGGCGTTCTTCCTCGTAGAATGAGGTTTATCGAGGTCAGAAAAATCCTGCATTCTTTCAATTTTCTATCGAAAGAACATGATTGCAGTGTGGGATATAGGTGAAGTTTTTCAGAAAAATGGCTGTTTTTCTGAAAGAACTCTGTAGTCTAGACACACCCTTGGGCTGCGTCTAGACTGGCATGATTTCGCGCAAATACTTTTAAAAAAAGTTTTTCCGTTAAAAGTATTTGCTCAAGAGAGTGTCTATACTGGCATGTGCCTTTGCGCAAAAGATTTACTTTTGCGCAAAAGCATCCGTGCCCAGCATAGATGCTCTCTTGCGCAAGAAAGCTCCAATGGCCATTTTAGCCATCGGGCTTTCTTGTGCAAGAAATTCACGTTCCTGTCTACACTGGCAAGTATTCTTGCGCAAGAGGGTTTATGCCTGAGCGGGAGCATCAAAGTATTTGCGCAAGAAGCACTGATTTTGTACATTACAACGTCAGTGCTCTTGCGCAAATTCTCGCGGCCAGTGTAGACAGGCGGCAAGTTTTTGCGCAAAAGCAACTGCTTTTGTGCAAAATCTTGCCAGTCTAGACGCACCCTTGGTGAGTTATTGCAGTACTCAAATCATGATTTGAACACTTTAAGTTACAGAGAATCAATAATTTACTCTATGAGCAGCATTTGACCATTGCTGGAGAGGGAGGCAAAAAAAAAAAACCCACCACAGGACCTCTATCAATCTGACCTCAGGAAAAACTCCTTCCCAACCATGGTTTAAGAAACACTGCAATATATCTTTTTTGAGATGAGGCAACCACATCTATACGCAATATTCAAGATGTGGGCGTACCATGGTTTTATATAGAGGCAATAAGATAGACTCATAGAATCACAGAACCATAGAGCTGGAAGAGACCTCAGAAGGCCATCAAGTCCAGCCCCCTGCCCAAAGCAGGACCAATCCCAATTAAATCAACCCAGCCAGGGCTTTGTCAAGCCAAGACTTAAACACCTCTAGGGATGGAGACTCCACTACTTCCCTAGGTAACCCCATTCCAGTGCTTCACCACCCTCCCAGTGAAATAGTTTTTCCTAATATCCAACCTGGACCTCTCCCACCACAACTTGATATTTTCTGTCTTATTTATCCCTTTTTTAATTACTCCTATAATTAGATTTGCTTTTTGGACTGCCATTGCACATGAGTGGAGGTTTTCAGAGTACTATCCACAATGACTCCAAGATCTCGCTCTTTAGTAGTTGTAGCCAAATTAGTCCCCATCATATTATATGTATAGTTGGGATTATTTTTTATAATGTGCATTACTTTACATTTATCAACATGAAATTTCATTAGCCATTTTGTTGCTCAACCATTTAGTTTGGTGAGATCTTTTTGAAGCTCTTCACAGTCTGCTTTGGTCTTAACTATCTTGAGTAGTTTGGTATTATCTGCAAATTTTGCCACCTCACTGTTTACCCCTTCCTCTAGATCATTTATAAATAAGTTGAATAGGATGGGTCCCAGGACTGACCCTTGGGAGACCCCACTAGTTACCTCTCCACTCAGAAAACTTATCATTTATTCCTACCCTTTTGTTTCCTGTCTTTTAACCAGTTATCAATCCACGAAAGGACTTTCCCTCTTATCCCATGACAACTTACTTTACTTAAGAGCCTTTAGTAAGGGACCTTGTTAAGGACGTTCTGGAAATCTAAGTATACTGTAGCTACTGGATCCCCCTTGTCCACATGTTTGTTGGCCCCCTCAAAGAATTCTAGCAGATTAGTAAGGCATGATTTCTCTTTACGGAAACCATGTTGACTTTCCCCCAACAAATTATATTCATCCATGCGTCTGACAATTTTATTCTTTACTATAGTTTCAACTAAGTTGCCAGGTACTGGCATTAGACTTACCAGTCTGTAATTGCCAGGATCACCTCTAGAGCCCTTTTTAAATATTGGCGTCACATTAGCTATCTTCCAATCGTTAGGTATGGAAGCTGATTTAAAGGATAGGTTACAAACCACAGTTAATAGTTCCACAATTTCCCATTTGAGTTCTTTCAGAACTCTTGAGTGAATGCCATCTGGTCCCAGTGACTGTTACTGTTACGTTTATCAATTTGTTCCAAAACCTCCTCTAATGACACCTCAATCCAGGACAATTCCTCAGATTTGTCACCTAAAATGAATGGCTCAGGTTTGGGAATCTCCCCAATATCCTCAGCCGGGAAGACTGAAGCAAAGAATTCATTTAGCTTCTCCGCTATTACTTTAGCATTTTGAGTGCTCCTTTAGCATCTCAATCGTCCAAGGGCTCCACTAGTTGTTTAGCCAACTTCCTGCTTTTGATATACTTAAAAAACTTTTTACTATTACTTTTTGAGTTTTTGGCTAGCTGTTCTTCAAACTCCCTTTCGGCTTTTCTTATTATATTTTTACACTTAATTTGACAAAGTTTATGGCCCTTTCCATTTTCCTCACTAGTATTTGACTTCCACTTTTTAAAAGTTATCTTTTTATCTGACACTGCTTCTTTTACCTGCATGTTAAGCCACAGTGGCAATTTTTTGTTTCTCTTGCTGTGTTTTGTTAATTTGGGGTATACATTTAAGTTGGGTCTCTACTATGGTGTCTTTGAAAAGTTTCCATGCAGCTTGCAGAGATTTTACCTTTCTCACTGTACCTTTTAATTTCTGTTTAACTAACTTCCTCATTTTTGTGTAGTTCCCCTTTCTAAAATTAAATGCCACAGTGTTGGGCTGCTGAGGTGTTTTTTCCACCACAGTGATGTTAAATTTTATTACAACATGGTCACTGTTTCCAAGCGGTCCAATTATATTTACTTCTTGAACCAGATCCTGCGCTCTACTTAGGACTAAATAGCCTCTCCCCTTGTGGGTTCCAGAACCAGCTGCTCCAAGAAGCAGTCATTTAAGGTATCAAGAAATTTTATCTCTGCATCCAGTGCTGAGGTGATGTGTACCCAGTCAGTATACGGATAGTTGAAATCCCCCATTATTATCAAGTGTTTTAATTTGATAGCCTCTATAATCTCCCTTAGAATTTCATTTTCACTATCACTGTCCTGATCAGGTAGTTGATAATATATCCCTATTGCTATATCTAATATATAAAGGAGAATGTTTGTATGTTTGTGCGCTAATAACTTGCGCACTATAAGAGCTACCGCAACCAAACTTTGCATGGGGTAATCTTTCCTCCAGGAGAAGGTTTTAAGGTACTTTTGGCAGTGCAGGGAGAAGCAGCTTCCTGGGGGAGGCTGCGGGGACAATAACTCACTAAGGCCAGCAGTGGAGGTGCGAGGGGAGGGGCAGCGCTCCGAGCGGCAGCTGCCCCACTCTCCTCTACCAGGCCGTTCCACTGCACAGGCACCTCCAGGGCGGGGGAGCCCCCCTCCCTCCTGCCCGTGATGTCACTCCGCCCGGGCCTCTCCCCTCTGGCGCCGGCCGAGGGTTGTCAAGCGGCAGGCTGGAGCTCGCGGCCGCCACTGGGGGGGGGTTGTGGGTGCAGCAGGGCAAGCCCAGCGGGGAGGCGGAGGCGGCAGCAGCGGTGCTGGGAGCGGCCCAGGGTCTGGCGCAGCTTCCTGCTCGGCGCGGCCCACGGAACAGGGGAGCCCCCGGCATGGCCCCATGGTGCGGCAAGTAGCGGGCCGAAAGTTTCGGGGCGGGCGGTGGGGTCGTTGTCCCCCATGGCACCTGCAACCCCGGGCGTGAGCTGGGCTGCCCCGCCCACCCTAGGTCCCATGCTCGCCCCTTCCCACCCACCCCTCCCAACTATGGGATCATTTCCTTCTGCTCCAGTTGAATGTTCTCCTTCCCTGAGCCTTTCATCCTCCCTAACAGCACAGGAGCTGTCTGACCGGAGGTAGGACAGTTCTACAGTGTCCCAGAAAGCCTCATCTATGTACCTCTCAGCCTCTCTTAGCTCCTCCAATTCAGCCACCCTGGCCTCCAAAGCCCATAAGCGGTCTCTGAGGGCCAGGAGCTCCTTGCACCGAATGCACACATATGCCATTCACCCACAGGGCAGGCAATCATACATGCTACATCGAGTGCAATAAACAGGATAGCCCCCATGCTGCTGCTGGGCTTCTGCTTGCATTCTCTCCTATAGCTACTTAGGTTATTGATAGGGTTTTTATTTAAATCATGAAGTTTTGTTTCTAGTTTAGTTTAAAAGATTTAAAGAAGGGCATGTACCTAACCCCCTTCCAACTCCCCTTCAAAACTCCCTCTCGAAATTCCCTGTTAGCTGCCCCTGCTCGCAAAACTCCCTTGTTGCTTATTAATGAGCTTTATAAAGCCCTGGCCTTCCTGATAGCGCCGCCCCTTGGCTAAGGCTTGACCAATGAACAGATGCATAAATGCTTTATATTTTAGTCTCCATCACAACTTTCATTTTGCAGGGCATGCAATGTCCCAAGGATTTGTTTGCATGCTGCAGAATGCATGTTAATACATTTTCCACTTCTTGAGAATAATCTTGCAATTGTGTTGTCTGGTGAATTGCAAAGTTATATTGCTGTTAAAAATATCAAAGTAATTGGGACAGTTGCCATTGTGTCTGTGTGGCTGTGAGAGAGAGAAGGTGTATTTCCTGTTGTTTGCACACATTGATTTTTCATTTATTTCTCAGTTTATGTCCAGAAGGTAATGAGATTCCCAATAAGCTAAAACACAGTATTTTACTTCTACAGTAAACTTCCAATAATCCGGCACCTTTGGAACCCAGGGGGTGCCAGATTATCGGATATGCCGGAGTATCAGGAGGTACTCCGGAAGGGGGGCTGTGAGGCGTCTGGGGGTGGGGGTTGGTGGGGAACGGCGCGGCATGGGGCGAACCCTCCGCCGTTATGCAGGGAGGCTGGGGAAGCCCCGCACAGCCGCCGGCGACAGGCCAGCTGGGGCTACAAGCGGCAGCGGCGACTTGAGGAAGCGGCAGGGCAGAGCAGCTGGGGTGCTGCTGGGTTGGTCCCGCAGCGCTGCCCCTCACCTGAGCGGCACTGTGGGACTAACCCAGCAGCACCCCAGCTGCTCTGCCCGTGGCTTCCCCAAGTCTGCCGCTTGTCAGTTTCAGCAGCGGCGGACTTGGGGAAGCCGTGGGGCAGAGCAGCTGGGGTGCTGCCGGGTTGGTCCTGCAGCGCCACCCCTTACCCCCCTGCTCCACGCCCGGCAGCATCCCAGCTGCTCTGCTACACAGCTTCACCAAGTCCTCTGCTCGTCAGTTTCAGCAGCGGCAGCAGCGCGGAGCAGAGCAGCTGGGGTGCTGCCGGGCACCAAGAAGGGGGGTGAGGGGCGGCACTGCAGGACCAACCCAGCAGCACCCCAGCTGCTTTGCTCTGCGCCTCTTCCCCAAGTCCGCCACTGGTCAGTTTCAGCAGCGGCAGCAGCGGACTTGGGGAAGCAGCACGGAGCAGCTCCAATTGTCCGGCTGGCTGGAGCACTTCTGGGTTCCAGTTGGTGCTGGACTATCAGGAGTGCCAGACCACTGGATGCCAGACAATTGGAGTTTTACTCGCCACAGGTGAGTAGATTGCCCTAATTGTCGAGCCCTGCTTATATCTAAGGGTGCAGCTACACAGCA
Organism: Pelochelys cantorii; assembly: GCA_032595735.1. NCBI lineage: Eukaryota > Metazoa > Chordata > Testudines > Trionychidae > Pelochelys > Pelochelys cantorii. The sequence goes on from CM064340.1 coordinate 29,659,185, forward strand.
CCCTAAACTCTAAAAAAGATACGCAATTTGCACTACGCAAATTGCATATCTTATCTTGAATCTATTTTGAAATAGCTTATTTTGAAATTTGGCACATCTACACAGTGTCAAATTTCAAAATAACATGCTATTTCGAGCCATCCCTTATCCCTCGTGTAACATGTAGACATGCGGTACCTATTTTGGGATACCAGAGGTATCTTGAAATAGCCGTGCAGTATAGACATACCCTAAGATTAACACCAAAGTGTTCAGCAAAGAATGAATTACAGTTTATTTTAATAGTTTACTGAGCAATAATCATCTGAGCCCTGATTCTCCAGTGTGTTAAATTTTCTTTGTGCTGTTCCCTTGGTGCAAATATAATCTCTTACTCTGGTAAATTAAACCCTTGAAGATTCCTATTTTATAATGGGATCCTCATAGGGATTAAAGCTTCCATACCAGTATCTGTGCTATCTCATCCCAGTTCCTGGAAGTAGGAGTTATGGTCAGGAGAATGGAGAATGTCGGAATATCTATACAGCCATTTGGTCGGTGGCTGTTAGAACTGTTTCTGGCCATAATTAAAGGTATTATAATGCTGAGAACATTTTCGGTGGTATTTCATGTACCATGTGGAATCAGAATCTTCTTTTGCTGCAAACTGTTTTACCTTCAGCTCATAAGGTTTTTGTAAGAGGCAAAGACTGGCAGTGGAACATTCTCCTTCAAAGTTGAATGCCTCTTGTAAAAACCATATACCTCTTCCAGTGGCTGAGGTTAAATTCTCACTGTGAACTTGTTCTTTAAGATTAAGCTGAGAGCCAATTAGATGTCAAAGGAGTCCTTACATTTATTTAAGATAATTAAATTGTTTTCAGACCTGTGGATAAGGGCAAAAATCCATTTCACTGGATGGTTAATGAGGACATTTCACCATCCAAATGTTTTTGTCAATGGAGTCACTGTAGTACTTACATGTTACTCAGTCATGAACATGAAAGTTTTAGAATTCAAAAGACATGAGGAAATTCAGTTGCAGCTTTGTATAACAAAGAATAGCTCAAGGAAATTTCTTCTATTAATTTTTTTAAAGATATGTTTGAGATTTTCTTTTCTGCTATTTAAAATATGCAGAATTGTAATGGTTAATTATCAAAATGTAGTATTAGTTGTGATGTTGTCCACCATCACAGCTAATGTAATGAACAAAGTTATTGTATCTTTTTATCAAGTCAGTGTTCTACAGTGTTCTACACTGACTTGATAAAAAGATACAATAACTTTGTTCATTACATTAGCTGTGATGGTGGACTACATCACAACTAATACTACATTTTGATAATTAACCATTACAATTCTGCATATTTTAAAATAAGAATTTGAATATGTAGTTTTAGATATTTTCAACTAATAGAAATAAAATTAATGTGCTTTCTCTTCATAACTTTTGATTTCATATATACAGATTTTGAGTTTGTAAATGTTTTATTGATGAACATGAGTTCATTTTTGCTACTGTCCTTTCTAAGGTGCAATAAATTGTGTTTTTAAAAGTGAGTCCACCAGAGTCCAATCAAATGAAATCAGTTTGAATTTCAAAAGACATTTTTTAAATTAATATTTTATCTATTGCATTATTTTATAACTTTGAAGGAATATGTGTATAATGTAAAATGTATGTGGTAGCTATATAGTATGCTGTCAATGTGACAGTGAAAGGATGTGGGTGGTCATACCCATTTGAAGTAGGAGTAATGCCCAATGGTTAGAGTGAGAGTCAGTAGTCAGGAATTGGTGCCAAGGGTTAGGACCAGGTTACTTGGAGTGCAACAAAGTTGGATCCAAAGCTGGAGCAGGAACTATTGCAATGATGGGCAAATGCTTTGAACAGCTGCTCAACTGTTGCTGCAGCTAGACATAAGAGTCAGTTCACTGACTCCTTTAATGAATCTGACTGGGTAGCCCATCAGGCAGCCGACGACAAGCCAGATGCACTTGTAAATTACCCAGAGACTATTTCTAGCCCAGACCCTGATTCCTGATATAAAACCATATGACAAACGTCCTTTATCATAGACCTTTGATCACCTCCCTTCTACTATGTTTAATTAATCTATTTTCTCAGGGACTACTTCTAATATTTCAGTTCTCTCAACAACTGATACTTTACAGCTGTTATTTTATTTAAAATCTGAGAAATGTATTCTTCCTTCTTCCACATTTGGAAAGTCCCCCAAAATTCATTGGCCTGGTGTCTAGGATGGTTAATATTCAGAACTGAGTATAGATTCATAGTGTTCAATAGTTTCCAAGATGGGAAGGGACCACTGTAATTATCTAATCTCACCTCCTGTATAGCACAATCCATATAATTTCCCCAAAATAATTCTTAGATCATGCGCACACACACACATACACGCATTTTTATGTAAATTTTAGAGGTTTCTAAATTACTGAACTCATAACCTCAGGAAATAAAAATACCTTTATATCATGTCACATAATACTGTATTCATTCTGTATTTTTCTCTCTGTGTCTCTGTATATTATATAAATATCTAACGTACATGCATACACACAGAAGGCTATCTGAGGGTTAATTAATGGAGAACTTTATTAGAATTTCCCAGAAATATTGGACACATAATATGAGAGCTGAGTCCAATATTGGCTATTGAGTACTCTTTATAGTGCTGAAACAAACAGGTATATCAGTCAAAGATTAATTTAAAGTTTTAATTAGCAGTAGAACTATGACCTGTCTGCAAAGAGATTTCAAAGCCTAGCATAAAAACTCATAGAATCATAGAACCATAGAGCTGGAAGAGACCTCAGAAGGTCATCAAGTCCAGCCCCCTGCTCTAGGCAGGAACAATCCCAAATAGATCAACACAGTCAGGGCTTTGTCAAGCCGAGACTTAAACACCTCTAGGGATGGAGACTCCACTACTTCCCTGGATAACCCATTCCAGTGCTTCACCACTCTCCTAGTGAAATAGTTTTTCCTAATATCCAACCTGGACCTCTCCCACCACAACTTGAGACCATTGCTCCTTGTTCTGCCATCTGTCACTACTGAGAACAGCCTTCCTCCATCCTCATTGGAACCTCCCTTCAGGAAGTTGAAGGCTGCTATCAAATCCCCCCATCACTCTTCGCTTCTGCAGACTAAACAGACTCAACTCCCTCAGCCTCTCCTCATAGGTCATATGCTCCAGCCCCCTAATCATTTTGGTTGCCCTCCGCTGGACCCTCTCCAATGCATCCACATCCTTTTTGTAGTGGGGGGCCCAGAACTGGAGACAGTACTCCAGATGTGGCCTCACCAGAGCCGAATAAAGGGGAATAATCACTTCTCTGGATCTGCTGGCAATGCTCCTCCTAATGCACTCTAATATGCTATTAGCCTTCTTGGCTACAAGGGCACACTGTTGACTCATATCCAGCTTCTCATCCACTGTATCCTCCAGGTCCTTTTCTGCAGAACTACTACTTAGCTGGTTGGTCCCCAGCCTGTAACAATGCTTGGGATTCTTCCGTCCCAAGTGCAGCACTCTGCACTTGTCCTTGTTGAACTTCATCAGATTTCTTGTGGCCCAATCCTCCAATTTGTCTAAGTCACTCTGGACTCTATCCCTGCTCTCAAGCGTATCTACCTCTCCCCCTAGCTTAGTGTCATCTGCAAACTTGCTGAGGGTGCAATCCATCCCCTCATCCAGGTCATTAATAAAGATATTGAACAAAACCAGTCCTAGAACTGAACCTTGGGGCACTCCGCTAGAAACTGACCGCCATCCTGACATCGAGCCGTTGATCACTACTCACTGGGCCCGGCCTTCTAGCCAGCTTTCTATCCATCTTACCGTCCATTTATCCGCTCTATATTCCCTTAACTTGCTGGTAAGAATATTGTGGGAGACCTTATCAAAAGCTTTGCTAAAGTCAAGGTATATCACATCCACTGACTTTCCCATGTCCACAGAGTCAGTTACCTCATCATAGAAGCTAATCAGATTGGTCAGGCATGACTTGCCCTTTGTGAATCCATACTGACTATTCCTGATCACTTTCCTCTCTTCCAAGTGCCTCAAAATGGATTTCTTAAGGATCCCTTCCATGATTTTTCCAGGAACCGACGTAAGACTGACTGGCCTATAGTTCCCTGGATCGTCCTTCTTCCCTTTTTTGAAGATGGGCACTACATTTGCCTTTTTCCAATCATCCGGGATCTCTCCCCATCTCCATGACTTTTCAAAGATAATGGCCAAAGGCTCCTCAATGACATTTGCCAACTTCCTCAGTACCCTCAGATGCATTAAGTCCGGACCCATGGATTTGTGTACGTTTAGCTTTTCTAAATAGTTCCTAACCTGTTCTTTACCCACCAAGGGCGGTCCATCTTCATCCCATCTTCTGTCAGTTAGCGCATTAGTCCGGGAGCCGACCTTGTCCGTGAATACAGAGGCAAAGAAAGCATTGAGTGCTTCACCTTTCACCACATCATCTGTTAACTCCTTCATCCAGTACGGGCTCCACACCCTCTCTGATCACCTTCTTCTTGTTAACATGCCTGTAGAAACCTTTCTTGTTATCCTTCACATCCTTTGCCAGTCGCAATTCCAATTGCGCTTTCGCCTTCCTGATACCCCCCCGGCATTCTTGAGCTATACATTTAAACCCCTCCCTGGTCATTTGTCCAAGTTTCCACTTTTTGTAAGCTTCCTTTTTGTGCTTAAATTCACCAAGGCTTTCCCCTGTAAGCCAATCCGGTCTCCTACCATGTTTGCCTCTCTTGCTACGCATCGGGATGGTTTCTTTCTGTGCCTTCAGTAAGACTTTTTTAAAATACTGCCAGCTATCCTGGACTCCTTTCCCCTTCATGTTATCATCCCAGGGGATTCTGCCCATCATGTTTCAAAAACCTGTATTTTGACACTTCAATAAAAAAACAGTTGCTGGAAATATCAACTGTGAAATTACATCTATAAGCAGTAAATTATCAATCCCACATTATAGACCAATTTTGGAATAGCTTATCAAAGTCAATAACTGTTCTATTTGAGTGAGAGTTTGTGGTGGTTAGATCTAATGAAGGCTGTTGATAGACACATAATTTCTTGCTTCATCAGAGCGTGTAACTGAAGTGAAGACTGACATCTTCGTCACCAGCTTTGGGCCTGTTTCCGACCATGATATGGTAAGTGACATTCTATATGTTATAGCAATAATCTTTAGAGGGGATCTGCAATAACCTTATACCTAACTCATCTTTATATATATTTTGGTTTCAAAATCATGTCAGCTTTTATACTTATCCATTACTATTAACTATGGCCCTTAAATTAGCAGCCTCTGTGAGTTTAATTCTGGGTTATAACTGATATACATGCATCATAGTATACAATTCTTCTCATACTTAATCATTTTGAATAGATTAGTATCCTTGAGAAAATGATCACTCAGTCCAAACGGGAACACCGCTGATCCAATTTTCAGAAAAGAATATTACTTAAAAAAACACTTAAGCCTACAGCATGAGGCTGAGAATGTAGAACCCATGTTTTAAAATTAAATGCGGCTGATCAGTTAGAAGTGAATTTCCTAGATATTGGCTTGTCAAAAAAGATTAATGATGAGAATCTGAATCATTCCATCATGGTGTAGAAATCAAACCCTAATTGCTGCATAATTACCAGGGATTCATATGTTTAGAGACCTCTAGCAAAGCCGCTGTAGGTATTGGCCTTAAGCTTTCGAAGATGGCTGCCTGGCACATTCTGAAAATTGGGATCCTTTAAAATGTCTCAAGTTCAGCACCCCAAATCACTAGCCACTTTTGAAAATCTTGGCTTCTTTTTGCAGCTTGGTTTAGATGTTCACAGGAAGCAAATATTAAGCGATATTGTGCATGGTTGAATCAAAAATAATTTTAATATTTGAACTAATAAATGAACACATTTTCCCCATCTATTTGCTTAGATGGACTCTTGTCTGAACATGGATAGCCAGTTTCATTGTGGAATTCCACCAGTGCATGCTAACCTGTGAGCAATGCACGGGGGGGGCTTTCCCATGGCATAGACTTAAGTTCAAGACAGTATGTAGGTTTACTGGTGTATATAGGACTATGCCAAGGCTGAACTTTCTATCTTAGTTAGATTTTGTTGGTTCAGGTGATTTCATTATTGAATACAAGTTGAATCTGATTTGACACTACTGATACATGTCTATCTTTATGTGACACTTGACATTTGGGCAGAAATATAATTCTAGAAAATAAGGTCATCAATTTCAAAATTAAGCATAGGTGTATAGTAAAACAAATAATTAATATAACAACAGCAGTATATCTGAATTTATGTAAGAAAAGGGACCATTAGGTATAAAAAGATAGGATGGTTCCTAAAAGTTTTATTTTATTTTAAATGCTTTTAACTTTCTGAACACTAATCTTGAGCAAAGACATGCACTACTGAGATCTGTTAATAAAATGAAATTTTATTCTTCCTATATGCTATATATTTTTATAGCAACTAGCACAATGGGGTCTTTGGGTGTTCCTAAAAAATAAGTAAAATAATAACAGTACAAACAAACAAACAAATGATAATAAATAATAGGCAATAGATAGGGTTAGGCAAACACAGAAAGGGTTAAATTTATTTTTTCCAGGCCTTACAAACCTCCCCCAAAGCAATAATATTTAACAATTGTATGATTTCTTGTGTGGATATAGAGGTTAATTTATTTTTCTCTCGTTACATTCCCATTAATGAATATGTGACCAATCCTAGATGTAAATGGTGTAGTCAGATCCTTGTCTGGCTTGTATAACTGCATATTTTCCAGAATTAAAGCGAGGATATTGTGTAACTGAATATTTTCCTGCTCTGTTAAGTAATGTCCCAGACACAAGAGCCACACTCAGTCTAGTCAGAAGATCTGACCATTTAATGTTAAAACTGGCTTTCTGATAGCTTTCATTTTAGCAGAAATATTGCTTGGGCAATGGTGGATAGCTCACTGTAATGAAATGTGAGCAAAGTCAAAACATATTCCTTTTTAAATTTCAGTAAGGCTATGTCTATTCTGATGTCCCTGTAAACCTCATTGCACAAGGGATAAGGGACATTTTAGAATAGCACCTTATTTTGAAATTTGGCACTGTGTAGATAGCTTATTTTGCAATTTGGTGCTATTTCAAAATAACAGTGAAATAAGCTATGCAATTTGCGTAGCACAAATTGTATAGCTTATTTCGAGGTAAGGGTGCAGTGTAGATGCACCCTGAATGCTCTGGGAAACAGTTTTCTGGGATAGAGGGTAGTCAGGAAATGCAGAAGTCTTGTTAAGGCCCATAAACATTTTCTCTCTGCTTTCCTTCCTCTGTCATCTAATCATTTGGTCACATACCTGATCTCTCAATTTTAGGTCCCCCTACACTAATCTACAGTGACTGACTGAGCTCCTTAGTGTCTTCCTTCCAAACTTTCACATCATCCCACTCTCTCCCCTTTCTGTAGTATCAGATATGGGTGAACAATTCCTTCTATGCTGCAAGGCTGTCATTTCCTGTGCTTATCTTTCACTATAGAATCATAGAATAGAATCATAGAATCACAGAGCTGGACGAGAACTCAGGAGGTCATCAAGTCCAGCCCCCTGCCCAAGGCAGGACCAATCCCAAGTAAATCAACCCAGACAGGGCTTTGTCAAGCTGAGACTTAAAAACCTCTAAGGATGGAGATTCCACCACCTCCCTAAGTAACCCATTCAAGTGCTTCACCACTCTCCTAGTGAAATAGTTTTTCCTAATATCCAACCTAGGCCTCTCCCACTGTAACTTGAGACCATTGCTCCTTGTTCTGCCATCCGTCACTACTGTGAACAGCCTTTCTCCATCCTCTTTGGAAAGTTGAAGGCTGCTATCAAATCCCCCCTCACTCTTCTCTTCTGCACACTAAACAGACTCAACTCCCTCAGCCTCTCCTCATAGGTCATATGCTCCAGCCCACTAATCATTTTGGTTCCCCTCCACTGGACCCTCTCCAATGCATCCACATCATTTCTTTAGTGGGGTGCCCAGAACTGGACACAATACTCCAGAGGTGGCCTCACCACAGCTGAATAAAGGCGAATAATCACTTCTCTGGATCTGCTGTCAATGCTCCTCCTAATGCACCCTAATATGCCATTAGCGGGCACACTGTTGCCTCGTATCCAGCTTTTCATCCACTGTAATTCACAGATCCTTTTCTGCAGAACTGCTTCTTAGCCATTCAGTCCCCAGCCTGTAACAATGCTTGGGATTCTTCTGTCCCAAGTGCAGGACTCTACACTTGTCCTTGTTTAACCTCATCAGATTTCTTTTGGCCCAATCCTCTAATCTGTCCAGGTCACTCTGGACCCTATCCCTGCCCTCCAGTGTATCTACTTCTCCCCCTAGCTTAGTGTTATCTGCGAACTTGCTGAGGGTGCAATCCATCCCTTCGTCCAGGTCATTAATAAAGATGTTGAACAAAACCTGTCCTAGAACAGATCCTTGGGGCACTCCGCTAGAAACCGACCGGCAACCTGACATCGAGCTATTGATCACTACCCATTGGGCCCGATAGTCTAGCCAGCTTTCTATCCATCTTACCGTCCATTTATCCACTCTACATTCCCTTAACTTGCTGGCAAGAATATTGTGGGAGACCATATCAGAATCTTTGCTAAAGTCGAGGTATATCACATCCATTGACTTCCTCATGCCCACAGTGCCACTTACCTCATCATAGAAGCTAATCAGATTGGTCAGGCATGACTTGCCCTTTGTGAATCCATGCTGACTATTCCTGATCACTTTCCCCTCTTCCAAGTGCTTCAAAATGAATTCCTTGAAGATCCCCTCCATGATTTTTCCAGGGACTGAGGTAAGACTAACTGATCTGTAGTTCCCTGGATCATCCTTCTTCCCTTTTTTAAAGATGGGCACTACATTTGCCTTTTTCCAATCATCCGGGACCTCTCCTGATCTCCACAAGTTTTCAAAGATAATGGCCAAAGTCTCCACAGTGATATTTGCCAACTCCCTCAGTACCCTAGGATGCATTAAATCCGGGCCCATGGATTTGTGTATGTTTAGCTTTTCTAAATAGTTACTAACTTGTTCTTTCCCCTCCTTCCCATACTGCGTTGCCTAGTGCATTTGTCTGGGAGCTGACCTTTTCCGTGAAGACAGAAGCAAAGAAAGCATTGAGTACTTCAGCTTTTCCCACATCATCTGTCACTAGGTTACCTCTCTCATCCAGTAAGGGCCCCACACCCTCTCTGATGACCCTCTTATTGCTAACATGCCTGTAGAAACTTTTCTTGTTATCCTTCACATCCCTTGCTAGCTGCAATTCCAATTGCGCTTTCGCCTTCCTGATAACTCCCCTGCATTCTCAAGCAATATATTTATACTCCTGTGTAAGTAAGTTTTGGGTAGAGCTTGGAGAGAATATGATGAAAATCCAACAATTTCCTCTCACCTGCTGACCATAATACCACCCATCCTCACATCTGATTTGGCATAAACGTGGGGGTGAAATCCTGACCGCCCTCAAAGTCAATGGCCAAAGTCCCATTGATTTAAGTGGTTCCTTATGGGGACCTTGATCCAGCATCCACTTAATTAGAAGCACATGGGTGGAGTAGGAGTCATGAGGTCAGTGGTTTTCAAACTATGGGTCACAACCCAGTACTGGGTCATGGAATGTCTGGCACTGGGTCTCATTTTTGCAGGGTGATCAGAGTGATGCAAAGGCAGGCTACCTGCCTGTCTTGGCACCACAGACTGCAATTTGCCACAGAAGTGGCCAGTAACAATATCAGCTCCTAAGCGGAAAGGGTTCTGCACACAGCTCCTACCCTGAGCACTAGGTCTGCACTCCCATTGGCTAGGATCCTGCTACTGACTGCTTCTGTGATGCAGCATGGTATGTGGTGACAGGAGAGGCAGGAAGCTGCCTTTGCACCACCGCTGCACTGCTGACTAGGAGCCGCTCAAGGTAAGCCCCTCCTGCCCCAGCCCTGATCCCTCCCCCCAAAGCTGGAGCCCCCTCCTACAGCCCTAAGCTCTCATCATCAGTCCCACACTGGAGCCTACACTCTAGTCAAATTATGTTGGGTCACGGGCATCAAAAATTTTCTTCAACTGGGTCATGAGAAAAAAAGTTTGAAAACCATTGCACTAGGCGATTGAAAACAATTAAAATACTAACATGGTTAGAACTTGGGTGTATGTCAATGACTAAACCATTTGACTACATGCAAGGAGTTTGATTATGAATATCATGCCAAACAGATGAAGTACATACTGTAACCTTTCAGGCTAAATAGCCTGTAATATAGCTGATATGTTTTCTAATTGGTAACTCTCGCCATGGATTCTTCTCCATGAAATACTAACACGTATAAAAAATAAATGGACTATTTAAAGGTGACCTGGTCTAGTGGAATCTGGTGTCATACTTAATTTCTTCCATTCTTTCTAGAATGCCTGTCTTTACTGGCTGTATTCTTAGATAGCTGCAGTTCTGTTACTTGTATGTGTAATATTTATCAGTGATGGCAGGGCCATTCTCCTTCATGGTTTGCCATTGGTCCTTTGTCAAAAAAGTCTAAAGGAAGGCTCACTCTTTAGTCAAAAACAATGGATGATTGTACAGTGTAATTTCAAATTGCCATGTTTATCAATAACTTCATATTCATCATAGCAGTTACAGATGGCAGAGATTTCCTACTCATTATTTTATCATATGTCATCCAGTCTAATTTAAATCTCTTCTACCCCTCCATTTGGAATACTATTTCAAAGATATATAAATTTTTATATATTATACTTGTTTTGCAATTTCATTCTGTTGCTTCTGGTTATACTGCTTTGTACCATGTTAAAATATTTCATTCCTTAATGATCAATGGTTATTGTCAAGGATATATTCTCTCATTTACACTGACATAAATCAGGAGTTATATTCTACTTTTAAACTATTTGTAGATAAGGAGAGAATCAGGCGTTGTGTCCCTTCCCCCATATCCTCGATCACTGATCACCTGTCAAAAACTTGAATTACAAAATGTGACATCTTGAGAGTTTTCCCATTGTATGAATTCCTCTAGGAATACACAATAGATGTATTTTTCCGTCAAAGTTGGAGAGATGAGAGATTAAAATTCAAAGGACCCATGACAGTCCTCCGGCTAAATAATTTAATGGCCAGCAAGATCTGGACACCTGATACTTTCTTCCACAATGGAAAGAAATCAGTGGCTCACAACATGACGATGCCTAACAAACTACTACGAATTACAGAGGATGGGACACTGCTGTATACAATGAGGTAAGAATAAAAATACGGTGTGTGTGTGGGAGGGGTTCATTTCATTTGAAATTACTACTGTTTTTTTACTGTATAATTTCATCAAAAAGAATGGAGAAATATTTCTTTCTGATGATAACTGTATGTTTGAATTTTAGGCTTAATAGTAATTTTCACAATAGGTCATACCAGTATTGACAAATTCAGAAGCTTACAATGTAATCAATATTCTCATGCCACAACCTGGTCATTTTAAAACTCTATGTAATATTGTGATTTTGAAAGGCTCTAGAAGAATTAGGCCTCCAGTGTCAACTAGCTTTTAATGGGCCTGAAATTGGAATTGCTTTTGAGAATCCCAGTTTAACAGCACAATGAAGCCTGAATACTCACACTCCAGCGAGGTAGGCCTAAAATGTGAAGGTATATTTATAGCATGATGAGGATTTAAAAAAATGAGGGCGTAGAGGTTTTTGCACACTTTCCATTTTCCATGGGAAATATAGAAGGATATTATAGTCTAAAAATGGGCATTCAGACATACAGTAACAAGAAAAAACAAGTTGTTTGAAGAATTTGATAAATTGTTGGGAACATGTTTCATCGATGGACATACTTTCTATTAGAAATGTATCATATGGATAATATGGATACTCATGAACTTGTGCTAAATGCTAGTCAGCAAAAGAAATAATCAATTTTTGCACACATTGTTATAGAACACAGAGGACTGACAATTTTTTGATTGAAAAGCCTTTTAACAAACAATGGAAAAGGAATTTTTTTTGTTTGCTTATATTTCTGTTTTTTTGCATCTAGACAGCTGACAGTTTTGTCTCACTGGATTTCAAAATATAAAGTAATTCTTTAGAGACTAATCAAGCTGATCAGATTGATCCTTGTGTGAGTATTGAGATTTCTTTTAACACTTCTAAAAATGTTAAAAGATGGGACAGGTGTCCCGAGTGCTTTGAGAAATCCAAATCTCCATACTCCTAGGAGCATGTCAAATATGCAAAATTATTCTGAGATGTCTTTCAAGACTGTCTAAGCTGGAGTCAGACTTTTTCAACTGGCAGTTATACAAGTCCAGGTGACTCTTGTTTTGGTTTCCCCAAATTCTTGGATGTTAGCAGCCTAATGTCCAAGAGCACCATTTTGCAGTGCATTGTTCAAATATATCCTTTTAGCCATTATTATTTGTCTTTCTTACCTTTCACTTGTAAAAGCACGTGCATGCAATTTCTCTATAATATTCAAGTTTTACTGTCCTTTCCTTGCTGATGTGTGGTGCTTGACTTTTTCAGGGACACTATACATCCTGTTGTCATTACCTTACCTATTTTATCTGTCTTACTGTGCAATATTTTTTACTCCAACCTGATCAAATCTTTGTTTTACCAGCCGGGAGTCTAGCTTGAATGTATTCCAAGCTAATGCATCAACAACAAAGTTTTTGTTTTAAGTAAATTTCAATCTCCAAACCACCTTAGAATTATTTCAATAAGGTGAAGATTTTATTGCAAGTGATTATACTCTTGAGGGAATCACAGAAGTATAGACTGTGAAGGCAATAGAAATTTTGTCAGCGTAACAAATGTGTGCCTCATATGATTTCTTAATGTCTGAGCTTTATATTATATAATGAATATCTGACTCATTTGAGATGTCATCATCACAAATACACCTCTTTAACACATTGGTACTGGACACTCTAAAGAACTATGCTTAAAATGGGCAAAGTGTATCTACAGAACTACATTTTTATTTCATGTTCAGGGTAATAGTCAATTGTGATTTTATAAATGCGTGTTCAAACTTTCTTCATGGCTTCAAGAATCATTGACTGTGGACAACCAAATTAAATAATTTTAGAAAACTTTATGTGGAAGTCTCCTTTCAAACACATACTGCTAGTTCACTCTTTTGGGTGGCCAACTTTCCTGCAGTGTTTGCACCATTGTATAGCTTTAGGTTCATTATCAAACTGAGAAAGACATTTAAAAAGAGAGTTCCTCATCTAATGCCATTAAACTCAGTGGAAAGCATCTCATTAAATGCCAGTGGGCTATGCATCAGGTCAATATTGTAAATATCTTGGAAATGAAATAAAGGCATATGTTGTAACATCTGATACCCATGACTGATGATATTAAATAACTGGATAATTGGTCGAACATAAAGCTACAGAAGAGAAAACTAAACAAGCTCTTTAATATTTTGTCCATTATTGTCCTGATACTCTCATTACTCAGGCAAAATTCCCATTATCAATGAGAATTTTGCCTGAGGAAAGACTGTATGAACACATTAATATTAGACTTGTGGAAGATTTCAAGCCAGTCAAGCAACATTTAGAACTGAGCAAAAATTTATAGCATGACTGAAAAAAAATCACTTTTTAAAAAAATCATCCGCTTGCAAAAAATCTTTTAGAAGTTTGTGAAATATGACAATAATTCTTTGTGTTTCTCTTGTTGATCACTTAGCAAATGTATTTATAATTGTATTTATTAATTATTCCTTTATATAATTGTCTATATAATTATGTTTGTTAATTGCATGAAGGTATAATTTTTTGTTTTGTTTATGAATCCATTGTAGATTGACTGTGAGAGCAGAATGTCCAATGCATTTAGAAGACTTTCCAATGGATGCACATGCTTGCCCATTGAAATTTGGAAGCTGTAAGTTTATTTTTAACTCTGATTCCCCATTTTAAGGCTATCTGACAAATGTTTTACATAATATCAGAGCACAAGATTATTTAAAACCATAAAAGCTTGTATTTTTTTCAATCTTTCCAGGTTTTTTTAAATGAACATTTTCTACACAACTAACTATAATTCAAAATCTTGTCTAAGCATTGACCAAAGAGAGAAATGGCTATACTTCAAAGATGTAGATAATAGCATGGCATATAGAAACCCATTTTAAGCTTTACTGTAACGGAATTTTTGTTTGATACTGAGTAAGATCAGCATTATAGCTCCATGAATGGATGAATTGATTCAGATATAAGTGAATACATTCCCTGCAGTGTGCACATTTTTAAAACCAAATAACAATAAATTCTTTTTAAAGATGCTCAAATGTTCCTATTACTTTTTTAAATATTGGAACTAAAGTTAGAGATACAAAAATATAATGAGAAAAAGATGTTTTGGAACTTCTTGAGATAAAATCCTTAAAAATCTCATGAGCGTGTCCCATTCCTATAAGATTTTTAGCTCATATTAGCAGATTTATTGAATAATGTGAAGTAGAATTTTGCTACTGCTTTCAGTGGGGCCAGGATTTTCTGAAGAAGTTTTTTGTCGATAGACAACATGGATGAGACCAAACTCTTGACTCTTAACTCTTGACCATCCTATATATTCCCATTTTTCAGATAAAAATATTACTTTTTAAATAATTTGAAAGTATGCATATCAAAAAGTTAAATTTTGAGAAAGTTCTGGAATCAGAAGAAATAACAGGTTTATTTTATCTAATTCAACATGAAAAAAGAAGACAAAATGAGTGAACATTTAATAGGATACAAATTATTTCCTCAATGGCTATTTCTCTTTCCAGCAGAATTGGGTCATTTCACTGATAATGGATAATTACTCGTTCACTTCACTTCTCACTGGGTAACAGACAAGGTGATAATTTACTTTGAACTGAATTATTCTATTTACTCTAGGACAGGATTGATCTATTACAGTACTTCTATATAGCTACCTGTCTTCTATATACAATTTTGTATAGTGCTGAGATTCAGTGAATAAAAAGCTTAGAATCTCTGAGGACAGCTGACCAGAATTGGCACCTTTTAAATGCCAAACTTTCTTTCAGATCTTCCAGGAAACATTTCTGACTATCTCCTATGAAAAAGAAGAAAATAAATAAAACCTCTAACTGTAGTAGGGCACATGGCTACAAATGTTCTGAGAAAACTGAAGCACCAGAGAGCCTATCAAATATGTTAACTTTGTATTGGATGTTCTTTCAAGATTTTCTATTTTAATCTAGGCTCCCTCTGGCTGGCTGTTACACAAGTCCAAGTTAGCTTATTCTTGCAAGTGTGGTGGACAGCAAAAGCTGTGCTACCAAGTTGCTAGCTTATGTAATAGCTTGAAGCCATTTTGGAGGGATAAATCTATTATACACAAGTCCCTGGTCCTCAGGGATCTGAAGTCATTATCAGTTCCTTGAAGGAGGTGAATGATATCATGGGGGATGAGATAGCAAACATTTTCTTCCTAAATGGATTGATAAGGATAAAACTCTTGATAGTTTCCAGTAGGCTACACAGTTTATTTCCCCAGAGAGAACAATATGGACCCAGTAGCAGAGCTAAGGCCTCAGAATTAGAACTGGTTAAGAATTTTTTGATGGAATATTTTCCCCTAGGAAAATGTTGCTTTATCAACCCTCCCTTCCCCCCCCCCCCAGAAAAAATTAGGAAAAATGTAGCAGGTTTCAAAGCTGAGGATAGAATTTCTAGCCAATAGCTTGTTAATTAGGGCACTCACCTCGTTTGTGGATGGTGCAGGTAAGTCCCTGTTCTGTCTGACTCTATCTTGACCATGAGACTATTAGCTGTTCTGGGCAAGGGGAGCTGACAGGGGCAAGGTGGGGGGGGGGACACTCTGTGTTCCCAGAATGGGGATGTCCTTGGACAGAAGAGGTGGGGCCAAAGGCTGCCAGCCCTGAGTACTGACCTGAGTGTACCATGCGGCCCCCCTCCTGCCCTTAGAGCTACCCAAAGTGCACTGGGATTCTGGGCATTGCCACTGTAACAGCAGCAGTGGCTGGGAGCCTCGTCCCTTTAGAATCACTAGGCCATGAAGCAGTTTCCTCTCTTCACTCCTTGTCCTAGTGGCAGGTCTGGTTCTGGAGTATAAAATTCAGAATTATTTTTAAAAGTTCACTGAAACAAATGTCAAACCTTTATATTTTTCCTGAAACAAAATTCTTGTTTTCTGGCCAGCCATACATGTTAAAAAAGTTTATTAACTCATTGTCTGTCTGAATTTCAAATTTTTTTCTTCTGTGTACCTTGCTGACACCCAGGGCTGGGTGATTTAAACACACATACATACATCAGAATGAATTCATAATGTAGTCTCATTTCCATTATTACTGTGTTCGTTTCAGCAGTTTCTGAATTATCTAAGGGTATGGCTACACTTGCCCCCTAGTTCAAACTAGGGAGGCAAATGAAGCATACCAAAGTTGCTAATGAAGTGGGATGTAAATATCCCACGCTTGATTAGCATATTCGCGGCCGGTCGCCATTTTAAAAAGACGGTAGCCTAAATTAACTCATTGTGTGTAGAAGCGGTAGTCCGATCCAAAACCCTTCCCTCTAATTAACTGTTACTCCTCCCTTAATTCAAGGGAAGGGTTTTGGATTGGACTACCGTGTCTACACGCAACGAGTTAATTTGGGCTACCGGCTTTTTAAAATGGCGACCGGCTGCGAATATGCTTGATTTGCAACTTCGGTATGCTTCATTTGCCTCCCTAGTTTGAACTAGAGGGCAAGTGTAGACATACCTTAAGTGTGTAGGAAATCTTTTGTCATGGTATCTATCAGATGAGTAATACAGTTTCCTGATCATTTTTATTTGGAAGAAAAATGGATTATCATATTCACATGAAGGGGGGAAGATGGCTAAATATGACCATATTTTCCTGTGGTGAGATTTATACTTAAAGGTATGCACTTAGCCAAAAGATGAGGGCATATTTCAATACTCATGGTCTATGAACATTGCATATTTTGACTAAATCATACAATGTGTCTGTATGGGCCCAAGAGAACATTAACCTAAATCAAGGCTTCTCATCGTCACAAAAGTCATTCCATAAACTAAAATCTTATTATTATAGCAAACTGCTCAACATAGCAGTGATTGTCAAGCAATGTCTTTATTGAATTGTGCCCCAGGGCACCACGCTAGGGGGGTGCTGGGCTGGGGCGGGACCGGAGCACACAGGCCCATGTGACGCATAGTGGTGAGCCAGGAGCAGGGCCATAACAAGGGCAAGGCAAGTGAGGCACTTGCCTCAGGCACGCAGCTGAGGGGGCGCAGTCCCACAGCTGTGCGCCATGTCTGGGGTCTCAGGAAGTGCACGGGCTGCACTTCTTCTCCCCAAACAGCTGGTGTGCTGCCTAAAAAGCTGGGTCTGTGGTGCACCAGTGACTTCCTTCCCCTGTTGCCTTCCTACGGGGAGGCAGTAAGAGTCCCGGGACCGCATCAGCTCCAACCACTCAGGAAGCATGCAGCTGTCATGGGGAGTGAGGAGCAGAGTGCATGCTGCCTGAGCAGTTGGAGCTGGCGCAGTCCCAGGACTCCCACTTCCCCTCCCCTCCCAGCAGGCAGCAGGGAAAGGAAATCGCTGGTGCACCACAGACCCAGCTGTTCAGGAAATGTGCCAGGTGCTTGGGGGAGGGGAAAGCAGTGCATGTGCTGCCTGAGACCCCAGACCTGGTGCACAGCTGCAGGATCCCCAGGTACTGGCCCCATCTGTCCCCGTCCCCTCCCCCTGGCCAGACACCCCCCCCATCAGTACCTTGCCCCAGCCCCCACCAGCACCCTATCCCCTGCCCCAGCACCCTGTCTCCTGCCCCCACCAGCACCCTGCCACCTGCCGCAGCACCCTGCCACCTGTCCCAGCACACATCAGCACCCTATCCCCTGCGCCAGCACGCACCAGCATCCTGCCCCAGCACGCACCAGCATCCTGCCACCTGCCTCAGCATTCACCAGCACCCTGTCCCCTGCCCCAGCACCCTGTCCTCTGCCCCCACCAGCACAGTTGGGGCCATATTAGTGAGGCTTGGGGGAGGTTGGAGGGGTTGCTTTTTTGCATCTCACTTGCGTAGCCCCGACTGACTTTTCTGTGGGTCAGTGACACCTGACTCAAAACAGGTTTCCCGCCCCTTTCATAAATAAAGACAATGCTGAAAACTTCTGTGTTTGACATAATATTTTATTTAAAAATGAAGCCTGGCCAACAAGCCCCAAATTGGGTCCAAGCCCCCATCTGGCCACAGGATCATAACACTCCTGCACCCCCCTAACCCGAAATCTGAGCCTATTATACACTGGAACCCCCTGTCCTGAGCCTCTAACATCCCCAAACTCCTGCACCCCATATCCTCAGTCTTCTGCCACAACACTCCTGCACCTTCCACATGCCACAAATCTGTGTCCTGAGCCCATCATACTCCCAGCCTCCTTGCCCTGAGCCCTTCACACACCCAACCTAAACTCCTGCACCCTCACATCCACAAGCCTGTGGCTTGCTCAGCAACCCAACCCTCCACCTGACCCCAACACTCTCCAGCCTGGAGCCCTCTCCCTGAGCCAACATCCCCTTCTCCACCTCCTCCTGCATCCAATTTCCCTCCCAGAGCTTGCACCTCTCACCGGGCTGCAGGCTGGGTTTCCACAGGTGTCGGGTACTCTCCTTCCTTTGGGAGGGGGGGTACTCTGTCATCTTCCTGCAGGAGACCCATACCGCGTCGGCCGCCGAAGCTAGCTGGCAGCTGGAGTGGGGATTCAGGGTGTACTTCAGCCACCTGTCGGCCAATCAAGCTGGGTGGCGACCCTGTTCTCCCCGAACCTACAGCTAGGGACTGCCGAGGTTGTGCAAGGCCGCCTGCTGCACCTCCGGGTCTGGGTAGAGGGGCTAACATTAAATCTCATTAACATCTATGCCCTGACATCCGGCCCAGAGAGACTTCGCTTCTACCAGGGGGCGGCCGCCTTCCTCGGCTCTTTGGATCCTCGCGAGTGCCTGGTCCTGGGCAGGGATTTCAACTGCGCCCTCAAGGAACGGGACCGCATGGGGACCAAGCGGTGCCCGGCCACCATGGATGTCCTCAGGGGGAAAATAGACCAACATTCCCTGGTGGACGCCTGGTGTGACCTTCACCCGGGCAAAGATGCAGCGTTTACCTTTGTCCGGGTGGAGGGTCAACGGTCGTTTCACTCCCGGTTTGACCGCATTTATCTCTCACGTCATCATCTCTTTCGAGCCCACTCCTCCAGCATTCAGCCGGCCCTGTTCTTGGACCACCACTTGGTGGCCGTGACGGCCTCTCTCTCCTCGGAGAAACCAGGGCCGGCCTACTGGCATTTCAACAACAGCCTGCTGGAGGACGTGGGCTTTCTAGGGTCCTTCCGGGAGTTCTGGCTGGCCTGGCACGGGTGGCAGTGCGCCTTTCCCTCGGCGCGGCGGTGGTGGGATGTGGGGAAGGTGCACATGCGGCTCTTCTGCCGCGACTACAGCCGGCAGAGGAATGCGGCGATAGAGCAGTTGGAACGGGAGGTTTTAGAGCTAGAGAGGCAGCTGGCCACCGGCCCCAGAGATCCACCCCTCTGCGGAACATGCCGGGAGAAGCAGGAGGAACTTCAGGCCCTCGATGACCTTCGGGCCCGGGGTGCCTTTGTTCATTCCTGCATCCACCTCCTTAGGGAGATGGATCGCGGCTCCCGCTTCTTCTACGCCCTGGAGAAAAAGAGGGGGGCGAAAAAGCACATCGTCTGCCTTCTGGAGGAGGATGGTGCCCCCCTCTTGGATCCGGTGGAGATGCGCGAGAAGGCTCGCGCCTTCTACGCCTCCCTTTTCTCGCCGGATCCAACCAACGCCGATGCCCACAGAGTTCTCTGGAACGAACTCCTGATGGTCAGCGCGGGCGACCGGGACCGGCTAGAGCTGCCTCTCTCTCTGGCCGAGTTCTCGGAAGCCCTCCGTCTTATGCCCACCAATAAATCTCCGGGCATGGACGGGCTGACCGTGGAGTTCTACCACGTGTTCTGGGACGTCCTTGGCCCAGACCTTGCCAGAGTCTGGGCCGAGTCCTTGGAGAGCGGGGTCCTCCCTTTATCGTGCAGGCGAGCGGTGCTCAGTTTGCTGCCCAAGAAGGGGGACCTCCACGATCTGAGGAACTGGCGTCCCGTCTTGCTCCTCAGCACGGATTATAAAATCATCGCTAAAGCCATCTCCCTGAGACTCAAGTCCGTGCTGGTGGACGTGGTCCATCCAGACCAGACCTACACCATCCTGGGCCATACCATCTTCGACAACCTTTATTTAGTCCGGGATCTCCTAGACCTAGGGTGTAGGGATGGTCTGTCATTCGCCCTCCTGTCCTTGGATCAGGAGAAGGCGTTCAACCGGATGGACCACGGGTATCTCCTGGGCACCCTGCAGGACTTCGGCTTCGGGCCCCACTTTGTGGGCTTTCTCCAGGTGCTGTACGCTTCTGCAGAGTGTTTGGTCAAGCTCAACTGGAACCTGACCACACCTGTCAGCTTCGGGTGGGGAGTATGTCAAGGCTGTCCGCTGTCGGGCCAGCTGTATACTCTGGCCATTGAGCCCTTCCTCCGTCTTCTCCGCAAGAGGTTGATGGGGTTGGTGCTCTGTGAGCCGGAGATGCAGCTGGTCCTGTCGGCGTACGCCAATGATGGGCTCGTCATGGTCCAGGACCTGGGAGACCTTGTGTGGGTGGAGGCCTGCCAATCAGTCTACTCGGCGGCCTCCTCCACCCAAGTCAACTGGGTCAAGAGCTCTGGCCTGGTCGTAGGGGCCAGGTGGCAGGTGAGCTCCCTCCCACCCGTGCTTCAGGCCATCAGGTGGAGTGCAGGTCCGCTGCTCTATCTCGGCATTTTTCTCTCTGCCACGCATCCCTCTCTGCCGGAGAACTGGCAAGGTTTAGAGTCCAGGGTGGCTGAGCGGTTGCGGAGATGGACGGGACTGCTCCAGTGCCTCTCCCTGCATGGGAGGGTACTGGTGCTTAACCAACTAGTCCTCTCCATGCTCTGGCACCGTCTCAGCATCCTGGTCCTGCCCCCGCGTTTCCTGGATCAGATCCAGCAGCTGCTGCTGCGGTTCTTCTGGCCAGGACTGCATTGGGTCTCTGCAGGGGTTCTCCATCTCCCCCTGGAGGAGGGAGGGCAGGGCCTGATGTGTTTGCGCACGCGGGTTCATGTCCTCCGCCTCCAGGCACTGCAGAGGCTCCTATTTGATGCAGGTAGTCCGGCGTGGAGCATGCTGGTGCATGCTTTCCTTCGCCGCTTCTGAGGGCTCCAATATGACCGGCAGCTCCTTTATTTGAGAAGTCTTCCGCAAGACCTCTCCGAGCTGCCGGCCTTCTACCAGTACCTCCTCCGGGCCTGGAAGCTGCTAGAGGCAACCAGGTCCTTGGGAGCCACCGTGGGGGCAGACCTCCTCACGGAGCCCCTGCTACACAATCCCCATCTACCTGTGCAGGTGGCGGAGTCCCCCTTGGTGCACCAGAGGTTGGTCCTGGCAGAAGTCACAAAAATCAGAGACCTCCTGGACTACGACCGGGGAGACTACCTCGAGTGCACCAGGTTATAGCCCCTCTTTCGGCTCCTCCAGAACCTTTTGCTGAGGTTCTGGCTGCACTTCTCCCTCCATCTGTTCATTTATGCACACCCCATCCAAGGCCCCACAAAGTCATGGGACCTCCTGGTCAACCTCCTCCTGGCTATCGCCAAGATGGTAATTTATAAGACCAGGGAGCAGAGGTTGGCCGAGGGAGGGGCCTGCAACTGTGGGGCCTATTTTCGTTCCTGCATCTGCTCACGTATCCAGGCAGAGTTCCACTGGGCGGCGTCCACTGGCTCTCTCGAGACCTTCGAGGGGCAGTGGGCGCTGTCTGGGGTTCTCTGCTCGGTGTCCCTGTCCGGTTCCCTTGTTTTAGTCCTTTGACCCTCACACCCGTCCCTGGTTTTTTTTATTTGTCCCAAGTAATTACTTGGTTTCTTGGGTTCAGTGGACCCTCCCCATAGGCTGGAGGGAGGTCCTTTAGATGTGGACGGGCTAACACCCGCCCACCTCCTGGACTCCAATAGGCACAATGGCTTCAACTGAATGGCTTGTGTGAAATTTGGAAGAGCAGCTCAGAGAGACCTTTCTCCTTTACTTAAGCATAGAATCTCACAGCAGCCTGAAGGAAAAAGTCCTCGTGGCAGACAGAAAGCCATGCTTGAAGTGTATCCTTAACCTTAGGTTACTTATTGCTTTAAGTGCCTTCAAATAAGTGAAGGTGATTCTCACGTTGTATGTTAGTTTTATTTAAAAGTTTTTCTGAGTGTTATTTTAACAGGTAAGTTAATCTTTTACATTCATAAAACTCTCATGTAGTTTATCGCTGTGCAATAGTATGAAAACCAATTAGGTTAACTAGGTAATTAACTAGGTAGTTAGGAAGCATTACAGATTGCTTACAATAAATTTGATATGCTCAAAATCTTTTTTACTGTTTATTCATTAAAGCAATGAGTTACTTGTTTGCTATAACAGTGGTTTTAAATGCTTGATTGAAATACAGTGATGAAATTCATATTTAGGTTGTATTACATTTATTTATCTTGTGTTTTATAAAACATACATTTTAAGGACTTGACATTTTTTATGTAAAAGACATGAACCTAATGAGAATGGGATATGAACAAATTAAAGAGAAAAAATTATTTAACAGAATGTAAGCCACAAAAACTTTATAATTTATATTTGTCTGTAGTTAGTAAAATAAGTAATTCATTAAACAATAAATATCTTAAGTGGTGGATTATTTACAGTGGTGTAGTGAGGAGGGGGGGGAGTTGCCCCCGGTTGCCATGCTAGTGGGGCACTAATTTAGTCCCCCTCCACTCCCCTTGTCATCCCTCTGCTTACCTGCTCCTCCTCTGCCCATCACCACCGGCTGGAGCCAGCTGAAGCCACCTCCTCCCCGTCTCTCTGCCCCCAGCCCGACCCTCCTCCATCTCTGCTGGAGGGTAAGTGCGTGCCGGGCCCAGCCCCAAACTGGAGGGGGTGGGGAAAGACGTGGTACAAGCTCTTCCCCCCAGGGTCGGGCTCAGCTGTGCTCCAGGTTCGGGCCCTTGCCATGCGGTGGGGGGGCAAAAATTTTGCCTTCACCCCAGGAGTATAACACCCTCACTACGCCTCTGGCTACTGCCCTCGTTAACCTCCTATAAATGGCACCCCTGGAAAAGAGGCAACATGTACAAACTATAGCTCAGCAGATTTTGATTAATTCTCAGGAAAAACTTAACTGTAAGAACAGCTGTCAATAAAACAGACTGCCTAGGGAGATAGTGGAAGCTCCTTCACTGGATGCTTTTAAAAGTAGGCTGGCTAGCCATCTATCTTAGATAGTTTAGACACAACAAATCCTGCATTTTGGCAGGGGGATAGATTACATGACCCCCTGTGGTCTTTTATAACCTCATGATTCTATGAATCTGTAATACTGTAGTTATATGAAAAGGCAAACTGAGTTTCAGAAGAGCAGAGCACTCACAACTCTCACAGGCTTCTAATGGACCTTTGGATTCTCAGCACTTTTGAAATGCAGGCTCTTGTTTTCTAACTAACCAGAATCAGTAGAGTGCTTGCAGCTGAAGAATATTTCCACCCTTTCTATTATACTGATGAATGAGAAAATGTTTGCATATATTAATTAATTGCATAATTACTAAGACTTGATTTTGCATTTACTGATTTCCAGTAAAGTTACCACTTATTTGTATAGTTACTTTGAAATAATGTACACTATTGAGGGCTGATCCAAATCCCATGGAAGTCAATGAATTGACAAATGGCAACACTCCCTTTTACTTTAATGATGCATGAGTAAATCTCTTTTAGTTCCTTTTATCACCATCTCTATCAGCTCCATCTTTCCAGCTTCTTTGGACTGATACAGTAAACTATTAACATGCACGTATGGGCAGGCAAATAGTTCACCTGTCCACTAGCCACTCCTGTTCACCTGTCAGCTAGCCACTCCTAAACTTGCACAGATGTGCTCTCATACTAAGGGTGTGTCTAGACTACATGGCTCCATCAACGGAGCCATATAAATTAGTTTATTCGGCATAGTCAAAGAAGCGGGGATTTAAATAATCCCCGCTTCATTAAAATAAACATGGCCGCCGCACTGTGCTGACGATCAGCTGATCCAGCACAGCGCAGCAGTCTAGACGCAGATCTGTCAGCTGGTGAAGCCTTTGCCAACCAATTCTGTAAACCTCGTTTCACGAGGCATAAGGGATCGGTCAGTAAAGGCTTCCCCAGCCGACAGATCCACATCTAGACTGCTGCGCTGTGCCAGATCAGCTGATCATCGGCACAGTGCAGTGGCCATGTTTATTTTAATGAAGCAGGGATTATTTAAATCCCCGCTTCTTTGACTATGCCAAATAAACTAATTTACATGGCTCCGGCAACGGAGCCATGTAGTCTCGACACAACCTAAGGGTACATCTACACTGCAAGCTTCTTTTGGAAAAAAAAAATATCTTCCAGAAAAGCTTATTTCAAAACAGAGCATCCACACTACAGGGAAGCCTCAAAATTAGTCCAAGGCAGGCTCCCCTAATTGGACATGCTATCTTGATTTAGAGCCCCAGGAGGTACTGGGGAAGAATAACTTAAAATGGCCCTGGTGAGGAGCTATTTCGACATAGCAGCACCTTCTTCCAAAAGAGCTTTTTCAGAAGAAGTGTTATTCCTCGTGGAATGAGGTTTACCAATGTCGGAAAAAGCCCACCGTTATTTCAATTTTCTTGCGAAATAATGCCATTGTTGTGTGGACGCTAATATAGCTTATTTCAAAATAGTACATCTACACTGCAAGGAAGCCTCAAAATTAGTCCAAGGAAGGCTTCCCTAATGTAGATGTGCTATCTTGATTCAGAGCCTCAGGAGGAATAACTTAGAATGGCAGTGGTGAGGGACTATTTTGAAATAGTAGAAGTATAGTGTCTATACATGCCTTATTTTGAAATAACTATTTCAGAATAGGCATTATTCTTTGTAGAATGAGGTTTACAGAAGTTGGAATAAACCGTCTGTTATTTTGAAATTATATCGAATTATGGAATTACCGTTATTCCAAAATAACTTTGCGGTGTAGACATACCCTTAGATTGCAGAATACCATGCCAGGAAAAATGATGGGATGAATCATTTACAACATAAAGAGAAAAAATATTCCCAAATTGTTTGATTCTTTGTTAGTGACCAAGCCATTACAGGACGCAAATACTTGATTGGACCATACAATGCAATGCTATGTGTGTAATGTCACTGATGCATTTATGTAACATATTAGACTGAAACTGCATTTTGGAGAATGGGAAATGCAAAGCCTTTTTTCTTTTTTTTTCTTCTTTTTTCTTTTTTGTTAAGTAAAGTTATAAGTAAGTTTGAACCAGGATAATCACTTCTGGCACCTTTTAGAGATAGCAGGTATAAAAAATATACTCAGCACAGTTCAGAATAATCTATGCCCAGGAAGTCTCAGGGCATGTCTATGTGAGCAGTTAGGGTATAGAAAGCTGGAGTGTAAATCTAGCCTGCCAAACACTGTGTATGCCAAACCTGCTGCCAAGCACTAAAAGTTCCTTAGTGTGCTCTGATGTACTCTAATTCCAAAGCAGCATAAATCAAATCACTCCAATTTCCTGGAGGGTCCATATGGACAGTCAGTACACATCATGCTAGTGCAAGATATATTTACACCTCAGCTTGCCACATATAAACTGTTCAGATAGCTGAAACAGATACCTATCTGGGTTTAGATGAATGTGTGGCCTCTTTGCCACTTAAGTCTCATGAAACAGTGTGAAGGGGAAGTAGTGGACTACAGATGGGATGTGCATGCAGAGGCTAAAGTTCAAATCATGTTGACATAAGAGGAGACGACTGAGGTTTATTTGGACCCACATTGCATATAGGTACAGAAGAGTGTGACTACCATTTTCATCATGGTTTGGAAGCCACAAAAATGCAAGTGGTCCTTGGCATGCCTGTGAATGAGGAGATGCAAATTTCAAGTCCTATCTTCTGTCTCTCTGGTGTTTCCTGCACAAAGTATGATATACTCTGGCTTTTCATTGTCAGGAATGGTATGGGGAATAGGTGGATTTCATCCTCTCAGTTTTCAAAGGCAATAGAATGTAAAAGGCTAGGAAATGAAATATTTTTCTTTTAAATTAGATGCCTATACCAGAGCAGAGGTTGTGTATGAATGGACAAGAGAACCAGCAAGGTCTGTGGTTGTGGCAGAAGATGGCTCAAGATTGAACCAATATGATCTTTTGGGACAAACTGTGGACTCTGGAATTGTTCAGTCTAGTACAGGTATGTAAATAAAGCATTGTCTTGTTGGGGGTGAGAAAAGTTTATATTGATAAGATGCCATAACAGAACTTAGAAAGTAAAAGAGACATAGATTATAATGTCAAGTGATTCTAAATAGGAGAGCATTGAAATCTAAAATGGCAGTGTGTTCTGGTACCGTAACATTTTCATATTTGAACTGATGATTAAAATGTTTTACAATTCAAAGTTTACTATATTGACATGCAGCATCTAATCATATTAGTAATTACATCAAAAAGGAAGTATCCTTCTCATTCTTATCACCTATCTTCTCACTGTGATCTTTTTCTGCTATGAATGTGAAAAAATTACAAGTAGTAATGAGAAAGGACAGTATCTTGCTAATAAAATATTTTTCATTATAAATCGCTGTATATGGAGTTTATATTGCAGATAAAATATACTATTCTATATTGCCAGATAAGGGCAGAAAGCAAACTTGTTTGTACTTTAAAATATCATGAGAATTAACACAAGTTCAATAATTGCAATAAGGTAGGCTTAAAATGAACTCCTAATATTAATAACAGAAAAATTAAATTTGAAATATAAGCATATCCTAGGTTGTTGAAATCTCATATTTGATCTCCCGAACAGATAGGGTGCAAAAATTATGTTTTACAAGCCTAAATGCTGATTGGGAAGTCCAAATGTGTGATATAGAAGTCCTATTAAAGCCACCAACTTTTGTTTGTTCACCCATGAAATTTATGATAGAAAAGAATAGGCCATTAGTTAAGAAACCTTACCAGACATCAAAAAAATCTGGGTTCAAGTCCAAGCTCTGTCATCAATGTTAATGTATAAGTTTAGGGAAGTCACATATTTTTCTGTGCTTCGATTCTAATTTTTTTATTGTATCTACAAAGCTCAGAGATCTCCTAATAGGCATTATTAAACATAAGTTCAAAGTATTTTTATTTTTGGTGCTACTCATAGACAAATATGATCTGTTAATTTCTAATGCAAAACTATTTGCTGCCAGGTATAAACAGTGCTCGCTCACTATCACAGTATCATATGACTAATGTTTCTGGGCAGGATGAAAAAAAATTGCTTTTCCACTGCTCAGCAGTCATTTTAAATAGTTTTAATTTATTTATTTTGACTAGGTCTTAAAAGCAGTGTTAAGCTGAAAATTTGGTATCAACAAGCTATTACATTGTTGACCATATTGAATGGTCAGTGGACTATAAATAGTCACTCCATTAAGAGAACTAGTTACATTATATTAAAAGTGACAGAATCAGTGGCTCAACTAAACTAGTACTTTTACACCTGAATAAACAGAGAGCTTTTTTAATGAGATTCGTAAAATCAATGAACATTAAAAAAAAGAAAAGAGTCCATTGAGAGTGAACCTTCTAATACAGATGTGCTGTGACTACTCAGCTTGGGGAATTTACAAACAGACCTAGCAAGTAACTATATTTGAGGGGGGAAAAAAAGATCTGCTAGGGTACTTGCAGGTCCCCTCTAGAAAACTAAAGAGAATTTAAAATTCAAATCACTACTTAAGAATTATTTTGTCAGTTGCATCAGGAATGAGACAGTTTAAGCAGAAGATATGAGGAGTTCAAGTCTGCAATAAAATATCAAAACAAATTTAAAAGAGCTGTTTTGAATGTATTAAAAATGGTTATTTGTTATTTAGTATTGAAGATATACATGGTGCTTCACATGCAAATAAAAAGACAAAGAGCAAAATCCTAGTCTGATTGAAATTAGTATGAGCTTTGCCATTGACTTGTGTGGGGCCAGAATGTCACCTGAGATGCCTGTGCTAAAGGCCAGTAAAAGTGATGAACAAAACATATCACCTCTACAGTCTTTACTCTAGCCCTGTCTTGTAGAAATGACCTCAATGGGGGGCTATGGGAGGAAAATTCTGAGACTTTGCTGTTCCACAGTGTTTGATCTGAATTTCTCTATTTAGCAGATGGGTAAGAAGGAAAGCCAGATTGCCTTCTCCCACCCCGTCCAGCAATGGACAAAGCAAAAAATTCTGCCTCATTCCTATCGACCTTGGGAATGACCAGAGTCCAGGGATATTTGTGAGGAAGTCCTATGCCTCAAGTCTTGCTTTTGGATATCTTACACCCCTCAAGAATCCAGACAATACAGATTCCAACAGGGTCTTGCAGCTTGGGGATGTTCTACAATGTGGCTCTTCCTGTGATCACCCACAAAAAGGGTTTCCACTGTGCAGCATGATCTCTTGTATAAATTCCCTCCAGGACTTAATGAATGAATGATGCTCTTCCTAACCCCCACTTTTGTCTTTGGCTCACCTCCTCCCTGCATTCATATCTGTGGAGGGCTCTCTGCAGGGTACCAATGAAGGAGGGATGGAGCCATAGATGAATATAAGCTCTCTTCATTTTACAGACAGTGCAGACATAATAGAGAATGACTGAAAGCTCACATTTTACTTAACAAAACTGTCATTGAAAGGAAAAAAATCTCACTAAGTAGAAAATTATTAAAGATCTCTGGCTTTGAGCCTGTAGGCTCTGAAAATGACTATAGTGAACCAAAAATATCAGAAAAGAACAATGCCTCTCTGCAAAAGACCAGAATTGTGACATAAGGAAGGTAAAACAAAATGAAAGAAGTACTGAGATGTAGATACTTAGCCTTCTTCTACAGCACAGACAGATCCAGACCACCAGCTCTTTTAATCCGGTCCACCCACCTCTGTAGCTAGCTACTCACTATGGCTCTCTGTGCTGTGGATGAGAGGGGAGGACTTCACACATTCCCCCTCGCCCAGCAAAATATCTCAACCCCTATTGGATGGAAACTGGCCAATGGGACCTGCAAGATTTTGCTGGAGTCAGGATCAGTGCAGCAGAATTTCTCAGAACTAGGGAAACTGCACCTGTGCAAATCCCTAGTGTAGAAGGGTAAAACCAATTTAAATTGTATAAAAAGTCTCAGAGGGATAGCCATGTTAGTCTGTAACTTTAAAAACAACTTTTTAAAAAACCTAGTCCTGTGACACCTTAAAGACTAACAAAAATATACATACAGCATCATGAGCTTTCTTGGGCAAAACCCACTTCTTCAGATGAGATGATCTAGAGTGGAGAAAAAAAAGAGGGACCCTCAGAATAAGAAAGGAGTGGGGAAAAGTATTACCAGTCAATTGCTAATGAAGCTAACTGAGTGGTCTGGAAGTGTCCCACAGAGTGTTGAATGTAAGGAAAGCTGGCATTATAATATGTTAACAAGTTCAAGTCTTTGTTCAAATCAAGTGAGACAATGTCGAAGTTGCATATGAAGATCAATTTGTCTCTCTCTCTCTCTCTCTCTCTATAGTTGGCTTGTGAAATTCCTTTGTAGAAGAATGGCTACTTTAAAGTCCATTAGTGAGTGTCTGGGCAGGTTAAAATGTTCCCCTACAGGTTTATGTGTGATACCATTTTGAACATCTGATTTGTGTCCATTAATCCTGTGTTGTAGAGACTGTCCAGTTCGACCAATATACATGGCAGAGCGGCATTGCTGGCACTTGATGGCATATATCACATTAGAGGATATGCAGTTGTATGAGCCTCTGATGTGGTTAGATCTGGTAATGGTGTCACTAGTATAGATTTGTGGACAGAGTTGGCAATGGGGTTTATTGCAGGTGTAGGTTCCTGGGTGAATGCGGTTGATATGTGATATGTGGCTGCTGACAAGGGGGTTGTCTGTAGGTGAGGATTGGCCTGTTTCCCAAGACCTCTGAGAGTGAGGGATCATTTTCCAGGAGAAGTTGTAGATAGCCAATGATGCACTCAAGGGGTATGAGCTTGGGGCTGTAGGTGTTAGGGGGCTAGTGGTGTTCTGTTATTTTCCTTGTTGGGTCTGTCTTGAAGGAGCAGATACCTGGGTACTCGCCTGGCTCTGTCAATCTGTTTTTTTCACTTCCCCAGGTAGGTATTTAAGTTTTAAAAATGCCTGAAAAAGATCCTGTAGGTGTTTGTGTCTGTCTGTGGGATTGGATTAAATTCAGTTATATCTTAGGGGCTGGCTGTAAACACTGGATCGTGTGATGTGTTCTGGATGGAAGCTAGGGGCATGTAGGTAAGAATAACATTCAGTCAGTTTCCAGTATAGGGTGGTAGTAATGTGTCCATCATTTAATTGTACTGTATTGTCAAGGAAGTGGATATCTTGTGTGGACTGATCCCAACTAAGGTTGATTCTGGGGTGAAAGTTGTTGAAATCCCTGTGGAATTCTTCAAGGATCTCTTTCCCGTGGGTCCATATGATGAAGGTGTTGTCAATGTAGCATAAGCTGAGGAAGGGTGCTAGGGGAGAAGAGCTGAGGAAAGGTAGTACATCTTAAAAGGCTATGCTAAGTGTCTGTTGAAGTGCAGTTCCACTGACTAAAATCTCTGGTATAGAAAAACCTAATTGAATCAGTTTCCCCCTTATAAATTATGCTGAACAAAATGACTTTTTCCTCTGACCAGTTGAAGGTAAGAGGGTACTTACAGAGTCAAGAACTCGGAAAGATACTTAAACCATGTAGTTAATATTTGACATAGTACATGATAATTCAATATGAAGGAGATAGGTATTTTATAATTGCTTATGAAAACAGATAATAAATCTTTAAACTACTGAAGACAGACCTAAAATGTGTAATGTCACTACCATCACCATTTTGGAGCATTCTCACAGGGAAACTGAATTATATTTTATTAACATTCTATATGTTTTTTCTTACTTCCTTCTACACAAGCCTAAATAGCTAAACATACAGCTGAATTCTGTACAATGGATACTTTCTGTAACAAAGACATGTTACTGAACAGATGCAGGAAAACTAGAAAGGACTAAGAACAACAGTTATTAAATCCTAAAGTTAAGCCTGTTAGCTAATCTTGTTTGCACCAAAGTTGCACATACAACAGAATTCTCTTAAGTTAGTACCTGATAAATGAATGGAGGAAACAGATCTGTCATTCACTAAGTCACTGTTTCACATAGATGTGTAAGTGAACCATGGTGTTTGCCCTAAGCAAAATACTACTGTAGCTGTGTTGCGGGGTGCGCCCCCCTATCGCGGGGTGCGCCCCTCCCCTAGAGTAAATACGGTTCTTGTAGCCTAGTCCCAAAGTCAGTGCCCCTTTATCAGGATAAATACGGCTTTTGAAGCCTAGCCACCAGTAGATGCCTCTCCTGGGCCAGGGATCCTTCTGTCCAGGGTGGGAAAATGAGTGGTAGGGGGACCCGGGCCCACCCTCTCCTCCAGGTCCCAGCCCAGGGCCCTTTAGGCAGAGACTATTGCTCCTGCCTGCTCGGCGGGGAATCCGTCCTCTACGTGCCAAGCCGCTCTAGCAATCTCTTGCCCTGGGTTGCTTCCTACCACACCCCGGCACCCCTGTAGTCTGCTTGCCTCAGAGTCAGTACTTGCCGGGGCTGCTGCTGGGGTTGCGAGCGCTCCGGTCTCTCAGGTGGGGGTGGCTGCTGGCTTTACTCCGAGGCTGTGTCTAGACTGGCCAGTTTTTCCAGAAAATCAGCCGCTTTTCTGGAAAAACTTGCCAGCTGTCTACACTGGCCACTTGAATTTCCGCAAGAACACTGATGATCTCATGTATCATCGTCAGTGTTCTTGCGCAAATACTATGCTGCTCCCGTTCGGGCAAAAGCCCTCTTGCGCAAATGCTTTTGCGCAAGAGGGCCAGTGTAGACAACGCGGTATTGTTTTGCGCAAAAAAGCCCTGATTGCGAAAATGGCGATCGGGGCTTTCTTGCGCAAAAGCGCGTCTAGATTGTCCAGGGACGCTTTTCCGCAAAAAGTGCTTTTGCGGAAAAGCGTCCGTGCCAATCTAGACACTCTGTTCCGAAAATGCTTTTAACGGAAAACTTTTCCGTTAAAAGCATTTCCGGAAAATCTTGCCAGTCTAGACGTAGCCTGAGAGTCCACTGCAGGCTCTGTCTCTGGCCTCAGCTGCTGCAGAAACACCGGGGTTGCTGCCTGCTGCCTGCTCCCTTCCACCCTCCTGCTGCCCTCTCAAATGCAGGGCTCTCTCCTCTCTTATACTGGGGCTCTGCTGGGAGCATGCCAAGCAGGGCTGGATGGGCGGGGCCTTTTCCACCAGCTGGGCCTGGGCTGCCCTCTGCCCTTCAACGCGGGGCTTGTCTGCCCCGTCACAAGCTCAAACATGGTTAATAATCAAAGATTTATTTTTCCTTTCTATTCCTGTCAGTTATGGGAAATATAAACTTGGGAGTTATTGCAGTAATTGTTCTTCTCCATTATGGAAAGACACAAAATCCCTCTGCATATTCCCTGCCCTTCAAAAGGCTCCAATATCATCATGTAAAATAAGTTTAATAAGAAGTATGAACAGTCTTACCCACTTTTAAAGTTATATGAGATTAATGCTCTATTAACATAAAGTCTGATGTCTTTTGGTGATACTCCTGTATATAATGTCTATTTGCACTTTCCAGAACCACTGTTAGACAAAAGATGCATTTGATTGCCTAGGGGTTATTGAGATGTTTTGAAGAAGCTTCCAAAGTCTTGCAGAGGTTTTTTTTATATGCATTCATGAGGTATGGATTTGCCAGAATTCCATAAACAGATGGCTGCCTTCTTTCCCTCCTAGTTTTCAAGTTATATTAGAAGTTGGGGTGATACAAACATTCTATGAGGTATAGAATTTATTTAGTGGACCAATACACCTGATTCTTCCTCTTCTTTCCTGCCTCATAAACACTACAGTAAAACTCCGATAGTCCGGCACCCAATTGTTCGGCACTCCGATATTCCAGCATCAAAATGTCAAGTGCTCCTGACCAGCTGATTAAAAAGCCTGCCACTCAGCACAGGTGCCGGCTGTACCGGGACTGAGCATAAGGTTGGGGGGGGGGAAGAAGGGGATCGTGTTACAGTATGGAGAAGAGCGTTTTGCTTCAGCGAAGGGGAAAGGAGAGGGGAGGGAGAGGAGGATCAGGTTACAGCAGGGAGGAGAAGCGAAGAGGAAAGGGGAAGGGAGAGGGAGGGAGATTGTGTCCTGGCCAGCTGTTAAGCCATACAGCTGTACTGGGACCTCCGGATACTCCGGCATATCTGATAATCCGGCACCACCTAGGTCCCAAAGGTGCCGGATTATGGGAAGTCTACTGTACTTTGTGCCCTCATATTCAGATCTGTGGATGTGGTTACTTCCAAACTGTTTACAGAAAGGGGTTTCTATACGTCACACTTTGTATGACTAAAATATCCTGTCAGTGTTATGAATATTGTATGGTGGCAAGGAAAGAATCTGCCATATACATATCTTTTGCCTTGCATGAAGCTGTCACTACAACATTGGTTTAGCAAATGTTATTTATAAATAACTAATAATGCTACTACTGGTATGTTTAATGACAATGGAGTCACTGAACCCTTTTTAATTTTTGAGATGCACATGAATCTATTGTCACTCCCCAACAATCCACACATTACTTTTTGATGTAGCAAGTCTTTAAAATGTCTTTAATTTTCTGCAAGGTTTTGTGAAAAGAAAACCAGGTGCTTAACAGACTCTGACAAATTTCCATTTATATGGAAATTATTTTGACACTGAAAATATTGGTTTGCAGCAAAAATCAGCAATATCTGTGCTCACTAACAGATATATTGTTATTTCTTTATGCTCCATGCGTTTGCTGAGAGGATTCTTTTCTAAATGAGATTTTCTTTCTAGTTAGTTATACTGTAGAAATATTAAATTAAAACTAATGTGGTTTAAAGACCAGAAACTGGCTGATTTCTACCTACAATTATAAGGAAATATATAAGAAATGGCTAATACTTTGTCTTTAACTCTAACCACCCATCCCTTTGTATTACAGCACAAACCTAGCTTTATGTTCTATTTTTAAAGCCAAAGATCATTTTTAAAAGTAAATACAGAAAACAAGGTAAAAGTACTGAAAGAGCTGCTATTGACTCCAATGTCATGTTCCCCAATAGAGCTATTTTGATTTATACCTCACAAATATTTGAACTTTAATTGCTGGAGTTAGAACATAAGAACATAAGAGTTAGACCTCATAAATAAAGTTTGAGTTTAGAATTGGATCAGACCACTCCCTGCACTTGGATTTAGAGTTTTGTCTTGGCCCATTTTTGAAAAAGCATCCAGCAGCAAAATTTGAATACATGAACTCTCAGAGTCTGGAAGTATTCAGAAATGGTGGTCTGGTTCAATCACAACTCTATTTAAGATTGTTTTCACCCCCATGTTGTAAGTAAATGAAAAAGGCCCTATTTACCAAATAGATGTTAATTATCAAAAGGACTACCAAAGTTTCAAAGCAGAGGTTTTTTTAAAACATGTTGAAAATTAAATAAAACAATATGATATGGAGATTGCTTACCATATGAACTGTCTATTAGACATCTTTTAAATCAATAGGATTTAAGCACGTGATTAAATATGTTTTAAATGCTTTTTCTGAATGAGGAGTTAAAACTGGTCAAATATATTTTGATAACTTATGAGCAGTCCTTTTCCTATAAAACTTTTGGCCTAAAGGTTATAGACTTGGCCTGAGTTATAGACTTCTGAAAACATAGAATTACACAGGAATGGCTGACAAGGTCAATGAACAGTAGTGGTAGTGGATGCCACTATGCATTTCAGTTAAAAAAAAGTCTGAAATGTTCAAGAATTCAGATGTTCAGAGAGTAGCAAAAGAGCAGCACACTTCCCACCATTAAATCAACCACTCTCAAAAAGGCTGTCTTTTAATAATTGATTATAATTAATTAGTATTTTAGATGCATTCAGAATTAATTAAAAGGATTTTATTTTGTAACTTAATAGCAGGCATTATTGCCAGTCTGTGTGGTCATCTTCAATATGTCACTTAGGCTATGTCTACACTGCACTATTCTGCTATTCTGCGTCTTTTGAGCGTGCCCGTTATTTTGAAAAATCACAGGCTTGCTATTCCAACGTCCTTGTAAACCTTATTCCATGAAGAGTAAGGGACATTTTGGAATAGTGATTTATTTCAAAATAAGTGCTGTGTAGTGTTACCTTTGACTAGCTCAAAGCAACTGCAGTATTTACCAAGCCATTATTGATCTCAGACTTTTTAAATTTCCTATCTGCTTTGAATCTTGTTGTCATTTTTCACAGGTCAAAAATACTTTGATAATTTAAGCAGTCTAATAAGTATTCAGAGTACTATGATGTGTTAACTCTTTGACCTTCTTAGCTTGAACTCCACACACAATGAATTAATGCTTAAATACCATTCTGATTTTTCTATATTTGATTTTATTAAAATAACTCCTGCTGTAATATTTTAGATTAATTCTTCTTTGCTG
Organism: Pelochelys cantorii; assembly: GCA_032595735.1. Lineage (NCBI taxonomy): Eukaryota > Metazoa > Chordata > Testudines > Trionychidae > Pelochelys > Pelochelys cantorii. The sequence goes on from CM064340.1 coordinate 29,695,053, forward strand.
ACTTTGCTAGCTTAAAAAAAGACACAGACCAAAAAAACAAAACAAAACAAAACAAAAAACCCAAGATAAATGGATGATAAAAAAGAAGGGGTTTGGTCACACCAATCATCTTACTTAGTTTTCACTTGAAAATGCTCCTGCCAGTCTTATTTTAGAGATGTCTTTCTCTTCATATACCCTTTCCTCTACCTCTGAATAATTAATTCTCTTACTCCCTCTCCCCCCCGCCACTGTCTTTTATTATGTATTCAAACATCAAATAAAGCTATTTATAAGCTTTGCTCAGGGTTATTATATGTGGACAAGAATGTTCCTATGAATGATCTTCTAGAATCTGAATTAGAGGAAAAGGGCAAGCAGTTAATGTTTAGACACAGTTTTTCAGTTCAGTTTAGGATTTTCCTTTACCAGTTCTATTGCCAGTTGTTTATATTTTAAAAGAGAATCACAGTGATTTCATGCATCACCTTCTATTTAGGAAGAGAGTTTCATTCAGTTTTAAAGCCACATGTATCTTTTCTAAGCTTTTTATAAACCTTTTTGTATAGTGACAAATTCCACAGAAATGTTGTTTCTGTATGGTTTTGCAATATTCAGAAAAGCTAGTTATGGACAGAGCTCTGTCATAATTCACTCATCAGCCAGTTACATTAAGGGAAAGTATTACTATTGAAAGGTACTAAATTAATAGAAGTAGAATGTGGCCTTCTATTTTCAGAACAGGTAGAGCACAAGTAATGGCAATACAAGCATAACTAATCCTTGTGTCCTAAGCCTGATCTGAATGAAAAACATCAGTCTTCGGGTTTCATTTAAATTTTGGACATTGTGAAACCACCAGAACCAACACATTTGTACACAAAGGACACTAAATCACTTACCTTGACGTTAAATTTTATTCACTGCCCAAGGTAGCTGAATTTGAGATGAAAGGCCCACATACCCTCAATTCATTATTTAAAAATTTCTTCAGACCTAAACAAAACTTGTCTCAAACAAAATTTGTAATAACAGTGGATAAAAATGATAAAGAAATGATTACTGATGCACAAACTCAGACACAAGATTTTAATCTGTGCATTTGGCAAAGGCTCTCATTGTGTTTTATTTTTATTGGTTTCTAGGGGAGTATGTTGTTATGACTACCCACTTCCATTTGAAGAGAAAGATAGGTTACTTTGTCATTCAGACATATCTGCCATGCATCATGACAGTGATACTGTCCCAGGTTTCCTTCTGGCTTAACAGAGAATCTGTTCCAGCAAGAACTGTATTTGGTAAGTGAAACAAAACAAAAATTTGCCAGGGTCATATTCTACATATAGTAAAGCACTCTTACTTTAACTTTAATATGTGACATGGTAGAAGTGGATAAGAAATGTGCTTCACTTTGAAAATAATGCAACAGACTATTTTTATAAGATCTAAATTAATGAAAAACAATGCAAAAACAAAAATAAAAGATAATAATTTGATGATAATCTGGCTTAAGATCTAAACATCTTGAACTATTTTTGTTGATATAAAACTGAAAAGTAATATTCAAAAGGTTTATCTTATATATATCTTAATATTACTAAATGTAAATGTATACATCTAGGAACAAGACTGTAGGCCAGGGTTGGGCAATAATTTTGGGGGGGGGGCATTCCAAGATTTGGTAAGCGGTCAAGGGCTTCACTTTTCAGTGGAGGGGGTCCAGGGTCTGGGATCGAGGTTAGGTGTAGAAAGGAGCTCCAGGAAGGGATTGGGCTGCAGGAGAGGATGTGGGGTCTGAGAGGGAGTTTGGGTGAAAGAGGGGGTTATGACCTGGGGTAGGAGATTGGATTGTATGACCTGGGGTAGGGGATTGGATTTGTGTGACAGGGTGAGGTCACAGAGGACCCCTTGGAGGTGCTTCCCAGAGTGCTGACAAAGCCACTGACACCCTCCTCCTTGTTCTCTGGGACTTCTCACCACCCTGTCCTGCTGGGCCAGCTCACCTGCTCTCCCCCAGCCAAGGCACAGATCTGGGAAGCAGTAATTCTGAACAGGATTTGGAGATTATGGTGGATAATCAGCTGAACATGAGCTTTTACCATGATGCCAGGGCCTAAAGAGCTAACGTGATCCTGGGATACATAAACAGAAGACTCTCGTGTTGGAGTAGAGAGATTATTTTACTTCAGTATTCAACATTGATGAAGGATATTGATAAATTGGAGAAAGTTCAAAGAAGAGCTACATGAAGAAAGGATTAGAAAACATGCCTTATACCTAAAAAAGCAATGAATAGTCTAGCAGCATCTTAAAGACTAACAAAACATGTAGATGGCATCATGAAACACATTCTCTTCAGTAACCATGCAGCACACCTCCACCATAATCATCCAGGAACCACCCCTGCAATCAGCCCTGGTGCCAGCTCTGTCCACACATCTACACAAGCGATTTCATCACTGGACCCAACCACATCAGCCATTACATCAGAGGCTCATTTAACTGCACATCCACTAATGTGATCTATGCCATCAAAAGCCAGCAATGCCCCTCTGCCATGTATATTGGCCAAATTGGAGAGTCTCTACGGGAAAGAATTAACAGACACAAATCAGATATCCGAAAAGGCAACACACAAAAACCTGTTGGAGAACGCTTTAACCTGCCCAGGCACTAATTAAGGGATCTCAAAGTCACCGTGTTGTTTCAGGCAAAGTCCACAAGCCAAATACACAGGGAAGCATTGGAACTTAACTTCATTTACAAGTTTGGGACCCGTCACAAAGGTATGAATAAAGACATTACCTGGCTAGCACACTACCTTTCACATCCTAATGACTTAGCCAACCAAACAATGGGTACTTAAGAACAATTTGTATTTTTTCTATCAATCAACTTCATGTAACGTGAACACTCTAATACACTATTTTTTCCCCTTCCTTCTTCCTTTCCCCATCCCATATTTATTTTGGAACTGGACTTTTAATACTCCATTCAGCTAAACAAGTGGGTTGTACCCATGAAAGCTCATGATACCATCTACATGTTTTGTTAGTCTTGCTAGACTATTCATTATTTTTTGGTTTTTCCAGTTACAGACTAACTCGGCTACTGCGCTGAAGCTTTTGAACATGCCTTATACCAACAGACTCAAGAAGCTTATTCAATATAGATTAACAAACATAAGGTTAAGGGTGACCTGATTACAGTCTGTAAAGTAGCGATATGGGGTATTAATAAGGCGTTCTTTAGTCTAACAGAGAAAAAAATCTAACATTACCCAATTGCTAGAAGTTAAAGCTAGACAAATTCAGACTGGCTGAAAATGAGGTACAATTTTTTAACTGTGAGGATAATTGACTATTGAAACAATTTATCAAGGGCTATGGTGAATTCTCCATCACAGATAATTTTAAAATTGCTTTTCTAGCAGATGGAATTATGTTAGAGAAGTTCTACAGCCTGTGTTATGCAGGAGCTCATATTAGGTTATCATAATGGTCTTTTCTAGCCTTAGAATTCAAAAATTTTGTTAGATGCAGACAAAGTTCAGATGTTAGTTGTCAGTAGGAGAAAGGGTGCATCGACTGTTTCTCATAAAGTAAAATGGCTAATACAGCTTTTGGCTTGGATTTTCAAAGATAATTTATTCAAAGGGAGTTTTTCACCTGGTTCTTGTCCCACTTGAAACTCCCAACTTTAATAACTCTGTGGGTTGATCTCAACTGCTAGCTTCTCAAGTGATCTTGTGGCCCAATGAAAATGCCAACTTTAATAAATCTGTGGGTTGATCTTATCTGCTAGATCTTCAAATGATCTTTTAGCCCAGTGCAGCTACAGAAATTAGTGATACAAATTCTTAATCACTTCTCTCTGAGTAGGATTCAGGCAGGGATGAATGGAAGGATCTCTGAGGTCTGGTCTATACTGTGAGTTTAGGTCAAACTTAGCTGCATTAGGTCGATTTTCTAAACAATGTATTCACATCATCAAGCCCATTCTTCAACTTTAAGGACTGTTAAAGCTGATTTCACTACTCCTGCTTTTCACGAGGAGCAATGCTAAATTCAATCTTGCATGGTTGACTTTACGGTAGTGCAGACACAGTGCTGTAAAAGTCAATATTCTTGGCCTCTGAGATGTGTCCTACAATGCTTGGTGGTGACCAATCAGGCCAGGAGTTTCAACTCTACTACTCCCTAGGTGAACAGGAAAAGTCCTGGGAAAATTTGAATTTTCATTTCCTGTGTGGCCAGCATGGTGAGCAAACCTCAAAGCGGGCAGCACACTTGAGCAGCACAGCTGATGATGAGTTCAATCAGTTTCATGAGTTCCCAGGGTCACAGATGAGCACCAATATGTAGCATTCTGGAGATCCTGGGCCTCACTGCTGTGTGGGTATAAAAATCTGTTCTCACAGTACTATAAAAAGAAATGTGTATATCTATGCCAAGATTGCAAAGGGCATGGAGGAGAAAGGATATGCCAGGAACACCAGCAGTGCTGAGTGAAAATAAAGGAGCTGAGGCAGTCATATGAAAAGACAAAGCAGGCAAATGGACAGTCTGGAGCATCACTGCAAACATGCCGCTTCAATAAGCAGCTGCACACAATCCTTGGGGGGACTCAACCAGCTTCCCTAGCCAGTCCATGGATTCTTCCCAAGACACTCCTCAGGCAACCTTGGACAGCACTGTGGAGGACAGCATGAATGAGAAAGAGGAGGAGGAGGATGGTCAACAGATGAGTGGGACAACAGATGTTACCAACAGCCACAAATTTTTTATAACTTGGTTTCAGTCCCCTCCTCCCAGGACATCTCACAGTCGGGCACTGATCCCAGGGAGGGCACTTCTGATGAGCTCACATTTTTAAAATCTTACTAAAAGTAAGGCAATTGGCTGTGATTTGTGCATCCCCCAAACAGCTTGTTAATGTATCTGGAGACAGAGTGGGAATCCTTCCAGCTCATCTCCATAAAGCTCTCATAGAGGAATACTTTAATCCATCTCACAGAGTCTCTGTGGAGGCCTGCCCGTAAGTGGTCTGGCATTATTGCAGCACAAAGATTTGCAGCATACGGTTCAGGTTTCTGGCAACATTCTGTCAGAATCAGCTCCCTCTGTGTGATTTGGAGAAGACTGATATCTCACATGGCAACCTGGATGAAACAGGAGAAGCAACTGATGCCTCTGCAGTAAACCTTCATTTGCTCATCCCCAGTGAACCATGGCTTAAGCTCCTGCCTGACTTGCTGCCATGCCCAGACCCACTCCCTCCTCCTGCTCACTCCTAGAGGATTACAGAAGAAGGGGAATGAGATTTCTCCACTATGCTCCAGCTCATTCTGTGTTGCTCAAGTAATAACTGTACAGTTGACAATACTTCTAGCAGGAGTGGAAGTGCATAAATCCAACAAACCTCATTTCTGCAGCAATTTTTCCCCTCAACACAGTGCAAGAGCATGACAAAGTAGGGGTTCCAAAAAACATGTAGGCTGCGTCTAGACTGGCATGATTTTGCGGAAATACTTTTAACGGAAAAGTTTTTCCGTTAAAAGTATTTCCGCAAAAGAGCGTCTAGATTGGCACGGATGCTTTTGCGCAAAAAGTGGTTTTGCACAAAAGCATCCGTGGCCAGTATAGATGCTATTTTGCGCAAGAAAGCTCCGGCGGCCATTTTCACCATCGGGGCTTTCTTACGCAAAAAATTCCTTCCCTGTCTACACTGGCCCTCTTGCACAAGAACACTTGCGCAAGAGGGCTTTTTCCTGAGCGGGAGCGTCAAAGTATTTGAGCAAGAACACTGACAATCTTGCATTAGATCGTCAGTGTTCTTGCGCAAATTCAAGCGGCCAGTGTAGACAGCTGGCAAGTTTTTGCACAAAAGCGGCCGCTTTTGCGCAAAATCTTGCCAGTCTAGACGCACCCATAGAGATTAGTCACAGAAGAAACACTGCATTTTACTGTTAACAAAGAAAAGTTGGACGTGCACAAATCCATGGGGCTGGGTCTAATGCATCTGAGGATGCTGAGGGAGTTGGTTGATGTGATTCCAGAGCCATTGGACATTATCTGTGAAAACTCATGACGATTGGGGAGGGTCCCAGACAACTGGAAAAAGGCAAGTGTACTGCCCATCTTTAAAAAAGGGAAGAAGGACAATCTAGGGACATAAAGACAGGTCAGCCTAACCTCAGTCCCTGGCAAGATCATGGAGGGGATTCTCAAGGAATCCATTCTGAAGCACTTGGAAGAAAGGAAAGTGATCAGGAATAGTCAACATGGATTCGCCAAGGCCAGATCATACCTGTCCAACCTGATTGCCTTCTATAACTAGGTAACTGGCTCTGTGGACATGGGGAAGGCGGTGGATGTGATATACCTTGATTCAGCAAAGCTTTTGATATAGTCTCCCACAGTATTTTTGCCAGCAAGTTAAGGAAGTACGGGTTGAATACATGGAACGTAAAGTGGATAGAAAGCTGGCTAGATTGTCAGGCTCAATGGGAAGTGACCAATGGCTCAATATCAATTTGGGACATTAAAGTCCTATGACGCATTAAAGACTAACAAATTTATTTTGCCATAAGTTTTTGTGGGCTGCAGCCCACTTCTTTGTATGCCTGAAGTGGAAGTTTCAGTTTGGCAGGGATTTATACATACATACAAAGATGGGAGGGTTACATTACCATGGGGAAGACTAGTGCTAAGAAGGCTAATTCAATCAGGATGGATGTGGCCCACTCCCAATAGTTGATAAGAAAGTGAGAATACCAAAAGGATGAAAATTATCATTTGTAATGAACGAGCCATTCCAAGACCCTTTTCAAACCCAATCTGATGGTGTCAACGTTCATATGAATTTGAGCTCTGAATTACACTCTGCAGTCTGTTTTTGAAGGTTTTTTATTAATAAAGTATGGCAATTTTCAGGTCTGTTATGAATGTCAAGGAAGATCAAAGTGTTCTCTGACTTGTTTTTGAATGTTACCATCTTGATATCTGATTTGTGTCCATTTATTCTTTTGCATAGAGACTAGCCCGGTTTGACCAATGTACATGGCAGAGAGACATTGCTGGCACATGAGGTCATATATCATATTAGTAGATGTGCAGACGAATGAGCTCCAATAGAGTGACTGATGTGGTTAGTTCCTATGATAGTATCACTAAGATAGATATGTGGACAGAGTTGGCAATACGGTTTCTTGCGGGGATTTTTTCCTAGGTTAGTGTTTCTGTTGTGTAGTATGTAGTGGGGGGCTGTCTGTATGAAAGGAATGGCCTGCCTACCAAGGTCTTTGAGGATGAGAAATCATCAGCTAGGATGGATTGTAGATCCTTGAAGATGTGCTGGAGTGGTTTTACCTGGGGGCTGTAGGTAATTGCTAGTGTCATTCTGTTCTGTTCTTTTCTCTGTTGGGTTGGTCCTGTAGTAGGTGACTTCTGGGTATCTGGCTAGCTCTGCAGCACACGAAAACTTATGCTCAAATAAATTAGCTAGTCTTTAACATGCCACAGGACTTCTCATTCTTTTACTGAAACAGACTAACACCTCTCTGATACTATACTCTGTTTTTCATGCAGCTCTTTTAAGCCTTCTGACACTTCTTTAAGAATGTAAACATTTTAATAGTCTTCTTTTTAGAATATAATTATTTTGCTGATTACGTGTGTATTTTTACATATGTTTGAACCAATTCTTAAAATCTATTTTTTAGTCTCCTAACTTCAGTGTGAAAAAAAATGTCTCTGAATATTTTATGTGAGAATAATCATACATGCATTCACACAGAAAAGCACAGCACAGAAAATGATTAGGGGACTGAAGCACATGACTTATGAGGAGAGGCTGAGAGATTTGGGCTTGTTTAGTCTGCAGAAGAGAAGAGTGAGGAGGAATTTGATAGCATCCTTCAACTACCTGAAAGGGAGTTCCAAAGAGGCTGGAGAGAGGCTGTTTTCTGTGATGACAGATGATAGACCGAGGAGCAATGGTCTCAAGTTGCAGTGAGGTAGATCAAGGTTGGATATTAGGAAAAATTATTTTACTTAGGAGTGTGATGAAGCACTGGAATGGGTTACCTAGGGTGGTGGTGGAATCTCCATCCCTACAGGTTTTTAAGTACCATCATGACAAAGCCCTGGCTGGGATGATTTAGTTGGGATTGGTCCTGCTTTAAGCAGGGGGTTGGACTCAATGACCTCCTGAGGTCTGTTCCAACCCTATGATTCTATGATACTATTATTCTATATATAGATTTATAGCACTCTTTTAGCACAATTAATAAAAACACAAACTGCAGCATAGCAGGATTTACTATATAATAGCAACAAAAGCTCATTAGTCATAAGTGGAAGAAGATCTTATAAATTCCTTGTAGGATCAAAAACCACAACATCATTAGGTTCCAATAATTCAAGATATTGTCCTTAGTATCTTTCAGATGTCTGCATATTTTTACTAATAACCAATAGGCTACATCTAGACTGGCATGATTTTGCACAAGTACTTTTAACGGAAAAGTTTTTCCGTTAAAAGTATTTGCGCAAAAGCGCGTCTAGATTGGCACGGATGCTTTTGCGCAAAAGCGCTTTTGCGCAAAAGCATCCGTGGCCAATCTAGACGAGGTTTTGCGCAAGAAAGCCCCGATAGCCATTTTAGCCATCGGGGCTTTTTTGCGCAAAACAAATCTGAGCTGTCTACACTGGCCCTTTTGCACAAAAGCTTTTGCGCAAAAGGACTTTTGCCCGAATGGGAGCGTCAAAAGTATTTGCGCAAGAAGCACTGATTTCTTACATTAGAATGTCAGTGCTCTTGCGCAAATTCAAGCGGCCAGTGTAGACAGCTGGCAAGTTTTTGCGCAAAAGCGGCCGCTTTTGCGCAAAATCTTGCCAATCTAGACGCAGCCACAGTGTTTATAAACTGTAGCAGTGATTTAGTATATGAAATTTTTTGCATTTGTCAAGATAACTTGTGAACATGTGATTTGATGTAAATGTCCAGCTTTCACTTGAAAAAAATCTGTGATAGCAATGCAATCTCCCTACTGTCAATAAAAACTCTATGGTTAGTTAAAGAAAAATTGTTTTTCTAGCAGGTATGAAATTCTGTTACTAGAAATGCAAATTATATTGTCATTATATTTTACTTTACTTTACATTATCTTTACTATTACCAAAGCATCACTGTGTGATGGCACAGAAACCTGTACAAAACATTAGTTCAACTAAATGCAGTATCATAACATGCACCATAGTCTATTTTGGGTTATTGTGGAGTAACATATTTTCCAAATATGCTTGCTACTTCATTCAGCCCCAAACAGGTTAATCAGCAATAAGAACAGTTAATATCCTTTGTTTTAGTGGGAAATACAAAGCTATAGAATAGAACCCTTATGCAAATAAGATAGAAAGCATCCAACACCTAGCTGAAGTTTACATAATTTTGAGTTGTTTTATTATCATTATTATGATATGAAATTAAAGAATTGACAAGATATAAAAAAGACTTGCAACTTACATGATTACTAAATGTTAGGTGAGAACAGAATTGGGACATAAATTAACTCCTCTTCTAATTCTTCTGGACAAGGAAATTATGTTATTCAATAAGTCCAGACAACTATTGGGCTTAGGTGACATTCTTCTTCCAGTTTCATTAATTTTGTTGGGATGGTCATTAAGTCTCATTTAAAAATAATGTTTTTGAAATGTTATTCAATCACTGAATTTATTTCCAATCTAAGAAAATAGTATATCTAATCTCATGTTGTGGGACATAATCTGCTTAATTTTGAGGGTCAGGAAGGAATTTAGGTAGGTGCCTCATGTTTTAATTTTGTCTTCATCTGAAGCATTGCTGAACTGTCTACCATCACAGACAGGATGCATGACTACATGGACTTCTTGTATATACTGTATATATTCTGAGATATAGTGTCCAAACTCCTGCTTAAAAGAAACACATATATCTCATGTTAGATGGTTCAGCAAAAGATTATCAGTATTATCAGTAACACTGAAAAACACATTTGTCCCTCTTATATCCAAAGTCACATTATCTTTCCACTGTTATCTGCTTGATTTCTAAGTGGTCCCAGTTCAAGCTGGTAATTTATATCAAATCACATGTTTGCAAGTTATCTTGACAACTGCAGACAATGTCATGTACTAAATCACTGCTACAGTTTGTAACCACTTTACTGAGCACTAGTGAAAATATACAGAAATCTGAAAAGGCCAGATAATAAAACTTCCCACCCTGCCCTTGTCCTGCAAGGAGCACACCGCTCTTCTAAGCACCACGCCCCTTGCAGGGCGGGAGGAGACTTTGCACGCTCCTCCTCCCTCCTCCCCCTGGCCAATCAGAGTGTTGCATGCTCCCTGCAGGATGGGAGCAGGGCAGGAGGAGACTTTGCGTGCCCCTGATTTGCCGGGAGGCAGGGGAGCATGAAGTCTCTCGCTCCCTGCCCTGCCCTGCTCTTGGTTGCACAGGGCTTAGAATCAACCTCCAGGTGCCGCATGCTCCCCGGTCCATAGGCCCTGATTAGCCTGGGGGCGGGGGAGTGGCAGGGCCTCCACCGGCCGGATCAACCCACTTGGTGGGCCGGAACCAGCCCACAGAGGCCCTTTTGCCCATCCCTGCTCAACACACTCCTTGTCTGTTGCAGCAGCGATGACTCCTAATGCACAAACCTCACTTCCACATGTTAAATGATCAAGATAAAGCACAAGACAGAAGATTATTATTGTAACTTGAAATTTAATATTCTTTGGTTGGAAAATATATTTCTAATAACAAAATTTGTGTTTCATTTGTGAATCCATGTTGATAAATAAAAAATATAATAACTGAGATAAAAATGCTGATGTTCTTGCTTCACAGGTGTTACAACTGTCCTCACAATGACCACTTTGAGCATCAGTGCAAGAAATTCCCTTCCAAAGGTGGCCTATGCCACTGCTATGGATTGGTTTATAGCAGTGTGCTATGCATTTGTGTTTTCAGCACTCATTGAATTTGCAACAGTGAACTACTTCACAAAGAGAGGTTATGCATGGGATGGGAAAAGTGTTGTTCCTGAAAAGGTAACAGCTTTAATACATTTTATTATATGAACGTTCATATCTATTAATAATATTTGTGCTTGATTAAGTCTGTTTATCAATATGATTTAGATAATCTACTGGATATATTGGACATTTCTGTTCAGTATTTTCTGGTAAAACTGTGTGTTGGAGCCCCTCATAGTTTGCAAATTATCAGCGTTATCATTTTTAAAGCACCATTAGGATGTGCAGCACTGTGCGACAAAAAGAGGAAGACACAATCCCTGTCCCATGCCTCAAATATGAAAAATACAAGTTGACTCAAGCTAACACTGTGGCACTCTTAACACTGAGACCAAAACTCCTCTCCCCCGTCCTTTCATGTCTTTATATGGTTCCCATCAGTGTAGCACCTCCCAGTTATTTAACTGTCTGTCTTTATTTTTTCTTTCTTTTTCTATAGTAGGATTAGCTTGTCTACTTTGTGTGTGTGTGTGTGCGCGCACATCTACACAGCAGGGCTAAGCTCAAAATAAGATACGCAATTTAAGCTATGCTAATTGTGTAGCTTAAGTCAAAATAGCTTATTTTGATTTTTGGTGCTGTCTACACAGCAGTTTTTTCAAAATAGAGCATTCTTCCCATACAATGAGGGTTACAGGAGTCAGAGTAAGAAGCCCTTTATTTTGAATTTATTTTGAAATAACAGGCTTGCTGTGTAGAAGCGCGCTACGTTATTTTGGAATAACTTACGTTATTCTGAAATAATGCTGCTGTGTAGACATAGCTGGTGTGTGTGTGTGTGTCAGACAGACAGACAGTGGATGTGTGCAGTGTCTATGAGCCTGATCCAAAGTGCACTAAAAGCAGTGGATATCTGTCTCTTGATTTCCAAAAGCTGTGGATCGGGACCTATTTGCAAGTCTGGAAGTAGGAAGAAATCGATGAGAGAAAACTAAGTTAAGTAAATGAGCTTTCCATTAAGTTCTGAACATGGTGACGTCCATGGTCATTCTCAGTTCTCGTGGAATGAGTATCATAATCTAAATCCAGCCCTTTGGAGAGCTCTGTCTGACACAATGAATAATTATTTAATTGTGCCACTAGAAGGTAGCTTTCATGGTAGAGCATGTCTCTGAAGGATAAGAGAGGTATTTCTGTGGTAATCTGATTTCTATGGAAATCAGAAATATCTAGGTCTAATACCATGGATACCTTAAACTGTACAGTATGTTCAATGGAGAGTCAGTGCAAAGAGTGGGATACTATGGTTGCTAAATAGACAGACTACTGGGTTTTGTATAATTGGAGCTTGTCCAGGTGAATCTTTATTTCTTAATATAAGTTCAGTGAAAAAGCCTAGAAATCATGACTCTGAGAATGGGCTTCATCTGCATCTGAGAACAGGCGGTATAGCCTCTGCCAGCTACAGCGGGGAGCAGACATTTTTGCTTCCATGACTATTTGGACACCCAGTAGCAGCTGGGAGTGTAATCGCAGGCAGATTTGAATGGGAAAGAGATGCCCTCGGTACTGGGGATGTCATAGAGGGTAAACATTTTTCTGAAGCACTTGTCTCCTCTCTTATATCCTCAATTTTCAGTAATTTATACAGCTGAGAACACAGTTTGGTATATATAAGTTTGCTATACAAAGAGTGAGTATTTTCTGCAGGCACTTGAATACTCCAGAAGCTTAATATGTAAATTCAGTAACATTATGGAGAAGACCGAGGACTGTGGGCATATCTCAGACTTAGAGGTCAGACTGTCCACAATCAGCAATAGCTGAACTACAAGGGAATATCTGATCAGACTCCACAAGAGTGGAAGTTACATATTAGCAAATATATGCCATCCTTTTCTGTGGAAATCAGAATCAGATTGTGGGGCTGTTATCTTATGAACCAACAAACAACAAGGAGAACAAAATAAAACCTTTTCATTATTATTTCTTCAAAATTCTTCACTCCCAGCACCGTAAATTAACAAAAGTGAAAAACATGTGTAGATGATGGCAGGCACACACGACCATGCATAGAAAAAGACCTATTTCATGTAGTATATAATTATACAAAAACAAGGGGGATAGAAGTGACTGTGACATCTATGGAGGTATTTTCCTTTTGAACATTGTCAGAGAAGTTGCTACTCACAACATGCTTCGTAGGCTTGCAATCTCTAAATGAAAGAATCTATCCTGAAAGACAATGCAGATTTCACTCAGGAAGCTCCACCACTGATATTTGGTTAAGCAACTACAGGAGAAGTATAGAGAAAAACGAGTGCCACTCAGTAGCCTTCATTAATCTGGCTAAGGCCTTTGCTATGGCTATTAGACAACAGGACCTTCTTATGGTTCTGAAGAAACCAGCTTCCCCCCCCATATTTTTGATCATCATTTATCCCTTACATCAACGTATGAGAGCAACAGTAGTGTGTGAAAACAAAGAATCAAATTCCTTTGACATTAACAGTGGCATGAAACAGGGCTGAATCTGCACACACACACACACACACACACACACACACTCTATAACATCTACTTTTCATTGCTGCTGCTTCATGAACAGCAATGACGGCATTTATCTTTGAACCTGGTTTGCCCATAGTGAGTTATCCCTACAAAATCATGAATTAGATTAAAATGTGATCAAGTAGCAAAAGCTGTTGACAACACCAAGGGATTTACACTCCAAAGTGGGTAAATATTTGGGACATCATCACAGGCATCTTAAAACGAATTGACAACCTGAAACTCTTGTATGATGTTTTCATACATATTTCTGATACATTTCCAGTGCTTGCCAGCAAGGCATCTGCTGGAAAATATGTAACATATCATTAAATATATTATGTAAAATATCTGATTTAAAATGGCTCTTACTAAAAAATTCCTTTAATTTAAGTCCTCTCTTCTGCACTGAAGAGAAATTTACTTCAAGACCTGAGAAAAGATAATGAGTTTTGGAAGAAATCTTGTTGTTTTATATGAAATTTAAACATTAACTAATGGATTTAAAATGAATCATGTGTTTCAAATTTTCACATAAGAGAACTGAAGATAACATTGCAAAACTTAAATCTTTGCAGCATTTGAGCTGAATAAGTATGGGAAATGGGGAGGGGAGAAATCTATAAACGTTCATTCAAATTTAAAAAGGAATTAGGTGGAAATAGTCTGGAACATTTATGCTGAAGAGGATTTGAAGGCTTTTCCTCAACCTCAAGGATATGTGCTGCCCCACAGTTTTGAAGAAGTGAGACCTCACACAGGGATTTGGTCTAACTTTTTAGAAATATTAATTGCTCTTGAATGAAAAATGAGAAGTCACTCTACTTTCCCCTCCTTGCCTCCCTTTCCTTTCCCTCTGGTTCTATTTTTTTTGTTTGTTTTGTTCTTTTCTTTTTCTGTTCTTCCCTTATTTGGGGGGTAGGGGACAGAAAATATAAATAAAAATGTATACAGAATTATATTTGTTTATATAAATAAAATAATCTGTTAAAGGTTCTTTTTTATCTATGCCTTCTTTTTTCTGTTCAAGGAGCACAAGATCACATTTTTTGCCTCAGTGTCAAACATAGCTTAGAGTCCTTCTGAGACATAGCAGGGGTAGCTGAAATACCATAGTACTTCCCTCATGCTTCCTTTCCCTTCCACCCAAACTTATTTTCCAACTTGTTCATCTACAAAGGCTATAGTGGGAAGTAGGACTGCCTACAGCTTTACGCCAGCTGAGATTACCATATGGCAGATGAATTAAAGCCAGTTAAAAGACTTTAAGACTAATTTAGACGTTCAGATTAGCACAATGGCTGATCAAGGACCAGGATCCAGTATGTATAATATAACTCAGTCACTTTCTATTGAGATATAAGCACTTTTTAATATAGCAGCATTCTAGGATGGTTTGTACTTTTCAGTGCGATATATGGATATTTTAAAAGGCCTGGGGATATACAGTTTTCTAGCTGTACATGTTCAGAATTAAACAGTGCACAGTCAACTTGTGGAACTTCTTGCCAGAGGATGTGGTAAAGGCTAGGAGTTTAACAGGGTTAAAAAAAAAAAAAGCTATATAGCTTCATGGAGGTTAGGTCCCTCAATGGCTATTAGCCAGGAATGGTGTCTCTAGCCTCTATTTCTCTGGAGGTGGGTGACAGGGGAGGGATCACGTGAGGATTACCTATTGTGTTCTCCCACTCTGGGGCATCTGGCATTGGCCACTGTTGGCAGACAAGATACTGGGCTGGATGGACAGTTGGTCTAACCTAGTATGGGTCTTATGTTCTTATGTTCTTAAACACCAACCATTACAACTCAGCTAGCCCAGTGGTAACCAGCAAAAGGCATCATTAGGTCTCCAATATGTCCAAACTCTTAAACACATGCTTAAGATCCAATTATTTTGCTGAATAGGGATCTATAAGCTATTCATTCTGTTCCTTTTAAATAGTCATTCTCTCTCATGTACGTCTACACTGCAACACTATTTCAAAATAATTAGCGCTATTCCAAAATAACTTAGCAGTTATTTTGAAATAGTGTCAAAATACTGTCAGGCTGCAGGACTTCTTATTCCAACTCCTGTAACCCTGGGCAGCAGTGATCATGTGTTGATGGATTTCAGGATCCTGACAAAAGGGAAAAAGGAGAGCAGCAAAATACACACCCTGGACTTCAGAAAAGCAGACTTTGACTCCCTCAGAGAACTGATGGGCAGGATCCCCTGCGATGCTAACATGAAGGGGAAAGGAATGCAGGACAGCTGGCTGTATTTTAAAGAAGCCTTATTGAAGGCACAGGACCAAACCATCCCAATGCGCAGTAAGAAAAGCAAATATGGTTGGCTTACCAGGGAAATCCTGGGTGAGCTTAAACGCAAAAAAGGAAGCTTATAAGAAGTGGAAACTTGCACAAATGACTATGGAGGAGTATAAATATATTTCTCAAAAATGTAGGGCAGTAATCAGGAAGGTGAAAGCGCAATTGGAATTGTAGCTAGCAAAGAATGTAAAGAGTAGCAAGACAGGTTTCTACAGTCATTTTAGCAATAAGAGGGTGATCAGAGAGGACGTTGGGCCCTTACTGGATGAGGGAGGTAACCTAGTGACAGATGATGTGAGAAAAGCTGAAGTACTCAATGTTTTTTGTTTTGTTTTTTTGCCTCTGTCTTCACAGACAAGGTCAGTTCCCAGACTACTGCACCAGGCAATGCAGTATGGGAAGGATGTGGGCAGCCCTCTGTGGAGAAAGAACAGGAACTTTTAGAAAAGCTAGATATACATAAATCCATGGGCCCAGATTTAATTCATCCTCGGGTACTGAGGGAGTTGGCAAATGTCAATGCAGAGCCTTCGGCCATTATCTTTGAAAACTTGTGGAGATCGGGAGAGCTCCCGGTTGACTGGAAAAAGGCAAATGTAGTGCCCATTTTTTAAAAAGGGAAGAAGGACAATCAAGGGAACTACAGACCAGTAAGTCTTACATCAGTCCCTGGAAAAATCATGGAGGGGATCCTCAAGGAATCCATTTCAAAGCACTTGGAAGAGGGGAAAGTGATCAGGAATAGTCAACATGGATTCACCAAGGGCAAGTCATGCCTGACCAATCTGATTAGCTTCTTCTGAAAACCCTCTTCCAAAAAAAGAAGCAGAAAAAGCTACACAAATTGCAGTTTGCAATTTGTGTAGCTTTTTCTGGAAGAACAGTGTATTGTAGACATAGCCTCAGTGAGAGCAATAAGGAGGTTTAGACAGGGCCAAATTTCGGAAAAGCCTCTTTTGGAAAAAAAGCAGAAAAATATATTCAAGTTGCGGTTCGCAATTTGCATACATTTTCTGACTTTTCTCTGCAGTGTAGACATAGCCTATGATTCTTTGTATGAGGAATAAGGGAAGTCAGAGGAAGAGAGCACTATTTCAAAATAAGTGCTGTGTAGATGCTCCCTATTTCGAAATAAGCTATTTCATAATGAGATACACAATTGACGTAGCTCAATTTGCATAGCTTATTTCGAGTTAAGCCTTGCAGTGTAGATGCACCCTCAATATAAGGAAGATAAAAATGATATATATGATCATTTGTATTAGAAATCATGCAACATATGTCTTGGTATCTGAATGACAAATTTGGAAATAATTTTATATTCTGGATATATCTCAAATTCAATTTATTTGTTCTAGTCATTTGATTCAGAAGACAATGAACTATGTTTAGTTTGCTACTGTTGGATTGTTAATGCAGATATTACTAAATATTGCTTTGCTTCGCTCTAAAAAATAGCCTATTCTAAAATGTATTTTTTATTCGTAATATTTTGGGGAAATTAATTGGTTGCTTTATTTCCAGGATTAGTAATTTAATTTAAAGACTGTACCTTGTGCTTGTGTACAGTGTTTTATGCAAATTTCCATGCACACTTAACATCTAGTTTGTCCAGTTTGATGTATGATTTCAACTTGTAAGCAATAACACTTTTTACTATATTATATTATGACAATATTATCCACTGAAAAGATGGACCTGAATAAAAATTATGTTTTTCTTTTCCCAGCCAAAGAAACTGAAGGATCCTCTCATTAAGAAAAATAACACATATACAGCAGCAGCAACAAGCTATACCCCTAATATTGCCAGAGACCCGGGACTGGCTACCATTGCTAAAAGTGCAACAATAGAACCCAAAGAAGTTAAACCAGAAACAAAACCAGCAGAACCCAAGAAAACTTTTAACAGTGTCAGCAAAATTGATCGACTATCAAGAATAGCTTTCCCACTGCTTTTTGGAATCTTTAATTTAGTCTACTGGGCAACTTATTTAAACAGGGAACCCCAGCTGAAAGCCCCAACTCCACATCAATAATCCTGTTAACTCATGTAATTTTGTTTAGTCTTTTGCACTGGGAATTGCTTTCTGTTTGATGCACAGTAATTCCCATTTGTTTCATTGCCTCTGTCTTAAAGAAAATGAAGGTTTCTTTATTTTAAAAAGTATATTTAAAAAAATAATCCTGTATACTAGGGCCATAACAATGTGCACACCTGGGAACCATGATTCTGAAGAAGGGAGAGGAAAAGTTTAGTAATTAAAACAAATTCTAAATCATTTGTAGATAGCTTATTACTGAATGTCCCAACAAAGATACTGTACATTTACATGAAATATTTTATGCAAAATGACTTTGGGGGAAAATATGATGTTCATGTAGCACATTCTGTAGTGTGCTTGCCATTTACAAAGCACTGTTTACGTGGTAGTTTTTTTCAAGGTTGTAAAGCTTTGAATTTTGTCAGATTCCATAAGATACATTATATTTCCAGCTCTTTCTCTCCTCCTCCCCAATCTCCAGTTACTGGTCTTATAATATTAAATGTTCTTAAAGACAAGAAAATCTGCATACTCTCGGGGCAGTTTATCACTGTACAGCACATATGATTCAATGGCAATGAATACTTTAATTTGCTGTCTTAAGGCAGTCTTGGTCTAAGCATTAATTTGTCACTAGACTAAACATGAAATCAGTTGCACAATTAAGAACAGAATTCAAATGCCGTTTACCCCCTGTGTAATCAAACCAACACCTGGATGCTTTTACAGGTAGCTTTTATTTATTAATATGTTTTAGAAAGAAAAAATGTTTTGCAAGCTCTAGATATGTTGAATGTATTCTTTTATAAAACAGTACATTAAAAAGCTTTAGATTAAAATTTATGGATAGCAAAAAGAAAAATATAGTATTTAAATAATATATGTAAATATGCAGCATGAGATTGTACTTTTTTACTTTTTTAAAGTTGTGTTCTTAAAATATTGTGTAGAGTTCATCTATCTTAGCTCTTAATATGTTGTTAAATGGTAAAGGAAACATATTTAGAGCCTGCATTAAAAAAGTCAGTAGTCCTGGAAAGAGAGAGAGAGAAAGAAAGAAAGAAAGAAAGAAAGAAAGAAAGAAAGAAAAAATTTGTAAAGTGGCTAAGTGTACAGTCGTTTGCAATTTGATAATGCCATCCAATGTATACTATTAGATAAATGACTGGTCTGCTCAGGTCATGCATAAATACTAAAAAATGGGGTATATTAGTAGGTAAAACTGGTAAAATACTTGTTAAGACTCGAAAATCATCTGTATATTACTGCTATATTTGCTGATACATAACTGTTACAATAAGTGATGTAATATATGTAGCATTCAATACAAAATCATACACAAAAGAATGTACAGGAAAATAGATTTTATTGGATAAACTTACTACATTTCATTTTTACTGTAGCAATATATTTGTAGGAACAATATGTAAGGGCTTTAAATACAAGATGTCCATTTTGCAGGTATGGTATTACCTTTAAAACAATTCTAGTAAATTTCATTATTGCTGAAAACTTCTTAGAAGTATAAATTTCAGATAAGGATTTTTCAGAGAAATTGAGAGATTGATGGATTTTTGCCAGTATTACTTCAGAATACACAAAACATGATATTAAGTGAATTTAAAAACAATGCCACATGAACCTTCAGCAAAATAGTTAATTAGACAGTCAAGTTTCATAGTTATGTTTTAGGCAATGTTTTTTAAACTCTTTCTCAATAATTCAAGAGGATACAATTCACAATCTATAAAAACAAATCATTGGAGTTTTATTTAGAAAAAAAAATAAACTATTTTTCATTGTCAAACATTTAATCCTGTCTAAATTTGATGAGCTAATTTGATTGGAGTTTATTAAAGCGGATGTTTCATCTTCTGGTTCATGTGTAGACATATGTATAGAAAAAAATAAAATATGGCTCTTTAACTTCTGTGTACTTGTTTATCTTGTTATTTTGGCGTTAATCTAGTGTGTTCAGTTAGGGTATTTTACCTTCCAAGCTATACCTTTTGGTCTGCATTTTGCACATTAGATGTGAATATTACTTAATTAGTCTGCTTTTTGCTATGCAATGACTGCATTATATCACCTCTTAGTTTGTTAGTCTATGTGTATAGTATTATACTGTATAAATTTGATTGCACAGTTTATCAAATACAAAGTATTCGCTATGTAGCTTTTTTACAGTGCTTTGCTAAACCATGTAATAATAGTAAGTCTTCCTTGAAAATAATGATACACTCTTATAGAGGACAGTTTCTGTTTACTCCTGGGATAATTTTAAAAAGATGACATTGAATGTTTATTGCACATCAGTGCAGTAATGTGGCAATAAAATCTAAATCTAATAGAGGTTGTTTATGGCAGAAGCATGTATTTGCTTTACAGAGTTTAGCAAAAGCTCCTTATTTTATGTCACACTGTAACTCTATTATAATAATAAAGATAAAATATTCAATAATGAAAGTGAATGCTTTACCTTATTTTGGTTTTTAATTATTGCTTTTTACTATATATTGTATGAGAAATTGCTGGTCATTCAGAGATCTGTTTCTATGTATTCAGAAATGAATAATATTCTACTAGATGCAAGTGTCTGCACAATGTTTTTCCAGGGACACAAGCAATATCAGAAGTTTCTGAAATAGGATTTTAGATTTTTTAAATAAATGAAGTCCGCACAATGTTCATTCAATAAAGTAATAGCATGCACTAGATGCAATAAAGCAATACATTTAGGTTCACTAATATGGTAATGGTTATGATACAGAGCCTAATCTGAATAGGACAGTATCATGGTTAATTTTTTTAATAATTACTGTATGTGATAGAATATGTATAGACTGACTAGATAAATGATAGGGAAAACAAAACAAAACAAAACAAATGCTGGCAGTTTTAATCATCATCTGGTAAAACAAAACCAAACAAAAATGCAAGTCCAAATGGAGTCTTTGGACCAGGTTCTCAGATGATGTAAACTGATGTTCTCAATTTATTTTAACTGATTGTGTATAGGACATTCTAGCTAATAGGTATACAGGCCACATCTGAAAACTTTTGTTCAAGTCCTCATTCTTGTCTACATGAGAAAAGCCCAGGTGTAGGAAATAAATGCATGGAGTGTGAAACCTTTGAGGTTTCCTTGAATACTTCATGCAGGGAAACATGAGGTTTCCTCCTCTTTGTCCCTTCTTTAGCCCACTTGCCTGGAGAGTGGGATCCTGATAGCTCTGGTTCATTGACTCAGCCCTATTGCTTGTGCATCAGAGAAGATAATGGGTATATTCTGATTGTTCCAACCATATTTATGGATCACCTCAAGAGACACATGGTATCTTCAAAAAGTTGCATGGGGTTATAGGACCACAGGATGAAAGTCACTGATATAAACTCTTCATATGAACAGTCCTTCCCAGAGGCGGGGCTCTCTCTCCTGCTTGTCACCAACATGAGGTTATGAAACAGATTAGCAGCTAGAAAATTGGACATACATTCTCCAAGGAGCAGAAGTATATATAGAAACTTATTTTAGCTTGTCTTGTGGATCTGAATGACTGTCCAAATAAATTAGTGTGACTGGGAAAAGTTAAATTTTCTCAGCTAGAAAATATCTAAGCTGTGCATTAAAACAATAAAAACTTAAATATTTCTTCAGTTTTTCTATAGCAGATTAGCAGCAAAATCCACCTGCTGTACATAAATACAACATAGTTTAAATAAGAATGTGTCTGCAGTCTTGATGCATGAATTTTGCAAGTGAAGCTTATTATCAGCCTGTCAAGCTGTTGTTGTCATGTTACATCTGATTACAAACAATGTTATATAGAACAAGAGAGCTAAAAGCCTCCAAATGGCAAGATGCTACACGCTCATTTTTATCTAGCTACAGGCCATCTAAACAGACAAAATTACTTCACTGATGTTGATAAACATATTTGATAAACTGCTTTAGGTCTTTTGAAAATATACTGAAAGGATTCTGTACTCACAGCACAGTTGTTTCTTGCACATATTTCATCAAAAGACCAGAGTCATTTTACCTTAAAAATCATCTGAAGACAAAATAGGGCACTGGTTTTAATGTCTTATCAAGATAAGAAAGACATATTCAGTGAACTCTGGCTTTCTGAAATCAGATTTTGAACCACACCTATAGAAATGGTGCATTCCTGTCAGGCCCCCTCATATGCTTTAGAATTAACCAGAGGCTGTGCAGGTCTATCTGTGAAGGATCAAGATATTTGAGATTGTCTAAAGGCAATTTTTCTTGACATTTGCCTTGAATATGTTTCTTTTGTTTGCCTGACAGAGGCTTGGATTTGATTTGAGTTGTCATTCAGATCTAATGCAACCACCCATTCCTATTTGGATGTGGATGTGATATACCTTGACTTTAGCAAGGCTTTTCATAAGGTCTCCCACAATATTCTTGCCAGCAAGTTAAGGGAATGTGGATTGGATAAATGGATGGTAAGATGGATAGAAAGATGGCTAGAAGGCCGGGCCCAGCGGGTAGTGATCGACTCGATGTCAGGATGGCGGTCGGTTTCTAGCGGAGTGCCCCAAGGTTCGGTTCTAGGACCGGTTTTGTTCAATATCTTTATTAATGACCTGGATGAGGGGATGGATTGCACCCTCAGCAAGTTTGCAGATGACACTAAGCTAGGGGGAGAGGTAGATATGCTTGAGGACAGAGATAGGGTCCAGAGTGACTTAGACAAATTGGAGGATTGGGCCACAAGAAATCTGATGAAGTTCAACAAGGACAAGTGCAGAGTCCTGCACTTGGGATGGAAGAATCCCAAGCATTGTTACAGGCTGGGGACCAACCAGCTAAGTAGTAGTTCTGCAGAAAAGGACCTGAGGGTTACAGTGGATGAGAAGCTGGATATGAGTCAACAGTGTGCCCTTGTAGCCAAGAAGGCTAATGGCATATTAGGTTGCATTAAGAGGAGCATTGCCAGCAGATGCAGAGATGTCATTATTCTCCTTTATTCGGCTCTGGTGAGGCCACATCTGGAGTATTGTGTCCAGTTCTGGGCCCCCCACTACAAAAAGGATGTGGACGCATTGGAGAGGGTCTAGCGGAAGGCAACCAAAATGATTAGGGGGCTGGAGCATATGACCTATGAGGAGAGGCTGAGGGAGTTGGTCTGTTTAGTCTGCAGAAGAGAAGAGTGGGGGGGGGGGATTTGATAGCAGCCTTCAACTTCCTGAAGGGAGGTTCCAAAGAGGATGGAGAAAGGCTGTTCTCAGTAGTGACGGATGGCAGAACAAGGAGCAATGGTCTTAAGTTGTGGTGGGAGAGGTCCAGGTTGGATATTAGGAAAAACTATTTCACTAGGAGAGTGGTGAAACACTGGAATGGGTTACCTAGGGAAGTAGTGGAGTCTCCATCCCTAGAGGTGTTTAAGTCTCGGCTTGACAAAGCCCTGACTGTGTTGATCTATTTGGGATTGTTCCTGCCTAGAGCAGGGGGCTGGACTTGATGACCTCCTGAGGTCTCTTTCAGCTCTATGATTTTATGATTCTATTTTATTTTACTGAAAACATGCAGTAGTTGTATATGAGTAGTGTGAAATTGCTAAAAACAAAATAAAGAAAACATGTCAAAACTTCTATTCTATTATTTCTCTATTACCAATGACTACAGTTCAGGATTGCCACATAAATTGGATGTTGCCTATTGATGTGCTTTCAATTGTATTAAAACTTGTTAATGTAAGAAATTTACTACAGACCTATGGTAAAAAATTACACACCAAAATGAAATAAATGAGAAACTATGTTGACCTAAAGCTCAGTGAACTATAATAGAGAGATCTTTCCTTCAATCATAATATTCTATTTACTTAAATTAAAAATCATATAAAAGAGACAACTAGATTTCAGCTGAAGTAAAAGACAAATTTTAAAAAGTGCAAATCTCCTCAGTAAGAAAAAATAAGGCCATAGTAAAATTTCTGCCAGTAATTGGCTTAGTTCTTTTACAATAATAACTAACAAAGCAAGAAAAAAGTAATAGGCAAGCTCCTCAGCTGGTATAAATTTCATAACTCCACTGACTTCAGTGGAGTGATGTTACTTTATACCAACTACAAACCTAGCCAAGAGTAATTAAAGCTTAATATTATCTGGCTCTTCCTGTGCAGAAACTTGCCAGCACAGAAAATGAAGAAGGAAGGATTGCCCTGAAACTCGACTAGAGCAAGCGCAGAGGGATTATGAGACAAGAAGTGGTGGTGATCTCAAACTCCCAATGATGTGTATCCTTGTGTGATGGATAGGAGGAGTGCTGGCCAGCATTTGGTGACTAAAGGCTTCAGAGGGAGAGCTGTGTTATCTGTAAGGGTACGTCTACACTAGTCCCCTAGTTCGAACTAGGGAGGCTAATGAGGGCGACCGAAATTGCAAATGAAGCGCGGGATTTAAATATCCCATGCTTCATTAGCATTATTCCTGGGCGGTCGCTATTTTGGAAATTGACTAGCCCGGAATAACTGCCTGCGTCTACACACGGCAGAGAAGCGCGATTCCAAGATAAACCCCTTAGTTCGAATTAACAGTTAAACCTCATTCCATGGAACCAGTCCCAAAACTGATCTCTGCAGAACCTCTTCCAACATGACTGTGAACCATTAATAACTATTCTCTGAGAATGATTATGCAGACAATTATGCATCCGCTTCATAGTAGCCCCACCTATGTGTATCTAGTTTATTGATAAGGTCATGTGAAATTGTATCAAATGTTTTTCTAAAGTCTAGATGTACCACATCTACCATTTCCCCCTTTCAGAGCATCTCAGGGAGTCACTGGGCCCTGCACTCCCATCCGCAGTCACAGCCAGCAAGTGGCACAGAAGGTTTATTTGTTGACAGGGGCACAGTGTAGCACAGACTTCTTGTTAACACAGGAACCAGAAGCAGACAGTACAATCCAACTTGGGGAAAGGGATCCACCACCAGCTGAGAAAGCCCATAGCAACTTGTCCCCAAGCCTGGCAGCTGCTCCGCCCCCTCCATTGTTCAGGTTCCCCGGTAAGGTGTCACCTGCTTCCTCCCCCCACCCAGGCTCAGGTTACAGGACAGCCTGAGTTATTGTTGTGTGCATGATAAGATGGGGCAGTCTTGAGCAGCCTTCCCTCAGTGAGAGCCACACCCAACATTCCCATCCCCAGCCAGACACTAGTGCAATGCCCAGGGAAACTGAGGCACGCATACACACAGAGAGAGTTACAAGAGAACAGGACAGTAGGAATCACATATACATAACAAAGCAAACAGAGCAAACACAATCCCCATTATGTCGCACCTCCCGTATCCACAAGACTTGTTATTGTATGTGTACTCCCCCCACAGATTTTCTGTAGTAAACTCCCTTCAAAAGGTACTCCATTACAGATTTGCTTCCTATTCTCATATCCAAAGTGATTGTGTGCTTGCACAATCAGGACTGCTTATTTGGGGGACATAGAACAGGGGAGGGACTGAGTAAAGAAAGTGGAATGGGTGAGGGGGGAGGTGGACTCAGTGTTGGGACTGGGACTGGTGCCTGCCTCTGGGTGGTCTGATGGTTTTGGCTGCCCTACAAATCCCACCATCCCTTGTTCTGGGGCCCTGGTGGCCCCTGGGGAGGTTAGGAGGAGAAGCCACAGGATGTGGTGGGGAGGTGTCTGGTGGCCCACTCCATGCACACCACCATGAATTCCATCACCAAGGTTAGGGAGGAACACATGGCATCATGCTGGCATGCCAGGTGGTCCCAGGCAGCTGTCCTTTGCTCCCGGTCAGCCCAGCACTCTTCCAGGTCGTGGCCCACTCCTGGTTCTCATCCTCAAGCCCCTAAACAAGGGGCTGAAGGCAGGCCATCTGCTCACACATTAGGTCTTCCCAGGTGTGTTTCCTCCTGTGGATCCCACAGAGTTGAGTAATGGTATGGGAGGTGGGAGACATGCCAAGCCTGCAGTTGCCCCAGCTATGAAGAAAGGTTACAAAGGCAGTTATCCCAGGAGACACGGTGTATGAAGCCCACTCCTAATCTCTGAGTCGACACTGAAGGTCTCAGTTCAGATGATGGCAATGTGCTTTGAGCAAGACATATGTTGCCTAGACAGCAGGCACTTTCTAGCAGAGGCACAGACATCCCAGGGGAGCATGACAGCACCCACGGCCTGGGGACAAACAGGCATGGGAAGGTGCTGGCCAAGCCAGGAGCTTGCGGGCAGGAGGGAGGGACAGGGTGGCTTGGCTTCCTACTATGTCTAGCACATGCTGGGTCTGGCACTGGTGGCATCCTGCATACAGAGAACTTCTAACCTGCCACTGGAGGAAGTGTGGGGGAGGGGTGTTGTGGAGGTGTGTGTGAGTGGCAGATGTCACCTGCAGGGGAGAGTGCTACTGGGTTCTGCTCATCTTCCTCACCCTGGCAGGTTCCCATGCAGGTGATCAGTCTCCTATGCATCACTGTGCTTGATCAAAAGCAGATGCTGCCTGAGTGCTGGCATGACCCTGTGCCATGTCTGGCACTGCTGTGTGGTTCCATGACCCCACACTCCTTAGTGGTGGCTTGTTGTTGGAAGGTGTCCCACCACGGAGGCTGGAATAAGGCAGGCCTCTCCAGGAACCTTGTGACAAGGACCAAGATTTTACCTATGTGAGAGTGTCATGGGGCTGAGTGCTCCAGACTGGCACTTCATGGGCACACGTGTGCACACGCTGTTGTGCAGCCCCAGGCCCAGCAGGCAGAGAGATGAGTATGCAGCTCCTCACAGTCCATCACCTGCCCCTGCATGTAGATAGGGAAAGTTATAGAACTCACCTGAAGTACCCTCCCCAGGTTCCTCTGAAGCCTGGGAGACATCCTGGTAGGAGAGACTGGCTCTGCGGTGAGGAGTAGCTCTTGGCTGGTGGGCATGTTCACTTGGTCGGCCTCCTTCTCCCCCACCCCACCCTCCTGGAGGCTGATGCTAGAAAAACTCAGGGAGGGTGGGACTGGCTGCTGAACCTGGATGCCTTTGACTCCCAGAGAGATCTACCAGACATCCCCCAGGTACGCGCTGAGGGGGAGCAGGGAAGTGGCCCAGGGAAAAGTACAGACACTTAAACACCCTGGTCAGTGATGTGTTTCGGGCTGGAGCCCTCGCTGACCCGGCAGCAGTCTGTACTGATGCTTCTAGGGCCCTGGGCCGGGGCGCAGTGGAGTGGGCAGGCCTGCTCCCTCCCCCCACGCCACCCACTGCTCGGGTGGCAATCTTCCCTTCTCCGCCACTGCAGGTGAGCTGCCTGAGCAAGGAAACCTCAGATGTGAAATTGGTATAAACTGTTTGTCTACTGCCCCGTCCTGACCAAAGTCTGGACTTATATACTGTTGGCCTGCCGCCCCAGCCTGAACTAAGGTGGGATTTACAAACTGAGTGCTTGCAGCCCCGCCCTGAACTAGGCTTGGGCCTTCCGAGACTGTGGGCTTACAAATTGTCGCTTACTGCCCCGCCCTGAACCAGGGCTGAGGCCTTCCGAGACTGTTTTGCCTGCCACCCTGCCTTGAACCCCGGCAGGGGCTTTTTGAACTGTGGAGTTGGCTGCCCGCCCTGAGCTAAGGTCGGGCCCCTGAGTGGTGCCCTTTGCTGGTCTGCCTCCAACCCAGGCCGCCTTTACTGCTGTTTATTTTTGTTGCCCTGCCCTGAGGTAAGGGCATGGGACTCCAGACTAGGATTTGCAGTGGGGGGGATGGCGGGTACCCTCTCGCAGGGCTCGCTGCAGGAAATCGAGAGCAGGCTGAGGCAAAGCTGCCTTCACCTCCTGGAAGGCGAGCACTTGGGGATCCACCCAGTCCCCCCTGTCGTAGTCCAGGAAGTCTCCGACCTTGGTGGTTTCTGCCAGGATCAGCCTCTGACGCACCAAAGGAGACCATCCCTACACCCAAGATCCAAGAGATCAGATTAGTACAGATTATCAAAGATGCTATGGCCTGGGATGGTGTAGGTCTGGTCAGGATGGATCACATCAGCCAGCACAGACTGCAGCCGCAGCGAGATGGCTTTTGCTATGACTTTGTAGTCCATGCTCAGGAGCGAGACGGAACGCCAATTCCAAAGGTCGTGGAGGTCTCCCCTCTTCAGCAGCAAGGCGAGCACAGCTCGCCTGCGCGACAGAGGAAGGACCCCACTCTCCAAGGACTCGGCCCAGACGGTGATGAGGTCTGGGCCGAGGACATCCCAGAACATGTGGTAGAACTCCACGGTCAGCCCATCTATGCCCGGGGTTTTGTTGGTGGGCATGAGACGGAGGGCTTCTGAGAACTCGGCCAGAGTAAGAGGCAGCTCTAGCCGGTCCAAGTCACCCGCGCTGACTTTCGGGAGCTTGGTCCAGAGCACCCTGCAGGCATCGGCTTCAGTCAGATCTGGGGAGAATAAATTGGCGTAGAAGGCTCTGGCCCTTCCACGCATCTCTCCGGATCCATGAGGGAGGTGCCGTCCTCCGCCAAAAGGCAGGTGACGTGCTTTTTAGCCCCCCTCTTTTTCTCCAGAGCGCAGAAGAAGTGGGAGCCACAATCCATATCCCGGAGGTCCTCGAGGGCCCAGAGTTCCTCCCGCTTCTCCCGGTACGCCTCACAGAGGGGCAGATCCTCGGGGTTGGATACTAGGAGCCTCCCAAGCTTCAAAACCTCCCTCTCCAACTGCTCTATTGCTGCATCCCTCCGCCAGCTGGCGCCCCAGGAGCAGTCATGGCAGAAGAGCCTGGCGTGTACCTTCCCCATGTCCCAGCATCACCGTGCCGAGGGAAAGGCAGGCCGCTGACGCCGCCAGGCCTGCCAGAACTCCCAGAAGGATGCCACAAAACTCCAGCAGGCTATTGTTGAAGTGCCAATAGGCCAGCCCCAGTCTCTCCTGGCTAATAGAGGCTTTCACGGCCACCAAATGGTGGTCTGTGAACGGGGCCAGCCGGACACTGGAGGAGTGGCCTCGTACCAGATGGAAATGGGATAGGTAAATGCAGTCCAACTGGGAGTGGCGCAACCAATCGTCTCCCACCTGGACATAGGTAAAGTTGGTGTTGTCGTCCGGGTGGTGGTCGCACTAGATGTCCACCAGGGAGTGGTGGTCTATGATCTCCCTGAGGATGCCTGCCGCGGCCTGGCAGTTCTTGAGTCCTGAGCGGTCCCGGTCCTCTAGGGTGGTGTTGAAATCCCCACCCAGGACCAGACACTCACCAAGATCTAGGGTGCCGAAGAAGGTGGCCACCCGCTGATAAAAGGTGACCCGGTCCGGGCCCATGTTCGGGGCATAAATGTTGACCAGGTTCAACGTCAGCCCCTCCACGCGGGCCCAGACATGCAGCAGGCAGCCTGGGATGACCTCAGCAATCCCCAGCACCTCGGGCCATAGGGCAGGGGAGAACAGGGTGACCACCCCAGCCGTGCAGGCGCTGAGGTGGCTAAAATACACCCCATCCCCCCACTCCAGCTGCCAGCCAGCCTCAATGGCTGGAGTCGTCTGGGTCTCTTGCAGGAAAACCACCGAGTACCCACCCCCCAGAGGAAGGAGAGCACCCAGCTCCTGCAGAGACCCGCCCTACAGCCCTGGGCATTTAAGGTAGCGATGGTCATATATTTCATGATGAGGTCTGAGGTGGATCCTCGCGGGCAGGGGAATCATCGGCCTCCCGCAGGCTCCACGACAGGCTGCCCTCCGACCCAAAGGCCAGGAGAGCGTCATGGAATTTGCAGATCCGGCAGTAGGCCACGATGCCCTGCCTCTTGGTCCCTCTCCCCTCCTGCAAGAGGGTTCTTGTGGCCTGGAGGATGGTGTAAAAGTCCCCCCACCACTGAAGGGCCAGCTCCACCTTTCCCTTAGCCCCGTGGGTGTCCGCAAGGAACTGGCGGCGCTCAGCCCCCAGCGCCGAGGTGGCACCAGGCTTCTCCTCCATCTGGGCCCTTAGATAGACCTCACGGGCCACGGAGATGGGCAAACTGGGATCCAATCCCCAGCACAGCGCCAGGAGCTTCCCGTGCCTGACCCCGGCGAGGGCAGGGGGGTGGAGGGAACAAGGCAGCCCCTAAAGGACTGGGGACTGGAGACACAAATACCACCCCCTGAGGGCTGCCTGCAGATAGCAGGAATGAGACAGCCCCCACGGGGGTAGCAATAATAGTGGGATGGAGGGACAGTGAAGGGGAAGCAGACATCATGGTAGGGGCAGGAGAAGGGGGAGGATAGAGGAGAGAGAGTGGACATCATGGTGGAGGTGGGAGGGGAGGGAGGATTGGAGCCGGACAATAGGTCGGGAACAGAAGTGGGGATAAGGGTGGTGATGGGAGATGGATCAGGAAAGATGGTGGACTCAGGGCTGAAAACGGGTTCATAAAGAAAGGTGGGATTGGGACTAAGGGTGTGAACAAGAACGGGGACGGGGACAGGGATCGGGACAGGGAGGGGGACCAGAGCTTTGGGCGGGGTAACGGGGAAGGTCCCCTGGGTCCAGGCCACCATGCTGCGGTGCCTCCCGAATGGGAACCCAGGGGAAAGGATCAGGGAGGGAGCCCACACCAATGCTGGGCTCAGATTGACCAGGGGGACCCTGGTCTACAGCCTCAGCATCAGTTGGGAGAATGTCACTTGCTGGGCCCCCAACGGGAAGGGAAGGCGACCGTCCTGCCTCAGAGGTGGAGGAGGGGGTGCCCTCAAGCCCAGGACCCGGCCGCTCGGCACCGGCCATCATCCCTGAGGGCTCAGCGGCCTCAGACAGGGCATCCAAAGTGGCTGGGCTGATGGCCAACACTAGGGGCAGCCTGGGGATGAGGACAGAGGTGGCCACCTGGGACGTGGGGGAGAAGGAAGGAGGGAGCAGCGCAACTCCGTCACCGCCCAGACTGAGGCTCGCTTGCAGAGGGTCGTCCTCCCCCTGGGTGAATGGGGTCAGACCCAGGGCCTCGATCTCCTCGAAGATGGAGTAAGCTCCATCCCCCCAGCCCCAGAGTCCTCCCCGCCGGCTGCCAGGGTAACAATTACCTCGGTGGTGAAGACGGGGGACACAGATGGTATGGGAGCCGGGGGAGCTCCACCTGAGACCTCCTCAGGAGTGGGCTCCGCAGCGAGGACGTCGCCGTCCCCCTTGCTGCCATGGCTTCCTCGGCCAGCGCCTCCTACTGTTGCTCATCGGGGGCATTCTCGGCAGTGCTGACCCCCCTCAGTATTTTTTGGAGTGGGCCCTCTCACCCTCCTCATCAGAGAGGGGAGATTGAGCCCGCGGATCGCGGGCTCGGAGCTTCCCCCAAAAGAGCGTCCAGCCCTTCAAGGCAGAGGTGGAGGGCTGGTCAGCAGGGGGGGAAGCCAGGGGAGCAAATGTTATTGGGGAGGCAGGGAGGCAAGGAAGGGAGGGGGGGGGTAGGGAAACCTCCCCCTAGGGGGAGCCCTCTCCCTCGCCCGGCAGCAACTGCGCCACCCTCTCCTCCTTGGGCCCTGCCAAGTTGGGATTTATGGAGGTGGGGCCTGCACCCAAGCAGAGCTGTCGGTCAGAGGAGGGGGCAGCCGTGGCGGCTGGACTACCAGGGGGCTGGTGGTGTTGAGGCTGGTGCCCTCCTGGGCTCTGGGGGGTCCAGATGCCCCCTCTGACTGGGCCAAAGGGTAGTCCCTCCGGACATGCCCCATCACCCGGCAGAGGAAGCACCGGGTCTCCCCCGAGGAATAGTGGACCCAGTAAAGGGCCCTTTGGTAGGGCACCATGAAGGACTCCTCCAGCACCACCCCATCACATGCCACCAGTGGCATCTGCAGCTGTACCTGCAGGTGAAATGATAAAACGTGACGGAGGGTGGGGTCCTTGCAGCCCAGCAGGAGAGGGCTGATGGTCGAAATCAGCCTCCACAGGGTGGAGAGGGCAGGCAGTAGGCCGGCATTGGGGAGGAAGGGTGGGACGGAGGTGAGGACCACCCGTATGACCAGGTCCTCCAATGGCTCAAGGGGCACATGCATGCACCCCATCACCAGGTCCCTCTCCACTACCTCCTGGGAGGTGGTCGCCGATGCAAGGAAGAACACCACCTTGCCGTACATTTTGGAGGCCGTCACCATGGCCGAGGCTCCCACCACCCTAGTCAATTCCCACATATATGTTTCCTCCTGGTCAGGGTGGGAAAGGGGCCCCAGCCAACTGGAATGGAGCTGGAGGCGGCAGTCAGGGCTGATGACACGGCGGCACACGGGGAGATGGCAGCAGCCACCTGGGCATATGCTCTGGGAGTTGTGGGTGGATCGCCCCCAGACGCAGTGGAGGGAACAGCAGGGGAAGAAGGGGGTGTGGCAGATGGGAGGACCACAGTGGGCAGGGTGGCCTCAGTCACAGGAGGTTTGGCCTTCCAGGCCAGGCCTTTGCCCTTCTTCTTCCCCTGGCCCTTCTTACCTGCTGAGGTGGAAGGCTCTCCCATATCAGGAGGAGCATCAGCCATGGCAGCAGCAGAACCCGGACCACGGGTCAGGAGGTTGGCCACAGCGGTCTACAGGATCTGTGACATTGGGGGAACCTGGGGGTCTACAGGAGATGGGGCGGGGACCTCCTCCATCATGGGGGGGTGGTTGGAGGAGGCACAGATCGTGAGGAAGGGGGCTGGAGGATCAACTTCTCCTCCCCGCCAATCAGCCAGCAGGGGAGGGGTGAGGACCAGTGGGGGGGATGGGGAGGATGAGCCAACCACTCCTCCCAGCTAAGGAAGAGGTAGAGGAGAAGGGTGTTCAACATAGGCGTGCGCACGGGGTGTGCCGGGTGTGCCAAGGCACACCCTAATGTTTCGGGCCGGCTAGCGGCTGCTGGAGGAAGAGAGGGATTTGTGACGGGGCGCCACAGCCCCTCACTTTAAATTCCCCTCAGCCATGTACGGGGCACTGTGGGGCAGAGAGAGCGCATGCGCGGCATCCTCAAACGCCGTGCAACAGGTGAGAGGGGAGACACCTGGGCATAGCGTGACATCACGGCCCGGGACTTTAAAACCGCACGGCCCAGCTCCAGAAGCAGCTGGGGCCTGACTACAGACACTGGCCCGAGCCATTTTTGCGGCCCAGGCCCCGCCCCACCCATCCTGGCAGCATCGCATGGCGCCCCTTATGCACCCGAGGGCACCCCCACCCGTCCCAGCAGCACCGCACGGTGCCCCTGAGGCGCCCCGGGCTAGGGCCTGGCTGGCCTGTAGCTTGGGCTGACTCTGACTCCAGCCCCACAAGCTGGAAGGCAGAAGCTGAAGGTAAGGGAGGGGAGGGGAAGGGGGGGAAAATAAGAGGAAGGGGTGAGAGAGGAAGGGGCTTGTGCTGAGGGGAGGTGGGCAGGTCAGGAGAAGAAAGGGGAAGGCACCAAGGGACAGGATAGAGGAGACACAAATGCCAGGAGGCCAAGTGGAGACAATGAGGAAAAGGGCAGGAGGGGAGGTGTCAGTGGGAGGGGGGACAGCGTGATGCCAGGAGAGGAGAGGGTAAGGGCATTGGGGGTTGCAGGGGGAGGTGCTGGGAGAAGGCTTGAAAGAAGGGGTGGGCATGAGGAAGGCAGGGGTGGAGCAAGTCATGTGTGAGGGCACAGGGGCATGAGGGGAACTGGGGCAGAGGGTGGTGAGGGGGTGGGCATCAGGGAAAAAGAGGGCAAAGGGGGCAGGGGCAGTGAGGGAAGGGGGAGGCACCAGGAGGGTGCAGGGGTAAGGGAAGGTGCAGGTGCCAGGGGATTCTGGGGGTGAAGCAGAAGGGCAGACACCTGCAGGGGAGGGACCAGCACCAGAGGAGAGAGGCAGGGCATGTGTGTAGAGGGAGGTATTAGGAGAGGGGATGTGGAGGGGTAGCTCACATGATCAGAGTGGGGCTACTGGAGGAGTGGGCACAGGGGGCAGAGAAGGGCTGGTGGAGGAGGGCAGGTCGCAGGAGGGCTGAGGGCAGAGAGAAGGGCAGGAGTCAGGACAGCAGAGGAGGGTGAGGAGTTGGGGGGCAGCAGGCACCAGGGGAGCTGATGGAGCAAGGGGAGGAGATATGGCAGCAGAGGGAAAGGGTAGAGGTTTATGAGATATTTATTAATAACTTGGGTGCCACAGTGTCACATCCAAACAAGCCACATGAACTCAGTACTGGTGCACAACACAAAATTCATTCTGCTCATGGGAGGGAACACTTCTCCCAGCCTCTCCGCCCCCAAGTTAATGTCACACACATTGGGTTAATGCAATTGCAGGATAGTTGTATGAGGGGGATTTGGTGGGGGCCAAACTAATCCCTGTTGGTAGGAGGATGGTGGGAAAAGTCCTTGTGGGGGGAGGGTCACACTACACCTTTTACTTCTGGTCATGTGTCCATCTTGTCCCGAGAGTGTTATCTCCAGAGGTGTGGCCAATGGGGGTCAGGGGCGTGGTTAATGGGGGTCAGGGGTGTTGCTAATGGGGGTCAAAGTACATTTAAAAAAAATTCTTTGGGTGCACACCCTAATGAAATGTGCTGCGCACGCCTATGGTGCTCAGTTGAGGGGGGTCATCCAGGGAAGGGTGCCAGCCACTCCTCCCCACTAAATTAGAGTCTGGGGAGGAGAGGACTGAGCTCGGGGGAAAGGGGCAACTGAGGGAAGGGAGTGGCAGCCACTCCTCCCCACTGGCTGAAGGCGGAGGAGGAAAGTGCGAAGAGAGTGGCAGGGATGCGAAGGGAAGGGGGGGACTAAAGGGAAAAGGGGAAGCAACCACTCCCTCCCACTAAGTTGTTTGTAGGGAGGAAGGGCGCTAGCGGAGGAAGGGCATGGGTGGGGAAACTGAGGAAGGGGAAACTAGCAACCGCTCCTCTCTGCGAGGCTGGAGCAGAGGAGGAGGGTGCCAGAAGGTGGGCCAGGGACACAAGGGAAGGGGGTTCACAATTGGGGAGTGAGGGGGATTGGAAAGGCAACCACTTCGTCCTGCTGGACTGATTGCAGCGAGGGAGGGTGCTAACAGAGGCAGGACATGAATGGGGAACCGAAGGGAACCGAAGGGCCAGCAACCACTCCCACCTGCAAGGCTGGAGGCAGAGGAGGAGGGTGCCAGTGGGATAGCGCAGGGGGCGCAGTGGCAGGTGCAGGGCGGGGGCCGGCTTCTCCGGCTGCACTGGGATACAGAGGGGAACTATGGGGTCATTAAGGGGGATGCAGTGTTTGGAGAGGGGCTAACTAAAAGGGGGGAGGGACACAAGCACTCGGGGGGGACCAGGGCACACAGGGTTGCAGCGAAGGGCTAGCGAGAGGCTGGGAGACAGGATAATACTAGGCAGGGTGGGGTGCAGCAAGCTGTTGCTGGGAGGGCGGGGCACACCAGAGCAGGCTCACTTGGGGTGGGGCAGACAATGAACAAACTCTCTGGGGCTGGGTGGGGCAGTTGAACAAACTGAGGGAGGGTGGGAAAAAACAAATTTGGCTAACAAGACAGGGCAGGTATGGGGTGGCAAACTTTTGTGGTGTGGGGCAGGTTGGGGTGAGCAGGGGTGAGAGAGGCCCCCCCCAACCAAATGTAGCTGGGGGGGCAAGTCTAAGGGGGGTGGAGAGGGAGAGCACACCCACGAGTGCTTGTGGGGGCTCAGCCTCTCCTGCTGCTGCAGCAGCACCACCCCAGGTGCGCAGGTCAAAAACGTTCAGCTTTGGAAGCCCCCTCCACAAATCCAGGTGCTGCTGGCATCTTCTCCTCTTCGCCTCCTCTACGGGGCGCAGGTGGTGCTGCTGCAGCAGCAGGCAGGTGGCAGCCAACCGAGGCGGGGGACCCCAGACAGTGGATGCTGGTGGTGGTGGGGTCCTCTTCCTCTCCCGGTGGAGGGGGCAGTCCGGCAGGCCCCTTCACCCTGCCCCCCCAGGCAGTAGCGATGGAAGCAGCAGCAGCGGTGTCCAGGGGGAGAAGGTCCAGCAGTGCCTCAGCAGGAGGGTGGTGGCTGAGCAAGGCAGGGAGAGCTCCAGCCAGTGGGGCAGGAGCAGGGTGGGGGGAGAGCCAGGAAAGCAGCAGCAGCCACACCTTCCTCCTCCTTCTCAGCAGTGGTTGGAGTGGCCACCCACTGACCCCACAGGGGAGGCGCCCCTCCCAGATCTGACCAGCTTACAGGGACAGATGGAAGAAGTAGGTCTGAAACAAAGCTGAAATGGCAGAATGCTTTGTGCCTTAAGGAACTGTTGGATTAAAGCCACAAAGGTCTTGGGCAAAGAGTTTGTGGCCCAAGGCAGGCGGCATCAGTATTAGGGAGCAGCAGTCCAGGGACAGATGTGCCCCAGAGCTTTGACTTGTAATGACTATATGACAAAACATGTTTAGCCATGCCAGATATATTAATATAAGCTGGTAAAATGTTGAATGGAATAGACAAGTGGTTACAGCCCCTCATCTTCTACTGGCTACTTATGCCTATTTAACACCGCCTTTTGTTTTCACAGAAAATGTACATGAAAAGAAAAAGTGTTTTGTTGTCTCCAACATCCCTCCATTGTGTAGGCTAGCCTGTGCACAGCTCTTGGTATCTCATCATACTCTAGGGGTGGTGAGTAACTGGCATGTCTGAAAGAGGCAAGCACAGACATGACAGCAAAGAGGAGACACGGTATCAGCATTTGGTGCATTAGGAGGGGTGAGGAAGCGGGTATTAGAGATGTGGGAAAGTCTTGTTTAGAGAACTATAGTGAGATACCAGCAGGATGCCTGGTGCAGAGACTGGATGAATTGCCTCCAGTCCTTCAAAAAAGAGCCCTAAGGAGGTATATACTTATCTTAAAGTTTCAAGGTTTGGTCATCTATATTTCCATATGATATGACCTTCATTTTCAACTAATGTTAAGGAGAGAGAATCTCCATGATGGTGCAGTGATCCCAGATATTATTTTTTTCATAAGGATCAAACCCCATTTGGTTATCTCTGTAATCAGGGCCAATACAGGTATATTGCAAGTAGCATTTGGAAGGCCCCTATATGGAAGGAAAAAAAAGAATATGGAGAAGCCACATTTCTGCCTTGTACCCATTGCATCTATTGCTCAGCTGATAACTTCACAGTAGATCTAATGGGAAGATGCAGCCCTCATTTAGGATAATCAGCCTTAGCCCTCTGGCATTTTGCCTCAGCAGTCAGAGCTGAAATTGATGTAGCATTCCTGGGAAATTAGTTAAGAACAGAGGAGCAAAGGTGTTAAATAAAATAAAAATTTCAACCAGAAAAAAATGAGGGCTGCAGGGATACCAGCAGACTCTATTCATATGACTTGGGTGATGGCTTTTTAGGAAAATATCATCATGCATGGTAGTCTGATACTATTAAAGTAAGAGTCAGAGTTAATGAGGATTTGTATAATGTGATTCAAAGTGGATTTATAGTATAATTTTACTACCTAAGCTTATAGGATGACAACAGCAATTAAATGCAGATAAAATGTAGGATCCTTGTAGAAAAACAACCAAAACAAATTTAAAAAACACCCCTCAAATTAATAAATAGATGCTAGAGAGAGTGGTGCCACAGCATACTGACTAGAGCAGGGATTTGGGAGTAACTGCTGAAAATCAACAAGCTTCACTCCAGTGCATTGCTGTCATGCAGAAAATAAATGAAATTCAGAATCAGCTATGGAGAGACAAAACCATAATACAAATTAGAGAAAGGCATTGTTTCCTATTTTATGCTCACCTGTTGCACTGGGATCTGAATACAATAATCATATTCATGTCTCAAAAAATACTAAAAAGACAAAGGGAAGGCAAACATGATAATTTTTTTCAAAATTGCAATTGACAAGGACTGAACAGGAGAATATTTTTTCCTGCAATGGGATACTGACAAACCCTAACTGTACTAAAAATGAATTTTTCAAACTGAAAGTCCCAGACACCAAAAAACTTGTGTCAGTAAAAAGACAAATATTTAAGCAAACAAAGATGAGGAACAGGACATAGCTAGACCATGCCACAGTATTAAGCAAAGAAAAATACAGTAGTAACATGTCACCCATATGGTTAGCAACAAGTAATTAAGGAAGTTAATTAAAGACATTAATATAGTTTGTTGAATGGTTTTAATTCCCAAGGAGTAATTCAGGTTAATAGTTCCGTTATGTACCATAACTGGAAGGTATGCTATGTATTCCTTTTGAGATTTTCTTTTAAAAAAAGAATTTATGTCTATCGAAGATGTCCCATTGAGAGCACTGGTAGCTGGATACCATAGCTCAGTAAACAAATCTACAAGTTTCATCACCACATCTTTCTAACGTGCTTTGGCCTTGATGGAAATTCAGTCCTTGACCACTTGCACACTTCTCATAAAGATATATCTATACTTGATTTATTACCTGTTTTAACTGTAGTTTACTGATTGCCAATACACTCATGGTTAGCTAAATCTTTGTAAAGGCAAATCTAGACATTCCTCCATAAATATTTGTTCCAGACTAAACTAAATGTTTGTGTCATGAAATGATGTATTAATTATTATTATTGTAGCACCTAGAGGCTACTGTTAAGAGTGGAGACTAACTTTGCTAGAAACACTACAAATGCATAATGAGACAGTTCCTGACTCAGAGTGCTCATAGTATAAAAGATAAGACAGATGAAGGGTGAAAGGAGAAACTGAGGCACAGATCTGTGGAATGGCTTCCTGAAGATGCCATAGCAGATCAATCAGAAATAGAACCCAAGACTTCTTAATATATCTGGGTGCAACTCTTTTGATGAAACTTTTCTCACCAAAAAATCATATATATTCATAATGTCTGTCTGTCTGTCTGCCTGTGAGTCTATTTGTTCAAGAACTCCTTCTAAACGATAAGTGCTAGGACCACCAAATTTGGTATGCCGCTTCCTCTGATCTTAACTTAAAGCAAAGTCAGGGTTTAGCAAAGAAAACATGAAATGCCAGAGACAGGACTGTTGCCCAGAATATGGAAAAAAAGGGCACAGAGAGGAGGGTCATTATACTGACAGTGGCCAGTGTGGGCAGCGAGCCCCCAGGGGAGAGCTATCCTGTAGAGAGATGACTGGAGGCAGCTGCACTATCAAGAGAGTAGCCAGCAGGGCTGGGGCTCACCACCTTGCCTGCCACCATACTGGGTAAGTAACCTCTCTGCCCTAAAGCCTTCCCACACCTCCAGCACTTGACCACAGAGCTGGAGGGGGGAAGGCCCTTGCCAGCAAGGGACCTAGGGGAAGACAAAAAACCCCTGCTGGTGGGAGTGGGAGGTGGCAGGGGTAGACAGAAGGCCCCTCCCAGTCAGAGAGGCTAGGAGGAGACAGAAGACCCCTGATAACCAGGAGGGCTGGGAGGAGAAAGAAGGCCTCTTGTGTTTGGGGAGACTGGGGGGAGACAGAAAGCCCTTGGCAGCTGGGGTATGAGGGGTTGGAGAAGAGAGAAAAAACCCTCTAGCTAGGGGAGTGGGGGCTGGGAAAAGACAGAAGGCCAGGGGAAGACAGAAGGCCCCTGATGGCCGGAGAGGCTGGTGGAGGAGAAAAGGCCCCACTGTCTGGGAGGGGAGAAGAGAAAGCCCCACTGGATGGGACACTTGCACCCTAAGTCTTTCCTCACCCCCCAGTCCTCACTCTCACACACCCCCATGCCCTCAGCCTCCTGCCCTGCCCTCCCCAAATCTTCAAAGCCCTGCCCTGACCCTGCAGCCTCTTGCCCTGAAGGACCTGGGCAAAGCCAGATAATTTTTCTAGTGTGTCTATATGTATACGTGTGTGTCTATATGTATATGTATATATTTTATTTGAAAGTGTTTGTATGTCTTCTATGTGTGTCCATCTGTGAATCTGTTTAAGAGCTCCTCCTAAACCCTAAGAGCTAGGATCAAATGGAAACAAAGGGCTGTGAATCATACAATCATAGAATCATGGTTTTGGAAGAGATGTCAGGAGGTCATTGAGTCCTACCTCCTACCCGAAGCATGGCCAACTCCAATTAAATCGTCCCATCCAGGGCTTTGTCAAGCCAGGACTTAAAACCTCTAGGGATGAAGATTCCACCACCTCCCTAGGTAACCTGTTCCAGTGCTTCACCACTCTCCTAGTAAAATAGTTTTTCCTAATATCCAATCTAGACCTCCCACACTGCAACATAAGACCATGTTCCTCATTCTGTCATCTTCACCACTGAGAATAGCTACTCTCCTCCCTCTTTGAAATGCCCCTTCAGGTAGTTGAAGGCTGCTATCAAAGCCCCCCTCACTCTTCTCTTCTATAGACTAAATGAGCCCAAATCCCTCAGCCTCTCCTCATAAGTCATGTGCTCTAGCCTCCTAAACATTTTGGTTGCCCTCCACTGGACTTTCTGCAATGCATCCACATCCTTTCTCTAATGAGGGGACGAGAATTGTATGCAACAATCCAGACATGGCCACACCAGTGTGGAATAAAGAGAAATAATCACTTCTCTAGATCTGCCAGCAATGCTCCTCCTAATGCACCTTAATATGCCATTACTGTCCATTTATCCAATACATACTTTCTTAACTTGCTGGCAAGAATACTGTGGAAGACCATATCTAAAGCTTTGCTAAAGTCAAGGTATATACTATCCACCACCTTCCCCATATCCACAGAACCAGTTACATTGTCATAGAAGGCAATCAGGGTGGTCAGGTCTGACTTGCCCTTGGTGAATCCATGTTGACTATTCCTGATTACTTCCTCGCTTCCAAGTGCTTCAAAATTTATTCTTTGAGGATCCCTCCATGATTTTTCCAGGAACTGAGAGGAGGCTGACCAGTCTGTAGTTCCCTGGATTCTCCTTCTTCCCTTTTTTAAAGATGGGCACTACATTTGCCTTTTACAATCATCCAGGAGCTCCCCCAATTGCCATGAGTTTTCAAAGATAATGGCCAATGGCTCTGCAATCACATCAACCAACTCCCTCAGCACCCGCAGCTGCATTAGATATGGCGCCATGGATTTGTGCATGTCCAACTTTTCTCATACTTCTTAACCTGTTCTTTCTCTACCTGTTCTTTCTCTCACCTCTTTCCCATACTATGTTGCCTAGTGCAGGTGTCTGAGGTTGTGTCTAGACTGCATGCCTCTGCTGGTGCCTAGACTGCTGGGCTGCAGCAAAACAAGCAGGTGCTTGGGGTGGCACATTCCCAGGGGCAGCATTCCGGCCCGAGGAGGAGCAGGCGGGGAGCCCCATGGAGGCCACCCCGAGGTGGGAGCCCCGCCCCGGGAGCCCCATGCCCAGCTGCTCAGAGCCTGCGCCTGGCCCTGGGGTGCTGGGAGCTCTGCACAGGCAGCCCCGAGGTGCAGCCCCTACTGGGGCGCTTCCTGGAGGGCGGCACGGGGCGCCCCGTGGCTGGTGATGCTGAGCCCAGCTGCCTCTTCTTCGCCTTTGAGTGCACACCCCCCCCCCGCCTATGTGCCGAAAATGAGGAGTACAGGATCTGCCGAAAAAGCCCCCGTTGTTGGCAGAAACGCAGCAGAGCCGTGGCTACACTTTACTTTCACTTTCGACACTGAGCGTCGGAACATGAGTATGCAAATGAAGCCTGGGATATTTAAATCCCGGGCTCATTTGCACTTCCCAAGTGCTTGATTTGCATCCCTCTGTCAGCAGAGGGATGCAGTCTAGATGTAGCCTGGGAGCTGACCTTGTCTGTGAAGACAGAGGCAAAAAAAAAAAAGCATTGAATATTTCAGCTTTTCCCATATCATCTGTCACTAGGTTACCTCCCTCATCCAGTAAGGGTCCCTGACCACCCTCTTATTGCTAACATGCCTGTAGAAACCTTTCTTGTTACCCTTAACTTTCCTTGCTAGCTGCAATTGCAATTACACTTTGGCCTTCCTGGTTACACTCCTGCATGCTCGACCAATATATTTATACTCCTCCTTAGTCATCTGTCCAAGTTTCTACTTCTTGTAAGCTTCCCTTTGGAGTTTATGTGCACCACAGATTTCACTGCTAAGCCAAGCTCGTCACCTACCATATTTGCTTTTCTTACTGTGTATTGGGATGGCTTCTTCCTGTGCCTTCAAAAAGGCTTCTTTAAAATACAGCCAGCTCTCCTGGATTCCTTTCCCTTTCCTTTCATGTTAACATCCCAGGGGATCCTGCCTATCGGTTCTCTGAGGGAGTCAAAGTCTGCTTTTCTGAAGTCCAGGGTGTGTATTTTGCTGTTCTTCTTTCTTCCTTTGGTCAGGATCCTGAAATCCACCAACTCATGATCTCTGCTTCCCAAGTTACCACCCATATCTATTTTCCCTACTAATTCCTCCTTGTTTGTGAGCAGCAGGTTAAGCTGAGCATGGTCCCTGGTTGGTTCCTTCAGCACTTGGGCCAGGAAGTTGTTCCCAACATTCTCCAAAAACTTCCTAGGTTATCTGTGTACTGCTGTATTGGTTTCCCAACAGATGTCAGGGTGATTAAAGTCCCCCATGAGAACCAGGGCCTGTGATCTGGAAGCTTGTTAGTTGTCTGAAGAAAGCCTCATCTACCTCATCCACCTTATTAAATGATCGATGGCAGACACGACATCACCTATGATGCTCCCGCCTCTAAACTTAACCAGAAGACTCTCCATAGGCTTTTCTCCTACTTTATACTGGAGCTCTAAGCAATCAGACTGCTCTCTTACATACAGTGCAACTCCTCTACCTTTTCTCCCACACCTCTCCTTTCTGAACAATTTATACCCTTCCATGACAGTGTTCCAATCATGTGAATCATCCCACCAAGTCTCCATTATTTCAATCAAATCATAGTTCTTTGACTGTACCCGGACTTCTAATTCTTCCTGCTTGTTTCCCTGGCTTCTTGCATTCGTGTACAGGCACCTTAGATAACAAGGTGATTGCTCTACCTTCTCCCTATGAATCCAGAGTCCTCCTCTGTTGCACTTTTCTCCTTGTGTTTCTTCCCAGTATCCACTATCCTCAGGTTTAGGTCACCATCTTCTGACGAACCTAGTTTAAAGTCCTCCTTACTAGGTTTGCAAACCTGCCTGCAAAGGTACTCTTCCCTCTCTTCATTAGGTGGATCCTATCTCTTCCTGGCAACCCTTGTGCCCGGAACAGCATCTCATGGTCAAAGAATCCAAAGCCCTCTCTCCAACACCACTTGGGCATCCACACATTTACTTCCAAAATTCAACAATTCCTACTTGGACCTTTTCCTTCAACAGGGGGGATGGACGAAAAACCCAGTTGTGCCTCAAACTCCTTGATCTTTCCAGCACTACATAATCTGCAGTGACCTGCTCAAGGTCATTCTTGGCATGAAGCAGCAGGAAGGGGTAGCAGACCAAAGGTTTGATCAGTCTTGGAAGACTCTCAGTCACATCCTGAATTCCAGTTCTAGGCAAGCAACACACTTCTTGAGATTCCTGGTGTGGACAGCAGATGGATGACTCCGTCACTCTTAGGCAGGAGTCCCTGACCACCACCCTCCATCTCCTTCTCTTGGGAGTGGTGGTCATGGAACCCCCATCCTTGGGATGATGCATCCTATGCTTTCTGGTCAATAGGGTCTCCATCAGATCCCTTCCCTCAGAGGTCTCTGTCCAAGTGTTTCCCAGCCTTGGTACCTGTGCAGAGAGCTTGAAAGTGGTTAATTACCTCTATCATGACTGGGGATACCTGAGTTGTCTGTCTTCTCCTGGAGGTCACATGCTGCCAGTTTTCTTCCCTGTTCTGTGACATCAGGGCCAGTTATACTCCTGAATGATCACAAGGAGGCAGCAAGGAAGCATGCCCCATGCCCAGCACCAGGTCGACCCCAGGAAGCAACACGGGTGGCAAGCCAGGCATTGAAACTGCTGCCATCCTGGTCTGGCCCCAGGGAGCAACACCAGTGGCAGGCTTGCCAGCAAGACTCCCACCACCCTGGGTGAACCCTAGGAAGGAATGCCACCAGTGGGTCCGCTAGCATGGCTCCCCATTGCTCCAGACCCCCAGGGAACAGCCAGTGGTCACCTCCACCTCCTGCCCTGAGTCCCCTGTGCTCTGCCCTAATTCCTGCACCTCCCATACCCCCCAGCCCGGTGCCCTGAAGGACATAAGCAATGCCAGGTAAATCTTGTAGCATGTGTGTGTATATATAGCAGGGGTCGGGGCGGGGGGGGAGAGAGATGGGGTTGATCAAATATTAACTGAATTTAGTAAAATTCACCAAATTGTTTTGCTGAAAAAAACCCAGAAAAAGTCAAAGGTTTGTTTAGATATTTTTGAAATGAATCATTTTGGTTTTTTAATTCATTTCATTGCATCTTAAAAAGATAAAATAAATAAAATCCTAAAAATAAAACTTTTTGTTCAACTGAAAACATTTTTAACTTTTTCATTTCCCAGAAAAATATTTAAAAAATCATTTCAAGTTGATTTGAAACATCTTTTTTTTTTTAAACTATGTTATGGTTCAGCCACCGAACCCAAAATAATCAGCTATTTGCACGGCTTTACTTTGGGCTCCTGTTGTAGTGCCCACCCACTAGCTCAGAGTTTCTCAACAACTGGTTTGTGGACTGGTGCTGGTTTCTGAGA
This sequence comes from Pelochelys cantorii, assembly GCA_032595735.1. Lineage (NCBI taxonomy): Eukaryota > Metazoa > Chordata > Testudines > Trionychidae > Pelochelys > Pelochelys cantorii. The sequence goes on from CM064340.1 coordinate 29,739,435, forward strand.
TCTCCCTGACAAAGTTTAGATAGACAGCAAGCTGGTCTTTTGTATCAAAAAGATTGAGAAGTATTGCACTTGACAATGCTTCATCTCCATCATGTTAAGAAATAATTGTTTAGCTCTTTGCTTCTCTATTCCATTTCTCCCCGTTGCCCTTGCTTTACTTCTTTTCCTGTCCTCTTTGACATCAGTGAGGGCTAGATAATCATTGGCTTTGCAGAGAGCGTTCTTGCAAATATAACTGTGCTGAAAGGGATTGCATATTACCTCTCTATAAAATTAATTTCCATCCCACCTCATCCATACTATGAAATATGAAATAAGTCCATAATAATGAAAAGTGCTATGGCTCTTACTATAAATAGATTTATGTGATCCCAGCTCATGTTTTGCTTTACTCCAGCAAATAAACCCCTTTATGATGTTGGGATTATCAGAAAGGGCCTGGAAACCTATGCTGACCTGCCATGACTCAAGTGCTTGTCAGTGAACAAAATACCTTTAAACACTCACACGTATTCATAACTGATAATACAGAGAAGTCACATACATAAGCGATATTTCCTCTACTTTTTTTTTGAACTTATTTATATTGCAATGCAATGACTTTTTTAAAGAAGTAGATAAATAGCTTCTCTTTTTCCAATTTTTACTTTCAGACCAGATTTCAGAAGCCGAAATGATTCATGAGGCAGGTTCTCCAATATGGGAAAAGCATTGGCTGAATTTCTTTTTTTATTCAATTAGTTTGAGTGACAGCTGTCATTCAGTCTTGTTCATTAGTAAATCAGGATTTTTACTAATGAACATTAAAGGATACTCCACAGGACTTCACAGAAATCTGCACTTCAATCCGCTGACAGGCTAATGGGACTGTATTCTTCCAATGAAGGCTGCCTCGTCATACCATATGTACAGGCATGACTACCTCCCCTTTCCTGGTTACTCTTTGTGGCCCATTCACAGTCATGTCCAGTAATGAAATATAATAATAATCCAAATTAAGTATTTATTAAATAAATTAAAACCTTCATATATAAAATGACAGGCAAAAATGTCGTCATGGATATAGAGGTATTAGCAACCAACAATCCATGATTAAAAAAAAGAAAAAAACAAAGTTAAAGTATGGAGAAATAGGTACAATATGCATATAATAAGATACTCAGAATGGAGCTCCCAGAACACTATTTGTCACTGAACATAGTAATCATATCGACAATGGCATACAAAATGGTTATGTCTACGCTGCAAGGTTTTTGCACAAAAACAGTGGGTTTTGTGAAAAATCATGCATTTTTGCGCAAAAACCCATGGAGCGTCCACACCCAAGCATGCTTTTGCGCAAGGAAATTGACAATAAAACAGCAGAACAGAAGACTTTTTGCGATGTAGGTAAGCCTCCTTCTATGAGGCAAGTGTGGATGTTCCAGAGGGGTTTTTGAGAAAGAATTGGCCTCCAGGGGCGGAAAAACGGTGGCCTCTTGGCCACTCGGGTGAACTCAGTCAGAACTCGATAATTCCTGACTGCTGGCCGCCTTTAAAGTCACAGGCACCCTGCAAAAGCATTGTGGCTGGAAGTTTGCAGGGAGCTGGTGCCTTCACCATGCCTCTCTGCTTCAGCCACAAATGGCCTCCCACCAAGCTCCCCAAGACCTCCCTGGCCTTTCCAGGGACCAGCCACAGAGGTCACAGGACCCGCTGAGGGGGACCAAAAGGTGTGCCCCCACCTGGAGTAGGCCTGAAATTGCCACCCTCCTCAAGTTGTGGGGCAAGAAGGAGTCTCTGCAGGACCCCCGGGCCAAGTGCTGCAATGCCAAGATCTACTCCCACATCCCTAGCAGAGCAAGGTCACCCTGCCGTACCATGGAGCAAGTCCGGGCAAAAGTGAAGGAGCTCCTTCAGGGGTACGTTAAGGCCAGGGAGTGGAGGGGGCACTCAGGGGCAGGACCCCACACCTGCCCCTTCTACACTGAGCTCCACCACATCCTTAGTGGGGGGAACCCTCTTCCCCTTCTGTCGTGGTGGACTCCAGACTGGAGCAGCTGGTAGTCCAGCACCCAGAGTTTGTCCCCGACCCAGAGGAGAAGGAGGGGCAGGTCCAGCCCCCTATGGAGGAGGAGGAGGACGACGACGACAACCAGGACAGTGGGACCATCACCCTGTCCCTGGAGCCAGTTCCTGCCAGCCTGGATGTCTCCCAGGCCTCCGAGGAGGCTTGGGAGGGATATTCAGGTACATTGGCACACACAAACACACACAGGGTGTGGGAGGTGTCCGCACGGGGTGAGGAGCACAGTGTCATGCGGGCTGCTAGGCCAGCACATGCTACTGCAGTCTGGGCACATGCAACCACATGAAGTGGGAGGGTGCGGCATGCGGCCACAGCAGCCAGCCCCTCAACATGCCCGGGAGCCTGCTGCCAGCCTCATGCCTGGCCACACAAGTCCTGCCCCCAGGGGATAGGGGCAGGACCAGCTCTAGGTTTTTTGCTGCCCCAAGCAAAAAAAATTTTGGCCGCCCCCCCCACCACTTTTTTTGTTGGCTTTTACAGATGTTTGCACTTTGCAATGTTTTTTGTTGTTTTGGTTTTTTTTGTCCTGACATTTTAGCCCTATAAATAGCAAATATAATTTTAATTATTTTTTTTCCATAAAGGCAAAGGTGCTTTAAGTAAACTCCCCCTCCCCTTTCACTCACTGCTGGGTCACAACGGCCTTTTCCCTGCCCTGTCCAGCCCCTCCCTATGGACAAGCACCCCTCACTCCTGACCCACAGGGGGAGCAGCGTGCAGGGAGAGCGCAGAGCCAAAGGGGCATGAGGAACAGGGGGAGCAGGGTTCACCATGGGGAATGGGAGGTGCAGAGCATGAACTCCCTCATGCAGGAGATGTGGGCAGAGCAGCAGGACTGAATCAATGAACACTAGGAGAGGAGAGCTGCCAGAGAACAGCAAGTGAGGCATCTGGAGACCCTGTGATGAAGTGTCTGGCTAAATGTCTGGAGAAGGACTCCTACAAGAACCCATCCCCCTGATGACAACACCTGGCCCTCCTCTCCCAGGCCCGTTGCCTCAGAGTAGAAAGGGGGGCAGGGGCAGGGACAGAAGCCGGGTACACCGTCATCTCCCAGCTGGTGGCACAGATGTTGCAGCCCTGCAGCAGCAGCTCAAGCCACATCTGGGCCCGCCATTGTGCATCGTCCCGGACCTTCTGGGTCAGCGTTTCCTGCATGTCCCTGAGGATAGACATCTGCTCCCTCATTAGGTCCTCATGCACCCTCCAACACCTGAGGATCCCCCGGTGTCGAGAAGTTGGCTTGGAAGCTGTTGATCACCTCACTGTCATGGCTGGTCTGACTGGGGAGAATAAAGAGAAGTGGTCAGTCATCCCTGGAGACACTGTCCCTGAGGCCTTGCCCTCATCAGCGAGCTGAGAGCAACAGTTCTTGGGTCAGAGGAAATTGGTGTCCCGGGAGCATGTGGGGCCTGGACAGCGGGCCCTGCCTCACAGGGGCCCAGAGGTCCCCAGGGGACCATGCTTCTCACCCTCCCCTCCGTCCAGCTGAAAAGCAGGCAAAGGAAGTGTCCATCCACACTGGGATCCCATGGCTGGGAGAGGGGCCTCGAGCAGCCTGGCCTTCCATTGGAGCTGCACACACACCTGAGCCTGGCAGCACTGTCCCCAGGAGGAGGTGGTGCCTCAAGCGTGCAGGCATGCCCATGTGCAGCACTCTAGAGTCTGTGTGTGGGCATGGAATGTGGAATGGGTGAGGGGGGGAGGTGGGCTCAGGGATGGGACTGGAACTGCCTCTGGGTGGTCTGGAGATTTCGGCTGCCTGAGAGGTCCCACCACCCCTTGTTCTGGGCCCTGGTGGCCCCCAGGGAGGTCAGGAGGAGAAGCCACAGGATGGAGTGGGGAGGTGGCTGGTGGCCCACTCCATGCATGACATCATGTGCTCTATCACCAAGGTGAGGGAGGAACACATGGCATCATGCTAGCATGCCAGATAGTCTCACATGGCCTTTCTTTGCTCCCTGTCAGCCTGGTGGTTCTCCCAGTTGGCCCATCACTCCTCCCAGTTGGTGGCCCATGCCTGGTGCTCATCCTTGAGCCCCTGGACAAGGGACTGCAGGCAAGCCATCCACTCATGCATTAGGTCCTCCTGGATGCATTTCCTCCTGCAGATCCCACAGAGTCGGGTAGATGGGATGGGGGGAGAGGTGATGTGCTTCAAGCAAGGCCATGTTTTGCCTATAAAGTGGGCACTTTCCAGCACTTTCCAGGGGAGCATCATAACATACATAGCCTGGGGACAAGCAGGCATTGAAAGGTGCTGGCCAGGCCAGGAGTCTGTGAGCAGGAGAACATAAGAACATAAGAACATAAGAACGGCCGTACCGGGTCAGACCAAAGGTCCATCTAGCCCAGTATCCTGTCTGCCGACAGTGGCCAGCACCAGGTGCCCCAGAGGGGGTGGACCGAAGACAATGATCAAGCGCTTTGTCTCCTGCCATCCCTCTCCAGCCTCTGTCAAACAGAGGCCAAGGACACCATTTTATCCCCTGGCTAATAGCCTTTTATGGACCTAACCTCCATGAAATTATCTAGCTTCTCTTTAAACTCTGTTATAGTCCTAGCCTTCACAGCCTCCTCTGGCAAGGAGTTCCACATGCTGACTACACGCTGTGTGAAGAAGAACTTTCTTTTATTAGTTTTAAACCTGCTACCCATTAATTTCATTTGGTGTCCTCTAGTTCTTCTATTTAGGGAACTAATAAATAACTTTTCTTTATCGGCCCTCTCCATACCACTCATGATTTTATACACCTCTATCATATCCCCCCTCAGTCTCCTCTTTTCTAAACTGAAAAGTCCCAGTCGCTTTAACCTCTCCTCATATGGGACCCGTTCCAAACCCCTAATCAATTTAGTTGCCCTTTTCTGAACCCTTTCCAAGGCCAAAATATCTTTTTTGAGGTGAGGAGACCACATCTGTACACAGTATTCAAGATGTGGGCGTACCATAGTTTTATACAGGGGCAGTAAGATATTCCGGGTCTTATTTTCTATCCCTTTCTTAATAATACCTAGCATCCTATTTGCCTTTTTGACCGCCGCTGCACACTGTGTGGAAGTTTTCAGAGAACTGTCCACGATAACTCCAAGATCTCTTTCCTGATTTGTCGTAGCCAAATTAGCCCCCATCATACTGTACGTATAGTTGGGGTTATTTTTCCCAATGTGCATTACTTTACACTTATCCACATTAAATTTCATTTGCCATTTTGTTGCCCAATCACTCAGTTTGGTGAGATCTTCTTGGAGTCCCTTACAGTCTGCTTCTGTCTTGACTATCCTAAACAGTTTGGTATCATCCGCAAACTTTACCACCTCACTGCTTACCCCTTTCTCCAGATCATTTATGAATAAGTTGAACAGGATTGGTCCTAGGACTGACCCTTGGGGGACACCACTAGTTACCCCTCTCCACTCTGAAAATTTACCATTTATTCCTACCCTTTGTTTCCTGTCTTTTAACCAGTTCTCAATCCAAGAAAGGACCTTCCCTCTTATCCCATGGCCTCTTATCCCATGGCCAGGAGGGAAGAACAGGGTGGCTCAGCTTCCTACTGTGTTCCATAGACACCTGGTCCAGTGCTGATGGTGTCCCACAGAGAACTTCTGTCCCTGCCCACTGGAGGAGGGGAGCGGGGAGGTGTATGTGAGTGGCAGATGCCACTTGCCAGAGACAGTGCTAATGAGTTCCCCTCTTCTTCCTCCTCCCAGCAGGTTCCCATGCATGATATCATTCTTCTGAGCATCACTGCACTTGATCAGGAGTGAATGCTGATTGAATGTGGGCATGAACCTGTGTCATGTGTTGCACTGCTGTGTGGTTCCATGACCCCAGACTACTTACTGGTGGTTTGGCATGGGAAGGTGTCCTACCACGGAGGCTGGAATAAGGCAGGCCTCTCCAGAAACCTTGTGAGAAGATCGAGGGATTCCTATGTGAGAGTGAAATGGAGCTGAGTGCTCCACACTGGCACTCTCTCCGCAGGCATGTGAACAAGTTGTTCTGTGGCCCCCACACTGAGTAGGCCAAGAGAGGAGTGCACTGCTCCTCGCAGCATGTCACCTGACCCTACTTATAGGTAAAGTTAAAGAAATAACCAGAAATGCCCTCCCTAGGATTGTCAGAAACCTGGGAGATGTCCTGGAAGAGGGGAACCGGCTCCAAAGTGAGGCACAGCTCCTGACTCTCATGCATGGTTGTCTAGCTGGCCTCCTCCTCCTCCATGTCTTCATCCTCCTCCTCTGCCATCTCGCCCACTTGCAGGCTGAGGCCAGGCATGTCTTGGCCGGACTCAACAACCATGGCAGGGGAGGTGACTGGACACCCTCCCAGAATGGCATCCCATTGGTTGCAATGGCAGCAGATGTGAAGTGCCACCCCAGAGCATCTGCTTTGCTCCCTGGCCTTCTGGTAGACTGGCACAGCAATCTGATTTTGAGCCTGCATTGCTCCAGGTTCCTGGTGTGGCCTGTGGTTGAGACGCTGGCGGTGATCCTGTCGTAGATGTCAGCATTCCTCTTCTTGGTGCGGAATTCATGGAGATTGAATTGCTCCCCCCCCCCCACACACACACACCTCTGTGAGGTCCAGTATCTTCCTAGCACTCCAGGCAGGAGCTCTTCAGAGTCCTTGGTCAGTGGAGACTGTGGGAGCAGACGTGCTTGTAGCCATCAGGATGTCCAAGGGGATGCTAGGGCTGCTCATGTCTCCCTCTGTGTGCTGGTTGCTCCCACTGGGCTCACAAAGCTGGCCATGTGGGACAGGCACTTCCCAAGTTCTCAGGACTTGTAGAGCTCCATGGGAGATGGGGAGCAGTGGAGACACCAGAATGGTCAGAGTGGACAGCTTCAGGAGGCCTCCCAGAGGTCAGTTTGGGTATGTCTACACTACAAAGTTAATTCGAACTAACAGCCGTTAGTTCGAATTAACTTTCATAGCGTCTATACATACAAACCGCTAGTTTGAACTTAATTCGAACTAGCGGAGCGCTTAATTTGAACTAGGTAAACCTCATTCTACGAGGACTAACGCCTAGTTCGAATTAAGTAGTTCGAATTAAGGGCTGTGCAGCCACTTAATTCGAACTAGTTAGAGGCTAGCCCTTCCCAGCTTGCCCTGGTGGCCACTCTGGGCCAAACCAGGGAAACTCTTCTGCCCCCCTCCCGGCCCCAGAGCCCTTAAAGGGGCACAGTCCGGCTACACTGCTCATGCCAGCTGCAAGCCTGCCAGCACCCAGCCAGCAGACCCTGCACTTGGCACGGCATGAGCCAGCCACCCGCTGCCACCCAGCCCTCCGCCTCTTCCCGGGACCAGGCTGGCGGCTCCCAGGAGTCTGCCCAGGGCTGCAAGAGGTGGGCGCCCACCTGGTCTAGTGCGGAGATTGTGGACCTCATCAAGGTTTGGGGGGAAGCCTCCAGCGTCCACGATCTCTGCACTAACCACAGGAACGTGGCCGTCTACAGCCGCATGGCTGCCAGCCTGGCCACCAGAGGCCACATGCGGACCCGGGAGCAGGTCCACTGCAAAATTAAGGACCTGCAGCAGTCCTACTCCAGGGCCTCCCAGCCAGGGGCCGACCTGTAGGCCTGCCCCCACTTTGAGGCCCTGGACTGCATCCTGGGGGCTCAAGCAGTCCATGCCGCCCAGGTGATGATCGACCCCGGGGCAGAGGGACCCATCCCTGACATGGAGGAGGAGGAGGAGGATGCTGAGAGCCAGAAGTCTGCAGGGAGCCTGCCCAGGACCCCCGAGGCATCCCACAGAGCACATCAGCTGTGTCGTCCGAGGCCGGGGAGGGCTCCACATGTGAGTGTCATCATGCTCCCCTTATGTGTACGGGGGGGTGGGGGGAGAGGGAGCCCAGGGACCATGCACCTGGGAGCAGCAGCTGGGTGTCATGCAGGGGCCCTGGCCCATTCCCCACACGCCGACCTCACCTTGCAGATGGGGGCTGGGTTTCACCCACTGCGTCCCCAGGGAGAACTGACCACTGCTCTTGTTTCACCACAGCCGCAGCACCTGGGACTGCAGGGCACACCACCCCGCATGGAACAGCCACCCGCACCCGGGCCAGCAGGCGCACCAGGAACCTGGAGGACTACCAACGGCAGCACCTGCAGCTACTGGAGCACCAGGAGGACCTGCGGCTGCGGCAGCAGAGCTTGGAGGCGCTGGAGGAGCAGGGCCGTGCCCTCAGAGGCCACCTCCAGACCCTGGTGGACAGGTTCCTGCCTTCTCCTGCTCCGGCCCCTGCGGCCGCCCCAGCTCTCGCTCCTCCTCCCACCCCTGCTCCCCTTCCCGCTTCCTCCACACCCCCATCCCTCCTGCCCCACCCTCCACACCCACTCCTCCCTGATGCCCCCGCACCCTCAGTGCTGCGAGACGGGAGAGCCAGCAGGACCCCCAACCCTGAGCTTTCCCTTCCCTTTCTCCCCTTCCTCCCCCTTCCAGCTCCCTCCTCCCAGGTTTCCCCCCTCCCCTCTCCCACCCTCATTCCTCCATCCCCCCACCCCAGTTATGTACAATAAAAAGAGATTGTTGTTTTCAAAACAGGTGTCTTTATTTAACATTAGGAAGGGGGGTTAGGGAGGGGAAAGGGGAAGGAGGGGAGGGTGGAAGAAGGCCCCAATGGGGCATGCAGGGAGAGTTCAGTCCTCCTCCTCCACCAGGAAGGTCTCCCGCAGGGCTTCCCGGATCTGGACGACTCCCCGCTGGGCCTCCCGGATGGCGGCGGTGCGGGGCTGAGCGTAGTGGCCAGCCATGCGCTCAGCCTCAGACATCCAGGCTGGCAGGAAAGCCTCCCCATTCCGCTCACACAAATTGTGCAGCACACAACATGCTGCCACCACGGGAGCGATATTGTGCTCGGCAAGGTCGAGGCGGGTGAGGAGGCACCTAAATCTGGCTTTCAGTTGTCCGAAGGCCCCCTCAACCACAATGTGGGCCCTGGTGAGCCTGGCATTGAAGGCCTGCCAGGAGGGGTTGAGGTGCCCCATGTACGGCTTCATCTGCCAGGGCTGCAGGGGGTAGGCCGCATCCCCCACCAGGCAGACGGGCACGTCCACGTCCCCGACCCTGATGTGGCAGTCGGGGAAGAAGGTCCCGGCGTGCAGCCTCTGGCACACGGAGGAGTTGCAGAACACCCTGGAGTCGTGTGCCTTGCCGGACCAGCCCACATTAATGTCCGTGAACTGGCCCCGGTGCTCAGACACGGCCTGCAGGAGGATGGAGAAGTACCCCTTGCAGTTGATGTACTGGGAGGCCTAGTGTTCCGGGGCACGGATGGGGATGTGCGTCCTGTCGATGGCTCCCCCGCAGTTGGGGAAGCCGAGGTCGCCGAACCCCTGGATGGATGGCTTCTGGATTGGCGAGGCGGACCACCCCGCGGAGCGGCACCCGGTTGATGGCCTTGACCACCTGCAAAGAGACACAGCAAACCGCAAATCACTGGGGCGCCCGGGTGGCTGGGAGTGTTCGTTCCCTGGCACTGCCCCGCACCCCACTCCCAGAAGCAACCCCCGCTGTGATCCTGGCCGCCATGGGTGGCCTGTAGTACGGCCAGGACAGACCGAACCCTCCCGTGCAGGGCACTGTCGCCTCCTCCCCCACCCCCATTTTCCCTGGGGCGGCCCATTCCCTCCTTGCAGCCCCCTTCCCCCCCCCGGCCCAGTGGCCGGTGAGTGCCATACCTGCATGAGTACTGCTCCGACGGTGGATCTCCCCACACCGAACTGGTTCCAGATGGCTCGGTAGCTGTCCAGCGTGGAGAGCTTCCACAGAGCAATGGCCACACACTTCTGGAGGGGGATGGCGGGCCTCATGCGAGTGTCCCGTCGCTGCAGAGCAGGGGCGAGCCTCTCACAGCGCTCCAGGAAGGTGTTCCTCTTCATCCTGAAGTTCTGGGTCCACTGTCTGTCTCCCCAGCTCTCCAGGACGATGCAGTCCCACCAGTCACTGCTGGTGTCCAGACGCCAGATGTGGCGGGGCACGCTGGCGTCCGGGCGCTGCTGCGGCTCCTCCATGGCCCCCAGGGAGGCCAGGTGGAGAGGCAGGGGTGCTGATGTGCACCAGGTGGTGCCAGGCAGCCTCCAGCCATTGCTGGCAGGCTTGCAGCAGCAAATCCAAAAACTGCACCAGAATGCCCAGGGCGAGCTCTGGCTCCATGGTGCCAACTGCCACCGACACAGGCAAGCGCAGAGGAAAACGCTTTGCTGTCTCTTGGCGAGGTAGGCAAGCAAGTGGAGAAGCTGAGAACCGGCTGTCCAGGGGGTCCCTTTAAGCACGAGCCTCAGATAGCCTCAGACAGCAGCTACACAAAGCAACTACTGACCTGATGCCCTTCCAGAACCGGTTTCAGCTGCCCTTAAATGCAACCCGGCGTCCAATCAGTGTGGACGCACTAGTTCGAATTAGCAAAACGCTAATTCGAATTAGTTTTGGGGTCTAGATGCGTTAGTTCGAATTAGCTTAGTTCGAATTAACTAATTCGAACTAAGTTAGTTCGAATGAGTGCTGTAGTGTAGACATACCCTTTGGTCAAATTAGGAGCATTTGAGCATCTACACTACTGTTATTTTGGACATACAAGGTTGGGAAGAAGCGTTACTTCTTATGAAAAGCAGGACTACAGAGTTTGAATTCCATAGCCCTTAACTGCAGAATAATGGGCTTAGTAGTGTGGATGCATCACTTAAATCAGCGCGGGGAATGTCAGGCCTGGCGGCTGTATGGGGCCCCTGGCTTGCCTAGATCTGGGCCCTGAAGCTCAGCCTCCTCCCCAGCATTAACCAGACAACCACACTGGCACTCCGGCCCCCCCTGCTTCTCACTTGTGTGCGGTCCCTGACTGATTTTTCTGTGAGTCAGTGGCCCCCAATCCAAAAAAGTTTCCCCACCTCTGGCATAGATAATTGACTGAGGGAAACTAATTTCGGAGTAAAGTCCTAGTGTAGACTGGGCCCTAGTGATTTGCTAGTTATCAGAAATAAAATGTAGCTTGCAATAAACATATAGTATTTGTGAAAACACAGCAAGTTCAGGAGACTAAATGCGGGGTTTGTATATAGATATAAAATGTCCAATCCCACCCCTACTGAACAGATTTCTCCTTATTCAGTTGTGATTGTGACTAATTTGACACCGTATTGAATCTGCAAAAAAACAAATCCCTGCTTTTCTCTTTCTACCACTGCAGAGGCTTAAGTCAGCAAAAGGATGAAGAAAAAGAGTTGCCTGCTCTGTGTAATGTCATGAGGTAGGGAGAAATGATCTGTTCCAGGATGAAAGTTGGCTCTCATGGGACCCAGGGGCAACAAGAGGCAGCCTGTCGACTGATTGAGGATTGGCAGTCAAGCAGGGGTGCAAGGTTTTGCTGGCAAGAAAGGCTTCAAAGAACTTGCAGGGATCCAGCAGGTCCAGGAGAGGAGCAGGCATAGGCATGGTGGGGGGCAGGGATAGGAGCAGGGACAGGAGCTGGGTATGACATCATCTCCCGTATGGTAGCACATATGTTGCGACCCTGCTGAACCAGTTCAGTCCACATTTGGCTCCGCCACTGGGCATCTTCCCGGATCTTCTGGGCCAGGGTCTGCTGCATGTACTGAAGGACGCCCACGTGCTCCCTCATGATGTCCTCCTGGACCCTCTGGTGCTTGCAGCTTCCCTGGGGTCAGGTGGCTGCCTCGGCTGGTGGTGCTCACCCTTCAGTCACAACTGGTCCAGCTGTGGAGAATAAAGAGGGAGAGGTGGTTAGTCATCCATGCAGACACTGTCCCTGAGCCCTTGCCCTCCTCTGCGAGCTGCGAGCTACAGTCCTTGGGCCAAAGGACAGTGATGTCCTGGGAGCAAGGCCATGTGTGGCCTGGACAGTGGGCCCTGACGCACAGGGGCTCAGAGGTTCACAGGGGACCATGCTTCCCATGTCTGCCCACCCCCATCCAGGGCCGGACCGAGCCATTCTGGCGCCCCAGGCAGACAGGTTAATTGTGCCCCGGGTTGGGGGAGGGCGCATGCACGGCCCCGCCCCCGCCGGGCGCGTGGGGGAGGGTGCGCGGAGCTGGTGGTGGTAGGACGCACGTGCCCAGCCTGGCCCAGCCTGGCTACCACCACTGGCGCGCAGCCCGGGGCCACCCGGGGTGGGCCAAGCCTGGCCGTGCAGGGCCCCGTGGCCGCGGTGGGAACGGCGCTGCTGGCCGGCACAGCAGGGGTTAACGCGACCCCTGCCCCGGGCGGCCGCTGCAGCCCGCGATCTGGGAGCCAGGCGCACAGCGCCTGATGGCAGCTATAAGGGGCTCTGCGCGCCCCTTACAGCTGCCATCAGGTGCCCCCCATAGATTGGCACCCCAGGCAGCTGCCCGGCTAGCCCATGCCTTAATCCAGCCCTGCCCCCATCCCACGGACAAGCAGGCAAGTGAAGTGTCTGGTCACACTGGGATCCCATGAGTGGGAGAGAGACCTGGAGCAGCCTGGCCTTCCATGGGGGCCGCACACACACCTGCACCTGGCAGTGCTGTCCACGGGAATGAGTGGTGCCTGAAGCATGCAGGCATGCCCATGTGGCATGTGTAGCACTCCAGAGTCTGTGTGCGGGAGGACATATGCCCTTGTCCCCAGCCTCCTTCCAGTGGTGGCTGGTGGTGGGAGGGCATCCCCTGCGGGGGTCAGATGTGTGTAGCTGTGTTAGGCTGTGAGCAGGAGCCCAGGGGTGCTCCAGGGCTGCCTTGTGGCACAGGCTGGTGTTGTACATGGTTCCACATGCATGGATTGCAGCTCAAGGGCCAAGCCAAGAAGAAGGCTAAGCGACTATCACTCCCCCAACCCCTCAGTGCTCACTTCCCCTGCCCTGTGTGTGTGTGTGTGTGTGTGTGTGTGTGTGAGACATCTAGACCCTGTGGTACCAGCTCCTGGGTGAGGGTGATGGTGTTGGCCGTCTCCTCCTCCTCTTCCAGCTCATCATCGTCCTCCTCCTCCTCCTGGCCTGGGAGCCCTGGGCGGGCAATGGCGTGCATCTCCAGCCCTGAGTCAATGACTAGGGGTGAGGAAGGGGCTGCACCACCCCCCAGGATGTGGCGGAGCTTGTCGTAATAGGGGCAGGAGTGGGGTCCTGCCCCGGAGCGAGAGCTGCACTCCCTTGCCCTGGCATTCCCCTGCCAGAGCTCCTTGACCTTGCTCCGGACTTGTTCGAGGCTCCTGGGGTGGTGGCCCCTCATGGCTAGGGCCTCGGCCATCTAGCCATATATGTCTGCATTCCTGCACCACAAGCTGAGATCCTGCAGGGTCTCCTCTTTGCCCCAGACATCCAGGAGGGCCAGGATCTCCGCCCCAGACCAGGATGATGCACACCTTTTTGTGCCCCTGGCTGGATCCTGGGAGTCCTGGGCATGCTCCCTGTGAGGGCCAGTGGGCTCTCAGGTGGGTTGAGGCTGGGCCATGGCTCAGGAGCAGTGTGGCAGTGTCAGCCATGTGGTGAGTTGCAGTTCCCAGGGCCGGCTTCCTGCCACAAGCCTTGTCCTGGATGCCTGCAGCTTTAAGAGCTGGCAGGAGACAGGAACTATAGAGTTGTGATGAGTTTGAACTGAGTGGCCACCAGGGCACCTGTATTATTTCGTGAAGGCTTCTTTTTTGATAGAACTCCAACTTCTGCTTCCACACACGCCTTTTTCCAAAAAAGCTTTTTCAGAAAAAGCCTTCTTCCTCATAGAAAGAAGCTTACTGCCGTCGGAAAACCCCTCCATTCTTTCGACTTTTTGTCAAAAGAACGCAATAGCAGTGTGGATGCAAGTATTGTTTTTCTGGAATAACACCCATTATTCAGGAAAAACGCTGCAGTGTAGACATACCCCTAGAGACCACAAACTCCCTTTTCTGGCACAGCAAATATCCTCAGTCTCTTCTTTCAAATCCTCCTGCCTTTCTTTCACTTTTCTTTCCAGTTCTTCCATTTCATCTACCACTATGCTCACAATTTATCCTTTTGTGTTCCACCTCTTTTTCATTTTTAAAAAAAGAACAGCATGAAATTAAGTTAAGGTGGGTCAAAGCAGCAATAACTCAGAAGATCTATCCAGAGATTGCTCAGAGAGGTTAGCTAGTTCACTGAGATATGGAAGAATTTTAGAGGCAGCTAGAAGAAATTTGTTTGATGGGTGGACATTTTTCAGATAGGTTGTGGAGTTTTGATGGACTTGATCCCCATTTTGTTTGGTATCTTGGTTTCACTAACTTGCAATCCTAACTGCCTTTTCAAATTTAAATGTGACATTGTTTTGCTGGCTGGAATTCAGATTTTATGAGAAATAGGCATAATAGAGATGAAATCATCTATTATTAACAAGTTCTGACTAAGCTCAGTCAAAGACTACAGACAAAGCTGGGTGTGATTACAGTATATTTATGGCTCTTTAAGGGAATCCTATTGTATGAGCTAAAATGGCCAACAGTTTCATTAGAAAATCAAAGCTGACATAAATGAGGGTAATATATGAGAAAGGATGCTAGTAATATTATCAGTGGAATGACAAAGTCTCTTTTAAATTTTGCTCTGCCACTGAACTAGATAAAGCCAAGATGAAAGTCTTGTTAAATCAAGGTAACATAAAGAAAATGTTGGTGTTTCCTCTCAAATATCCCCTTTATAGGTATTTCTGCTTAGTATATAGTTAATTTGTCTCAAATTTTGTTCTTTTGAAAGTCTGACAATTATCAGTGCAAAGTTGCTGCATCAGTAAAAGCCTGTCTTGTATCCTCTCTTTATAGTTAACCTTTTAAACTGTTGAAAATCATTGCAAAACAGCCTTCGGCATAGTAACAATAAAGTCCATTTCAGTACTGCTGCTTTTTACAAGGACTAACAATAAATTCAATCTTGCATGGTCGGATTAAGGGCATTGCAGACATCGCTCTATGAAAGTCAATGTTCTTGTCCTCTAGGAGGTATCAAATTAGTCAATGTTCTTGGCCTCTAGGAGGTGTCTCCTCCCAGGACACCTCACTGTCTGGCCCTGATGGTGGGAACGCACTCGTGGTGAGTTCACATTTTTAATTATGCCACAAGTGGGTTAAGGCAATTGGGTGTGATCTGTGATGGCCATTGTGCCTACACAGTAGGGGGGGGGCAGAAAAGCTCATTAATGTGTCTGGAGATGGAGCAGGAATCCTCTCTACACATTTCCATAAAGTTCTCATAGAGGAACTCTTACAAGAAGTGGAAATTTAGAGAGATGACTAGGGAGGAGTATAAATATATTGCTCGAGGATGCAGGAGTGTAATCAGGAAAGCCAAAGAATTGCAACTAGAATTGCAGCTAGCAAGGGATGTGAAAGGAAACAAGAAAGGTTTCTACAGGCATGTTACCAATAAGCAGATGGTCTGGGAAGGTGTGGGACCTTTATTGGATGAGGGAGGCAACCTAGTGACAGATAATGTGGGAAAAGCTGAAGTACTCAATGCCTTTTTTGCCTCTGTCTTCACAGACAAGGTCATCTCCCAGACTGCTGCACTAGGTAACATAGTATGGGAAAGAGATGGGCAGTCCTTGATGGAGAAAGAACAGGTTAAGAAGTATTTAGAAAACTTGGACACACACAAATCCATGGGGCTGGATCTAATGCATCTGAGGGTGTTGCCTGATGTGATTGCAGGGTCACTGGCCATTATCTTTGAAAGCTTGTGGCGATCAGGAGAGGTTCCAGACAATTGGGAAAAGGCAAAGATAGTGCCCATCTTTAAAAAGGGAAAGAAGGACAATCCAGGGAACTGCAGACTGGTCAGCCTCACCTCAGTCCCTGGAAAAATCATGCAGGGAATCCTCAAGGAATCCATTTTGAAGCACTTGGAAGAGAGGAAAGTGAACAGGAATAGTCAACGTGGATTCACCAAGGGCAAGTCATGTCTGGCCAACCTGATTGTCTGGTTCTGTGGATATGGCGAAGGCAGTGGACATAATATACTTTGACTTTAGAAAGACTTTTGATACGATCTTCCACAGTATTCTTGCCAGCAAGTTAAGAAAGTATGGATTGGATAAATGGACTGTAAAGTAGACTGAAAGTTGGCTAGATTGTTAGGCTCAATGTGTAGCGATCAATGGCTCGATGTCTGGTTGATGGTCGGTATCAAACGGAGTGCCCCAAGGGTGAGTTCTAGGGCCAGTTCTATTCAACATATTTATTAATTAACTGGGTGAGGGGATAAATTGCACCCTCAGATAGCTTGCAGATGATACAAAGGTAGGGGGAGAGGAAGATACATTAGAGGGTAGGGATAGGGTCCAAAGTGACCTAGACAAATTGGAGGATTGGGCCAAAAGAAATCTAATGAGGTTCAACAAAGACAAGCTCAGGTTCTTGCACTTGGGACAGCAGAATCCCAAGCATTGTTACAGGCTGAGGACCAATTAGCTAAGCAGCAGTTCAGCAGAAAAGGACCTGGGGATTACAGTGGATGAGAAGCTGGATATGAGTCAACAGTGTACCTTTGTAGCCAAGAAGGCTAATGGCATATTAGTTTGCTTTAGGAGGAGCATCGCTAGTAGATCTAGGGAAGTGATTATTCCCCTTTATTCGGCACTAGTGAGGCCACATATGGAGTATTTTGTCCAATTCTGGGGCCCCCATTACAGAAAGGATGTGGCTGCATTGGAGATGGTCCAGAGGAGGGCAACCAAAATTATTAGGGGACTGGAGCACATGACTTATGAGGAGAGGCTGAGGGATTTGGGCTTATTTAGTCTACAGAAGATAAGAGTGAGGGGGGATTTGATAGCAGCCCATAACTACCTGAAAGGGGGTTCCAAAAGCCTGTGACACCATTCCTCCCAACCCCCCACAGCTCCTACCCGAACTCCTTTTCTGTCCCTGCTTTCTTCTGTTCCCCAAATAAAAATATGTAATTTCTCTACAAGAGTATCTCTATTGTTTGTGTTGCATTGGGGAGCTACAGAGCTACAAGAAAGCACACAATGCAGGGAGCACCTCCTTAAGAGCAACAGACATGACTGTCAGATCCCTGTCTTGCCATTCACAAGGCCCACCCCAGAGCCTACACATCCTGTCTCAACCCAGTGAGAGTGTGGCTAGACTGCAGGAGTTTTTCTGGGATTCCAGAGGTATCCCGGAAAAACTCTTCTGTGTCCAGGGATGAGTTTGTTCTTCTGCTTTTTTTAGTGGAACAGCAAATATGCTCTTTCAGTAACCCCTGTATTCCTCGTTCCATGAGGAGTAAGGGGGCTTCTGAAAGAAGGGGTTTTTCTGACATTTGGCCCAGTCTAGACAGAATCGGAAAAAAAAAGCGGCAGTGTAGCCGTACCCTGAGAGTGTATAAGGGCTGGGGATAGCAAGTGATGGAGAGGAGGAGAACAGAGGGCGGGGCTTCAAGGAGGGGGTGGAGTTTTGGGGGAAGGATGCGGCAGTAGATCTTGGCTTGTTCTGATATTTAAAAGTGATCTTGGATGTAAAAAGTTTGGAGACCACTAACCTACGATCATGTTTGCATGGACAACCAGAGAAAAAAGAGTGCAAAAAAATTGTTCAGTGTTGCTTTCAAGTGGGGAGGGGAGGAGATGAGTGCATTACGGGACGCTGACGACATGCACCCAGCACCACCCGCTGCACTGTTTTAGTCCCATCAGGCACTGAGAGCCTAATCCAGAATGCAAAGGAGTAGCAGGAACTGTGGGATAGCTACCTACAATACACCATAGTCAAAGTCAATGGTAGCCACCCTCCAGGGGATACGTTATGTCAAACGCTTGCACACAATTATAATGGTGTCTAAATGTCAAAAATTAAGATCCGTTTAGCATTCTCACAAAGGTCTATAAGAAAGAACTGTAAGCAACTGAATTAGAACATCTAACTACTTCATTGTTTGAAGGGTTAATAGTACAGCTGATGGAAAAGCTTTTGCCAAAACAAGATTTAGCTAAAAAACAAAATTATTTTTGGATTTATTATTCCAGTTTTCCATCCAGCACTAGCTGATATGCACAGAAATGATCATTTTCATCCTTTGTGTCTCTTAAGATGCAATTGACAGAAACATGGCTGAGCTACCAAAATTAATTAATAATGAAACGTGTTTTCTGGTTTGTAGACAGTTATAAGGTATCCCTATACCAAGAATAAGGGATTATAGTGGTAGAGCAGGAGACTGGGCATACAAAGCAGCTATAAAATGGAGCTCTCTGAAAAGGTGAGGGTATATAGCCACTGTGGCAGGAAGTTTTCCCACATCCACTTGCATTTTCCACATTGTCTCAGACATCATAGGCACAGGAGGTAGGAATGTCAGGGGTGCTGCAGTAGCCCCAGCTTTTGCAGCCAGATTTCCCATGCCTAGAAGCTTGTCCTGGGTCCTGGCCTTTGGGGTCCCACCAGCCCCACTGGCTCCGCTGCTACTTGCCAGCCTCTTGGGCTCCACTGATCCTCAGGGTCCGTTTCCCATTGGCCCTGCCTCCATGAGCTCTGCTGTCTGCTGGTCCTGCCAGCCACAAGTTCCAGGCTACTAGCCCTTGAGGCTCTGTGGCTCTAACATAACATAAGAACATAAGAACAGCCATAATGGGTCAGACCAAAGGTCCATCTAGCCCAGTATCCTGTCTGCCAACAGTGGCCAATACCAGATGCCCCAGAGGGAGTGAACAGAAACAGATAATCATCATGTGATCCCTCCCCTGTCATCCATTTCCAACCCCTGACAGAGGAGAAGGACACCATTCCTACCCATTCTGGCTAATAAGTATTGATGGACCTAACCTCCATGAATTTATCTAGCTCTTTTTTGAACCCTGTTAAAGACCCAGTCTTCACCACAACCACTGTTAAGGAGTTCCACTGGTTGACTATGTGCTAAATGAAGGAAAAACTTCCTTTTTTAAAAAATCTGTTACCTGTTAATTTTATGGCTCAGACTTTGGCCCAGAGTTTCAGCAGTTGCCTCCTGCGGTCAGTGAGGAGAAGCCTGGGGGCAGTTAGGGCAGAGCCATTCTTACCCATATGTAGAATGTGCAGGGAATTTGGGGCCTCTTAAGTCTTAATGTCCACCAATCTGCAACTTCCTATCCTTGTTCTGAGGCTTGCTTTCTCCAGGGAGAATCTAGTTAATATAAAAGTAAAAAAGCCTGCCAGACTAAAAACAGGCATTGAAACTGTGAAAGAGGTGGTAATGAACCCATTTAACAGGTATTTGCTAACCTCAGGCATATCCTGTCAATTTTTGAACTTATTTAGTCTACAGGACCTTAGTTTAAAAATTGCTTCAAAAATATTTCATTAGTGTGTTGCTGAAAATTATAAAATCACATCTCTAAAAACTTGTCATCCCTCCCCCACCACACCAGTCCCTCTGCCTGCTGCCTCTGACCTGGCTGGGTCTGTGCTCCTGAACCTGGCCAGCCA
This sequence comes from Pelochelys cantorii, assembly GCA_032595735.1. Taxonomy (NCBI): domain Eukaryota; kingdom Metazoa; phylum Chordata; order Testudines; family Trionychidae; genus Pelochelys; species Pelochelys cantorii. The sequence continues at coordinate 29,758,901 of CM064340.1, forward strand.
GGGCTCTCTGGTCCAGTAATATCCATGTCTTGCCAGACAATGGATGATGCAGGACAAGAGAGTCTTAGATTTTAGAGATTCAACCTGTAGTAGGCCATAGGCTTACAAAATGCTTGACATAAATGAGTGACCAAAAATGACCCTAATTCACAAAATTAAGGGAATGGGTGATATTGTGAAAAAGTAACAGTAAGGCTTTGTCTACACTTCAGTGTTTTTGCACAAGAAGCTTTTTGCGAAAGAGATCTTCCACAAAACCTTCTTGTGCAAAAGCATGTCCACACTGCATGGACACTGTTGCACAAGAAAGCTCTGATTGCCATTAACAGAATGGCCATGTGCTTTTTCTGATAGGTTCTTTTTGTGCAAGAAACCCCTGCGGAGCGTCCACACACGCCTTTTTGTGCAAGAGCTGTAGCGCAAAAAGGAGTTATTCCTCGTGGGGAGAGGAATAACTCTACTGGCAAAAGCCCTCTGTCCTGTCAATTTACTGTATATTTTTTGCGCAAAAATGCACTTGAGGTGTGGACGCCCTGCCAGTTTTTGCTCAAAAACCTTGTAGTGTAGACATAGCCTAAGAGTAATTTTTGTTTACAAGACATCCAGTAGTCACATTTTTCTAACTCATGCCCTAACCTCAGTGTACATCCTGTGTGTAAATGCTAATAAAGTATAATTAGAATCACGTTATAAAAACAGGATGTCCAGATTTGGAAAATTGAGCTCCCTTTGAGAAACTCCAGCAGGAACAATCTCTGCATGTATGATCAATTAGCAAGGCACTATCAGAGCTTAGGAATGTTGTTAAGGATGTGAGTATAACTAGATGTGTAACTTATGCATAGCTCTTTATATAAAATTTCTATATGCTTAGGTAATCATAACTATAATTGTAACTTTAATAAAATTGATAAAACAGACTAGACTGTATACTTGTAAATATGTGTGGCCACTATCCTTGATCTTTATGCATTCCTAGAGACTCTAAATCTGAAGCAAGGAGCAGAGCTGACTTTCACTCTGTTGAGCTTAAAACTGTAACCACTAGAGCCAAACCCATGGTGTTGTATATTCACTTTAAATAAAAATAAAATAAAAGGCTACACATGTCTCTACTATGAGCATCTGGATGCCATTTTGGGAGGAAACCAGCCAGTTTCCCCACATAGTCATGGAGTCAGGCCAAGAGACGGCTGGCATCAGCATGGAGAACTGTGTGGTGGCAGAGGGGCAGGAGGAGGAGATGGAGAAGATTAGCTAGCCAGCGATCCCCAAGAGCCAGGAGCTGGTCATGACATTGGAGCCAGTCCTTTCCAGGACATCTCCCAAGCACTGACTCTAGAGAGGGCAATTCTGGTGAGTTCACAAACTTTTTCTAACTACAAGCAAACATAATGCTAGGATGCTTTAACAGGAGTGTTGTGAGCAAGGCACAAGAAGTCATTCTTCCGCTCTACTCTACACTGAGTAGGCCTCAATTGGAGTATTGTGTCCAGTTCTGGACATCACATTACAAGAAAGATGGGCAGAAATTGGAGACGGCCCAGAGAAGAGCAACAAAAATGATTAAAGTTCTAGAAAACATGACCTATGAGGAAAGGCTGAAAGAACTGGACTTGTTTAGTTTAGAAAAGAGACGACTGAGAGGGGACAGGATAGCAGTTTTCAAGTATCTAAAAGGGTGTTACAAGGAGGAGGAAGAAAAATTGTTCTCCTTGGCCTCCAAAGATAGGACAAGAAGCAATGGGCTTAAATTGCAGCAAGGGAGGTTTAGTTTGGATATTAGGAAAATTTTACAGCCTAACTGTCAGGGTGGTTAAAGACTGGAATAAATTGCCGAGGGGGTTGTGGAATGTCCATCACTGGAGATATTTAAGATCAGGTTAGACAGACACCTGTCAGAGATGATCGAGACAGTGCTTGCTCCTGCCATGAGGGCAGGGGACTGGACTTGATGACCTCTTTAGGTCCTTTCCAGTTCTAGGATTCTATGATTCTACAAGTGGGTTAAGGCAATGGGATGTGATGGGCAGCATGCTGTGTGTCTACACAGCATAAGGAGGCCCAGAATAGCTTGTTAATGTGTCTGCAAATAGAGTGGGAGTCTTGCCTGCACAACTCCATGAAGCTCTCAGCTAGGAACTCTTTGATCCTACTCACAAGGTTTTCGGGGAGGCCAGCCTTATGCTATCTTCCACAGTAGGACACCTTCCTATGACAAGCCACCAGTAAGTGGTCTGGAGTCATTGAACTATAAAGCAGTGCAGCATAAGGCCCAGGTTTATGGCCACATTCAGTCAACATACGCTCCTGATCACTCTGTGTGATTCAAAGAGGACTGATACCTCGCATGGCAACCTGGATGAAGGAGGAGCGGAAGCTATTAGCACTCTCCCTGTGGAGGCCACGTGTGCTGGACGTACATGCCCCTCCCACGCGGGCAGGAAAAGAAGGAGTGTCCCTGGAAAGCCACATCCACCAAACACACATCCTCCCCACTGCAGGCAGGAAAAAAAGCAATGCCCCCAGGCAGTCATATATACCAGAGCTGGCATATACCACACACAGCGGCAAGCCACCCTGCCGTGTCCTGCACCACCCTCCCCCCCCCCCACCTGCGGGCTTCTGCTCTGACTGGGAAAGTAGCAGTGTCCCAGGAAGTCATATGTGCTGGAACCAGTGTGTGCTGGAGAAGCTTCCCTCTCCTGCCCTCCCTCCCACCTGCAGGCTCCTGCCCTGGCTGGTCCCTTACCATGCTGAGTAAGGTAGTTGGGTTTGGTCCTGCTTTGGGCAGGGGGCTGGACTCGATGACCTCCTGAGATCTCTTCCAGCTCTATGATTCTATGATTCTACACTTGCCTGCCTTCGGACTGAGTGCATCCTGATGCTCCCCTGATAAGTCAGTGCACCTGCTGTAAAGTGCTCGCTGTAAAGCAAATATGTGGCCTTGCTGTAAAGCAAATATGTAGCCTTGCATAGAACACATCTCCTTTGTCTTTACAGAGCGCTTCGGTGTTGGCTAACAGATTAGGAGTAGGCTTAACTCAATTTATCTGCTGTAAAGTCTTCCCTTGTAACTTTTCTTTGCAGCTGGGACAGCAGCTAGCTCTATGCAAACTCCCCCTTTTCCAGCATCTGCCCACCTAGCACAGACCAGCAGGTGAAAGTGGACAAGGGAGGACATGTTCCATGAGCAGATGGACTGCAAGAACTTCCCCATGGAGGAGATGTGGGCAGAGTGCCTGGACCAGATTACAGAGTGCCAGGAGAGAAGAGCTCCAGGAAGCAGCAGGCGAGGCAATAGAAGACCATGTTCACCTCCCTGACCACTGTGATGAAGCATGTGGCATTGTGTCTAGAGAGGACCTCCTCCCAGAATCCCATCTACCCTGATGACAACCCCAGTCCCTCCTCCCCCAGCCCTGTTGCTTCCAATCCCAAGATCCCCAGGGGCAGCTGGGACCCCAGGATGGGGTATGGGGAGAGGGAACTCATTTGAGACCCGTATCCTCCAGGCCCTTGGGAGGCAGAAGGCAGTCCCTCCTTCCGGAAACTAGTGGGAGCCCCCCTCCCTCCTTCCGGCTCCCACTAGTTTCCTTTTCCTGCTGTTTTCCCCAAATAAAAACTCCTGATCTTTGAACAATGATTTCTTGAACTGCAGGAAATGCAAGGGCAACTTCAGGAGACCCACATGGAAGAGTCTCAAAAGAGGCCTTGCAAAAAACTGTCCTTAAAGGCCTCTCTGATTTGTGCTGACCCTGGCTGTGCTCTCCTTATTGTGCTGGTGTCCGGCTGCTCAAAGTCTCCTGGTAGGCACTCTTCCTCAGTTGCCCACCCGGCCAGATAAGTTTCCCCTTGCTCTCGCAAAATCGTGTGGTAAGAAATCGATCATATTAGATTCGACCTTACCTCATAGTTTAGACTTGACCTAAATGTCTATTTTTTTTTAAACAACGATACCTTTTGTTAAATTGCCCACAGGTGTTCCCTAGGAACTTTGAACCCTGTATAACTTTTCCACTGCTTTCTCTTCAGATAGAGAGAATTATCCAAATTATCTCCGAACTGTTCAAGGCTGTGAAACAGGGCTGGTGAATGGGATCAAAGGATTGAACTTTTCTCAGGGTGTGTCTAGACTACAGGGTTTTTTCGAAAAAAGTGGCCTTTTTCAAAAAAACTTTCCCTGTGACTAGACTGCTGCCGCATTCTTTTGAAAGTAAATCGAAAGAACGTGGCAGTTTTTTCGATCGCGGAAAACCTCATTTTACAAAGAAAGTGCTCTTTCAAAAAAAGGTGTTATTGCACGTGAAATGTGCTTTTTCGAAAGAGAGCATCCAGACTGCCTGGGTTGTAGCCCACACTTAGGTTATGTCTACACCACAGAGTTTTTGTGGAAAAACAGCTGTTTTTCTGCAAAAAATTGTGGTGCCTCCACACTGCAAGCACATTCTTTTGACAGTAAATTGAAAGAACAGAGGAGTTTTTGTGCAATTGGTATTCCTCTTTCTACAAAGAAGAAGCGTTTTTGCGAAAGAGCTCGTTCACAAAAAGGCATGTGTGGACAGGGGGGGTTTTGTGCAAGAAATGGCCTCCAGGAAAAAGCACACATGCCCTCGTGGACACTCCATAAAACTCATCACAAATCTATAGTTCCTGTCTCTTGGCCCCTCTTAAAGCTGCAGGCCCCCTGGACAAGCCTTGTGGCAGGAAGCCAGCCTCAGAGCAGCACCTCACCACGCGGCTCTCCCTGACACCGGCTTGCTGACCCATGGCACAGTCACAAGCCCCCCGAGACCTTCCTGGCCCACACAGGGAGCAGACCCAGGGGTCCCAGGATCCACCCAGGGGGAGCAGAAGGTGGGCACCCTCCTGGTCAGGCCTGGAGATAGAGTCCCTCCTGGAGCTGTGGACCCAGGAGAAGACTTTGCAGGATCCCCAGGCCAAGCGGCGGAATGTCGACATTTATGGCTGAATGGTGCAGTCCCTGGTGGAGCACAGACACCCACCCCAGACCTTGGAACAGGTCCAGAGTAAGGTCAAAGAACTCCACCAGGGATATGTCTGCACCACCAAGCACTCAGGGACAGGACCTGCCCCTACTACCAGGAGCTGCATGGCATCCTGGGGGATGAGGAAACATCCTCCCCATCCACCCTCATGGACTCTGGGCTGCCGACCCCCATCATCACCCAGTCAGAGAAGGAACAGGAGGGCAAGGGCCAGCAGGCCGTGGAGGAGGAGGAGGAGGGGGAGCAGGAGGAGGAGCAGAGGGGCACCGTGACCCTCTCCCTGGAGCTGGTGCCCATCAGCCAGAATGTCTCCCAGGCCTCCTCAGATGCCTGGGAGGGATCCTCAGGTGCGTGGTCTCTTTGTCACTCACACAGAGGGCGGGGGAAGTGGCCGCACAGGGGGTGGGGGGCAAGTGTCACTCAGGCTGCTCGAGCTGGACATCGTGCTGCAGTCTGTGCACGTGCAACTTCATGCAGCATCACTGTGTGGCACGTGGACACAGCAGGCAGCCCATGAATATGCCTGGGATCCTTCTGGTAACACACGTCCTGCCACGGTGGAGAGGGGTGCACCAGCTGAAGGCAGGTTAGCCACAAGGGCACAGGCCCAACCCCACACACACCGAGGAGTGTCGCACACAGTACCTAGTCATGCCTGCATATGCGAGACAGCATCTGTGCCTGTAGACAGTGCTGTGAGCCGCCCCTGTGTGTGCAGCCCCCAGGGAGGCCCAGGCTGCTCCCGGTTCCTCTTCTGCCCCTGAGGGGATCCCACTGTGGCTGGACACTTCCCCCAGCTGCTTGCCCGGGGGCTGTGGTGGGGGACGGGGAAGCAGGAAGCCTGGTCCTCTGGGCCACAGACTGTTGATCGCTGCTCACAGAAGAGGACACAGCCTCAGGGACAGTGTCTGCAGGGATGATTGACCACCCCTCTCTCTCTCTCTCTGTGTTCTCCACAGCTGGACCAGCCGGGAGTGAAGGGCCAGCCAGTCCACCGCAGCCACCTGCCACAGCCCGGGGGACACGAAGGCACGCCAGGGTTCAGGAGCAGCTGATGCGGTGGCACATTACTGTCCTGGAGAGGACGGAGCGGACACTAGAACACAAGGTCCACGCCAACCTCAAGTGGTGGGAACGTGCCTGGGGCCACGTCCTTGAGTGGTGTGACTGCATGTGTGACATCATGGCCAGCATGGTGGCACACCTGCTTCATGCCGCTACTCCTGGCTCCCATCCTCCTGTCTCCCCTACTATGCCCATTCCCATCCACCTGCTGCCCCTGCTATGCCTCTGCTCCCTCCCCAGGTCATGTGTGGACCCCCTCCTCCTGCCCCCCCAACCCCCGCCAACCCTGACCCTTCTCCTGCCCCCTGTCCTGGCCAACTCCCTGTGCTCCCTGCACCCACCCAACCACACCCCAATGAGGCCCTCGCACCTGAGGTGGCACATGGAGCCACCCCCCATGACCCTTGCAGTTCTGAGTTCCCCTCCCAGTTAGGAGCCCCCTCCCCCTGCCCACCTTTTGTTAATGTAGTATAAATACACTTTATTTTTTTGTTGAAAACCAAAGAGGTGTTTTTATTGAGAGATCAGGGAAGGCGGAAGGAGAGGGGTTGTGGTGGGGAAGGGATCTGGCCACAAGGCAGAGGCCCCTTAGGAGGAGGCACTAAAGAGAATTACTGGGATGCTTGAGAGAAACTCTCCCTCAGGGCCACCCGGATGCGCATCTCAGCCTGGTGGGCCTGTCGGATGGCAGCTGTCTGCCGCTGCTCGAACGCTTGCCCCTCGTAGCCAGCATCTGCCTCCCACCCCGGGAGAACGGCCTCCCCCTTCCTCTCCACAAAATTGTGGAGGACACAACATGCCGCAACAACCTCGGGGATGTTGATCATGTCAAAGCGGGTTAGCAGCCACTGGAAGCGCACCTTGAGGTGGCCAAAGGTGCACACAACCTGGATTCTGGCCCGGTTCAGGCGGGCATAAAATTTTTCCCTGCTGTGGTCCAGGTGTCCAGTGTACAGCTTCATCAGCCATGGCAGGAGGGGGTATGCCGCATCCCCACGATGCACAGTGGCATCTGCACATCCCCAACTGCAAAGTCCCAGCGGGGGAAGAATGTGCCCACTTCCAGCTTGCGGTACAGGCTGGAGTTTCTAAAGATGTGGGCATTGTGTGCCCTGCCTGCTCACCCCACAAAAATGTCCATGAAGTGTCTTTGGTGGTTGACCAGGGCCTGCAGCACTACTGAAAAGTAGCCCTTGCGATTTATGAAGTGGGCCGCTCAATGTTCTGAGGCTCAGATCGGGATGTGGGTCCCATCTTTGGCTCCCCCACAGTTGGGAAACACCAGGGCAGCAAATCCAGCCACGGTCGCATCCAGATCTCCCAGACAGATGACCCTCCATGGCAGGATTGAGTTGATGGCCCTCACAACCTGCAGAAGGAGACAAACACACAAAACAGAGAATGATAGAGGGGGTGCCTTAGCCCTTGGGAAATGGCCACCCCCTCATTCCCTTCCCCCCCAAGCACCCCAGGAACCACCCCTTGGAAGCTCCCCCCCCACCCCAGCAGCAGGGCTGTGTGAAGGTGGGATGGCACAACCCCCCAGGGATGGGGCCTCCCCAACCCCCACTCCATCCCGCACAGCCAGGACTCTCCTCCCCCTCCCATTTAGGGACAGCAGCCCCAGAGGGCCTTACTTGCATGAGGAGGGCCCCGTTGGTGGACTTCCCCATGCTGAACTGGTTGCCCACTGACCGGTAACTGTCTGGGGTGACGAGCTTCCAGAGGGCAATGGCGATCCACTTCTCCAGGGGGATGTTGCATCTCTGGAGGGCAGGGGAGAGCCAGGCACATAGTTCCAAGAACATCTCCTTCCTCATTCTGAAGTTTTGGAGCCACTGCTGATCATTCCACTGTTCCATGACCAGCTGGTCCCACCAGCTGGAACTGGTATCCAGACTCCAGAACCGCCTCTCCCCAGTGGGCTGTGGTTGCTACAGTGTAGCTGTGGCACCCAGGGAGAGGGACTCCAGATTGAGCTCGGGGTCGAGCTCCTGCAGGAGGAGGATGGCAGCGTGCATAAACTGCTGCACAAACTGCAGCATGGCCATGTGGGCCCATGGCATGCCCAGAGGCAGCTCCGGCTCCATGGCACCAATAGAAAAGCTGTGGCATCCAAAAAAGCACAGGGCAACTGCAGAAGGCACTGCTCTAGCTTTGCTGTCCCTCGAAGAAGTAGGCAAGCCTGCAGCAGAGCAGCAGAGAAACAGCTGTCCAGTGGGGTCCCTTTAAGCATGCGTCTCTGCAGGGCTCCAGCACCAGCACTCGGAAGCAACTGGTGACCTTAAGCCCTGCCTGAAGTGGTTCTGGGTGGCCTTTTTTGCAAGAGAGCATCCATGCAATCTGGACGCTATCTTTTGAAAAAGTGCAAAAGCACATCACTTTTTCGATGAATTTATGCAGTGTGGACGCTCTTTTGCACGAGATGATTTTGCGGAAGATCTCTTCCGAAAAAAGGTTCTTGTGCAAGAAGCCTGTAGTGTAGATGAAGCCCAAATGCTGCAATCCTGCTGTTGCCTCACCAAGCTGTGGTTTCCATTGCAACACCCGTATAAAGTGGGGTAATTTGCAATAGTAAGAAGACAGCTTCTTGAGCCACTATTAGCTATAGAGTTGACTCTAGCACAGCAATACATTCGTTTAACTTTCTCATATTGTGTTTCTTTACTAAAGAAAGCTGTGGCCCCACAGGGGGTAATAGGCCGTATACTTTTTAACTTTTCAAAAGGTGACATTCAGTTTTGGATTAGGTAAAAGGTTTGGCTCAGATCTTACCCATTATAATATGTCTTTCTATCGCCATATTTTTAAAAAGGTGCATTTATTTGCTGTAAAAAGGTTTTTAAAAAGTATCAACATTTAAGTGATGTGGAAATGGTCTGAAATATTTGAATGATTTTTTGCTGTTGGAACAAGACACAAGCCATGAATTATGTATTCTTCAGATGGCCAGAGTAAATATTGTGAATTACATTCAAGTTTTGCCCATTCTGACCTTAAGAAATCATGAAGGAAAATAATGTTAAGCCTGTAAAGAATAGATGAATGGTACCATTAATGAGGAAAACTGAACATCCTGAAACAAAAGACAGAACTATGTAGCACTTTAAAGACTAACAAGATGGTTTATTAGGTGATGAGCTTTCATGGGCCAGACCCAGTTCCTCAGATCAATATGTGGAAGAAAATTGGCACAACCATATATACCAAAGTGATACAATCAAAAAAAAGTGAACACATATAAAAATGAGGAATCAGGTTTAAGAACAGAGGACGGGTGAGGGGAGGAAGGTTAGTGTCTGTGAGGTAATGACATTAGGGGTGATAATTGGGGAAGCTATCTTTGTAATGGGTGAGATAATTAGCATCTTTGTTGAGATCCATACATAAAGTGTCAAATTTAAGCATGAATGACAATTCTGAAGCTTCTCTTTGAAGTCTGGAGTTAAAATCGCTCTGAAGCAATATGCATGTTTTAAGGTCATTGAGAGAATGGTCAGTCTGGCTGAAGTGGCAAGCAACACCTTTCTCTCTGTGAGAGAGTCTGATGTCTGTTTTATGTGCATTGATTCTTTGGTGAAGTGTCTGAGACGTTTGTCCAATGTACATGGCAGACGGACACTTTAGGCACATGATGGCATAAATTATATTTCTGGATGAACAGGAATATGTGTTCTTGATCTTGTAATAGGCATGGTTAGGTCCAATAATGGTGTCAGCAGAGTAAATATGTGGACAAAGCTGGCACCGGGGTTTGTTGCAAGGGAAAGTTCCAGGGTTGGTATTAGTGTGGTATGTCCTGTAGTTGTAGGTAAGAATCATCCTGAGGTTAGGTGGTTGTCTATAGGAGACTATGGGTGTGTCTCCCAGAGCCTCTCGGAGGGGAGTATCCTGTTCCAGTATAGGTTGTAGTTTATTGATAATGCGTTGGACGGGTTTAAGTTGGGGGCTATAGGTGATGACAAGTGGTGTTCTATTGTTGGTTTTCTTGGGTCTGTCTTGAAGTCGATGGTTTCTGGGTATTTGTCTGGCTCTTTCAATTTGTTTTTTTCTTTCTCCGGGTGGGTAATTGAGGTTTATAAATGCTTGGTAGAGATCCTGAAGTTTCTGGTCTCTGTCAGTGGGATTAGAGCAGATGCAATTGTATGTAAGGGCTTGGCTCTAGACGATGGATCGTATGGTGTGTCCTGGATGGGAGCTGGAGGCATGTAGGTAACTGTAGGAGTCAGTGGGTTTTCTGTAGAGAGTGGTGTCTAATTTACCATTGATGATTTGTACTGTGGTGTCCAGGAAATGGATCTGTCGTGTAGAAGGGTCCAGGCTGAGATTGATGGTGGGTTGTAGGTTGTTAAAGTCTCTGTGGAATGCATCCAGTGGTTCTTGGCCATGGGTCCAGATCATAAAGATGTCATCAATGTAGCGTAAGTAGAGAAGGGGTAAAAGGGGACGGGATCTGAGGAAACGTTGTTCTAAGTCAGCCATAAAGATGTTAGCGTACTGTGGGGCCATGCAGGTACCCATGGCTTTGCCGCTGATCTGGAGGTATAAGTTGTCCCCAAATTGGAAATAACTGGGTGAGAACAAAGTTACATAGGTCTGCTACCAGATTGGCAGTGGTATCCCCTGGGATAGTGTTTCTAATTGCTTGTAATCCGTCTTCATGTGGGATGTTGGTGTAGAGAGCTTCTACATCCATGGCAGCAAGGATGGCGTTATCAGGGAGGTTATCAATGTTTTGTAGTTTTCTCAGGAAGTCAGTAGTATCTCGGAGATAGCTGGGAGTGTTGGTTGCGCAGGGTTTGAGAAGAGAGTCTACATAGCTGGATAATCCAGTAGTGAGCGTGCCGATACCTGAGATGATGGGGCGTCCAGGGTGTCCAGGTTTATGGATTTTGGGAAGCAGATAGAACAATCCTGGTCAGGGTTCAGAAGGCGTGCGGGTGGCTGTTGCAGGCGGGGTGGTGAGCCCTGTAGTCCCAGGTGCTGCGGCTGTGGTGAAACAAGAGCAGTGGTCAGTTCTCCCTGGGGACACAGTGGGTGAAACCCAGCCCCCCTCTGCAAGGCAAGGTCGGCATGTGGGGAACGGGCCAAGGCCCCTGCATGACACCCAGCTGCTGCTCCATGGTGGGCAAGGCCCAGGTGCATGGTCCCTGGGCTCCCTCTCCACCCCCCCATACACATAAGGGGAGCATGATGGCACTCACATGTGGAGCCCTCCCTGGCCTCGGACGACACAGCCGATGTGCTCTGTGGGATGCCTCAGGAGTCCTGGGTCCTGGGCAGGCTCCCTGCAGGCTCCTGGCTCTCGGCATCCTCCTCCTCCTCCTCCGTGTCAGGGCCGGGTCCCTCTGCCCCGGGGTCGATCACCACCCGGGGGCCATGGACTGCATGAGCCCCCAGGATGTGGTCCAGGGCCTCGTAATGAGGGCATGCCTCCGGGTCAGCCCCTGGCTGGGAGGCCCTTGAATAGGCCTGCCACAGGTCCTTGATTTTCCAGCGGACCTGCTCCCGGGTCCGCATGTGGCCTCTGGTGGCCAGGCTGGCAGCCATGCGGCTGTAGACGGCCACATTCCTGTGGTTAGTGCGGAGATCGTGGACGTTGGAGGCTTCCCCCCAAACCTCGATGAGGTCCATGATCTCCACACTAGACCAGGTGGGCGCCCGCCTCTTGCGGCCCCGGGCAGGCTCCTGGGAGCCGCCAGCCTGGTCCTGGAAAGAAGGTGGAGGGCTGGATGGCAGCGGGTGGCTGGCTCATGTTGTGCCAGGTGCAGGATCTGCTGGCTGGGTGCTAGCAGGCTTGCAGCTGGCACGAGCAGTGTAGCCAGACCGTGCCCCTTTAAGGGCTCTGGGGCCGGGAGGGGGGGCAGAAGAGTTTCCCTGGTTTGGCCCAGAGTGGCCACCAGGGCGACCTGGGAAGGGCTAGCCTCCAACTAGTTCGAATTAAGTGGCTACACAGCCCTTAATTCAAACTACTTAATTTGAACTAGGAGTTACTCCTCGTAGAATGAGGTTTACCTAGTTCGAATTAAGCACTCCGCTATTTCGAATTTAATGTGTAGCCCCTCTTAAAGTTAATTCGAACTAACGGCTGTTAGTTCGAATTAATTTTGTAGTGTAGACATACCCCCATAGACAACCATCTAACCTCAGGATGATTCTTACCTACAACTACAGGACATACCACACTAATACCAGCCCTGGAACTTTCCCTTGCAACAAACCCCGGTGCCAGCTTTGTCCACATATTTACTCTGCTGACACCATTATTGGACCTAACCATGCCTATTACAAGATCAAGAACACGTATTCCTGTTCATCCAGAAATATAATTTATAATAATTCCATGAGTGTTAGGCTGGCATCAAAAAATAAAAATAGTAGCCTTTGGGATGTGAACATCATCTGTCTTCATTACAATTATCACCAATGTCATGGATTACAGCCTGAAGGTAAACAAAGTGCCCCCACAACAAAACAAACAGTTGATCATGTACTGAAAGAAACAAATCAAGCGTTCAACATATGGCAGGCTGTAACTAATGGGAAAGTTCAGTCTTCACTTCATACAGCTGTTGTTTTAAGGACTATTCAGTTTGTACTAGGAAATTATCACCACTTGGATTGAAAAAATGAGCAGCAGTAGGCAATTGCAGCCCTATTTTCTGTCAGCATACATTGTACTATGTTACTGTCCATTGTTTCTGTGGAAAGGTGTGATCCTATTCCTCAGTCGCAGAGAAAGAAAAGTTTGCATTGCGTGGGCAGTCAGGTAGCTTAGGCCCTTTCTCTTTAACAAGAAATTCAGGGTCCTGACTAACCACTTTCCATTGGTTCAGTTGCACAGAAATCTCCAACCATAGAATATATGACATGGAAGTTGTACATAGCAAATGGAAAGAAAATATAGGTGGGAGATTCCCTGTAAAAGAAAGAGCATTCTAACCTGCTGCCTTTGGGTCAGCCAATGACTAACTGTCCTACATCTTCATGGGGAAGAAGTGTAAACCTAAGAACACCTCTGCGTTGCAGAGCAAAAGGTTCACTTGTATTTAGCTGTGAGCCTTAACTGGTCTGATCAGCTCTGTGTACCCGAATTTACTGTTGTCACAATGCATATCTAAAAGGACCTATGTAAAGTATCATATGCAAACTAGTAACCCATTGGTCATTAAACATTATTGTATTGTGGACATACGGTTGATATATGCAACATTATAAATATGTGCTAGAAATATGTTCTCAAACTGCGTGAGCTTTTACTTGAATGTATGCAAGCGACAGAGAAATACATTTACATAAAAGGTAAATGAAACCATTGAACTAGTTATGTTCACTATCACGAAGAGAGAAGGAGACTGCCACATGGCATTAGATCCTTGTGGACTCAGCAAACCCTCAGGACTGCTTCCTGACATTGACAACAAAGAGTTTATAAGCAGAGAGAGAAAGCCATTTTGGCATTCTTCCTCTGAGAAGACAAGAAACCAAGTGACTTGAGTTCAGCATTGAATCCCCACTAAAGACTGACCAAAACAAGAACAACTTTGGTGAGAAAACTACTCTGAACAAAAGGCTCTAGTTTGTCTCAGTGTTAAAAGTATATTATTACTTTTTCTTGTAGTTCTGTCTATCCTGATTCCTTTCTTTGGTGTCATTTAAATATCTTTTCTTTGTCAATATACTAAATCTTGTTTTGTTACACAACCATCTCAGTGCAGTGTTTCAAACTGCACTGTAGAATCCTCAACCAAATTAACAGATTTGCGCTATGTACTGTTCCTTTAAAGGAAAAGCAAATCTAGAGTGAGAAGGGGTGAGCAATGCAGAGGAGATGATTTTGGGGTAACTGAATTGCAAGTAGCAATCGAGGTGGTAGAAACCAGGATGATATCATTGTGCTGTGGATGCCAGGGCTCTGGATGCCAGAGCTCTGAGCCAAAGCTGCATAGCACAGAAACACCCAAGGTTAGGGCTGGAGGTAACACAACCCCTTAATGGTTGGGTGAACCTCCCAAGCATCACAGACAGAAAATATTTTCTATCTTCCTAAACACCTGTTAATATTTCAAGAAATACACATATGTACATGTATTGCAATGCTTACAGCTGTGCATAATTTGATTACTGTGTACCTTTATATTTTGACTGAATTTGAAAAACCAGTTGTGATGATTATGAAATCATCCATACTCTTTAGTAATGGAATAGCTGAATACTACGGAATATTTCCATAGATTCATAGATTATAAGGCCAGAAGTGAAATATAATCTAACCTTCTGCATAACACAGGCTATAGAAGGTCACCCAATAATTTCTAAATGAAGCCTATCATATTCATATGAGCTGTAGCATATCTTTCAGAAAGATATCTGGTCTTGATTTAAAGAGCTGAAGTGACAGAGAATCCACCATGTCCTTAGCTACGTTATTCCAATAGTTAATCACTCTTATTATTAAAAATTTCTGATTTCTAATCTGAATGTGTCTAGTTTCAGCTTCTAACCATTGAATCACATTATGCATTTTTCTGCTAGATTAGTCTCTAGTGCTGCAGACACTTACACATGGGCTTAGAAGTTCTATTGATTTCAGTAGGACTACTGATGGTTTGTCAAGTTAAGTATCCACATAAATGTTTGCGGTCTTAAAAAGACATCTGCTATCAAAAGTTTCTTTCCCATGCATGCTTCTATACAACATAATCAATTTACTTCTTAATCTTGTCTCGGAAAAAAACCCCAAATATATTGAATTTCTTAAGTCTCTCATTATAAAGGCATTTTTCCAGATTTCGGTATTCAGATCAAACACTTCAGAATAATAAAGATTGACCATTGTTCAGATGCTTTAGATGCATTTTTGTTGTGGAGTTGGTTCTAAATCATGCATATAATAATTATTTCAATTTGTTTTTTTGCTCTTCATCTGTGCCTGGCAAGAAAAGCATACCCTTTTCTCTATCATGTGAACTTTGCCACAATTATCTATGTCTTCTCAACCTCAAGATTAGCTTGTTTACCCCTTGGGACATTCCAGAAGCTGAAACTAGTGCCTAATAGTACTGCAATTCACTTGTTAAGTGGCGTCAAACACTGGGGATACATTAGATCGGAGCTTTGTGATCTGCATTGACTTCCAATAAAGTCCTGGGTAGAATTTAAATTACCGATTTTAACCTATAAATCACTAAATGCTCTGACATATAGTTGCCTGACAGACCACAGCTGAGATCAGCAGAGCCGGTTGGAGCTCCCTTAATTAATATTAATGAGAGGGAGTTGCTGGCCAGGTATTCCCAGAGAGTTGTCTTTGAATTTGGAGCTCTCGTTTCTCTGGGTTTACTGGAGCTCAGATTTTTTAATTTTTCAGACACACTGCAAAGTTCATCTTTTTGGAAGTGGACTCAGCTGTATGTAATTATGGAAAATCCTTTGATTTGTGCTTTTTATTTGATGAGAGGTACCCAGAGCACAGGATGGCCATGCATGAATGTATTTTATAAATCTGAAGAATAAATAGTAAGTAAATAGTAAGTAAATAAATAGCTAACTAGTCTTCAAAAGGCAGGGGAATCAACTACATTATACAACAGGGCTGCGTCTAGACTGGCATGAATTTGCACAAATGCTTTTAATGGAAAAGTTTTCCGTTAAAAGTATTTGCGCAAGAGAGCGTCTAGATTGGCACGGACGCTTTTGCACAAAAGCACTTTTTGCGCAAAAGCGTCCATGGCCAATCTAGATGCGCTTTTGAGCAAGAAAGCCCTGATCGCCATTTTAGCCATCGGGGCTTTTTTGCACAAAACAAAACTGAGCTGGCTACGCTGGCCCTTTTGAGCAAAAGGTTTTGCGCAAAAGGACTTTTGCCCAAACGGGAGCGTCAAAGTATTTGCGCAAGAAGCACTGATTTCTTACATTAGAACGTCAGTGCTCTTGCGCAAATTCAAGCGGCCAGTGTAGACAGCTGGCAAGTTTTTGCGCAAAAGCAGCCGCTTTTGCGGGAAAACTGGCCAGTCTAGACACAGCCCAGTTGTTTTTCCATAATTAATGTGTTCAGTAAATTTCACATGGCTATATGTTGATACTGAAAAACAGTCATTGCTTGCAGAATCAACCCAACCACTTTCTGATCTTCCAAAAATATTTAACAGTCTCTACATTGCAGTACTACCTAGTAACTTATTAATAAGACACTTTGTTCAGTCATTACATGCTTTAAGACACATCATTCTCCAGTAATGTCCGTATTTGTGAAGTGATTCAAAACATTTAAAAAGCACAATTTGATTTTGTATGTGTTTAGTACACACATTAGGGGCAGGATAACCCTATTAGTCTAATGAAATAAAAGCAGGTATCTGGTAAAAACACAAGAAGCTTTAGGGTTTTTCTTTTACATTGTTACAGATTATATTGTCTGATGTTATAACAAACTGTCATAGAACAGATGATATTCTAAAATGAAAATAACTTTTGGATTGTATGCCTCAATTTATCAGGCATACCCAAAGTCTGCGTCTACACTATGAGCAGTTATTTCAGCAAAATGTCAAAATAATGTCAACCTGAAGGACTTCTTACTCTGACTCCTGTAACCCTCATTGTGCAAGGAGTAAGGGAAGGTGGAGGAATAGTGCTCTAACTTGGACTTCCTACTGTGTAGACAGCACCAAAAGCTGAAATTTCGACTTAAGCTACGCAATTGATATAGCTCAAGTTGTGCAGGACAATGGTATTTGGAGATAAGGAAATAGGAATGAAGATCAGTGTAGATGGGACTGAACTAGAGAATGTAGAAAAGTTCATGTATTTGGGGAGCAAAATGATGTATCAGCTAGACTGTAAGAAAGAAATAGCGACTAGAATAGCAAAAGCAAGAGCGAGTTTGAAGGCGATGGATAAGATCTGGAAAAGCAAAGCAATTAGCTTAGGAATGAAGCTAAGCATCTTGAAAACATGTGTATTCAGCAGCATGTTGTATGGGTGTGAGTCACGGGTGATAACGAAAGATTCAAAGAGAAGGATATTGGCATTTGAGAGGAGTTGTTATAGAAAGATCCTGAGAATAGAATGGAGGCAGAAGGTCACCAACGAGGAATTATATAGGAAGATACAGCCGAAAGAGAACCTACTGCAGAAGGTTATACAGTGGAAGCTACAGCTATTTGGGCATATCTGCAGAATGAATGATGAGCAAAAAGTCAAGACCTTTGTATTTGGCATAATGGATGGTTCAAACAGGAGAGGCAGACCCCACAGAGAATGGGTAGATGATATAGTAGATTGATGTGGAGCTAGTCTACAGAAACTAAGCCACTCTGCATTGGACAGGGAAAGATGGCAGGAAATAGTGAGGAAGGCATCGGACACCAACGGGAGTTGAGCCCATGGTTGGTGATGATGATGATGAAGAAGTTGCGCAGCTTATCTTGGCTTTAGCCCTGCTCTGTAGATGTGCCCGTAGAGGCTAACAGATTTCTTAGGGCATAAGCTTTTGTGGGTAAAACCCACTTCATGAGATGAATTGGAGTGGAAGTTAAGAAGCAGGGGTATATATAAGTGTAGCCAGACAGGAACCCCCCCCCCCCACCCCTGCAACATCCATCTTGCTTGTCCCTTTTAGGTGCCTCGGAGCACATAGGGCACAGAGAGCAATAAAATCAGCATAGTCTTTGAAGCCTTGACAGAAGGCCCAGATATGCTGGCTGCTGTGACCCTGGATGGCTGTAAACAGAGATACGCCAATTGTTGACCTGCAAGAGGCTGCGAGAACTGCCCTTGGCTGGCACTGATATTGATACGATCACACGACCGTCCTGGGGGGGGGGAGAAATCGCCCGCTGAGAAAAGAATGCCCAGTACTCCCAATTTAGTTATCTCTCTTACAAGTGTAAATTAAGTTCACAACTCCCTTCTAAGAACTGGCGTCACAAAGACGAACCAGCACCATTTGGCACCATAGATAAGAAAGAGAATACGTGACCCCACGGGTATAAAGATGGGTCCAGCAGCACACTCACTTTGAGCGTCAATCTACCATCTACCTGCTGGTCGGGTTAGGTAATTGCCTCCCGAGGTCCACATGCGGACGCCCAGCCTCGTATTTGTCTTTCCCAGGGAATTGAGTGACCAGTCCTGGCCTGACACGCTGGAATCGAGAGACGCAGAAGGGGGTAAAAATTGTACCTGTATGTGTCCTTTGTCTTAGTGCATGCATAGAATTAGAGCTCTTTAAAGATTAAGCTGTCACTTGGTACCATTATTTTTCTATCTTCCTTTTCCTTTGTAACCATTTTAAGATCTGTATTTGCTAGCAGTTAAGAAATAGAACAATAGCCACTGTAACCACATGCTTTATAAGTCTCTTTAATAAACCTGTAACTGTTTAAGTTTTAACCTGACTCCTCCTGTTGCTGTAACAGAACCAGACACAATTAAAAGAACTCTAGCCAGTCAAAGGGGAAGACGCAGTGAGAGCTGGGCATTTGGACTCTGCCGCCTCCACGGGGCAGACCCTTGGGGCACCTGTCAACCTCCCTTGGCTGCCCACTGTGAAGGGACTTTGCGTCCTAGCAGTCAAAGACACGGGTGTAACAAGCTTTCCCTGCAGACTTTGGGGCACCCGTCAGCCTCCCCTAGGCTGCCCGCTGCAAAGGGACCCTGTCCTAGCAGTTGAAGACTCTGGTGTTTAGTAGGGCTCACAGACCACACACACACATTACCCTGGCCATCGGCTGACAATAAGAAAGAAGTTGCTTGTGTTAATGAAGTTAATCAAGTCAGGATGGAAATGGATCGTTCACAACATTTGGTGTGCAGATGTGAATATCCAGAGAGGGGAAATTGCCTTTATAATATGTTGTTCAGTCCTAAATTGTTTGTGTTGAATTTGCAAATGAACTCCAGTTCAGCTATCTCCCTTTGTAACCGGTTATTGAAATTCTTTTATAGAAGGATGGCTACTTTCAAATCCATTACTGAATGTCCAGGGAGGTTAAAATATTCTCCTGCAGGTTTCTGTGTTACCATTCCTGATGTCTGAACTGAGTCCATTTATCCTTTGGTTTTGCCAATATACTTGATAGAGGGGCATTGCTGACACATGATGGCATATATCACGTTAGTGAGCCCCTGATGTTGTGACTTATGTGGTTAGGTCCTGTGATGGTGTCACTTGTATCTATATATGTGGACAGAGTTGGCAACGGGATTGGTTGCAGGGAAAGGTTCCTGCGTGAGTGTTTCTGAGGTACATTGCATGGCTGCTGGTATTTGCTTCAGGCTGGAGGACTATCTGTAGGCGATGACTGGCCTTTTCCCCAAGATCTATGAAAGGGTCTTGGGAAACAGGTCACCTCTCACCACTGGTGAAATAAGCAACCCCATTGGGCTTCAGACACAAATTAAGCAGAACAAATACATCCTCATTAGTGGTATTACTATATTTATTACAGTACATTCTAAACACCTCAACTGAGATTTGAGTTCCATTGTGCTACATGTTATACAAATACACACAGAGAAAATCACTGCCCCTAATAGATCAGAGGACAAAGGGGGTGGGGAGCACAACATAAAGGTACAGATTATTGGTGTGATTCGGTCAAGATTACATGAGACAAGCCACAGAAATGGACTAGAACTCTAGTGTCCTGTCTCCACGTCCTTTGCGCTACTGGACCATGCTGCCTGTTGCTTCAAAACCTACGAAAATAATCAAATTGAAAATCTGTCATGCTGCAATATGATGCTTTCAGAGCCAGCAGTTTTTCTCCAAGAATGTTCAGCTATCTACTTGCAGCTATCTACATGCAGGATGATTTTTATGGCTGCAACCTTTATTTCTTGTAGACCTCATATTAAGGACTTATTTGTAACTCTAGACATTGGGGGGGGTGTCTAGACTACAGGGTTTTGTCGACAAAAGTGGACTTTTGTCAACAAAACTATACCTGCATCTACACTGCCGCTGAGTTCTGTCGACATAACATCGACAGAACTCAGCAGTTTTGTCGACGGCTGTCAACCTCATTCTATAAGGAATAACGCCTTTTGTCAACAGAGTTCTGTCGACAGAAGGTGTTATTGCATCTATGCTGTCCTTTGCGTCTACACTGTCAAGTCGACAAAGCAGCTTGCTTTGTCGACAGAACTGGATGTAGTCTAGACGCTTTTTGTCGACAGAAGCTTTGTCGATAGTATCTGTCGACAAAACTTCTGTCGACAAAAGCCTGTAGTCTTAGACATACCCTGGGATAATTGTTCCCTGTAATATCACAAAAGGGATAAATAAAAAAGTGGAATTATTACATAGATAGCCAAATGTCTTCAGTAGGAATCAGAGTTGAGTGGAAAGAAAGTATAGACAAATTTGGAGCCTTTTAAAGGTTCACTAATCTGCATCAAATTAATTGCCCAACTATTTTCAATAGGAGCATTTCTATGGATATAAAGCTTGATATTACTGACTCATCATCTGATGACATTTGGAGAATTTGTTAGGTAGTTTTATACTGTTAAAATTATATCATATAAATCTTGTTTGAGCATCTAGTCTAGCTCACCTTTATAATGCAGGTGTTCCTGCTGAATTCCTACTGAGTAAGAAAAGAAGAAATTTGACCTGTATTTGTCAGAATTAGAAATTATGCAATAAAGAAACGAGTCTAACAGCAAAGATCTTTTATTTGATCATTCATTTTTTGGAAGCTGGTAGTTTTATTTTTAGCACTTTGCAATTTAAAAAAACAAGAGTACTATTTATAAAACATATGGTGACATTTTGACCTTAAATGCTGTTTATTAATATGCACAGAGATGATTATATAATACATAACTTGTGTTGACACTGCTAATGGGAATTAGAGATGTTTACTAGTCTCAGTTCATTTCTGATGGATTGTACCCTGTATGGAAGTGGAAAATTAAAATCAAGCTCTGAAGTAGAACCTATGAAAGAAATTATTTCCTATATGGGTAAGGAGATAATTTTACGCAATGGTAGGTATCACTTATTAATTTTAAAATTACTTTGTTTTTGCTTTTAAAAGGGTTTATTTGCAAAACATTCATCACCATGGCATCTTCATTAACAGCCATGTTCTACTTTCATATGGGAGAGTGCAGCTTCCTTTGATTTCAAGTTGCAGGAGTTTATGGAACTGCAGGCAGAACTTGGCCCAAAGCATGGTATGAATGGCTAAATTAACAACAGTATTTATATGCAGATAGTTGTACCAGATGCAGACAGTCACCCGATATAATTTGCAGAAGTGCCTAACTAGGTCAATGAGAGTTAGTCATATAAATTGGTTAGGCAAGAAAGTGGGAATTTTCAACAATGCCCATATGGGACCTTAGACAGCTATATACGTTTGCAAATCTAACCCAAAGTGAATAGTGCGTTAGCATGCACACACAGGCACATGATTACCTGATTGTCAGGTGGATGTCATAACAAAGAAACAGTATTTCCTTGTATGACACGTCAACAGTCATGAGATCAGGACTATTGTAGATAAGAAGGATGAAAAGAGTCGGACCATCAAGTTTGCTATAATTATAGTGAAAACTGCAAATGGAGATGAAATTATTCATTTAAACTGCTTTTTTTGTAGAGTAAGAAAAGCAGATGTGCTACCACATTAAATATACACTGAATTTTTTTTTGTATGGAATAGTACAAAGAAAACTGTCAATTATAAATATCATAATGGGATTTTCACCCAAGTCTGAGAGGAAGACTTTCTAAAGGCACATATAGCAGTTAAGTGCCCAGCTCTCTGAATTATGGATGGAAAAAAATAATTGGTGCATTTTATTCTTTATAGAGTTAAGTCTGAAAAAAGTTTTCTGATTGCCCCTGGTTGGATATGATAAGAACTAGGGCTATGAATGGTTAACCAGTTAACTGGCAGCCCAGCTGGGCTGGAGCAGCCTGCTGCACAATGGGTGAGGTGCATTCCAGCCTGACAGGAGCAGTCTCTGCCCATGGCAGGCCTAGCCTGGCTTGAGCAGCCTGTCACACCATGCGGGGAGAGGCACTCCAGCTCAGCCAGAGCATATCCCACTCATCTCTGTTTAAGCGTTTAACTGGTTACACACAACATTTAATCAGTTAACTGATTAAACAGGATTTTACAATCCTAATGAGAACCATTTCCTATATAACACTAGAGCTGGACAAACTATTTGTAGCAAACTATTTGTATTCATTAATGTTAGCCCCCTTTTCTGTTTATGAAATAATTGCACAGACTGCAATTTATACCAGTTTGTCCCTTATTTGAAATTATTTGATGAATATTTAATGCAAACAAATTGAACCCCCTTCATGACAGTTACTTTGAGCACTCTAAGCTACATGTTTCTTGACTGGTGGAAAAGATTTACAAATAAGAGGAAGACTTAAGTAAGTTACTCATTTGTGGACATTTACAGAACTATATATTAACAGCAAACTGTATCTCTGATAGCTGACCTCTCAGGCTAGGCAGACACGGAGACTTCCTGTTTCTTTCCAAGACACGGGAATCAAATCATCACCTTAAAAAAAGTTGATTTTATTAACGAAACAAAAAGATAAAACATACTTGGTTGTTAGGTGTTACAGAGCAATGGAGTAAAACAAATTAAACACAGAGTACATCTCTGGGTATGCTCTTAGATAGTGAATGGGGGAGGGAAGGCACAGATTCACACAGAGAAGTTTAACCAAACAACCAAAACAAAGAAAAATCCCTGATTGCAACTAAATACACATTTTTCCCTTTATTTACTCACTATCCCTTCCTGGTTCAATCCATATCCACGCCTCGAATTCCTTGGAGATATGGTAGTATTGCCTGGGTTAAAATCATGCTGGTTTTTTCAACTCCCCCACAAAGAAAACAGGGAAGGTTATCTTATACAATTCAAATTTCAGTACTGTATCCCATTGGTTCTTCTGGCTCTCTGCCAACCCCCCTGCAGGATACCTGAGTTTAACCCTTTAGTCACTGGGTGCTCGCCAGCACTCCTCCTATCCATCACATATATGCTATTTTTATTTATGATACTTACCCTACATGTTCATTTAAAAATAAAAAAAATGTGATTCTAGTCAGAGAATTTAAAGTATCAGTGGAAAAGATTTATTTGCATATTCCTGTGCCAGATTTTGGCCCATTCTAAATTTGCTCTGTGATGCTCTAGTAGTGCAAATTACAGGCAGAGGAGACCTAAAAAGTTCTAAGGATAAGAACAAACCAGAAATTGTGTAGAGCACTATCAGCCCTACTTATCTGCCTTCACAGCCTTCCTAGTACAGTGTTTCAGTGGAATCATAGAATCTTGGAATCAGAATCCTAGGGCTGGAAGAAACCTCAGGAGGTCATTGAGTCCAACCCGCTACCCAAAGTAGGACCAACCCCAACTAAATCATCCCAGGCAGGGCTTTGTCAAGCTGAGACTTAAAAACTTCCTAATATCCAACCTAGACCTCCTTCACTGTAACTTGAGACTATTGCTCCTTCTTCTGCTATCCGTCACTACTGAGAACAGCCTCGCTCCATCCTCTTTGGAACCTCCCTTCAGGAAGTTGAAGGCTGCTATCAAATCCCCCCTCACTCTTCTCTTCTGCAGACTAAATAAGCCCAAATCCCTCAGCGTCTTCTCATGGTCATGTGCTCCAGCCCCCTAATAATTTTGGTTGCCCTCCACTGGACCCTCTCCAATGCATCCACACCCTTTCTGTAGTGGGAGCCCCAGCATTGGACACAATATTCCAGATGTGGCCTCACTGGTGCCGAATAAAGGGGAATAATCACTTCTCTAGACCTGCTTGCAATGCTCTTCCTAATGCACACCAATATGCCATTAGCCAAGGGCACACTGTTGACTCATATCCAGCTTTTCATTCACTGTAATCCCCAGGTCATTTTCTGCAGAACTTCTACTTAGGCGGTCGGTCCCCAGCCTATAACCATGCTTGGGATTCTTCCGTATCCTTGCTGAACTGCATCAGATTTCTTTCGGCCCAATCCTCTAATCTGTCTAGGTCACTCTGGAACCTATCCCTGCCCTCCAGCATATCTACTTCTCCCCCTAACTTAGTGTCATCTGCAAACTTGCTGAGGGTATAATCCATCCCCTCATCCAGGTCATTAATAAAGACATTGAACAAAACCAACCCTAGAACCGATCCCTGAGGCACTCTACTTGAAACCAACTACCAACCAGACATCTCGTCGTTCATCACTATCTGTTGGGCCCGACAATCCAGCCAGCTTTCTATCTACTGCCTTAACTTGCTGGCAAGAATACTGTGGGAGAACTTATCAAAAGCTTTGCTAAAGTCAAGGTATATCACATCCACCAACTTCCCCATGTCCACAGAGCCAGTTACCTCATCATAGAAGCTAATCAGATTGGTCAGGCATGACTTGCCCTTGGTGAATCCATATTGACTATTCCTGATCACTTTCCCTTCTTCCAAGTGCTTCAAAATGGATTCCTTGAGGATCCCCTCCATGATTTTTCTGGGGACTGAGGTAAGGCTGACTGGTCTATAATTCCCTGGATTGTCCTTCTTCCCTTTTTTAAAGATGGGCACTACATTTGCCTTTTTCCAGTTATCCGGGATCTCACCTGATCTCCATGTTTTCCAAAGATAATGGCCAAAGGCTCTGCAATGGCATTTTCCAAATCCCTCAGTACCCTTGGATGCATTAAATCCAGACCCATGGATCTGTGTATATCTAGCTTTTCTAAATAGTCCTTAACCTGTTCTTTCTCCACCGAGGACTGCCCATATCCTTCACATACTGTGTTGCCTAGTGCAGTAGTCTGGGAGCTGATCTTGTCTGGAAAGACAAAGACACTACAAGGTTTTTGTGCAAAAATGGCCATTTTTGTGCAAAAACCGGCAGTGTCCATACCTCGTGTTTTTGCGCTAAAAAAAACCCTCAATAAAATGACAGTACAGAGGGCTTTTGCTGGTAGAGTTATTCCTCTCCCCACGAGGAATAACTCCTAGTTGTGCTACAGCTCTTGCACAAAAAGGCATGTGTGGACGAGCCACAGGGGTTTCTTGTGCAAAAAGAGCCTATCAGAAAAAACACAGGTGCTCTGATGGCCATTCTGTTAATGGCAATCAGAGCTTTCTTGCACAAGAGTGTCCATGCAGTGTGGACACTCTCTTGCACAAAAGCACATTGCTTTTGTGATGCGCTTTTGTAGTGTGGACGCACTTTTGTGCAAGAAGTTTTTGCGAAAGATCTCTTCTGCAAAAAGCTTTTTGCACAAAACCCCTGCAATGTAGACAAAGCCAAAGGCAAAAAAAGCACTAAGTACTTCAGCTTTTCCCATATCAAGCAGACAGCCAGAAGAACCAATGGGATACAGTGATAAAATCTGAATTCTATGGCTATGTCTAGACTGCAAAGAAGAGTCGGAAAAAGATATGCAAATTGTGAACCACAATTTGAGTATCTTTTTCCACTTTTTATCGGAAAAGGCTTTTCTGAAATTTTGCCCGTCTACGCAGGGCCAAATTTTGAAAAAAACCTCCTTTTTTCGGAATATCCCTTCTTCCTCATGCAATGAGGAATACAAAGATGCCAAAAGAACATGTCTGCTTTTTTGGAAACTCTTCTGAAAAAGCGGACTCGTTCCTTGGACATGGCACAGCTTTTCTGGGATAGCTGAGGTATCCTGGAAAAGCTCTACAGTGTAGACATAGCCTATAAAATAGCTTCCCTGTTTTCTTTGTGGGGGAACTAAGCCAGGAGTTGAAAAAAACAGCATGATTTAAACCCAGGCAATACTACCCTGTCTCCAAGGAATTCGGGGCATGGAAGTGGACTGAACAAGGGATCGTGAGTAAATAAGGGAAGGGAGTGTAGCTTCCTATCACCTTCCATCTGCCATAATAGCCTCTTAAGCCCATTGCAGCTCTGTGTAGAAAAGCAGCACTGAGGCTGCTCTCATTTATTACAAGGATGAATTGACCTCAGCAATGGCAGATGTGAACTATAAATGCAGTGGAAGCCTCTTTTGCCAGTATCATAACCCCAGGGTTGATGTCAAGCAATTTAGCTGGACCCACACTGAGATCTGACCACCATGTGTTTTTAGAAATACAGTACTGAATTCTTCAGTCACAGACTGTAGAAGTCACTTCATGATATTTCATTAGATTGTAATAACTGTTTGTTTTACCAAGCATAGGTTAGTTGAAACTATCTCAAGGTAACTTCTTTTTGCTTTGAAAAGGAAGAAAACAATATATTAGAATAAAAGGATAAAAGTTCTGCCTATCAACTTGCTACAGGCTGTTCCACTTAGTGAGTCCATTCTTTCACTGGTGAAGACTTGAATTAAAAACATGATCATCTGTTTGTTGAGAATATTTTGGCAATTTGGATTAAGATTTTATTTGGTCATCTTTAGCAGGGCAAGTAAGTAAAGGACTGTGTGCATCTGAAGAAATAGGATTGGAATTTGTAAGTCTTTATTATGAGCCAAAAATTGAATTTAGCACAGCCACCTTTTCATTGTGTAAATATAATTTGAATGCTTGCTGCATACAGATTTTTGACTTTGCAAATGAATAGTCTTGCAGTTAATTTACTGCATGCTGATATCGTCAGAAAGGAAAGTGTTCATGATCTGCTTAAAATGATAGCATTACTAAAAGCAGTACTACCCAAACTAAACAAAATTACAGACAGACACACACACAAAGAGAGTCAGAAGAGTCACCTAACAATTTTCTTTTTCTAGGTAGCAAGCTGTGTACTCCACATTTTAAAGTTATCTGGGAAAGAAATATATATACCTTACTGTGAAACAGTTTATATTTTCCTTCATATACTGGTGTATCTAAAGTTGTCCCTGTAATCCCAGGGAAACTGAGGCAAGTGGCTAGTTTGAAGGTTCTGGGCAGTGGCTCACTATGCAGACTTCATGCTCAGTGCCACTGACAGTCTGGCTAGAGGATGGCTGAAGGACTGTCTAGAACAACAGGAAGGACATGCTGCAATCAGTACTTTCTCTCGGCAAGCTGGCAGATCGATTGATCAAAGGGATATCCTTTTTTAATCAATCAAAGTATTAAGATTAAGAACACATGCTAACAAATCTAGATGACGTTTTTGTTTGTCTATTGTTTTTTTTAAAATATTTTACCTCCATTAGGAGGAGCTCTTGCAATATTTGGCCTAGATTGAATTATAATTTAACCTAGTAGCCTAATAAACTAATCACTTACTCACTGGAAACAAACATAGCTTTAAATATCGGAGACAATGTATTTTAAAGGTGTAACTTCTATCATGATGTCTAAAATAAATCAGCAACTGATAACGGCAAGACCAGTGGCCTGCTATATACCATATCATTAATATTGCTGTTAATGTTATTACATATGTATATACATAACATCTTGTAATGACATACCAGCCTCACAGTAGTCATTCTATATATGTGTGAAACTTGACACGTGGGAAGCACAAATACTAAGGCATACAATATTGTTGGAGTAAAAGACATTATACTTACATCACATACATTTATTTATTTGGCTTTTTAATAATTCAGAGTGAATATCAAATATTTTGGGCTTCCCTTGATAATTCTTTAAGAAATAACTAACAAAGAGATCCATTGACTCCCCCAGATCAAATCAAACAACCAAATAACATAAAAAGGTATTCCTTTTATTTAAAATGCTATGTTCAGATCTGGATAACTATATCTATTTAAAATAAAAAAAACTTAAAAATCAACAAATAGTCTGGTAGCACTTTAAAGACTTAACAAAACATATAGATGGTATCATGAGCTTTTATGGGCACAGCCCACTCAGCAGTCATCTGAAGAAGTGCGTTGTGTCCATGAAAGCTCATGATACCATCTACATGTTTTGTTAGTCTTTAAAGTGCTGCCAGACTATTTGTTGATTTTTAAGTTTTTCCTGTTACAGACTAACTCGGTTACCCCTCTGAAACTATTTAAAATAGGATTATATCTCTACAGACTTCAAAAACTATAAATGAAACTGATTTACATGCAGAGAGAAATATTTACAGGAGGTTTAAAAGATTGGGTCTATTTAATTTAGCAGAAATATGAATACAAGGGTATACCTTAGAGCAGTGGTCACCAACCAGTAGATCAGGATCTACCAGCAGATCTTGGAGCCTCTGACAGGTGATCCTGACTAGTTTGGCTGGGAGGCACGTCAACTTCCCCTCCCCCCCCCCATTGTCCTTCTGCTCCTCCCCAGGGCCTCAGAGCTGCCCCCTGGAAGCCTCCTGCTTATTGTGCAGAGTGGGGAAGACAGAAGCAGGGGGTGCTGATATCACTCTGCCCCCTCCCCTGTACCCCATCTTCACAGAGTAAGTAGGGTAGGGCCTCAGCAAAGAGGTGGGGCAGGTGCAGGGTCTTGCAGAAAGGGCAGGGCAGGGGTATTTGGGTTTGAGGTAGATCCTGGACTGACTTAAATTTAAAAAGTGATCCTGTGCTTAAAAGGTTGGAGACCAGTGCCTTAGAGGTATACAAATTAAGGAATAGTTTACATCAGGTAAATAAAATTATCCTATTTATTTCCAGATAGTAAATGAAATTGAAAGGCCAATGGCAAAGCCTCAGATGACTTCCGTGGAATCAAGATTTCATCCCAGGAGTTTAGATAATGAAATGCTGATTGCTAGCCAATGTACAAGTAATTAAAATTTGTGTTTTATAGAAAATGTTAAAAATAAGGAATATTTTTAAAACTTTTTTTCAAAATGTGAGTCCCCAGTTCAAATTTTGGTATTTACTTTGTTTAGTGACAAATTTTCTCTTTATATTACTTATTTCAATTTAAATTAAACTGACTGTTATATCATTTCCCTTTCAAGTTAAAGAGCACTTACTCTACTATTCTGGAGATATATCTAAATGGATTGCAGAATATAGTACAGCTGTCCAATCCCATCTAAATGATTTCCAAAGCTGCTCAGTTACAATTCTTGTGCTACAGAACCAGCATTGACAAATATAGAAAATAATTTGAGAAAAATGGTTTCCAGTGTTTGAAATTCTGACTACCATAAAAATGTACCTGTTAAAAAACAACAATAATATCAACCATAAAGTTTTATGTGATACCTGTTTCCAAATCTACCAAAAACTTTCTGGGCACTAAACATTTTTAATTACTGTCTCAGAATCTGGATTTGCTTCCAAAACTTGTGTAGCTCACAATCTAACTACTGAAACATTTAATCTGTATTAACATACTCAGATAGGAAAATGATGAATAAATACATAGAATTGTAGATGGGATTAATGTTAGAGTCTGAGGGCATGTCTATATTTACGAGAAGATTGATGCTCCTGACGTCGATTGTCTAACGTTCAATTTAGTGGATCTAGTATAGACCCATAAATTGAATGCTGAGGGCATCCCATACTCCTCCTTCTGTGAGGAGTAAGGGAAGCCGATGGGAGCAATTGCTTCCATCAGCCTCCCACTGTGTGTACGCCTCCATGGTGCAGCTTCAAGTAAGCCGACTCCAGCTACACATTTGGCATAGTTGGAGTTGCGTACCTTAAGCCAACCTTCCTGGTCTAGTATAGACCAGACCTGAGAGCTTAATATTTGTGCATTATAATAAGTAATATTTGACACACAGACTAAATTACACTTATAGCGACCCTACCCATTACAAAACACTTTGTCTTCCTATAAGAAGAACATTTTCAATTAATACTGAGTGTACAGATATAAAATAATTTCCAAACACTACTGTCAATGTTTCTGCCTTTACCTTTACCTTTTCTGAAATACTCACCTGACCCATCATCTCTTCTGACCTTGATTACAACAAAACTCCTATTAATGAGAATGGGACTAATATTTCACTACTCAGTGGTTGAATTCAAAAGCCCTGACCCAAAAATTCATGTGCTGTGGATTGAACTGAAAGTTTTAGTTTCAGTCACTCTCTGACTCTGTGTGAAGGACCTTTGGATGCAAGACATATTTTTCATAGTTTTTTTAACATTTGTCTTTTTACATACATTTTCTCCTTTTCACGATCTTTTTTCATACATTTTCTCCTTTCACAGAAGAGATTGAATTGAAAAAATAACCCCTAAAATAAACATACAAAATCTGACATTAAAGAGCTGATGAAACTTTTAAAAATAAGGATATTATATTTAAACTGAATAGTTTTCTTTAACATAATTTACAGATATGGCAGTGCTGCAGGGTGGGAAACTTAGAAAGGACCTCAAAAACTGATGCACTAATCAGGCTAGCCAGGGTTAGTAAATAAGAAGTTAACTTTCAACCCTAATGTTAAATTTATTTTCATTGGTTGGCTTATAGCAAATCTTTAACGATATTTTAACATAGGTTTATGAGACTTAATGGCTACAAATAGCAATATTGTTAATTACATGATGATTGCCCACTTATTTTAAAGACTCCAAATATAGTGGTTCGAAATAATAAATTATTCATGTAATCCAACTTAATATGATCATCATCTCATGACAAGTTATGAAGAACATGGATTGCCTATGTGATATTTTTCACTCTAGTACTATAATTTTATGCCTGATAATATTTTTCAATGCTACATTTTCATTAATTAATTTAACATCTGATTGTCAGAAGCTGGGAATGGGTGACAGGGGAGGGATCACTTGATGATTCCCTGTTATGTTCATTCCCTTTGGGACATCTAGCATTGGTCACTATCGGAAGACAGGATACTGGGATAGATGGACCTTTGTTCTGACCCATTATGGTGATTCTTATGTTCTTAACATTTCACAAAGACCATTCTAATGAGAGATCTTATCTTGTGAGAAAAGTTAAAAGACTAGCCAAGTCATTTCTGTAATCAGGACTATGTTGTGATTAGATTTATCATCCAATATAGTGGAGCATCACTGTCAAACATTAAGCGCCATTGTTGCTAGACCTCACTGGTTCCAAACGAAGGAATTTACCAGACCCAAAAAGGTCCCCTACCACCGCCCCCCCCCCCCCCAGCCTGCTGATCCTTTCCACCCTAACCCTGACTTTGCTTTAAGTTGTGGTAAGAGGATGCTGGATACCAAATTTGGTGGTGCTACCTCTTACCATTTAGGAGGAGTTCTTGAACAAATGGATTCCCTGACACACAGACAAACACACAAAGCTCTAAAATACATATACTATGCTCAGAAGATGAAACTATTTCACAAAGGCTGAGGTATTCAAACCTGCCTGTGGATCTTAGATGCAAATTTCCTAATAATTTCAATGGAAACTGTTCTTCTAAATCTTCTAATCAGCCTTGAAAGTTTCAGCTATAATCTTTTGGATATTTTCACATTATTCATTAACATTTCCTTCAGATGAAAGTGTTCCTGATCAGCTCAATTCTCACAATATTGATTTTATACATTATATTTCCAATGCTGAGGTTAGTTTCCTGTTTGTATGTTCTGTTTGGGTATGTCTACACTACAAAGTTAATTCAGAATAACAGCTGTTATTTCGAATTAACTTTAATAGCATCT
This sequence comes from Pelochelys cantorii, assembly GCA_032595735.1. Lineage (NCBI taxonomy): Eukaryota > Metazoa > Chordata > Testudines > Trionychidae > Pelochelys > Pelochelys cantorii. The sequence continues at coordinate 29,790,523 of CM064340.1, forward strand.
ACACAGCCAAACCGCTATTTCAAAATAAATTCAAAATAGTGGAGCACTTATTTCGAATTTGGTAAACCTCATTCTATGAGGAATAACACCAAATTCAAAATAGCTAATTCAAAATAAGTGCTGTGTAGACACTTATTTCGAATTAGGGGGTCTCCAGCCCTTCCCAGGGAGCCCTGGTGGCCACTCTGGGCACAACCAGAAAAACTCATCTGCTCCCCCTAACCCCGGAACCCTTAAAGGGGCAGACTCTGGCCACAGTGCCTGTGCCAGTTGCAAGCTTGCCAGCACACAGCCAGCAGACCGTGCACCTGGCACAGCATGAGCCAGCAACCCACTGCCACCCAGCCCTCCACTGCTCCCGAGGACCAGGCTGGTGGCTCCCAGGAGCCTGCCAGGGGCCGCAAAAGGCAGGCACCTGCCTGGTCTAGTGTGGAGATCGTGGACCTCATTGAGGTTTGGGGGGAGGCCTCCAATGCCCACGATCTCTGCACTAGGTGCAGGAATGCAGCTGTCTACAGCTGCATGGCTGCCAGCCTGGCCACCGTAGGCCACATGCGCAGCCAGGAGCAGGTGCAGAGCAAGATCAAAGAGCTGCGGCAGGCCTATGCCAGGGCCTCCCAACCAGGGGCTGACCCAAAGGTCTGCTCGCACTATGAGGCCCTGGACCATATCCTGGGGGGTCAGACGGTCCGCGCTCCCCTGGTGGTCATTGACCCCGGGGCAGAGGGCCCTGCCGCTGACACAGGGGAAGAGGAGGAAGAGGAGGAGGACGGCAGCCAGGAGCCTGCAGGGAGCATGCCCTGCACCAAGGACCCCTGAGCCATACCGGAGAGCCCGTCAGCAGCCTCATCTGAGGCCGGGGAGGCCTCCACATGTGAGTGCCATCACGGTCCCCTTATACGGGGCGGGGGGGGGGCGGAAGGGGAGGCCAGGGACTGTGCGTGTGGGCCTTGCCGACCACGGAGCAGGTGGCAACCTGTGCATCTGCCGTGCCAGCCAGGACATGTGGCCCCCAGCTGGGTGCCATGCAGGGGCCCTGGCCTGTTCCCCACATGCGTCTATGCATGAAGGCACATGACAGGCTCCTGACCCTGTGGAGAGACACTGCACACTGCCCTTCCTCCAGACGCCCCCTCTACACACAGGCAGGGCACATCTCTCCTCCCCCCACACACACACCACACTATAGGCAGTACAGGGGCTGGGATACAGTCCTGGGCCAGCTCACACTCCCAGGGATAGCAGGACGTGATGGTGCGGACACCTGCCATCCTCCCCTTGCAGAGGGGGGCTGGGTTTCACCCACTGTGTCCCAGGGGAGAACTGACCACTTCTCTTGTTTCACCACAGCCGCAGCACCTGCGAGTGCAGGGCGCACCACCCCGCCTCGAACAGCCACCCGCACCCGGGCCAGCAGGTGCACCCGCAACCAGGAGGAGTACCAGAGGAGGAGTACCTGTGGTTACAGGGAAGGCAGGTCCACAGCCAAGAGCAGTGGGTGCAAGAAGACCTGCAGCTGCGGTAGGAGAGCTTGTGGGAGCTGCGGGAGCAGGGCCGTGCCCTCTGCGAGCACCTGCAGGCCCTGGTGGACCGATTGCTGCCTCCTGCTGCTCCAGCCCCTGAGGCTGCCCCAGCTATTGCTCCTCCTCCCACCCCTGCTCCCCCTCCCACTTCTTCCGCCCCCCCCCCCCGTCCCTCCTGCCCAACCCTCCATACCCACTGCACCCCGGGAACGCCGAGGCCCCCGCACCCGCAGTGCTGCGAGACGGGAGGGCCGGCAAGACCCCCAACCCTGAGCTTCCCCTCCCCCTTCCAGCTCCCTCCTCCCAGGTTTCCCCCCTCCCCTCTCCCACCCTCATTCTCCCCCTCCCCCCACCCCAGTTATGTTAAATAAAGAGAGTTTTTTGGGGCAACACAGGTGTTTTTATAGTACATCAGGAAGGGGGGTTAGGGAGGGGAAAGGGGAAGGAGGTAGGGGTGGAATGTAAGGCACAAGGCCCCAGTGGGGCACACCAGGGGGACTTCAGTCCTCGTCTGCCTGGAAGCTCTCCCACAGGGCTTCCTGGATGTGGACAGCCCTCCGAAGGGCCTCCCGGCTGGCAGCAGTGCGGGGCTGTGCATACTGGCCAGCCAGGTGGTCAGCCTCTGCCATCCAGGCTGGCAGGAAAGCCTCCCCCTTCCTCTCACATAAATTGTGGAGCACACAGCACGCTGCCACCACTTGTGGAATATTGTGCTGGGAGAGGTCGAGGCGGGTGAGGAGGCATCTAAATCGGGCTTTCAGTCGGCCGAAGGCCCCCTCGACCACATTGCGGGCCCTGCTGAGCCTGGCATTGAAGGCCTGCCAGGAGGGGTTCAGGTGTCCCGTGTAGGGCTTTATGAGCCAGGGCTGTAGAGGGTAGGCTGCATCCCCCAGCAGGCACACTGGCATGTCCACATCCCCGACCCTGATGTGGCGGTCGGGGAAGAAAGTCCCAGCGTGCAGCCTCTGGCACACGGAGGAGTTGCGGTACACCCGCGCGTCATGTGCCTTGCTGGACCAGCCCACACTGATGTCCGTGAACTGGCCCCGGTGATCAGAAACAGCCTGCAGGATCATGGAGAAGTACCCCTTCCTGTTGTTGTAGAGGGAGGCCTGGTGGTCTGGGGCACAGATGGGGATGTGTATCCCGTCGATTCCCCCCCGCAGTTGGGGAAGCCCAGGGCACCGAACCCCTGGATGACTGCGTCCAGGTCAGTGAGGTGGATGACTCTGCAGAGCAGCACCCTGCTGATGGCCTTAACCACCTGCAGAGAGACACACAAAACCGAGGGTCACTGGAGTGCCCGGGTGGCTGGGAGTGTTCGTTCCCTGCCCCTGCCCCGTGCCCCATTCCCAGGAGCAACCCCTGCTGCAATCCTGGCCACCACGGGCAGTCTGCAGTGCAGCTGGGACAGAACAAACCCTCCCGGGGAGGGCACTTACACCACCTCCCCCCCCGTTTTCCCTGGGACAGCCCATGTCGTCCTTGCAGCCCCCCCCTCCTGGCCCAGTGGCCGGTGACTGCCATACCTGCATGAGCACCACTCCGACGGTGGATCTTCCCATGCCGAACTGGTTCCCCACAGATTGGTAGCTATCCGGCGTGGAAAGCTTCCACAGGGCAATGGCCACCCGCTTGTGGAGAGGAATGGCAGGCCTCATGCGTGTGTCCCGCAGAGCAGGGGCCCAGACCACAGAGCAGGGGCGAGCCACTTGCAGAGCTCAAGGAAGGTGTCCTTCTTCATCCTGAAGTTCTGGGTCCACTGTTGGTCTCCCCAGTGCTCCAGGATGATGTGGTCCCACCAGTCGCTGCTGGTGTCCAGACGCCAGATGCGACGGGGCACACTGGCGTCCGGGAGCCGCTCCTCCATGGCCCCCAGGGGAGACAGGGGGAGGGCCAGGGGGCTGGCCTGCAGCAGAAGGTGCCAGGCAGCCTCCAGCAATTGCTGCCAGGCTTGCAGCAAGACATTCAACATGAGCACCAGAGTGCCCAGGGGCGGCTCTGGCTCCATGGTGCCAAGTGCTATGGTGTCCCAAATGAGAGTGACCAAAGCAGGCAGAGAGGAAAACGCTTTGCTGTCCCTCAGCAAGGAAGGCAAGCAAGCGGGAAAGCTGAGAACCGGCTGTCCAGGGGGGTCCCTTTAAGCACGAGTCTCAGATAGCCTCAAACAGCAGCCACACAAAGCAACTACTGACCTGATGCCATGCTGGAACTGGTTTCAGCTGCCCTTAAATGTGATCCAGCATCCAATCAGTGTGGACGCGCTATTTCGAAATAGCAAAACGCTATTTCGAATTAGATTTTGTGTCTAGATGAGTTATTTCGAATTAGCTTAATTTGAATTAACTATTCTGAATTAAGTTAATTCGAAATAGCGCTGTAGTGTAGACATAGCCTTTGATAATGCTGAGGTTTGGAGATTTGTCTTCTTTTACTAACCCTGCTGACATCAAGGGTAAGGACTGGAAGATAGTTATTTAAAGGGAATTAAAGAGGCTTTGATTCAGAAAAACACAAATATTAGCTTTAGTGTTTAGTGTTGAATAAAAATGGACTGAAACAGGCTTATGTATTTTTGCTGACTCAAGGTCTTCATTAATGAAAATAAAAAGGGAGGTGAAATTTACAAGTGCAAAGTGCTACATTTTCTTATTCATCATAAATGTATATTTTAAAAAATATTTTGTGCAGTTCATTGATTCTTCCTCAAACAACTGTTCTAGTCAGCTGACACTGTATACATAAAAAGCATCTGAGTATGGATGGATTTGCGTGGACCCATTTCTCTTTTGGTTCTCATTATTATAATTGTATATATTTCTCATATGGCCTACTTTATTTATCTGAAACATCTGTGGTACTTCATCCCTATGTGAGGGCTGGATTATTTGTGCCTCTCTATCATGACCATATTATTTTATTAAAAACTTCCAATCCTGTGCACATCTGCACAGGTCATACTCAATAATGCCTTAGCATCACAATAAAGACTGTGGGTAGATATAACAGCAGGGGAGCAGGCTAGGAAATATGTAACTCAGCCACTGCATCACTTTGATTCTCCAGTTTTCTTTTAATCCTACAGCTGTGTGTAAAGCACATGTCCCAGTTACAGAAGTAGTGATTTATCTATTATTACACATTTATCTGGCCATACCAAAAAGAGGACAGGAGCTACTGACTTGGGTTTAATCAGGGCAAAACTTTATTAGATGCCTGGGACAACCCAGCAGATTACAGTGTACAGTGCAGGTAACCTCATGTTTATTCCATTGTTACTTGTATCACCTCCTCCTCTTTCTGCATCTTTGTCTCTCCAGAAAACCCTACTTTACCATCCTTACCATCCACCCCCAGTTCATGGGAATGTTAAGGGTAGCTATAAGAATGGGGGGTGGAGTTTCACTCCTTGCAGTACCAATCATAGGAGTCCCTAACTACCCCCTATTCATTCTTTTAATTAACACCTCTTTTAAGTCCTTTCCCATTTATCCTGTCACTGTATACTTTCTTATGCAATACCTGCACTGGCTATCCGCTATAAGGAGGCATCACCAATACTTGGCTGCCTCCTTCTCACACCCAGCTGGATTCCTAGACATCTTCTAATGCCATCTTTTATACTGATTAAAAACATGACCTGTGTCGCATAGGTGAACCCCATTCTTCTGAGACAATGCAGCTGCCCAATATACTATGCCCAAATGTGCAATTACTGCCTCTCCTATGCTCCCAAGTAATTTGGCCATTTCCCTATTCACATTCCTCCTTGACTTGTCCACCATGCCTCAGCACTGAGGCATGAGGCACTGATCAAAGTATGTGAACTCCAGGAAAAAGGATCAGCCCCAAATCCCTCCTTGCCCTGAGCATTAGTTACACCACTTTAAGCATTCCTAAATATTTCCCCCTAGATGAACCACAATTATAAATGAGGGCCACTGACAGGCCCATACAACATACAGTACTGGTATTAGTTGATCCCATAACATGGCCCTTCTTGCATGCCAGCTGAGTACCACTTAATCACCAAAGCACACCTGCAAACACTTAGGCATCATGAACGCATACCTATGCATCCAAAACAATACTGTGCCTGCAGATCCACACTGCCATCTGCATGGCCGCTTGTCCAACATCTGTCCAGCTGATTTAATCCATCTTTAACTGCTGAAAATCTAATATTACTGAATGTTCATGCCATTGTATATTCCACAGCTGTAAAGCCTCTCTGTTGAGTCCTTAGCGAACAAGCTCACTGATCCTGTAAGCACCAAAAATGCTGTCAAGAATGCTGCACTGAACAAGGCCTCCTCCTGTCCACTATGACATGCTGCCAAGAATCTGCTCAAGATCCCCGAGTATGAAAACCATTATGAGATGACAGGAATCTGCCTTAGGGCCCCAGAAACATGACCAGTCAGCCAAAATCCTTGGAAGTAAAAAAACACTTAAAGGATCGAGATAACCATTTAGCCTACTGACAAATGTAATGGCAGAAAAGTGATTCAAGATTGTGGAGGACACCAGTGGACAGGTCACCAAAGCAAGCATGCCATGCACTGCAGCACCTATTCCTCTGTAATGGGTGATATTGTTGACCAGCCTTCCTGCTCCTGAAATTGCATAAAATCATTACAATTTCTCTCCTAGCTGTGCCATGTGCAAGTGAACTCTGCGCCACACCGACAATCATTGAACTCCAAGATTCCATAACTCTATTGGCATCATCTGGGTTCTCTGCTGGCTCCTGCTGTCAACTCCCACATTTTGTGGCCTGAAACTGATACCAGGCATGTGTTATGCCATTGCCAACCCCAGGCGTTACGAAGCAAAGTAATTCCCTAGAGCCTTTTGGAGAGCAAAACCTGGGGCCAAACCCACAAGAATTCATTCTCGTTCTTGTGGAATTTTTGTCTTAACCACCTGGCCAAACTGAAAATAATTATTAGTACATTACATAAAGGGAATAAGAACTCCCAATAAACACAGCCACCAATTTGACCCATGGAGTTGGTCCCATACGAGGCTGTAGCCCAATTGCATTGCTGCTTGAACCTAGCCTTGAGAGGGAAAAAAACCCCAAATTGTCCATAGGCCCTTAAAAAAAAACATCAAATGGGATCCATTGGCTTTGTTGGGATAGTTCCAATAGAGGCCTTAACACAACCCACTGCTTGATGCAGGCCCTTTGCACCATCTTCCGTTCTTTTACCCATGCCCTGCTCATACAAGGTCCTGCCCATAGCATTTGTCCTACCCTGTTTCCTGTACATCTCCATTTTGGTAGAAATATGATGTATGAGACTGAACATCACTTTTTGCATGCATGCCTGAACCTACAGATGCTGCAAAGTAACTGCTATGATTTCTATGCCCTTGGATGCATGTAAATACAGGTTGGAACTCCCTGGTCCGGCACTCTCATGACCTGAGTGGTTCCAAACAAGGGATTTTGCCAGACCAGGGGAGGTCATTTCTAGCCCTCCTACCAGCTCACCTGGCCTCACGGCTGGCTCCCCACTTGTCACCAGCCCCACTGCCTTGCCACAGCAGCCCACAGTCCTGCCTCTGGAGCTCCCAGTTTTGCTACAGCAGACCACTGCCCCGCCACCAGTGCTCCCAGCCCCACCAATCCTAATGCAGCAGTACTGGCCCTGCCCACCACCCCACGGTCCTGATGCCAGGGCTCCTGACCCCCTCTCAGCAGACTACTGCTCCGTAGCTGGGGCCCTACCACAACAGCACTGGCCCCACACAGCAGACCCACCCCTCCAGACTTAGCCAGAGTCCCTCAGCAGGGATCCTGGCCTCTGGGCCCTCAGTGGCAGCCTGGCTGGGTTCCCAGCCTCCGCACAGCTCCTGCCTCTGACTGTCCACCAGGACTCTTTGGTCCAACAACATCCATGATCCAGACCAGAGAGTCCCAGTTGAGAGAGGTTCAGCTTGTATATGTAGCCAGGCTGGACTTTTCTCTGAGTCCCTAGCAATTGGAAGAATTTTAGTTAAACTGTATAACCATGCAATGCGGGCCCCTAGCAGAAAAGCTGAAACAGTTTCTGGCTGATCCACATGACACAACATTAAGGGTGTTGTGGTTTGTAATGCCTCAGGGGAACCCCTAGGCTATGTCTACATTCGCGGCTTCTTGCAGCAGAAATATGCAAATAAGGCTAAGCATGGAATATCGCTGAGCCTCATTTGCATACCTAATGAGCCTCCATTTTTGCAGAAGAAGCTCTTGCACCAGAAGGAGCTGTCTACACTGACCCTTCTTATACAAGAAAACCCCTCTTGTGCAAAGCCGTTACACTGATTATTTTCAGGAATAACTTATGTCGACATAGAGCATCCAGACTACATCGCTTTGTCAAAGCAATGAGTTTTGTCGACAAAGAGTGTCCAGACTGCGGGACACTCTGTCGACAGAAGAAGGCACCGGGAAGTGCTTCTGGAAGGTCACAGGGGCAGCCATAAAGCCCAGGCACTGCTCCATGCTCTCTGCAGAGACGCGTGCTTAAAGAAAAAACAGGACTATGTAGCATTTTAAAGACTAACAAGATGGTTTATTAGGTGATGAGCTTTCGTGGGCCAGACCCACTTCCTCAGATCAAATACAGCTCATCACCTAATAAACCATCTTGTTAGTCTTTGAAGTGCTACATAGTCCTGTTTTTTGTTTCAGCTAGACTAGACTAACACGGCTACATCTCTATTACTATTCTGCGTGCTTAAAGAGATACTCCTGGACAGCCGTAGCTCTGTTCCTGCTTCTGGCTTGCCTACCTTATACAGGGAAAGCAAAGCTGCTGCAGTTTTTCTGGCTCTGGTTGCCCTGCTTTGTTGGACACCACAGCTGCTTATTTTCTGGTTTGTCTGTTTGTCTGTCTGTTTGTGTGTTTGCTTCTGTGTTTGCTTGTTTGTTTGGGTTTTGGCTTTTTTTGGTTTTTTGTTTCTTTGTTTGTATTTTGGTCCGTTTGTTTGTTTCTTTTGTTCTTTTGTTTGTGTGTTAATTTGGCTTTTTTAGCCATGGAGCCTGAGCTGCCCCGGGGCAGGCGATGGCCCCACACCATGCTGCTGGAAGCTCTGCTGCATGGTCAGGAGAGCAGGATTACCTTGGCGGCAGAGCTGAATTCTGAGCCCAGCTTTGAGCCCCTCGCTCAGGCTGCAGCCCTGCTGCCCTTGCCCCCCAACTTATTCCTGGAGAGGCAAGTTTGGAAGCTGGACACCAGTTCCAGCTGGGGGACCGGCTAGTGCTGCAGCAGTGGGACGACGACCAGTGGCTCCGGAACTTCCGGATGCGGAAGGCCACCTTCCAGGAGCTCTGTGTCTGGCTCGCCTCTGCCTTGCAATGCCAGGACACCCACTTGCGGCCTGCCATTCCCCTGGAGAAGCGCGTCGCCATTGTGCTGTGGAAGCTGGCCACCCCCGACAGTGACCGCTCCGTGGGGCATCAGTTTGGCGTGGGGAAGTCTACCCTCGGGGCCATCTTGATGGAGGTAAGTTACTCTCAGGGGACACTCCAGGGGGGCAGTCAGGACCAGACACAGGGAATTGGGGATGGGCTGGCAGAGGTAGAAGCCCTCTCAGCCTCACCCTGCCATGGTGCGGGGGGCGGGGCGTAGGGGAGGGATTGTCTGGGGGGGGCTGTTGGAGTCTGGGGGGGGAGAGAGGGAGCACCCCTCAGCAGCTGAGCCAACCCCTCTAATGTCCTGTTCTGTGTATTTCTATTTGTCCATTTCTGCAGGTGGTGACGAGCTGCTCCACAGGACCGTCCGCCTCGAAGACCTGCAGACCATCCTGGCCGGTTTTGCGGGGCTGGGGTTCCCAAACTGCAGTGGAGCACTCAACGGGACCCATATCCCCATCCGCGCCCCACCCCATTGAGCAGCACAGTACATCAACAGGAAGGGCTACTTCTCCATGGTACTGCAGGCCCTAGTCGACCACAGGGGACAGTTCACCGACGTTTGTGTCGGGTGGTCATGCTGGGCACACGACGCCCACGTGTTCAGGAACTCGTACCTGTACCGCAGGCTGCAGGCTGGGGCATTCTTCCCAGAGAGGAACCTGGCAGTCGGGGATGTGCAGATGCCTACGTGCATCATGGACGATGAGGCCTACCCTCTCATGCCCTGGCTCATGAAGCCCTACACCAGCCACCTGGATGCGAGCAGGGAACTGTTCAACTCCCGCCTCAATAGGGCTCGCCTCCATGTGGAGTGCACCTTCGGCCGTCTGAAGGCCAGATTTAGGTGCCTGCTCACGCGGCTGGACATGGGGCAACACAACATCCCCAATGTGGTTGCAGCATGCTGTGTACTGCACAACTTGGTGGAGAGGAAAGGGGAGGCCTTCCTCCCTGCATGGGGGACACGGGCTGATGTGAAGGGGGGACACTTTGAGCAGCCCCGGACAGTTGCCATCTGGCAAGCCCACCAGCTGGGCTTGCGCATTCGAGAAGCCCTGAGGGAGCAATTCACACAGGGAGGCCCCTGATTGTCCCCAGGGCCTTCCACATGTGGGAGTGCCCCATGCCCACGATGCCTTCCTCCCTGCAACCCCTCCTGGCCCCACTTTCACTCAATCGACCCATTCATCACACACTGAGAACGGAGACAGGTGGTGGTGAAAACTTTTGTGCAGTTTATTTAACTGTTGCTTTTTGAACAAAATAAAATAAATAACTCTTGTGTTCAGAGAAAAAAAAATTTGTTTCTTATAAAATAAACTGTTTGGAAAAAAGTGCGTCCCTCAGTTTGTGTTACTGGTGGGAAGGGGGAATGTCAACTTGGAAGGGGGGAGGGAGGCTTATGGCTGAGGGGGCTGCCTGGAGGAAGAGCGGTTTGGCTCCGGAGGCCTTCTCACACCTGGCTGTGCGTGCGGGCTGCCACAGCAGGAGGTGAGTCTGGGTCTGGGTCTGGGATGGCAGGGGCTGAGGAGGGGGCAGGGGCTGAGGAGGGAGCAAGGGCAGAGCGGAGGGGCAGGCTGAGGAGGAGGGGCAGGATCAGGCACAGGACCGGGGAAGACCATTGCCTCCCGGATTGCTGCGCAGATGTCCCTGTGCTGCTGAGCGAATTCAGCCAGCAACTGCCGGTGCCGCTCGGCCTCTGCCTCCAGCCCTGTGGGCGGGTGGCATATGTGTGCATTTGGTGCAAGGAGCTCCTGGCCCTCAGAGACCGTGTACGGGCTTTGGAGGCCAGGGTGGCTGAACTGCAGGAGCTGAGGGAGGCGGAGAGGCACGTAGATGAGGCTTTCCGGGACACTGTAGAATTGTCGCACCTCTGGTCAGTCTAAGTACATTATATATCCACTGAATCACTCTTGTACACATTTGTTTACATCTTAAAAGAACTCTGATAGATTGAAAGTTTCAGGGGGTAGCCGAGTTAGTCTGTACAGGATAAACTTAAAAAACAGCAAATAATCTGGTTGCACTTTATAGATTAACAAAACATGTAGATAGTATCATGAGCTCTTGTGGGCACAGCCCACTTCTTCAGATGACCAGCGTATTGAGTTTAGGATGTCCAGACCCAAAATAAATAGGGGAGAAGAGAGAGGGAGGAAGGAAAAAAAATGGGGCGGGAAACAAGAAGCAGAGGGTATGTAAATATTAAAGGGATATTTGATATGTACATACCCTCTACTTCTTGTTTCTCTCCCCCTGCCATTTTTTTCCTTCCCCCCTCTCCCAGATTATTTGCTGTTTTTTAAGTTTATCGAATAGATTGGTGAGGCATGATTTCCCTTTACAAAGCCATGTTGACACTTCCTCAGTTTAGCACATTCATCTATCTGTTTAATAATTCTGTGCTTGACCATAGTTTCAACAATTTGTCTGGTTGGGTTAGGCTAATTGGTCTGTAATTGTCAGGATCACCTCTGGAGCCTTTTTAGAAAAATCGGTGTTACATTAGCTATTAGTTAATAGCTATTAGTTAATCGGTGCTACATTAGTTATCATATACAGAGGCTGATTTAAGTGAGAAATTTATCCATTTTATCCAATTTATCCCTTTGTTCCAAAACCACCTCTATTGCCACCTTAGTCTGGGACAGTTCCTCAGAGTTGTTGGCTCAGGTATGGGAATCTCTATGACATCCTCATTCATTCTGTGCCCGAATTAAATTAAACATAAGCCATTGACTATTGCCTTTTGAGAGGTTTTATATTTCTTTGTTATTAAGTCATTTTCTTCAGTATGGTCTCAAAGCACTTTAAAGCTATAAATAGTAGAAAAGGGCTTCCCTGCCCATCAGCAGAATGCAGTCATCTCTAGAGTAAAACATCACAGAAATTAATACAATTCTGGACAACTGGCATGCATACCTGATGATCTGATATTGAGAAAGCACCACTTTTCAAAGCGGCATATCTGGATTTAACAAAAATGTTACGTTAGGTAGGAACAATATATTTAAGCATGTTGTGTAATTCAGTCTGTATGTCCGTACTGAATCAAAAATATGTGGCCATTAAAAAAATCCCATAAACCTCTATATGAAGTCAAAGTTAATAAAGTACCAGATTTTCCCCTGGTTCAGAAGAAGGGTGGAGGCCACCAGAGAGCCTGTTATGAATCCCTGATCTTTTTGACAAACGTGTACTATCTGACCCTTAGCTTAACACAGTGTAGAACAGCCTAACAACTGATTTAATCTATACCATTTGGCAGTGGTCCCCAAGATACTGCCCAGCAGCTGGTTATTCTTCCCCACCACTAAGATGGTTACACATGGTGGGATTCTCAGAATACAGAATTCCATTAATATTCACACATTGAGTACATTTGAATTCAACCAGTGAACACAGTAATGTATTAGCTGTATTTCTTACTTACATGAATCATGATATTTCACATCACTTATAGGTAACTAACCAATACAGAATTTTCAGATAGTGAATATTCTAAATTAACTGTTCATCCATGATCTGTAAAATAAGACCTCATCCCTACAGAAATTCATAAATCATTTCAAATGTCAAGTACATATGGTAATTTTGTGATCTGTTCAAGGACAATCTCCCCAGTTTGTTTTATTGATTACTTCTGATATTTACAAGTGAAGGCATGAATCTATTGCTTATAATTTAGCATAGCTTGTAGTATATAGTGGAGAAAAAATGTGCAAATCATGAAACTGGAACACAGAATTCTTTCTAAATTTAGGATGTGAAAAATTGCATGCATATGCAAACAAACCTGACTGGAGGGTTTCAAGGCAGGAAAGGATTTCTAGATTTTAAAATCCTTGTGGATTAAGTTAGAAGTTACCAGAATGTAGAGAGTATAGTCCCTAGTTCAAAAATTACTTCTTGATGAGATTATATTACTATCTAACATTGCCAGGTCACAAAATGGTCTAAAGTTTCAAGTTAAATCTTATCCTTGATCAGACTCTGTTGCTGTGAAACTGAGACTATGTCTACACTGCAGGCTTCTTGCAGAAGAAGCTTTTGCGGAAGAGATCTTCCGCAAAAACTTCTTGCGCAAGAACATGTCCATGCTACAGAAGCGCATCGCAAAAGTGATGTGCTTTTGCGCAAGACAGCATCTGCACTCATTGGACACTCTCTCGCATATAAAACCACCTGGAACCAGTTCTAGCCGGGCTTTAGGTCACAGTTGTTCTTGAGTGCTGTTGCCAGAGCCCTGCAGAGACACGTGCTTAAAGGGACCCCCGCTGGACTGTTGTTTCTCTGTTTCTGCTGCCTGCTTGTGGACCGCCGTTGAAGGACAGCAAAGCATCAGCAGTGACTGCTGTGGTTGCCCTGTTCTTTTTGGGGATGCCACAGTTTTTTCCTGTTGTGTCCTATGGAGCCGGAGCTGCCCCTGGGCAGGTGACGGCCCCACATGGCCATGCTGCAGTTCCTGCAGCATTTTCTTCCAGCTGCCTACATGTTCATGCTGGACATGGACTCAGAACTCCTTCTCGTTGCCCTCTGCATGGCTGTGGTTGCTTCATTCTGGCTGCCACACCCCACCATACGCAGAAGGTTCTGGAGGCTGGAGACCAGTCTGGACTGGTGGGACCAGCTGGTCATGGAGAGGTGGGATGACCAGCAGTGGCTGCAGAACTTTTGCATGTGCAAGGCCACCTCCCTCGAGCTCTGTGCCTGGCCCTCACCCACTCTCCAGAGATGCGAAGACCCACCTGCAGCCTGCCATACCCCTGCAGAAGAGAATTGCAATCACCCTCTGGAAGCTGGCCACCCCAGACAGCTGCCAGTCACTGGCCAACCAGTTTGGGGTGGGGAAATCCACCGTCGGGGCCCTGCTTATGCAGGTAAGGAGCTTGCAGGCTGCAGTCCCTGCATGGGGGGTGGAGGGTGTTGGATAAGGGGGACCCTCTGGAGATGGGAGGGGGGGTAGGGGATGGACTGGGGGTGGGGAGAAATTCCTGGCCCCAGGGGCTTATGCTGTCCCGCCCTCACACAGCCCTGGGGTTCCCAAACTGCTGCCCTGGGGTTCCCAAACTGTGGGGGAGCCATTGATGGCATGCACATCCCTATCCGGGCCCTGGACCATCAAGCGGCCCAATTTTTCAACTGAAAGGGCTACTTTTCTGTAGTCCTGCAGGCCCTGGTGGACCACCAGGGCCACTTTACAAACATTTATGTGGGGTGGTGGGACAGGGCACATGATGCCTGAGTTTTTAGGAACTCCAGCCTGTGCACCAGGCTGGAGGCAGGCACCTTTTTCCCCAGCTGGGACTTTGCAGTGGGTAACTAGAACATGCCAGTGTGAATAGTGGGTGATGCAGCATACCCACTCATGCCCTGGCTGATGAAGCCATACACCAGCCACCTCAATCTCAGCAAGGACCTTTTCACTGCCCGCCTCAACTGAGTGAGGATGCAGGTGGACTGTGCCTTTGGGCGCCTCAAGAGATGCTTCTGCTGCATCCTCACCCGCCTGGACGTCAGGGAGCACAATATCTTGTGGAGCGCAAGGTGGAGGCCTTCCTCCCGGGGTGGGGGGCAGACGCCGGATGCGAGGGCCGTGTGTTTGAGCAGCCCCGGACAGCTGCCACCCTCCAGGCCTATTAGTTGGGCATGTGCATCCGGGAGGCCCTGAGGGAGAGGTTCTCTTAGGCCCCTCCAGTAACTCTCCCCAGGGCCTGCCTTTCCGCTCTCTCCCTTCCCCCTCTTACCCTCTCCCCTTGCCTCTTCCCTGACTTCCCAATAAAGACACCTGTTTGGTTTTTTAAAAAAGGAGTGTCTCTTTATTGGGGCAGGAGGAGGGGCCATAGGCATCACTTGGGGAGGAGGCATGGGCATTGGTAAGGAAGGGAGCAGAGGCATGGCATGGGGAGGGATCAGAGGCAGGAGCAGCGGCATCAGGCGGGTGTTCCTCCATGTGGGACATGATGCTGCACATGGTGTCACACTCATCATTTCATTCCATGCACACTCCAGCCAATCCAGGTCTGTATTGAGCCTGTGCAACAGGGTGTCGTGGATGTCGCGCAGGCCGCTGACGTGTTGCGCATAAGGTCCTCCAGCACCCTGGCTCATCTGTGGGTGCCCCGGACTCTGGCAGGTGGCTTGGCCTTCTGTCCTGGCTGCTCCGGCTGTGGAGAACACTCAAGAGGAAGAGGCCGTCAGTCATACCTGAACACACATTCTGTGAAGCTGTGCCATGTTCTGTGAGCTGTGACTGCACCAGTCTGCGGCCCACAGGAGGGGGATGTCCCGGGTGCAAGGCCATGTGTGGCCAGAGGACCGTGGTGCCCCTTTGCCCCCTTTCCCACACCAGGGCCAGGCAGGCAAGGGAAGTGTGTGACTACAGCGGGATCCCCTCATGTGTGACAGAGGAGCCGAGAGCAGCCTGGCCCTCCCTGGGGTCTGCACACACAGCTGCAGCTCTCTGTGTTGTCTGTGGGAGCGGCTGCTGCCTCTCTCATGCAGGCATGCCTGTGTGCTGTGTGCAGCACTCTGGGGTGTGTGTGGGGTTGTGCCTGCACCCTTGCAGCTAGCCTGCTTGCAGCTGGGTGCGCCCCCCTCCGTCTGGGGGCAGGACACGTGTGCCCACACATAAGCCATCCTGGCTGGCAGGGACTGGCTTGAGGGACAGGGTGATGGTCCCTGGCTCCTGCTCCTCCACTTCCAGCTGGGCTTGACCTGGCCCTCCAGCTCCTCTTCAGGGACGACCTCCGGGTGGACGAGTACCGGGGTGTCCAGGCTGGAGTGCACCACAATGGGAGGGGGAGCAGTTTCCCCACTCCCCCAAGATGTGGTGGAGCTCTGTGTAATAGGGGCGGGTGTGAGATCCTCCCACTGAGTGTGTCCTGTGCTCCGTGGCCCTCACGTACCCCTGACGGAGCTCCTTCACCTTTGCCCAGACTCGCTCCATGGTCCAGGCAGGGTGACCTTGCTCCGCCAGGGATACAGCCATGCGGGAGAAGATCCCTGCATTGCGCTGCTTAGCCTGGGGATCGTGGAGTGACTCCTCCTCACCCCTTAATTTGAGGAGGGTTGCAATCTCCGGGCCACTCCAGGTCAGGGCATACCTTTTTGTCCCCCTGCGAGGGTCCTGGGACCCTTGGGGCTGCTACCTGGAAGGGCCAGGGGGTCTCGGGGAGCTTGGTGGTTGGCCATTGTGGCTGAAGCAGTGCCGCTTGGTGAAGGCACCTGCTCTCTGCAAACTTCCTGCCACAAGGCTTGTCCAGGGTGCATGCAGCTTTAAGGGGGGCCCGCAGACAGGAACGATAGAGTTCTGATTAATATGGATGGAGTGGCCAAGAGGCCATCTGTTTTTTTTTCCTGGAGGCCAATTCTTGTGCAAAAAGGAGTTATTCCTTGTAGAAAGAGGAATACCTATACTGCAAAAAGCCCACTGTTCTGTCAATTCACTGTATATTTACTTGCACAAAAATGTGCTTGAGGTGTGGATGCTCCATGGGTTTTTGCGCAAAAACCCCGTAGTGTAGGCGTAGCCAGAGTGACTTTGTAGATAGTTAAAATACCCTATTTAGAGGGATTCAGCTAAATAGTTTCCTCTCTGTAATATTACTGCCAAGTTGGCCAATTACATTCCTGTAACTGTTAGCAGACGACAATGCAAAAAGTCATTCACAAAGTCCATTTTAATAACATCCACAAATTTGCTGTGATGGAATTGTAACAAATTTTGTTCTTTGAACATTTGTACAAAGACTTTCATTTACAGAAGAGCAGCAATAGAAAGAGATGTGAATATTTATTCATTCCTGAAGTATATGGCAGCCATTTTAAAGGATATTTTGTGAGTGTGAAAGTCATCTAATCCAGGAGCAGAAATAGTATCATGTAGCTTATGTGGCCAATTATTCAGTGCAAAAAGAAAATAATGAAAAATAGTTACTTGAATCAATAGTCACATTAAATTCTTTGTGAATGACTGCACTATGCCTTAAGAGAGGTGGAGGTATTGTCCAGTTTGCTGGGGGAGGGGATATAGCACTTTACAGGTGTGGGAGTGGCAGAGACGCTTAAAAGCTTTGCGAACAGGGGCAGCAAACAGGGAGTTTTGAGAGGGAGTTGGGAAGGGGAAGGGGAAAAGGAAGGGGCCGGGGCCAAGGTACACTTGCCATTCTTTATAGTTTAGTTTAAAAAGGTTTTAAATCAGGAAGTTTTGATTAACTAGAAACCCTATCAATAACCTAGGTAGCTGTAGGAGAGAATGCAGGCAGAAGCCCAGCAGCAGAGTGGGCTTTATCCCGTTTATTGCACTCAGTGTAGCATGTATGATTACCTGCCCTGTGGGCGGGTGGCATATGTGTGCATTCGGTGCAAGGAGCTCCTGGCCCTCAGAGACCACGTACGGGCTTCGGAGGCCAGGGTGGCTGAACTGCAGGAGCTGAGGGAGGCAGAGAGGCACATAGATGAGGTTTTCCGGGACACTGTAGAATTGTCCCACCTCTGGTCAGACAGCCCCTGTGCTGTTAAGGAGGATGAAAGGCTCAGGGAAGGAGAGCAGTCAACGGGAGCAGAGGGAAACCTTCCCATAGTTGGGACCCTCCTTGCAGATGTTGGGGTATCCTCTCACACTGAGGTTACCTCTCCGGGGAGGGGGGGGGGGGGAAGGGACCTCCAGTCACTAGGAAAAGGCAGTAGTTAGTAATGGGAGATTCGATCATTAGAAATGTAGATAGCTGGGTTTGCGATGACCGGGAGAACCGTATGGTGACTTGCCTGCCTGGTGCGAAGGTTGTGGATCTCTCAAAGCATCTATATAGACTTATGTGTAGTGCTGGGGAGGAGCCGGTGGTCATGGTACATGTAGGTACCAATGACATAGGGAAGGGTAGCAGAGATGTCCTGGAGGCCAACATTAGGCTGCTAGGAAAGAGACTGAAATCCAGGCCCTCTATGGTGACATTCTCAGAAATGCTTCCAGTTCCACGCGCAGGGCCAGGTAGGCAGGCAGAGCTTCAGAGTCTCAATGCGTGGATGAGACGATGGTGTAGGGAGGAGGGGTTTAGATTTATAAGGAACTGGGGAAACTTTTGGGATAGGGGGATGGACTCCACCTAAACCATAGTGGATCCAGACTGCTGGCACTTAACATTAAAAAGGTCTCAGAGCAGTTTTTAAACTAAGAGATGGGGGAAAGCCAATTGGTGCGGAGGAGCACGTGGATCGGACAGAGACGTCTCTTAGAGGAGAGTCTATTGATAGAGATAGTCAGGAGGAGAGGATGGAATAGGATAAAGTATGGGAGAGATCAGATGAAAAACATTCACATAAAAAAGAATCTGACACATCAGAAAAGGGCAGACAACTAAACAGTGACAAGCTTTTAAAGTGCTTGTACACAAATGCTAGAAGTCTAAAAAATAAGATGGGTGAACTAGAGTGCCTCGTGCTAAAGGAGGATACTGATATAATAGGCATCACAGAAACCTGGTGGAGTGAGGACAATGAATGGGACACACTCATTCCAGGGTACAAAATATATCAGAAGGACAGAACAAGTTGTGCGGGTGGGGGAGTGGCACTATATGTGAAAGAAAATTTAGAATCAAATGAAGTAAAAATCTTAAATGAATCAGCATGTTCCATAGAATCTCTATGGATAGTAATTCCCTGCTCTAATAAGACTATAACAGTAGGGATCTATTATCGACCGCCTGACCAGGACAGTAATAGTGACTATGAAATGCTAAGGGAGATTAGAGAGGCTATCAAAATAAAGAACTCAATAATAGTCCCCCAGGATTCAACTATCCCCATATTGACTGGGTACACGTCACCTCAGGACGAGATGCAGAGACAAAATTTCTTGATACCTTGAACGACTGCTTCGTGGAGCAGCGGGTACAGGAACCCACAAGGGGAGAGGCAATTCTCGATTTAGTCCTGAGTGGCGCGCATGATCTGGTCCAAGAGGTAACTATAACAAGACCGCTTGGAAATAGTGATCATAATATAATAGCATTTAACATTCCTGTGGTGGGAAGAACACCTCAGCAGCCCAACCCTGTGGCATTTAATTTCAAAAAGGGGAACTATGCAAAAATGAGGAGGTTAGTTAAACAGAAATTAAAAGGTACAGTGACTAAAGTAAAATGGACACTTTTCAAAGACACCATAATAGAGGCCCAACTTAAATGTATACCCCAAATTAAAAAACATAGAAGAACTAAAAAAGAGCCACCGTGGCTTAACCACCATGTAAAAGAAGCAGTGAGAGATAAAAAGACATCTTTTAAAAAGTAGAAGTCAAATCCTAGTGAGGTAAATAGTAAGGAGCATAAACACTGCCAAATTAAGTGTAAAAATGTAATAAGAAAAGCTAAAAAGGAGTTTGAAGAACAGCCAGCCAAAAACTCCAAAGGTAATAACAAAATGTTTTTTAAGTACATCAGAAGCAGGAAGCCTGCTAAGCAACCAGTGGGGCCCCTGGACGATCAAGATAAGGAGCACTTAAAGACGATTAAGTCATTGCGGAGAAACTAAATGAATTCTTGCTTCAGTCGTCACGGCTGAGGATGTTAGGGAGATTCCCAAACCTGACCCGTCCTTTGTAGGTGACAAATCTGAGGACTTGTCTCACACTGAAGTGTCATTAGAGGAGGTTTTGGAATTAATTGATAACCTTAACAGTAACAAGTCACCGGGACCGGATGGCAGAACGCGAATGTGAAATTGCGGAACTATTAACTATGGTTTGTAACCTATCCTTTAAATCAGCTTCTGTACCCAATGACTGGAAGATAGCTAATGTAACGCCAATATTTAAAAAAGGCTCTAGAGGCGATCCTGGCAATTACAGACCGGTAAGTCTAACATCAGTACCGGGCAAATTAGTTGAAACAATAGTAAAGAATAAAATTGTCAGACACATAGAAGAACATAATTTGTTGGGCAAAAATCAACGTGGTTTCTGTAAAGGGAAATCATGTCTTACTAATCTATTAGAGTTCTTTGAAGGGGTTAACAAACATGTGGACAAGGGGGATCCAGTAGATATAGTATACTTAGATTTCCAGAAAGCCTTTGACAAGGTCCCTCACCAAAGGCTCTTACATAAATTAAGTTGTCATGGGATAAGAGGGAAGATCCTTTCATGGACTGAGAACTGGTTAAACGATAGGAAACAAAGGGTAGGAATGAATGGTAAATTTTCAGAATGGAGAGGGGTAACTAGTGATGTTCCCCAAGGGTCAGTTCTAGGACCAATCCTGTTCAACTTATTCATAAATGATCTGGAGAAAGGGGTAAATAGTGAGGTGGCGAAGTCTGCAGACGATACTAAACTGCTCAAGGTAGTTAAGACCAAAGCAGACTGTGAAGAACTTCAAAAAGATCTCACCAAACTAAGTGATTGGGCAACAAAATGGCAAATGAAATTTAATGTGGATAAATGTAAAGTAATGCACATTGGAAAAAATAACCCCAACTATACATATAGTATGATGGGGGCTAATTTAACTACAACTAATCAGGAAAGAAATCTTGGAATCATCGTGGGTAGTTCTCTGAAGACGTCCACGCAGGGTGCAGCGGCAGTCAAAAAAGCAAACAGGATGTTAGGAATCATTAAAAAAGGGATAGAAAACAAGATGGAGAATATCTTATTGCCCTTATATAAATCCATGATGCGCCCACATCTGGAATACGGCATACAGATGTGGTCTCCTCATCTCAAAAAAGATATACTGGCATTAGAAAAGGTTCAGAGAAGGGCAACTACAATGATTAGGGGTTTGGAACGGGTCCCATAGGAGGAGAGATTAAAGAGACTGGGACTTTTCAGCTTGGAAAAGAGGAGGCTAAGGGGGGATATGGTAGAGGTATATAAAATCATGAGTGGTGTGGAGAAAGTGAATAAGGAAAAGTTATTTACTTGTTCCCATAATATAAGAACTAGGGGCCACCAAATGAAACTAATGGGCAGCAGGTTTAAAACAAATAAAAGGAAGTTCTACTTCACACAGCGCATAGTTAATCTGTGGAACTCCTTGCCTGAGGAGGTTGTGAAGGCTAGGACTATAACAGGGTTTAAAAGAGAACTAGATAAATTCATGGAGGTTAAGTCCATAAATGGCTGTTAGCCAGTACAGGTAAGGAATGGTGTCCCCAGTCTCCGTTTGTCAGAGGGTGGAGATGGATGGCAGGAGAGAGATTGCTTGACCATTACCTGTTCATTTCACTCTTTCTGGGACACCTGGTATTGGCCACTGTCGGCAGACAGGGTACTGGGCTGGATGGACCTTTGGTCTGACCCAGTATGACCGTTCTTCTGTTCTTATGCAGCTTGTACTGCTGCATCCTTGGGCTTGAAGTGGTTTCCATCATATACAAGGTTTACACCTTGGTTCAATGGCTCTTGGTAGCCCCATTATAAAAATTGTTCCAGCACCTCTGCATACCTGCACATTTGAACTTTTGTTTCATACTTTATTTAAACTGCCTAGGCCATATTGGGTTAGCAACTATACTTAAATAGAAAGCTCAGGAGGTAGAAATATTGTCAAATACACCCAAAATCTAAGTTATTTTTAACTATTGAGGTGAGAAAATCTTTTCACATATTTATGTTCATCACAGCAGGCTAAAGATATTTTGTTTTCCCAGGCTTTTTAATTGAGCTCAATGAACTATTTTCTCTAATGTATCTTGGAATAATTCTCATGTAGCTTGCTCTATAAATGTGGTTGTTTTAGTAATAATAGCAACTCTTCATATTACTTTTCTATGTGCTAACTGAAAACAAAATGGAAAGGAGAAAAAAATCCAGTATATATGCTGAGTGTAAGTGAAAATAAGCAGTCAGAAGGGATGTTATTTTGGATTCCAAAGTGATAAACCCAGAGGAAATCAAACCCCAGTTTAAAAGTTTCAGTTAAGTGGATTAAAATTTCAAGAATTTTTCAGTGCCCAGATGATTTTCATCCATTCAAACAAGTTTTGCAATTGGAATGAACAAATCAGTAGAGGCAGAAATCAAATAATCTTCTGGATGTCTATTATTTAATATTGTTGAATGCTGTCACCAAGGTCAGATGCATGTTGTATATCATTGCTGAAGGGGAACATTAATTAAAGCCACTGATGATGATTATTGCATCTGTAGACATAAATAAATGAACTAGATACTTGTTTGATTATTCCAGAAGTCAATCACCTATAAATTAATTATCATAATAAACACCAGAATCTGAGAGTGGGTACTTTATTGAGCCTAATATCAGAATACAAATCTGGCAGGAGGGTAAATCAATATAGCATTTAGACTATGCATTACCAGGCTCTTCTTTTTCCTCACTTCCTTCTGAAAGGGCTTTAATAACTTTTTCTTCTTCTACACTAAATCCAGCAGCTAGTCGGATGTTTCTCATTAATTATATACCTAATGAATGTTACCTCCTTGTTATCTTTGGCCATAGTATTGAAGTATGTGCTATCAAATACTGTACAATTTTCCATTATACCCTGTGCCTCTTAATTTTGAGACTACCCATTTTCTCTTATGCCTGCTCTATTTTCATTAGAGCACCACAAGCTTTTTATGTTAAATTTTTAGAAAGATGCGACACACATTTGATTCAGTTTGTTTTAATTCTTCCACAACCCTTTCCATTCTGTAATCTATTAGGTAAAGAACAGTGCTCACTTCACCACAGTACATATGAATACAACCAAAATACAAGTTCCAAAGAAGGAACCATTGCTTATATAGCTTAGGCTGCAGACCCTCTAGTAGAGGAGGATATTTCTGCTGGGGTTGGTTAGAAAAGACCAGCCACCGCCTCTCCTTAAAAAAACATGTCTGAAAAGGCTAAGATTGAAACATTGCAGCTGTCCCCATTTAGTGTTATGTACATTAAAGACTGAAGTCCTCAGTGAAGCAATTGATCTTCCAGAGTTTGATTTAGCAAGTATAGTTAAGATTCACTAAATCAAACTCAAAGGCCACCCCGCTAGCATCTGGTACTTCTGCTCTTGCAAGGAGTAAGGCAAGCCAATGGGAGCAAACGTTTGCTCTCATCAGCCTCCCACTCTGGGGACACCACCAAGCTCTGCTTAAGGTAAGCCAACGCCAGCTACGTATTCTATATAGCTGGAGTTGCGTACCTTAAGCCAAACTGCTGAGTGTAGCGTGTACCTGGCCAGAGACCGCAAATTCCCTACATCTGAATCATTTAGGGTATGTCTACACTAGCCCCCTAGTTCGAACTAGGGAGGCTAATGTAGGCATTCGAACTTGCAAATGAAGCCCGGGATTTAAATATCCCGGGCTTCATTTGCATGGTCCCGGGCGGGCGCCATTTTTAAATCCCCCTAGTCCCAACTAACTGCCCGCGGCTACATGCGGCAGTTAAAAGTTAATTCGAACTAAGTCCTTAGTTCGAATTAACTGTTACACCTCGTGGAATGAGGTATAACAGTTAATTCGAACTAAGGACTTAGTTCGAATTAACTTTTAACTGCCGCGTGTAGCCGTGGGCAGTTAGTTTGGACTAGGGGGATTTAAAAATGGCGCCCGCCCGGGAACATGCAAATGAAGCCCGGGATATTTAAATCCTGGGCTTCATTTGCAAGTTCGAATGCCTACATTAGCCTCCCTAGTTCGAACTAGGGGGCTAGTGTAGATATACCCTTACAGAGCACATGTAGGAAAGGAATATGTCCTTCTATGGAGAGTGACAGCACAGAAGGGTCCATGGCCCTCTGGAAACAAGGCCTGAGATGCCCTCTTTTGGCTACAATATGGAAGAGAATGCAGGCATAGCAACTCCCCCTTGCAACAATGAGACTAGAAGTGTGTTGGTCCAGACTCTGGAGTGGAAGGTGCTATGGATCTGGATAAATTGGCAAAGTGGATAGTCAGCATCAACAGGTGACTGTGTAGCTCTGGCAGCAAGCTGCTCAACAGCAACAGGAGAAGCAGCTGCTCCAGGCCTTGGGAGCACAACAGAGGTAACTTATCCGAGAGCTGGGGGCCCAGCAATAAAATCAACAGTGGCTGTATGCAGAACAGCTGACCCCCTTACTGACCAGTCCACCTAACCCCAAGCTTGGGGCCCCATCCATGGCAGCAATCCAGCCAATGCCACTTTGTCTTACCAAATTGGGGCCTGAGGATGACCCTGAAGCGTTTCTGATTACAAGTGCACTGCACTTCTGATTCAAGTGCACTGCAGCAGTTGCTGGAGGGGACCCAGTCAGTGGAGCACCTGTACCTGACAGAGGTGCCCTATGCAGCATATTGGGCCCTCCCCAAGGATGAGGTGCAGAAGTACCCAGTCGTAAAGGCCTCCATTCTTGACATGTTGGACATTAATCACAAGACCTTCTGATCTCAATTTCAGAAGAAGACCTATCCAGTGGGGGGCCTGGCCCTGGATCATGGTCCAAGAACTATGAGATGCATGCTGGAGGTGGCTCCAGCCAGCAAGATGCTCTGCGGTTGAGATGGCTGAACAGATCATCATTGAATAGTTCCTCCACATCCTTCCCCTTCAAAGAAGGATGGAGTGATGCAGCATTGCCTTACCACCCTAAACAGAGCAGTAAGGCTGATGGAAGACTTCATGGCTGAAGAGGGTCCCTCACATCCGTGACCATTGGGATGACTTGCACTGCCATGGGGCCCGCATTGCCAGCCAACCTACGGTCCATGGGTAGGCCCGGTTCATCCTCCAAATATCACTGTGGGTCAGGCCTAAGGGCATGACTTGTACTGATACCCTGGAGGCTCCTCCCAGGTTATAGTAGTATCCCATGGCACTGGGGCTGCTGGAGTCACCCACAAGACCCAAAGTACAGACAGCATCCCCTGCTTCACCTGTGGCCAACTCAGACATCTCCAGCAACTTTGACGCATGATGGACTGCTCATTCAAACAAATTTATGCCAGAGAGACACAAGCCCACCCGCCTTTTATCTACAGAATGACCATACTGGTAATGCTAGGTAAGCCTTGGCTACATGCCTTAATTGGCTCAGGCTATGGGCAAATACTTGCCTGATGTCCACCAATCCTGGTAGAAGACCAGATCATCAATCAGGTACACATTCAGTGCCTCCATACTTACCCCACAGCCCAAATACCCCTTACTGTTAATATCATGACATGGACACTGTCTGTAGACTTGGCTTAAAACCTCCCATATCCCATTATTCTTGGCCACCACTGGCCAAGGTTCACAGAAATCCTTCAGACTTTCAAGTACCCAGCTCCCCTGATGCCAATTGCTCTTGAAGGGGAACCTGTAGCTTATACTGAGTGAGGCAGATCCCCACAGGGATGCCTACCCCAATGGAAGGTCTGTCACTGGGGGAAGATGCTGTTTCGAGCTGTCCAATGGTTGTGGACCCCCATGAGGCCCCAGCAATAATGTTCTGCCAAGGCCACAAAGGGACTCTGTGTTGAGCTGGGTATACAAACAACTGGCCGGTGTAAATGGAGTGGTGACCAACCCTCAACCAGCCCCACCTTGAATTAAACTGAAGCCATCTGTGCCAGCTCTATCCGGATTTCTGAACACAGGAATCCTGGCTCCAATTAGTGGCACCTTGGTGTCATTGACAGGCCATGCTAAGGATGTCCCAGGGGCTAGAGAAGACATTAACTTGGGTGCTTACCCAGTTCTTCTGATTCAGGGTAACACAGCAGCGTTATTTCAGAATAAGTTATTCCAGAAGAGATTTTCCTGAATAGCTTATTCTGAAATAGCCCATCTACACACAAAATGCATATCAAAATAGTGCTTTGCTATTACAAAATAGTGCGTCCATACTGACTGGACACTGAATCCATACTGACTGGACACTGAGCCAGGTACTCTGTGTGATTGCTGCTTGAGGCTATCTGAGGCTCATGCTTAAAGGGCCCCCCAGGACAGCTGTTTCTTGGGTTTCCCTGCTTGCTTGCCTACCTCTCTGAGAGACAGCAAAGCATTTTCTCTGCATGCTCTGGTTGCCCTGCTTTTGGACACCACAGCAGTCTCTGCTATGGAGCCGGAACTGCCTCCCAGGCTTTGCAGGAACCCAATCCCCAGCCCTTGTGGCAGACCCTCCTTGGGTAAGTGGGGGAGCAGCTCCAGCAGCTGGAGGCTGCCCGCCCTGGTATGGACACCGTGCCCCCCCCACATCTGGCATCTGGACACCAGTGCAGACTGGTGGAACAACATTATTCTAGAGCACTGGGGAGACAAACTATGGCTTCACAACTTTAGAATGAAGACTGACATCTTCCTCGAGCTCTGTGACTGGCTCATCCCTGCCCTGACGTGACGGGACATGCACATGAGGCCCGCCATTCCCCTCCAGAAGCATGTCACCATCGCCCTCTGGAAGCTCTCCACGCTGGACAGCTATCAATCTGTGGGGAACCACTTCACCATGGGAAGATCCACCGTCGGGAACCTGGTTATGCAGGTATGGCATTCTTGGGCTATTGTCCCAGGAGGGGGATGGAAGGAAGGAATGGGCTTCCCTAGGGAAAGAGGGGGTGGGATAGTGCAAACCCCCTCCCCGGGAGGGTTTGTTCTGTCCCGCCCTCACAAAGCCCTGTCAGGGGTTGGGGTCATTGGATGGACTTGATCCTAGTGAGTGGGGGGGGAGGGACTTGGAGCGGGGAGTGGGGGAACTCTCAGGCACCCTGGCACCCCTGTGATTCTCTGTTTGTGTTTGGGGCTTCCCCAACTGTAGAAGAGCTATCAATGGGACACACGTGATCCCTATCCATGCCCCAGACCACCAGGGATCAAGCTACATAAACCACAAGGGATACTTTTCGGTGGTCCTGCAGGCCTTGACTGACCACTGGAGCCAGTTCACAGACATATGTCGGGTGGTCGGGGAAGATGCACAACGCACATGTCTTTAGGAACTCGAGCACGTTCCAGATGCTGCATGCTGGAACTTTCTTCCCTGACTGCAACATCAGGGTTGGGGACGTGGACATGCCTGTCTGCCTGGTGGGGGATGTGGTCTATCCCCTGCAGCCATGGCTCATGAAGCCATACACCGGCCACCTCAACCCCTCCTTGAGAGGCATTTAATGCCAGGCTGAGCAGGCTGCTTTCAGCCACTTTAAGGTGTGGTTTAGATGCCTCCTCACCCACCTGGACCTCGGGGAGCACAACATCCCACATGTGGTGGCTCCATGCTGTGTTCTGCACAACATGTGCAAACAGAAGGGGGGAGGCCTTCCTGCCGGGAGGGGGGGGGGGCAGAGGCTGACCTCATAGGCAGGGTCGACTAGCAGCTGTGCACAGCTGCCATCCAGCAGGCCCATCAGGGGGCCAGGCCCATCCAGGAGGCCCTGAGGGAGAGCTTCTCCCTGCAGGACCAGTGACACTCCCTCTCTCCGTAGGAGAGGCTCTGGGCTGGGGTTGGGCTTGGCACCGGGCTCTGTGGATCCCACCACCACGGGTGCAGGGGCCTCAGCGTCCATGTGGGGGAGGGTGTGGAGGGAGAAGTGGGAGTGGGAGGAGGAGCAACAGCAGGAGATGAAGCAGAGGCTGGAACAAGAGGAGGCATCATGCTCTGCACAAAGGAGTGCACATCAACACACAGGGAGCAGCCCTGTGCAAGCAGCTCCCGCCAGCTCTCCCGCTGTAGCTGCAGGTCCTCCTGCACCCAGCTATGGATGGTTTTGTGCAGGGCCTTGGAGTGCTGCCAAGTGCTGCCTGTGGTATTCAGCCATGGGATGACTGAGCCTGCAGAAGCCTCAGATCCGGGAGGCTATACTGGGTGGTGTTGACAGCCCCCTGTCACAGCTGGTCCAGCTGTGTAGAACAAAGAGAGATGGCCAGTCATCCCAGAGGACACGGTGCCTGAAGCCCAGCCCCCATCGGTAAGCCGAGAGTGAGCCTTCTCGTCTCTGTCTCAGGCGATGTGCTTGGAGCCAGGCCATGTGTCTCTGGCCAGTGGGCTCAGATGTCCACAAGAGTGAGGGCTACCCCGAGATTGTGGGCATGCCCATGTGCCATGTGCAGGACTGCTGAATGTGTGTGTGTATGTTCCCTGCCTCCTTGTTGAGGTGGCTTGTGGAGGGAAGGTGTCCCACCGCATGGTCAGGAGGATGGCAGGCCTCTCCACACACCCTGTACCCAGTAGTCCAAGGGTCCTCTGTGGCAGCTGTGCACAGGTTGCTGCACGATCCTGGAAAAATCATGGAAGGGATCCTTAAGGAATCTATTCTGAGGCACTTGGAAGAGAGGAAAGTGATTAGGAATAGTCAGCATGGATTCACAAAGGGCAAGTCATGCCTGACCAATCTGATAAGCTTCTATGATGAGGAAACTGGTTCTGTGGACATGGGCAAGTCAGTGGATGTGATATACCTGACTTTAGCAAGGCTTTTGATAAGGTCTCCCACAATATTCTTGCCAGCAAGTTAAGGGAATGTGGATTGGATAAATGGACGGTAAGATGGATAGAAAGCTGGCTAGAAGGCCGGGCCCAGCGGGTAGTGATCAACGGCTCGATGTCAGGATGGTGGTTGCTTTCTAGCAGAGTGCCCCAAGGTTCAGTTCTCCTTACCTGGCCATCTCCTCTACCCCCTGTATGCAGGGAAAGTGATTGCACTCACATGATATACCTTCCCCGGCCTCGGACGACACCTGGGACATGTCCAGAGGGAGGCTTCAGGGCTCCTGGGTCAGCTGCATGCTGAGGCTGGCCTTGTCTGGGTCCTGGTCCTCCTCCTCCTAGTCTCCGTCGTCTCTCCCCCCCATGAAGATGTCGACGGGTATCATGAGCCCGGAGTCTATAACTGGGGAGGGGGAGGGTAAGGGACTACCCTTCCTCCAGGATGCTGTCAAGCTCCTTGTAATAAGGGCCCCCTTCAAGGCTCTGCCGTGGATTGGGAGTTGCCCTCCTTGGCATAAGCCTGGAAGAGCTCTTTTACTTTCATCCGTACCTGTTATTGGGTGCGGATGTGGCCTTTACTCCCCAGGCTGTTGGCCATCCAGCCATAGATGTCTGCATACCTGTATCTCGTGTGGAGATTGGTCTCATTCCCCCAAACCTCAATAAGGTCCAGGATCTCCACACCAGACCAGGAAAGTGCACGTCTTTTGCAGCCCCTGGCAGGCTCCTGGGAGCTGTCTGACTTCTGGGTGGCAGCATCAGACTGGCTCATTGTGGGCTAAATCCAGTCAGGGACAGCTGCAGGATAGCTTAGAGCTGTCAGGCCTGCTGTGAGCCATAAAGCCTTTGCAGCACGGGGAGTGCGGAGCCCAAATGGCCATTTGGACTCCGCGGTCCCCCGAGTGAGAGGCAGGAGGGGGAGGAGAAGAGAAAGAGAGAGACAGAGAGAGAGGCAGAAGGCGGAGGAGAGCTGGGGGGGGGGGAGGCAATAGGAGGAGGAGAGAGAGAGAGAGAGAGAGAGACGGAGACGGAGACGGAGACGGAGCGAGAGACCAGAGGCTCAGGAGAGAAGACCAACGTGGAGGAGAGACCTGAAAATCCCGTTTTATGACGGGCTAATTGGCTAGTTTTGAAATAAGTGCTGTGTAGATGCTCCCAATTTCAAAATAAGCTATTTCAAAATAAGCGATGCAATTGACGTAGCTCAATTTGCATTGCTTATTTCAAATTAAGCCCTGCTGTGTAGACACACTCTCAATGCTAGCTCAACATTGAGCCCAGGAAGCACTGGGAAGTAATTACTTTGAATCACTCTGGGAAGTAGTTATTTCAAAAGAACAGCAGTGGAGTGTCCATACTACCACTATTGTTATTTTGTATGCCAGGGCTAAGACAGCTAAATTTCTGTCACTTATATGCACTTCTAGTGAGTTATTCAAACCATTATTGTGAAATTCAGATTGCTTCTTGCCAAGAACAAAGAAGTTCCAACTAACCTCACAAGGATATGATACCCACAACTGCTCAATTATTCAATCACTGATGAGGGAAAAAAGACAGAAGGATTCCTGAGTTGGAATATTATAGAAATAACTTAATTTACAATAAACAATATAAGCCCTCAGATAAGTCACTGACCATCTGGCTCTTGGCAATACATGCAAATGTTATGGAGAAGCTATGGATTGAAAAGTATCAATTTTTTATCTTTTTTTTCTCCTCTACCTGTCTCAGAAGCCTGCATAGTTTACGGATTCCACAACAACACACATAATGATTCTTCTCCCTCCCCTCCCTGCTTTAAATCAGAATAATTTAAAAGGTGGGCTTTTTTACCAATCCACACTGACATGTTGTAGGTGGGATAACACCTTAGAATAACTTTTACATACCTTTGGTATTCATGCAGCTTTTGAAGTAGAAGGCTGTAGGAGGGAATGCTCTTTATTTACAGGCCATGGTATATATCCTCGTGTTTAACTGCAAGATGCCAACAATAACAATGCTAAAATTAGGCATAACATTTGGGAAAGAGGTTTAGCAGTTTCAGCTTTTCAGCATGACAAATATTTGACAGCTTGAATACACCAGATTGTTACAAATATGAACTGAAAATTGAATTTAAGCTACAAGAAGAACAATTGAGGACTATGTCTCTGAAAATTTGAACAAAAAATAGTTGCTAGTTAATGTAGCAGAACTATTTAAATTGTTATAACTATTTTTTTAGGACTAGTGAAATAAGAAATTATGTGGTATGTTCCGCAGTCATAAATTAGGCAGAACATCCTTTGAAGTCAATAGCAGTATTGTTTGAATTGCACCACAGAATCTGGCTATGATGAAAGAAAAAACTCACTATGAGTATTTTAATAATTTTTGCTCTGCAACATTTTTCTGGCTATATTAAATAATCCAATAGGGAAATAATAGTCCAGAGAGAAAGGCGACAAAACTTCACATTATAGGAAGTGTTAGTTAACTGAGCAAGGTAGTCACAAGGTTTTTATCTAAAAAAACCGCTTTGCTTAGTGAGTAATTTTTCTTTGGTAGATATTTTCCAGTCTATGTATAATGGCTGGAGTATGTTAGGAATTCCTCAATAAATTTCACAGCTATGGAAAGATATTGAAGTTTAGAGAAGGGTTCTGAATATCAAATATTGGGAACTATTCCGAATTTTCTCAGATATATACGGAAGGTAACTGTCAGATTAGATTGCAAGAATTTCAGATAATCTCCTTAATAGTAAAAATATTATGCCCGTAAAAAACATCTGTCCATCCATCTGTGAGTCTGTTTGTTCAGGAACTCTTCAGAAATTGTAAGAGCTAGCACCACCAAATTTGGTATGCAGCTTCCTTTTATACTAACTTAAAGCAAGGTCAGCGTGTGGTTGTGCAGGAAAATGGGATGCTCCTGAAATTCAATTGTTTTCCATAACATGGAAAGGGAGGATCGGAGAGCAGAGACAGCTATTCTCCACAATGACCATTGGGGGCAGGGAGCACAGGGGACAGTTATACTGCAGAGTGACCATGGGGATAGAGGGGTTGGGCAGCCACACCACCAGAAGAATGCCCAGCTGGGGTCAGGGATCTCCATATTGTCAGCCACCGGCCAGGAGTAAGGGACCCCCTTTCTTCAGACCTCAGGCCAAACTCCTCCCCCTACCCCCAGCCCTTGGCTGCAGCATGGGACCCAGGAATGCTGCCCCCCCCCCCGGGAAGCAGCTGTGGGCCAGGACTGGGCATCGCCGCCCTGTTGCTATGCCTCCCCCACCCCCCCAGGGGTTATCGCCAGCAGGGCAGCACAGCCTGGATCCCCAGGATGAGCCACCAACTGGGCAGCACAGCTCCTGCCACTGGCTGGGAGTAGGCAGTGCAGCCCCAGTCCCTCCAGGGAGGAGCCAGTGGCCAGAGCTAGGCAGTACAGCTCCAGCCCACTGGGAGGGGCCACCAACCAGGGCCAGCAGCACAGCCACACCCCTTGCTGTGAGCCCTCTAACCTGTGCCCTGAGTCCTCCACCTCCACCCCCACCCCCTACCCAGAGCCCTCCACCCTCTGCATTGACTCCTGCACCCCATCGCCCTGCCCTGAGCCCCCCATATCTCTCAGCCCTGTTCCCTGACTGTTGCACCCTCGCCCCCTACCCTGGCCACCCACTCCCTGCCCTGACTTCTGCAACCTCCACACCTGCTCTGAGCCCCCCACACACCCAACCTCCTGCCCTGACCCCTGCTCCCTCCATCCCCTGCCCTGAGCCCCATCATTTAAATCAAATATGTACATTTTCCTTTTAGTTTTCAAAAATAACCCAAAACCGCTACTACAGTTAAAGACCCAGGCAAAGCGGGTACATCTTCTAGTAATAAAATAAAGTGAAATACCTTGTATTAGAAAAAAATCTCAGAGACAATTGAGTATTTACAGATGAAGTTGTGAGTTTGGTTCTCTGCCCTCAGAATTTTTTTCTCTGTTTCCTTACCACATCTGATTAGTCTTAGTTGTTATGGGATTACTGGAAAAGGACAGCTCTGTTTTATGGCTGAAGGGGGTGCAAAGATATGGACAGCACACAATTGGAAGTATTGACTCACCCCCTCAGGAATGTGTGGTCCAAAAGGTAAAAAAATACAAAGCACTGGGTGGGGGATGCCTCTTTGTTACATGCCGCAAGCAAAGCCATCACCTACCCTCCTTCCCCTAGTGGAGTCAAGCATCAGACTGGGTTATGACCTGCTGTGGGCATCATGCTAGTTGCTCCTTTTTAAGGGGGGCTAGGAAGGAATTTTTTTCTCATCCTCACATTGACTTTGGTGGAGTGAGGTTTTTTTCACCTTCCCCACACAAAGGGTAAGGGTGAGAACCTTTCCAGATAAGTAAAAAGGGTGATAGGCCATATGTCATATTTTATTTCATATGGTTGAACAGGTGTTCAGTGCAGGTACTCCATACAGAAGGCATCCAATGACCAGATAAAAGGCCTGATAAAGGATTTAAAAGGAGGTGCTAGAAATAGGAACTGAATGGGGGAGTGGGTTGGTATGGCAGGGATCCAAACCCCCCTTTCCTCCCATTCTCACTGCCCAAGTTAACTCTCCTATTGAAGGTGGTGGATGGTACAGTCCAAGCCATGGGATGGCTGGAGACCTGGATGGAAACCAAAGGGGGCTCATGGAGTCCTAGATAATAATTGACTTGCACAGTACATTTTATCTTCTGGATAGTCCACGACATTTGTATAATAAAGTCATGGCCTGATTAAAACCTATATCAAGTGTTTCCTGTTCTTTCAGTGTACTGAGGCAATAAATAATATCTGCCAGTGAAACAGCTAAAGTTCTCTCTTCAGAGAACACACATAAATAGTTTTTCACACCAACTGTTCATCAAAACCATTTAAGAAGAGAGTGAAAAGGAAAGAAATCTCTTTTTCAATCATTGATTTTCTGACACCTGGACCAGAAGTGCCAAGTACCAAACTTCTACTCTGGGGAAGATAGGAAATAATGTACTTGAGAAGCACAGCTAATTTAATCAAGAGTGCTTGTAAGTGTCAGTTAATAATGTTACCAGTTTGGTAGAGGAAATTATGATTTGATTAGAAGTAGCATATCTGCAACTCTTACCATGATGTCATAAATTTATTAAGTGACTCCAACTCAATTTTTATCTAAATATAGCTATTCCTGCTGTGATCCTATACACTGTGCACTGAGGAAAGGATTGACTGATAGATTAAGATTTCTTTAACATCCAGAATCATCTTCTGGTCTGGATTATTATTTTAATGATTATTTATTGGCATTATATGGTGACTAAAAGTCCCAGCTGAGATCAGAGCCCTGTAGGCAAAACAAGCAATAAGAGATGACCCCCTTCCAGTGAAAACTTACAATATAAACAGATAAGAAAGATAAATAAATGATTATTATCCCTATTTTACAAATGGGCAACGGAGACACATACAGTTAAGTGACATGCCCAAGGTCACACAAAAAGTTTTTGACAAACTTTTTGAATTCCCATTAGGTGTCTTAAATGCAAGATCAGACTTCTCTAATTGCATTCAGACTATACTTGGCCTATTTGCTTGCTATTTGTAGCCTCTGACTGATGTGTTATCTTCTGGACCAAGCCTACAAGTTAAAAACCATTCTTTCTAACTGATTTCCTTCTTGCAGAAAAGTGTGGCTACATCCAAGAATAATTATTTTAAAAAGAATAGTGTGCCCTCAACAATATCTTCCATCCAGACAGAACCCAAAGTGCTTTACACTCTTAAATCAATACAGTAATTATATGCAAAGGATCACTTCATTCATCACTGAAATCAAGTTACTTTTGGGCTACGTCTACATTGGCAAGATTTTGCGCAAATACTTTTAACGCAAGAGCTTTTGCGTTAAAGTATTTGTGCAAGAGAGCGTCTACACTGTCATGTGCTTTTGCGCAAGAGATGTGCTTTTGTGCAAGAGCATCCATGCCAGTGTAGACGCTCTCTTGCGCAAGAAAGCTCCAATGGCCATTTTAACCATCGGGCTTTCTTGCACAAGAAATTCATGTTGCCTGTCTACACTGGCCTCTTGCGCAAGAACAGTTGCGCAAGAGGGCTTATTCCTGAGCGGGAGCATCATAGTTCTTGAGCAAGAAGCACTGATTTCACACATTAGAATGTCAGTGTTCTTGCGCAAGAACTCCCTGCCAGTATAGACAGGCAGCATGTTTTTGCACAAAAGCAGTCGCTTTTGCGCAAAATCATGCCAATGTAGACACAGCCTTGGAGTGACACCCCAAACAGTTTAAAGGGCAGTGCTATGTTATTAGGCAAGATATGAAGAAAGTTCAAATTATTTAAGAAGTTATAACTGGAGGGAAAAGGTTGCTGATTAGAGGAACTGAAGAACTATTTTCAGTTAACCACTAATTTGACCAATTTAGCTACCTCTGTTCACATTATCTATGAGTAGACTTTGATTTACAAATGTATTCATTGTTCAGGGAGGCTGCGTCTAGACTGGCATGATTTTGTGGAAATGCTTTTAACGGAAAAGTTTTTCCGTTAAAAGCATTTCCGCAAAAGAGTGTCTAGATTGGCATGGGTGCCTTTGCGCAAAAAGTGGTTTTGCGCAAAAGCATCCGTGGCCAGTCTAGATGCGATTTTGCGCAAGAAAGCCCCGATCGCCATTTTCGCTATCGGGGCTTTTTTGAGCAAAACAGTTCTTCCCTGTCTACACTGGCCCTCTTGCGCAAGTATTCTTGAGCAAGAGGGCTTATCCCTGAGTGGGAGCTTCATAGCATTTGTGCAAGAACACTGACAATCTTAGGGTGAGTCTAGACTGGCAAAAACTTGCCAGCTGTCTACACTGGCTGCTTGAATTTGCGCAAGAACACTGACGATCTAATGTAAGATTGTCAGTGTTCTTGCGCAAATACTATGATGCTCCCGCTCAGGGATAAGCCCTCTTGCGCAAGAATACTTGCGCAAGAGGGCCAGTGTAGACAGGGAAGAACTGTTTTGCGCAAAAAAGCCCCGATAGCGAAACACTTATATAATGAATTGTGATACCACAGACATACCTACTCACCATAATGAAGCCCTCCTGTTGTGGAGAAGGCAACCCATTGTGGAGAAGGCAACCCTCTACCATCCCTTAGGCCAACCTGATGGTAAGAAAAATATCCTTTCCAGCCTGTTTAGAGAGGAACTTGTGTTATGTCCACATCAGGCTCTGATCAAACCTGGTATTTTGCCACCTCAATGGAAAGGAGAGTGGATGGGTGCTGCTTAGCCTAACCCAGGAAAAAGGTTTTCCCACCAGGTTTGTCCCTTTTCAATTTCCCAAGGCCTTCTGTTCCTTAGGGTTGCCCATGCTCACCCACTGCCCCTTTTGAAGCAGCTTAAGAACATAAGAACATAAGAACGGCCACACTGGGTCAGACCAAAGGTCCATCCAGCCCAGTACCCTGTCTGCCGACAGTGGCCAATACCAGGTGTCCCAGAAAGAGTGAAATGAACAGGTAATGGTCAAGCAATCTCTCTCCTGCCATCCATCTCCACCCTCTGACAAACGGAGACTGGGGACACCATTCCTTACCTGTACTGGCTAACAGCCATTTATGGACTTAACCTCCATGAATTTATCTAGTTCTCTTTTAAACCCTGTTATAGTCCTAGCCTTCACAACCTCCTCAGGCAAGGAGTTCCACAGATTAACTATGCGCTGTGTGAAGTAGAACTTCCTTTTATTTGTTTTAAACCTGCTGCCCATTAGTTTCATTTGGTGGCCCCTAGTTCTTATATTATGGGAACAAGTAAATAACTTTTCCTTATTCACTTTCTCCACACCACTCATGATTTTATATACCTCTACCATATCCCCCCTTAGCCTCCTCTTTTCCAAGCTGAAAAGTCCCTGTCTCTTTAATCTCTCCTCCTATGGGACCCGTTCCAAACCCCTAATCATTGTAGTTGCCCTTCTCTGAACCTTTTCTAATGCCAGTATATCTTTTTTGAGATGAGGAGACCACATCTGTATGCCGTATTCCAGATGTGGGCGCACCATGGATTTATATAAGGGCAATAAGATATTCTCCATCTTATTTTCTATCCCTTTTTTAATGATTCCTAACATCCTGTTTGCTTTTTTGACTGCCGCTGCACCCTGCGTGGACGTCTTCAGAGAACTACCCACGATGATTCCAAGATTTCTTTCCTGATTAGTTGTAGTTAAATTAGCCCCCATCATACTATATGTATAGTTGGGGTTATTTTTTCCAATGTGCATTACTTTACATTTATCCACATTAAATTTCATTTGCCATTTTGTTGCCCAATCACTTAGTTTGGTGAGATCTTTTTGAAGTTCTTCACAGTCTGCTTTGGTCTTAACTACCTTGAGCAGTTTAGTATCGTCTGCAGACTTCGCCACCTCACTATTTACCCCTTTCTCCAGATCATTTATGAATAAGTTGAACAGGATTGGTCCTAGAACTGACCCTTGGGGAACATCACTAGTTACCCCTCTCCATTCTGAAAATTTACCATTCATTCCTACCCTTTGTTTCCTATCGTTTAACCAGTTCTCAGTCCATGAAAGGATCTTCCCTCTTATCCCATGACAACTTAATTTATGTAAGAGCCTTTGGTGAGGGACCTTGTCAAAGGCTTTCTGGAAATCTAAGTATACTATATCTACTGGATCCCCCTTGTCCACATGTTTGTTAACCCCTTCAAAGAACTCTAATAGATTAGTAAGACATGATTTCCCTTTACAGAAACCACGTTGATTTTTGCCCAACAAATTATGTTCTTCTATGTGTCTGACAATTTTATTCTTTACTATTGTTTCAACTAATTTGCCCGGTACTGATGTTAGACTTACCGGTCTGTAATTGCCAGGATCGCCTCTAGAGCCTTTTTTAAATATTGGCGTTACATTAGCTATCTTCCAGTCATTGGGTACAGAAGCTGATTTAAAGGATAGGTTACAAACCATAGTTAATAGTTCCGCAATTTCACATTCGCGTTCTGCCATCCGGTCCCGGTGACTTGTTACTGTTAAGGTTATCAATTAATTCCAAAACCTCCTCTAATGACACTTCAGTGTGAGACAAGTCCTCAGATTTGTCACCTACAAAGGACGGGTCAGGTTTGGGAATCTCCCTAACATCCTCAGCCGTGACGACTGAAGCAAGAATTCATTTAGTTTCTCCGCAATGACTTAATCGTCTTTAAGTGCTCCTTATCTTGATCGTCCAGGGGCCCCACTGGTTGCTTAGCAGGCTTCCTGCTTCTGATGTACTTAAAAAACATTTTGTTATTACCTTTGGAGTTTTTGGCTGGCTGTTCTTCAAACTCCTTTTTAGCTTTTCTTATTACATTTTTACACTTAATTTGGCAGTGTTTATGCTCCTTACTATTTACCTCACTAGGATTTGACTTCTACTTTTTAAAAGATGTCTTTTTATCTCTCACTGCTTCTTTTACATGGTGGTTAAGCCACGGTGGCTCTTTTTTAGTTCTTCTATGTTTTTTAATTTGGGGTATACATTTAAGTTGGGCCTCTATTATGGTGTCTTTGAAAAGTGTCCATTTTACTTTAGTCACTGTACCTTTTAATTTCTGTTTAACTAACCTCCTCATTTTTGCATAGTTCCCCTTTTTGAAATTAAATGCCACAGGGTTGGGCTGCTGAGGTGTTCTTCCCACCACAGGAATGTTAAATGCTATTATATTATGATCACTATTTCCAAGCGGTCTTGTTATAGTTACCTCTTGGACCAGATCATGCGCGCCACTCAGGACTAAATCGAGAATTGCCTCTCCCCTTGTGGGTTCCTGTACCCGCTGCTCCACGAAGCAGTCGTTCAAGGTATCAAGAAATTTTGTCTCTGCATCTCGTCCTGAGGTGACGTGTACCCAGTCAATATGGGGATAGTTGAATCCTGGGGGACTATTATTGAGTTCTTTATTTTGATAGCCTCTCTAATCTCCCTTAGCATTTCATAGTCACTATTACTGTCCTGGTCAGGCGGTCGATAATAGATCCCTACTGTTATAGTCTTATTAGAGCAGGGAATTACTATCCATAGAGATTCTATGGAACATGCTGATTCATTTAAGATTTTTACTTCATTTGATTCTAAATTTTCTTTCACATATAGTGCCACTCCCCCACCCGCACAACTTGTTCTGTCCTTCTGATATATTTTGTACCCTGGAATGAGTGTGTCCCATTCATTGTCCTCACTCCACCAGGTTTCTGTGATGCCTATTATATCAGTATCCTCCTTTAGCACGAGGCACTCTAGTTCACCCATCTTATTTTTTAGACTTCTAGCATTTGTGTACAAGCACTTTAAAAGCTTGTCACTGTTTAGTTGTCTGCCCTTTTCTGATGTGTCAGATTCTTTTTTATGTGAATGTTTTTCATCTGATCTCTCCCATACTTTATCCTATTCCATCCTCTCCTCCTGACTATCTCTATCAATAGACTCTCCTCTAAGAGACGTCTCTGTCCGATCCACGTGCTCCTCCACACCAATTGGCTTTCCCCCATCTCTTAGTTTAAAAACTGCTCTGAGACCTTTTTAATGTTAAGTGCCAGCAGTCTGGATCCACTATGGTTTAGGTGGAGTCCATCCCCCTATCCCAAAAGTTTCCCCAGTTCCTTATAAATCTAAACCCCTCCTCCCTACACCATCGTCTCATCCACGCATTGAGACTCTGAAGCTCTGCCTGCCTACCTGGCCCTGCGCGTGGAACTGGAAGCATTTCTGAGAATGTCACCATAGAGGGCCTGGATTTCAGTCTCTTTCCTAGCAGCCTAATTTTGGCCTCCAGGACATCTCTGCTACCCTTCCCTATGTCATTGGTACCTACATGTACCATGACCACCGGCTCCTCCCCAGCACTACACATAAGTCTATATAGATGCTTTGAGAGATCCACAACCTTCGCACCAGGCAGGCAAGTCACCATACGGTTCTCCCGGTCATCGCAAACCCAGCTATCTACATTTCTAATGATCGAATCTCCCATTACTAACTACTGCCTTTTCCTAGTGACTGGAGGTCCCTTCCCCCCCCCCCCCCTCCCCGGAGAGGTAACCTCAGTGTGAGAGGATACCCCAACATCTGCAAGGAGGGTCCCAACTATGGGAAGGTTTCCCTCTGCTCCCGTTGACTGCTCTCCTTCCCTGAGCCTTTCATCCTCCTTAACAGCACAGGGGCTGTCTGACCAGAGGTGGGACAATTCTACAGTGTCCCGGAAAACCTCATCTATGTGCCTCTCTGCCTCCCTCAGCTCCTGCAGTTCAGCCACCCTGGCCTCCGAAGCCCGTACGTGGTCTCTGAGGGCCAGGAGCTCCTTGCACCGAATGCACACATATGCCACCCGCCCACAGGGCAGGTAATCATACATGCTACACTGAGTGCAATAAACGGGATAAAGCCCACTCTGCTGCTGGGCTTCTGCCTGCATTCTCTCCTACAGCTACCTAGGTTATTGATAGGGTTTCTAGTTAATCAAAACTTCCTGATTTAAAACCTTTTTAAACTAAACTATAAAGAATGGCAAGTGTACCTTGGCCCCGGCCCCTTCCTTTTCCCCTTCCCCTTCCCAACTCCCTCTCAAAACTCCCTGTTTGCTGCCCCTGTTCGCAAAGCTTTTAAGCGTCTCTGCCACTCCCACACCTGTAAAGTGCTATATCCCCTCCCCCAGCAAACTGGACAATACCTCCACCTCTCTTAAGGCATAGTGCAGTCATTCACAAAGAATTTAATGTGACTATTGATTCAAGTAACTATTTTTCATTATTTTCTTTTTGCACTGAATAATTGGCCACATAAGCTACATGATACTATTTCTGCTCCTGGATTAGATGACTTTCACACTCACAAAATATCCTTTAAAATGGCTGCCATATACTTCAGGAATGAATAAATATTCACATCTCTTTCTATTTCTGCTCTTCTGTAAATGAAAGTCTTTGTACAAATGTTCAAAGAACAAAATTTGTTACAATTCCATCACAGCAAATTTGTGGATGTTATTAAAATGGACTTTGTGAATGACTTTTTGCATTGTCGTCTGCTAACAGTTACAGGAATGTAATTGGCCAACTTGGCAGTAATATTACAGAGAGGAAACTATTTAGCTGAATCCCTCTAAATAGGGTATTTTAACTATCTACAAAGTCACTCTGGCTACGCCTACACTACGGGGTTTTTGCGCAAAAACCCATGGAGCATCCACACCTCAAGCACATTTTTGTGCAAGTAAATATACAGTGAATTGACAGAACAGTGGGCTTTTTGCAGTATAGGTATTCCTCTTTCTACAAGGAATAACTCCTTTTTGCACAAGAATTGGCCTCCAGGAAAAAAAAACAGATGGCCTCTTGGCCACTCCATCCATATTAATCAGAACTCTATCGTTCCTGTCTGCGGGCCCCCCTTAAAGCTGCATGCACCCTGGACAAGCCTTGTGGCAGGAAGTTTGCAGAGAGCAGGTGCCTTCACCAAGCGGCACTGCTTCAGCCACAATGGCCAACCACCAAGCTCCCCGAGACCCCCTGGCCCTTCCAGGTAGCAGCCCCAAGGGTCCCAGGACCCTCGCAGGGGGACAAAAAGGTATGCCCTGACCTGGAGTGGCCCGGAGATTGCAACCCTCCTCAAATTAAGGGGTGAGGAGGAGTCACTCCACGATCCCCAGGCTAAGCAGCGCAATGCAGGGATCTTCTCCCGCATGGCTGTATCCCTGGCGGAGCAAGGTCACCCTGCCTGGACCATGGAGCGAGTCTGGGCAAAGGTGAAGGAGCTCCGTCAGGGGTACGTGAGGGCCACGGAGCACAGGACACACTCAGTGGGAGGATCTCACACCCGCCCCTATTACACAGAGCTCCACCACATCTTGGGGGAGTGGGGAAACTGCTCCCCCTCCCATTGTGGTGCACTCCAGCCTGGACACCCCGGTACTCGTCCACCCGGAGGTCGTCCCTGAAGAGGAGCTGGAGGGCCAGGTCAAGCCCAGCTGGAAGTGGAGGAGCAGGAGCCAGGGACCATCACCCTGTCCCTCAAGCCAGTCCCTGCCAGCCAGGATGGCTTATGTGTGGGCACACGTGTCCTGCCCCCAGACGGAGGGGGGCGCACCCAGCTGCAAGCAGGCTAGCTGCAAGGGTGCAGGCACAACCCCACACACACCCCAGAGTGCTGCACACAGCACACAGGCATGCCTGCATGAGAGAGGCAGCAGCCGCTCCCACAGACAACACAGAGAGCTGCAGCTGTGTGTGCAGACCCCAGGGAGGGCCAGGCTGCTCTCGGCTCCTCTGTCACACATGAGGGGATCCCGCTGTAGTCACACACTTCCCTTGCCTGCCTGGCCCTGGTGTGGGAAAGGGGGCAAAGGGGCACCACGGTCCTCTGGCCACACATGGCCTTGCACCCGGGACATCCCCCTCCTGTGGGCCGCAGACTGGTGCAGTCACAGCTCACAGAACATGGCACAGCTTCACAGAATGTGTGTTCAGGTATGACTGACGGCCTCTTCCTCTTGAGTGTTCTCCACAGCCGGAGCAGCCAAGACAGAAGGCCAAGCCACCTGCCAGAGTCCGGGGCACCCACAGATGAGCCAGGGTGCTGGAGGACCTTATGCGCAACACGTCAGCGGCCTGCGCGACATCCACGACACCCTGTTGCACAGGCTCAATACAGACCTGGATTGGCTGGAGTGTGCATGGAATGAAATGATGAGTGTGACACCATGTGCAGCATCATGTCCCACATGGAGGAACACCCGCCTGATGCCGCTGCTCCTGCCTCTGATCCCTCCCCATGCCATGCCTCTGCTCCCTTCCTTACCAATGCCCATGCCTCCTCCCCAAGTGATGCCTATGGCCCCTCCTCCTGCCCCAATAAAGAGACACTCCTTTTTTAAAAAACCAAACAGGTGTCTTTATTGGGAAGTCAGGGAAGAGGCAAGGGGAGAGGGTAAGAGGGGGAAGGGAGAGAGCGGAAAGGCAGGCCCTGGGGAGAGTTACTGGAGGGGCCTAAGAGAACCTCTCCCTCAGGGCCTCCCAGATGCACATGCCCAACTAATAGGCCTGGAGGGTGGCAGCTGTCCGGGGCTGCTCAAACACACGGCCCTCGCATCCGGCGTCTGCCCCCCACCCCGGGAGGAAGGCCTCCACCTTGCGCTCCACAAGATATTGTGCTCCCTGACATCCAGGCGGGTGAGGAGGCAGCAGAAGCATCTCTTGAGGCGCCCAAAGGCACAGTCCACCTGCATCCTCACTCAGTTGAGGCGGGCAGTGAAAAGGTCCTTGCTGAGATTGAGGTGGCTGGTGTATGGCTTCATCAGCCAGGGCATGAGTGGGTATGCTGCATCACCCACTATTCACACTGGCATGTTCTAGTTACCCACTGCAAAGTCCCAGCTGGGGAAAAAGGTGCCTGCCTCCAGCCTGGTGCACAGGCTGGAGTTCCTAAAAACTCAGGCATCATGTGCCCTGTCCCACCACCCCACATAAATGTTTGTAAAGTGGCCCTGGTGGTCCACCAGGGCCTGCAGGACTACAGAAAAGTAGCCCTTTCAGTTGAAAAATTGGGCCGCTTGATGGTCCAGGGCCCGGATAGGGATGTGCATGCCATCAATGGCTCCCCCACAGTTTGGGAACCCCAGGGCAGCAGTTTGGGAACCCCAGGGCTGTGTGAGGGCGGGACAGCATAAGCCCCTGGGGCCAGGAATTTCTCCCCACCCCCAGTCCACCCCCTACCCCCCCTCCCATCTCCAGAGGGTCCCCCTTATCCAACACCCTCCACCCCCCATGCAGGGACTGCAGCCTGCAAGCTCCTTACCTGCATAAGCAGGGCCCCGACGGTGGATTTCCCCACCCCAAACTGGTTGGCCAGTGACTGGCAGCTGTCTGGGGTGGCCAGCTTCCAGAGGGTGATTGCAATTCTCTTCTGCAGGGGTATGGCAGGCTGCAGGTGGGTCTTCGCATCTCTGGAGAGTGGGTGAGGGCCAGGCACAGAGCTCGAGGGAGGTGGCCTTGCACATGCAAAAGTTCTGCAGCCACTGCTGGTCATCCCACCTCTCCATGACCAGCTGGTCCCACCAGTCCAGACTCGTCTCCAGCCTCCAGAACCTTCTGCGTATGGTGGGGTGTGGCAGCCAGAATGAAGCAACCACAGCCATGCAGAGGGCAACGAGAAGGAGTTCTGAGTCCATGTCCAGCATGAACATGTAGGCAGCTGGAAGAAAATGCTGCAGGAACTGCAGCATGGCCATGTGGGGCCGTCACCTGCCCAGGGGCAGCTCCGGCTCCATAGGACACAACAGGAAAAAACTGTGGCATCCCCAAAAAGAACAGGGCAACCACAGCAGTCACTGCTGATGCTTTGCTGTCCTTCAACGGCGGTCCACAAGCAGGCAGCAGAAACAGAGAAACAACAGTCCAGCGGGGTCCCTTTAAGCACGTGTCTCTGCAG
This sequence comes from Pelochelys cantorii, assembly GCA_032595735.1. Lineage (NCBI taxonomy): Eukaryota > Metazoa > Chordata > Testudines > Trionychidae > Pelochelys > Pelochelys cantorii. Next base: position 29,834,362 of record CM064340.1, read on the forward strand.
GGCTCTGGCAACAGCACTCAAGAACAACTGTGACCTAAAGCCCGGCTAGAACTGGTTCCAGGTGGTTTTATATGCGAGAGAGTGTCCAATGAGTGCAGATGCTGTCTTGCGCAAAAGCACATCACTTTTGCGATGCGCTTCTGTAGCATGGACATGTTCTTGCGCAAGAAGTTTTTGCGGAAGATCTCTTCCGCAAAAGCTTCTTGTGCAAGAAGCCTGCAGTGTAGACATAGTCTCAGTTTCACAGCAACAGAGTCTGATCAAGGATAAGATTTAACTTGAAACTTTAGACCATTTTGTGACCTGGCAATGTTAGATAGTAATATAATCTCATCAAGAAATAATTTTTGAACTAGGGACTATACTCTCTACATTCTGGTAACTTCTAACTTAATCCACAAGGATTTTAAAATCTAGAAATCCTTTCCTGCCTTGAAACCCTCCAGTCAGGTTTGTTTGCATATGCATGCAATTTTTCACATCCTAAATTTAGAAAGAATTCTGTGTTCCAGTTTCATGATTTGCACATTTTTTCTCCACTATATACTACAAACTATGCTAAATTATAAGCAATAGATTCATGCCTTCACTTGTAAATATCAGAAGTAATCAATAAAACAAACTGGGGAGATTGTCCTTGAACAGATCACAAAATTACCATATGTACTTGACATTTGAAATGATTTATGAATTTCTGTAGGGATGAGGTCTTATTTTACAGATCATGGATGAACAGTTAATTTAGAATATTCACTATCTGAAAATTCTGTATTGGTTAGTTACCTATAAGTGATGTGAAATATCATGATTCATGTAAGTAAGAAATACAGCTAATACATTACTGTGTTCACTGGTTGAATTCAAATGTACTCAATGTGTGAATATTAATGGAATTCTGTATTCTGAGAATCCCACCATGTGTAACCATCTTAGTGGTGGGGAAGAATAACCAGCTGCTGGGCAGTATCTTGGGGACCACTGCCAAATGGTATAGATTAAATCAGTTGTTAGGCTGTTCTATACTGTGTTAAGCTAAGGGTCAGATAGTACACGTTTGTCAAAAAGATCAGGGATTCATAACAGGCTCCCTGGTGGCCTCCACCCTTCTTCTGAACCAGGAGAAAATCTGGTACTTTATTAACTTTGACTTCATATAGAGGTTTATGGGATTTTTTTAATGGCCACATATTTTTGATTCAGTATGGACATACAGACTGAATTACACAACATGCTTAAATATATTGTTCCTACCTAACGTAACATTTTTGTTAAATCCAGATATGCCGCTTTGAAAAGTGGTGCTTTCTCAATATCAGATCATCAGGTATGCATGCCAGTTGTCCAGAATTGTGTTAATTTCTGTGATGTTTTACTCCAGAGATGACTGCATTCTGCTGATGGGCAGGGAAGCCCTTTTCTACTATTTATAGCTTTAAAGTGCTTTGAGACCATACTGAAGAAAATGACTTAATAACAAAGAAATATAAAACCTCTCAAAAGGCAATAGTCAATGGCTTATGTTTAATTTAATTCGGGCACAGAATGAATGAGGATGTCATAGAGATTCCCATACCTGAGCCAACAACTCTGAGGAACTGTCCCAGACTAAGGTGGCAATAGAGGTGGTTTTGGAACAAAGGGATAAATTGGATAAAATGGATAAATTTCTCACTTAAATCAGCCTCTGTATATGATAACTAATGTAGCACCGATTAACTAATAGCTATTAACTAATAGCTAATGTAACACCGATTTTTCTAAAAAGGCTCCAGAGGTGATCCTGACAATTACAGACCAATTAGCCTAACCCAACCAGACAAATTGTTGAAACTATGGTCAAGCACAGAATTATTAAACAGATAGATGAATGTGCTAAACTGAGGAAGTGTCAACATGGCTTTGTAAAGGGAAATCATGCCTCACCAATCTATTCGATAAACTTAAAAAACAGCAAATAATCTGGGAGAGGGGGGAAGGAAAAAAATGGCAGGGGGAGAGAAACAAGAAGTAGAGGGTATGTACATATCAAATAGCCCTTTAATATTTACATACCCTCTGCTTCTTGTTTCCCGCCCCATTTTTTTTCCTTCCTCCCTCTCTCTTCTCCCCTATTTATTTTGGGTCTGGACATCCTAAACTCAATACGCTGGTCATCTGAAGAAGTGGGCTGTGCCCACAAGAGCTCATGATACTATCTACATGTTTTGTTAATCTATAAAGTGCAACCAGATTATTTGCTGTTTTTTAAGTTTATCCTGTACAGACTAACTCGGCTACCCCCTGAAACTTTCAATCTATCAGAGTTCTTTTAAGATGTAAACAAATGTGTATAAGAGTGATTCAGTGGATATATAATGTACTTAGACTTTCAGAAAGCCTTTTACAAAACCCCTTACCAAGGCTATTAAACATAGTAGGCAGTTGTGGAATAAGAGGGAAGATGCTTTCACAGTTAAAAGCTTCCATAAGAGGAGAGATTAAAGGAACTGTTCAGTTTTGAAAAGAGATGACTAAAGGATAATATGATAGAGGACAATAAAACCATAAGTGGCATGAAGAAAGTGAGTAAGAAAGTGTTACTTACCCCTTTCACATAACACAAGAACCAGGAGTCACTCAATGAAAATAAATGGCAGGTTTAAAACAAACACAGGAGAGTATTTCTTCACACACAACACAGTCAACTCCTTACAAGGAGATGTTATAAAGGATAAAATGATAAATAAATGTGTTAAAAAATTTTGGAGGATAGGTCAATTAATGACTATTTGCCAATAGATCAGAGACACAACCCTGTGCATAGGGTGTCCCTAAATTTCTGACTACTAGAAGCTGGGACTGCAGGACAGGAGAGAGATCACTTGATAAATTGCCCTATTCTGTTCATTCCCTCTGAAACATCTGGCACCAGCCACTGACAGAAGACAAGATCCAGGGTTAGATGGTCCATTGGTTTGACTTAGTGTGTCCATTATTATCTTCTTATCTTACTATGCAAAAAATTCTGATTATTTGCTAGAATATTGATATCATAATATAAAAATAATATCACACTTTCCTTCACCAACAGGGTACATAAATAATCTCAATAATTTAGATTGCTAAATGAAGGGTATATCTAACTCTACCAATTATAACCCCTTTTCTCAGCCTGATCAGAGTGGTCTTTGTTGTCATTTTGCTCTATTAAAAATTAATAAAAGGCTCCTACATGGACATTTATTTTCGAGAAAAACTGAAGGCAGTCTAGAACTATTGAGTTATGTTTCTATGGTCTTCCAGTAGGTGGTGACAGATATATTAAAGAATAATTAAGTTTTGTATAGATTAGTGTTTTTGCCTTAAATCTGTTAGATTTGCCCTTGCAATGATATAAAAATTAAATAATGATGATATAAATATTAATGTCAAGGCCAGCCTTTTAACAAAAATAACTACGTCATAGCCTAAACAAAAAAGGGTAGTCCCCAGACAGAATAAAGTAGAATTTGAAAATAATTGCAAATTTGTAGTATATTCCCTCGCCTTAGAATTAGTCTTTGAGGACTAAAATGATATAAACAAGTACACCATATGGAAGTATTACTGTACTACCTCCTGAAGAATTAATCTGTCACATGACATCACTGCTGAAGGACAGATGTTGTAGCACTAAGGCATACAGCATAATCCAGGAGTCTGCTTTACAAAGGCCAAATATAGAAGCTTTTCCGCAAAAGACAGAGGGTGGAATAAGCCTTTAATTATATCTAGAAAGCAAGCGCTGTACTTTGTCTCTGCATAGTGCTTTCTTTCTTTCTTACTATTACTTCCTTGATGCTGCATAAATACAGTCAAAACAAATGGCCTGTTTGACTACATAAAACTACCATTTTTACAACTACTTTCTAAATCCTTGTTTGACTTCAAAACAACAAAATCTTCATGACAAGATTCAGGATGAATCTTAGAATTTATTTCAGAAATAGAATCTCGTAAGGAAAGATAAGTCTTCAAGTACTTCCAAATTTAAATGTATGGGTCTTAAATTCAAAGTGCCAGAAGATCTGTAAGTGTATGTCTATACAGCAGGGCTAAAGTTGGAATAAGCTACGCAACTTCAGCTACATCAATTGTGTCACTTAAGTCGAAATAGCTTAATTCAGCTTTTGGCACGGTCTACACAGCCGGAAGTCGAAGGAAAAACATGATTCCTTCGATTTCCCTTTCTCCTCGTGAAATGAGGATTACCATGCATCACAGTAAGAAGTCCTCCAGCTCGACATTATTTTGAAATAAAGGCTTGTAGCGTAGACATGCACTATGTTATTTTGGAATAACATTAGTAATTCCAAAAGAACGCTGTTGTGTAGACATATCCCCAGTGTTCAGCCAACTAGCCCAATGAAATATCTAACAAGAAGGCTATGGAGTGTGTGAACAATGTTATAAAATGCCGTAAATTCCCCAAATTCCCAATATTACTGCCTCTTTAGGCCTGTGAACAATATAACTGCAGCTGAGTTAGGGGATCTGTTTCTAATCTAGTAAATGAGTCAAAAAAGGATCTAATTACCACTTATCCAGCTCCTAAATCCTATATATGTATAGTATCTCAGAATCATGCTTCTATCAATATTTGTCTATATTAGGGCTCAGCTGTTACTAGTACTAAAGAAGCTCAGTCAATGTGAACAGCAAAAGGAAAAGTTATCATTAATGATAATTTTCTTAATTCATGGATACATATTAATTAGGATTAAAATCCTATTTTAAATTATTTTTACTGGACTTGGATGTGGATTGGCTGCTATAGTAACCAAGAAAAGGCAGAAGCTTCAGGGGGTAGCCAAGTTAGTCTGAACAGTTAACTGAAAAAACAACAAATAGTCTGGTAGCACTTTATAGACTAACAAAACATGTAGATGGTATCATGAGCTTTCGTGGGCATAGCCCACTTCTTCAGGTGACCAGAGTGTTGGATGTCTAGGACCAAAGAAAGGGCAGGTGGTCACACTTGTATAAAAGTAGACAAAGTTTTTAATACTGAACTTCATTTCACTTTAGACTCTTCAAAATTATCTGAGTTAATGAAAAGGAGATGAATAGCAATTTAATATTTCAATTGCTAGAAAAATGATGATAAATTGGAGAGGGAAATGAGAAGAGCTATGAGAATGATTAAAGGATGAGAAAACCTGCCTGATAGACTCAGAGAGCTTAATCTATTTAGTTTAACAAAGAGAAGATTAAGGGGCTAATTGATTACAGTCTATAACTATCTACATAGGGAACAAATATTTAATAATGAGCTCTTCTATCTGGAAAAGTATAATGTAATATAACTGCTAGAAATTGAAACTAGACAAATTCAGACTAGAAATAAGGCATAAATCTTTAATGGTGGTTAATTAACCACTAGAACTATTCATCAAGAATTATGGTGGACTATTTATCATTGATCATTTTTATCAAGATTGGATTATTTTTCTAAAATACATGTCCTAGGATTTATTTTGGGGGAGTTCTGTAGATGGTGTTATATAGGATGATCTAGACTAGATGATCACAATAGCCTTTTTCTGGTCTTGGAATTTACAAATCTCGTATCTTGAAAACAACTGAAACACAAAATAACAAAGGTAAAAAATGGATACAGAAACATTTGAATTGGTTGCGTCTGATTTTTCATGGTTGCCTGTAGGACAATTTTAATTCATTGTGGCAAGAGTCTCTCCTTCCCTGACCAGCTTTTGGGCCAGCAGCCTTCCCCCTTTGCCAAGGGTTGGGGATTGCAGCTGGTTTCTGGGGTAAGAAGCCCAGCCACTCCTTCTGGGACTCCTTCTCCTTCTGTTTCTAGCTCTAGAAGTGCTATAGCTTAGTCTCAAACTCTTGCTCTCTTTCTCTCCTCCACCTCACCTTCCATTTCTCACTCTCTCCCCCACCTTCTAACTAGGGAGGCTTTTAAAGGCCTCCAGCAGGCCTGAAGTGGAGTCAGCCAGCCCCAGTCTGCCTGGGCCAGCTCCCTGCCAGCTGCTCCTAATTTCCCCACAGCCCTCCACCCCTAATTAGCAGACCTTCTACCCTTTGGGGGCTGCCTTTTCCCCACTTTGTGGCAGCCCCAAAAGGGTAAAAGCCTGACCTTGTCACAAATCCCCCTCCCCTGCTCAACCCAACCATGGGGTTGGGTTACTTGCGTCAGAAAACAGTGTACCCTCAACAAGCCATCTGTGTTCCCATGCTGGACTCCCAATTTATTTTGCACACAGATGTGTAAGGGTTGCAGGGACAAGTACCACCTGGTTATCCATGCATTCCTGTCCTTGTTCCAGTGCATCAACTACAGGAGTGCATGATTGGTGACAAGGGTAAACTTTTGCCCGAGTAGGTAGTAGTGCAGGCTTTCCAGGGCCCACTTTACTGCAAGGCATTCCCTCTCTACTATGGTGTAGTTTTGTTCTCTTGGCAGGAGATTCTTGCTGAGATACAGGATCGGAAAGTCTCCTTCCCTGACTATTTGCGACAATACCACTCCACCTCGGAGTCATCGGTCTGCAAGATAAACTCCTTCTTGAAGTCAGGGGCTATGAGCACTGGGTCACTGCAGAGAGCAGTCTTTAGATCAATAAAAATTTCTTCCACCGCAGTGGAAGAGGCCCTCTGGAGTTGAAAAGACTGTCTTTTCTTTGGATACTGGGGCCAGAGGGATGTGCCAGTGGCCTTTGGTCAAGTCAAGAGTGGACAGAAACCAGGCTTTTCCCAGACAGTCAATGAGCTCATCTACCTGTGGCATGGGATAGGAGTCAAACTTGGACATCTCATTCAGCTTTTGAAAGTCATTCCAGAGCGTCAGACTTGAGTACCAGGACAATTGGGCTGGACCAGTGACCACTGGGATTCTTCAATAACTCCTAGTTCCAGCATTTTCTTAACTTCAGCCTGGACCTCCCCTCTCTTTGCCTCTGGGATCCGGTAGGGTTTAGCATTCACCTTCACTCCTCACATGTGTGAGGATGTTGTGATAAACCTCAGTAGTTCTACCCGGCTTTGCTGAAATCACATATCAGTTTCTCTCAATCATGTCAGCAACTTTTGCTTGTTGGTCCAGGATCAACTCAGGGGATATTCCCACTTTGCCTGTGAGGCTTTCCTCTTGGGGTGGTGCTCCCAGGGCAACCATCTGTATTTCTCTGTCTTACCAGAGTTTCAACAGGTAGACATGATATATTCGCTCCAGCTTCTGGCGCTCAGGCTGGCAAACCATGTAGTCTACCTTCTCAGTAGCTTCTATCACCTTGTATGGCCCCTGCCACCTGGCCAGGAACTTACTCTTCACCCTTGGCTCCAATACCATTACATGGTCTCACACTTAAAACTTCTGGGTTGTTGCTCGATGGTTGTAATAGTCTTGTTGTACCTTGTGCCTTCTCTAAATGTTCCCACACTATGGGGGTGACTCTGGCTATCCTATCCTTCATCTGGAGTATATGATCAATGATATTCCTCCCTTGGTTTGGCTGCTCCTCCCAGGCTTCTTTGGCAATGTCCAGTATATCATGGGGGTTATGGCCATATAACAGTTCGAATGGGGAGAACCCAGTTGAAGCCTGAGGGACTTCCCTTACAGCAAACATGAGATATGGCAGCAGGGTATCCCGGTCTTTCCCATCCCGGCTTACCACCTTCTTTATCATGCTTTTCAGTGTTTCGTTAAACCATTCAATGAGACCATCAGTTTGTGGATAATAGACTGATGACTTTAGGGCCCGTATGCAGAGAATTGTACACAAGTCCCTCATTAACTTGGACACAAAGGGTGTTCTTCGATCCATTAGGATTTCTTTGGATATCCCTATCCTAGAGAAAATTTGAATTTGCTCTCCAGTGATGGTGCTGGACAAGGTATTGCATACAGGCACAGCCTCCAGGTATCAGGAGGCGTAGTCCAAAACAACTAGAATGATCTGATGGTCTCGTGCAGACCTCTCTAGTGGGCAAATAATGTCCATGGCAACTCTCTCAAAGGGGACTTCAATAATTGGTAGGGGTACTTATGGGGCCCTCAGGTGTGATTCAGGGCCCATGTAACTGACACTTGGGGCATGAGGCACAATAGCTCTGGACTTCCATGTAGACCCCTGGCTAGAAGAACCTCTGTAAAATCTAGGCCAGGGTCTTATCTACTCCTAGATGCCCCCCAAATAGATGACTGTGGGCTAAATCCAATACTGCCCTCCAGTGCTTTTGACGCACCAAGACTTGTTCCACTACTTGCTCCTGAACACAAGCTATTAAATATAGCAGGTCTCCCTTAGTTATATAATAGGGCCCAGGACCTTTGTTCTTTCCTTCTGCTGGGATCCCATTAATCTCAACTATGTCCTGTGATGGGGCATGTCAACCCCACACTGACCAGTGAGGGGTTAACCAGGCCTGCTGGGCTGAGCAGGCCCCACCCACATGGCCCTGCTGGGCATGCTCTAATTGCAGACCCAGTATAAAGACCAGAGGAGCAGCTCAGTTGGGGCTGATGACCAGAGGGGAAGGAGCTCCTGCCAGAACATGCACCAGCCATAGCTACAACCGCAGTCACAGCCGGCGCACCAGCTGCCACCGCAGATGCAGCAACATCCGCTAGCACAGGTGGGGACTACACTAGACAGGTAGGAAGCAGCCCAGGGCAGGGAGCAGGAGGCCTCCCGGTGGACTCTACATGCTTCAGGGAGAATTCTCTGCTGAGCCAGTGGTGGGAACCACCTACCACTGATAGGTCCCTGTGCTGGGGCCCGGTGGAGAGGGAGGGCCTGGGATCCCCTACCCCCCCCCCCACCTCCCTTGCTCCCCAGAGAGGGGAACCAATATAATGCTCCATAGACTTGGCTGCTGGGCCTTACTTACCCCACAGACGGGGCACCATAGACTGGTCGCTGGCCTGCACTACCCTGCTGACTGGGATATGGTGGACTAAGCACTGGGCCATAACACCCGGACTAGAGTGATTTTAGCCGGGGATAGATCATGAGGGAGAAGCCGACCTGCCCAGCCCTTTGGGAGAGACGGGCTGTGCATCCCATGACATTGGTAGAGAATGGCAATCCCTATCCTACAATAAGGGGAAGCAAAGGAAAGAGTGAGAGACGGTTGCCATTAGTGGAAGCAGATGGACATGATGGATCCCAGTAAGGCCGCGTTTCTCCAACTGTGGGTCCCGAGCCCTTGGCGGGTTGCGAGCAACTTAGAGGGGAGTCGTGAGCAACTTAGAGGGGGGTTGCAACAACTTAAAGGGGGGTCATGAGCAGCTTAGAGCAGGGGCGTGGTATCACAAAGTTTGATGCTGTTGCAAAAAAAGCAAACATGATTCTGGGATGCATTAACAGGTGTGGTGTGAGCAAGACACGAGAAGTCATTCTTCCACCCTACTCTGCGCTAGTTAGGCCTCAGTTGGAGTATTGTGTCCAGTTCTGGGCACCACATTTCAAGAAGGATGTGGAGAAATTGGAGAGGGTCCAGAGAAGAGCAACAAGAATGATTAAAAGTATAGAGAACATGACCTATGAAGGAAGGCTGAAAGAATTGGGTTTGTTTAGTTTAGAAAAGAGAAGATGAGGGGGGACATGATAGCAGTTTTCAGGTATCTAAAAGGGTGTCATAAGGAGGAGGGAGAAAACTTGTTCATCTTGGCCTCTGAGGATAGAACAAGAAGCAATGGGCTTAAACTGCAACAAGGGAGGTTTAGGTTGGACATTAGGAAAAAGTTCCTAACTGTCAGGGTAGTCAAACAATGGAATAAATTGCCCAGGGAGGTTGTGGAATCTCCATCTCTGGAGATATTTAAGAGTAGGTTAGATAAATGTCTATCAGGGATGGTCTAGACAGTATTTGGTCCTGCCATGAGGGCAGGGGACTGGACTCGATGACCTCTCAAGGTCCCTTGCAGTCCTAGTATTCTATGATTCTATGATTCTATGAACCCCTGCAGTAAGGTGTTGGAGTGGCTGTTGGACAACCAGCAGAGGCAGGCGGCCCAACAACAGCAACTGCAAAACAACTGTGAATCAGTTGGTGAATCAGCAGCAGCTGCAGGCCACCCAAGAGCAGGTGCAGCAGCAACAGCTACTGAGGGACTTAATGACACAACAGCAAGCCCAACAAGACCAAGTGGTTACAACAAATGGCCACTCTATGGAAGGTGGCACCACCCTCTTCCCCCAGTCCAGACAAAGAAGGCATCGGCAGAGGGGTGGCTGGGTTGCCCATACGGCTCATCAAAATGGGCCTGCACAATGACCCTGAGGGCTACTTAGTGACAGTTGAGCAGGTTGCAACAGCCACAGGATGGCCCCTGGATCATTGAAAGCGATCATGAAATCACAGAGTTCACAATTCTAAGGAAGGGTAGAAGGGAGAACAGCAAAATAGAGACAATGGATTTCAGGAAGGCGGATTTTGGTAAGCTTAGAGAGCGGATAGGTAAGGTCCCATGGGAATCAAAACTGAGGGGAAAAACAGCTGAGGAGAGTTGGCAGTTTTTCAAAGGGACATTATTAAGGACCCAAAAGCAAGCTATTCCTCTGTGTTGGAAAGATAGAAAATATGGCAAAAGACCGCCTTGGCTTAACCATGAGATCTTGCATGATCTAAAAATAAAAAAGGAGTCATATAAAAAATGGAAAGTAGGACAAATTACAAAGGATGAATATAGGCAAACAACACAGGAATGCAGGGGCAAGATTAGAAAGGCAAAGGCACAAAATGAGCTCAAACTAGCTACGGGAATAAAGGGAAACAAGAAGACTTTTTATAAATACTTTAGAAGCAAGAGGAAGACCAAGGACAGGGTAGGCCCACTGGTCAATGAGGAGGGAGAAACAGTAACTGGAAACTTGGAAATGGCAGAGATGCTTACTGACTTCTTTGTTTTGGTCTTCACCGAGAAGTCTGAAGGAATGCCTAACATAGTAAATGCTAGTGGGAAGGGGTTAGGTTTAGAAGATAAAATAAAAAAAGAACAAGTTAAAAATCACCTAGAAAAGTTAGATGCCTGCAAGTCACTAGGGCCTGATGAAATGCATCCGAGAATACTCAAGGAGCTAATAGAGGAGGTATCTGAGCCTCTAGCTATCATCTTTGGAAAATCATGGGAGACAGGAGAGATTCCAGAAGACTGGAAAAGGGCAAATATAGTGCCCATTTATAAAAAGGGAAATAAGAACAACCCAGGAAACTACAGACCAGTTAGTTTAACTTCTGTGCCAGGGAAGATAATGGAGCAAGTAATTAAGGAAATCATCTGTAAACACTTGGAAGGTGGGGAGTTGATAGGGAACAGCCAGCATGGATTTGTAAAGAACAAATCATGTCAAACCAATCTGATAGCTTTCTTTGATAGGATAACGAGTCTTGTGGATAAGGGAGAAGTGGTGGATGTGGTATACCTAGACTTTAGTAAGGCGTTTGATACGGTCTCGCATGATATTCTTATCAATAAACTAGGCAAATACAACTTAGATAGGGCTACTATAAGGTGGGTGCATAACTGGCTGGATAACCGTACTCAGAGAGTAGTTATTAATGGTTCACAATCCTGCTGGAAAGGTATAACAAGTGGGGTTCTGCAGGGGTCTGTTTTGGGACCGGCTCTGTTCAATATCTTCATCAACGATTTAGATATTGGCATTGAAAGTACGCTTATTAAGTTTGCAGATGATACCAAGCTGGGAGGGGTTGCGACTAATCTGGAGGATAGGGTCATAACTCAAAATGATCTGGACAAATTGGAGAAATGGTCTGAGGTAAACAGGATGAAGTTTAATGCACAAATGCAAAGTGCTCCACTTAGGAAGGAACAATCAGTTTCACACATACAGAATGGGAAGCGACTGTCTAGAAAGGAGTATGGCAGAAAGGGATCTAGGGGTTATAATGGACCACAAGCTGAATATGAGTCAGCAGTGTGATGCTGTTGCAAAAAAAGCAAACATGATTCTGGGATGCATTAACAGGTGTGTTGTGAGCAAGACACAAGAAGTCATTCTTCCGCTCTACTCTGCGCTAGTTAGGCCTCAGTTGGAGTATTGTGTCCAGTTCTGGGTACCGCATTTCAAGAAAGATATGGAGAAATTGGAGAGGGTCCAGAGAAGAGCAACAAGAATGATTAAAAGTATAGAGAACATGACCTATGAAGGAAGTCTGAAAGAATTGGGTTTGTTTAGTTTAGAAAAGAGAAGATTGAGGGGGGACATGATAGCAGTTTTCAGGTATCTAAAAGGGTGTCATAAGGAGGAGGGAGAAAACTTGTTCATCTTGGCCTCTGAGGATATGTAGCCAGACATGAACCCCATCTTGTTTCCCCCCCCCCCCAGAGAGCAAGAGAAAGGCAGTCAGCCTTTGATGCCCTGGGAATGCAGGTGTGCTGCCTGTCCCTGACTCTACCATAAACAGAAACTAGACAGTAAATGGGCTAGCTGACGACCCGGGGCCTCCTGCCGCCCTGATGGCTAGTACCAGTAATTGACATGCGTGCACTGTTCCAGGAGAGGAATCTTCGCCCATCACATACCAGAGGTGCCCATTGTCTGCATTTTCCCAGGTATGAATTATGCTTTACACCCTTCGTAGGAAACTTGGCATTCAAAGCCATTTTTCCTAATTGGCCACTTGAGACCAGGAAGAAGCCTATGTGAACCAAGGGGTATAAAGAGGGGTTTAGTAGCCCACCCCATTTGAGCTCCAATCATCTACACCTGCTGGCAGGTATTGATTGACTCCCGAGGTCTGTGGGACGCCCAACCTCGCCCTACTTGTTCCCGAGGGATTGAGAGAAAGATGCTGGCCACGCCAAGTCTGGAACGCAGGGGTGAGAATATATACCTGCTAGGTGTCTATTTTGCATGCATTTAATAAGAGCTCAGAGAATCAAAAGGGTTTCATGGTACCTGTAAGTGACTTATTAGTGTAATTTCTGTCCTGTCCTTTGTAGTGGCTGTGTTATCTGTAACACAGTAGTAGCATTTAACAGCTAAGTTTACCCTGTAACAATAAAATAGTAACTGTTTAAGCTGTGACCTGACTCCTTCAGTTGCTGTAACAGAACCAAGCACAATTTTAAAAGAACTCCAGCTGGTCATAAGGGACAGATATAGGGAGAGCTTGAGCATTGGATCATGTCACTTCCAAGGGACAGATCCGTTGGGGCATCTCTCAGCCTCCCCGGGCTGCCCGCTGCGAAGGGATCGTGTATCCTAGCAGTCAAAATCTGAGGTGTAATAAGCTCTCCCTGTAAACTCTGGGGCGTCTGTCGGCCTGTTGGCTGCCTGCTGCGAAAGGATCCTGATCCTAGCGGTAAAGACACGGACGTTAAACTCCTCGGGGCGCCCGTCAGTCTCACCTAGACTGCCCACTGCGACGGCGCCTTGTGTCTCAGCAGTTGAAGACTCGGGTGTATAATACACACACACCACTCACTGCCCTGACCACCAGCTGACAGGATAGAACAAGAAGCAATGGGCTTAAACTGCAACAAGGGAGGTTTAGGTTGGACATTAGGAAAAAATTCCTAACTGTCAGGATAGTCAAACACTGGAATAAATTGCCCAGGGAGGCTGTGGAATCTCCATCTCTGGAGATATTTAAGAGTAGGTTAGATAAATGTCTATCAGGGATGGTCTAGACAGTATTTGGTCCTGCCATGAGGGCAGGGGACTGGACTCGATGACCTCTCGAGGTCCCTTCCAGTCCTAGTATTCTATGATTCTATGATTGGGCCACGCTGCTGACACCCTATCTAACGGATCTGGCTCAAATGCCCTACCGAAATCTGGACCCCCGGGAGGTGCTAGAATACTCTCATGTGAAGGCCACTATATTAGACCAGACCGGGGTGAGTCCAGAGACATACCGCCAGAGGTTGCAGCAGGAACCGTATGCGCTGGGAGCTAGGCCTTGGGCGGCGGCCAATATGAGACCATTGCTGGCAGTGGCTCAAACCTCACCCTCTGATGGCAGCACAGGTGGACAAACTAGTGGAACCACCCCAAGACCCTCGCCGAAGCGATCTCTTTGATGGAGGATTACGAGGCTGCTGAGGAACTGCCAAAGCCAGGACCAAGACCGTGTAGCCCAAGGGCAACTGGCAAGGAGAAGGACCAGAGGCCCCAAGGGGCAAGTACAGAAATGCCCCTACCCTATCTGCAGCTACCTTGACCACCCTAGCTAGGCCAAGTGAGAGAGCCTGGAGGGGACACACCAGCCCAGGGAGAGCCAGGCCTGCTTTGGGAGTGGCAAACAAACACCCCCACAAGAAACCCCTCTGATGGAGCAAAGCCAGGCCCATTGTTACAAGTGTGGCCAGGAGGGCCATTTCAAAAGGGACTGTCCCTTCATGGACTTCAGTTACAGGAAGGTGTTAGTGGCGAGGTCACGAGCCAGGGAAAGGGACCTGGCGAAGATAGTAAGCCCCGTCAGAGTCAATGGGACCCAGACAGCGGCGCTGGTAGATTCAGGGTACAGTCAGACCCTTATCTGGAAGGGCCTGACCACGAAGCCATGCTGGTGGGAAAAAACTGTGCAGTTGCAGTGTATCCATGAGGATATGAGAGCCTATACCACAATGGGGGTATCCCTAGAGATTGGGCCACGTATGGAGCATTGCTAGGTGGTGGTAGCCCCGAAGTTGGCCTACCATGTAGTCCTGGGATGGGACTGGCCAGACTTTACAAACCTTCTGCAGGGTCAGGGCCCCTGTACTCGGGTGGGCGAAGAGCCCCAACCTACTCGAATGGCGTTGGCCAGGTAAGAAGCAGTAGATGACCTGGGGGAAGGAACCTCAGCTGCCCTTAGGGCAGCAAAGTCACGTCCCCAGGTGCCAGGACCTCTAGTTGACCCCCAACAGGGTGGGCTAGACCTCAAGGGGGATTTCCTGGAGGAACAACGAAATTACCAGACCCTCAACCGTGCTTGGGATCAAGCCGGGGAGGCACAGCCGAGAGGTGATCAGCCCAAGGGCCGTAGTTTGAGATCTGCAATGACCTGTTGTACTTACTAGTGCAAGATCTGCAGACCAAGGCCGACATTTGCCAGCTGCTGGTGCCCCAGAGGTTCCAGCAGCCGTTACTCCACCTAGCACATGCAGTGCCCTGGGCTGGGCACCTGGGACATGAGAAGACACTTCAGAGGGTGGCCCAGCACTTCTTCTGGCCTGGAACCCACCAAGAGGTTGGCAATTACTGCGCCTCATGCCCAGAGTGCAGAAGACCAGCCTGGGAGGAGTCCCACGGGCCTTGTTAGTACCGTTACCCATAGTGGGCACCCCATTTGAACACATTGGTTTAGACTTGGTGAGACCCTTAGAAAGGAGTATGAGCAGGAACAAATATATTTTGGTTGTAGTAGCCTACGCTACCCACTACCCGGAGGCCACCCCCTTGCGAGCCATGACAGCACGTATTATAGCGGACAAGCTCTTAAAGGGTATGTCTACACTACAGCGCTAATTCGCACTAGCTTATTTCGAATTAGTTAATTCGAAATAAGCTAATTCGAACTAACACATCTAGACCCAAAAACTAATTCGAATTAACGTTTTGCTAATTCGAAATAGAACGTCCACACTGATTGGACGCTGGGTCGCATTTAAGGGCAGCTGAAACCGGTTCCGGAGTGCCCCGCTGCATCTGGCGTCTGGACACCAGCAGCGACTGGTGGGACCGCATCGTCCTGGAGTGCTGGGGAGACCAACAGTGGACCCAGAACTTCAGGATGAAGAAGGACATCTTCCTGGAGCTCTGCGAGCGGCTCGCCCCTGCTCTGCGGCGACGGGACACTCGCATGAGGCCCGCCATCCCCCTCCAGAAGCGGGTGGCCATCGCCCTGTGGAAGCTCTCCACGCCGGACAGCTACCAATCCATCGGGAACCAGTTCGGCGTGGGGAAATCCACCGTCAGAGCAGTGCTCATGCAGGTACAGCACTCACTGGCCACTGGGCTGGAGGCGAGGGGGGCTGCAAGGAGGGGATGGGCCGCCCCAGGGAAAACGGGGGTGGGAGGAGGCCAAAGTGCCCCGCACGGGAGGGTTCGGTCTGTCCTGGCCGTACTACAGGCCGCCCGTGGTGGCCAGGATCGCAGCGGGGGTCGCTTCCGGGAGTGGGGCGTGGGACAGTGCCAGGGAACGAACACTCCCAGCCACCTGGGTGCCCCAGTGATTCGTGGTTTGCTGTGTCTCTCTGCAGGTGGTCGAGGCCATCAACTGGGTGCTGCTCCGCAGGGTGGTACTCCTCGCCAACCCGGATGCAGTAATCCAGGGGTTCGGCGCCCTCGGCTTCCCCAACAGCAGGGGGGCCATCGATGGGACGCACATCCCCATCCGTGCCCCGGAACACCAGGCCTCCCAGTACATCAACCGCAAGGGGTACTTCTCTGTCCTCCTGCAGGCCGTGTCTGACCACCGGGGCTAGTTCATGGACATTAATGTGGGCTGGTCCGGCAAGGCACACGATGCCAGGGTGTTCCGCAACTCCTCCGCGTGCCAGAGGCTGCAGGCCGGGACCTTCTTCCCTGACCGCCACATCAGGGTTGGGGACGTAGACGTGCCCATCTGCCTAGTGGGGGATGCAGCCCACCCCCTACAGCCCTGGCTGATGAAGCCATACACGGGGTACCTCAACCCCTCCCGGCAGGCCTTCAATGCCAGGCTCACCAGGGCCCGCATTGTGGTCAAGGGGGCCTTCGGACACCTGAAAGCTCGATTTCGATGCCTCCTCACTCGCCTCGACCTCGCCAAGCACAATATCTCTCCCGTGGTGGCAGCATGTTGTGTGCTGCACAATTTATGTGAAAGGAAGGGGGAGGCTTTCCTGCCAGCCTGGATGGCTGAGCGCATCGCTGTCCAGTACGTGCAGCCCTGCACCGCTGCCATCCGGGAGGCCCAGCGGGGGGCCGTCCAGATCCGGGAAAGCCTGCGGGAGAGCTTCCAGGTGGAGGCGGACTGAACTCTCCCTGCATGCCCCACTGGGGCCTTCTTGCACCCTCCCCTCCTTCCCCTTTCCCCTCCCTAAGCCCCCTTCCTAATGTAAAATAAAAACACCTGTTTTGCCAAAAAACCCTCTCTTTATTGTACATAACTGGGGTGGAGGGAGGAAGGAATAAGGGTGGTAGAGGGGGAAACCTGGGAGGAGGGAGCTGGAAGGGGGAGGAAGGGGAGGAAGGGAAGGGAAAGCTCAGGGTTGGGGGTCCTGCCGGCTCTCCCGTCTGACAGCACTGCGGGTGTGGGGGCATCAGGAGGGAGTGGGTGTGGAGGGTGGGGCAGGAGGGACGGGGGGTGCGGAGGAAGCGGGAGGGGGAGCAGGGGTGGGAGGAGGAGCGAGAGCTGGGGCGGCCGCAGGGGCTGGAGCAGGAGGAGGCAGGAACCTGTCCACCAAGGTCTGGAGGTGACCTCTGAGGGCACGGCCCTGCTCCTCCAGCGCCTCCAAGCTCCGCTGCCGCAGCCGCAGGTCCTCCCGGACCCAGTGGTCCTGGGTGCGGAGCTGGTGCTCCAGTAGCCGCAGGTGCCGCCCGTGGTAGTCCTCCAGGTTCCTGGTGCGCCTGCTGGCCCGGGTGTGGGTGGCTGTTGCAGGCGGGGTGGTGCGCTTTGCAGTCCCAGGTGCTGCGGCTGTGGTGAAACAAGAGCAGTGGTCAGTTCTCCCTGGGGACACAATGGGTGAAACCCAGCCCCCCTCTGCAAGGTGAGGTCAGCGTGTGGGGAACGGGCCAGAGCCCCTGCATGACACCCAGCTGCTGCTCCATGGTGGGCAAGGCCCAGGCGCATGGTCCCTGGGCTCCCTCTCCCCCCACCCCCCGCATACACATAAGGGGAGCATGATGGCACTCACATGTGGAGCCCTCCCTGGCCTCGGACGACACAGCCGATGTGCTCTGTGGGATGCCTCGGGGGTCCTGGGTCCTGGGCAGGCTCTTTGCAGGCTCCTGGCTCTTGGCATCCTCTTCCTCCTCCTCCGTGTCAGGGACGGGGCCCTCTGCCCCGGGGTTGATCAGCACCCGGGGGGCATGGACTGCGTGAGCCCCCAGGATGCGGTCCAGGGCCTCATAATGAGGGCATGCCTCCGGGTCGGCCCCTGGCTGGGAGGCCCTGGAGTAGGCCTGCCGCAGGTCCTTGATTTTGCAGCGGACCTGCTCCCGGGTCCGCATGTGGCCTCTGGTGGCCAGGCTGTCAGCCGCGTTCCTGTGGCTAGTGCGGAGATCGTGGACGTTGGAGGCCTCCCCCCAAACCTCGATGAGGTCCACAATCTCCGCACTAGACCAGGCAGGCGCCCGCCTCTTGCAGCCCCGGGCAGGCTCCTGGGAGCCGCCAGCCTGGTCCTGGGAAGAGGCTTCCACTGGGCTGGGTGGGTGGCAGCGGGTGGCTGGCTCATGCCGTGCCAGGTGCAGGGTCTGCTGGCTGGGTGCTGGCAGGCTTGCAGCTGGCACAAGCACTGTAGCCAGACCGTGCTCCTTTAAGGGCTCCGGGGCCAGGAGGGGGGCAAAAGAGTTTCCCTGGTTTGGCCCAGAGTGGCCACCAGAGCAAGCTGGGAAGGGCTAGCCTCCAACTAGTTCGAATTAAGTGGCTACACAGCCCTTAATTCGAACTACTTAATTCCAACTAGGCGTTAGTCCTCATAGAATGAGGTTTACCTAGTTCGAATTAAGTGCTCCTCTAGTTCGATTTAAATTCGAACTCGCGGTTTGTATGTGTAGCCCCTATTAAAGTTAAATTGAACTAACGGCTGTTAGTTCAAATTAACTTTGTAGTGTAGACATACCCAAAGATATTTGTGAGGGTTGGGCTTCCAAAAGAAATTCTAACGGACCAGGGGACCAATGTGATGTCCGAACTCATGGTGGAGTTGTGTTGACTATTGAACATACGGGCCCTGAAGACCTCCATGTACCATCCCCAGACAGACGGATTGGTGGAGCACTTTAACCAGACCCTTAAAGCCATATTGAGGAAATTCATGGAGGAAGACCCCCAGCTTTGGGACAAGTGGCTGCCCGCCCTACTCTTCGCAATAAGGGAAGTCCCCCAAGTCTTGACAGATTTCTCACCATTTGAACTACTATACAGATGATGCCCTCGGGGAATTCTGGACCTCATAAGAGAGAACTGGGAGGAGCAGGAGACCCGCACCCAAAGGTCTGTACATTACATGCTGCAATTGAGAGAACGCCTTGAGGAGTTGGGACTCCTGGCTAGAGAAAATTTGCAGAGGGCCCAGGAAGAGCAGGCCCTCCACTATAGCAAGGGAGCAAGGGTGAGGACCTTCATGCCCAGAGACCAAGTACTACTGCTGTTACTGTCAGCAGAATCCAAGTTGTTAGCAAAGTGGTACTCTTTCAAGGTAACCCAGAAATTGGGACCGGTAGACTATGATATACACTTGCCAGGGCGGTAGAAGGAAATCCATGTTTACCATGTAAATCTCTTAAAGGCCTGGAAAGAACGAGAGGCCATGATGATCGCTCCATACCCCCCAGAACCCAAACTTGGATCACAAGCTGGGGATCCACAGGCCCCCCGCCCAGTAGACCTCGGCCTGGACCTCCTGCCCGAGCAACGAAAATAGCTAAAGGACCTGATGGCCCAATTCCTGCAGGTCTTGTCTGTCCAGCCAGGGAGGACGCAGTTAAATAGTCACCATATCGCTACCATTCCAGGCCAAAAGGTGAGGGACCACCACTGTCCAATCCCACGGAAAATGTGGGACACGGTGAGGGAGGACTTGGAGCAGATGCTAATGCTAGGGGTGATGGAAGAATCCTGGAGCGAATGGCAGAGCCCAATTGTGCTAGTCCCTAAAATAGATGGGACCGTTAGGTTTTGTGTGGACTTTTGTAAGGTAAATGCCATCTCCAGATTCAGTGCGTACCCCGTGCCCCAGGTAGATGAGGGGCTTGAGCAACTTGGGTGGGCGGAGTTTATTTTGACATTACACTTCATGAAAGGATATTGGCAAATCCCACTAACCCCCGTGGCAAAGGAGAAGATAGCGTTCCCCATGCTCTTTGGGCTATACCAATTTATTATGATACTGTTCAGGTTCCACAGAGCCACAGCTACCTTCCAGCAGCTGATGAACAGGGTGTTAGGCCCACGCAACAAGTACACTGCAGCATACATCGATGACATCATCATCTATAGTACAAGCTGGTTGGACCACCTGTACCATCTTGACCAGGTCCTGCAAGCCCTGGGTGAGGCTGGTCTCACAGCCAATGCAGCCAAATGCCACCTGGGACAGCAACAGGTAACCTATCTAGGATACACCATGGGGAAGGGGAAGATACGGCCCATAGTAGACAAGGTACAGGCCCTCCTGGACTACCCAGTTCCCACTACAAAGAGGCAGGTACGGCAGTTCCTGGGGCTGGTGGGGTATTATCACCGTTCATACCTAATTTTGCCACCTTGGCAGCCCCTCTAACTGACTTAACAAAGAACCAGCAACCCCAGAAAATAGAGTGGATGGCGGGGTGCAAGACAGCTTTTTGGAATCTGTGGCGAGAACCCATGCTCACCCAACCAGACTTCACAAAACCATTTATTCTGCAGACAGACGCATCGGAGGTGGGCCTTGGGGTGATACTCTTGCAAGATCTAGAATGGGCAGAGCACCCTATCCTCTATTTGAGTTGCAAGCTGTTCCCTAGAGAGATGAGGTATTCAACAATAGAACGGGAAGCGTTAGTGGTGACGTGGGGTATTGAGGCCCTTTGGTATTACCTTCTAGGAAACCCCTTCACGCTAGTGACAGACCATGCCCCACGTAAGTGGCTGCATGGCATGAAGTACTCAAATGCGCGGCTTATGCGCTGATATTTATCATTACAACCCTATTTGTTTCAGGTGGTGCATACCTAATGCTGACTTTTTTTCCCACATAAGCAACAGTGAGGAGGAAGAGGCACCTCCCTAGGAGTCCCTCTTAAGGGGGAAGGTGTGTGATTGGGCATGTCAACCCCACACTGACAGGCAAGGAGTTAATCAGGACTGCTGGGCTGAGCAGGTCCCACCCCCACGGCCTTGCTGGGCATGCTCCAACTGCAGTATGAAGGCCAGAGGAGCAGCTCAGTTGGGGCTGACCCCCAGAGGGGAAGGAGCTCCTGCCAGAACACACAAGCAACCGCCCTCATTGTCACAGTTGCCGTACCAGCCAGAGACGCTGTCGCAACAGCCGCAGCTACTACGACAGCCACAGCCACAGCAACCATGTCAGCCACAGCCGCAGCCACAGCCACCGTGCAAGCCACAGCCACAGCCACAGCCGCCGCACCATCCACAGCTACAGACACAGTTGCAGCCAGCACACCAGCCACAGCTGCCATGGGCCACAGCTGCAGCCACCACCACTGATGCAGCAACAGATAGGGACTATGCTTGCCAGGGGACTGGGGTAGGAAGCAGTCCAGGGTGGGGAGCAGGAGGCCTCCCAGTGGACTCGGCATGCTTTGGGGAGAATTCCCCACCAAGCCAGAGGTGGGAACCACCTACTGCTGACAGGGCCCTGGGCTGGGGCCCATTGGAGGGAGAGGGCCCAAGCCCCCCTACCCTCCACCTCCCTTGCTCCCCAGAGGGGGGAGCCAATCTAATGCACCATAGACTCGGCTGCTGGGCCTTAATTACCCCACAGACAGGGGCACCATAGACTCGGCCTCTGGGCCTTACTTACCCCGCAGACAGGGGCACCATAGACTCAGTCACTGTGCCGCACTGCCCCGCCAGTGCGGGTGTGGTGGACTAAGTCCTGGGCCATAACGCCCGGACTAGAGTGATTTTAGCTGGGGCTAGATTACGGTGGAGAAGCCGACCTGCCCGGCCCTTTGGGAGGGATAGGCTGCGCACCTCGTGACGCGTCCTTACAGATATTATGATAGATGGGATCATTGGCTTGATCCTGCTCAAAGTTCTCCTGTGAGGGTCCAATATGTTTGAGCACAAGGGGACTTACCTCAGCTCCCTCCCTGGGTCCAGCTTCTGTCTCATCCACTTCTTGTGATGCCCTCCTACTAGACG
The DNA here is from genome assembly GCA_032595735.1 of Pelochelys cantorii. Taxonomy (NCBI): domain Eukaryota; kingdom Metazoa; phylum Chordata; order Testudines; family Trionychidae; genus Pelochelys; species Pelochelys cantorii. The sequence goes on from CM064340.1 coordinate 29,856,382, forward strand.
CACTTGCTCACCCCCCGGCAAGTGCATGATTTAGGATCTGGGCCAAGATTCTCATCCCCAACTTCTTAGCTGCTATTCTCTCCCACCTCATCTTCCAGGGTTTCCCTGGTATAGAGAACAGGTCCTGGGAAAACTCATGGAAGATCAGGAGGGAGCTTTCTTCTTCCCCATTCAGGGGAAGCAAGTTGCTAAGCCCAGGGAAGTCTTATCCCATACAACCAGATAGGGGAGCCTCAGAACCACCCCTACAGTCATCCTCATGACACTCTCTTGGACTTCTATCCTCACAGGAATGGCAAGGTAATAGTTGACATCCCCATGTATGCAGGATATTCTAGTGCACTTGGCTCAGGACAGCTGGTCCCACTGCACTAGCTTCCCTGACACTAGTGTGACTGTGCTCCCTGAGTCCACTAACACAGTGGTCTCTGTGCCATTCATTTTTACTGGCTGGGTGTGCTGATGGGGACCATTGCAATGCCTACAAGATTTATAAGGGCACAGGGGTCCCACAGGTCCCCTAAGTCACACTGCATGGGCTCCTCTGTATTAGGGCAGTGAGCTGATATATGCCCTACTTCCCTGCAGGTATAACACCTATCCTCTGTTCAGGACACCTCCCTATTCTTTGGACTGTTGAGCCTCCCTTCCTGACCCTCTCTACCCCACCCCCCAAGTCCCTTTGCAACCTCCAGCCACTCCTCAGCCTCCTTCCTTTCTGATCTACCTAGGTCTGGGGCTTCAGGAATGTAGACCCTTGGAGTTGGGATGAGCCTCTTGTTCCAATGAACCTCTTCCCTGGGGGTCCGGGAAAGTTCTTTGGCTGTCAAATGCCTCTCTACAAGGGCCACTAAGTCATTCAAGGTAAAGGGGTCGTTTTGGCTGACCCATCCATACAGGTCTGGTGGCAGCCACCTCATGTACCTATCGAGGACAATGATCTCGATGATCCTCTCTGGGCTATACATCTCGGGCCACAGCCACTTCTGGGCCAGATGGATTAGGTCAAACAATTGGGACCTCAGTGTTTTGTTATCCCAATATTTCCAGTCATGGAACCTCTGGGCCCCTTACAGCTATTGTAATCCAAACCATCCTAGGATCTCAGCTTTCAACTGGGAGTAGTGCATAGCTGCTTCCTCTGGCATGTCAAAGTAGGCCTTCTGGGCATCCCCACACAGGAAAGGGGCTAGAATGCTGGCCCACCAAGCTCGGGGCCAGGCCTCCCACATGGCTGTCCTCTGAAAGGTCAGAAGATAGGTCTCTACATCATCATCCACCATCATCTTCTGGAGGTAACAACTGGCTCGTAATGGCCAGATCCAATCTTGGCTGTGTGTGTGGACAGCCATGGCCTTCAGCTGGTTCACCACCTCCTGCAGGGTAGCTCAGTCTTTGGCTGCCTGGCCATCAGCAGCTGGTTTATTTTCTGCTAGAGCTGAACTGACTTCTGCTGGGTGGCCATTTGCACCCTGGTAGCCTCTTGTGCCACAGTGGCCTGCACCAATGCCTTCACCACATTCTCCATATTTCCTTCTACTTTAACAGGGGGTCAACTTAACCAGCCATAAGGTCGCTGCAAACCCTCATGACACGATAGATCTCCTGACACCATGTGTGGCAAGGCTTCCTCCTTCCCTGACCAGCATTTGGGCCAGCAGCCTTCCCCTTTTGCCACGGGCTAGGGCTTGTGGCTGGTTTCTGGGGTAGGGAGCCCAGCCACTCCTTCTGCTGTTTCTAGCTCTAGAACTGCTATAGCTTAGTCTCAGACTCTTGCTCTCTGTCTCTCCTCTACCTCTCCTTCTTTGTTTTCACTCTCTCCCCCACCTTCTAACTGGGGAAGCTTTAAAGCAGGCCCCCAGCAAGTCTGAAGGTGTATGTCTACACTAGCCCCCTAGTTCAAACTAGGGAGGCTAATGTAGGCATTCGAACTTGCAAATGAAGCCCGGGATTTAAATATCCCGGGCTTCATTTGCATGTTCCCGGGCGGGCGCCATTTTTAAATCCCCCTAGTCCCAACTAACTGCCCGCGGCTACACGCGGCAGTTAAAAGTTAATTCGAACTAAGCCCTTAGTTCGAATTAACTGTTACACCTCATTCCATTCCATGAGGTGTAACAGTTAATTCGAACTAAGGACTTAGTTCGAATTAACTTTTAACTGCCGCGTGTAGCCGCGGGCAGTTAGTTGGGACTAGGGGGATTTAAAAATGGCGCCTGCCCGGGAACATGCAAATGAAGCCCGGGATATTTAAATCCCGGGCTTCATTTGCAAGTTCGAATGCCTACATTAGCCTCCCTAGTTCGAACTAGGCGGCTAGTGTAGACATACCCAAGTATAGTCATCTGGCCCCAGTCTGCCTAGACCTGTTCCCTGCCAGGTGCTCCTAATTGCCCTGCAGCCCTCCATCCCTAATTCACAGGCCTTTTACCCTCTCCCCTCTCTTTTACCCTTTTTGGGCTGCCTTTTCCCCACTCAGTAGCAGCCCTCTGGCCTGACCTTGTCACATCATATACAGCTACTTTTTGGGAGATTCTTTAGACTTTCATATAAAATAAATGTGTTAGAATTTTTTTTAATTATGCGTTCAAAACTATGAAAAAGAAGAATAAGTATACATGACAATAGTGTTCTACCAGTTATGATACTTAAATTTAAGATAACATAACCATCTGGTTTTCTATATGAGATAGACTCACCCATAAAAGGGCTGAAGAATATCTTATGAATATGTGCATAGAAGATTTTCTCATCTACTTACAAAGATATACTACAACTAACCTGCAAAGCTCAACCTCTTGTGCAAAACAGATCGGAAGAGATTATGTAAACAAAGCACGAGAAAATGGCAATGAGTGCTTCATTTGCATTGCCTTTTCCACAAAAAGTTTGTAGTGTAGACATAGCCTCAATGTTTGTTCAGTATTTATACAGATTGTTTCCTGTCTGAGGGTACATGTCAGAGGAGGAAGGTAAATGAGGAGAGACAGAAATAGGATCTGGGGAATGGGACAGGAGTTACAAAAAATTGAGTCCAGAAAAATCTAGATTCAGCTATTAATTTAATCCCTTTACTAGCTCCCCCTTTTCTATTGCATCAAATATAAACTTTTTGAATTAATTTTCATGGGGCTTCAGAGTCCATCCCCATTCTTATTATCATCTCTTGTTTGCTATTGAGCTGAGTGTGGTAACCTCCAATGAGCTCATGATGCTGACAGTTCTCCCTGTGAAATTTTCAAATACGCACTTTTGTACTCTCTCTCAAGCTGCCCCACATGCTTTGGAAGTATTCCCTGTAGCCATCTATAAAGTTGTCTCATTATCCACCTTCAAATCCCTCCTCAAAGCTGTCCAGTGCTGTAATGTCTACATAAAACTTGACAAAAGCAAGGCTGTTAGGGTATGTCTACACTAGCTCGTTAGTTCGAGCTAGGTAGGCAAATGAGGGCAACCGGAGTTGCAAATGAAGCCCGGGATTTAAATATCCCGGGCTTCATTTGCATGTTCCCGGGCGCCGCCATTTTTAAATCCCCCTTAGTCCGAACTCCGTGCCCGCGGCTACACGCGGCACGGACTAGGTAGTTCGAATTAAAGATCCTAATTCGAACTACCATTACTCCTCGTGGAATGAGGAGTAACGGTAGTTCGAATTAGGATCTTTAATTCAAACTACCTAGTCCGTGCCGCGTGTAGCCGCGGGCACGGAGTTCGGACTAAGGGGGATTTAAAAATGGCGGCGCCCGGGAACATGCAAATGAAGCCCGGGATATTTAAATCCCGGGCTTCATTTGCAACTCCGGTTGCCCTCATTTGCCTACCTAGCTCGAACTAACGAGCTAGTGTAGACATACCCTTAGTGTGCAGAGACTACTGCCTATCATGCTGACAAGTATTGTCTCATTGTCTGACTATATCTAACTGTTGTCCTTTCTCTTACACGTGAATTGCAATCCCCTTGGGGCAGTTACTCCCTTTTTCTTCTATATTTGTACAGTGCCTGGCACAGTGGATTCCTGGTCTCGACTAGGGCTGGTAATAGTAAATAGGAAGAATAAACTTACTGTAAGGCGTTAGCAATAATGAAAGTCATGCCCAAAGTCACTCTAGTTTGCATAAACAGAATATATTGAAATAACTTGCATACATGTTCATTTTGAACTAGGTTGGTTGTAACCCCAGACTAAACCATCAAATATTATAGGAGGGCAAAGAAACACTGAAATAGTTGCATCTGTAACCCAATTACACACAACAATTTGTATGTGTTCACAAGAGAATACTGATAATTATTTATCACATAAACTCACATCTAAGGTTTGGACACAAAATCTCACTTATTTGGTCAGGAATTCAGGTCTAATATAACTTTTAAAATGTTATATTTACGAATAAAAACACCAAGATCTCCAGTAAACAATATAGGTCAAGGGTGCAGAGGACTTTCTTCTAAATTCATCCAATTTACCTCAGATATCTTCAAAATCCTAAATCCCCAAACCAGCATGACAAAATCTGAGTTGGAAACAATGCTCAGAGCAGGATGCTTTTTGAGCTGAGCCTATTAAATCTGGATATATTTTCTCATTAGAATTAGAGAATCATTCTTTTTTATTTCTTATTTTTTATTATTGTTTTTAATCTCTATTATTTCTCTTCTATAGGGCTGGGTACCTGCAGGTCCCAATTACTTCTACGAGAACAGTAGGAATTTAGCAATTCTTCATTGGAGTGGTTTAATGTTTAATTAGTCTACACATCTACTACATGTACTGTACATATATACCTGATCCTGCAACACTGAAGCCACATGAAGCTTTGCCACTGACTTCAATAAGAGCAGGAGAAGGCCCTACCTAGGTCAGAGTGGGCAATAATTTTTGATGGGGACTCTACTTTAAGAATTTGGTAAGTGGTCAAGGGCTGCACTGTTCCATGATATTAATCGATGAGGTGTGGGGTCTGGGATGGAGGTAGAGTGCAGAAGACAGCTCAAGGTAAGGGACTAGTGTGCAGGAGGGGGTGCAGAGCCTGGGAAGGAATATGGGTGCAGAAGCAAGGATGCAGAGGGTTAAAGTTGTAACCTGGGGCAGGGATACAAGATGGGGAGCAGAGGGTTAGGAGGAGGGAAGAGCTGGGGTGCCAGATGCAGGCTCTGGCTGTGAGGCGCTTAATTAGGAGGCTCCAGCAGGTCACTCAGGCAGACTCCCTGCCTTCCATGCCCCCACACACTGCTCAAAGCAGCTGGCTGAAGGAGCCATGTGCTTCTCTGCTTCTCTGATTGCATGAGCACAGAGTGGGGTACTTTGATGCTGCCTGACCAATGGCCCAATTTCTGGCCAATGAGAGCTGCAAGATTGTACTGGGCATGGGAGCAGTGCACAAAGCTTCTCCCCCAGCCCCAGGCTCACAGTGCTGAGAGAAGCATGTGACCCTCACAGCTGGTCATTCTCAGTGGCATGCAGAGGTGGGGTGTCAAGGCTGTTCCCCACTCTGGCATGACAAATGCAGAAGTGGAGTCCCACAAAAGCACCCCAAAACCTGATCTCTAGAATCATAGAATCATAGAGATGGAAGAGACCTCAGGAGGTCATCAAGTCCAGCCCTCTGCCCAAGACAGGACCAATCCCAACTAAATCAACCCAGCCAGGGCTTTGTTAAGCCAAGACTTAAAAACCTCTAGGAATGGAGATTCCACCACCTCCATAGGTAACCCATTCCAGTGCTTCACCACCTCCTAGTGAAATAGTTTTTTCTAATATCCAACCTAGACTTCTCCCACTATAACTTGAGACCATTGCTCTTTGTTCTGCCATCTGTCACTACTGTGAACAGCCTTTCTCCATCCTCTTTGGAACCTCCCTTCAGGAAGTTGAAGGCTGCTATCAAATCCCCCCTCACTCTTCTCTTCTGTAGACTAAACAAACCCAAATCCTTCAGTCTCTCCTCATAGGTCATGCGCTCCAGCCCCCTAATCATTTTGGTCGCCCTCCGCTGGACCCTCTCCAATGCGTCCACATCCTTTCTATAGTGGGAGGCCCAGGACTGGCCTCACCAGAGCCGAACAAAGAGGAATAATCACTTCTCTGGATCTGCTGGCAATGCTCCTCATAATGCACCCCAATATGCCACTAGCCTTCTTGGCTACAAGGGCACACTGTTGACTCATACCCAGCTTCTCATCCACTGTAATCCCCAGGTCCTTTTCTGCTGTACTGCTACTTAGCCATTCGGTCACCAGCCTGTAACAATGCTTGGGATTCTTCCGTCCCAAGTGCAGGACTCTACACTTGTCCTTGTTGAACCTCATCAGATTTCTTTTGGCCCAATCCTCTAATCTATTCAGGTCACTCTGAACCCTATCCCTGCCGTCCAGTGTATCTACCTCTCCTCCTAGTTTAGTGTCATCTGCGAATTTGCTGAGGGTGCAATCCATCCCTTCATCCAGGTCATTAATAAAGATGTTAAACAAAACCAGTCCAAGTACAGATCCTTGGGGTACTCCACTAGAAACTGACCGCCAACCTGATATCGAGCCATTGATCACTACCCATTGGGCCCGACAGTCTAGCCAGCTTGCTATCCATCTTGCAGTCCATTTATCCAATCCATATTCCCTTAACTTGCTGGCAAGGATATTGTGGGAGACCATATCAAAAGCTTTGCTAAAGTCAAGGTATATCACATCCACTGACTTTCCCATATCTACAGAACCAGTTACCTCATCATAGAAGATAATCAGATTGGTCAGGCACAACTTGCCCTTCGTGAATCCATGTTGACTACTCCTGATCACTTTCCCCTCTTCCAAGCACTTCAGAATGGATTCTTTGAGGATCCCTTCCATGATTTTTCCAGGGACTGAGGTAAAGATGACCGGTCTATAGTTCCCTGGATTGTCCTTCTTCCCTTTTTTAAAGCTGGGCACTACATTTGCCTTTTTCCAATCATCCGAGATCTCTCCCAATCTCCACGAGTTTTCAAAGATAATAGCCAAAGCTTCCGCAATGACACTTGCCAACTCCCTCAGTACCCTTGGATGCATTAAATCTGGGCCCTTGGATTTGTCTATGTTTAGCTTTTCTAAATAGTTCCTAACTTGTTCTTTCCCCACCAAGGGCTGTCCACCTCTTTCCCATGCTGCGTTGCCTAGTGCATTTGTTTGGGAGCTGACTTTGTCCGTGAAAACAGAGGCAAAGAAAGCATTGAGTACTTCAGTTTTTCCCACGTCATCTCTCACTAGGTTACCTCCCTCATCCAATAAGGGCCCCACACCCTCTCTGATCACCCTCTTATTGCTAACATGCTTGTAGAAACCTTTCTTGTTATCCTTCACATCCCTCACTAGCTGCAATTCCAACTGCACTTTCGCCTTCTTGATAACTCTCCTGCATTCTCGAGCAATATATTTATACTCCTCCCTAGTCATCTGTCCAAATTTCCACTTCTTGTAAGCTTCTTTTTTGTGTTTAAGCTCACCAAGGATGTCCCTGGTAAGCCAATCTGGTCGCCTAACATATTTGCTTTTCTTGCTGAGCATTGGGATGGTTTCTTCCTGTGCCTTCAATATGGCTTCTTTAAAATACGGCCAGCTCTCCTGGACTCCTTTCCCCTTCATGTAAGCATCTCTACAGGCTTTGGTACAAAAACTTCCCCCCAAAATCCTAATATTTTGAGGAATATCTGCTGCCACCATCAAGTGCTTTTAAACCCACAACCGGGGTGGACACGTGAAACCAACTCCAGGGGTATTCCAAGCTCTTTTCCCCAAAGAGCTTTAAAAAAAAGAGAAAAGCAAGCTGCAGTCTGTGGTAACTGCCCCCTAGTCAGAGGCATGCAGATACGCACAGACAGATTTTCCAGGACACAGAAATGAACCAATACCAGGTTAATTAGAAAAAGAAAACAAACTTTTATTATCAAAACAATACTACCATTGCAAGCATAGTTGAGGTGGCTATATGGTAAGAGTCACCAATTGATATACTCATGAGGGACCTCCCTCCCCCATGGGCTCAAAACTTAGTTACAAAAGACAGAGGAAAAAAACTTTTAACAGCACAGACATCAGTTCTGAATCCCCAACCCATGAAAACAATAAAACCTGACGGACTAACTACTTTGCCCTGCTTACACATTATTATAAGAGGTCTTTTCCTGGAGAGAGACAGGCCTTCCCATCTCCCTGTTACTTGGAAGAAACCATTCTGACTCAGACAAAGGAGGGAAAAGATCAGCATTCCCTTGTCCCAGTTTGAAATCCCTACCTGCATTGCTATTGGCTGACCAACTACCTGGCTAGGGACAGGAGACACAGTTAACCCCTTAGTCCCCAGGTGCTGGCCAGCCCTCATGGTTATGACATGGGGCAAGCAGGGAGCCTGCCTAAGGCTGCCATGGGCCAGCCATATTTTGCCCACTCCTGCCCTAGGTGATGGAAGCTCATCTCCTATTTCCTGAAATCTGCTCATTATACTTAACTGCTTCATGATGGGGTGAAAATAACTTAAATGTCTTAAACAATGAGAAGTCCTGTGGCACCTGTACATTTCTTAAAGGTACTGTTGTATTGCAACCTCCACCCTCCGAGGAGGGCCCTCAGGTCAGGAGGTTGTGGGGAGGGTATACGACAGTACCTGTAACAGGTGGAGTGTAGGGGGTTCAAGGCAGGGGATTGTGCAGTGTGAGGGTGTGAGAGGGATCATGGTAGGGGGTGGGGATGTGAGGGGTACAGGAGTCAGAGTAGATGCTTAGGAGTGTGGGGGGCTGCAGGAGTCAGGGTTGGGGTGGGAGGGGCTCAGGGGAGAGGGCTAGAGGATGTATTTGGAGGTTCAGGAGTCAGGGCTGTGAGGAGGGACTCAGGGCAGAAGATTGGGGTGTAGGGATACAGGAGTCAGGGCCTGGGAGTGTGGGGGTGCAGGAGTCAAGACTGGGTGAGGAGAGGCTCAAGGGCAGGAAGTTGGGGTGTGTGGGGTGCAGAAGTCAGGTCAGGGGGCTAGGTGTGTGGAGGGCATTGCTATACGGGGGAAAGGCAGTGGAGACTGAAGCCCCCCACAAGTTTCATTCCAGGAATCTGCTTGCTCTTCCCATTCCTGTCATTGTCAGTTACTGAGGGGTAAGTGCATAGTTACCCCCCCCCCCCACACACACACACACCCTGCTCAGCCAGAGGGACAGGGATGCAGCAAACTACACACTTTCCCCTTGCTCCCTGACAGTGACCAGAAGAGGAACACAAGCAGCATCCTCCTCACCTTCCCTAAATGTCATCCTGTGGAGGTGGCTCAGGGCTGGGGCAATCCTGGACCAGTATGGGGGCATGCCCCTTTAACCTGCCTAGCTGCCTGCTGCTAAGTACAGCAACCTCAGGAAGACCCAGGAGCTAGATGGGAAGTGCACCCTGCCTCCTCCTGCAGCCAAGCACCCCAGCCAGCGAGCTCCTTCTTAGCAGAGCGGTGCCCTGGCTTACTTTCACCTCTGTTTCATGAGTAAAGCTGTATAATGCTTCTGGGAGTTTAATAGAAGTAGACTTAGGCCAACACTGACTGCTTCTGACAATCTCTCCCTGAATTAGGTTAATTAGGTTTTCTTGCCTTTCAGGAAAGAGTCTGGTTGAGTTTTTTTAAACCTCTCTTCTGCTGTCATTATTTTTTCAATTTGTGTTTCTTTTCTGATGAAAATGTTCAATAAACATAATAGACCTTATCTGCCACTATATTACTCCAGTTTCACACTGCTTCAGCGCCTCTGATTATTTTCTATTTATTAGTGGGGGATTCGATCATTAGAAATATAGATAGTTGGGTTTGTGATGACCGGGAGAACCGTATGGTTACTTGCCTGCCTGGTGCGAAGGTTGCGGGTCTCTCGAGGCATCTAGACAGACTTATGGGCAGTGCTGGGGAGGAGCCGGTCATCGTGATACATGTTGGTACGAATGACATAGGGAAGGGTAGAAGAGATGTTCTGGAGGCCAAATTTAGGTTACTAGGAAAGAGACTGAAATCCAGAACATCTTTGGTGGCATTCTCTGAAATGCTTCCAGTTCCACGCGCAGGGCCAGATAGACAGGCAGAACTTCAGAGTCTCAATGCGTGGATGAGACGATGGTGCAGGGAAGAGGGGTTTAGATTTATTAGGAACTGGGGACACTTTTGGGGTAGGGGGAGCCTATACAGGAATGACGGGCTCCACCTAAATCAAGGTGGATCCAGACTGCTGGCATTAAACATTAAAAAGGTCGTAGAGCAGTTTTTAAACTAAGAGGTAGGGGAAAGCCGATTGGTGCGGGGGAGCACCTGGATCGGACGGAGACTTCTCTTACACGAGGCTCCATAGGTAGGGATTCCCTAGAAGTTAGTCAGATAGGGAACGTGGGAAATAATATATGGGCAAGATCAGATGTGAAACAATTGTGCATAAAAAAATCCAATGTGTCTGTGAAAGGCGGACATATAAATAGTGGTAGTTTTCTAACATGCTTTTACACTAATGCTAGGAGTCTGTCTAATAAGATGGGTGAACTGGAGTACCTCATATCAAAGGAGGAAGTTGACATAATAGGCATCTCAGAAACATGGTGGAATGAGGACAATCAGTGGGACACTATCATACCGGGATATAAATTATATCGGAAAGACAGAACAGGTCGTGCGGGTGGCGGAGTGGTACTATATGTGAAGGATAATATAGAATCAAATGAAGTAAAAATCCTAAAGGAATCAAAATGTTCCATAGAATCATTATGGATAACAATTCATTCCTCTAATATGAATATGGCATTAGGAATATATTACCGACCACCTAACCAGGACAGTGATAGTGATGCTGAAATGATAAGGGAGATTAGAGAGGCTACCAAAATAAAAAACACAGTAATAATAGGAGATTTCAATTATCCCCATATTGATTGGGTGCATGTCACCTCAGGACGGGATTCAGAGATTAAATTTCTTGATGCCTTAAATGACTGCTTCTTGGAGCAGCTAGTACAGGAACCCACAAGGGGAGAGTCGATTCTCGACCTAGTCTTGACTGGAACGCAGGATCTGGTCCAAGAGGTAACTGTTACTGGACCGCTTGGAAATAGTGACCACAATATAATAACTTTTAATATTCCTGTGTTGGGAAGAACACCGCAGCGGTCAAACACTCTGGCATTTAATTTCAAAAAGGGGAATTACACTAAAATGAGGAAGCTAGTTAAGCAGAAACTAAAAGGGAGAGTAATTAAACTAAAATCCCTGGAAGCTGCTTGGGAACTGTTTAAAGACACCATACTAGAGGCCCAACTTAAATGTATACCCCAAATAAAAAAACACAGTAAGAGACCTAACAAAGAACCACCATGGCTAAACAGCCATGTTAAACAGGCAGTGAGAGAGAAAAGGGCAGCTTTTAAAAAGTGGAAGTCAAATCCTAGTGAGGAAAATAGAAAGGAACATAAACACTCCCAAATTAAGTGTCATAATGTAGTAAGAAAAGCCAAAAAAGAGTTTGAGGAACAGCTAGCCAAAAATTCAAAAAATGATAGTAAAATGTTTTTTAAATACATTAGAAGCAGGAAGCCCGCTAAAAAAGCAGTGGGGCCCTTGGATGATAAAGATATAAAAGGAGCGATCAAGGAAGACAGTGCCATTGCGGAGCGATTAAATGATTTCTTTGCTTCAGTCTTCACGGCTGAGGATGTTACAGAGGTTCCTAAATCTGAGCCAGCCTTTTTAGGTGACAAATCTGAGGAACTCACTCAGATTGAAGTGACATTAGAGGAGGTTATGGAATTAATTGATAAGCTGAATAGTAACAAGTCTCCGGGACCAGACGGCATTCACCCAAGGGTTCTGAAAGAACTCAAATGTGAAATTGCGGAGTTATTAACAGTGGTTTGTAACCTATCCTTTAAATCCACTTTGGTACCAAATGACTGGAAGATGGCCAATATAACACCAATATTTAAAAAAGGCTCTAGAGGAGATCCTGGCAATTATAGACCGATAAGTTTAACATCAGTACCAGGCAAATTAGTAGAAACACTAGTAAAGAGTAAAATTGCAAGGCACATAGAAGAGCACGAATTGTTGGGCAAAAGTCAGCATGGTTTCTGCAGAGGGAAGTCGTGTCTAACTAATCTGTTAGAATTCTTTGAAGGGGTTAATAAACATGCGGACAAGGGGCACCCAGTGGATATAATATACCTAGATTTCCAGAAAGCCTTTGACACGGTCCCACACCAAAGGCTTTTACGTAAATTAGGTGGTCATGGGATAGGAGGAAAGGTCCTTTCATGGATCAAGAATTGGTTAAAAGACAGAAAACAAAGGGTGGGAATAAATGGTAAATTTTCACAATGGAGGAGGGTAACTAGTGGTGTTCCCCAGGGGTCAGTACTGGGACCAATCCTGTTCAACTTGTTCATCAATGATCTAGAAAATGAGGTAAGCAGTGAGGTGGCCAAGTTTGCAGATGACACAAAGTTGTTCAGGACAGTCAAAAGCAAAAGGGATTGTGAAGAACTACAAAAAGATCTCAGCAAACTGAGTGATTGGGCAGCAAAATGGCAAATGAAATTTAATGTGGGTAAGTGTAAGGTAATGCATGTTGGAAAAAATAACCCAAATTACACGTACTACATGATGGGGTCAAATTTAGCTACGACAGATCAGGAAAGGGATCTTGGAGTTATAGTGGATAGTTCTATGAAGACATCCACGCAGTGTGCAGCGGCAGTTAGTAAGGCAAATAGGATGTTAGGAATTATTAAAAAAGGGATAGATAATAAGACAAAAGATATCATACTTCCCCTATATAAAACTATGGTACGCCCACATCTCGAGTACTGCGTGCAGATGTGGTCTCCTCACCTCAAAAAAGATATATTGGCATTAGAAAAGGTTCAGAAAAGGGCGACTAAGATGATTAGGGGCTTGGAAAGGGTCCCATATGGGGAGAGGCTAGAGAGACTGGGACTTTTCAGTTTGGAAAAAAGGCGATTGAGGGGCGATATGATAGAGGTATATAAAATCATGAATGGTGTGGAGAAAGTGATTATAGAAAAATTATTTACCTTTTCCCATAATACAAGAACTAGGGGACACCAAATGAAATTGATGGGTAGTAGGTTCAAAACTAATAAAAGGAAATTTTTCTTCACACAGCGCACAGTCAACTTGTGGAACTCCTTGCCCGAGGAGGCTGTGAAGGCCAGGACTCTATTAGGGTTTAAAAAAGAGCTTGATAAATTTTTGCAGGTTAGGTCCATAAATGGCTATTAGCCAGGGATAAAGTATGGTGCCCTAGCCTTCATAACAAGGGCAGGAGATGGATGGCAGGAGATAAATCACTTGATCATTGTCTTCTGTTCTCCTTCTCTGGGGCACCTGGCATTGGCCACCGTCGGCAGATGGGATGCTGGGCTCGATGGACCTTTGGTCTGACCCAGTATGGCCATTCTTATGTTCTTATGTTCTTATATACAGGCACTTCCTGAGTTATAACCATCCAACTTACAAACATCTGCAAATACAAATGAAAGTTCACCTGCATCCTCAGGGAAGCAGGCAAGAGGCACAAGTGATGGCGAGCAGTGCAAGTGCTGGCCAGAGGGCTCTGGAGGGAGTGGTTGCTCAGTCAGAAGCTGGAAAAAAATGGCACTTTGATGGGAAATTGTCACTTCTCTCCAATCACTAGCTCCATGGCTTCCCCCTGCTCTTCCGGAGTCCTCCAACTCTGTAATGGACAGGAGGAGTGCTGACCAGCACCAGTTGACTAAGGGGTTAAACTCAGGTAGCCAGAAGAGCCAATGTGCATGCGATGCTGAAATTTGAATTGTATAAGGTTGCTTGCCTGCTTTCTTTGTGTGGGAGAGAAAAATCAGGAGTTGAGAGACACAGAATGATTTAAACCCAGACAGAACTACCATGCCTCCAGGGAATTTGGGACATGGAAGTGGACTGAACCAAGAAAAGATTGGAAGTAAGTAAAAGGAAAAACATGAATCTAGTCGTGATCAGGGTATTTTCTTTATTTTGTGGTTTGGATTAAACTGCTCTGTGCTGTCGGAGCTCCTGAGGAAGAGCTGTGGATGAACTGAATTGTGGAGGCTGGTCAGTGAAGAATGGCCAGAAAAGCCCCCAGTTCAGAGGAAAATGGTGGAGAAAACTGCAGCAGTGAGTCCAGTAGGAAGTAGCCCAGGGCAGGGAATTACTCTCCGCAAGAGCTCAGTGTGCTTTTGGGTGGATTCCCCACTGAGCTAGTGGTAGACCACTCCACTGCTGACAGGGCCCTGGGCTGGGACTTCATGGAGAGGGTGGGCCTGGGTTCTCCTACCCCATCCCCAATAACTCCCAGATGGATGCTACAACTGTTACTATTGACTCTGGCCACTAGGCCCCACTGCCCTGAGGGAAGGCAGGGCATGTTACTTATGGCTGATAGATCTGAATACTTCACAGAGATGAGGTGTGATTATTGGCCCTGAGCAACTGGGATGATACACATGCCGGGTGGAGCACCCTGTGAGAGGCCTCAGAAGCCTAATGCCCTACCTCTAAGGGCAATGAGTCCAACCATTTTTGTTTGCATTTCGTAGTTTGCAAAGTATACTCAAGTCTTTCCACTCAGTGCCGAAGTCAGTGTAATAACAGTGCTCCTAAATCAGAGCAAGAGACATGATAGTGAGAGCCTACAGTCAAAACACATCACAGGTGCTTTTTTTCTCTGGAAAGATTCCTTCAGGGATTATTAATATTATTGGTAGTGTATTGGACAACGAATTTGCAAATTAAGAGCAACGTGTCCTGTGTAAAATAATTAGGCAGTCATTAAATTCGCTTTCAAATGAATGCAAACAAAACGAGAAATGTTCTAATGACCCCAAAGATTAGAAATACATAATTATTTCTAGTGTCCCTATGAGTTAGATCTTAAGCTTAAATATATGTTTAATATTGAAAATACCTTGTTAGTAGTAAGTCTCAATTTTCATACATGTATAACAGAGGTGGGGAACCTTTTTGGGACAGGGGTCACTGACCCACAGATAAATTAGTCGGGGGCCACACACAAAGGAGAAGCAAAAAAAACCCCAACCCCCTCACTGATGTGGCGCCCCAACTGAGAAGGAGCAAGACACTCCCCACATTCCTGTTGCATACCAGAGCATAGGGGAGCCCAACTTAGTAGATTTTGTGTGCTCTAGCTCTGTGGTGGGTCAACAGGGGGGCTGGAGCATCAGCACAGGTTCCCCAATGCAGAGTGGGGGGCCCTGAGCCTCAGATGCCAGATCCAGGCAAACCAAAGACTGCAACCAGCCCCTGAGCCTGAGGTTCCCCACCCCTTGGCTGCGTCTAGACTGGCATGATATTGCGCAAAAGCAGCTGCTTTTGCGCAAAAACTTGCCAGCTGTCTACACTGGCCACTTGAATTTGTGCAAGAGCACTGACGTTCTTATGTAAGAAATCAGTGCTTCTTGCGCAAATACTTTGACGCTCCCGTTCGGGCAAAAGGGCCAGGGTAGACAGCTCAGATTTGTTTTGCGCAAAAAAGCCCTGATGGCTAAAATGGCTATCGGGGCTTTCTTGCGCAAAGCCGCGTCTAGATTGGCACGGACGCTTTTGCGCAAAAGTGCTTTTGCGCAAAAGCGTCCGTGCCAATCTAGACGCGCTTTTGCGCAAATACTTTTAATGGAAAAACTTTTCCGTTAAAAGTATTTGCGCAAAATCATGCCAGTCTAGACGTAGCCCTTATGTATAAGGACAGAAAATTACTGCATAGTAAGGCTACAGAGCCTATTTGCTTTCAAGCTATAACTAAATGTCATGGGGAGGGTACACCCAGCTCCCTCAGGGGCAGGGCACTAGATCTCTAAGACCTCCCAAAGGGTATGTCTACACTACAGCACTAATTCGAACTAACTTAATTCGAATTAGTTAATTCGAAATAAGCTAATTCGAATTAGTGCATCTAGACCTAAAAACTAATTTGAATTAGCGTTTTGCTATTTCAAAATAGCATGTCCACATTGAGTGGACCCTGAACTGAAGTTAAGGCTGGCCGGAACCAGTGCCAGCAGGGCATCAGGTTAGGACTTAGAGCGTGGAGCTGCTGCCTCAGGCTAGCCGAGGGCTGTGCTTAAAGGGACCCGACCCCAACCCCGGACAGACAGTTCTCAGGGTTCCCCGCTTGCTTGTCTAACTCGATGAGGGACAGAAAAGCAGTCCTCTCTTGGAGTGCCCTGAGTGCCCACACTCGGCACATCACAGCACTCGGCCATCAGCCCGGCTGCACTTGCCGCAGGCTGCCATCTGGGGGGGTCAATCAGGGGGCTGTCAGGATCCAGGAGGCCCTGCAGGAGAGCTTCCACCCCGAGGAGCCTGCAGAGCCACCCCAGTCCTCCCCATCAGGGGCTCGTGCCCCGTTCCTCCCTCACCTCCTTCCACTTACCCCTCCCTAGCCCCCCTTCCTGATGTAAAAAATAAAGGACACGTGTTTTCAAAAATAGAAACTCTCTTTATTTAACAAAACTGGGGGGGGGGGGATTAACCTCTGGGGAGACTGGGAAAAGGAGGTGGGAGAGTGGAAGAGAGAGGGTGGGAGAGGGGAGGGGGAAACCTGGGTGGACGGAGCTGGAAGGGGGAAGCCGGGGGAAGCCAGGGGAAGAAGGAGGAGGGGAAGTATAAAACTATGGTACGCCATATCTTCAGTACTGTGTACAGATGTGGTCTCCTAACCTCAAAAAAGATATTTTGGCCTTGGAAAGGGTTCAGAAAAGGGCAACTAAAATGATTAGGGGTTTGGAACAGGTCCCATATGAAGAGAGGCTAAAGAGACTTGGACTTTTCAGCTTAGAAAAGAGGAGACTGAGGAGGGATATGATAGAGGTCTATAAAATCATGAGTGGTGTGGAGAGGGTGAATAAAGAAAAGTTCTTCATTAGTTCCCGTAATATAAGGACTAGAGGACACCAAATGAAATTAATGGGCAGCAGGTTTAAAACTAATAAGCGAAAGTTCTTCTTCACACAGCCCATAGTCAACCTGTGGAAATCCTTGCCACAGGAGGCTGTGAAGGCTAGAACTAAAACAGAGTTTAAAGAGAAGTTAGATAATTCATGGAGGTTGGGTCCATGGAGTGCTATTAGCCAGGGAGTAGGAATGGTGTCCCTGGCCTCTGTTTGTGGAAGGCTGGAGATGGATGGCACGAGACAAATCGCTTGGTCATTGTCTTCGGTCCATCCCCTCTGGGGTACCTGGTGCTGGCTGCTGTCGGCAGACAGGCTACTGGGCTAGATGGACCTTTGGTCTGACCCAGTACTGCTGTTCTTATGTTCTTATGTTCTAAGCTCAGGGTCGGGGGGTCTCACTGGGCCAACTTGATTTTCATGCAAACCTGCTCCCGGGTTCGCATGTGGCCTCTGGCGGCCAGGCTGGCAGCCATGCGGCTGTAGACGGCCGTGTTCCTGTGGCTAGTGCGGAGATCGTGGACGTTGGAGGCCTCCCCCCAAACCTCGATGAGGTCCACGATCTCCGCACTAGACCAGGCGGGCGCCCGCCTCTTGCGGCCCCGGGCAGGCTCCTGTGAGCCACCAGCCTGGTCCTGGGAAGCGGTGGAGGGCTGGGTGGCAGTGGGTGGCTAGCTCATCTTGTGCCAGGTGCAGGGTCTGCTGGCTGGGTGCTGGCAGGCTTGCAGCTGGCACAAGCACCATAGCCAGACCGTGCCCCTTTAAGGGCTCCGGGGCCAGGAGGGGGGCAGAAGAGTTTCCTTGGTTTGGCCCAGAGTGGCCACCAGGGGGCAAGCTGGGAAGGGCTAGCCTCCAACTAGTTCGAATTAAGTGGCTACGCAGCCCTTAATTCGAACTACTTAATTCCAACTAGGCGTTAGTCCTCGTAGAATGAGGTTTACCTAGTTCGAATTAAGCGCTCTGCTAGTTCGATTTAAATTCGAACTCGCGGTTTGTATGTGTAGCCCCTATTAAAGTTAATTCAAACTAACAGCTGTTAGTTCAAATTAACTTTGTAGTGTAGACATACCCAAAGAGTGCTCCACCCTGTGTGCATCTCAGTCCCTATGGCTCAGGCTCAATAATTATACCCCGTCTCCAAGGGGTGGGCCTAGAGCTGTGTTTAGTGACTCTAGCCACTAGGCCTCACTGCCCTGAGGGAAGGGGGCGATTACTGACTGACTGCTAGTAAGGCTTAGTGGCCAGAGTCACTAATCACAGCTGTAGCATCCCCTTTGAGGGTTAATGGGGGTAGGGTCCCATCCCAGGGTCCTGTCAGTGGTGGGGGGTGGCCCACCACTAGTTCAACAGGGAATCCACCTGAAACACACCAAGCTCTCACTAGTCCCCACTGCCCTGAGGGAAGGCAGGGCATATTACTTGTGCCCCACCCTGTACTACTTCCTACTGGACTCACCAAAGGAGCCTTCTTCTCCACTTTCCTCTGGACTGGGGGTTCTCTGTCCATTCCTCATTGACTGGTCTCCATGGCTCAGTCCATTTGCAGCTCTTCCTCCAGAGCTCTGGCAACACTTCCTTCCCCAGCAGCAGTCAGCCCAGACTGAGCTGCTCCACTGGCCTTTATATCTGTCCTCCAGCTGGAACATACCCAGCAGGGCTGTGGGGGTAGGGCTCTCTCAGCCAGGTAACCCTGGTTAACCCTTACAGGTCCAGTGTGGGGGTGGTACACCCCATCACACTGAGGTTTGACTGACAGTGCATCAGCTCAATATTTCTCTTACTTAAAAATTGCCTCATACCACCTTATGTAATGTAATCTCTAAGGCTGCTAACTTATGCCATCTGTTATTCCTGTTTCCAGCATGTGTTTTTTCTAAGTTTAGTGCATTTGCTCAGTTTTAGCTCAGACTAAGGAAATCAGAAACAATGTTTTCCTACATTTTAACAAATTAATCAAACAGGGAGGAAGCTCTGCAAATGTTACGACTTAGTTAAAAGGGATATGGAAAAATACCTATGAAATACCTATAAAAACATGGAAGAGAAATATAAGAGAGCTATCCTGAACTTTGACGATCAGATGATATGCAGTAACCAGGACATACTTCTGTGTAAAACTATGCCTGGATGAGAAAACGGAATGCTGATAACAGGATTTAATATTAGAAAATGAATGCTCATGGATGTGGAAATGCACTTGAGGAAAAGGGAGAATGTGCATAGGTGACTTTCTGTTTCTTTTCTACACCTTGGCTGCATCTAGACTGGCATGAATTTGTGCAAACGCTTTTAATGGAAAAGTTTTCCGTTAAAAGTATTTGCGCAAGAGCGTCCGTGGCCAATCTAGACGCGGTTTTGCGCAAGAAAGCCCCGATCGCCATTTTAGCCATCGGGGCTTTTTTGCGCAAAACAAATCTGAGCTGTCTACACCAGCCCTTTGGCGCAAAAGGACTTTTGCCCGAACGGGAGCGTCAAAGTATTTGCGCAAGAAGCACTGATTTCTTACATAAGAACGTCAGTGCTCTTGCGCAAATTCAAGCGGCCAGTGTAGACAGCTGGCAAGTTTCTGCGCAAAAGCTGCTGTTTTTGCAGAAAATCTGGCCAGTCTAGACACAGCCCTCCAGTCATAGGTACAGACTGTGTCTGGTCAAGCACTGTGTCAGCTTGTAACAGCCCCATAGAATTTAGTTGATGCCTGTCTAATATTTTTATTCTGTAGCTCTGTGTACAACCAACCATTCCATCAGCTGAAGGCACACAAGTTACTGTAAACAATGGACATGGTTTTCACACTTGGGTGCCTGAACTTATGCATCATCCAATTCTATGAGTGCTCAATTCTTCTGAAAACCTGGGTACTTTTTAACTTTCTTCTTATTCAGCAGTTTGAATAAGGAATTAACAGCTTTTATTTCTAGATACATACTGATATAATTCTTGACAAGATATGTTTGAAAAAACAAATTTTAGTTCAGCCCAAATTTTCAGAAATGTTTTTCATATAGAATCAGGGTCAAAAGTCCTAACTTAAAAACAGTTATGGAACAAAAATAGTGCAATACTTTGTTCTGGAACCAATGAAAATGGTGTTTCTGAAAAGAAATATGCTGGGTCTCCAGCTATCCACCTCGTAAACTGCTTGCAACCCCGGGGCTACATCTACAGTGCAGTGGTATTTCAGGATAATGGAGGTATCCTGAAATAGCTATTCTGCGTCTTTTGAGCACACCTGTTATTTCAAAATATAACAGGCTCACTATTCCGCTGTCCCTGTAAACCTCATTCCACGAGGCGTAAGGGATGTGTTGGAATAGCCAAATTTCAAAATAAGCTATTTTGAGCTATGGGTGCTGTGTAGACACACCTTGGATGACCTGGCAGTAATTCATAGAAACTAAAAGTATTCGTGTTTTTTTATTGATGATCCCAACACGCATTTGACATAAAATAAATAGGAGAAAAATTAATGTTAAAATTAAAATTCAATATTGTGAAATAAAATTTCTAAATTTTCAAAAAAGAGAGGTTTTCAAAATTTGTTTTTATTTCAAAATATTTTCCCGCAGGCATGTTATTTGAAATCTAATTGATTTTATGAAAACACCTTTGTAATAAAAAACCTGTTTCAATGAAAATTCTGACCATCTCTTATAATGACACCTCTGAAAAAACAAAAGTGCATTATTCATTCGCATCTTTACTCATTTTTCTTAATAACTATAAAAACAATATCTGCCAAATGAAAGCAGTCAAATGTCATATTATAAAAATGGTAATAGGAAAAATAATTAACGTACTTGATCATCTTTTTTAAAAGATATCTTGTAGTATTAGTTTATTAGCTGATAAGTATTTATCAGGGAACAAAATTCTTCTCTTTCAAGTAGATGGACTCAATGAATTAATAGGTCTTTGTCATTTTTAACTCTTATGATCTTCTAATAAAGAGAATACAATTGTTTCCATCGATGGTGTAGTTTTATTGGACCAGCTTCAGTTGGTGAAAGAGACAAGCTTTCGAGGTCCACAGAGCTCTTCTGAACTGGGAAAGGTAATCAGAGTGTCACAACTAATTACAATGTAGAACAGATTGTTAAGCATATGGAATTGACAACATATTGTAAGAAACCATTCAAAATGAAGTGGGCAATAGACAGCTCCACAGTTATATGGCAAAAGTGAATTAGTGGGTTACTGATTATTGAAGTAAAACATAAAACCTGTTTCTCTATTTAGTCCATGATTGTTCATGTCTAAAACAGTTATGAATTGAAGCTCCCAGGCTCATCTTTTGAAAGTATTGTTCAGGTTTGAGAATGAGGATTGAAAGGACAGTGGCTGTTTTGTGAAAAGTGTTTGTACATGGGTGATAAATGAGAAATGACAAATATCCTATCTGTGTTGAGAGTGCAGAGATTGTTTAGTTTCACCCATATAGTCACTGGTGGGACATCTGATACCTTGCATAAAGAACATCACAAATTCTGATAGGCATACGTCTTGAAAGGTGTGTTGCATGGGATAGTGGTCATCATGTCAGAGATATGGCTGCAGGTTTTGCATCTGTTATGGCAAGGCTTGGTGCCACTTCGAATTGATGTATCTTGGTCTGTGGTCAGTTTCCTTCTGGCAATAACTTTGCAATGCTGAGGGGTTATTTGAATTCCAGAAGAGGTGGTTCTTTTAGGATGTGGCTCCACATAAACAATGGATTTAATTGTTTAACGAGTTCCAGTGTAGGGTGGTAGTTGCCAACTAGTAGTGTGCAGTCAATGGTTTTCCCTGTGCACTGCAGCAAACTGCCTTGGAGAATTAGGGTGGTTCATTCCAGGATATCATCTACTTTTTTGGTGGAGTGTTATTTTTTGACAAAGGCAACTTTAAGTATGTTAAGATGTGTATCTTGGCCTTATTATGGATGGGAAATGCCTGTCATAATTTGAACAAATAAGAACAAAATATTGTTTTGCTTTGTATTTTATGGTCCACATGAATTTGTTAGATAGATTGGAATGATTTGAGGAAGATGCTTTTGTTGTTTAAAACAAAAAAAAAAGCCACCTAGAATAAAAATTTGAAAAGTATTATAGGGCTATGAATCCTGCAGTGTTGAAGAGATTCCAAAGACACCTACAGATCTGAAGCATATTGTATGTGGTACAAGACCAATAATTATGAAACATAACAAGATGCAGATTTATCTTTGGAACATTTTACTAAAAATAGTTTTAACTATGAATTTTAAGGCTAGAAAATGGAAAGAACTTCATAGGGTATGTCTACACTAGCTCGTTAGTTCGAGATAGGTAGGCAAATCAGGGAACCGAGGTTGCAAATGAAGCCCGGGATTTAAATATCCCGGGCTTTATTTGCATCTTCCCGTCCAGCCGCCATTTTTAAATCCCCCTTAGTCCGAACTAACTGCCCGCAGCTACACGCGGCAGTTTAAAGTTAATCCGAACTAAGACCTTAGTTCGGATTAACTGTTACTCCTCGTGGGATGCCTCCCCTCATCCCTCCTGGGATGCCTCCTGCTCCCCGCCCTGGGCTACTTCCTACTCCTGTCTGCTTCCCAGCATAGTCCCCACCTGGGCTGACGAATGCTGCTGCATCGGCGGCTGCAGCTGGCGTGGCGGCTGTGGTTGTGGCCCACAGCTGGTGCAGCGGCTGAGGCTGTGGCTCCGGCAGGAGCTCCTTCCCCTCCGGTGGCCAGTTCCAACTGAGCTGCTCCTCTGGCCTTTATATTGGGTCTGCAGTTGGAGCATGCCCAGCAGGACTGCGGGGAGGGGCCTTTTCAGCCCAGCAAGCATGGTTAACCCCCCCTCAGCCAGTGCGGAGTTGGTACACACCTCACAGGTGATGATAAAGTTCTTTAAGACTGGATGATAATTACTTTTTGACTAAAAGTCAGAGCCTTCACTTGTGTAACTGGTGTAGCTTATTATGACGGTGTTGAGGGTCTGATCCAAGGTCCCCTCTAAGCTGTGTGGTGGCACAACTCTAGAGCTGCTTAATCAGCCGCACCCAGTCAGGCAGCTCCATGTGCAGAGCCCTGAGCCCTGCATGTGGCTTATTAAACAGATGTGGGGATGTGCTGACATGCAGCTTAGAGGGAACCTTGATCTGATCCCATGAGCATTTAATTGACCACTGAGACATTTCACCCATACATTCCAAATAAAATACTGTTATTGTTAGTTACAATTAAGCTTTAAATATTTGCATCTGATTACATTCTTTTATCTACTTCATGTAACTTTATGGATGAGTTACATGGATAATGTTCAAACTTAGGAAAGAAAAACATGTTGATTTGAATATCCACATTTGCATGGTCAAATGTACTATCAGCACTGCATGTCCAACTGGAACCCTTTAGCAGTATGTTATACCAGTTTTTCTTCTCCCTTAAAATAAAACAATTTAACTCTTTTATATTGGAGGATTTTGCTCTTCTTAATCTTTTATCAACTGTACAAAACACTTTTCATTATCCTTTTATTATCATTTAATTTGAGCTTACCAGAAAGACTTGCCAAATAACAAGCTACACAGGTCAAGATCCATCCTTGATGGATGAAGCCCAGCTCTAAGTCGGGCAAAAACTCATTAAAATACATGTATTTATGTTAATTTACACCCTGCATTGAGGGTATGTCTACACTACAGAGTTTTGTCGGAAAAACAGCTGTTTTTCCAGCAAAACTCGAGGAACATCCATACTGCAAACGCTTTCTTTCGCAAGTAAATCGAAAGAACAGAGGGGTTTTTCTGACGGTGGTAATCCTCATTCTACAAGGAAGAAGCCTTTTTCCAAAAGGGCTCTTTCACAAAAAGGTATGTGTGGATGGGGAGGAGGGGTTTTTTTCAGAAGAAGAGTCCTCCAGGAAAAAGCACAGGTGCCCTGGTGGCCACTCCATACAAAGTAATCACAACTCTATCTATAGAATAGTGATAGAGATGCAGCCGTGTTAGTCTAGTCTAGCTGAAACAAAAGACAGGACTATGCAGCACTTTAAAGACTAACAAGATGGTTTATTAGGTGATGAGTTTTCGTGGGCCAGACCCACTTCCTCAGATCAATATGTGGAAGAAAATTGGCACAACCATATATACCAAAGTGATACAATGGCCCTTCTTAAAGCTGTAGGCACCCCTGACAAGCCTTGTGGCAGGAAGCTGGACAGAGAGCAGCTCTTCACCGTGCAGCTCTCCCTGCCGACAGGCTTTGCCAGTTATGGCTGAGCCTCAAGCCCCCCGCGACCTCCCTGACCCTCGCAGGGAGCATCCCCAGAGATCCCGGGACCCACCCAGGGGGACGAAGAGGTGCACCCCATCCTGGTCTGCCCTGGAGATCCAGTCCCTCCTCAGACTGCGGGGCAAGGAGGAGACATTACAAAATCACCAGGCCAAGCGCCGCAATGCAGACATTTATGGCTGGATGGCTGAGTCCCTGGTGGAGCACGGACTCCGACCCCAGACCTTGGAACAGGTCCAGAGTAAGGTCAAGTAGCTCCGCCAGGGATATGTTTGGGCCAGAGAGCGCAGCTCACACTCGGGGCAGGACCCCACACCTGCCCCTACTACAAGGAGCTCCACAAGTTCCTAGAGGGTGGGGAAACATTTTCCCCAACCATCCTCATGGACTCCAGCCTTGAGACCCCTGTTATCACACAGCTGGAAGTCTTCACGGAGGAGGAGCAGTAGGACCAGGGCCAGCCGGCAGCGGAGGACGAGGAGGAGGAGACGGGCACTGTGGCCTTCTCCCTGGAGCCAGTGCAAATGATCCAGGACATTTCCCAGACCTCCTCAGATGCCTGGGAGGGATCTTCAGCTGAGTGCTCTCACTTTCACACACACACAGGGCAGGGGAGGCAGGCACACAGGAGGTGGGGGGCAAGTGTCATTTGGGCTTCTGAAGCTGGACATTGTGCTGCAGTCCATGCATGTGCTTACTGTGTGGCATGCGTATACAGCAGGCAGCCCCTGAACATGCCTGGGATCCTGCTGGAAGGCTCAGGGGATATGTGGCGATGTGCCTAGCCCTGTGATCCCCCCAGTGGGGGTCTCTCCTCGTCAGGCCCAGAGGCCTGTTCTCTCAGGGTCAGGCCCAGAAGCCTAGTCTCTCACGATCAGGCCCACAGGCCTAGTCCAGGAGCCAGAAAAAGGGGTAGGGGAACCCGGGCCCTCCTTCTCCACCGGGCCCCAGCACAGGGCCCTATCAGGGTGGGTGGTTCCCACCACTGGCTTGGTGGGGAGTTCTCCCTGAAATACACCGAGCCCACTGGGGCACCTCCTGCTCCCTGCCCTGGACTGCTTCCTACCCCATTCCCCTGGCCGGCGTAGGCCCCACCTGTACGTGCAGATCCTGCTGTGGTAGCAGTGTTGGCTGGCATGGCAGCAGCAGCTGATCCAGCATCTGGTGCGGCAGTGGCATCTGGTGTGGTGGCAGCAGCTGGCGCGGTGGCAGCGGGTGTGGCAATGGCGGCTAGGGTAGCTGCAAGCCGTGGCTGGCGGGGCGGCAGAGACTGGCACTATGGCTGTAGCTGCGGCTTTGGCTGGGCCTATGGCTCTTGCTCAGGCAGCAGCGGCAGCTGCTCTGGTGCTCAGGCAGGAGCTCCTTCCCCTCCACAGGTCAGCCCCGACTGAGCTGTTTCCCTGGCCTTTATACCGGGCCCACAGTTGGAGCATGCCCAGCAAGGCTGCGGGGGAGAGGCCTTCTCAGCCCAGCAGGCCAATTTACTCTCACCTTGGCTAGTGTGGGGTTGGATCGCCGCATCACAGGAGGACACACATGTCTGTTCCCGGGGGTGGGGGGGGCACCACCGCTGGAAGCAGGCTAGCCACAAGGGTGCAGGCATAACCCCAAACAGACCGAGGAGTGCCACACACAGCACAGAGGCATGCCTGCACATGTGAGACAGCAGCCACTCCTGCAGACAGTGCTGCGAGCTGCACCTGTGTGTGTGGACTCCAGGGAGGGCCAGGCTGTTCCCAGCTATTCTGCTGTTCATGAGGGGATCCCACTGTGGCTGGACACTTCCCTTGATTGCTTGTCCATGCTCGGGGGGGGGGGAGGGAGCAGGCAGCACGGTCCTCTGGGCACGTCGGGGCCCTTATGAGGCATGGCCCACTGTGCAGTCCACACATGGCCTTGCACCCAGGACATCCCCCTCCTCTGGGCTGCAGACTGTTGGTCGCTGCTCACAGAAGAGGGCACAGCCTCAGGGACAGTGTCTACAGGGATGACTGACTGCCTCTCCCTCTTGTGTGTTCTGCACAGCCGGACTATCCGGGACAGAGGGCCGAGCCACACCACCGCAGCCACCCGCCAGAGCCTGGGGGACCCAAAGGCGCACCAGGGTCCATGAAGACCTGATGCACCAGCACATCAGTGTTCTTCATGACATCCACCAGAACCTGGTGCACGAGGTCCATGCAGACTTGGAGTGGCGGGACCACGCCTGGGACTAGTTCATGCAGCTGCGTTAAAGCATGTGTTCTGTCATTTCCCACATGGTGGGACACCCACCTGATGCCACTGCTCCTGGCTTCCATTCTCCTGCCCCCCCCACACCACTGTGCCCATTCCCCATCCACCTGCCCCCTATGCCATGCCTCTGCTCCCTCCCCAGGTGATGCCCATGCATCCTCCCCTAGCAATGTCCATGCCCCCTCCCCAACTGATGCCTATGCCCCCCTCTCCCTGTCCTCCCTAACAATCCTGACCCCGCTCCAGCCCCCCTTCCTGTCCACCTCCCTGTGTTCCCCAGACCCACCTGACCACAACTGAGATGAGGTCCCCACACCTAAGGTGGCACATCGAACCACCCCACTCCCCCTTCCAGTTATTAGCCCCCCTCCCCCTGTCCACCTTTTCAGAATCTTTCATTAATATAGACTGCATTTTTTTTGAAAACCAAACAGGTGTGTTTATTAGGAGGTCAGGGAAAGGGCGAAGGGAGGGGTTGTGGTAGGGAAGGGATAGGGCCACAAGGCAGAGGCCCCTAGGGAGTAGGCCCTGGGGAGAGTTACTGGGGTCCTTGAGAGAACTCCAGCCTCGAGACCCCTGTTATCTCACAGCCAGAGGTCTCCACAGAGGAGGAGCAGGAGGGCCAGGGCCAGCCGGCCGCAGCAGAGGAGGAGGAGGAGGCCTCCCTCAGGGCTTCCCAGATGCGTACCCTGGCCTGATGGGCCTGTCGGATGGCAGCTGTCTGCAGCTGCTGGAAGGCGCGCCCCTCATGACCGGTGTCTGCCCTCCACCCCGGGAGGAAGGCCTCCCCCTTCCTCTCCACAATGTTGTGGAGGACACAACATGCAGCCACCACCTAGGGGATGTTGTGCTCCCCAACGTCAAGGCGGGTCAGCAGGCACCGGAACGGTGCCTTGAGGTGGCCGAAGGTGCACTCCACCTGGATCTGGGTCCGGTTCAGGTGGGCATTGAATTGGTCCCTGCTGGGATCAACATGGCCGGTGTAGGGTTTTATCAAGGGGTAGGCCACGTCCCCCACATTGCACAGTAGCATCTGCATGTCCCCAACAGCAAGATCACGGTGGGGGAAAAATGTGCCCACCTCCAGCTTGCAGTACATGCTAGAATTTCTGAACACGTGGGCATCGTGTGCCCTGCCCAACCACTCGACAAAAATGTTGATAAAGTGTCCCCGGTGGTCAACCAGGGCCTGCAGCACCATTGAAAAGTAGCCCTTTCGATTAATGTACTGGGCCGCTCAATGGTCCAATGTTCAGATTGGGAGGTAGGTCCCATCTATGGCTCTGCTGCAGTTTGGGAACCCCAGGGCAGCAAATCTGACCATGGTTGTGTCCAGGTCTCCCAGACGGATGACCCTCCACAGCAGAATGGACTTGATGGCCCTCACCTCCTGCAGAAAAGGACAAAGAAACACACAAAACAGAGAATGATAGAGGGGGTGCCTGAGCTCTTGGGAGGTGGCCACTCTGCTCCCTCCCTTCCCCCCCAACACCCCAGGAGCCACCTCCTATGATGTTGCTCTCCCCCTTCCCCCCTCCAGCAGCAGGGTTGTATGAGGGTGTGACAGCACAAGCCCCTGGGGACAGGGCTTCCCCCCCTCCACCCCCACAAATCCTATCCCCCCTTTCCCGAGAGTCTCCCTTATGCAACACTCTCCCCACCCCCCTGCAGGAACTGCAGCCTGAGAGCTCCTTACCTCCATGAGGAGGGCCCCGATGGTGGACTTCCCCACACCGAACTGGTTGCCCACCAATTGGTAGCTGTTGGGGGTGGCGAACCTCCAGAGGGCAATGGTGACCCGCTTCTCCAGGGGGATGGTGGGTGTCACATCTCCGGAGGGCCAGGAGTGAGCCAGGCACATAGCTCCAAAAAGGTGTCCTTCCACATGCGGAAGTTTTGGAGCCACTGCTGGTCGTTCCACTGATCCAGGACCAGCCGGTCATACCAGTCCAAACTGCTGTCGAACCTCCAGAATCACCTCTCCACAGTGAGGTGCGGTTGCCAGAGTGGAGCAACTGCTGCCACGGAGAGGGTCCCCAGAATGAGCTTGCACTCCAGGTTGTGCAGAACCAAGAAGGCAGCTGGCAGAAAGTGCTGCAAAAACTGCAGCATGGCCGTGTGGGGCCATTGCATACCCAGGGGTAGCTCCCGTCTCCATGGCACAAAGAAGAAAGCTGTGGTATCCACAAAAGAACAGGCCCTGTGAAAGTTTTGCTGTCCCTTGAAGAGGTAGCAAGCATGCAGCAGATGCAGAGAAACGGCTATCCGGGGGGGGGGGGGTGTCTCTTTAAGCACATGTCTCTGCAAGGCTCCGGCACCAGCACTCGGAAGCAACTGGTGACCTAAAGCCCTGCCTGAAGTGGTTCCAAGTGGCCTTTTATGGGAGAGAGCATCCAATCAGAGTGGATGTAAAATATTGTGCTTTTGTGAAAAAGAGTTTTCACAAAAGCTCTTTTTCTATGCTCTTTTGTATGTGGATGCACTCTTTTGCAAGAAGTTTTTTCGGAAAATCTCTTCCAAAAAAAGCTTCTTGCACAAGAAGCCTGCAGTCTAGACGTAACCTAACAGTTGATTTTTGTCTCACATAGCTACTAGAGAAGAACAAAGTGTTAAGCAGAGCTTGAAATCTTTTGAACATGTGTTGCAGGGGAGTGTAGCTATTTTTAAAAAAATGTTTAAACAATCTAATGACTAGAAATTTTTCTTGGTGAATGTGAACTTCAATTCTGATTCTTGAACGGGGGACAAAACTAATATTACAGATGTGTAGAATGGGCAGATTTTAGCATTCCCAAAGGCCCCATTTTTATAATAGTAAGCAATACAAATATTTAATTTTTCAAAAGAATGAAAAGATTAAACAACACAATTCTACAAAGTATCTGAAAAGAATGAACTGAAAAACTGAAGAATTAATGCATGAGTCTATCCTCCACTTTCTAGCCAGCCTGACCTCTAATATACACTACAAAAGTGTGTGGACTTAATATGGGTATGTCTACACTACAGCGCTATTTTGAATTAACTTAATTCAAAATAGTTGATTCGAATTAAGCTAATTCGAAATAACGCATCTAGACACAAAAACTAATTCAAAATAGTGTTTTTCTAATTCGAAATAGCGCGTCCACATTGAGTGGACCCTGAATCGAAGGTAAGGCTGGCTGGAACCAGTGCCGGCAGGGCATCAGGGTCAGACTTAGTGCGTGGGGCTGCTGCCTCAGGCTATCCGAGGTCTGTGCTTAAAGGGACCCTACCCCCCCATCCCGGACAGACAGTTCTCAGGTTTCTCTGCTTGCTGGTCTACCTCGCTGAGGGACAGCAAAGCATTTGTGTCTCAGAGTTCTCACTCGGGACACCATGGAACCAGACCTGCCCCTGGGCACGCCAGTGTGTCTCGTGGGGTCGTTGCCATCAGCCCGGCTGCACTTGCTGCAGGCTGCCATCCGGGAGGTCCATTGGGGGGCTGTCAGGATCCAGGAGGCCGGGAGGCAGAGCGTCCACTCTGAGGAGCCCTCAGCCACCCTTGACCTCCCCACCGGGGGCTCGTGCCCCATTCCTCCCTCACATCCTTCCACTTACCCCTCCCTAGCCCTCCTTCCTGATGTCAAATAAAATACATGTATTTTCAAAAATAGAAACTATCTTTATTTAACACAACTGGGGAGGGGGGGGGAGATGAACCTCTGGGGAGACTAGGGAAAGGAGGCGGGAGAGGGTGGGAGAGGGGAGAGGGAAAACTGGGAGGAGGGAGCTGGAAGGGGGAAGCAAGGGGAAGAAGGGGGAGGGGAAGCTCAGGGCTCATGGTTGGGGGTCTCTCCAGGCCACGTCTCCCAGCATGGCGGGTGCGGGCACCTCGGCGTCCCCGGGGGGATGGGGAGGAAGGTGTGGAGGTTGAAGTGGGAGGTGTGGAGATTGAGGAGGAGGGTGTAGAGGTTGAGGAGGGAGAGGCGGGAGGGGGAGAAAGAGTGGGAGGAGGAGCGGGAGCTGGGGGAGCAGCAGGTGCAGGAGCGGCACGGGGCAGCACGCTCTGCACCAGGGCCTGCAGTTGGTGACAGATGGCACAACCCTGGGCAAGCAGCTCCCGCTGGAACTCCCATTCTTCCTGCACCTGCTGCTCCATTATGCGGGTCTGGTCTCACAGGGCCGTCAGGTGCCGCTCGTGGTACACCTGCAGTGTTGTGGTGGTTCTGAGGAGCCCTCGGGTGCGGGAGCATGTCCCGGGCGGGGTAGTGCGCCCTGCACGTGCAGATGATGTGGCTGTGGAGAAAGAAGAGAAGTGGTCAGTTCTCTCTGGGGACACAGTGGGTGAAGCTCAGCCCCCCCCCCCTCCCGCGAGGTGAGGATGACCTTGTCCTGCACCATCAGAGCCGTTGTGCTTGCCCAGAGGCCATGTCTGGAATGTCCAGCTATCCCTGGGAGTGGGAGGTGCCCCGAGACCGAGATGTCCCCTGCCTGTGTGTAGAGGGGGCATGTGAAGGGAAGGCGTCCTGCTGGGTCCTGCCCCAGGGTTGGGAGCGTGTCAGGTCTCTTCACACACACATGTGCCTATTGGGCCATGGCCCCTGGGTGTCACACAGCTGGAGCCACCTGCCCAAGGGTGGCATGGCACGTGCTCGCACGTGCACAGGTGGCTGCATGATCCGTGGGAAGCATGGCCCACGTGCGCGGTCCCTGCCTCCCCCCGGGTAGGGGACAGTGCTGGCACTTACCCGGTATGGCCTCTCCAGACGACCCTGCCGACTCCGGTGCTGGGACAGCTGGTGGTGGCCCCTCTGCTGCGCCTGGGTCAGGGCCCTCAGCTCCCGCCTCGCTGCCTCCCGGGCTGGCGCGGACCACCCTACCCCCCAGGAGTCGGTTGAGGGCAGGGAAGTAGGGGCAGGTGTCAGCCCCTGCTGCGGCGCCGCCCCTGGTGGCCCTGGCGTATGCCTGATGCAACTCTTTAATTTTGAGGCGCACTTGCTCCTGGGTGCGCCTGTGGCCTTTCCTGGACATGGTGGCCGCTATGCGGCCATAGACGGCCGCGTTCCTCTGCCTAGTGCGGAGATCATGGACGTTGGGGGCCTCCCCCCAAACCTCAAGGAGGGTGCGCGCCATCTACAGCCCCTGGCTGGCCCCTGGGTGCTGGGGGACTGGGCGTGGGATGGCTGGCTGCCACTGTCTGCCATTGTGCGGCCACTGGGTGAGGGGCTGCGGCTGCTGGCAGGCCTGGCTCTGGCACGTGCCCAGTAGCCAGAGCCTACCCCTTTCAGGGCCCCAGGGCTGGGGAAGAGGAGAAGAGTTTTCCTGGTTGTGCCCAGAGTGGCCACCAGGGGAACTGGGAAGGGCTGGAGGCCCCCTATTTCGAATTAAGTGTCTACACAGCACTTAATTTGAAATAGCTATTTCGAATTTGGTGTTATTCCTCGTAGGATGAGGTTTACCAGATTCGAAATAAGCGCTCCGATATTTCAAATTAAATTCGAAATAGCGGTTTGCATGTGTAGATGCTATTGAAGTTAATTCGAAATAACTGCTGTTATTTCGAATTAACTTTGTAGTGTAGACATACCCTATGGCTATAAACTGACCATTAGCTGAGCTAAATAACTAACTCGAAAGATTTCACTGTTATATACATAGTGCTTTAAATCAGTACTAATTTAAACTTTACTCATTTGAAGTACAAATTGCCAGTGCTTAAGCATCTGGGAACTGTAAAATATTTGGGAGATATACTGCTGCATAAGGAAGTGCTGATTCCTAGGTTATGTCAAGAATGATTAAATAATATATTAAGGGTCATGCTAGTGATCAAATACCATCAAATTATTATTTAAAACAGTATTTCAAAGATAAAAGCTTTCCATGGGAAGCACTAAGAATTCAAGTCTTATCATTCATTTTTAACTTCCTGAGTTTCTTACTTGGTGTTACCTTTACACAATATTGTATTTGCCTGTTGTTAGAAATGTGCACCTTAGTTCATGATGAGCTAAACTGTGATAAGATTGTGTGTGGATGTCCGAATGTGAAATGTTAGGTAGTATGCATGGAGCCTCAACAAGGGTCTGGTGAATTTCTCAGTGCAAGGGCTGAACTCAGCTAGTTTAAGTGGTTATACATTAATACAGTCATAAAAATGTGCAGTCATCATATTTTCAATTGAAAATTCCAATGGGATGTTAATATGGGACATGGGGAGGTTAATTTCTCACACATACTTGAGCTTGAAAAAAAAATCACACAATTAAAATCATAGCCTGGCTGTGAATTTGGTCCTACATGCTAATGTAATAAGATCTGATTATTAAAACTTTAGTCTAAATTCATCACATCAGCCAGCAAACCTGAAGGCATTTGGAAAAATGTAGATAAATGGCAAACAGCCTACTGGATTTAGCGTGCAGCAGATGCTACATTACCTGGAACAAATAAACAACCTGTTTTCAGAAAAAGATACTACAGGTTGAAACTCCGTAATCCCGACTTCCCTAGTCCAACATTACCCTGGTCTGGCATAGTCAGGATGACCCCATGGGGCCAGGAGCATTGCCAGACTAGGGCAGGAGTTCTGGGTTGCAGCGAAGCTGCTGGAAAGAGCCTCTGGTAGCAGCGGGGCTGCCAGGCAGACCGTGGAGCTCCAGGCTCATGGTTGCTGAGGAAAACCCCCTTGGTGGCAGCGGGCCTCTTGTGCAGAGTGCGGAGCTCTGGGTGCAGAGGCTCTGGGGAGAGCCCCTTGCAGACAGCAAAGCCACTGGATGGAGCGTGGAGTCCCCCCCTACCAGGCAGCAGCAACACCACTGATCAAAAGTGGAGCCCTGGGTGGCAGCAGAGCCACATGCAGGGAGGAGAGAATTGGAGCCCTCATGGGGAGAGCTGAGCCTCAGGTGGTAGCAGGGCAGCCAGGAGGAAAAGTGGAGACCGCAGTACATAGACCTCCTGGTCCTGCAAATTCCCTGGTCCAGGGCCAATCAGGTCCCAAGGGTGCCAGACCAGGAAGTTCAACCTGTATATACCCAGAGACTAGAGCATTATAAAAACATGAAAGACCAGGTATTCCGGAGACAAAAAAGTGTAACAAGAAAACCATTCTACAAATATATTAGAAGCAAGAAGAAGACCAAGGACAGAGTAGGCCCATTGATCAATGAACAGGGAAAATTAAAAATAGAAAATGTGGAAATGATAGAGGTGCTTAATGATGTCTTTGTTTCTGTTTTCACCAAGAAGGTTGGTGGTGATTGGATGCCTGCAATAGTGAATGCTGGAGAAAAGGAGTTAGGTTCAGAAGTTAAAATAGGAAAAGAACAAGTTAAAAAATTCTTAGAAAAGTTAGATGTCTTCATGGCATGAGGACCTGATAAAATGTACTCTAAAATGCTCAAGTTGCTCATTGAGGAGGTATCTGAGCCATTAGCTATCATCTTAGAAAAGTCATGGAAGATGGGAAAGGGTAAATATAGTGCCCATCTATAAAAAGTCAAATAAGGACAACCCAGGGAACTACAGACCAGTTAGCTTAATTTCACTGCCAGGAAAGATAATGGAGCAAATAATGAAGAAATCCATCTGCAAACATCTGGAAGATAATAAGGCGATAAGTAGCAGTCAGAACAAATCATGTCAAAGTAGCGTGATAGCTTTCTTTGATAGCATAACAAGTCTTGTGGATAAGGGAAGTGGTAGACATGGTATACCTAGACTTTAGTAAAGCATTTGATACAGTCTCGCATGATCTTTTTATCAATAAACTAGGGAACTACAACAGAGATGGGGCTACTATAAGGTGAGTGAATAACTTGTTGGATAACCATTCCCATGGTATAGTTATCAATGGTTCACAGTCATGCTGGAAGGGAATAAAAGTGGAGCTCCGCTGACAACAGTTTTGGGACTGGTTCTGTTCGATATCTTCATCAAATCTTTAGATAATGACATAAAATACTATTCATTTTTTTCCATTTGATACCAAGGTGGGAGGATTATAATTCAAAATTATCTGGACAAACTGGAGAAATGGTCTGAGATAAATAGGATAAAATGCAAAAAAAACAAATGTGAAGAATTCCACTTAGGAACGAACAATCAATTTCACACATGCAAAAATAAATGGGAAATGACTGTCTAGGAAGGAGTATTGCAGAGAGGGATCTAGGGGTCATAGTGTACCACAAGCTAAATATGAGTCAACCGTGTGACACAGTTACAAAAAAAGCAAACATCATTCTGGGATGCATTAGCAGGAGTGTTGTAGATAAGACACAAGAAGTCATTCTTCCACTTTATTCTGTGCTGATTAGGCCTCAGTTGGAGTATTGTGTCCAGTTCTGGGCACCACATTTCAAGAAAGATGTGGACAAATCAGGGTAGAAGATCCAAAGAAGAGCAACACAAAAGTGTTGAAAACATGACCTATGTGAGAAAATGGAAAGAACTGGGTTTGTTTAAATATATATAAAAGATTATTTTGAGTGGAGAATAAAGGGGGGGACCCTCAGAATAAGAAGGGAGTGGGAGAGAAACATTACTTGTCAATTGTAGTCCCAGTGCTAATAAGGTTAATTGAGTGGACTAGAAGTGCCCACTTGGTTTTGTTTAGTTTAGAAAAGAGAAGACTGAGGGGGCCATCGAATCATAGAATCATAGGATTTGGAAGAGACTTCAGGAGATAGTTGAGTTGAGCCCCCTGCCTAAAGCAGGACCAACCTCAACTAAACCATCCCAGCCAGGGCTTTGTCAACCCGGGACTTAAAAACCTCTCGGGAAGGAGATTCCACTCCCTTCGTACGTAACCCATTCCAGTGCTTCTCCACCTCCTAGTGAAATAGTTTTTCCTAATAGTCAACATAGACTTCCCCACTGCAACTTGAGACCATTGTTCCTTCTTCTGTCATCTGTCACTGCTGAGAACAGCCTCTCTCCATTCTCTTTGGAATCTCCCTTCAGATAGTTAAAAGCTGCTATTAAATCCCCCCCTCACTCTTCTCTTCTGTAGACTAAACAAGCCCAACTCCCTCAGTCACTCCTCATAAGTCATGTGCTCTAGCCCCCTAATCATTTTTGTTGCCCTCCACTGAACTTTCTCCAATGTGTCCACATCCTTACTGTGATGGGGGGGGGGGAGCAGAATTGGATGCAATACTCCAGATGTGGCCTCACCAGTGCTGAATAAAGGGGAATAATCATTTCTCTAGATCTGCTGGAAACACTCCTCCTAATGCCCCCTAATATGCCATTAGCCTCCTTAGCTACAAGGGCACACTGTTGACTCATATCCAGCATCTCAACCACTGTAATCCCCAGGTCCTTTTCAGCTGAACAGCTGCTTAGCCAGTCAGTCCCCAGCTTGTAACAGTGCTTGGGATTCATCTGGCCCAAGTGCAGGACTCTACACTAATCATTATTGAAACTCATCAGATTTCTTTTGGTCCAACCCTCCAATTTGTCTAGGTCACTCTGGACCCTGTCCCTAACCTCCAGTGTATCTACCTCTCCCCTAGCTTAATGTCATCTGAAAACTTGCTGAGGGTGCAATCCATCCCCTCATCCAGGTAATTAATGAAGATGTTGGACAAAACTGACAAAACAAATATCGAGCCATTGATCACTACCTCTTAAGCCCCACAATCTAGCCAGCTTTATATCCACCTATTTGTTTATCCAATCCATACTTCCTTAACTTGCTGGCAAGAATACTGTGGAAGACCCTATCAAAAGATTTGCTTAAGTCAAGATATATCACATCCACTGACTGCCCCATAATCACAGAGCCAGTTACCTCTTCATAGAAAGCAGTCAGGTTGGTCAGGTATGACTTGCCCTTGGTGAATCCATGTTGACTATTCATGATCACTTTCTTCTCTTCCTTTCGTCAGGTTCCTGATATTGACCATCACATGATCACTGTTGCCCAGGTGGCCAGCCACATCTACTTCTCCTACTAGTTCCTCCCTGATGGTGAGCAGCAGGTCAAGCTGTACATAGCCCCTGGTTGGTGCCTTCAGCACTTGTACCAGGAAGTTGTCCCCAGAATTCTCCAAAAACTTGGCTGTGTACTGCTCTATTGGTCTCCCAACAGATGTCAGGGTGATTAAAGTCCCCCATGAGAACCAGGGTCTGTGATCTACAAGGTCAGTTGCCTGTAGAAAGCCTCATCTACTTCATCCACCTGATCTGGTGGTCTACAGCAGACACCAACCACGACACCACCTCTGTTGCTTTCACCTCTAAACTTAACCCAACAACTCTTGACAGGCTTTTCTCCCTCTATATACTGGAGCTCTGAGCAATCCTCCACCCTGTCTCCCCTGTCTGCCAATCCTGAACAATTTATACCAGGGGTGGCCAACCCACGGCTCACGAGCTGCATGTGGCTTGCAAAGAAAAAAATTGTGGCTACAGATGGAACCAGGATGGAACCCGGAACTGCTCAGGTTAACCGCTCTCAGGGCCAGGCCGCTTTGAGCCTCATGCGTGCTCCCAGCCCACACCATTCCGCTCATAGCCCCCAGCACATTGCATCATATCCTGCACGTGCTGGCCAGGTCACACACAGCGTCCCAGCCTGCACATACTAGCAGATGGCTGCTGAGTGCAGGCAGTGGCAGTGGCTCCGGGTGTGGCAGCAGCACCAGCACCAGAGCCTGCGTTGGCTCCGGGACCTGGGCATAAGGTTAGTGGGGGAGGGGGATTGGGTTAGAGTGGGGAGGGGAGGTGTCTGGCTCTGGGAAGGGGAGGGAGGTTGGGGGAAGTGCACATGGCATGCCGGCTGCTCAGCACGCTGGCTGCTCAGTGCACGCACCCCAGCACCCAGAGGGAGACACGCGGCTGTAGCAGCGGCAGCAGCTCCAGAACCCAAGAGTGGGGGGGAGGGGGATTGGTATAGAGGAGGGGCCGGTGCCTGGCTCTGGGGGGGGATTGGGTTGGGGGGGTGTACCTGGCTCTGGGGATGGGGAGGGGGATTGGGTTGGTGGGGGTGTGCTTGGCTATGGGGAAGGGGAGGGGGATTGGGTTAGAGGGGGTGCGTGTGTGTGCCTGCCTCTGGGGAAGGGGAGGGGGATTGGGTTGGGGTGTGTGTGCTTGGCTATGGGGAAGGGGAGGGGGATTGGGTTAGAGCGGGGGGGGTGCCTGGGGGAGGGGAGGGGAGGGGAAGAGCAGCCAGCGTGCTTCCTGAGACCCAGGATCCCCAGGTACTGGCCCCAGCTGTCTCTGTCCCCTCCTCCTGGCCAGAGACACACCCACACACATGAGTACCCTGCCCCAGCACCCCATCCCCTGCCCCCACCAGCACAGTTGGGGCCACATTAGTGAGGCTTGGGGGGGTTTTGGAGTGGTTGTTTTTTCGCATCTCGCTTGTGTGGCCCCAACTGACTTTTCTGTGGGTCAGTGACCCCTGACTCAAAACAGGTTTCCCTCCCCTTTCATAAATAAAGACAATGCTGAAACATTTTGTGTTTGACATATTTTATTTAAAAATGAAGCTTGGCCAACAAGCCCCCAATTGAGGCCAAGCTCCCATCTGGCCACAGCATCATAACACTTCCGCACATACACACACACCCGGACCCCAAACCTGAGCCTATCATACACTGGAACCCCCTGTCCTGAGCCTCTCACATCCCCAAACTTCTGCACCTCCACATCCCCAGTCTTCTGCCACAACACTCCTGCACCATCCACACACTGCAAATCTGTGTCCTGAGCCCATCATACTCCCAGCCTCCCTGCCCTGAGCCCCTCATGCACCCCAGCCCAAACTCCTGCACCCTCACAGCCACAAGAGCACCCCAACCCTCTACCTGACCCCAACACTCTCCAGCCTGGAGCCCCCTCCCTGAGCCAGCATCCTCTTCTCTACATCCTCCTGCACCCAAATTCCCTCCCAGAGCTTGCACCTCTCACCCTTTCTCAGTGCTTTTTTTGTGAGCCACATAGCAGTGGAGACACCGTGAAGCGCCAGAGCAAAGTTGTTGAGCCAAAAAAAAAAAAGGGCAGGACCGCGAAGACCCAGGGAAAAGTTGTTAACAAAAAAAAAAAAAAGCCATGCCCTGGGACGGATGTACCAGCACCTATTTTCCCTCAGCGCGGCGCTTTTTTTTTTTCCTCAACAACTTTGCCCCAGCTCTTCACGCTGTCTCCACTGCTATTGTGGCTCTTCATCTGGAACGGGTTGGCCACCCCTGGTTTAATCACAGAATCATAGAATACTAGGACTGGAAGGGACCTCGAGAGGTCATCGAGTCCAGTCCCCTGCCCTCATGGCAGGACCAAATACTGTCTAGACTATCCCTGATAGACATTTATCTAACCTACTCTTAAATATCTCCAGAGATAGAGATTCCACAACCTCCCTGGGCAATTTATTCCAGTGTTTGACTACCCTGACAGTTAGGAACTTTTTCCTAATGTCCAACCTAAACCTCCCTTGTTGCAGTTTAAGCCCATTGCTTCTTGTTCTATCCTCAGAGGCCAAGATAAACAAGTTTTCTCCCTCCTCCTTATGACACCCTTTTAGATACCTGAAAACTGCTATCATGTCCCCCCTCAGTCTTCTCTTTTCTAAACTAAACAAACCCAATTCTTTCAGACTTCCTTCATAGGTTATGTTCTCTAGACCTTTAATCATTCTTGTTGCTCTTCTCTGGACCCTCTCCAGTTTCTCCACATCTTTCTTGAAATGCAGTGCCCAGAACTGGACACAATACTCCACCTGAGGCCTAACTAGCGCAGAGTAGGGCGGAAGAATGACTTCTCGTGTCTTGCTCACAACATACCTGTTAATGCATCCCAGAATCATGTTTGCTTTTTTTGCAACAGCATCACACTGCTGACTCATATTCAGCTTGTGGTCCACTATAACCCCTAGATCCCTTTCTACCGTACTCCTTTCTAGACAGTTGCTTCCCATTCTGTATGTGTGAAACTGATTGTTCCTTCCTAAGTGGAGCACTTTGCATTTGTGCATTAAACTTCATCCTGTTTACCTCAGACCATTTCTCCAATTTGTCCAGATCATTTTGAATTATGACCCTATCCTCCAGAGCAGTTGCAACCCCTCCCAGCTTGGTATCATCTGCAAACTTAATAAGCGTACTTTCTATGCCAATATCTAAATCGTTGATGAAGATATTGAAGAGAGCCGGTCCCAAAACAGACCCCTGTGGAACCTCACTTGTTATACCTTTCCAGCAGGATTGTGAACCATTAATATATATTGTTTATACCCTTCCATGACAGGTTGTGGTCAACTCTTAGTGACCTCAACTGGGGACTCAAGGAATGTGGAATAGAGGGGGATTTTTTAATGCTTATAAGAAGCACACAGGATCTTTTCAGTGGAAAAGGCAATAGGCCACTTTGCTCTGGTCTACACTAGGGAGTTATTTCAGAATAACCCCCCCTTATTTTGAGATAACAAGCAGAGGGACCACACTATCCAGACCATTATTTCAAAATAATGGGCTGCTTATTTTGAGATCTGTACTCCTGCTTTCCTCAGGGAATAGCATTTATTTAAAAATTGTTATTTTGAAATAGCACTAGTGTGAATGATCTGGTGCTGTTAATTTGAAATAATTGGCCTCCGAAGGACTCTCATAGCTGCACTTGTGGCCGCTTTGGACACACCTGCCAGCTCCACTTCTCCCCTTCTCCTGCAGAGCTTAAACCAGCAGGTTGCAAGAGAAGGACTTGTGGCATGTGGCCAGCTTGGCATGCCCCACGCCATACAACAAGAGCCAATGGAGCCATGAGTGACCACAGTGCTCCCCCTGAATACCACACAGCTGCCAGCACTTGCACAGCACCTCAGCTGCCACTGGCCAGGGACACAGGAGAACACCTGGACCTCATTGAGGTCTGGGGTGAGAAGACCAGCCTCCAGGATCTCCACACCAGAAGCATAAAACCAATGTCTATGGCTGGATGGCTGCCAGCTTGGCCTACAACGGACACACCCAGACCATCAACCAGGTCCTGATGAAAATAAAAGAACTCCATCAGGCCTACAGTAAGGCCAGGGAGGTCTGGGGTGGCACATGTGCCGCTACTATGAGCAGCTCAATGCCATCCTGGGAAGGGGGCCTCCCCCCATCAATCGTAGAGTCTGGCCAGGACATACCCGGCAACAGACTCTATAAGGGTGAGGTTGAGGAGGACAGTATTGAGGAGGAGGAGCAGGCCAACCAGGACACCATACCCACATGCCAGGAGCTGCTCCTCACCCTGGAGCCAGTCCCCTCCTCCCAGGATGTCTCCCAAGCACTGGACGAACCCAGGGAAGGCATTTCTGGTGAGTTCTATAACTTTCCCTATGCACACACAAGGGCAGACAACAAGCTGCAAGGGGCTGCG
This sequence comes from Pelochelys cantorii, assembly GCA_032595735.1. Taxonomy (NCBI): domain Eukaryota; kingdom Metazoa; phylum Chordata; order Testudines; family Trionychidae; genus Pelochelys; species Pelochelys cantorii. The sequence continues at coordinate 29,897,166 of CM064340.1, forward strand.
CACGCCTCACTTGGCCTACTCAGCCTGGGGGGTCTCACAACAGCTTGTGCACATGGGTGCACATGAATCACCAGTGTGAAGCACTCAGCCCCATGATACTCTCGGATAGGAATCCCTCGGTCCTTCTCACAATGTTCCTGTCCTATTCTGGCCTCTGTGGTAGGACATCATCCCATGACAAGTCACCACTAAAGAGTCTGAAGTCATAGAACCACACAGCAGTGCTGCACACGGCACAGGGTCCTGCTTGCATTCAGGCAGCATCCACTCCCAGTCAAGCATGGAGATGAGATAAATACCCTGCATGGGAACCTGCGGGGGAAAGGAAGAGGAAGGGACTCCAGTAGCACTCTCTCCGGCAAGTGGTGTCTGCTGCTCACACACACCTCCCTCAATTCCCCACCCCCCCCCTCCAGCGGCAGGGATAGAAGTTCTCTTTTTGTGGGAAGCCGCAAGAGCTAGAAACAGCACGTGCAGGACACAGAAGGAAGTTGAGTCAACTTGTGCCTCCTCCTGCCTGCAGGCTCTTGGCCTAGCTGACATTTCCCATACCTGCTTGTCCCTGGGCCATGGGTGTAGCGATCTTCCCCTGGGACATCCGTGCCCCTGCAGGAAACTGCCTGCTGTCTAGGCAACAGATCACCTTGCTCAAAGCACATTGCCATCATCTGAACCAAGATCTTTGGTATCAGATCAGAGATTAGAGCTAGGCTTCATACAACTGCCCTTGTAACCTTTATTCACAGCTGGGCCAACTGTGAGCGTGGTATGCCCACCATCTCCCACACCATCTTCCTGATTCTGCAGGCTCCGCTGGAGGAAATGTACCTGGGAAGACATGATGCATAAACAGGTGGCCTGCCTCCAGTCTGTCATCTGGGGGCTCGATGACGAGTGCCAGGAGTGGGCCGCTGACTGGGAGGAGCGCCGGGCTAACCAGGAGCAGCAGAAGGCTACCTGGGACCAGCTGGCATGCAAGCATGAGACCATATGTTCCTACCTCACCTTGGTGATGGAGCACGTGGCCTTGTGCATGGAGCAGGCCACCAGCCACATTCCCACCCTCACGCCCTCCATGGCTTCCCTTCTAGCCCCCGCAGAGACCACTGGGGCCCCAAAACACATTGCAGTGGGACCTCAAGGGCAGCTGAAGCCTCCTGAGCTGACCAAGGCAGGCACCAGTCCCAGCCCCATCCCTGAGTCCTGAGCCCCACCTCCCTCTTCCTTTGCCCTCCCACATTCCAGATTGTTTCCCCAGCCCCTCCTGTTTTATATCACCCCAATAAACACACTAGTTTTTTCAAACAAAAACCACTTTTTTATTTGTTCTTCAGGGATGGGGGGAAGGTGGGAAGGGAGGAAAAGTGAAGGGAGCAGTGGGGAAGGAAAGGCACACAAGGGCAATGCAGGAACCCCTTATGGAGAGGTTCAAGGGGAGAGTCTCACAGCTAGCATTGGCTGAAATTGTCATAGAATCATAGAACCATAGAGCTGGAAGAGACCTCAGAAAGTCATCAAGTCCAGCCCCCTGTTCTAGGCAAGAGCAATCCCAACTAAATCAACCCAGCCAGGGCTTTGTCAAGCCGAGACTTAAACACCTGTGGATGGAGACTCCACTACTTCCCTAGGTAGCCCATTCCAGTGCTTCACCACTCTCCTAGTGAAATAGTTTTACCTAATATCCAACCTGGACCTCTCCCACCACAACTTGACACCATTGCTCCTTGTTCTGCCATCTGTCACTACTGAGAACAGCCTTTCTCCATCCTTTTTGGAACCTCCCTTCAGGAAGTTGAAGGCTGCTATCAAATCCCCCCTCCCTCTTTGCTTCTGCAGACTAAGCAGACCCTACTCCCTCAGCCTCTCCTCATCAGTCATATGCTCCAGCCCCCTAATCGTTTTGGTTGCCCTCCGCTGGACCCTCTCCAGTGAGTCCACATCCTCTTTGGAACCCCTCCCAGATGAGCACAGCCCCTTGATGTGGTCATCGAATGACACTAGTATCTGGCTGCTCATCAGCCCTGGTCAGCTGTTCAGCCTCTGCTCTCTACCCTGGTAGAAAAGTCTCCCCCTTGCTCTCTCAGAAGTATGTTGTGATCTCTGAGGTCCAGGTGGGTGAGCAGACTTCTGAACCTCCCCTTTAAGCGGCCGGAGACACACTCCACTACCATGAAGCACCTGCTCAGCCTGGTGTGGAAGTTCTCCTTGGTGGGGTCCAGGCTGCCCATGTTGGGCTTCATGAGCCAGGGGAGCCGGGGTAGGCTGCATCAAACATATTGTAATATTGTGCCAGAATAGGGATGAAATGTAAAACTAGTATAATAGTCATTGGGGTAATAGCCGTTGAAGGTTAAATTGCATTCATGCACTGGAAGTTTGCTTGGTGCAGGATAAAAGGTGGGAGAAGTGTCAGGGACACAGTTATACTACCCTAAGAGCCAGTCCTCTCTCTGACAAGACATTAGTACATCACAACAGTCATACTGAGTCATACTAATGGCCCATCTAGCTAGTATCCTGTCTTCCAACAGAGTAAGGTGGGATTCCAATGCATCCTTGTCCTAGTAGACTATGCAACCTGCTTCCCTGAGGCTGTCCCCCTACGGAACACTGGTGCTTGCACCATTGCTTCTGAACTGGTGAAGGTCTTTGCTTGAGTGGGCTCCTCCTCCAAAAAACTGTTTACTGATCAGGGGACTAATTTCACCTCCTGGCTACTCTATCAGGTATGTGCCCTGCTCGGCATTTGCAAGTTCCAAACCTCTGTGTATCATCCCCAAACTGTCGGGCTGGTCAAACTCTTCAACAGAACACTCAAGGGGATGCTGAAGAAGTTTTCCCCATCTGAACTACAGCAGCAGGACCAACTACTTCCACCCTTGTTACTAGTAGTCTGAGAGGTACCCCAGATCATCAACCTGATTCTCCTGCTTTGAGCTCCTCTATGGACAACAACCTCGTGGGGTGCTGGACTGGATGAGGGAAACCTGGGAGAGCATCCCCTCAGCATCCCAAGGGCTTCTCCAGTATGTCTTGCTGTTACAAAAGCATCTCAGCTGGGTGGGGACCCTCGCTCAAGAAAACCTCCAGACAGCTCAAGGGACCCAGGAGCAATACTACAACAAGGAAGTCTTTTGAGAGAGAACTTTTGAGCCCAGGACCAGATACTTCTACTCCTTCCTTTGGAGGTATCAAACCTCCTCACTAGATGACATGGTCCCCAGTGCTTTTGCTGAAGCCCAGTGGGAGTACTCAGTTTTGTATAGATTTCAAGAAGGTAAATGCTGCCTCCAAGTTTCAGAGGGGTGGCCGTGTTAGTCTGAATCTGCATAAACAATGAGAAGTCCTGTGGCATCTTATAGACTAACAGATTTATTGAGGCATAAGCTTTCATGGGCAAAGACCCATTTTGTCTGACGATGCCTATGAAAGCTAATGCTCCAATAAATCTGTTAATCTATAAGGTGCCACAGGACTTCTCGTTTTCTCCAAGTTTGACACCTATCCAATGCCCCAGACTGAGGAACTCCAGGATCAGCTTGGAAGTGCAAACTATATCACAAACCTTGATCTGACAAAAGGGTATTGGAAAATCCCCTTGGATCCAGATTCTCGGGAGAAGAGAAGACAGCATTCACCACTCCATCGAGGCTATTTCATTTTGTCTGAATGCCTTTCAGCCTCCATGGAGTCCCTGCCACATTCCAGCACATGATGGATCGCCTCCTGAGTCCCCACATGGACTACACTGCCACCTACCTTAGTGATGCCACCACTGGGAAGATCATCTACTTCAAGTGGCGTCACTCCTTTAGACCCTTGAGGATGCAGGTCTCACTGCCAACCCAAAGAAGTGCTCAATCAGGTGGCAAGAGACTATATACCTGGGGTACTGCTTGGGATGCAGCCTCATGCACCCCCTCATAGGAAAGGTCCAGGCTATCCAGTTACCCCATGCTCTCTATGGAGCAGAAGATATGGCAGTTTCTAGATGTAGCAGGATATTACCGCCATTTCATCCCCCAGTTCATGGCCATTGCAATGCCCCTCATTGCTCTCCAAACCAAAGACAGCCCATAGCATGTACAATGGTCAATGGAGTATGAGAAGGCATTCCAGACCCTCAAGGGCAGCCTGTGCTGAGAGCCCATACTGTTCAGCCCTGACTTTGAGCGCCCCTTTATAATGAAAACTGATGCCTCAGAAATTGGGCTAGGGGCAGTGCTCGCCTAAGAAATAGGTGGAGAGGAACAGCCTGTCCTTTATATCATCCAGAAGCCCTTTTCCCAAGAGCACAATTATTCAATTATTGAAAAGGAAGCTCCTCATCCAGTATCTTCCTCCTGGTGTTGTAGATGGCAGCCTTGATCAGGGCCAGCAGGAGTTTAACGAGGAGGTCTCATGACTTTGTGGGGCCACAGATGGAGTGTGCATAAATGAAAAGGTGTGGGGGAATGTGCAGCCAGAACCTCAGCAGGAGGTTCTGGTGGAGCCAGAATAGGGGCTGCAACCTGGTGCATTCAAGGTAGGCATGCACCAGGTTCTCCCTCATGCCAAAGAAGGGGCTGGCATCAGGGATAGTGGTGAACTGCAACAGATACACGCTCATGCTCATGTCTCCATGTATGAGCCACCAACGGATCTTCTTGATGGGCCATGGGATCAGGGTGGAATACACACTGGCTCACTGGGGTTCCTCGTCCTCCATAGGTGTTAAGTAGTCCCAACCACTTGGTGTCATGCCAGGACACGAGGGTGAGGAAATGGAGTGTGTGGAGCATGAGTTGGTCCCTGGGCACAGTTCAGAAGCAGACTGGCTGTGTGTCCTGCAGTCAGCTTGGGTTCCCAGGGGGAGGGAGCTCAGGGACCCACAGAACAGGAACCCGAGAAAAAGAGCCAAAGGACTTGCAGTGAGGGGCATGGGGCATACCCTTTCATAGGTCTCACTATGAGAAATTGAGAGAGGGATGTGACAAGGCCACCCTCACCTCCTGGAGTATGTGAAAGGGGGAGGGGGGGTTGGAGGATGGAGAGCCCCATGTGACAACAGAGCACTTGGGGGTCCACCCAGTCCCCCTATTTTAATCTAGGAGGTCTCCAACCCTGGGAATTCCAGGCAGGATCAGCCTCCAGTGCACCAAGGGAGACTCCACCACCTGCACATGCAAGGCTGGATTGTGTAGGAGGGGCTCTGTGAGAAGATCTGCTCCTTTGTCGGCCACAACAGACCAGATCAGCAAAAACAGCTTCCAGGTCTGGAAGAGGTCCTGGCAGAACTCCATCAGCTTGGAAACATTTCACGGAAGACTTCTTGGGTGGAGAAAAATGAGTTGCTGGTTGTATCAGAGCCCTCGGAGGTGGTGGAGGAAAGCGTGTGCCAGTATGCCTCACATTGGACCACCTGCACCATACAAGAGGCTCTATAGGGCCTGGATGTGGAAGGTACAGACCTGGCTTCACATGCAGACTAGACCTGCCTTCCAGGGGGAGACACAGAACCCCTGCAGAGACCCAGTACAGTCCCTGTCAGATGAACTCCAGAGCTGTCCTCTGGAGCCAGGCCAGGACTGCTGAGGCCAGGTTCAGTACCAGAATATGGACAGGACTAGCTGGTTCAGCACCAGCACCCTCTCTCACAGGGAGAGACATTGGAGTAGTCCTAGCCATCTCTGCAGCCACTCACCCACCCTGGCCTCCAAACCCTGCCAATTCTCATGCGGGGAGGGTTGTGTGGTGGAAAGGTAAATGCCAAGATAGAGCACAGGACCCGCACTTGATGGCCTGAAGTATGGGTGGGAAGGAGCTTGCCTGCCACCCTTCCCCGACCACTAGGCCAGAGTTCTTGATCCAGTTGATCTAGGCAGAAGAGACCACTGAGTAGATGGCTTGGCAGGCCTTCACCTGCACCAGGTCACCCAGTTCCTGGACCACAAGGAAGACATCATTGGAGTACACTGACAAGACCAGCTGCAGCTCTTGCTCCTGAAGCACCAACTGGCTCAACCTCCGGTGGAGAAGATGGAAGAAGGGCTTGATTGACAGAGCATAAAGTTAGCCCAACAGTAGACACCCCTGACATACTCTCTTGCCCACAGCTGACTGGCTCAGTCAGGGTCCAGTTGAGCCTGTCCATGGAGGCATATAGCACACAGAGAAAGCCCATGAAGCGGGGCCTGAAGCCAAAACCCTGCAGCGTGCCAATTGTCAAATGCCTTCTCCTGGTCCAGGGACAAGAGAACGAACGATAGACCATCCCTACACCCAAGCTCCAAGAGGTCCTGGACTAAGTACAGGTTATCAAAGATGGCACAGCCTGGCACTGTGTAGACTGGCCAGGATGGTCCATATCCACCAGCACATACTGCAGCCACAGCAAGATGGCCTTGTAGTCGGTGCTGAGGAGCTAGATGGGACACCAGTTCCAAAGGTTGCAGAGGTCCCCCTTCTTTGTTAGCAAGGCGAGCATGGCTCACCTGCACAACAGAGGGAAGACCCTGCTGTCCAAGGACTCGACCCAGACAGTGACAAGATCTGAACCAAGGACATCCCAGAACCTGTGATAGAACTCCATGGTCAGCCCATCCATGTCTTGTTGGTGGGCATGGAATGGAGGGCTTCTGAGAGCTTGTCCAGAATGAGAGGCGGCTCCAGCCAGTCCTGGTTGCCCTCGCTGACCATCAGGAGTTTGGTCTAGAGCACCCTGTAGGCATCAGTGTCAGTTGAATCTGGGGAGAAGAGACTGGCATTGAAGGCCCAGCCCTTCCACAGATCTCCTCCGGATCGGTGAAAGGGGAGCCATGCTCTGTCGGGAGATGACGTGGTTTTTGGGCCCTCCTCTTTTTCTCCAGAGTGTAGAGAAGTGGGAACTGCAATCCATCTTCCAAAGATAATGGTGCAGGATCAAACAAAGACCCCCTAGGCCCAGTGGTCCTCCAGGGCCCAGAGTTCCTCCCACTTCTCCTGGTACACTTCGCAGAGGGGTGGATCTTTGGGGCCAGTAACCAGACTCCTCTCCAGCTCCAAGACCTCATGCTCCAACTGCCCTATCACTGCTTCTCTCAGCCAGCTGGCACCCTGGGAGTAGTTGCCGCAGAAGAGACAGGCACACACCTTCCCTATATCCCACCATTGCTGTGCTGAGGGAAAGGTGGGCCACTTTCCCTGACAGGCCAGCCAGAACTCCAGTAAGGATGCCACAAAGCCCACATCTTCCAGCAGGCTATTACTGAAATGCCAATATGCCAGTCCCAGCCTCTCTGTGCTGAGAGAGGCCTTCACAGCCATTCCACGAGGAGTAACGGTAGTTTGAATTAGGATCTTTAGTTCGAACTACCTAGCCCATGTCGCGTGTAGCCATGGACACAGAGTTCAGACTAAGGGGGATTTAAAAATGGCGGCGCCCAGGAACATGCAAATGAAGCCCGGGATATTTAAATCCTGGGCTTCATTTGCAACTCCGGTTGCCCTCATTTGCCTACCTAGCTCAAACTACCGAGCTAGTGTAGACATACCCTCAGCTCCTACAGACACACACACACACACACACACACAAACACTGTCTCGGGCTTTTAGTGTGGTGAAAGTGGTGTACCTCATGAAGAGGGTTGGGGGTGTGAATCCTCATGAGCAGGGTGACCATTGGCCTCCTGCAGGTCCTGCAGCAGATTGTTACCAGTCCTGAAGGACAGAAGAACTTGTGCAGAACTTATGGGCCTGACAATAGGCCACAATGTCTTGCTTATTGGTTCCTCTCCCCTCCTCTTGTGGGCTCTTGTGGCCCAGAGGATGCCATTAAAGTCCTCCCAGCACTGCAGGGAAATCTGCACTTTGTACCTGGCCCTGCGGGTGTCCACAAGGAAGTGGCACAGCTCGGCTCTCAGTACTGTGGGGGTTGGGGCAACAGTATTTCTGGACCCCTGGATAAACTTCATGGGCCACACTGACAGGCAAGTAGGGATAAGATCTATGGCACAGTGCCAAAAGTAGTGGCACTGCACAGCCCATCCCCATCTCCAGTGTGGGAGGGGGTGGCAGAGGGAACAAAGCAGCCCCTAGGGGACTGGGAATGGAAAACATGAAAACCACCCCCTGAGGGCTGCTCGTAGCTATTGGAAATGAGATGGCCCCATGGGGGTGGCATGGCAGACCAATGGGAGGAGGTGGGTGTTGTAGTGGGGACAGTAGCTGAAGTAGGGACAGAACCAGGAGCGGGGATAGGCATCAGAGTGGGACTAGGAAAGAGAGCGGAACTAGGGAAAGAAATGAAAATGGGAGTAGAGATCAGGACCAGGAGCAAGGCTGGGGTCAGGGAGTGAGGCAAGGTTACAGTCCCCAGTTCCTAAACCACTGAGTTGTGCTGCCTCCTGAATGGGGTCAGGGGCCAAGAGCGAGGAAAGGTAATAATTGCCTCAGTGGCGATGTGGGGCATGGGTGGCAGAAGGGCCGGAGAAACTCCATCAGAGGCCTCCTTGGGGTTGGACTCCAGGAGGGAGATGATATCTTCCCCCTCCACTGCCATGGTGTCCTCAGTGAATGCCTCCTGCACCAATGCCAGGCTTGGGTGTCACAGCAGACTGTGTGTCCAATGCCACAGTGTTGGCCAAGGTGGGAACAGCAGGTAGGCCCCCAACAGAAAGGGGATAGGCATGAGAGTGGGACTAGGGATGAGAGTGGGACTAAGGACAGAAACGAAAAGTGCTTAGGCACTGGGGACTGTAACCTTGCCTCACTCCCTGACCCCAGCCCTGCTTCTGGTCCTGATCTCTACTCCCATTTTCATTTCTGTCCCTCCACCTCAAAGGCCTCAGATTGAGCACCATTGGCACTGGGGCTGATTGGCAATATCAGAGGCACCCCAAGAGTGAGGGGAAGCAGCAGCCAGGGATGAGGCGGAGGGAGGAGAAGGGGACAGCGCAACCAAGTCACCACGCAGATCAAGGCCTGCTGGCAGGGGGTCGTCCTCCCTCTAAGTGAGCAGACCCAGGGCCTCGATCAGACCCAGGGTCAGACCCAGGTCCTTGATCACCTCAAAGATGGAGCTGAAATCTATTCCCACAGCCCCAGAACCCTCCCTGCCATCAACCAAGGTAATAATTGTCTCAGTGGCAATGTGGGGCATGGGTGGCAGAAGGGCCGGAGAAACTCCATCAGAGGCCTCCTTGGGGTTGGACTCCAGGAAGGGGATGGTATCGTCCCCCTCCACTGCCATGGTGTCCTCAGTGGATGCCTCCTGCTGACACTCTTTGGGGGGGTGCTTCAGCGTCTAAGGTGTCAACAGCCAATATCTTGCAGGGGCCTTCCCACCCTCCCCTTCAGAGGGGGGGAATGAGCCCACAGCCCACGAGCCCTATGCTTCTCCTGAATAAGTACTCAGCCCACTGATGTAGAGGTGGAGGGCTGGTCAGCAGGGGCAGGGCAAGGGGGAGCAGGTGACACTTGGGGTAGTCTGGGAAGCAAGGAAGGAGCAATGGGGGGCATGTAAATCTCCCCAGGGGCTGAGCCCACTCCCTCACATGGCAGCATCCATGCTGCGCTCTCCTCTGTGGGCCCCACCGAATTGGGCTTGGCAGAGGTGGGACCTGGTGCTCATCAGGGCACGCCAGGGGGGGGAGGGCAATTGCTCTCAGGACCTGACTGGAGGTGTTTGCAGAGGGAGGAGGGGCCACCATGGAATCTGGACTTACCAGGGGGGCAGCAATGCCTTTTTTCACCGGGCCAGCAAAGGAAGCGCCAGGCCTCCCCCGAAGAGTAATGGACCTGATAATGGATCCCCTTTAGAACACCAGAAGGAGCACCACCCCATCATGTGTCGCTGGTGGCAATTGCAGTTGTATCTGCGGCGGAAGGACAGGACATGATGGAGAACGAGGTCCTCATAGCCCAATAGGAAAGGGCTGTTTGTGGATATTGGTTTCTCAAGGGTGGAGAGAGAAGGCAATAGGGCAGCATTGCATATGCCCAGGTCCTCCAAGGGTTCAAGAGGCACATACACATCCCCCACCACCAGTCCCTTTCCACTGCCTCCTGGGTGATGGCCTCTGAGGCAAGAAAGAAGACTCCCTTGCTGTATATTTTGGAGGCTGCCACCATGGCTGAGGACCCCTTTACCCTCGCCAACACCCACAAATATGTTTCAATGTGGGGCAAGGTGGGTACCATGAGGCAGTGGATGCTCTGCCTCCTAGTCAAGGAGGGGAAGGGGCCCCAGCTGCTAGGGATGTTGAGGCAGCGGATGTAGTGATGCAGTGGGAAGGGGTATGGCTACCTGGGCATATGCTTTGGGGGCTGCAGGTGGGATGCCTCCAGAGCTGGTGGAGGGAATGGCAGGGGATGGAGGGGCCATGGCAGGTATCAGGGACATGGCAGGCAGGCCCCAGTGGGCAGAGAAGCCTCAGCCATGGGGCCTTCCAGACAGGGCCTTTTCCTTTTTTCCCTGGCCCTTTTTACTGGCCAAGGGGGGGGTGTTTTCCCAGAGCTGGGGGGGAGGGCGTCAGCCATGGCAGTGGTGGAATCTGGACCAGTGGTCAGGAGTTCAGCTGCGTGGGTTGTCAGGGCTGGTGGCAAAGGGAGGACCATGGGACCAACAGGGGTAGTGGAAGGGGCAGGGACCATCCCAAGGTGTGGTTGGAGGAGGGACTGATAGCAGCGAAGGGGAATAAAGGGCAGCCACTCCTCCTCGCCGAGCAGCAGGCAGGGGAGAAGGGTGTCAATGAAAGGGAAGGTGTCACGTTACTGGATTTTAAGGGGAGCAGCCAGATCACTGCTGCACTCCTGGGGGGGTGTTTGCCCCAAAAGTTGGTACAAAGGGGGCCATGTGAGGTGTCAAACAAAAGCTTACTTTCTACTGATTCTGTATATGCTCTTCATATATCTGTATAATGTCTGTGTGTGGAGTTATGAATATGTACTCTGTATGGAGACTGGAAGTTTCTCTGTATGTGGTTGAGTAATGGGCCAGGAATGTTTGCCCATGGACATGCTAATGAGCAAAGCTCCAGGGAACAATGGACCTGTGGAGGCCAAAGACACACCTGGCCACTGGCCATGTGACTCCCTCCAGCTTGGAAGAAGCCAGGAGAGGGTATAAATATGGCATGTGGCCTACTCCATCTTGGTGCTCAGCTCAGCCCTTCATCCCAGAGGCAGCAGTGCAGGGATCGAAGAGCCGGAAAGAACTGTGGACCCATCCTGACGTAGGATGTACATCAAAGACTTTTAAGCCAGCAGTTATAACATCTCTGCTGCAAGCCTGCCTCGAGAACTGCGAGATTCGATGCATGTAAGGTATGATACTTTAACAATCTTACTCTCGTGCTTTTCTTTCTTGTAGTAATAAACCTTTCGATGTTAGATTCTAAAGGATTGGCTCAGCGTGATTTGTGGGTAAGATCCAGAGTGTAAATTGACCTGGGATCTGTGGCTGGTTTCTTGGAACTGGACAGAACTTGTTCGGGGAAGGTGAGATTGGGTGCTAAGACCCCTCACCTGTGTATGAGGCCCGGGGCCATCTGGGGCACGGATATTGCTGGGGTGTCAGAGGGGTTTTGCTCGTGAGGCTTCAGGCAGGCAGCTGAAGCGCTCTGTGGGACTGGTTTGTGGCCTATTTGGGAAGGTCTCCAGTCTGGGGGCTGTAAGGAGCCCCAAATTTGAGCAATTTACCCTAAGCAGATGCCCTCAGCAGTGTCCAGACCCGGCCCGGTCCATCACAGAAGGGTAGGAGGGTGGATAAAGGGGTAACCACACCTCCCTGCTAGATTGAAGGCAGCGGAGGAAGGCACTGGGTGGGGGTCACCTGAAGGGAAAGGGAACAGCAACCACTCCTCCCAGCTAGACTGGAGGCAGAAGAAGAGGGCACCAGGGAGAGGGGCCAGGACGCAGTGGGGGGGGGGGGCTGGGGAAATGGGAAGGACAACCATTCAATCCCTCTCGATTGTATGCATGGAAGGAGGGTGCCAGTGGGGGAAGGGCACAGATGGGACAACTGAGGGGAAAGGGTCAGCAATCATTCCTCCCTGCTAGGCTGGAGGCAGGGGAGGAAGGTGCCAGCGAAGCAGAAAAAGGGATGAATTCACAGGTTCAGGGTGGGGGTGCTGGCTTCTCTGTCTGCACTTGGATAGGAAAGGTCTATGGCTGCATCAAGAGAAGGCATCTGAACAGGGGTGGGGTACAAACCAAAAGGTGTGGGAGGGGACACAAGTGCTCAGGGCGGGGGCAAGGGCACACAAGGCAACAAGGCGGGAGCTAATGGGAAGCTAGGAACAAGCTCTGAGTAGGTAGAAAGTGGGGCGGATGGAGCACTGGAGAAGGCAACTGCTGGGAGGCGTGGGGCTGACCCCACAGCAAACTAACCACAGAGGGGGCAGGGAAGGCAAACAAACTACGTGGAAGTTGGACGGGGCAGGCAACCAAACAAACTTTCGGGGGGGGGGGACTGTAGCAAGGAGGGAGGGAAGTACAAACTGGGTTACAAGGGCAGGGAAGGCAGCTGTTGTGGTGGGTGAACAAGGGGGCAAAGCAAAAGGTAGGGGAGGCCCCCCCAGCCAGATGCAGCTGAGGAAGGGGGGGCCAAGTCCAAGGGGGGAAAGGAATGCACTCACAAGCACTCATGGAAGTCATGGGGATCAGTTTCTCGCCCACTGCTGCCGGGGTTCCTCACCTTCCACAGGTGTTAAGTAGTCCCACCACTTGGTGTTGGGGAAGGGCATGCGGGTGAGGAAATGGAGCGTGTGGAGCATGACCATGTACATTTGTTCCCTGGGCATGGTTCAGAAGCAGACCAGCAGAACAGGAGCATGAGAAAAAGGGCCAGAGGACTTGCAGTGAGCCGGGGTGGGACATACCCTCTTGCAGGGCTCAAGAGAAGGACATGACAAAGCCACCCTCACATCCTGGAGTACACGCAAGGGTGTTTGGCAGCCCCCCACCCCCCATGCATAGCAACAGCAGCAGGCAAAAGTGACAGCAGCAGCAGTGATCCTGGAAGGCAGAGGCCCAGCAGCAACCAGGCAGACAGCCACAGGGGAGAGCAGAGCAGGGAAAGCTCCCGGTGGTGGTAGCAGCCACAGCAGCCATGCAGGAGAGAGAGGGGAAGGGAGCTCCAGGGCAGAGGAACTAGAGCAGCAACAACCACACCCTCCTCCTCCTGAAGTGAGGCAATGAGTGGGCAGCCACTGACCTGAAGGGGGAAGAGCTCCTCCCAGAGCCCAGCTCCAGCCCCAGCACATCATTTGACTGGAAAACAGGAGGCACGGCTAGAGCTATAAAAGACCAGCCCGGGAGGCGAGTCAGCCCCCAGCCACGAGAGGAACCAGATGCCTGTACCGTGCTCCCAAGCTGGGAGGAGTAAAAGGGTCCTACGTCAGCGGGTGGAGCACCGCTGACTCCCTAAAGTTCCCACAAGTCTGTGAGGCATGCCTCCGCCTGGGCCAAGTGACAGTTTGTGAGGCCCAGCCCAGGGTCAGGGCGGGCATACAGACACAGGGTTAATACAAATAGTCACTAGTTCACAGTTTAAGGCATAGCCCTGAGTTAGGGCAACAAGTGTCTATCACCACTCATCCAGCGATCAAAGCTCTGGCTGGGTCCCAGCCGGACAGGGGGTCGGATCTCCTCACTCTGGGAGAGGCAACAAGCGCAGGGGGATTTTGCCCCGCAGAGGGGAACCTGCCACCCAAAAGGAGAGGTGGCGGGGGGGGGGAACGCGGGCCCGCCCTACTCCACCACATCCCAGCCCAGAGCCCTGATAGTGGCGTCCTTGCAGCCATTAGGTCAGTGGGGATCTAGGCCATTACACACCGACGAGGTCGAGGGTCAGCGGGGGTCCACCGAACCTCCATGTCTTCAACCGCCCCGAGGTCGATTATCCCTGGGCCGCTTTCCAAACCCTCCTGAGGGCCTACCCAATTCTGGCAATATTCTGGCAGATCCTCAGGCGATAGCGGGGCTGGCAGGGTGTCCATGGGCTCTGGTTCAGGCAGGGCTCCATGTGGGCCAGCCCAGTCTTTTGAGCCCGGCGCGGGTTCCGACGGTGGCCAGTGTCTCCGCAGTCCAGGCCAGGGCTCTGGGGTTGGCAGGGGTCCAGGAAGTCCAACCCAGCCCTCGGGCCGGGGGCAGCACGGCCAAGGTCTTAGCTGCAGGATCCGAGGCCAGGCGTCTGCTTGGCTCGGCTCCCTGGCTCTGACTGAGCCCAGGGCTCGTATAGTCCCAGACCCGCCCTCTGACTTCCTGTGGGCAGGGCTAGGTGTGGCTGGACCCACCCACCAAGGGGTCATAGAGGGCTCTTCCGGGTCAGCAGGCGGCCATGTTGCTGTCTCAGGCTCGTTACACTGCCCCCCCCCCCCAAAGTCCAGTCCCCAGTCTTTGGGGCTGGATTTTGGCTCCTCCCCCGGGTGTGAAAAAAAGTCTGCATTCAGATGGTCCCTACCTGCTCGATGCCGTACTGAGAAGGCATATTGCTGGAGTGCCAGGTACCATTGCATCAGCCAGGGGTTGGTGTCCTTCATTCTGTGTAGCCACTGCAAAGGGGCATGGTTCATCACCAGGACAAAGGGAGCACCCAGCAAATAATAACGAAGGGCAGCAATAGCCCATTTTACTGCTAGGGCCTCCTTTTCCATCGTGGAGTATTTACGCTCCTGCGGAAACAACTTTCTACGTAGGTAGAGGATGGGGTGTTCCTCGCCATCCACTTCTTGTGAGAGGACCGCTGCTAGTCCCACCTCTGATGCGTCAGTCTGCAATAAAAATTCTCAGTTAAAATCGAGGCTAAAGAGTACCGGTTTCCGTACAGAACTCTTTTTAATGTGCGGAAAGCCTCCTCACACTCTGGTGTCCAGGGGATTTGTCAGGGACTGTCCTTCTTTAGGAGCGAAGTGAGGGGGCCCGCTATGGTTGTGAACTGGGGTACAAACTGCCAATAATACCCAGCTATGCCTAGGAACTGCTGGACCTGCCTCTTGGTCGTTGGGGCCGGCCAGTCCTGTAATGCCTGGACTTTCCCGATAAGGGGTCGAACTTGCCCTCAGCCCAAAGTGTATCCCAGATAGGTTGTCTCCTGCCACCCAATTCTGCACTTTTTTGGATTGGCCGTGAGCCCAGCCCCCTTTAGAGTCCAGAGAACAGCAGCTATCTGCCTCAGGTGCATGTCCCAGCCTTTACTGTAGATTACGACATTGTCTAGGTAGGCAGCAGTGTACACTGTGTGTGTGTGTGTGTGTGTGTGTGTGTGTGTGTGCTCAAAAGGCGGTCCATCAGCCGCTGAAACATCGCTGGTGCTCCATGTAGGCCGAAAGGCATGCAGACAAAATGGTATAGCCCAGTTGGGGTAGCAAAGGCAGTCTTTTCTCGTGACCAGGGTTCTAGGGGAATTTGCCAATACCCTTTTTTGACAGCAAAAGTTGTCATATAGCGGGCGGTCCCCAGCTGGTCGAGCAGTAAGTCGACCCGGGACATGGGGTAAGCATCAAATTTAGAAATAGTATTGACTTTATGAAAGTCAATACAAAAATGTAGGGTCCCATCTGGCTTTGGGACCAACATGATAGGGCTCTGCCATTCACTCCTTGATGGCTTTATCACCCCCATTTCCAGCATTGCCTGAACCTCTCTGTGGATGGCTTTCTGCCTCTGCCAGGGGAGAGGGCGAGCTGCTTCGCAAACCATGGCCCTGGCAGTCATCTGAATTTTGTGATAGGTGACTGTAGTGTGTCCAGGGAAAGCTGTAAACACCTTCTGGAAGGAGTGTAGCAGGTGGCGAGCCTCCTCCCACTGTTGAAGGGCGAGCGTGTTACCTAGGGCTGGCTCATCTGCAGCATCTGGGTCGTCTATGTCCACATCCTGGGGTCCCAACGCAGGATCTGGGGGTTGAGGGGTAATCAATAATCCTTCCTGCACCTTCCAGGGCTTTAGCAGGTTGCTGTGGTATGTTTGCTTTTTTCCGACGATGGTTTGGTTGAAGGATTTCATACGGCACCGATCCGACCTGGCGAATTACCTCATAGGGCCCTCGCCAGTGACCAAGGAGCTTGGATTCCTCAGAGGGTAAGAGTAATAAGACCTTTTCCCCTGGTAGGAAGGTGCGTGTCCGAGCCCCCTTATTGTATTGTTTTTCCTGGTATTCTTGGGCTATCCACAGATTCTCTTGGGCATTGGCCCCCCCACCAGTGCCAGGCGATTCCGCAGCTGGAGAACATACTGCAGCACATTTTGTGCAGTGGGGAGTCTCTGCTCCCACTCATCCCTTAACGGATTCAAAACACCCCGGGGTAGCCAACCATACAATAGTTCAAAAGGAGAAAAGTGGGTCGAGGACTGGAGAACCTCACGAATGGCCAGGAGCAAAAGGGGAATCATCTGATCCCATTGCTGCAATTCCTCAAGAAGGAACCTCCTCAGCATGTCCTTCAGCGTCTGATTAAATCGCTCTACGAGCCCATCTGTTTGGGGATGATATACAGAGGTTTGTCTTTTCTTTATGCCTAGCAGGGCACAGACTTGTTGTGGGAGCCTGGAAGTGAAGTTTGATCCCTGGTCTGTCAGGAGTTCTCATGGCAGTCCTTCCTGGGCATCTCACCATCTCAGCCGCGATAGTTCGAGCATGGGTATTGCAAAGGGGCACAGCTTCCGGAAATCGGGTTGCATAATCCAACACAACTAGAATATATTTGAAGCCAGCCGTGCTCTTTGGGAGGGGCCCCACTAAGTCCATGACTATCTGCTCGAAGGGCATGCCCATCACTGGGAGGGGAACCAGGGGGGGCCATCGGCCCTCGCAAACAGGTTGCGAGCTGGCATGTGGGACACAACTTACAGTACTCCTTAACCTCCTCATAGACCCCAGGCCAAAAAAACCATGATAATACTTGGGCCAGGGTCTTCTCATGTCCTAAGTGTCTGGCAGCTGAGATGTTGTGGGCTAATTGGAGAACTGCCCTCCGATGCTGGTGGGGCATGACGAGCTGCCTCCATTCCTCCTGGGTTTGGGGTTCCCGGGTAACACGATACAGGCGGTCTGAGACCAGCTCAAATCGGGGCCAGCAGAGTGCGTGTTGGGAGTCTTTTGCCACGCCATTGACCCGTGTGATTTGCTCGAAGGCTCATGCCAGGGTAGGATCTTCCTGCTGGTCCTGACTTAAATCAGTCTGGGGGGTCTAGTATGGAATTCCTGGGCCCCATTTGTGGGTGGGTTGGGGATTGGTTTTTGGCTGTCACCTCTATCCAGGTGGCCTCACAGGTGCCCCTTCTGTCTGGCTAGGGGCCTCCGATGGGGATTCCCCGTTACCCAGAGGGTCTCCTTCAAACACGTTCTGCAGCTCCAGCCCTTCCAGGCTGACTTCCTGTAACAAGTTCCCAAATTTGGGCCAATTCCATCCGAGTATAATCGGGTATGCTAAGTTGGGGGCTACGCCAACCGCCATCTCCTCTGTCACCCCCTCGGACGGTCATTGGTACCCGTAGCCACGGATAGGTCCGGACATCTCTGTGAATGCATTGGAGTCCTAAGTCACCCTCTATCAACCAGGCTTCTGGGGCTACTCACTGTTGGACAAGGGTCTGTCCACAACCTGAGCCTATGAGAGAGGTACAGTCCTGGGACCCAACTTTAACCAAGGTGGTCAATTTAAGGGGAGACCCCAGTCGGGCATGAGACTCCCCCACACAGACCTGCCCAAAGTTACAGTCTGTATCGATGCAATCACATTGCAAATGTCCATGCCGCCCACAGGAGAAACAGGGTCCCAATTCAGGCCACCCCGACTGGCAGGGCTCTCCAAGTGAGGGATGGTGTCCTCTGTCTTGGTTTCTCCCAGGGCCTATGTCTGGGGTGCCTGGACGTAGTCCTTCCCACCCATGGTTTCGGGCTTGGCCTCTAAGAGTATGTCTACACTAGCTCGTTAGTTTGAGGAGTAACAGTTAATTTGAACTAAGGAGTTAGTTCGAATTAACATTTAACTGCTGCATCTAGCCGCGGGCAGTTAGTTCGGACTAAGGGGGATTTAAAAATGGTGGCACCCGGGAACATGCAAATGAAGCCCAGGATATTTAAATCCCGGGCTTCATTTACAACTCCGGTTGCCCTCATTTGCTTACCTATCTCGAACTAACAAGCTAGTGTAGACATACCCTAAGATTCCTCTCAGGGGGCTGGCCTTCTCTTCTGGACTCAGCCATCATACTTGCTGAGGGAGTTCCCGAACCAGGGTCAGCTCTCAGTATCTCTGGACCCACTGGGGCTTCTGCCATTAGAAAGTCCTCCATCAGGGTGACTGCCCGAGTTAGAGTTGTGGGCCAGTGGCAGAGTACCCAAGGTCTGCCTTGGGGAGATAACACGTGGACAAATTCCTCGAGGACTATGTCCTCCACCACGTCCTGTATAGTCCGGTTCTCTGGACATAGCCAGCAACAGGCCAGATCCCAAATTTCCTGGGCAATGGCCCAGCACTGAGACCCTGCAGGATAGGTAGCCATCCTAAGGTGCCGCCAAAAGGTCTTGGAGGGGGTTCTGTCTAAGGCACTGAGAATAGCAGCCTTTACCTGCACATAGTCTCTGGTTGCCGCAGGAGAGGCCTCAATAGCCATCTGGGCAAGGCCACTCAGGTAGAATGGCAGCCCACTGTCCCTGGGGCCATCCAGCCACCACGGCCACCCTTTCAAAAGTTTCCAAAAACGTTTCTGGGTCGTCCTCCGGCCCCATCTTGGAGAGACAGATTGGCGGTGCAGTGGCTGGCAAGTCCCTAGCCCCCGTCACTGAGTTGTCCACAGGTAAGGGAACTAAAGCGGCCAGTCGCTGTTGTTGCTCCTGTTGTTGGGCCGTCAATTGCTGGAGCAACCGCTCCTGCTGCGTAGCGAGGCATTGGAGCAGCAGCTCCTGCTGCTGCTGCTGATTTTCTCCACAAGGACCTTAGTAAGTGGCTCCATGGTCTGGAGTCCGTAGTTCCCTAAATCTGAAAATCCCTAGGCTTTAATAATCCCCTTATGTCAGGCGGGTGGGCGTGCCCACATTCTCCACCTACGTAAAAGGGTCCTACGTCAGCGGGTGGAGCACCGTTGACTCCCTAAAGTGCCCACAAGTCCATGAGGCATGCCTCAGCCTCAGCCAAGTGACAGTTTGTGAGGCCCAGCCCAGGGTCAGGGCGGGCAGACAGACACAGGGTTAATACAAATAGTTACCAGTTCACAGTTTAAGGCATAGCCCTGAGTCAGGGCGTCAAGTGTCTATCACCACTCATCCAGTGATAAAAGCTCTGGCTGGGTCCCAGCCAGACGTGGGGGTCAGATCTCCTCACTCTGGGAGAGGCAACAAGCGCAGGGGGGTTTTGCCCCACAGGGGGGAACCTGCCACCCAAAAAGAGGGGTGCGGGGGGGGGGAGACTCAGGCCCTCCCTTCTCCACCACAGCCCAGCCCAGAGCCCTGACAGTGGTGGCCTTGCAGCCACTAGGTCAGTGGGGATCCAGGCCGTTACATGCCAACAAGGTCGAGGGTCAGCGGGAGGTCCAGGCCACAATGCTCTGCCCACCAACCTCCATGTCCTCAGCCGCCCCAAGGTCAGCTATCCCTGGGCCGCTTTCCAAACCCCCCCGAGGGCCTACCCGATTCAGGTGATGTTCCGGCAGATCCTCGAGTGACAGTGGGGCTGGCAGAGTGTCCATGGGCTCTGGTTCAGGCAGGGCTCCAGGTGGGCCAGCCCAGTCTTTGGTGCCCAGCACAGGTCCCAGTGGGGTCAGCGTGGGTTCTGACGGCAGCCAGTGTCTCCACAGTCCAGGCTAGGGCTCCGGGATTGGCAGGGGTCCAGGCAGTCCAACCCAGCCCTCGGGCCGGGGGCAACATGGCCAAGGTCTTCTCTGTGGGAGCCGGGGCCAAGCATCTGCATGGCTCGGCTCCCTTGGCTCTGACTGAACCTGGGGCTCTTATAGTCCGAGACCTGCCTCTGACTTCCTGTGGGCAGGGCTAGATGTGGCTGGACACACCCACCAAGAGGTCATAGAGGGCACTTCCTCTTCCGGGTCAGCAGGTGGCCATGTTGCTGTCCCAGGCTCATTACAGGAGGTGGAGGTGGGCTTAAACGAGGCTGAGGACTGGCCCAGACCACCAGGCCCGCAGATAGACTATGACCTGGAGGAACTGCACACCCTGCCACATGTTTCAGTCCCCCAAGAACTAAAGGACCTGAACTAGAGCCAGGTATGCCCTCAGAGGTAGTGTAGAAGTAGCCCAGAGACAGCCAACCTTAGTCTGGCTAAACCAGAGCCTGTAAGTCAGAGTGTTGCAGTCAGGATCCCCATTGGCCAAGGGGCAGACTGCGCTGTCACTATTAGGGCATTTAATGGGGTGGGCGGGCCTGCATTCCCCCTGCCACCCAATCTGTGGGTGGCAGTCTCTTTCCCTTCATGTTTATAGGCAAACCACCAAAGTTGGATAATTCTCTTCCAGTGCAATGAGCTCCATCTGTTTGTTTGCTGCCTTGCCTGAACCAAGGCCTACGCTTGTGCCCCTACACTATTGTGGCTCATCCACAGTGTGGGCTCAGCATAACTGTTGAGTAAGCCTGATCATAGGCCTGAGCCCCTGGACTATTGTGGCCTGTCCACAGTGAGGGCTTGGCATAGTTAACGGTTGACTTGCCTCTACCATAGTCCCGAGTCCCTGGACTTAGTGACTGTGGCATGGAGTGACCAGAGGCTTGAGTCCCAAACTCATGGTACAGCTGATTCCCCTGAACAGAGGTGTAGTGAAGTGGTGTGACCCAGATGGGAAGGAGCCCCCCTCCCAGAGCCCTGGTGGGCTACATTGTATAGCCAGTAAGAACATCTACACTTGTGCTCTATTTAGACAGTGGAATTTGGGGCTAAAACTTGGTAGGATCCAAGTGCTAAATACAGATTTTTGTGACATCCTTGCACTTAGATGTGTTGTGGTCTCAATTTGTTTTTCATGGCAAAAAGCATCTAGATTTATTATCTCTTAGGGCAGGGGAATTTGGGATGTGAGGGACTCAAATTATCAGGATCTGGCAAATCCAGCTTTTATGCACAAACATTGTTCTCCACCGTATCTATTGAGCTTTGTTTTTAGGACATTTCCTGAATCGATCTAATCTGATTTTATTGGGGGGAGGAAGATCAGAGTGCTATGAATTCTCCCTAATCCTATCACACACTAAACCACCTCATTCATACCAATTCTACCAATGCATCCTTCCCCATTTTCCGAGTTACTTAGCAACAACCAACCCTCCCCCTTTCACTTCCCTCCCTCCAGCCTTTCTTTTTTTTACCCTCTGGAATCACGATTTTCAGGCTGTTAAAAACAATGAGGATGCTCAGCATTGGAGGAGAAGCTTTTTCTTTCAACCTTCCTTTCTGTACTTGCCAGATCCTGCTTGCTTCCAGAATGAAAACCGGGGTTGCCTGCATGTGTGTAATCAAAGGTTAAAAAGCACTTCGGCTAGCACCACGCATGTGTTAATCTGTGCTGCAGCAGTGTGCATCATTTCCACTTTGACCTCAGAGTTAATCTGCATTCAGGCAGACGCTCCATTGCTTGCTTCTCCCCACCCCCACCCCCACCCCCTTTCATCTCCTCCTTTCCCTTTCTCCTATGCTGATGGATTGTGTTGCCTGTGTACCGGTGTCTGTGTGAGTATGTGCTTGTGTATGAGTGTGTTTCTCTCTACTTTGTCTGCTTTTGTTGTGTGTGTTTTCCCTCCCTCCGCCCCTTTTTTTCTTCCAATTATATTATTTCTCTAGATTTGGCAGCTGCTGCCTAAGCTGACTTTTTTATTGTAGCTGCAAAGGGCTTGTGCAGACCTAATTTATGTTCCCTCTGAATATTAATTTCTGCAGCAGGGTGTAATGTGCCATCCCATTTATGGGACCTGGTGGGGGGGGACCACCAGCAAAGTAAACATAAAAAAAGAAGGGGCTAGATCCATCTGCAACCAGGAGGAAAAGGGACAGGGGGAGGGAAGAAAAAGAGAGCTGAGACTTCCAAATCCAGCAAGCCTGGGGAGCACTGCACTCTCGAGTCCTGCATTTTCTCTCAAAATGATGGTGTGGGCACTTGTGCTTTTCTCCCTCATCCAGTGGTAAGATGTTTTTCTGCTTGTTTGCTGGGGGGGGGGGAGGGAGGAATTGGAGGGGATGAAGATACTGTTTGCAAATGCACAGAGCTGTCGTGCGAATGTGAGAAGGTTTAGATGGTCGCATTGCCTCCATCTATCTCCTTTGCGGCCAGGATCTTGTTATGTTTTATTGGCTTTACAATTCTTCCAACAAGAAGATTGGGCTGGCTAAGTGAAGGGTGACGACTTTGTGTGTGTGTGTGTGTGTGTGTGTGTGTGTGTGGTGTGTAAAATTTGATGCCATGTTGACAAAGCCTTTTCTCTTTGGTTTAAGGTTTGTTACAATTAATGAAGTTATAATAGCCTTGTGCTCTGTGAGGAATGTCATTGTATTCGCCCTTTCTTCCTCCCAAGCAGCCACATCATGGCTGTGCATGGGCTTGTATGTCTCCAAAACCCTGTATTTACATTTTTTTTCGGTACCAAGGTAAAAAAAACCAGTGCAAAGAATCAGGACCAAGGACAGAGATCCACATTAGTACGTAAACCTCTCTGGCTTGAGGAAGCCAGGGTAGATCTGATTTTCAGTTATTGATTGTATTTGGAGCCCAGGCAGTCAGCTTTGGGATGTAATATCAGGGTATATGTTATCCATACAGTCGCACATCTCAGGGAAAAGTTTACTCTAGCATAATAACTGGTGTATTCTTCACACATAGATACTGACGTGCATGGTACAGAAGATCTATGGTTGCTGTGGGGGTGTGTTTGTAATAGATAGAAAGAAAAGGAAACAAATCTGTTAGTAATAGAGGAAAATAGGGAGTGTATGTATGGGGGTGATAGAAATGTTGCTGCACTGCAAAGCATTATGCTGAACCTGGCATTCCTGTAAAAACTGTGGTTAGGTGACAAAAATAGCATAGCAGTAGCAAAATACATGGTCATTCATGGCCTGATAGAATATTCCCCACAGTTGCACAAGGACTCTTTTCTTTCATGTATTAATGTATCATATAATATTGAAAAAAACCAGATGGGTTCCTGTTTCACATGTACTTTCTCTTTTCACTCCCCTGTATTGAAAGAAGGCTATTGTGATTTAAATAGAAAAAGATTAAGCAATTGGGGTTTTTTTTCTTTCCTAGGCACAAAGGCCATTGGTTTGCTCTGTGTAGGGAAACAAAAATATGTTTGCTGTAAGACTAAGCTTCAAACACTGCCAGATGTGGGCAAGGGATAGCTTAGTGGTTTGAGCATTGGCCTGCTTAAACCCAGGTTTGTGAGTTCAATCCTAAGGGGGCCATTTATGAATCTGGGGCAAATCTATCAGGGATAGTAGTGGTCCTGCCATGAAGGCAAGGGGCTGGACTAGATAACCTCTCAACATCCCTGCTGGTTCTATAAGATAGGTGTATCTCCATATATTATTATTAGAGGCGTAAAGTAAAATAACTAGAAATAGAGCAGAGGTGATATAAAGTATGATGAGCCAATGAGCACTTTATTTCTTTTTAAGAAGGATGTGTAATGTCTCTATGATTTTTTTTACTAGTACCATAAACAAAGTAATGGAAAAATGAACCTTTACAGCATTTAAAATTTAAAAGAAACAACCTGAATAAATATTGAGGCCTTCCTTCGAGGTGACCATGTCTCTGTCTCCCTTATGTGACTTTCTTCTTCTTTACTGGAAAAATGTGCACAATTTACATACATACAGAGTTCTAGATTATCTAGTCATCTTTCTTAAAGTAAAATAAAACCAGAGACTTAGCTTTAACTCCCTTTTTCCCATTTCATTGCTCTTGTTAAGGGATTTTTCTGCACACATGTTATGGAAGGGACTGTCCTAATGACCTTTCAAAAGTCTAAATAAAACTGTCTGAGACAGGAATTTGGGATTTAAAATTACATCTGAAGACCCACCAAAAAGTTATGTGCTTGGCTAATAACAAATTGATTTTCACAAGAGTTCCTCCTTCATCTCAGTGACCTCACATTTTAGGGAAGCAATAACAGACTTCTTAACTTTGATCGTTTTCAAATAGTATTTGAAAACTAAAGCTAATAATCACTTCACTATAATCTATCAGCATAAAGAGTAACTTTTATTCTAAATATAATTTGTCAATGTTTACATCTGTTTTTAAGACAATATTAATGCATTATCCTTCAGAGCGTGTGTGGACATAGTCCTGAGTACCAGTTATTCTTAAGCTGTGTGTAAGTATCTAAGTATTTTTCAGAGTCTAGTGGCATTAATACTTCTTGGATGTAATTTTTGTCTGTCATTGTTTTATGTAGCTATTTTGAAACACTGAAGTACTTGGCGAGTCTATGGCTCAGTTCAACAAAAACATTTAATTTAAGTTCTGAATGTAAAGCACATGACCAGCTTATTTACTTAAATGGGACTTAAAAGTTAAATAAGTGGAAACATTAGACGTAGCTGACCCAAAATACTTTATACACAAAATATAGCTAAAAACATTAGCTCACTGGCTGTGAATGCAAATAGCTTCATAAAACAGCTTGTGTTAAATTTCACTTGTTGCACTTTGTGGGTATTTAAAAGCTTTAATCAAGTAAGTTAATAAAGTTAGCATAATAAAGTAAGTTAAAGTTAGTCAGTGACATTCCAGCCCCATTAACGTCAATGGCACCAGGAATACATTCATTGTCGCAAAACAAACTTGTTATAACAGGGGCTACTCTACCACCACAGTTTTACAACATGTATTAGTTTTGGAGGTTTCTGCACTGCCACAAAGCAATTTTTTTATGACTTGTATGCAGTTTCATGCCCTTCATAATGGTCTTGCATATTCAGTTTCCTCTCATTTGCACCTGTTTCACAGTAGTGGAGGTCTATTTTCTTAAGTAGTCAATACTTACTTTTACTGTTGGAAAATAAGACAAGAATCAGTGCTCACATTTAATATAAAAATTTGTGTATTAAAATATTTGTTTTTGTGAATGTTTCAGTGTGAATCCTTGATGTTAAATAAAACAGCTGTGGGCACCAAAATTAACTGCACTGTAGCTCTAGAAAGTGCAAGTATCTAACATGATAATATCTGATGTTCCTACAATAATTACATATTTGTTCTAGAGACTCCTTACTGATGAGCACAAATATGTAACTAAATTCCTTGCATGTGTAACTTCAACCCTTTGTACCGCTAATTACATCAGCTAGTGTCTCTAAGTTTGCTCACTTAAACATTTATTTAGCCATAAGCTTTCATGGCCTAGAACCCCCCTGTTGTCAGATGCATGAAGCAGGTATTTATACACATGCAAAGATGAGTGAGTTACAGTACTATGCAGAGGACCATTGCTAAGGTGGCTAATTCAGTAAGAGTGTTTACAGTGTCACGCTGCCATGTACAGTGGCCAACCCAGACTGTCTCAAGACTAAATAGACACAAATCAGACATCAAGAAGGACACCATACAGTAACCAGTAGGAGAGTACATCGATCTCCTTAGCGACTCAATAAGACTTGAAAGTTTCCATATTTTGGCAAAAAGAGACTTCAGTGTGATACTGCAGAGCTGGCATTCATATGACATGTGAACACTACCATAGTGGGTCTGAATAGACACTGGGAGTGGCTAGCACACTAAAAAAAGTAATCCCCCCCTTTTGCACCCTCTCATCAACAATTGAGAGTGGGCCACATCTACCCTGATTGAATTGACCACATTAGCACTGATTTGCCACATATTACTGTAACTCACCAGTCTTAGCTTGTGTCAGGGTTGTTCATCACTCTGGCACGTCAAGTGCAGAAGGTGAGGGCTCACTAGAGTGCTTCAAAACCTTGCCTCTACAGGCACTAGTTATAAAAAACTTTCCCCCCACAATCATAAGCCACAGATTTTTTTGGGGGGGTGGGAATCACTGCCACCATCAAGTGCTTTTTAATCCCAAAAAAACAGGGGTGAACACTTGAACTCAACCGCAGGGATACCCCAAGCTCTTTGGCGCCAAACGAGCTTGAAAAAAAGAAAAGAGGAAAAACAAGCTGCCGTCTCTGGCAGCTGACCCCCTTAGTCAGTGGCTGACAGCAACAGCTCTTCCAGGACACAAGACTCACCTTAAAAAGTTTTTTTTTTAATTACAAAACAAAAGATAAACTTGCTAAAGCATATTTGGCTGCTAGATATTACAGCGTAACTAAGAAGAACAAATTAAAACACAGAAAAATGTCTGAGACTAATATTTATATGGTAAGGGAGGAGAGGGAGGCACAGAAGCCCACAGATCAGTTTAAACCAAACTACAAAGTAAAGAAAAATACCCTGAACATAACTTGATTCACTTTTCCCTTTACTTCCTTTTGGTCAGTCCACGCCCCGCCCCCCCCCTCCCGCCCCACCAGATGCCTTGGAAACATGCTAATCTTGCCTGGATTTAAAGCTTTCTTTGTCTCTCAATGCCTGGTCTTTCATTCCCACAGGAAAAAAAAGCAGGCAAGGAACATATATTCTGTTCAAATGTCAACCCTCTATCTCATTGGTTCACCTGGCCAACACCTTGCTCGCTACCTGAGCTTAACTGCTTAGTCACCAGGTGCTGGTCAGCACTCCTCCAGTCCGTTTTACACACACACACACACACACGTTGCTGGACAGGCTGGCCCACACTGACTGTGAGTTCTTCCTGGAGATCTAGGATAAAACATAGTTAATATGAGCACTCTACATTTACTATCAAATACGAGAGAAACAAACCCCCTTCCACATCCGTGGCGTACAATGACTGATATACAGGGAGAGGCCTAAGTAGCTGAGTTTGGAAATGCCTCTCTGGAGAGCGCATCATCCACTTTGTTAAAAGTTCCTTGTTAGTCTCCTTGATGGTGGGACGCCATCTTAGTGGTCAGTCAACAGAAGACAGCCTCATCCCCACACCTATGGTCATAGAGTCTCTAGAGCATACACAATAGCACAGAACACCGTCTCTGAAATGGACCAGTGGCTTTCTCGCTTTAAAAGTATTTGCTGATAAAGACAACAGGGCGACGTTGTTGATCTGGCCTTGGCTGGATCAAAACTGCATCCACAGCATTTGTGGTGACAAAGAAAGGTTTGTCATAGTCAGGGTTCCTTAGTACAGTCAGATGACAGTAGGGCAGCCGTAAGATGGTTAAAAGTGGCTTGGCACTTGTCAGTCCACTTGACTGCGTTGGGTTGTTTTTTTTCTCGTCAGATCAGTTAGTTAGTGGAGCAGCGACATGACTAGTGTGGTAAAAATTGACTGTAATACCCAACCAAGCTTAAGATGGATTGGACCTGTTACTTTGACTTAAGGATAGGCCAGCTTTGGATAGCCTCTGCTTTAGCTTGTAGAGGGGTTGGTAGTTCTTTGACCCACACAGTGACCAAGATAAGTATCCCTCTTTAGCCCAATTTGACCTTTTTTTGGCTTTAACCTAGAGTCTTGCCTCCCTTATGCTTTGGAAGACAGATTGGCGTTCTGCCCATGAATCAGGGAATATATATCATCCATATAGGCCACTGTAAATTCCCCAAATCCGGCTAGTAAATTGTCCACAAGGCTTTGGAAGGTTGCATGTACATTGCTCAGCCCAAAAGGAAGCCTATTAAACTCATAGAGCCCTGCATGAAGGCTGAATTTTCCTTGGCTAATTCCTCCAGCGGTACCCGCCAGTACCCCTAGGTTAAGCCTAGGGTGGAGATGAACCGGTCATGCCCCCAGTTTCTCCAATAGCTCATCTGTGTGTGGCACTGGATAGTTGTCTGGGCAAGTTACAGTATTCAATTTATGGTAGTCCATGCAAAAGCAGATTTCTCCATCCAGTTTGGGACTGAGGGATACTGGAGAACCTCATGCACTCTCTGAAGGCTGAATTAGCCGCCATCTCTAGACTGTCTTTGATCTCTTTCTGAAGGAGCCATTTGGTAGGGTTGGACCCTGACTGGGCAAGCATCACCTGTGTGTCAATGGAGTGAAATGCCCATTTGGTCCAGCAATTATGGTCGCAAAGCCAGGTCCTAGTCATTGGAGCACTTGTTCATGCCTCACACTGTCCCATTAAATAGTTCCAACAGGCCCTTTCTTTGATAGTGGTAGGGGTAATAATTAGGTGTTTTTAACCTCATGAGCTTCCCAAAGGCATTTCATGGCCTCTACTAGGAAATTAGTCCCTGAATCTGTGCGGAGCTCTGAGGGCCAACCTCCCCTGGTAAAGATAGCTGTTAATTCCTGTCCATAGTGCTCCCTAGAGCCGCTGCTTCAGGCCATCAGGTGGCAAAATCCACACTGGTCAGTGTGACCTGCTTCCGGCTGGAGGTCTTTTTAGGGCAAGGACCCATAATATTCACACCTACATGGTGGAATGGGACTGCTATAATAGGGAGGGGCTGGAGAGGTGCCTTACCCCGGTCTTCGTGCTTCCTCACCCGCTGTCACACCTTACAAGTCTGGACGTAGCCAGCCAGCTCTTTGCCCATTCCCTCCCATTCTCAACAGGTCTTTGGTATTGTTCAGCCTAGCATATTAACTAGGATGATTATGAGATAAGCTCAAGAGCTTTTTCTGGTATTTAGTTGGACGTACCAACTGTCTCAGAGTATACCAGTGCTCCTTATGCCCACCAGAAGGCAATTCTCC
The DNA here is from genome assembly GCA_032595735.1 of Pelochelys cantorii. Lineage (NCBI taxonomy): Eukaryota > Metazoa > Chordata > Testudines > Trionychidae > Pelochelys > Pelochelys cantorii. Next base: position 29,925,869 of record CM064340.1, read on the forward strand.
TTATAAAAGTACACTTTCTACCACAAACCTGGACCTGTTTGAAGAGCTGAGAGGTGGTGGTTCGCTTCTGGCCACCAGCCAAGTTTCCTTAAGGTTCTCATTTTCTGCTTAGCACTGACCACTCGATTCTGAACATGTCAGTTCTTTGCTGGGTTGTGGACCTGGTCTTGGTCCCCCTGGAAGCGATGCAGAGGGGGACCACTATCTACGGGTGGGAACCACTTTCTGCTGCTCCACTGAGTTGCATTGCAGGCCCAAGTAGGGCTTCTTGCGCAGATTCAGCTGTGTCCACAGGCTCCATGGCACCTCCTGCAGCTCGTTCCAATCCTGGCACCAGATGCTCCACCAGTTCCAGCTCTTGGGCTGGTTCCACCTGGCATTCAGGAACTGGATCCACTGCTGCTGTTGTTGTCACTGGTCGGGGGGGGGGGGGGGGCTCCGTCATCTCATCTGTGTCTCTGGTGCTAGGGAGTCTGGGTGTGGTCAGTGATCCGTGGTAAAAGCCTCAGGGATGGTCTTAGGTGTGAATGCCTGCTTAGCCTTGCTGCGAGTGACCACTCCCACCCTCTTAGCCTGGTGTAGATAGTTGGCTACCTCTTCCCCGTCAGCACAGGAATGGGGCTCTTACATCATAGACTGTAAAAGTCCAAGTTCTGGACCAGTCTTTGTACTGAACCAGCAACTCAGCTCAAAAGGGTCTGCCTTGAAAGGTTGTATGGTGACTTGGGCCTCTGGGTCAATGAGTTTGGGGATCCACTGGAGATTGGTTGATCACTGATAGCTGTCCTCCAGGCTCCCTACATGCAAAAACCTCCCTTCTGCCCACAATCACGGTCTCCTTTTGCTCTGGGGGTATCTGTGAGGCATTTGGGCCTGAAGCTTCTTGGTGTGACCCCCCCCCCCCCCCCTCAGCGGTATGAGCTGCAGTCTGTTAGTGCTATTGGGAGAGTTGGCCTTTGCATACCCCAGTTCATTACATTTAAAATATCAAACAATTGGTGTATCACTGGAGCAAGGTGAGTTACCAGAGGATGAGGGGGATGTCTGCAGTCTCCCTTAACATGGATAGGGCCCTTCCCTGTGAGGGTGGATTCTTGGATGCCCCTCCCCACTGTCGTGGGAAGCTGTCTCTGGGTCACCTTTCTGATGCTTTCTTGATCAGCTGTCAACTAGCAATAGTTTCATAGCCCTTTAACGATAAGCCAGCGATAGACCATACTCTGCTGCTGGCAAGTATATAAGGGATTCGCGAAGCAAGATAAGGCCATTTAATGTTCCACTTTAGCAAGTTTATTATTTTCCCATACCATTCATGCTAAAGTCCTTTTTGTGTACTCCAAATTACATTGGTGCAAAGCGAAGCCGAAATGTCTTTCACAGAGAACCCTAATCTGTCAAATTTAGAAAAGGGAAAAGTGTGAGCTTTAATTTTTTTTATACAGCAACCCTTTCCCAGTGTACTTGACTATAAACAACTCTACTCGCTTTATTACTAAAAGTGATGTTCCTTACAGAGTTCATATTACATCGGTGCTCCACAGACTTGCACTTTGTTTCTGGGGTGAGTTTAAGCTTTTGCTCCTAGTATTAGTTAGGTCCCTTTTCCGGGACCTACTTAATCCCAGCAGGTAAGACATTTAGAGATATTTTTTCTCACAATTTGAATTCAGTGGCGAGACCGGTCTCGCAATGAAATTGACAGACATGGGGAAATCGCACCACTTTGGAATGCACATACTTCTGGACAGAGGAAGCCAAGTGTTTGAGCCGCACAACAACTACATTCTAGACAAGACCCCATTTGCTGTCATCGTATCAGCAAACCAAGGTCTGCCTTTGGCTGCCAGGCAGCTAGGTGTGTCTACAGCTCCATGTAGCCATACCATTATAATGGCAGTTACGACAAAATAACAATGAGAAATACTATTAGTTCAAAATAACAGCTGGCTTATGCCAACGCTTGTAACCGTCATTCCATGAGAAATAATGTCCATGCCAAAATACTTACTTCAGCGTGTGCGTAGCATTCACTCTCCACTGCTGCTAGTTCGAAATAGCCCTCCCCAGGGCCATTCATACTAATTACTCCCCAATGCCTCCTGGAGCTCTAAATCAAGGTAGCATGTCCACATAGGGGACGCCTACCTCGGACTATGCTGAGCCTGCCCAGTAGTGTAGACATGCTATAGTAAATTAACCTACTGCAGGGCATTTCTTCTGGACTAGTTTATATCTAAATAAGGCTGCGTTATAGCCGTGCCCTACAGATCAAACTAAAAGTCCAAGCCTCCCAAGCTTGAGCTACAACAAACTCAGATCCACTAATATGATAGATATGTGTCATGAAATGCTGCCCTCTGCCATGTAAATTCACCAAACTAGCCAATCGCTGCACTAGCGGCTAAAGGTTTTTATATATAAAGCTGTAAGGGAACATTTTTTAACCGCCAAGAACATTCAATACTAGATTTTAAAGTAGCCAGTCTCCTACAAAAGAATTTTTTTCACCAGATTACAGAGGGAGACAGCTAAATTGGAATTCATTTACAAGTGCAACACTCAATTTAAGGTTAACTAAAGAGCTACCGCTGACAGTCTTTCTTTCCACATCAAATGCTATAAATGAGACATATCTAGCCTGCTATAATTAGCACTGTTCTTACAATTGACAGGTAATGGCTTTTGCTCGTGTATACATCCCCTGGCATCCTTACTTTCCACGCCAAGTCATCTCATGAAGTTATAAATTTTTTTTGGCTGTAAGGTGTCACAGCACTGCTCATTGTTTTCATCTCCACTGCACTTTGGGCACAGAGCAGGATATGGAAAAATACACCATCTAGTGTGTTAGCGATGCACACAGGATATGGAAAAATACACCATCTAGTGTGTTAGCGATGCACACCTTCGGCATTGGTTCGGTTTTCTTTCATATTTCATTTTTTTAAATCCCATTTTAATGTGACAGGTACCATGGTGATGAGAGTCATGAGTTCTTAGTGTATTGTGCTCTGAATTAAAGCAAGAAGAGTTTGTCTTTAACAGGCCAATTAATCCATAAACAGTATTGACCATACTGCTGCATTCTGACATGCTCTGGCTTTCTGCATTCGAAACCACTGTATCACAAATTAGAGAAAGCTCATAAGTGAATTGGTGTTGGTAGGTTGGAAATCATTGGTCCCTGAGTCTATAACTTCCAAGTATGGTAAAACCAGCTCATGGATGGATCAGTTCTGCTTCTTTTTTTTAATATTTCCCATGATCAAATCAACGAAGAGCTCGATGGGGCAAGCATATTAATATGAGACATTAATGTGCCTCGCAAAACTAAAGGTTATGTTTAACACCCCCGACCCAGTGAATGCATCTGTATTGTATAGTTTATATATATATATATATATATGGGCCTAGTTAGGTATGTCCAAATGAAAGTCCATGCCTAAAAGTGAAAATTTTACCTTTATCAAGAACAGTAAATATTAATTTTAAATAAGGTATTATAATCTATTTTTTTATATGTCCACTATAAAATTAAGTCTAGTCTTGCCGATGGACGGGAAGAGGAAAGACGTAAAGACAAGAAAAATTAAGAGCTTTTCAAAACAAATACTTGCGGGGAGATATTTATATGCTTGCGTTAGTGAAATCGCTAATCAGCTATGAAGTGATTTTTTTTTTTTTTTTTAATTGGCCATGAGCTTGCCCTTCGGAGCAAATCCTTTATTTGAAATCGTATCAATTCACTGAGCCTTTTAGTGTCATAACCATCTATGAACGTTATAGTGCTGTAAACGTATGCACAGCAACACATTTTAAATGGCATCTCATAACTTCTCTGAAATTGTGCAGTTTTTTTTTTTTTTTTTAGTAGCAATATTATGCGTAAAGAATGAGTCACTCGTAACTAGCATATTCTGGTCATATATGGCCTTTGTCACGCTCATCACGATAGTGTCACAAATAAATGGATGTCTGTGCAGCTTAGCAGACTACTAAATTGCATTCCAAAGTCCAGTTCCTTTAGCCTTATTACACTCTTGCAAACACTCATAGACAGAAAGAGCGTACGGAAGTTGAAGGAGGTTTATGTGCTTTATGGTTCCCTATGTCCCTTACATAAGGCAACCTTATCAACAAGTATTTTACATTAAACACTGTTGTATTTGTACAGGCCCAAAGCACTATGCTGCACACAGCTGACAAAGATGCCTAAACGTGTATAAATCAAAGTAAGCATAATCTGTTTTGTCGCAGAGGGGTACTGTTAAATCTGTAACCCCAAAAAAATGCGGAATACAGTAGCGCCTTAGCGACTAAAAATCATATATGTCATGCACGGCGATGAGGAGGCCCGACTTCATCAATGATAAGCTGGTGTAGAAGTTATTTATAACATTAAAAAAAAAGGACCGGTGCCAATGAAGTCTTACGTGGGCTTGAAGTTTCCTATACTAAGCTTTGCTGTAAAACGTCAATTTTTAAAAGCAGGGGAGACTGGGTGCTGGTTTTTGTTCAAACCAAGGGAAAGAGTGTAAAAGCTGCAGATTAATTCCTTCATGTGAAACGCATTTGAAGAAGAATGAATAATTTTGAATCCATGAGTGCGTTTCCAGCAGGTTCACATAGTCCCCTACAGGTTATGACTTCTGATATCTAATTTGTGTCCAGTTATATTGGCGTTGTTGTTATTTAGCATAGTCTCCATGATGTGCTCGGTGCTTCCCAATAATTAAGTCTCTAAGGAGCTCACAGTCTAACGAGTAAGAAACAGACAAAGCTCAGAGGAAGGGGCTAATAACAGACAATGGATTGTAGCTACACGTCAACTTGAAGGCAAGAGTAGTGAGTTTTCAAGAGGGACTTGTATAAGAAGAAAGGGAGGTGATTTTTTTTTTTAGGACAGAGCTTTGTAGCCTACATGTGAGATATTAGCAAACATGATAAAGCTCTTCAAAGCGGAAGGTTACATTAACAGACTAGTGGGCAAGGAATATGAGGTTAGCAACAGCATTTTTGTATGTACTGAGATGAGGTAATGTTTGTGAGACTGGAGCGCAGATCTTTACAGCAATCACTGAGGATTATAATGACGCTCGAAATGAGCGAGTTGGCTCATGCGGGGGTCTAGCCAAAAGGACATAACTGTTGCGGCAAATTTGAATCAAAAGCAGTGTAACCACACACCTTGTAGTGGCATTTAGATCAGCTACAGACAGAGCGCTAAGTGTGTGGGAAGCTGGACAGGCTAAGCTGAGTCAGCTTTCTTTTAGCTCAAGTGATAGAGTCTCCTACGCTGAGCCCCCAGCTAGCTCAGGTTCAAATCTACTCGGTGATGGTTACATTAGCAAGACTTCGCTAAGTTTATTTTTGAGAGGACTCAAAAATAAACTAGTACATTGTGGTTCTGGGCGATGGCGCGACTGGTGAAGTCTTAACACTGACGAAAACAGAGCATGTTTTGTTTAAAAAATATTCCAGACAAGAACCGGCCAGGAATACATGGCTAACATAGTCATTCTCGCTACGTATCACAGTTCTCTTTTTCATTCCACTAACTGGGACACTGTGACCCAGAATCAGATTTGAGTACTTTTTTCTTAACTTTACGGAGAGAGAGAGAGAGAGAGAGAGAGAGCAGGAATAGACATCACCTTTTTTTTTGGTTGCGAAAAGAGGAACGGTGTCACAAGCAAAGTGTTTTGCAGTTCTTTACGGAAAAACGTAGTCCAGGTATGTGACTATACTCATTTTACTTTGTGCTGAACAAAGAAATGGTTCCTGCCCCAAAAAGCTTACAATTAACATTTTATTAACCTCGCCATAACGATCCACCGTCATAAACCGTGACGGTCTGAAATTACCTTCACTAAATTCAATCCTACTCACTCTCAGTTGGGTAAGTTGCTATCAACACATCTCAGCCCTTCAGCGTCCCAGGTGCAGGCTGACACTTAGTCATGTAAAGCAGGGTAACGGGAGGGAAACCTGGCTCTGTTCTTCCACAGCCTTTCAAACTACATTTAGAATAAGGTGCTATGTTGTAAGAATACCAGTGGGAGAATTGGGCCCGGATGTTAGGACTACACTGCAGGCTTCCTGTGCAATAAACTTTTTTTGGAAGATCTGGCACAGCCACACTGCAACTTGATGCACTTTTGCGCCAGCGCACATCCAGCCTCCATGGATGCGCTTTTGTGACGCTCGCTCTGGGCTTCTTTCAGTAAGCTGTTTTTGTGACAAAAAAGTGTGTCTCCTCCCCCCCCCGTAGCTTTTTGCGCGAGAATGCTTGTCCAAAATGGAGTTATTCCTTGTAGAACTGGGACTAGCTACAGCGTAAAACCCATTTCTTCTGTTGATTCACTGTAAATTTTCTTGCGCAAAACCGCGCTTGTGTGGCCGCTCAAAACAGCTACTTTTGACCGGAAACCCATATATCATTTACATATATATATATATATATATATATATATATAGATATAGATATAGATATATATAGATATAGATATATATAGATATATATAGATATATGTAAATTTTTCTAATGGTTCCCAGATGCCCAATAGTGGAAGTTACATTGTTTACTATGTATCATCGGTAACAAGCAACCAAGTATGTGAGCGCTCGAGTAATAACCACGGCAGAAGAGGAAACAACTTTGTCTATGTAAAGAATATAGTCTCAACTCATCAACATAGTCAGTCAAATAGCATTTGTTAGTCTAAAGTATCGCACATTCTCAGTGTGATCAAGGAAAAACGGCATATCCGCCGCTACAGACGCTGTTTCTTGAACATAACTGCTATTATGTGCGTACACAATATATAGAAACACAAAAGTTACCACCTACTATGCATTAAAAAAATGTAGTGAATGCTTCTGTCTTTAGTCATTTGAACACTTGTCAATGCCTTAGCATCATGATGAGTTAAATAGTATTGCATCCAACAACCTCCTTTCCTGCCCGCCGCAAGAGCTCCTTCGGCTGAAAAGTATTTCATTATAGCTATTCCGATGAGCTGAACCGAGAAAGAAATGAGACTAAAATAAACAAATACCGCCCCTGTGAACATCTTTTTTTTACTGTGTCCTCTGAATCATTCCTCATTTGGCGCACAAGCTTTTAGTTCAGCCTTCATTATGATCTCTATCCCAAGGGGCTCTTGAATAGAATTGTGATTGTTATTTACAATTACTCTTGTGCGCACAGGAAGGTTAGTTGTCCCCTTTAAAAGTGTTTCCCTCCTAGTACCTGGACAGCTTCACTGCCTGGTGCAAAAATAGTAGTGCAGGTTCCTCCTTGCTAATGGAGGCGTGTTGGGCCTGTAGAACGTGCCCTCCTTTCCCTGCCCCCAAACCACAACAATAATGCCCAAATGCAGCAATGAAAGAAGATGAAGCGCCCCTGCTTCTCTTGTGCCTTATTTGGTCTTTTTGTGGGGCTACAGAAAGTTTTTGTCCCGGGCTCATATTTATCATGTATCATGAGAGCAGCCAAGAAATATAAGAAAATATATATATATATATATATATATATATATATATATATATATATAAAAGAACTTTATATAACAAATATAAATCATATTCTAAAGCAGTGCTCTTCACAGAGTAGCCAGAAAGTCTTTTTCACCCTATGGAAAATTCCTTTTCTTAACTGGCCAATAATTGAACCTCAAAGGTGTGAAATGCAGACTGCGCTTGTATACTTGGCTATAGGCACCCCCCGCAAAACATGTTTTGCCGAAGCGTCCAAAACAGCTGCTTGGAGGTGTCATCAGGCACCTCTTTGGTAGCTGGGAGGCTATTATGGGGGGGGGCCTCTGGGACGGGGCACGGTGGATTGAGTACCGACCTCCAGGAGAGAGCTGGCACACCTGCAAGGTCTTAGGGCAGTGGGAATAACAAAAAAAACTCAGTATCTTTCCTTTTCACCCATTCGTCCAGTAAATTAACTATTTTTTTAAAAAATGTGTATCTGCTCATCTGTGAGAGCGGTTGGTCAAAAGGTAAGACCTCGGCCCACCAAATTTGGCATGCGGCTTCCTCCGCCCCAGGACGCTTTTATCCCAACACTCCGCGCTGAGACTCTCACACATCTGGTGTACAATGCAGCATGAGTAAACCTTTCTAGCTCACGTTGTAGACTTAGGCCAAGAGGTAGCTCGGTTATATTGTTGATCAGCAGGAACGTGGAACCGTTACCTGACTTTTGACAGAGTCCGGGCAGGGATTGAGAAACTGCTTCCTGCTACATTGGAGTGTTGGCAGGAATGAGCGAAAAGAGCTGCTAAATTATCCTCCCCCCCCCCCCCCCCCCTTCTCCGCTGAGGCTGGTAGCACCGCCCATCCCTTCTCTCATATGCAATGATAAAAGGCTGCTGCGCGCTACACTCTGATGTGAACCCTGGTAGAAAGCTGGGGAGGAATCATGTCCCGTTTGCCCCCCCCCCCCCCAACGTTTCTCAGGGACATGAGCTGCCAATACCAGGCAAGGTACATCCATCGTGGAGAACCTACTGTGTGTGCACGAGCTCAGCGCATCAGGCAGGAAATGTTGGGTTGAGCATGTGGTATTGAGAAATGTGTATGTATCAATACGTCCCTGTTTGAAGCCTAACGCATCAACGCTAAGACGCGAAATAAGAAGACTCCAGCTATGCAGGTTTTCTTTTGAAAAAGGTCTCCAGCACCTTGCTATTACTTAGCATGGTTGCACGCTTGTTTGCCATTTAAGGGATTTCTGACTATGAATAATGTTACCAGATGTCCCACATTCAGCACAGGGAAATATGATCACCTTAGATGTAGTGTAAGGTAGTAAATGCAGGTTGTGAAATGCTTAATTGTGGATTGTACTCAGAGCCCAAGTGCTAATGAAGCTGAGAGAATTAGAAAAAAAACACCAATAGTGTATGGTTTTTGGGGTGGGAGGGCCACAGATTTTTCTTTATGTCAATAACCTTATACCAGTTTAAAACGGGAGGTCTTGGGTTGTAGCTCAGCTCCGTGCCCTTGGCACTGGCTAGCTAGTTGGCATTTGTGGACAGACGCTAGCTTTACCAGTGCTCTGAAAAAATAGTTGGAACCTCTAGATACAATTGTGTTGCTAATAATAATAGCGTAGTGTAGCAAACACTGTTAAACCTTATGTATTGGGGGGCGCTATGCATAGTGCTGTACCAAATTTTCATCCAAGAGCTTCTTAAATTCACAGCGGTAAGGTCCACCTTTGGCGATTAATCAGGCTGGGTAGGAATGCTGTCCCTAGATGCTGTCTGGACATGGATGCCAGGTGAGGGCTTACGTGATGATCAACTATCCTGTGGGCTCGCTCTGGGGCATCTCCCATTGGCTCGGTGCTGGCCTGGTGCCCTGCCTGAAATGCTGCTATGTGGCCTTAAATGTAATACAGTGGCCAATGAGTGTGGATGAACTAATGCAAAACTAGGTCAGTGGTAGTTAAATGGCCATTTGCTGTGTGGACGCACTATTTTGAAATAAGCTTGTTTTAGAGATCCTAGTCCGAAATAGCGTATTCGAAAGTTTAGCCATAACCTCACAGATTTAGTTCCTCATAAACTTTTGTGGGTGAAAGCTTGTCAGATGCAAGAAGTGCATAAGCCAGTATACCAACATTAATGTGTGTGTGTGTATATATATATATATATATATATATATATATATATATATATATATATATATAAAAATGCTAATCGTTGTGATTTTCCCCCCCCCCACACACAAGGTAAAACACATTTATTTAGCCTTTTGGCCTCACTGGCTGCTGTCAACTCCCTGCAAAGCAGCAGTCCCAGACTTGAGCTATCCCTCTTGGTAACTCTAGTATAGTTCTTTTAACTCAGCGGCAGGGGTAGCAGGATGCCCCCAAAGTGCTGGTAAGAAGGCTCACTAGTATGATTACGCCATCTGGTGACAGTCTCACGGGCAAGCTGTTTTAGCATACAGCAACCAACCCAGCTCCCTGGACATACAGTAGCAGATTTAAAGGAACCATCCTGCGCCAAAAAAACCGATTTTAAGGAGAACCTGCTGAGTTACAATTCAGCTGCAAATTTGGTACCATCAGGTTAGGGTACTGTGTGAAAGTCTAGCTAGCTGCAAAAGCACTTTCTCCTCTCTTGGTGTTCACACGTCCACATCAGCTGCTAGAAGTTGGCCTCGCACTCCCTGACTCAATTGACCTCACTAGCGCTAGCCTTCTTCTTAACTGGTACTCTGGAGTTTACAATACATGCATCTCACGACGTGACCGCGAAAGATTACGCTCCAATAAATCTGTTAGGCTACACTGTACGAAAAGACTCCTCGTCGTTTCTGCATTTATTCTAAACCTGTTCTTTCACTACTGAGTATTGATCACCTTCTTCCCACACTGCACTACGCAGTGCACTAATCTGATAGTGTCAGTGACGCTGGAGGCAAAAAAAAGCATTGAGTACTTCAGCTTTTTCCACGTTAGCTTTGGTTATCTTCCCGCAATACTCCCTGACCGTCTTAGTGCCAACATACTTTAGATATAATTTTTGTTGTACTTTGCTAGTTGCAAGGCAAGCTGTGCTTTGGCCTTCCGGATTATAGCCCTATAGACTCAAGCAATGATTATCCTCTCTAGTCAGCTGCCGAAGTTTCCACTTGTCTTAAGTTTCCATTATATTAAAGATCATTGAAGTTTTCCTCTGTTAAACCAAGGAGGTCTGCCATATTGGCTAGATGATTTATTCCTGCAGCCTCACTTAGGTGTCTTTAGAATACTATCAGCTGGCCTTGAGGCCTCTGTAAGTTCTACTTAATGCTGATTAACCGAGAGCTACTAAAATAGCTTTTTTCCTAAAATGAGCTGTAGCGCTCGAGTTTGGAATCATGCATTATTAAAAGACCATAGATACCTCATAAGTCAAACGCAGTTTATTGAGCTAGGAGACGCAGTTTATCTAGGCATGCAGTTGAGCTCTCGGAAATAACTATTGATACGATAGTGGAAATATTATTATATGCGAATATATTCAGGAACCGGCCAGTTTCTAGTCTCAGAACTCACTCAAAATCACGGGCTTTTCCCAAATTGTCTTAGTTTTAAGTAAAAAGACAGCACTCTTCCATTGGTTTCTCTTTTCCTGTTAAAATATAGCTTCAAACACAAATTTTTGACTTGTCCATCTTCGTGAGGCGCAACCTTTACTGACCAAACCTGTTACTGTAGCCATGACATGGTATTTTTATTAATGGTGCTGTGTAGTTGCATGAGCAGACTACTGCACGCTTGCATAACTCTGGAGACAGCTTAGGTTGCTCTTTGACAAAAATTTGTTTGGCTCTCAGCCACACAAGCAGGCAGGCGCTGTGATATGAGGGGCAAGCATTTTGCAAAGCAAATTGTTTTTGTCATAACACAAACAAAGCCATTGGAGGTCCTTTTTTGGCCCCCCCCCCCCCCCAAAAACCCCCAGTTGCATCAATTCGTCCAGCTTTCATGTAGCTAGAGCATGATTTGAAATTTAAATAGTTTTTTTTTTTTTAATTAGGGTACACGTTTCATAACTGCCTTTTTTTTAGAAAAACCTTTTTATTAACTACTAGGCAAAGTTTACCAGACTAGAGCCACCTTTAAAAAAGGTGTGTCGTGTCTCTTTTCAACTCTATTTATATTCATTTAAGAAAACATTTACATTCGAAAACTATTGGAGCGGCTTAATCAGGCACTCTTAATTGGGCACAGGTTTGCTCACAACTATAAGTCAGTTTGCTCTGCCTGTGTGATCAGCCAGGAACACAGTTATGCTCATTATCACTCACTCCCAGAACCCAGATTCACCATGTTGCTTGTGATGTGTTGCACTGTTCCGATTATGCAAAAACCACTGTAACATGGGGGCCATTAAATTGTTTTTATGGGAAATTTGTATCATCACCAGAGAGACATAAATCAGACAATGGAACCCTGTGAAGCCACAGTGTATTGGCTTTCCTGAACTATTTTTCAGAAGCACTCTTCCAGACCAAGTAAGAAAGTTATGCTCTATGGCGCGGGGACGCGCCAGACATAGCGCTCCGAAGCGGTGGCCTTTCGCAGGCGGAGGTTTTTTTCGAATACACAATTCGTCCTTCCAGGACCTGGCAGTCGCACCCGTCTGAATGTTGTCGAGCCTCCAAACACGCCAAATCACTAATGGGGTGCGATCTCCAGAGTGGAGAAGCTGCAACCACGGAGCTGGTCCCCCAAGAATAAGCTCGGTCCAGGTCACGAAGCCGCGATAAAGACCTGTGGCCCTCCATTCCCCTGGAGAAGCAGGTCGATATTGCCCTCTGGAAACAAGCCACCAAGGACAGTGGGCAACCACTACGGCACGGGGAACACCACTGTGGGGGGGGGGGGGGGGGTCCTCCTAGTTGTGCCCCCAACCTAAAAATCAAGAGAGCGCTGACTACTACAGAAGGGCGTATTTAGCAGTAGATCAGGACACAGAACCGTTTAGAGAGCTGTGTGAAAAGTTGTGCGAGAAGAATCACTTGTCCTGGTATTACAACCACCCATTTTGAAGAAAATTCAGTGTAATTACCAGGAGTCAGCATTGCGTTTGCTAGAGGATCAGCGGTAACTTACTGGGCGGACTAGTTTAGGGATAGAAGAAAATAGCAGATTGACTATTTTTGGTGTGCCTTTGGAGATGAAAATGAACCTGAAAAGCAAAGTCTAAAACTATTGCTATAGAACTGTCCAGGTACAAAACAAACTGGGACTCTTCACAGTGCAATGAGGCTACATGGCAATTTGTCTGAATACATTTAGTTAGTAAGCGTGTCATTAATCGGCTACTTCAATTTATTATGTCAAAGGGAAAAAAATGTACATACAAAGTCATAGTCTTCCAAAGTAAGGCATAAACTAATGGCCATCTAGAGGGTTTTTTTTGGTATTTTTTTTTTTGTTTGTTTTTTTTAAGTATAGGTTGCAGCTGAGATGCAGAACGGAGCTGGCTGAAGGCCAGAGGAAGAATTGCTGAACCATAAAACTACACATAAAATTATTTCTCTTATACGAAAGGACACTCACTAAAATGCACTTTCATACCGTACAGCCTGGCTTCAACATTTCACGTGTAAAATGCGGAACATTTTGTAATGTATTGTGAAATGTTAAAGCGCTATTAAAACAGGATTTTTTTCCATTTTAGCCCGGTTTCAAACGCGATGATGTATGAATGGACTTGCAACATTCAGGCTGTTCAAAACGTTCTTGTTTTCCCCTCGCAGTTCGAGCCAAAAGGGGGATGATGACTATGAAGATTACACATCCAACAAAACATGGGTTTTGACTCCCAAAGTCCATGAGAGTGATGTCACCCTTATTTTAAATGGTTTGCTGGAGGGATATGACAACAAACTGAGACCAGACATAGGAGGTGCGTTTGCTAAACTATTTTTAATTGAACTTGGGGGGGGGGGGGCCGAAGGAAGAGAATTCGCACATTGAACTATATGGCTATAAATATAGCCGTGTTAGTCTTGTGTAGCTGAAACAAAAAAACAGGACTATGTACCACTTTAAAGACTAACAAGATCGTTTATTAGGTGATGCGCTTTCGTGGGCCAACCCCACTTCCTCAGATCAAATAGTGGAAGAAAATTGTCACAACCAAAGGATGCAATTAAAAAAAAAATGACATAGATTTTTTTTTCATGTGTTCATTTTTTTTTTAATTGTATCACTTGGTATATATGGTTGTGACAATTTTCTTCCACTAGTTGCTCTGCGGAAGTGGGTCTGGCCCACGAAAGCTCATCACCTAATATGCGTCACAGAAAAAAAGGTATGAAAAAATAAAATATAATAATATTTAACTACTCGCTATAGGAAAACGTACTTTTTGTTAAAGAATTTAGCGTTTTTATATATTATATTATATCTTATATTATAACATATATCATAATTGTTTCGATTATTTTGAGGCCCGGGGGGGGGGGGGGGGGGGGGGGGGGGGGGGGGGGGGGGGGGGGGGGGGGGGGCTGACTGACTGTCAAGTATTAGTGCCAACAGAGTTAGTACATCATATGGAGACTACGTGCAGCCTTGTCCACGTAACAAGGACAGACTAGCCCATGTCCGAATTCAAGTTATGGTGAGCTCTTCATGCCTATTCTTCTTTAGCCCTTCTGCTGTTGGTGACTACTAGGACCTGGATCGGGGACCTGAACTGTTTAACCAAACATTAGGTCAGCAAATAGCCTCACATCAGCTGGATTTGAGCCCTTAATAGGGAGGTGAAATCATAAACATTTATAAATTGTGCGTGAGGCGACATAACAGTGGTAGCTCGTGGAGATTCTGAAAGATGACTCTAAATAGTTTGCCCCCCCAGCCCCCAAGTGCAGGACGTCATCGTCTCCTGCTCCTAGTGCTTGTTTGTTGGCTGCTTTTGGCGGGTGGTGGGCGGTGGTGCAGGGCTAGGGCAAGGCTGAGGCGTTCTTAGTCCCACCACTGTACCAAGCCAGGAGCCATCAGCAGTGCCCGGCTGGAGTCGACATCTGGATCCCCAACGCTATGACCTGCCTTAGCTATGATCTAGCCCTAGCCGTGAGCTGGCCCCCCCCCCCCGCACATCCAAGCACCTTCCCAGAGCTTGTACCTAAAGGTGCCGCCTACAACCCAATTGCCTTCCCCAAGCTCATCTGACAGCCCTTCACGGTCTGCATCTTTAACCCAAGACTAGAACCTGTACCCACCCCCGCCAAACCCAAGCTCGTGAAAGTGAGTGACACTATGGGGACTGATGATGGAGTGATCGGCCAGGGCCTCAGAGAGAGTTGGAGGAAGGAGCACAAAGTAGGTGACGCAAGTATATTTGGGCTTGAGAGAGATCTTGGCTTGCACGTAAATTCAATAAGTGATCGCATTTTGAGCCCACTGGCGTATAGCGCGCGTCTCAAACTCAACTCATTTGAGCCATCTATGCACTCCGCAACTATTTTTCAAAAGTTATTTACTCAGATTTGTGAGGCTACCGGGAGAAGGATGTGTCTGTTCATTACGACTGCTTCTGGGAGGAACACATATAACCAGACTTCACCTATACTGTGGGTCATTCATGCCGTTTTTTTTCTGCCAGTGTTGGGTGGAAGGGCAACGCAGGGTGTTTTAAATAACTGGGGGGGGGGGGGGGGGCAGAGGGAGGTGACCGTTATGGGCAGGTGGAGAGCATTCCTGTACATTTTGTAACTCTTGCTAACACTGCTGACCACAGTTACTTGATACAGTCACAGAGTTACAATTAATACATACCAGTAAATGAAGAAAATAAAATAGAGGGTAGAAAAAGGGTGAGTCTATGGATTTTAGCTTCAGATGACGTAAAGAGCATCGCACCATTTAAGGTTTAATACCCATTTTCACCAACCGAGGTTCTTATACGAATTTTCAGATGCGCTTAGAATTTTCACATAGAGTGGAATCGTTATTAAAGTGTAGCCTCACCCACGTGATCAAAATTACAGTGAACGGGCTCATTTTTCATAGCATAGTAATGCCATTCATTGTGGAAAGGAGCAGCAATGGACTAAAAGAAAGAAAGGGGCAGAAGGGGCGTGGACAACTGGGTAACCCCTAATGTCAGTACAGTGATAAACACTAAACATTCTCTTTCCAGTTAAACCAACAGTGATTCACACTGATATGTACGTAAATAGCATTGGGCCCGTGAATGCTATCAATATGGTACGTAACCATTTTTAACACTTTGTTACTCTTTTACTTGTCAGGATGTTTTTTGATGAATGCAATAATTCCGTTAGACAATTATGTTCTTTTTTTTTAAAACTCAGCTGCTTAAATAAAAACTTATTACACCATGCTCATAGCTAAGCATGTGTTATGCAAACAAAGTGTGGCTCCCTCATTTAATCATGCAACGTTCAGTGCAGAATATGTTTATTATTTGGGTGAGCATGTTTCAGGACTTTAATATTGTTGTAATCTTCCAGCCAGAAACAGCCTGTGTACAATGCAGTTAGCATCAGGTTATTGTTTGCTATAGAACTATAGCAATTCAGTGTGGCGACACGATAGGCTGAAACACAAGTAGCGGGCTGGATTTGCAATTTTATTGTCTTCAGATTTGGAGGGTGGCTATGTTTTCTGCCAAAAAAAAACACACCCCCATCATTGTGGAATTAAATCAGCAGGTGTCAACTATACAGTATAACTGCCCAGTATATTCAGCATAATCAAGAGAATATAGCACGCTCTGAAAACTGGTCCTCTTTCCCCATGAGAGAGAGAGAGACAGAGAGACAGAGAACGCGGGGGGGGGGGGGGGGGTACATACACACTATATGGTCAGTCGTCTGAAGCAAAAATTTTCCTCATGCCTCAAACTCGTGACGACGTGACTCACAGCAAGTTGCAAACACAGTTCAAATAGCTCCATCCACTGAAGACTGGCTGTTGTCGGCCCTGAAAGACCTACATGCAGCTATTAGCCAATGGCTGCAGGAAGGGGCAGAGGAAAAAAAACACCCTCTACTTTCCCCCGTGTCGGCTCAGAACCACAGGGATTGTCTATTATCTCCCAAATCAGACTGGCTGGAAGGTAGGAGGGACGCACTAACTTAACAATACAGCCAACCGCTATAGTTAGAACCTGGTGAAATATGGGGGAAAAAATAGCATAAAATCTTATTTTTAAAATAAACCTATCAAAATGTAGCTAAAGTTCTAGCATCAATCCCTTTTGTACTGACTACAAATATTTTTCCAGGGTTTTTTTTTTTTAAGATGAATAATTTGCTAAATGCAGCTCTAATTCTACCACACACACACACACACACACACACACACACACACACACACACACACACACACACACACACACACACACACACACACACACACACACACACACACACACACACACACACACACACACACACACACACACACACACACACACACAAAATCGTTTCATTACTATTTCTGGTTAATGAACAGGAATATACTATCGATATATTTTTCGCCCAAACCTGGTATGACAGACGTCTGAAATTCAACAGCACAATAAAAGTGCTCCGGTTGAACAGTAACATGGTTGGTAAGATCTGGATACCAGATACATTTTTCCGAAACTCCAAGAAGGCTGATGCTCATTGGATAACAACGCCAAATAGGATGCTCAGGATCTGGAATGATGGCAGAGTGCTGTACACACTAAGGTATTTACACGTGAGTTTAAATTTGGCTCCTCAAGGGAAAAAGGCCAAGACGTAGACTGTTTAATGCACTTGTAAGGATAAAAAGAATCACCGGAGAAATGAATTTCAAAAAAAATATCAAAGGTGTAAACGTACTTGGAATGCATAATTAAAAACAAAACCTTTTTTCTCTGAAGGGTAGATTTCAAATGGTCTGGCAAAGTAGACACCATTAGACGCTATTACTTTACCCATTTCATAACCAGGGTAGTGTAATAAGTTAAGTTCCTCATTAGCAGCCAGATATTGCTCATCTATTCATGTCCTTTTTTTTTTTTAGTAGCTAAACGTACATGAGGCTTAACTGCTGAAAAAAATTTATTATAGTCGTCCTCTTATTTTCATTTTAAATTATCATGTGTTTTGGCACTGTTACGATGTAATGGTCCCCTGATTAGTAGGTTAGACGATTTTTTTTTAACTCTTTCGGCTAATTAAAGAGTACTTATAACCAACTTATCGCCACGTGTTCTCGCTACATTTACGTCCATCAGCGTCTTTGACGTCAGTGCAGCTAAAATAAAACACCAAGACGAAAGAATTGTTTGTTTCCGGAGGGGGGGGGGGGGGGGGGGTATACCCAGTCATTTAAGACTTTTCTCCAAAACCTGTTCATCGCGGTTTTATTAGGGCAGTGTATATAGCGCTCATGTCATTTCGCTCGCTTTTGGTCGCGTTAGAGAGAACCATACTTTTTCTTCACTGATTATGGTTTTATAGACTTTGAAAACAACCTTTGAACGACAAAAGTTTTATTTTTGACATCATACAATACATTTTGACGATAAGAAAATGAGTGGGATTTTAAATCAACTTGATACACAGTAGTCTGAGATCACATCCTAAATTGGTTTTGCACTATTACAATAGCTCTCAACAGCGCAAACCATGCTCTTGTCACCATTTTCTCATGAAATGCTCTTTTTCGCTTTAGTGAGCAGACAATATGTAGACAGTAGTTCTAATATCATCATTGCTCAGCATTCATCTTATTCCAAAGGTGCATTAGAAATCTAGCACACAATTTGAGTGATCATGTTATTGAAAGCGTTTTGGCCGGAGATCGGCTATAGTACAAAATGCCAAGGCTAAGTTTGCAAACTATATGCTGGAATAATGCCAGGTGGCAGGCTAGAAACTCCTCAGTGATTTTTTTTTTTCTAATGACGAGCGAGAGAGAGAGAGAGAGAGAGAGAGAGAGAGAGAGAGAGGGACCACTAGATCTGCATTTGTATGCCTGTTCTAATCCATCCCGGCCCCTCAAGGAAGAATTACTAACTCAAAATTTGCATGCCAGTGAAACATATTAAAACGTTCCCAGAACAAGAAAGAAAGTCCAACAGGCCCTGAATTGAGGGGCTAGGAGCTCTTATAATCAAGCAGTTTTAAACATAGCCATTTTAAAAAAAAGGGGCCAGCAGCGCAACTTAGTTCGCTTCCTTCGTGTCTTGAAGGCAGCTCAACAAGGGAAATGCAAGGGGGCCAACCCTGCTCCTATTTCAATCACAGGCAAAATTCTCGTAGAGGTCACGGGCACCAAGACGTGGGCCTGTTTTACTGGTGTAAGGAAAAGGTGGTTTTCTCCCCCCCCCCCCCCAACACACTGTTGGTCTGAGAGGTAGATTGCTCTTGTTTCATCGCCAGGAAACCATGAGCGAGAGAAAAATGTTTGACTGTTGGCCTCAGGGTGAAATATGTCGCTTGGACAAAGAGCATGCGGACTTCTCTCCTCTAGAAATGAATAATTCCCTCCAATGCATGTACCATGCAGCACTTGCCATATACTAGAGCCATCTGGACAGAGTGGCAATTCTGAAGCGGTTAAATGTGGGAAAAAAAACCTAGACATCTTTTTAACGCACCATCGCAACGCTAATAGAGACTTTTTCTTGTAAGATAAGTGTACATTATGGCAAATTAGGGGTTTTTTTGGCTAGTGCCCATTGAAATTGCGTCCATAGATTGTGCGTGGCACTACAACTCAGGTAATGGTGCCATTTTTGCAGGCACTTAAAAAATTATTGAAAACACACGTTCACTTTTTCTATTTTTTTCAATGATTCTGAATTGTGGATGTAATTAGGAGGAAAAAGACACCCTTTACAGTTCAAAACCATGGACTAAAAATAATAGCTTCTATACTTCGACTAAGCAAATTCAGATAGCATGCTATCCGGGTTACATCGTGGTAAGCATCTTGTGTTGAGTGTCTGGCAGTGTACTGTATATGGTGATGCTAACTAGATGTCATTATTTCTTTTAAGGCTGACAATAGATGCTGAGTGTCAGTTGCAGTTACACAACTTTCCAATGGACGAACACTCCTGTCCACTGGAGTTTTCAAGCTGTAAGTAATGTGTTAAATTACTTACCCCGCCTTTATTTCTATTGACATACAAAAGGCAAGATTATTAGTGATAGCAATTCATAACACTCTGCCATCTTCCGTTGGATTTGCACTAGGAAGGACCTGGAACGTTATTTCATAACTCAGTACACATTAGATATGGTCACAGATTAAAAAATATAAGAAATACTATTACTTAAGACTGCTTTGGGGGACATGGATAGTGTCACGAATTAATTAGGCTTTCCATTTATTGTTAGCTTGCTTTAAAAAGTGGTGTGGTCTGACTCTTCGTCACACTTAGTCCATAAGGGTATCACTAAACTCAGGTCATGGTATGAAGTAGCCGATTTCACAATGACTTCAAGGTGACAGATGTTTCAGTGTGCGCTGACACCTGAAATTTCAATTTTGGAACATAAACAAACTATGAAATGTGAAGCGCATTCTCGCTTCACACACACAAACACACACACACACACACACACACACACACACACACACACACACACACACACACACTCTCTCTCTCTCTCTCTCTCTCGCGCGCGCGCTCTCTCTCTCTCTCTCTCTCTCTCTCTCTCTCTCTCTCTCTCTAGTGCTGCGCTATAGTTTTTGGTTAAATTGAAAATGTGGCTGTTTCTGAGAAACCAAAAAAAAAATAAAAAAAAAAAAACAGCAACAAAATTTGTGAAGTTGTATTTGGAATTGTCTTGAAGATGGCTATCCCAGGGAAGAAATCATTTACCAGTGGAAACGCAGTTCGGTGGAGGTAGGAGACACCAGATCTTGGCGGCTCTATCAGTTTTCCTTTGTTGGACTGAGAAATACTACAGAAGTGGTGAAGACAACCTCAGGTAAAATGGCCCCCCCCCCCTTTTTTTTTTTTTTAGTTGCAACTTTTTTATATTAAAAAAAGGTAGAGGATTATCTGGCGCTTGCCTCTGGCAGTTCGTACACCATAGTGATTTTTTTAAGTTCTTTTGTGACTAATTCGTCATGTATGCTGCAGAATGGAAAACTAAAATGCTTTCCCTTGCAGAAGCTAGCTTGTGCCCTCAGCAGCTTCTGCTACACCTCAGCAGCTTCTGCTACACCTCAGCAGCTTCTGCCACAGGAAGTAGTCAAGAGCGGCTGTAGGGGGATAGGGCAATAATAGGCTCTAAATGGTTCCCCTACAATAGGCAGACTAGCTGAGCTGTTATGCAGAGCATATTGATCCTTACTAAGTACCTACTGTCCCTGCTCACCACAGTGGCAAGAAATAGACTCCTCAACCTAAAGTTAAAATTTCCTTCTGCAGCAATAGAACTCCAGGCTAACACTTAACTCGGTGATAGCGCTAAATTATTAAACGACACTAGGAACTAGATGCAGCTAGTCTACTCCATATCTCCATCCGTCACTAAATGAACTAGATTATAAAATGATCATGTAAGACGATCACATTTTTACTTACATTAGGAAATACGCCGGAGCCAGGACAGCATGCAGTGCTGGCAATCAGGCATCACTAGTACAGTCATGAAAACATTAAAATGTAGACAAAGGTGGGACATTTGTCGGTAATGATAAATGGTCATTGATTACCTCCTACAGCAAAGCCAACTGTGAGTTCATCCAGACATCCCGAATATAATCGAAATAATGGATTTGTCATTCTGACAGCCCGGAAAAAACCTCATTCCAAAAGGATTAATCAGAATTTCAAATAGATTAAAAATTTCAAATATTTTTTAAATAATTGAAATAAATGGTTTAAGCAGTCCAGGAAAGTTTGTCTCGCCTGCTGGGATATAGCCAATCCTACTACCATCGCCACTGCTTGTTTGCTTGATAGCTGTATCTTACATATAAGTGTACTTGCACTAGTGCGTGTACAGTCCATAGCTACAGGAGGCCACGGCTGATCAAATAAGCAAACTCATATTATTTTACTCTATGACACACTGGGGTGTGAAGTGTTCCTGAACACCATTTAAGAGCATAATTAGACCTCTTTGGCCCTATGCCATACATAGCTAGACACCATACAATTTTTCTGAACGTATATCTTATCAGGTTTTTTTACATGGCTTATATGGCAGCTTTTCGATATAGATTATAACAAAAAAGTGTTAGCTATGGTGTCTTTCACGCCTCAAAAACCTGCTGACAGAGAGTAATGCACAACCACTGTGTCACATAAGATGTATCCTTCTGCCTAAATTGCAGCATGCACCTACAACTAGCAACTGTGCAATGCACACAACCCATATGTTAGATACATGTACAACTAACTATAAGTACACAATTGGAATAGCCTACATTTCGAACACTGACGCGATAGTATTGCATTTTACAAAAGAAAAAAAGGATTGCAAACCATAAGCCTAGTTGTCATCGCCCTTTAAACGGAGTAAGTCATCTTGCCATTGTGAACGTGTTCCTAGTGATTGATCTTGTCAAACCATCTATAATTTACCTGGAGAGTAACTGGGAATTTAAAAAATAAATCAAGCTATTACCAAGCAAATGGGCTCTAGCCTCTTATGACATCCAAGAGTTGTTTCATGTAAACAAGCATTATTAACTCTGAAGGTGCTAATTTGCTGTGCTGTGGTCTATGAGCGTCCACTGAAATGAATGGCTCATTAGACACTCAGTAGCCCAGTTACAGTAAGAAACACAGCAGCTGCATTTTCTGTAATTATATCTGGACTATTTGGCTCCTGTCTGGACAATATTTTATTTGGCAAATGATGGCTCGGTACAGGAGGCGATAGCTGTTTAGCATCAGCAGCTTACGTGGAAATAATTAGCAGCTATTCCCCTGTTGCTAGTCTGCTACCGTATTCCCCGCCCCCTTCTTGAATACTGTTGTGATGCAAGTCCAGAATGACTGCCACCAGTAGCAGTATTCCAGAGGTAACTGTTTTAGACAGGAGTCAAGCTGTGGAGTACATCAAAGGGGGCAAAATGCTTGTGACTTAACCCTTTTGTTTTCTGAGCTATGTGCTTTTCAAAAAGTGATTTCGCGCCTCTTATTTAGCTTATGCTAAATAAGTACCACACACACCTCCATGAAATAATCACATTGAAGCTGACTTCATTTGGGTGGGTGTGGGGGGGTGGTGGTGTGTCAAGCAGCACGCGCGCACACACACACACACACACACACACACACACACACACACACACACACACACACACACACACACACACACACACACACACACACACACACACACACACAAAAAATGGTCAACCTGTAGTGACGTTTTTCACTTTTAGGTAGCCAATGGACCCCGCTCTCTGCCAAGCAGAAGACTTTGTTTGTATGTAGTGGCAGTTTTATGGGACAGAGGCATGCGTGATACTTTGCTATGGTTAATTGCCAAAATAGTGCAATTAGCACCCAATGAACAGTAGGAGCTTAAGTCTATGCTGGCTTAATGATGGAGGATGATGTTGATGCACACAGCCAATGCACAATCAGAAAAATACAAAGGCGACTTACACAGATTGCTCTTAACGTGCATTAGGATAGCTTCCTGATTGTGGTGTAGAGCTAATGTTTTAACAGTTTCAGGCTTCTTTGCCTGCAGGCGGTTCTCCTCTACCTACAGTATGTGGTGGTCTTCCCCCTCGATCGCCTGCGAAAGCACAGCTGTCTGACACAGCCAGCTGGACCATGCATGGTTGATCAAAATCCAGACTAAGACCGGTTAGTGGCACAAAGTCGCCTTACGACTCTTAAATGCGGCCTCGGAGTCGGTCTTCCTCGTCAACCGGGGGGGGGGGGGGGGGGGGGGGGCTATCTTTGGTGAGGAGAGCAGTGAGGGGTGCCGTAAGGCCAGCATCCTGAAGAGTCTGCAAGACGGCAGCCACCTGTAAAAGCTGTTCTTCCTGAGTGTAAATGACCACAGCTTTGAGCTATGCAGTGGCATGGCCTATTCCATACGAGAGGACAGCAGGCGGTCCATTTTTCCACTGGAAAGTTGTGGGTGCTCCATGGAGGCCAAAAAGTATGCTAAGAAAGTGAAAAAGTCCCAATGGGGTCGTAAAGGCAGTTTTCTGTCAGGACTCCGGGTTCAGGAAGGGCAGCACACATGCACTTCAATTCACTCAATGGTTTGTGTCCCTCTCTCAGGAGGGGTGCAGACAGATCACCTGCGGTATTGGGGGGGGGGGGGGGGGGGGTGACTGCCACCTGGAAGATGGGTGGCGGGGGATGCAGGCCCACCTACGGCACTGGGCCCCAGGGCCCTAACAGTAGCAGTTACGGAAGCTGCAGAGTAAGTGTGGGTTCCAGTCCGCAACACACTGACAACAGGCCTCACTATTCGCTGAGCCACTTACGTTGGCCTGCTGAGCCTGTACCTGGGTAGCTAGCACATCACTCAAACAGTCAAGGTTGGTCATGTCCGGCTGGAGTCCTGGCAGTCCAGGCCAGTCCTCAGCCTTTTGAAGGTCCAGTGATGCCAGCCAGTGCTTCGGTAATGGCTGGTGGAGATATTTAGGCAGGTCCTCTGGGGCAGGCTGGTGCAGGCATTCAGGCTGGCCCTTGGGTTAGCCTCGTGCATGCACGCAGGCCGGTCCTGGGTCCATCTCCTGTATGTGCACAGGCCGGCCTCGGGTTAGGATCAGCTGGTGGCCTCTGGTTCCTCTAGCTGCTGGGCCCAAAATGTTCCTTCGCTTCCGGGCCAGTGGGAAGCCATTCGGCCCCACTACAAGATCTTCAAGATGCTCTAAATTATATTGCTGGTCCAGCCCAATGAACAGCAGCCACAGAGTCAAGGATAGTTTTGTTGACGATGGTTTAACGCCATCTATGCACATAATCACACCTGATCAGTCTCAAATTTACCATGTCCAGTGCTGAAGAATTGGGCTAGTGACTCCGTGTTAAATGTTATTTCGTCAGCCATCAGCCCGGACCTTAACATGAGATTGCAGAGTTATAATGATGGCACACGTTTCAAGGCAAAAAATTATGTGGTTTTGAGCTCATTGAGCTCTTCGTGATGCTTTAGGAGGATATTTATTTTGCAACCTTTGTTTAAGAAAGCAATATTAAATTGTTACTTCAGAAGACCATCTTTTCTGTAGGACAATGGAACATACAATAGCAAGCAGAAAGGACAGCCTGAACCATCAATAATACAGTAATTCTCAAGTCATCCATCAGCTTAAATATGTTTGTCTGAATACGCCTAAGGCATTATAGAGGCATAAAAAGTATATGACCGGAAGGAACCTCAGAAGGTCATCTGCTCCAGTCGGGGAATTGCTGCAATGCTAATTCATGTGAGCGTTCCTACAAGAGCAGTGAAGCTGCATAGCAACCATTTCTTGACTAATTCAGAATTTCAAATTTAGCCGTAAAATTATGAATAATAGACATAGCTGTTAAAATTTACACATGCTCATTTTTGCCTGGCTCTTTTTTCTGTCCCCTAAGCTATAGCAATACTTTAGAGCTAGTGTGTCTGTTTGTCCACGAGTCTATCCGTCCATCTGTGAGGCCATTTAGTCAAGAAATCTTCTTAAAAAATGAGAGCTAGCCTCACCATATTTTGGTATGCAGCTTTCACTTAGTCCATGTTTTGGCTTGTGCTAGTATTGTAGCCTTTAGACACTACTAACAATATACATGAAGCGCCCAAGCATACACACCAGCCTCTAGAAGGAGACATGCTTAGTGGATGAGGTTGTTCAGAACGTTCCCTCTTCCCACTACCATCACTTATGTCTTCGCATGGCTCTAGATTTGCCCTTCTGCTCGTTCTCAGTAGTAGTGTAAAATAATTGCTTTCAGGTGTTGTGAAAGCTGTTTGACGGCATGCTATATTTGACAGGAAGATGCTGTACAGCATAGCTTCAGTTGTTCATTTGCTAGGATTGGCGTCCATAACATGTCACAAAGGCCCTTATATGGCTCGCATAGATATATTGAAAAGGTGAGATACACTAGAGCCTCATGGGACATGGCAGCTAAGAAGCCTCTAGGTAGCTGGACTCTCCGCTCGATGTGCCCGTCAGGGAACCAGGAGGAATAATGACAGTCAATTTACTTCAGATCTGCTTATTCCTCGCAGGTGCCTTGAGCAAGTGAGCAACATTTCATGACCACAGTGTGAAAAGCCATGACAATATTAGTACTAGTAGTAGCGCTCCATGTGGGCGGTCATTTCCCCCCCCCCCCCCCCAGCCCACCCATGATAGGGAACATGCTACTCATGTGTACCATGCTAATCTACACACTTATGAAATCCAACAGGGCATCCAGGCAATAGAGCCCTAGTGTTTTTTGACCAGATGAAGCAAATCTTGCGATGCAGCACTGTCATGCTGGTTGCGCTAAGTAAATATCATTCTTTCAGTAATAACAAGTTTCGGTGGAGCGTTTGGGCTAATGTAACTATGATAGTTGCAGCTATGAATGCTACAATTCCATACTTATGTTGTCTGAAATGAACCAGACTGTTTTACCTGCTGAGTGCTGAGCAGGAACTCTCAGCTAAGAAGACATATTATAGACGCTGCATCAGCCATATTGTACAGCATTTACTGTTGTGAGTTTGACGTGCCATCAAAGTTTCGCTAGTCGTGCATGAAATTATTTACAGCAAGAAGACTTCCTAACTTTGTTACTATCTTTTTTACATAGGAAATTTAGAATTTGTTGACCAAAGGCGTGTATTGATGGGGAAAGGTCTGTGTGCTTATGGTGCCTTGCACGAGGTACATTTCGATTTATGTTTGCAGTCATAAGGTTACTGAGACCTTTATATATTCCAGTGTCTGCCTTAAGGATGGTTGATGCTTACTGTGGCTATTGGCGAGTTGACAGGCTCAATGATTAAAAAAAATTTATCGCTCTAGAAAAATGGTATAGATTTCAGGGATGACATCGCTTGTGAAAATTTCAAAGCCAGTCCCGGAGAGAAAGACTGGGTCTCAGAGGAAGAACGGCGAGCGTCACCTACGAGGCAAGCCCAAGCGACAAGGACCAAAGAACCAGCCAGAGCCCAGGCAGAGCTGGCTCAAAAATGCCCACAGGCCCTCACTTGCCATCACTGCGGTCAAAGAAGCTACAAGAGGGCTCAGTGCAGGGCAGGTCCCACGACCATCCAGGGTTAACTGGATGGAGCTGAGAGAAGGGCAGGCTGCCCCAGAGGCAGGAGCTGGCAGGCAAACTTCAACTCAAAGCGGATGCTAAGGACCTTTATGCATCAGTATGCACAGGACTGGGACATGTACCCCCCCCCTCCCAACCTGCTGTTTGCATACAGGGAGGCGCCCAAGGAATCCACCGGGTCCTCCCTGTTCGAGCTGATGTACTGGAGGTGGGTGAGGTGACCCCTCTGGCCTGACTAAGAGATGAGTGGGAGGGGAAGGCATCTCCAGAGGGTGAGCTAATGGTGGAATATGTCCTGGCTTTCCGGGAAAGACTCGCTGACCTCATGGGCCTGGGCCAGAGACAACCTGAGCAAAACCCAAAGGAAGAAGAAGGGCTGGTATGACCGCATTGCATGGACCCGTGCCTATGCTACTGGGTTTATGAGTTTCTGGTCCTGCCCTGCGGGGGGAGGGGGGGGGGTGTCACTGAAGCGGTCGCTTTTGTGGAAAAACTGGCCAGTCTAGACACAGCCTCAGTGTGTGTGTGTGTGTGTGTGTGTGTGTGTGTGTGTGTGTGTGTGTGTGTGTGTGTGTGTGTGTGTGTGTGTGTGTGTGTGTGTGTGTGTGTGTGTGTGTGTGTGTGTGTGTGTGTGTGTGTGTGTGTGTGTGTGTGTGTGTGTGTGTGTGTGTGTGTGTGTGTGTGTGTGTGTGTGTGTGTGTGTGTGTGTGTGTGTGTGTGTGTGTGTGTGTGTGTGTGTGTGTGTGTGTGTGTGTGTGTGTGTATAGCAAGTTTGCGGACAACGCTAAAATGGGGTGCGGAGGCAAGAGATATGTTGCAAAGTAAGGGACAGGGTCCAGCTGTACATAGACAAAGTAGCAGAGTGAGCCAAAAGAAATTTGCTCTGGTTCAATAGTGACACCTGTAGAATATTATCCAAAGCACCATTAAATCTGGGGCCCGATTTTGAGGCCGAGTACCTGTATCTAAGAGTAACAATTTAGCCAAGAACTGTAACGGCATAATGAAGTCTAGACATATCAGCGGATCTAGCGAAATGTTTTCAACTCCCTTTGTTCGGTAGTGTTGAGGACAAAGCTGCTGTCCCCTCTCTTCTTCCCCAAAATGAGATCATCAAATGGGTGTCAGAGTAAATTTGTTATTAAAAGGATTCTGGCTGTACGCAACATGTTGACGTCAACTTTTTCTATAACAATTCTGTAGTAGAGGTGGAAATGGAACCCAGATTGCCCTAATGTCACGCCAGTGTCGTCGGGTGGTAGATACTCCTTCGGTACAAACATTTCGAATTAGTCGCACAACCTTAAATCGTCTTTAACATGAAAAAAACCCTACTCCAGCTGAGCATATTCAAGGCTCATTAGGCTCTCATTTTAGCCTTTAGAGCGCATCTACTTCTTCCCTCAAGGGTTATTTTGTTCCAAACTTCAAGTATTTGGGGGCCTGCCCGCCCAGAATGTCTTCTAAGGCTCTTTTACGAGCACTTGTTGACCGAAAAGGAATCCAGCAGACTAAAATGCCCGCAAAATTCTTCAGAACGCGAATTCTCATTAACCCGTTTGAACTACTACAGGCAATACATAACTGTGCCTATTTAAAACTGCCAGCGGTGTTACTAACATATGTTAAATGAAGCAGTACGATCACTTTTCAGAAAATTGCCAAATGCATGGATTTTGATTGTCTAGATCTTTTATATCGTTAACTTTCTGATGACAGCATTAAGCTGCGATAAAGACGTACTTAGTTTCCATTAGTTTGTCTGTAGTCTAATGTTAGACAAGTCCTTTAGGTCACTTTAGTTGTTGTACTATAATGAAAGATACAGCCAAATTACTGAGCGTCAGGGCATGGCCACACTTAGTGACCGATCACCTCAGCAAAAGACCGTTTTGTTCATTTTCCTTCCTATAGTTCTGCAAAAAGTGCCTCAGTACACGGATCTTTAAACCGCACACTCTGTAATCATCAAAATTATTGCACCAATTGTATCCCAGGATAGCCGACACACAAATACTGACTACATAGACTTTTTTTAATTCATACGCATTGGAGAAATGGTAGGAGGCTATATTGGTAGGCGGCTGCATTATAGTATAATGACTAAATTTTTGTAACGGGAGGTAACTGAACCTCTGCGGACCTGACGAACTATTTCGTCCTATACCATAGACACGCATGTAATTCACTTTACAATAGCAAATTATGTCACCTATGTAAAATTGGGTTTAAAATACCAACAAAAATTAAACAAAACGCATTTTCTCAGCCTAGTAAAAATGCTGAAACACTAGGGTTTTTTTTTTTTTTTTTTTTTTTTTTTAAGAAACTAGTTGTCGTTTACTTACTATTTTGCAGGGGACTATGTAGTTATGTCAGTTTACTTTGACCTGAGCAGAAGAATGGGTTATTTCACTATCCAGACGTACATCCCCTGCACACTTATTGTTGTGCTCTCCTGGGTATCCTTCTGGATTAACAAGGATGCTGTTCCAGCCAGAACATCTCTTGGTGAGTTTGGGCTATAGTGCGCGATATCTTTCACTGAGTTCCCGTATACAGGATTCTCTGCATGCTAAGTTAGCATTCTGTTCTCTGCCACATATATGAAAGAATTCCGTTTGACATTTAGACGCCACCTAGCATATATCGTCAAACAATATTTGTGTATCTGAACTAGTTCCCCCATTTACTGTGCTGTTTATACGCAAGGTCCTCACACGTCAATATTGTTAGTGGCCGCCTACATAAGCGTGAATGGCAAGACGTTTTTTATACTTGTGTTTCTTTCTAACAGCTACTTGATAAAGTCATAGTTGTCTTATAGCCCTTTTTTTGCTATAGGAAGGTCAAAGAACATTTTTTTTCTAGCTGGGTTTTTTACACAAAACATCCAACGCACTGACATAGCGTTACTCTTTCTAATATAATGGTAATTATAAGATTATAGCGGTATAAGTAAAGAGTTGTAAATAGCTCCGTTTATGTCACTGAGGTATTTCTTAAGTTGCTCTGATGAGACATTGTCCCAATATCAACATGGTGGTTCGAAGGCTAACGACGTTCCGGTTTCCCCCCATCTCCCCCACCCCTAGTCAAGTGTGGCTAGCTCTGTTTGCTATAATTGAGGACACCACTAGTCTAGTCAAACCGTGGCACGTAATAGAAGTACATTGACTAGTAATATGCTTTTGTTCAATATTTCCTCATCAGGTATTACAACTGTCCTGACAATGACCACACTCAGTACAATTGCGCGTAAATCTCTCCCTAAAGTCTCTTATGTGACAGCAATGGACCTTTTTGTGTCAGTTTGTTTTATTTTTGTTTTTTCTGCTCTGGTGGAGTATGGCACCCTGCATTATTTTGTCAGCAACAGAAAGCCAAGCAAGGATAAAGACAAAAAGAAGAAAAACCCAGTATGTATAATTATTTAATCAAGATTGAAGACTTCATTTCATAAATTTTAATTATGGTGGGCTTTTTTTGAGACAGTATTTTCTTTATGGCACTATATGCACTATTTATAAGCATAGGTGATGGAGACACGAATTCAAACTCACTCAGCTATATTACAGTTGTCTGGGATCTGGAGATTGATTTTTTTTTTTTTTTTTTTTTTAAAATAGTGGAAGGCTCCATCCAAAGTTAAAGCTATTACCAAAAAAGCATGCGGTCACAGTATAGAGATAGCCATTACCTATTCATAATACAGTGCTTATCTCTTTGCGATTAGCTGTACAAATCAGATTTACATAGTCAGCTAGTCCATTTTTTTAGTGCTCGTTGTAGCTTCGATGAGAAGAATAAATTTTTTTTCCTGTTCGAGTAGACAGATGGCTACTTGAGATACGACAAAGATGGTACCAAGCATATAGCGTAATTTATGTTTCAAAGCACAAAAATGTATTTCTTGAAAATCCCTGTGTATTTTGCTTTTCCATCTCGTCTTGTTTTATTTTACTTACTGTACTGTGTCTTTTTAAATTTTTTTTAACCTCAGAAGGTAAGCTGAGTATTTGTAGCCTTATTTGTAAATATTAAAATTTCCTTAAAATAGGTCCAGTGACGATCATTAGCAATACTTGTTTTGTCCGTGCATTATGTTAGACTATATGCTTTTTTGAATGCTGTTCATAATGGTCATTTAGCTGCTAAAGAACGCTGTTCTGCCACGGTAACAAAAAAATTTTTTGTCGGAGAGTGAGGTAAGTATATGAGCCATTTAAGGCGCAGACATACAACGCAGGAGAAGGATCGTTTCAACGAACCTATTTGCGCTCCTAAATCCTTCCAGCACCTAGCCTCTAGCGGAGAGCCACTATTCAGTGGCGGTAATTAAAAGGACTATTTGCTCAACGCTTTGCTGTTTTACCAAAAAAAACCGCATTCTGTAGCATTATCCAATTTCTGATTAAGTACATTACGAAATATATATGATAAAGCTCCCTGGACGTTTCGTGCAAAACAGTTGCAACTCATTGCTAAACTAATCCGATTTACTGATAGATCAAAATAGGCGTGCCTATTACTTTGACGAAATTTAGCGCTATTTTTGAATAGCAGCTAAGTTGATAGGTAGCCTCTCATTTTAAAATGATCCTGAAGGATAGCATTTACGGTGTGCCAAAAAAAAAAAAAAAAAAAAAAGAATTGCTTTACTTAGTTTGTGGCTTTTTCATAATGATGTGACTGGGAGCAGAGACCAATTTCTTATATATTGAGTCTACCCGACGTTCCTGTTTATCATTTACCATTTTTTTAATTAGTATTTTTAATTTTTATGATTTTTTTTGTCTCCTTTTTATTTCTTCCCCGTCTTTAATTTAAATATTCTGATTCTCTTTTCTGTCTACAATACAAAAGCTTCTTCGGATGTTTTCCTTCAAGGTATAAAGTTTTTGGAATGAAAATATACTGCATGCTACTGCTGAATTCAACGATTAGGTCTTAAATGATCCACTTAGCGCTTAAATTAAATAGTTGTAAATTAGCCATTTAAGCGTTTTACTCAGAGCACTTTCTTAACTGGATACAGATTTTTTTTTTTTTTTTTTTAATTTGTAGAGTTCATTCAGTATGCTGAACCTTGCCTCAGTTATGATTCTGAATTTGAAATTGAAGCGATACTAATGTTGTCGAATCGCATGAGTTAAGGAACCCTAATGTGATAAAAATATCTCTTTATCCATTGCTCATGTGATCCGTTACTATATCTACGCCTGGCATTGCCCTTTTCGAACTCAACTTTGAAACAATTTAGATATTTTCAGGAACTTTAAATAGATATACTGTAAAAAAACCAAAATGTTTCCTTAAATGGAGGTGAAAAATACTAATAGCTATGGTGGCTATTGTCCAATATTCAGAGTTTTGATAGGGTTTTGAATGCATACATTTTGTATTACGGTCAAAGACCATTAAAAATAAATGCGCCATTTAAGACTAATTCAGAAATGAAGAACGTTATTTTCAGGGTCCAATTGAAAATGGTCTGAAGTAAAGAAATTAGAATTGAAATAATCTGTGGAACGTAAAGTCTTGCGTGACATAACAATTTTGGGCAGTTGAGCGCAAAGTTGTAATCAGCACACTTTATATTCACCACTTGTTACACACTAGTAAGTCAGCTTTTTGTATATATGGATGCTGGGCACAGAGCTGAAAAAAGAGTCTAAATTATGAGCACGTGTAAACTAAGAAAGCAAACGACCTGAGACTGGTATAGAGACAATGCAAATCACTTGTTTCAGAAGAACCAGCTAATATTCGCTTTAATCTAACTACTTTACAAATATTTTCCAACCTCTAAGCCCGTTGATTAATCAAAATTGCCAGTGCTAGCATGTTACGTAATCACCAATATTTTAGTTATACACCTAGTTATAAATGGCAATATCAATACAACGCACCATGTTATATTTCCTATGGGTCCTTTAATAGCTAAAGAACATGTTATTTTAGCCTACGTAGTCATAATTTATAAATGTGTAATTTAAAATTTTTTAGTACGTTTCACGGACGTTAATATGTATTTGTGCATATAATTAGTCGGTCAATTGAAAAAAAATTTTTAACCCCTTCTGCTTTAGAAAAATCCCTATTTTCCCATAGATTGTACCATCCCTGTGTAGACTGAGCTTCAGTCTAAATTATATTTAATAATAAAGAGTGGTGGGGTGGTTTTTTTCCCCCTCGTCCCTTAATTTGTCCTTCTTCATGATAGGCACCCACAATTGATATCCGGCCGAGGTCAGCTACTATTCAAATGAACAATGCTACACACCTTCAAGAAAGAGATGAAGAATATGGCTATGAGTGTCTCGATGGAAAGGACTGTGCCAGTTTTTTCTGCTGCTTTGAGGATTGCCGAACAGGAGCATGGCGGCATGGACGAATACACATTCGCATTGCCAAAATGGACTCCTATGCCCGCATCTTCTTTCCAACGGCGTTTTGCTTGTTTAACCTGGTGTATTGGGTTTCCTATCTTTATCTTTAAAAGCAGAACGAAAAGAGATATGACTTCTTTAAGATATGCTTTCCGGTAGAATTCCACTTAAAGCATTTATAACGTTCTCAGCTTTCTTATGCCAGTAACCATAGCATATTATTAGCTAAAGCAGCCCTATAACTAGTGTGCGCTAAAGACACCCTTCGTGCGGGATTGGAAATAAAAAAAATGGAAACACAGAACTGTGCTAGCTGTATTAGAAAAACTCGGAAGGCTATGGATTTAATTGGCGGCCCTTTTCATGCGTAAAATACTGCACACTTTATTAGAAGCTAGTATAACGAGCTTAGATTCGTGTTCTCGTAGGCTTTTTTTTTTTTTTTTTTTTTTTTAAACTATCACCTTTCACTTCAGGTAACTTATCTTTGGCCTATGTAACTTTCCTCTCAAATAGAAATAGATATTTTGCTATACCGTCACGAAAAAGAACTTATGTGCACCGTTGTAAATATTTGAATTGCTGCTACTATTTAAAGTGTCTAGTGCATGCTTTCCTCTTCTGACCAAAGAGAGTCTTGTCCTTTTTTTTGGTCTGTGGATGTGCTATTAGAATGGCCATGTGTATATTTTTTTGTTTTTTCCCGCCCCCTCATGCATGGAATATTCAATCAGCTAAGGTTAGACATTGGCGCAGCTTAAAGGACTGGGGCAAAAAAAAAAAAAAAAAAAAAGATAGAGACACAACGGGCTGCCTGGGGCTATAATTGAAGTTCTCCAGGTTTAATCTTATATTGTGTATATGTTAGCATTTTTATGTCTCATTGTCCGATCCTTATACAGTGTAAAAAAATCACTTTTGGGTGAGCTTTTACTATATTGTGAGCTATGCGTGTTCCTCTCAAAGCGGGTGCTTTGGCGGCATATCCTTTGCAGCGTTTGTTCGTATAGCATCTAGCACTTCAGGGTCTGGTTGAATGGAGGCACGCCCCGCCCCCCCCCCCCCCCCCATATGGTAACCAAAAAGCACGCATAGAAAAGCCATTTGAGAAGAATTCGAGTCTCAACACTCTCCAATACATAAATAAGTGTCACACTGTCATTTTATTTTGTACCTCGCTGTCCTGTACCTGAACATAAAAAAATTATTTATGTTCTCACCATTTACTGTTAGCGTTGACTCAATAAATAATTTATGTGTAACCCTCAACCGGTTGAAGGCTAAACGCCACTGGCCTTCAGACGTTGTATGATGCTCAATAATGCAACTGGATTAACATGTAAATACACTGACTTTTTTAAAGTATCGAAAAATATAAAATTTCAGCTCTAGGACAGTTTGCAGGTTGCAAGCTCCATGTGTGTTATTAAGCAAGTACTATAGACACTGTAGAGACAACTGCACTGTTTGCCATTGTTCGTTAAATTTTTATCCTTAGCAATGTATACAAAGCTATAATTCATCATGCATTTGAAATCCTTTTACTAAAGGAACCACACAGTAGAGGACTTTTTTAATAAAAACTGATACACTACATTCTTGAGTAATGTGTTTGTATTTCTGTTCAAATTAGATGAACGCACACGAAAAATTTAGTTAGCTTGTGAACTAATCAGGCCAGTCCTGCAAAACTTTATGCAATTACTGAGGGTATTTGACGTCCACAGGAGAAAATTAGCATTTACAGGCTCAAGACTTTAAAGTGGATCATGCTTCCATGCATACTTGAAAAAAAAAAAATCAATGCTACCGACGTGTTAGTCCAAATAAGACTATTAGTTTTATTCTACAGCTGAATGTTGGCGAAGGCGATGAAAAAAATGTGTGTTTCGGGCACAAAAAGTTCAGAGGTGGCCCCCCCCCCCCCCCCCCCCCCCCCCCCCCCCCCAAAACCGGCCGGCGTTCCACGTCCTCAATTTAATACATTTCTGATTTTCATCATTTAAACCATTTGCGCTGGCTAATTACCATAGTTTCGTACGGCTTCTTCCTGGGGTGCTGATGGCATTACCTGAGCCCAAGACAGACGCAAGCGAGCAAAGCAAAATACCTTATAGGAGGACAGGTTATGCGCTACATAGTGTATTTTAATCAAGTGTCATCTTGGAGAAAACCAAATTTAACTTCTTTTTTTTCTCACGAAATAGCTCAACGTATCGTTAATGAACAATACCCAACTTATTCTTGGACAAGATATAGTCACACTACTTCTTTGTTTAGGCGGCTCAGCAGTAGCGTCGTAGGTCGTCCACAGTCTTTAGTAGTGGAAGTTACGAAGTAATGCAAATGTGCACGAAAAGTCAAGCCAGACTTGACCTCCCACCTGTGGAGGGCCTGAATGATGAGGGTGGCGTGTTTCAGATTGGATTCCCTGTTGCGCCCCCCCCCCCCCCCACACTGACATAATGAGTGTGACCATATCGACTACGCTCTCCTTACATTTAGCGTACGCTATGTGGAAAATTGTCGGGTGAGAGCTTGCCACTGAAAACACTATATCTATTTTTTTTTCCTATGTGCGTTGACAGACTGACATAAAAAAGGATAGCTTCTGCGACAGGTGCAATCGATCAGATAAGATGTGAAACTTGTGGTATACCTGTCCTATTGGAGAACTGCTATATTTTTGGCCTTGTTCGGAAGGGTACTATTAATACCTACTTATTAGCATCGCCTTATGCTAGGTCTCTACTGCAGGTATTTAGTCCTTATGAAGTCGTATTCCATTTTAAAGAGTACTTGGAAGTGCACTTAGTGAAAAACATCATCTCAAGTCACTGGCAAATAAGTGTGGGGATCCTAGCATTGAGACTGGTGAGGAGATGACACCCACCATTCTCTATGTCCTTACCCTTTGTACAAGTGTGGAGTACTGGACTGGCAAATCACAGGGACGCAAGCTAATAGCATCACTCCACTACGTGGAAATAATATGCGTTATAGCAGGATAGTTCTCAACTGAATTAGGTTAAGAAAACGTGAGGCCAGCTCCTTTTTATCGTGGCTGTCTTCTTCTATGGGTCAATGTACCATGAGGGCCCCATGTTTCAAGGAAGGAAAGTATTTTGAAAGACCCTATAGAAAGCTATTCTGAAGTACTATTACAATATACTCAGTGCTAACACCTATGGAGAAATAGTTTTCCAAACCGAACATTCCTCATCTGTTTTGTTTCTACTCTGTATTTGGCAAAACGGCCTTAAAAAAAAATACACTATCCTATATCAGTAAATGAATAATTGCCCCATGACGTTATGGAATCATTTGGAATTGTAGTTTTAAATTATAGTTCAAATTCAGTGGCTCACCCGTCTTTTAGAGTCCCCATCCAGGACTTACGAAATTTCAGCTAATATAATCACATACCTACAATTCCTTACCTTTTAATTATATTTTGGAAGGGGCACAAAAGCCCAATATTCCCTTTAAGAGCATGGCTACATGATACAGTAAAAAAAATCTAATCTGCTCTGATTTCTAACCACCCTATTTTGCAAAGTTGAAGGGCAGTGTCCTCACTGCAAGGAAGACTTGAATGTCGTCTGAGGCAGTGCATCCCCATTACGGAGCCTACTGTTGCCTCAGAGAGTCATGGGTAACCATGGGGCAGCCTTTTAGTCGATGCTCACAGTGCCAAAACTGCATGGGTGGTAAGAAGATCTCCTGTCGGCAACAGCCCTTTAATCACTATACTACATAGACGACTTATTCCCTTGCCTGCTTGCCTTTTTATTACCTACAGAGGTGTCATAGCAGGGCGAGCATAGAGTCCCGTTTGCAGCAAACGATTGTGATGCTGAGTATGTTGCGGTACACCTAATGGCGCACTAGTTGGAGAGGATGCACCTGTCGTTCCTCCAGGAATAGGGCGAGGATGAGGTTCAGTGTAGCATGAAGTCACAGATCATGCAAGGCGAGCACAGTTCCCCAGTCAATCCTCTGGACACCATGAAATCAATGCTGGTTCTCGTGCCGTAAGACAAGCTCAGACAGGTGGGACCGCATCATGATGCAACGCTGGGACAATCAACAGTGCCCGAAGAACGTTCAAATCGGAAGAAGCTTTTTTTAATTGTCTGCACTCGTGCGACTTTGTGGTAGAAACCTGTCTCCATCTGTACAGCTGTATTGGGGCAGACAAATGCCTATGGATTTTTTTTCCCCCCCATTGTTCCCCATGCCAACCTATTTTGTTAATAAAGAAAGCTACAGGACTCCAGGTACATGACAAGACACACTGCTCCCTGTCCAGTCCTCTGTATTCTTACATAAGCATCTAAAATGGTGTCACAAGGAGGAGG
This sequence comes from Pelochelys cantorii, assembly GCA_032595735.1. NCBI lineage: Eukaryota > Metazoa > Chordata > Testudines > Trionychidae > Pelochelys > Pelochelys cantorii. Next base: position 29,963,357 of record CM064340.1, read on the forward strand.
GAGGAAAAATTATTCTCCTTCGCCTCAGGTGATAGGACAAGAAGCAAGGGCTTGAATTACAGCAAGGGCGGGTTAGAGTGGACGTTATGTTAAACTTCCTAATTGTCAGGGTGGATAAACACTAGAATAAACTGCCTAGGCAGTTTAGGTATTTTCATCATTGGAGATATTTAAGAGGAGGTTGAATAGACATCTATCAGGGATTCACTATCTAGATGGTGCGTGATGCTGGGTGCAAATCAGGGGTTGGGAATGAGAGGCGAGGTTGTTTACTTTTCCAGTTGAACCAGCTGCCCCCCGCCTGCATCCTCTTTCCTTTCCCATTCCTTTTTTCCCTTTGGGCCTAATACAAGGCCCCCTGATGTTCAGACCCCGAGTCTCTCAAGAAGGAAAGGGAAAAAATGTTTAGAAAGTGGCCATCACTGCAGTAACACTGTGCACTAAGACTAGGGTGAGACATTGGGCACTGATAAGGTATCAGTTATAAAAAGTTCTTGGAACTACTTTTCGAGTTCACATCCTCTGTGCACCTTGGATTTGGGTGAGTATGATTCATGCACCTCCCAGTGCCCAGGAGTCTCGGCCACTTGCCCTGTGAATTGTGAGACCAACTGCCAGTCTTTTGGACCTCCTTGCCATCATGACCTACCAGAGCTTGCTGAACGGCTCTGGGATGATGAAATGACTGGTGTTTAGCATAGGCCAGGCCCTGATTTTCCACAGTGGTCTCAAATTCTGGGTGGTTGGATTTTTGGATGCCTCATTGTAGACATCTGGGGCGAGAAGCAAAATGTGGGGCGAGGCATATGCGGTCAAATGTGCCCTTGTTGCCGAGAAGGGATGTTTAGTTAGGACAGTATGAAAATCTTCCTAACTGTCCGGGTGGTGAAATCTCCATCGTTAGAGATATTTAAGAGCAGGTTAGCTAGCCAGCTATCAGGGATGGTCTAGACAGTGTTTCGTCCTTCCATGAGCATATGGATCACTATGGATGAGTCGAAACTGCTTCATGCGAAAAACCCTTGTAAGGTATCATCGGAAAGCTTGTAATCCAGTGAATATCTGTGTGAGTCTATTTGTATGCATATACCATTTCTGTATAAGAAATGAAGAATACTGACAGCAGATTTAGTACCAAAGTGTTCCTGGTAGGGGGAAAAAAAAAAAACCCACCGTGTTTCCAGCTCATGAGGAAGACAAATGAAAAAGCCAGAAGCTAACAGCTCATTTTCAACGAAACAACTAAGCGGGAAAGAGCTGTCTTCTTTCAAGACATACTACAACGACATGTGCCCATGTCTCCTGATGCTGGATTCCATCATGAGTTTGTCATTTTTCATTTCGGTTTGTGAAATCGAAGAAAGGCTCCCTACCACAGGGAAATTCTATAAAAGAAAAAAGAAGTGCACAAAGACTGGCTGGTTTTAGACCCCCCCCCCCCCCCGAAGATATATGAAAGGAGCAGTTGTAACAGTTGTTCTCCGAGATGACTTGCTTACATCCATTCCATATAGGCATATGTGTGTGCAGCCTGCATGCATTCTCAGAAATCCCCCCTCCCCCCAAATCTCCAGCAGTACACGACGGGCCAGCAGGGGAGCCCCTGGAGTGGTGCTGCTATACCCCTGCTGCCCCGCTACCTTCATACCGAATCGCCCTGATGAACGAGAGGTGGGCGGGATTTGGAATGGACATGACTAACACATCGCCAAGAAAAACAGTTACAAAAGGTGAGTAACCATTCCTTCTTCTTCAAGTGATTGCTCATGTCCATTCCATGTAGGTGACTCCAAAGCAGAAACCCTAGGAGGCGGGGTCAGAGTTCTAACCTTCCACTGAGTGGAGGACAGCCCAACCCATGGCAGCATCCTCCCTTGCCTGATGCATCAACTCATAGTGATTGGCAAAAGTGTGAACAGAGGACCACGTGGCGGCCCTGCAGCTATCCAGGATTGAGACCTGAGCCGCAAAAGCTGCAGAGGAGGCCTGAGTGCTACTGGAGTGGGCCGTGATGGGTGGAGCTGGAACGCCAGTCAGCCCATAGCACTCCCTAATACAGGCTGTGATTCAGGAAGAGATCCTTCGACAGAAGCCATCTGTCCTGTCAGCCATTCTGTGATAGTAGCAAAGAGCAGAGGTGACGCGGAGAAAGGCTTAGTTCACTCTAACTGGCTAAAGCCCGTGTGACATCCAACGTGTGTAACGCCTGTTCCTTAAGCGATGCGTGTGGTTTGGGGTATAAAACTGGTAGGAAAAATATCCTGTGACACATGAAAATTGGATATCACCCGTGGCAGGAAGGCAGGGTGGGGGCAATTGAGGGTGGGGTTTGACAAAGGGACTTACAGATTTTAGCCTCCAGTTTGGTGATGAGGAAGGCCACTCTGGTAGGTGTGTCAGATTGCAGGATGTCACTGGTGGTGTTGGAGTCCTCTGACACCCTATCAGCCTGGACCCCCCCCCCCCCCCCCCAGCTTTGGGCCAATCAGCAAAGGAGGTCCTGGTGTGCCCCTGAAGTCCATGGAGGAAGAGTGTCACCCAGGGCTTCATCCAGAAAGGAAGCTGAGGACCCCTTTGGGCTTGTCTCCACAGGGGCCATGGCATGCAAAGGAGCTTGAGAGGTCACCGAGGGTGGCTGGACCATGGGCCTCTCAGTCTCCAAAGGATGTGGGGAGATCTGGCCTGGCGGGCCCTGATGTAGGCGTCGGGGACCCAGTCAATGTGGTTGCTGAAGGAGAAGCCCTGGACCTAGAGAAGACCGACTCTGGCTTGGTAGGGCCCACACCCTGGCTCTAGTGGTAGGACCATGGGGTCCAAAATGGCCACTGGGAAGGAGTTGGTGCCAGTGGGGGGGGGGGGGGGGGGGGGGGGGCCATGATTGCTGCATCCCCAGTACCAGAGCCAGCTGTGTCCATTGGTCCTGTTGCTGATGGGCAGAGGTGCCAGGATTGGTGATGGGAATAGGGCTGGTTCCAAGACTGGGATCTAGATTCCCTGGATTACCATGTGGACTCCACTTCTGACTCAGTGGAGGCTGGCCAGGGTGCAGCAGAAGCAGACATAGCTGGTGAACCTTCCTCATTGCCAATGAGGAAGCGTCATGGCTGGACCTGAGCCCATTGTTGAGCCCTGGGCAGGGCCAGAGGTCACAATGGCCAATGTTGCACTTGGTGCTGCTTGAGGCCCTTGTCTGGTGCCAAGCCACAGACAAGGGCTGAGGTTGCCACCTGTGCCAGCCCTGCAGGTGGTGCCATTGGTGGGGCGACACCGGATTGGTGCTTCCTCGGTTCTGGTACCAGGGCACTGTGTGCCCTAGTCTCTGATCAATGCTGACCAGGGTTGCAATCCTTGGCTGAGGCTGGTGCCAAAGTAGGACAGGGGAATGATTCAATTAAGTCCCTGGCTGCTTCGAAGGCCTCTGGGGTTGAGGGATCTGGGATGTCCTCAAGCAGCTTGGGGTCCCAGTGCAGACTAGACTGGTTTCTTGACTGAGATCGTCTGGGCTCAGCGCCTGATGGTGCCACATGCCCCACTTGAGGGCACATGGAAGGCATGTGCTGTGGAGGAGACCTACCCCTGCTGGGCCTCCTCTTTTTCTGAGGCACAGGGAGTGATACTGGGGTCTGTGCGGTGCCAGTGAGGCATATGAATGGCTTGATGCCACCAGTGTGCTCTGGGTCGCCAGTTCAGGGTTGGAGGCTGGTGCCGGCTGCAAAGCCGCCTCCATTACGATACTCTTGAGGCATGATGCTCTCTCCCATGTGCGCAGCTTGAACTCCTTACAGATTTTACACACCTCAGACAAGCAGGCCTCACCCAGGCAGTTAAGCCTGGCAGAGTGTGGCTAACTGCAGGGCATAGGCCTCTGGCACGTCTTACTAGGCTTGTGGCCTTCTGGCCTGGGCATGGCCTGCTGCACATGCTGGTCACACAGAGCAGGAACCATGGTGGGGCCTTAGCTCAGGAAACACCACTTAACAACTAGTTAAACAAAGAACAACTAATAAGAGTTGCTACTAGAACAAACAACTGGGTAACTGCGAAAGGCCGCTTGCTAAGCAAGAGACGAAGCATGACTGTCATGGGCAGTAAGAAGGAACTGAGGGGGTGGAGGGCCAGCAGGGGTGTGTGTATCGCTATATACATTTTATATATATATATATATATATATATATATAAAATGTATATAGCGATACACACACCCCTGATGGCCCTCCACCCCCTCAGTTCCTTCTTACTGCCCAATATATATATATATATATATAGATATCTATCTATCTATCTATCTATCTATCTATCTATCTATATTGGCCAGTAGAGTGGCACCACTCCAGGGGGCTCCCCTACTGGCCCGACGAGTATTGCTGGGGGGGGGGGGGGGGAAATTTCCCACAATGCATGCACGCTACATGCACACATCTACATGGAATAGACATGAGCAAGCCCTTGAAGAAGAAACAAAAGATCTGTAAACAGAGGGGTGAGAAAGGATATATGGCTACATCTATCCTACACATTATTTTTGAAATAAGCACTTTTGGCACCTAGCTTCTGCACACCAAATGTGCACCGAAATAGCACTTAGATATTTTGAAATAGAGTGGCCACACTGATTGGATGCTAACTTGCATTTAAGGCCATCTGAAACAACCACACGAAGTAACTGCTGACCTGATGCCCTGAAACAACTTTAGGCAGGGCATCAGGTCACCTGATGCACCCGGGGGAGGGGGGGGGGGTGGTAAAAGAAGAGGCCTGATCTCCACCCACTTGTTGCATGCTGCCTTGCCTGCAGGCAGGTGAGTAGAGACTATAAGACTCCCCTCAACCACCAAGGGTAGACACCTGAAGGGTGGGACCCTTTACATTGTTACCAGAAGTGGGGGGTTCTATGAGCCACCCCTGCATACAAGGGGTAATGGCAGAAGTGGTGAGGCTGCTGACCCAGCAGCAGCATATTACTGCAGAGAGAGAGAAAGCCCTGCTCAAAGCACAGCAAGAGGCACGGCAAGTGGCCCTGAAACAGCAGAGAGTAGTCCTGGAGATACTTCAGCTCCAGCAGCACAGGCAACAGCAGAAACATCAGTTTCAGGAGGCAGTGCTCCAGAGACTGTCAACCCCAGCCCCCGCTAATTGATTAAGTTCAGGACTTGGGATACCGCTGGTCAAGCTTGGGCTACACGATGAGCCAGAGGCTTACTTGGCCACCTTTCAGTATGAAGCCACAAGTGCCGGCTCGGAAAGAACTACTTGGGGTGCTCACTTAGCACCATTCCTCTCTGGGGAGGCCCAGGCAGCTTACCTAGCCCTGGATGAGGGGGGCCTCAGCCGACTATGGGACACTGAAACCTGCCATTCCAGATCGCCTCGGAGTATGCCCTGAGATGGATCGACAGCGGTTCCGTACAGAACCTTTTCCATCTGGAGCATGGCCCTGAGTGGTGGCCCTCTACTAGACTCTCTCCAATGCATCCACATTTTTTTCTGTAATGGGGGCCCCAGAATTGGATGCAAAACTTCAGAGCTGGCCTCACCAGTGCTGAATAAATGGGAATAATCACTTCCCTAGATCTGATGGCAATGCGCCTACTAATGCATCCCCACATGCCGTTACCCTTCTTGGCCACAAGGGCACACTACTGACTCATATCCTGCTTCTCATCCACTCTACTGAGAGTGGATCCTTTTCTGCAGAACTGCTGCTTAGCCAGTCAGCCCCAGACTGTATGAGTGCTTGAGATTCTTTGGTCCCTAATTCAGGACTCTGCACCTCTACTTGCTGAACCTCATCGGATTTGTTTTGGCTCAATCCTCTAATTTGTCCAGGTCACTCTGGACACTATCTCTGCTACCCAGCATATCTACCTCTCCCCCTAGCTTAGTGTCATCTGCAAACTTGCTGAGGATGCAAGTCATCCCCTCATCCAGGTCATTAATAAAGATGTTGAATAAAACTGGATTCAGAACTGATCCTTGGGGGCACTCTGCTTGATACTGACCACCAACCAGACATTGCGCCATTGATCTGTACCCATTGAGCCTGATGATCTCAACAACTTTCTACCTGACAGGCCATTTATTTAATCCATAGTTCATTAATGTGCTGGCAAGAATACAGTGGGAGACCATATCAAAAGCTTTGCCAAAGTCAAGGTATAGCCACCACCTTCCCCATAGCCATCGCATCATAGAAGGCAATTATGTTGGTCAGGCATATCTTGCCATTGGTGAATCCATGTTGTCTGTTTCTGATAGTTTTCCTCTTTTCCAAGTGCTTCAAAATGGATTCCTTGAGACCCCTCTTCATGACAGTAGAACTATGGGTTTTTTTCTTCAGTTGCTTTTTAGATGGTACCAGAGCTTTCTGATTGTTCTGAAAGACAAAGAAAACATTTCTATCCCCATCGGGGTGGCACAGTATACTTTTACAGTCCAACCCCCTGTCCAAACTATGTTAATAATAATAGTAGCATTAACTTTCAAATAGGTTCTTATGATTATCTTGTTTGTATTTGGACAATTTACTTCAGGGGACAGTGGATTTTTATATTTCTGTGAAATAGTCAGGCAGTCTGTATTCACATGCAACTTTGGATCTGAAAGCAAGCCAAAAGTGTTAGCAACTCAGTTTTGAACAGCGACCCAGTAAAGTTCCAGAGCTTGGATTCTTAAAATAATAATTTGTTTTCTTAGAGAGTAAATTTAACCTTGAGGGTTAAATGCATAGATTTCGTTCTTTTATTCATTTAACTAATTAAGTGTCAATAGCATTCCTTATTTCCCCTTTAGTAGATTTAACAAAGTGTCTGTAGACAAATGTTTGAATTTGATTGTTTCTTTGCCTGGATTATTAAAGGAGGCTGCAAGGAGTCATTTTTAAAGCAGGTTTCCTTCTCACACATTATGACAATTGCTTAATTCCTTCCACTCTCCCACTGAGTCACTTCTCACCTTCGCATACCCTTAATCACTTGCTTTGTCCCTCATATGAAAACTTTCCTCATTCCTACTAACTTAACTGTCCAATGACTGTATTTCTACTTTCCTTATTCCTTCTACTTTGTCCATAGGGGTCCAAACCTCTTATCCTCATTTCACATGCTTTTTCCTTCTTATGGTCTTTCTTGATTCCTGCTAAATGGCTTCATTCAAATATTTATTATTGAAGTCAGCTAATAGTAATTTTTAAACTTCTTAGTACAGGGTTTTTTCACAACAGCCAAGCTGCAGCAGGGTTGATCTATGCTGCTGGCTCTGGGGTGGATTACTCCCCCATGCTCTATAAGGAGATTTATGCTGCAGAATGTGTCTTCTTGTTGGGGGCAGATTTAGCTTTCAGTCATTCCATCTTCAAATTCAATTTCTACTGATTGACTTAGGGTGGCTTTTAATTTACCGCCTCCCACGCCCTCAAGCCAAATATAACGGTGTGTGAAGGGAAGGTTTTGACTGTTTAGTAATATTTTTTTTTCCCAGGCCGGCCCCCACTCGTGCGTTGTGATACATCCTTGGGTTGCCTTGTTCCAGCCAGAGAGACTGTAGTTATCTATTTGCTAACAAGGGGCTTGAGAATCTCCTGAAGTTGCTTGGCAGCCCTTTCCTGCTCCTGTGTGCTGCTCTGTGAGTGTGTTTCCAACCAAAATGCCTAGGGTCAATATGGCTTGATGGTCAGCAGGCATTCCTTCCTTCAGAATTCGGAGGAACAGTTCCCACAACTTGTTAAGTCTATTCCAAAACTCGGTGTTTCACTTTGGATCGGGCAGATTTGTTACTAGAGCCCATTTTTTCCAGAGGGAAGAGCTGATCCCTTTCAGTTATCTTTCGTGCCTCCTCTCTATCTATAATGATGTATAGGCCCATAGGAGGCTGGGCCTAGAGAGGAGTAGAGGGGTGATGTTGTGCGCAATTCCCCCTTAAGCCTGGGAGAGGCGGCGCAGTTGGTACAGGTGCGCAAGCTGAGAAATTCTTTCCTCTCACTCCTAGTGCATTCTTTTGGCACAGAGGCGCTGCTGCTTATAAGTTACATTTCTCACTGTAGGAAGGATTTTTTGCTTTTCTGCGCTTCAATCTCATCCCTCAGGGCTTTAATTGCTTTCTCTTTTAATGTGAGGATTTTTAACACTATTATTGATACTTTCTTGGTATTGCCACTTGATCAAATCCTTCTCTGCCAATCTGTCAAATGCTTACAGGTCCTTGGACCATGATGCACATACATGTAGTACGCAGGGGTGCCTTTCGGTGGTGTGTGTGTGTGTGTGGGGGGGGGTAATGCCTAGACTGACCCCCCCCCCCACTCATTTTAGTCACTCAGGGGAGTATACTGGCCACTCCCTGCCCGCTCAGTGGTTCATCCCTGCGCGCTCAGCGGTTCATAGGAAACTAACTCCACACAGTCCAAAGAAGGGGGCTGCTGGGTCTAGAGAGTCAGACCTTATCAGCAGCTCATAAAATAAGGAGAGTCATCACTCCCTCACATATCCGCTGGGTCCCGAGATTCACCTGACCCCCCCCCCCCCGCCCCCTTGCTTTCAGAACGCCCTCGTGGGAGAACCCTGTTGCGGCTGGAATCAGCTTATGTCTCAGACCTGGGCAGCGGCATTGATACTCCACTCATTACATTCATAATCATTCATTTCCCATATTTAGATGCATCTCTCTTTAACCAGAATCATATTGGGGGTGGCAAACAATAATTTCCCCAGCATTGAGTGAACCTTAGTTCCGGACTCAACCTTTACCTTATTTGGGGGTGGCAAAAAACAAATTCCCCAGCACCGCTATAACTTTACCATATTCGGGAAGGCAAACTACAATTTCCCCAGCACCGCATTCACTAACCTTATTGGGGACGGCAAAGAAATTTCCCCAGCTCGATTTGCGTCTGATCTTGTTGCAGATTCAATAAGTTCGGATGGCGTGAGCCCAGATGAAACAGGCGACTGCATGGGCAGTCCTCCTCTGGCCCCCAGTAGGGTATGTCTACACTAGCTCATTAGTTTGAGCTAGGTAGGCAAATCAGGGAACCAGGGTTGCAAATGAAGCCCGGGATTTAAATATCCCGGGCTTTATTTGCATCGTCCCGTCCGGCCGCCATTTTTTAAATTCCCCCTTAGTCCAAACTAACTGCCCGCGGCTACACGTGGCAGTTTCAAGTTAATCCGAACTAAGTCCTTAGTTCAGATTAACTGTTACTCCTTGTGGAATGAGTCACGGCACCAAACTGTGGAAGAAAACAAGCCTTAACTCTGCGTTTGTAAGCAACAAGTAGCCAGAGGCAGTTTATTCGAGCAATATTGCAAGGGAAGCCTGATTCGGATGGAGTGGGAGGAACCCCCCCCCCCCCCAGGCAGATCTTCGAATACAAGCAATTATGAAGCAGTTTATATACTGTTCATTACATATAATAATAATAAACAATTAGTCTCCTTCCCATCACAAACACCAATGGCTAACAGTTATTTTAGTTCCACCCAGATGTTTCTTATCTCAAGGTCCCTGACAGAGTCAGCAGTCTATCTTTATTTCCATATGAAGGCAAGAAGCGAAGGCAGCATCATATTACAGCTCTCGTGTTGTCAAGAGTCAGAATTAGCCTGACTCTTCCTCTCTTGCTAACAAGACTAAGATGGCTGCACACAAATTCCCTTATTTCCTTTTTCCTGCCTCCACAAGTGGATTACATAGTTGCAGGATTGGACAGAGTGACAGCAGTAAGATGGAGTATTTAATTAGACAATAACATGATCACATGCAGCTCTTCAGGTAGCACAAGAATCCAACACCTCATACAGGAGAAAGAGCTGACAGCAGACATAAAGATCTGTGTGAGCGACAGGACTTTGTCTGCATTGTGCCACCCTGAAAATGGATTCAAATGAGGGAACAAACGAAGCACCATCGTTTTGTGTAGTGAAGAAACTTTGGACGGCAACCGTGCAAAAGCAATGCTAATGTGACTCCATATGCTGATATTATTGAAGTCCACACTGAGTTCCTAATTACAGATGCCCCCCCCTCCCCCATTACCAAGGGTGACAGTCCAGTGAAATCTCTGAGGGTATGTCTACACTACAACCCACTACAGCCATTAGTTCGAATTAACTTTCATAGCATCTATACATACAAACCGCTAGTTCAAACTTAATTCGAACTAGCGGGGTGCTTAATTCGAACTAGGTAAACCTCATTCCATGAGGACTAACGCCTAGTTCGAATTAAGGGCTGTGTAGCCACTTAATTCGAACTAGCTGGAGGCTAGCCCTTCCCAGGTTCCTCCTGGTGGCCACTCTGGGCCAAACCAGGAAAACTCCTCTCCTCTCCCCCAGCCCCAAGGCCCTTAAAGGGGTAGACTCTGGCCAGACGGCACTTGCCACAGCCAGCCCTGCCAGCAGTCACTGCCAGTGGCCGCAGGATGAGCCAGACAGCCAGCGACAGCCAGCCATCCCCTGCCCAGCCCCCCAGCACCCAGGGGCCAGCCAGGGGCCATAGACGGCGTGCGCCCTCCTGGTCTAGTGTGGAGGTCACGGACCTCATTGAGGTTTGGGGGCAGGCCCCCCCCCCCAACCTCCATGATCTCCACACTAGGAGGAGGAACGTGGCCGTCTACGGCCGCATAGCAGCCGCCATGGCCCAAAAGGGACACAGGCACACGCAAGAGCAGGTGCGTCTGAAAATTAAACAGCTGTGGCAGGCATATGCCAGGGCTACCAGGGTGGCGCCGCAGCAGGGGCTGCCACCTGTCCCTACTTCCCTGCCCTCGACCAACTCTTGGGGAGTGGGGAGGTCCGCGCCAGCCCGGGAGGCAGCGAGCCAGGACCAGAGGGCCCTGACCCGGGCACACCGGAGGGGCCTCCGCCAGCTGTTCCGGCACCGGATTCAGCAGGGTCGTCCGGGGAGGCCATACAGGGTAAGTGCCATCACTGTCCCCTGCCCGGGGGGGGGCTGGGCATCATCCACTGTGTCCCCAGGGACAACTGACCACTTTTCTTCTTTCTCTACAGCTGCACCAGCTGCTCGTGCAGGGTGCACCACCCCGCCCGGGACGTGCTCCCGCACCCACGGCCTGCTCCAGACCACCACCATGGAGCAGCATTACTGGGGACCAGCACCTGGGGTCTCTGCAAGCCCTGAACCGTACCGTGGAGGCCTGGATGTGGGAAGACCTGCAGCTCCGCCAGGAGCAGTTGGCTGAGGAGCGAGCCAGAAACGCTACCCTGCAGGCCCTGCTGCAGAGCATGGTGCCCATCCTGTGCCTGCTGCCCTCCCAACAACTGTCCCTCCTTCCACTCCTGTCCCCCGTCCCACCTCTTTCTCCTCAACCCCCACACCCTCCTCCTCAATGTCCACACCCCCCCCCCCCACCTCAGCCTCCGCACCCTCCACCCCATCCCCCGGGGACGCCGAGGCCCCCTCCCTCGCCGTGCTGGGAGGCGGTTGGCCCGGCGAGACCCCCCACTCCTGATCCCTGAGTTTCCCCTCCCCCTTGCTTCCCCCTTCCAGCTCCCTCCTCTCAGGTTTCCCCCACCCCTCTCCCACCTCCTTTCCCCCATCTCCCCACAGTTTCAGTCCCCCTCCCCAGTTGTGTTGAATAAAGAGAATTGTTATTTTTGAAAATAGGTGTCTTTTATTTGACTTCGGGGGGGGGGGCTAGGGAAGTGGAAGGAGGAATGGGGCACAAGCCCCTGGTGGGGCAGACCACGGAGACTGTTAGTGCTCCTCAGGGTGGAAGCTCTCCCGCAGGGACCCCTGGATCCTGACATCCCCTCGATGGTCCTCCCGGATGGCAGCCTGCAGACAGTGCAGCCAGGCTGCCGGCAACGTGTCCACAAGATGCAGCAGAGTCCCCGGGGGCAGGTCTGGTTCCATGTTGCAGAGTGCCGTGGTGCCCCGAGTGAGGGCAAGCAGAGCACTCAGAGACACAAAAGCTTTGCTGACCCTCATCGAGGTAGACCAGCAAGCGGGGAACCCTGAGAACTGCCTGTCCGGGGTGGGGTGGGGTGGGGGGGTCGGGTGCCTTTAAGCACAGCCCTCGGCTAGCCTGAGGCAGCAGCTCCACACTCTAAGTCCTGGTTCCGGCCAGCCTTAACTTCGATTCAGGGTCCACTCAATGTGGACATGCTAGTTCGAATTAGCAAATAAAAGGCTGTGAAGACCAAAGCCACATTCCTCTCTGTCTGTGGCTGCAAAGTGGGAGCTTTGGAGAAAGGATTAAATAGTTTTACCATCTGCCTCTTTTTCTGTGTGCACATCCTCACAAGAAGCAGTCCTATGTTCCTTTATCTACATGGTGGGCAAAATACTGTTCTCAATTGCATCAGGGCAATCCCATGTATGAAATCCCAGCAGAACTCAGAGTAGTGTTCATTTCACTGTCTTTAGCTATCGTGTTGCCTACCAATCTCACAAAATAAATAAAAATGTTTGATAAACAGTACCTACAAAAGTGACCCCCTTCAGCACAACAGCAATTAATTTCACACTTCATAAATCCCAGTCCTAAGTATTAATTCTTAATTACAGTTTGGCTGTGTCTAGACTGGCGCGATCTTGCGCCAGAGCTATGCAAATGAGGCTCAGCGTGGAATATCGCCGAGCCTCATTTGCATAACTAATGAGCCACCATTTTTGCAGAAGAGACTCTTGCGCAAGACGGAGCTGTCTACACTGCCCCATCTTGCACAAGAAAAACCCTCTTGCGCAAAGCCGTTATGCTGATTATTTTCAGGCATAACGGCTTTGCGCAAGAGGGGTTTTTTGTGCAAGATGGGGCAGTGTAGACAGCTCCGTCTTGCGCAAGAGCCTCTTCCGCAAAAATGGTGGCTCATTAGTTATGCAAATGAGGCTCGGCGATATTCCACGCTGAGCCTCATTTGCATAGCTCTGGCACAAGATCGCCCCAGTCTAGACACAGCCTTTGTGTCACTGACTCCTTGGGAAACTAAGAAATTTGAGAAAAGATACAGAGAAAAGTATAGTGATTTTTCCTTACTCTTCCCCCCCCCCCCCCCTTTGCAAATCCTGAGTGTGTGTTTTTTTCCCCATTTGGTACAATATTGTAGTCCTTCCGCTCCTTTTGATTTCAATGTTATGGTGTTAAGATTGCTGACCCAGCCAAATTCTGCAAGGCAGTTCAGCAATTTTTGTAGTCGATCACTCCTCTAACTCTGGTCATATTTTATACTACTGGTGCCATTGGTTCAGCTACAAAATTTACTATAGAGAAGAGTGTGGAGATGTTAATTCCAGTGAATTGTGTCACCATTTAGTTGCTAGGGACATTTTTCATAGAGTGATTTTTGATGGAGCCTCATGGACTTAAATCAAGTCAATCAGTAATATCTATTAACAAAATCTTATAACTGCTTTTCTGCTCTTGTTGCCTCACTTCATTTGTTCTCTTTGACATTTCCTCCCTCCTCCTGAAGTAGCCTGACTAGCAGAAGCAGGTTAAATAACTAAGGTACGGGCAAACCTCCAATGCCTTCCAACAAGTCCCTCTAGGCCTGTGGTTCTCAACTGGTGGTCCATGGACCACTAGTGGTCCATGGTGACTTTTTCAGTGGTCCACAGGAACATTGTCCAAAGTCGCACGGCGTGAGCAGGCGCCACCGTTAGGCTGTTTACGCCATGTTCACAAGTCACAGCGCGTCATCTATAGCATCACCTAGGATGCAACCGCGATGTGTTGCCAGTAACTTCCATCTGAGGCTCTGAGCGTCAGTGTAGCTGCTGCCGTTGTGCTGAGTGGTTGCTGTGTTGTTCGTCCTGTGCTACATGTGCTGGAGGTGGTCCACGAAAATGTTTTGATTGGCCTGGTGGTCCGTGGACTGAAACGAGTTGAGAACCACTGCTCTAGGCTATATTTTCTTGCCCTCTACTAACACCATTCTTCTGCATATATATTTAAATCCTATATAGCATCTGGCCTGATACATTTCTATTGTGCTTGCACAGCACTTGACAAAGATGCCATCCATTCTACCCAATAGTATGGCTAGAAATGGGGTATATGGCTATGCAATAGCTGAAACAGAAATTAGGGAATTGATTCAGGAATTACTGGGTGAGTAATTACACAGAAGGTCAAAAAAGTATTAGTCATCCATCACAAGGCAAAGGTGTAGAGCACAGAATAGGAATTGAATTTGAATCTAGTGACTATACACCTGATAAAACGTGTATTAAAGTCAAAATATGCGTCCTTTGATTGGATCAGGTCCTTTGTTATTTCTGGAAACAGAAATGAGTGAGGGTTTTGTTAGGTTAAAACTGATGTGAGTGAATGGCAAATCAGAAAATGCAGATGAAAAAACCGTTCCAGATGTCCTTTGTGCCACAATGGACATCTTCAGCCACTTGGAGAAAACACACCTTCCATAAGAATGAAGTTGGGAGGAGTTTGATGTCTATAAATTTTTAACTCTGATGCCTTTGTCACATTTTGAAAACACTCTGTAAGGACAACAGTCACTGGCTTCAGCAATGGAGGATGGGTTTGTCATATGTCCTCTCCTTTCATTTCTTATTCTATGTCTGCTCTCAACAATAGTTATTGATTTGTTCCACAATTAAAAGTCATGCAAGAAAGCCAAGTTAGAAAAAAAGAACCGTCAAATGTACTAGAAGAATATTATTTATTATTTGTACAGCATCAGCAGTGTAATAAAGGCTTGGCTTCAGAATGTTTACGATTTAAGAAAGATCTATGTGTATGCAAAATGTTATAAAAATAAGTCTTGATTTATGTGGGGTTTTTTTTGAGAAAATCAGGGAGTTGAGGGGGAGGAATTTTCTTACATGTTGGCCAGAAAGGCTGAATCTTACTCCAACTAAAATTCATTGACTTAGCCTAACTTTCATTGACTTAGACAACAATCAGATTCCTAATGGTCCCATAAATAAAATCTCTGATAGGATTATTTCCTTGCATGTGATGCTGCATACGATTGGACCTGTATGTAAACAACAACCAAAAATCCAGTCTCTGATATTGCAAAATGTCTCCCAATTCCTCATCTATTTGGGTCCCCTATAAATACTGTCAGTAGCACTTTATAACTTAGCTTTGATTCATTCTTATGATTTTCAATATGGCACGTGATTTTTTTAAGACAAATTGTTAAATATTGTTTAGTTATAGTGGCAATTATCCAGCCTTCATGCATTATCCAGCAATAAAAAATGGTTACATGGGTCTAAAGGAGAAAAGCAATTTCATTTTAAGGAGGCAGATTCAGTATCAAATTTCCAAGGGGTTAGTATAGACAAAGTTGCCTCAACAGTGTCCTTCAAGCATGAAAGTGGTCATCAGTTTAAATAATGCCATTAAAAAAGCCTGTTTACTTGTATTCTAAACTGCATTTGTAGCTGTTTGTAGTGAAATCCCATTATCACATTCATCTACGGGGCACCTAGTCAACAAAGGTGTCACATTCCATCTAGAGGCAAAGGGCAAATTGGAAGGGCAATTTGGAAGGAAATGACAATTAAGATAATAGGGTGTATTATGTTACACATTTCAAGCAGATTCTGTATTTGAAATAGTAAGATTGTAAAGCAATAAAATCCAGTTTCATAATATAAATGTGAAGATGCCCTTGAAAGTACTTAGTTAAAATATTTAGACATCTTTGCTTAAATTGTCATCATTCATTTATTCACACCTAAAATATCTGACCTGACCACATGGGGAACATTTATTTTCAGGTTTGTACAACTTTAAAAAGATTGCACTAATTGAACTTCGAGAAACCCTATGTCATGATTTAAGCCATTTGGCCAGCCATTGATGTAGCTACATTGGTGAAATCCCAAGGAAAATCACCATTTATATTGGTGAAGTTTACAGTTGCCTGAAACTGATGTACATTCCATTGATTTTACTCATACCTTGCAAAAGAATTCATAGTTATTTGGGCTCAGGCTTGCATAGAAAATTTCAGTATGAAAAGCATTCATCTGACACAGTTATGACCTTCAGCTAAAGTGTGCCCTAGTCACATTTGTTATACTATTAACACTTATATGGACATTGTTTTTTCATCTAAAGAAAAAACATCTTACACAAAGTACAACATCTATAAATTAGCCACGAGAAAAGTGAAATTAATTCAGAAGAGAAGTAAGGAACAAATTTATTAAATGCTATAAAATCATTAATATATATTTCAAAGGATGCAATTGCAAAGGATGTGCCAGAAAAATCTCTTTTTCTCTATCCACAGGGGAGATACAGGATTTCAAACCTTCACAGTTTCTGTTGTGATCTTTTGGCAGCAAAGCAGTTTGTCTGGGCCTTGGATATATACAATTATGCCCATTGTCACTTGTGAATGCAGCCAATTATTTTGCCACCGTCTTTTTTTCAGTTTTACCATGAGGATGATAATATTTGGCTTCATCTCATCACAGCAAAAACTGTAAATACCTGAATGAATCTTAGATTAGGGTAAGGAATAAACTGATGTTATGCCTTTGCAATAAGCCTAGTATCACAAGTGAAACACAAAAACTGCAAATGATTATTTACTAATACCACGAATTTAGTAAATGAGGCCCATGGTGCCTTTTCCTGAGTGTAATTGTCATGCTTGTAGGGAGGGCACAGAATCTTTTTCAGGGGACAAGGCAATACACCACATTTATTGAAAACATAATACAGAAATGAACATATACATACACACCCATGCACACACACACTGTCCTGACATTGTTATAGTTACCAGTCAGTTTGGAACAATCTAATGTCCAGTTAGATTGGGCCTGAGTGGAGAGCCAGGTTCTGTCGGTCACAATTCCAATGCTCTGAGGCTTTGCTTAGCAGGACAAACCCAAAGTACCATGCAAGATATCCCATATTTTATAGGAATCCCTTCTCAGGCAAATCTGTGGCTTTTGTTGCATCATGTTATAACCAGTCACTTTGCAACATGGCTACGTTTAGACTGGCATGATTTTCCGGAAATACTTTTAACGGAAAAGGTTTTCCGTTAAAAGTATTTCCACAAAAGAGCATCTAGATTGGTCCCGGAGTTATCATTAGAACGCTGCGCTTTTGCGCAAAAGTGTGTCTAGATTGGCGGCGCGCTTTTGCACAAAAGCAGAAGCCCAGAACCATTTTGAAGAGGGCAAAAGGACACCAGCCCTTTCCGGGGGGCGGGGCTGGAGCGCCATTCAGACACGTGCATAAAGGGGGTCTCGTCCGACCGCCATTTGTCTCCTGCTCCATGCGTTAGGACCTCTGGCAGCGACTGACAGCCATAGCAGGTTTGGTGGTTGCCCTCTGCCTTTTGGACACCACCCTTTTGCCCCCTAGTGCTTTTTCCTGGTTTTGGTTTTTTGTGCCTTGCTTTGTCTGCCATGGAACCAGGGGTGGTCATGTGCCTGCTCTGGCCCCTGTCGGCCATTTTCGAGTGCCTGCAGCTGGTGCTCCAGGCTGGTGCCCTCGTGTTCCAGGACCAGGAGGCGCAGATCGCCTTGGACTCCCTCACCAGGGAGGCCATGGAGTCCCTGTGGCATCCCCACCCCACCGTAGAGAGGCCACTCTGGAGACTGGACACCAGTACAGAGTGGTGGGACCGGCTGGTCCTTGGGCAATGGGACGACCAGCAATGGCTCCGGAATTTCCGCATGCGAAAGCGGACGTTCCTGGAGCGGTGTGCCTGGCTCACCCCCGCGCTCCAGAGAGCCACCACCCGGCTGCGTGCGCCCATCCCCGTGAACAAGAAGGTCGCCATCGCGCTATGGAAGCTGGCCACCCCAGACAGCTGCCGATCGGTTGCACACCAATTCGGGGTGGGAAGATCCACCGTCGGTGTGATCGTCATGGAGGTAAGTCCCAGGGGGAGTGGGGTGGGGGGAGGGTGCTGCACTCCATGCCCAGGGGCAGCCAAGACTCCAGGCTGGGTCACCCAGGGGTTTGGGCCGTCCCTCTCTTGCACAGGCCTGCTGGTGGGGGGAGGGGGGGCGTGGGGCGAAGGGGCCCTGGTGTGTGTGTGTGTGTGTGTGTGTGTGTGTGTGTGTGTGTGTGTGTGTGCATATGCATGTGTGTGTGTGTGTGTGTGTGTGTGTGCGCGCGTGCGTGAGGACAGAGGGAATCACGGGGGGGGCGGGGCCAAGGGAGCGCACACTCACCCCTGCCTTATGTGATGTGTTTCTCTGCTCCCTTCTGCAGGTTGTCCATGCCATCAATGATGTCCTGCTACTGAGAGTGATCCGCCTGCACGACGTGGACGCTACGCTGGCCGGCTTCGCTGCCCTCGGGTTCCTCAACTGCGGGGGAGCCCTGGATGCAACCCACATCCCTGTCTGGGCCCCGGAGCATCGAGCAGCCCATTTCACGAACAGGAAGGGGTACTGCTGTATTGTTCTCCAGGCCCTCGTGGACCACCGGGGCCGCTTCTTGGATGTCTACACGGGCTGGTCCGGCAGGGCACAAGACGCCTGCATCCTCCGCAACTCCAGACTGTTTCACAGGCTGGAGGCGGGCACCTACCTCCCCTGGCGGGAGTTGACTGTCAGGGATGTGCCTATGCCCATCTGTGTCGTCAGGGACGCGGCCTACCCCCTGCTGCCCTGGCTAATGCGGCCCTACACGGGGTGGCCGGACCAGAACCGGGCCCGGTTCAACGACCGCCTCAACCGGGCCCGAAATCAGGTGGAGCTCGCCTTCGGCTGCTTAAAAGCCCGCTTCCGTTGTTTGCTCACCTGTCTCGAGATGGGTGAGTGGAATGCAATGGAGGTACTGGCCGTGTGCTGCGTGTTCCACAATGTTGTGGAGCGGAGTGGGGAGGCCTTCCTCCCTGCATGGATAGCAGCCAAGGCACAGACGTTTGAACAGCCCCACACAGCTGCCATCCGCCAGGCACACCAGGATGGGGTGCGCATCAGAGAGGCCCTGACGGACATGTTCGCACAAGCCCCATAGTAGGGTCGCTTCGGTCTCCCCATACGACTACCTCCCATCCCCTACCCTTCCCCCTCCCCTCCCCTTACCTCCCCCCATTGTAAAGCATCGGTTCCAAGCACATCGGCCGTCATCGTGAGTGTTCGTCGGGTGCGTCGGACGTAGCTATGGTTTTTCTTTTTAGTTGAGGCCACCATCACCTGTCCAAGCTGTCCCGAAGAACAGGAAGAGGATTCGTGGTTCGTGTGGAAGGCTCGAGTCAGCGTACCCAATTCCAGTCATCTTCGAGGGATCTCCTAGCTGTTCCTCTCCCGAGGCCCGGAAGGACCAAAGGATTGAGGTTGCCAGCAACACTACAATCGTCCCCTGCATCTAGACTATGTACATATTCTTTTGTGTGCATCTTTTAACCTTTCTTGCTTGTTTGTTATCTGTATTAATATAGTTGTGGTTTAAATTTTACTTAAAAGTGTCAGTATTTATTTATGCGCCACAAACCAATGACCACTTAAAGGAACGACCAGTGATAGATACAGAATTTGGTGTCCGCATTTTGTAATCCTCTTAAATTTAGTTGGCTAATTGGCATCTCAAATCATTTATTACAGTTACCTCGAGTAACACAATAACCAACACAGTTTTGTTTTCAACTGAAAGATGTATGTTTTTATTTACAAGGGGGAGGGGGAAGGGCAGGAGACCTTCAACTGGGAGGGGGAGGGGGAGGAGACCTTCAACTGGGAGGGGGAGGAGCTACTCCTGGGAGGGGTGGCCCCTGCGAGCACTCCTGCGGGGGCGGACCTGGACATGCGGGGCAGGCCGCATCAGGGCAGGCTGCACGGGGAGGTGGGCAGGAGGGGCTATTGCAGGGGCGGCAGGAGGGGGCCTTGCAGGAGGGGGCATGGGCAGTGCTAGGGGAGGGATGGCGGGGGCATGGGGTAAGGCCATGCCATAGTGAATGGCATGGGCTATGTGGGCAGTGAGGGTGGCGATGGAGTCAGCCATCCATGTGCACTGGGCCTGGAAGGTGGCCCAGGCCTCCTGGCGCCACTGCAGGTCCCCCTCGACGCGTTGGAGAATCAATGCCTCGATGCGCTCGACGGCCTGCACATGCTGGCGAAGGAGCTGGTCCTGGTGGCGGAGCCTGTGACTGCGTGGTTGGGCAGCTAGGGGTGCCGCTGCTGCCGGACTGGAGGGTCTCCGGCTTGTGCTTGGACCCGCTGCAGGGAAGAGAAGAAAGGATGGGTCAGTCAGGCAGGCTGGCCACTGTCCCCACACCTCATGCCCTCCACCCCTGAGCCCAGGCGACATCGCAGTAGTGTGGCTTGGGCCCACTCAGTTCCCCCCCCGTGTTGTATGTTTGCAAGGAGGACCGCCCCTGGAGTAGGGTCCTCCTCCATGTATTGTAACCACCGGTCTGTGTCCTGGCCCCGTGAAGGGCGGGAGGGCGCTTGTGTTGCGTTAACCTGTGGAACTCCCTGCCAGTGGAGGCTGTGAGACTTTGGGCTAATCACTGGTGTTTGACAGGGAGCGAGATGCATCCCCACACAGTGCCTGGGAGCACATCTGGCAGAGGTGGTCTGGGCTCTCAGATCCCCATTGCGTGGGATATCTCCTGGACGGAACCAGGAGAGTGACTGTGGGGGGGGGGGGGAGGGTGTCCCATCCTTGCAGCAAAACTCAGGCGGCCCTAAGGGTGGCCCGAGCACTTCCCCCACTTCTCCCTCCCACTATCGCTCACACAGAGAGCCCAGGGACATGTGTGGCCACAGTGGGGACTTCCCTCGGGGAGCCAGCCAAGGCACCGGGAGCAGGCGAGGGGGCTCAGTGGGGGCCATGTTCACAGGGCTGTGATGCTGCGGTTTACCCAGGAGCAGCTGGCTGTGCCTCACAGCCAGGCATGGGACAGTGTGCCATTCTGTGTGCTGCACCCTTGCGGAGGTGCGGGCTCTGGGCTGAGTCCCTGGGGCCCTGGCTGGTTCCAGCCGGCATCCACCCTTCCCCCTGGTCCCGCCGAATGTGTGTGAGCAGCACGGTCCCAGGCATGCCCTGCAGCTGACTGCTGCGGCCACATGCCGCTCGGTCACCAGGCTGCATGTGGTTGCACGTGCTGCTTGCTGCCTAATGCTACACAGCATGCAGCTCACATGGCCTGAGTGACATGCTCTCCCCCTCCCACCTCTGGGTGCCTGGCTCCCCCCCCACCGCCCCCCACCCTTGTGAGTGCAAAGTGCAAGACTCACCAGTGGATCCTTCCCCGGCCTCGGAGGATGCGCGGGAGACATCAGGGCTGCTGGAGGGGGCCTGCTGGGTGGCAATGCTGGCCTCATCCTCCGATGCACTGCTGTCATCTCCTTCCCCCGCCTCGGTGGTCCTGGTGATGGGGGGGGAAGGAGATGACAGCATGCTGCTGTCCACAGGTATGTCTGGGGCTTGTGGGGCTGGCTGGCCCAGGATGGCGTGGAGCTGGTCGTAACAGGGGCAGGTGTCTGCTCCTGCCCCCTGGCTCTCGCTGGCCCGCACGTAGCTCCTTGACTTTCGCCCAGACTTGTTCGAGGGTCTGGGCTGGATGGCCTTGCTGGGCGAGCGCCTAGGCCATGCGGGTGAAGATGTCCGTGTTGCGGCGCCGCCAGTGGGTCTCGTGGAGGGCGTCCTCCTCCTGCCAGAGGTTCAGCAGGCTGTCCAGCTCCCCCGAGGACCAGGATGGGGCCCGTCGTTTGCGGCCCCTGGGGGCCTCCTGTGCTGGGGGTGCAGGTGGCTGAGCGCCTGGAGCTGCCATGCTGGCTGTGATGTGGCTGCTGGGCACGGTAGGGGCACCGTGGCAGACCTCAGGCCAGAGGTCTGAGGCACGCTCCTGCCACGTGCGCTCAGCAGCCTGCGTCTGCTTTAAGAGCTTGGGTTACCAGGAAGTCCGGGGCTCCTACGGGGTCTCCCAGCATCCAAACCGCTTTTTTCCGTTTAGCCCGCTTTTGCGCAAAAGTCTTAGCTAGCTGTCTACACTGGCCCTTTTGCGCAACAGTTTTTCACAAAAAGGACTTTTGCCCGAATGGAAGCGTCAAAGCTTTTCCGGAAAAAGCACCGATTTTTTACATTAGAACGTCAGTGCTTTTGCGGAAAATCAAGCGGCCAGTGTAGACAGCTGGCAAGTTTTTGCGTTTTGCGGAAAAACTGGCCAGTCTAGACACAGCTCAGATGTTTATCTGGAGATTGTTTTCACTGCTGTTTAACATCACACTGCTGATGACTTTTCTGGGTGTTGCCCCACCCTGGTTTCAATGGGATTTGTTATCTGCACACATTGGGAGTGCTTTCTAACTTCAAGGTGGTCAATCTGCCCCTCATGGATCATCAAATACAATGGACACATTCAATGGTTCCTTGGCACTCCCATGTCACCGGTCCCTCCTCGGACCATCTGGATGCTGTGCTTGCACACTCTTCACTCACATACACACAAAAATTACATAACTGCTTCACATAAGCAAGGATTATATAGTTGTTTTTGTCAAAACTGAACTAGTACAAAATATTCTAAGATGAAAGTAATTTAAAAACATTCTTACACTCTTAAAATAAAGAAGAAAGCAATCTTTAGGGTAAAAGGGTGACCATAGTGAGTCATGAAGACCTTTTGGGTCTGTTCCTTCTTTGATATCAACAGACAGACACAGCCTGCTTGATGCATGGCACTAGGCTGTTTCTTCTTGCTAGTAAGAAAGGGTGGCTGGCAGGGTACATTGCATAAAGCTTATGTAACTCCCTTTTTCTTCCCCGGGTTACTCGGGAGCAGGTCACACTCGCAGGTGTGCCTGGGCGCTTGATAGTTTTAACATAAAAGGAGATCCTGAGTAACCCAGTGGTGATGTTGTTTAGTTGGGGATTCCCTATCTACCCCCTTGCTCCAGTCCCTTGCTCATAATGAATATACAATGGTGGTGCCTCCACCTGGCTGGCCCTAAACACACTTAATGGTGCGCCTTGGGAGCCTCCAGGAATACAATTATTCCATCAATAATCTGGATCTAACTCCAGAACAACAATTACAAATTATAAATAATATACATCTAATTGATTATATTAGAATGAACATACCTTTACTTAACAACTTAAAGAAACAGGGTTTAACAGATCAACAGTGAATAAAATCAATTAACAAAGTACACAGAAGGAACAGGAACTTATCTAGCTGGCATTTGCACTGCCACCATTTATCCCACCCCAGAGTGTGCACTCCTCTGGACTCAGAGTCCCAGACACTTGCTTGAGTGGGTGCGCTTGAAGATCTGCAACTGGAGTGGAGGTTCTCTGTAGGTTGCATGTTAGTCCAAGCTATGCAGCCAGCTGCAAACTCCCTCTGCCACTGGAACAGGCTCCACCAAATGCCAGCAGTTCTCGTTCCCTGGGTTGGACACTCTGCCTCCCTTTGGACCCAGAGTTAGTCTAAATATCTGAGGTCTGTCCCAGGCAGCACTTTCCCAAATATCCCATTTACCTACAGCCTCCTCTTGTGTGCTGGTTGTAGTGTAGTTCTTCTGAGCCACAGCAACAGCCAGGGCAATCAGCTGCCCCAGAAGCAGCATGATAGATCCAAGTCCCAAAGGCTCTCAGTCCCAGGCTGTAGCTGCAACATAACAGCTCCTGGACTGGGTAAGGCTCCACAGTAGCCTGGCTCCTTTTGTCCCAAAATGGAAAATCCCAGACCCTGAGACCCTCTTGTCCACATGCCTGGACAAGCCTTCCCTTCCTGGTTTCTGCAAGGGTTCATAGGAGTTGTAGTCTCTAGGGCTAGATTGCAGCACACAGGATCCTCCCAGAAAAGCCAGCGGCATCTTTAGTAGGGGACTACGCTTATTATTATAGTCTTATACAAACACTAGAAAACTATATTTTAGTTACATGATTACATAATGGGATCAACTATTCAGTAAACATTTTAATCAAATTAGTACCCTTTTTATGCTGCATTCAATACATCTCATTTACTATATCATGTATATCAATGTTCACTTTAACACACACTTTTGTATCCTAATGATATATTTCTCTTCCGGTTATGAACTTGTTTTATTGAGTTCTAAAGAAAGAAACAAGTCTTTTCTATTGGCCAAATAAACCTGCCTTATGTTGCCAAGAGTCTGCTTTCCCCCTTTCTTTAGAAACTTAAGATTTTAAAAGCCAGAAGCTGTTAAGACAACTCTGAGATAGCTCAACTCAAGTCAAGTCAGAAAATGCCAATGTGAAAGTTCCAATAACAACATTCAACTTTGTTTACACTGCTTGAAGTGAAATGTATAGTTGAAGTGTTCTTTCTACTCTATAGTTGAGAGAGTGGTTCTGTTTGTCTGTCTACCTGTTTGTTCAAGAACTCCTCCTAAACATGGGATGGGCAAGAGGCTGCCAGTGGGCTAGACCCAGTCTGCCAAGCCACTGGATCCAGCCTGCAGCCACCTTGCCAAAACCCTTAAACAGAGAACAGTTCATGCTATAAACAGCAAGTGCTCTCCACTCAGGATGGCTAGGGAGGGAGGAGGAAGTCTTCACACACTGCCCCCACACCTCCAGCAAAATCTTTCAGCTCCCATTGGCCAATTTCCAGCCAATAGGAGCTGAGAAATTTTGCTGGGTGGCAGGGGGCAACATGGGAAGCCTCCCTACCTGTTTCCCATGCTCAGAGTAGAGCCACATGGAGCAGCCTGAAATCTTGAACTACAGCAGACAGTCTGCTTCAGGGTCTCTCAGAGCTGCTGACTGGGAACCTCATAGGTAAGCACCTCCCAGCCACAGCCTACCTTTGGCACCTCACTCCTCTCTCCTCTTTGAATATCTGCCCCAGGCCTCCATCTAAACCCTCTGTATCCCTTTTCCCCTTTCTCCGAGGTTACAACTCCCTCCCAAACCCTGCACCCCCTCTGACAGCCCTCCCTCAGGCCAGAATCCTCTCCTGCACCCATACCCCCTGCCTGACCATGCATCCCATTTCCCTGCCCCAGGTCACCACCCAAACCCTCTGAACTCCCTTCATCCAGGTCACAACTCTCTCCCAGACCTTGCACCCTCTATGAAAGACCCTACCCCAGGCCAGAATCCTCTCCTGCACCCTTAACCCCTCCTGGATGGTGCACTCCAAGCCCCTGCCCCAGATCACAGCAGCCTCCTTCACCCAAACTCCCTCTGAGTCCCCCCACACCTCCCTGCACGCCAGTCCCGTAACCTAAGGTCCCTTCTGCACCCAACCTCCATTCCAGGCCCCACACCACCTCAATAAAAGTGTGGCCCTTGACCACTTGCTACAATCTTGGAGTGGTCCCCTGTCAGGGCTGTTACTCATTCTGGCACTTTGAGTGCAGAAGGTGGGGGCCCACTAGAGACATTAAAAATACCTTGCCTCTATAGAGTCTGCTTACAAAAACTCCCCAGAGACACATATTCACTGGCTGTGGGAGATAGGCTGCCACCATCAAGGGAATTAAAACCCTGAAAACCAGGAAAAAACACTTGAACTTCTTCCCAAGGGGTAGCCCAAGCTTTTTTACCACAAGAGAACTTGAAAAAACAAACCCAGGAAACAAACTGCTATTTCTGATAGCTCACCTTTTGGTCTGAGCAAGCAGACACATAGATCTCCTGTTACCTTCCAGAACACAAAAATCAAATCACCGCTTTTTTAAAAAAAGATTATTTTATTACCAAAACAAAAAGATATACTTGATAAAGCATACTTGGTTGCTCGGTGTTACAGAGCAACTGAGAAAAGACGAGATTAAAACAGCTTAGATATGGTGAATGGTGGAGGGAAGACACATGGAATTTATACAGAGAAGCTTAATCAAATGCCAAAACAAAGAAAATAACCTGATCATGACTAAATATACATTTTCCCCCTATTTACTCACGATCCCTTCATGATCTAGTTCATTTCCATGTCCTGAATTTCTTGGAGGCATGGTAGTTCTGTCTGGATTTAAATCACCCTGCTCCTTCCTAATTAAAGGTCAGGAAAACATGACCTCTGAGTGAAGACTGAAAGAACTGGCCTTGTTTAGTTTTGAAAAGAGAAGAGTGAGAGAGGACATGATAGCAGTCTTCAAGGAGGAGGGAGAAAAACTGTTCTCCTTGGACTATGACGATAGGAGAAGAAGCAATGGGCTTAAATTGTAGCAAGGGAGGTTTAGGTTGGACATTAGGAAAAGCTTCCTACCTGTCAGGGTAGTTAAACACGGGAATAAATTGCCTAGGGAGGTAGTAGAATCTCCATCACTGGAGATATTTAAGAGCAGGTGAGATAGACATCTATCAGGGATGATCTAGACAGTGCTTGGTCCTGCTGTGAGGGCATGCAGCTGGACCCGATGACCTCTCGAGGTCCCTTCTAGTTCTAGTATTCTATGATTCAGCTTCTGATTTAAAAAACTCACACAAAGAGAAATGGCAGCAGGTATATCTTTACAATTTAAATTTCATCACTGTATCCCATTGGTTCTTCTAGCTCCCCACCAATACACTTAGGTACCTTACATTAACATTTTAGTCACTGAGTGTTGGCCAGCACTCCTCCTATCCATCACACCCCCCCCCTATTAAAAATTATTGCCCACCCCATCCTAAACAGTAAGAGTTAGGATCACCAAATTTGGTATACAGCTTCCTCTTATCATAACTATAAGCGATGTAAGGGTTGGTTGTGCCAGGAAAATTGAATGTGCCTGGAATGGGATTATTTCTCATAAAACCATACAGAAAAGAGAAAGAATTACCAGGAAGCTGAAAGGGGCTGGTTGGGGACTCCCCCTCAGCCCTGTCTGGGACTGCCTCAGCCCCAGGTCTCCTACCCCTAGTCACCCTTTATTGGGGGGGGGGGGGCCTGAAACTCTCCTTACAGATTTGTATGGGGACATTGCTGACTATTCCCCTTCATCGGGGAGTGAAGAGAAAGTGCACAGTTTGCCGCATCCCTCACTCTGGCTGGGGAATAGAGGGGGCAGACGAGCTGTGTGCTTTGCTCTTGCTCCCTGTTTTTGAAAAATGTAATAATTTAAATGAAGAATGTATTATGACAGGGTCAGGGCAACAGGGTACAGGAGAATGGTCGAAGGAAAGTATGTTAGCCTCAGACTGAGTAAGTCTCAGTGCCTGGGACAAACTAATAAGTGCTAATCCAGAACCAGCAGGAACTTGCCAGAACCAATCAGGGAAAGTAAGTGATCTGGAGCCAATTAGGAGTTTTCCAGAGTCAAGTGAATTAGACTAAAAAGAACACCTAGGTCTAAAGAAGAACCAGTTGAGACAGGTTCAAAAGGGCTCCCTTTCTGGTAGCTCAGATTGCGTGAGGAGTTTGAGGAGAGAAGGAGCTGTGGAGAGTCTCAGAAGAGAAACTGAAAGCAGGTATCAGGAGGAAGAACCTGCAATAAGGAAGGTGCTGGGGAGGTCTGTAGGGAAGTGGCCCAGGGATTCTTAGCTGTTACACATCTGTTACCAGAGACATTACAGACAGCTTCTATCACAGGGTCCCTGGACTGGAACCCAGAGTAGAGGGTAGGCCCATGTTCACTCCCCCCGCCACCAGCTTCCCAACCAGTACTAGAAATAATCTGGTTTTGGTACAAAGGTTTGTCCTACCCTCTACCACTGGGAGGGGCTGCAAAAGACTATCAAGTTTGGTTTTCCCTCTTTTCCCCATGCTGGCCTATGATGAAAGGAGCTCAATAAACAGCAAGTTGGTGTCTAAATTGAGGGCTGTTGTGAGCCTCTGATGCAAATAATCCACCCTGAAAGTGCGGGACCCACCAATGTTGAGGAGGAGCTTTGTCACAGTGCATTTCCTTTTATTAAACAAACAGACAAACAAACAAACTTAATTGAGCTAAGGACCTGAGTGATGCTGGGTACATGTGCGAGTGTGTTATATTTCAGATGACAGTCAGTAATATAGTAAGCTTCCCAATTAACCACAACCACAACTGCAATGATAGACAATACTATCTATGTGCAATATGACCAAATTACAAGTGCTGTTGAAACCTTAATTTGCGCATTTCCTGATGTGAACTGAGCACCCTCAATGTTGTTTCAATCTACATTGTTGTTGGTTTGTTTTTTTATCTTTTATCTTTCTAGGTTTATTCATTAAAGATGGAACAAGTGTTGGAACCACTTTAAATACCTGAAGAGGCCATAAGTTTTTAAAACAATCTCAGATATTGATGGTGGCTAAAGTACTGGTCTAAAATCCTCGCCGGTGGCACAGAAACTTCTTTAAAAAGAATAAGTACAAATCATATCCTTCTGATGATATAAGGCCAAGTCCTTAGATGGTACAAATTGTTGTAGCTCCATTTATTCCAATAAACTAAACTGATTTAAATCTGTTGCAAAGATGGCCTATAATATTTGAAAGTACCTTAATTAATTACTGCTGATTCTGCTATCATTCCAACGTACACTGGTGTGATTCCATTTATTTCACTAGAGTTGCAAAAATCCAATCCTTAATGTGGAATAAGCACTTACAGCACCTTACAATAACATGAATGCTTAAATGGGTAATAACATATAGTGACAAGTATGCACTTATAAGAAACATTTTAAACTCAGATATCAGGAATGGCAATAAACAAAAACCTGTAGGAGAACACTTCAATCTCTCTGGACATGCAGTAGCAGATTTAAAAGTAGCCATCCTGCAACAAAAAACTTCAAGAACAGACTTCAAAGAGAAACTGCAGAGCTACAATTCATCTGCAAATTTGATACTATCATTTTAGGATTAAACAAAGACTGTGAATGGCTAGCTAACTACAAAAGTAGTTTCTCCTCCTGGTGTTCACACCTCCACAGCAGCTGCTAGAAGTGGGCCTCATCCTCTGTGACTGAATTTAACTTGTTATCTCTAGTCTTACTCTGGATTGTATCTATCTATCCTCTTACAGGTATATTTATACCTGCCTCTGGAATTTCCACTACATGCATCTGATGAAGTGGGTC
Organism: Pelochelys cantorii; assembly: GCA_032595735.1. Taxonomy (NCBI): domain Eukaryota; kingdom Metazoa; phylum Chordata; order Testudines; family Trionychidae; genus Pelochelys; species Pelochelys cantorii. Next base: position 29,992,245 of record CM064340.1, read on the forward strand.
TTTGCTCATGAAATCTTATGCTCCAATAAATCTGTTAGGGTATGTCTACACTACAAAGTTAATTTGAAATAATAGCAGTTATTTCGAATTAACCTTAATAGCGTCTACACAGCCAAACCGCTATTTGGAAATAAATTCGAAATAGTGGAGCACTTATTTGGAATTTGGTAAACCTCATTCTATGAGGAATAACACCAAATTCGAAATAGCTAATTCAAAATAAGTGCTGTGTAGACACTTATTTCGAATTAGGGGGCCTCCAGCCCTTCCCAGTTTCCCCTGGTGGCCACTCTGGGCCAAACCAGGAAAACTCCTCTCCTCTCCTCCAGCCCCGGGGCCCTTAAAGGGGTAGACTCTGGCCACTGGGCACGTGCGAGAGCCGGGCCTGCCAGCAGCCGCAGACTCTCAGCCAGTGGCTGCACAATGGCAGCCAGTGGCAGCCAGCTGTCCCCCACCCAGTCCCCCAGCACCCAGGGGCCAGCCAGGGGCCGTAGATGGCTCGCACCCTCATGGACTAGTGCAGAGATCATGCACCTCATTGAGGTTTGGGGGGAGGCCCCCAACATCCATGATCTCTGCACTAGGCGGAGGAACGTGGCCGTCTACGGCTGCATAGCGGCCATCATGGCCATTAAAGGCCACAGATGCACCCAGGAGCAGGTGCGCCTGAAGGTGAAGGAGCTGCGGCAGGCGTACACCAGAGCCACCAGGGGCGGCGCCGCAGCAGGGGCTGCCACCTGCCCCTACTTCCCCACCCTCGACCGAATCCTGGGGGGGGGGGGGCGGTCCATGCCAGCCCGGGAGGCAGCAAGCCGGGAGCTGAGGACCCTGACCTGGTGCCGCAGAGGGGCCACCACCAGGCACTGGAGTCAGCAGGGTCGTCCGGGAGGCCATACCAGGTAAGTGCCAGCACTGTCCCCTACCTGGGGGGGAGGCGGGGAAGGAGACCAGGGACCGCGCGCGTGGGCCATGTCTCCCACGGATCATGCAGCCACCTGTGTACGTGCGAGCACATGCCATGCCACCCTTGGGCAGGTGGCTCTAGCTGCGTGACACCCAGGTGCCATGGCCCAATAGGCACATGCTTGTGTGAAGAGACCTGACATGCTCCCGACCCCAGGGTGGGACCCAGCAGGATGCTCTCCCTTCACACACCCCCTCTACATAGAGGCAGGGGACATCTCCCCCCCCCCCCACCTCGGCTGCACTATACACGGCACAGGGGCATGGGTGCGGTCTTGGGGCAGCTCCCACTCCCGGGCAGAGCTGGACATGCCGACCATGGCCTCTGGGCAAGCACATCGGCTCTGATGGTGTAGGGCATGGTTGCCCTCACCATGCAGGGGGAGGCTGGGCATCATCCACTGTGTCCCCAGGGACAACTGACCACTTCTCTTCTTTCTCTACAGCTGCACCAGTTGCTCGTGCAGGACGCACCACCCCGCCCGGGACATGCTCCCGCACCTGCAGCCTCAGCAGGACCTCCACCACGCGGCAGGGGTACAGAAAGCAGCACCTGCGGGCCCTGTGAGCCCAGACCTGGATCATGGAGCAGCAGGCGCAGGACAACCGGGACTTCCAGCGGGAGCTGCTTGCCCAGGGTCGTGCCATCTGTCACCATCTGCAGGCCCTGGTGCAGAGCGTGCTGCCCCGTGCCAGTCCTGCACCTGCTGCCCCCCCCCAGCTACTCTTCCTCCTCCTACTCCTGCCCCCCACCTCTTCCTCAACCTCCACACCCTCCTCCTCAATCTCCACACCCCCCACCTCAACCTCCACACCCTCCTCCCCATCCCCCTGGGGACGCTGAGGCCCCCTCCCCTGCGGTGCTAGGAGGCAGTTGGCCCGGCGAGACCCCCACCCCTGAGCACTGAGCTTCCCCTCCCCCTTCTTCCCCTTGTTTCCCCCTTCCAGCTCCCTCCTCCCAGTTTTCCCCCTCCCCTCTCCCACCCTCTCTCCTGCCCTCTCCCGCCTCCCTAAAGGTTCATCCCCTACCCTCAGTTGTGTTAAATAAAGACAGTTTCTATTTTTGAAAATACGTGTATTTTATTTGACATCAGGAAGGGGGGGGCTAGGGAAGGGTAAGTGGAAGGACGAGAGGGAGGAATGGGGCACAAGCCCCCAGTGGGGCAGACCAGGGAGACTGTTAGCGCTCCTCTGGGTGGAAGCTCTCCCGCAGGGCCCCCTGGATCCTGACAGCCCCTCGGTGGTCCTTCCAGATGGCAGCCTGCAGCCAGTGCAGCCAGGCTGCTGGCAACGTGTCCACAAGACGCAGTAGAGTCCCTGGGGGCAGGTCTGGTTCCATGTTGCAGAGTGCTGGGGTGTCCCGAGTGAGGGCAAGCAGATCACTCTGAGACACAAATGCTTTGCTGTCCCTCAGCGAGGTAGACCAGCAAGCAGAGAAACCTGAGAACTGTCTGTCCGAGATGGGGGGTTGGGTCCCTTTAAGCACAGACCTCGGATAGCCTGAGGCAGCAGACCAACACACTAAGTCCGACCCTGATGCCCTGCTGGCACTGGTTCCAGCCAGCCTTACCTTCGATTCAGGGTCCACTCAATGTGGACGCACTATTTTGAATTAGAAAAATGCTCTTTTGAATTAGTTTTTGTGTCTAGATGCGTTATTTTGAATTAGCTTATTTCGAATTAATTAATTCGAAATAAGTTAATTCGAAATAGTGCTGTACTGTAGACATACCCTTAGTCTATAAGGTGCCACAGGACTTCTCGTTGTTCTTGCAGATTCAGACTAGCATGGCTACTCCTCTGATACTATTTTAAACTTATTTAGGGAACTTATACCTGGTCTCGGTATACTGTGAAAGGATGAGTTCATGGGAGATGCAGAGCTGTGCTGCTTTAAGGTAACTATTGAATTCTTAGAGCTGCAATGTTTCACCTGAAGAATATATAATCCACTTAAATGTCCCAATCCCCACTGTGTTAGAGCCCATCTATAGCTCATACCTCATATGTCACAGAAAGTGAAGACCTCAGTTTGGGTTTCCAACAAGCTAGATACTTCATTCTATATTTCCCCAGTTCTATCACATGTTGCACTGACTCTCAACTATTAAACAAGGATTGAAAGGTGAATACTTAATTAATCTCTACCACTAAATTAGCACTGATTTAAGCATATATTTAAAAGGAATCTCTTGCATGAAAAACTACTGTTGGAACTGACATTAAGAGAAATTTCCCCTTCCAGAATATCAGTCACTTTCTGATAGAATGGATGCCTCCATATTGCAAAAGTCTTCTAATCTCCCAAATATTTGCTCCATCACTGTCATAGCTAAGCCAGACTGAGTTTTATATGCAAATGAACAAATCAAAGGTATGGCTTTCACATTCCCTTGAATGCTTTTATAACTGCTTATTAATTATCAACAGAATGCTTAGCCCATAAGGATATGTCTAGACTTCATTTGGAAGTGAGCCCCCTCATTATGGATCCATAGTTTTCTGTTAATGGGGCTTGTGCTAGCATGCTAAAATAACTGTAGATTAGGGGTGTGGGCAACAATTTTTAGTAGGGAGCCATCCAAGATTTTGGCAAGAGGTCAAGGGCCTCACTTTTCTATGGAGGGGGTCTGGGACTGAGGTAAAGCATAGAAGGGAGCTCAGGGTAGGGGATTGGGGTGCAGGAAAAGATGTGGTATCTGAGAGGGAGTTTGGGTGAAGGAGGGAGTTATGACCTGGGGGGAGAGGATTGGGATGCAGGGCCCAAGAGAGGGTATGGGTGTAAGAGAGGATTCTGGCCTGTAGAAGGGGTGTAGGATGTGGTTCAGGGCCTTAGAAGAAGTTGTGACCTGGGGCAGAGGGGGAGAAGATTCCAGAGGATTTGAGTGGTGACCTGTGGCAGCAGGGAGTGGTGACCTGGGGCAGGGATTTTGGGTGCTACAAGGGTGCCAGATGCAAGCTCTGGATAGGAGGTGCTTATCTATGCATCTTCCAACCAGCAGGACCCTCAGGTAGGCTCCCTGCTTGCTGCAGCCCCAGACCACTCAAATAGCTGACTACTGCCTGTTTGCACCAAGAACCCCTGGAGGGGGAGACTTCTGCCCTCAGTCCAATCATCATAGCTCCCATTGGTTCATTTACAGCCAACTGGGAGCTGCAATGATTGGGGGAGGGGAGTGTACAAAGTCTTCCCCACCACAAGAGGTGCACAGTGTTCCTAGGGCACATGGCCCCGGCAGCCAACCACTTTGAGTCGTCTGGGCTATACAGGCAGAGAACTTGCCTGAGAGTCCCACCAGGCCGGGGCCAGATCCAAAGGCTTGGCAGGCCAGATTGGCCTGTAGGCTGTGTCTTGCCTACCCCTGGAGTAGATGTTGCTTTCATATAGTGACTTGGGCTGGAGTCAGGCCTGGAGTGGACAGTGAGGACGGAGCTCCTATCTGAGCCACAATGTCTACAAAGCTGTTTTTAATGCTCAAGCACAAGTCCCGCTGGCATGAGAAGCTCACTCTCATGTAAATTAGACTACCCGACATAGTCAATGAAGCCAGGATTTAAATATCCCTGGCTTCATTAAAATAAAAATGGCCGCCACGCTGTGCCGGCTCAGCTGATCGTCGTCACAGCATGGCAGTCAAGACACAGATCAGTCGACAGGGAACGCCTTTGTTGACTGCTCCCTTACGTCTCATGAAACGAGGTTTTCAGGAGTGGTCGACAAAGGCGTTCCCTGTCGACCGATCCGCGGCTTGACTGCCGCGCTATGATGACGATCAGCTGAGCTGACACAGCGTGGCGGCCATTTTTATTTTAAGGAAGCCAGGGATATTTAAATCCCGGCTTCATTGACTATGTCGGGTAGTTTAATTTACATGCCTCTGGTGACAGAGGCATGTAGTCTAGACATACCCTCCCAAATGCAGTATTGACACATAGCCTTAGGAAATATAGGCATAATAACCCTGCAAACCCATTCTTCCATGACATTAGGCCAATTGTGAGTAGTATTTGGATTTGCTCTGAAATATGTCCTTATCAGTTGTTTTGTTACAATATTTCCTATTTAAATAAGTGGGGAAAAAAGCCAAGCTGGGAGCAACTAGCCCTCTGCTCTGTGTGCCTCTAAACTCCACAGGTCTTGCCAAGTTTTATTTTCACAGAGGGAGTTCTGATGATGGGAGAGGAAATTTAGGTTTGGGGTGTGGATAAGTTTATCTTAATGCAGGTATAATTTAACATTTGTGGTGGTATCTAGCTGATAAAACGTGATAGATAGGTGATATGCAAAAGTGGACTGTTCTAAAACAAGGGCAAAAATAATAGGAAGTTCTTTAATTCAGCTGCCCCTCTTCTTCCACATGTTACTTTAGATTCTGAGAAAAATAGTCTATGCAGGGAGTAGAAAGCTTGATGTGGAGGCGTGGCTGGAATATTGCATGATCCCAGCATCGATGGCTCCTATAGCATTTAATATAGGTCCATCTGGGACCAAAGCTCAAAAAGGGATTGAATTTAGCCTAAAATATTTATCAAGTGCTCTAGCTAACTGAATGAATACAATTTTAGCTTTTTGTAATTCATATAACATCATAAATTATATCAGATGTAATATACTCTACAGACATATGCCAGCAGCTGGGGATTTGGCATGAAGACCCTCTCCTAAAACACCTACAAACTAGCATCCTGATCCTTTTATTCTCCTAAGGGGTCTTTAATGAAAGTAATGGGACTAGTTACAAATCTCAAGAGAGATCAGAAGATCAGGGCTTTTATCTCAAAGATGTTAGTTTTGTTGTGCTTTTTGGAATACAGACACAGTATACCTTGATGCCTTAAAATATGACTACTCATGCTGAAATACAATGGAGACTTAGGATACGTCTGTATAGCAACATTATTTTGGAAAAACTGATGTGATTTTGAAATAGCAAAATAACAAAATGCACGTCTAGACAGCAAGCCATTATTTCGAAATAATATTGAGATGGAGGACTTCTTACTCCTGTAACCCTCATTTTACGAGAAGTAAGGGAAGTTGAAGAAAGAATGTTCTTCCTTCAACTTCCTTCTGTGTAGACAGCGTCAAAAGCCGAATTACACTATTTACATAATTGACGTAGCCGAAGTTGTGTATCTGAATTTGACTTTTGCCGTTAGTGTCATTGCTGTTCAGAAACTCTATCAAAACTATCTTGATAGGATCCTGGTGGTCCTAGCTGCATGCTAAGCCATTCAACGCAAGGAAGAGACTGGCTGTGTTTCAGATCCAGCTGATAGAATGTCAGAAGGCATACAGAAAGGCATTAAGAGAATAATAAGATAATACATAGCTGCTCATAACTCATTTTAATCAGCCTGGATTTGCATGTGAGACTGTGATTAGTAAAATAAATACAATAAATTCTTCTATTTATGTGTTTAGGATAATTTTCTGGACAAAGGTTGGCAGAATTAGCCCATTTAAACCTGTTTGCTGTGTCTATACTGGTGCGATCTTGCGCCAGAGCTATGCAAATGAGGCTCAGCGTGGAATATCGCCAAGCCTCATTTGCATAACTAATGAGCCGCCATTTTTGCGGAAGAGGCTCTTGCGCAAGATGGAGCTGTCTACACTGCCCCTTCTTGCGCAAGAAAAACCCTCTTGCGCAAAGCTGTTATGCTGATTATAGACACAGCCGTTGATTTTTAAACAACTAGTTCGAACTAGGGTGGTTAATGTAGGCATTCGAAGTTGCAAATGAAGCCCGGGATTTAAATATCCCGGGCTTCATTTGCATCTTGCCGGGCGGGCGCCATTTTTAAATCCCCTTAGGTCGAACTCCGTGCCTGCGGCTACACGCGGCACGGAGTAGGTAGTTCGATTAGGATCTCTAATTCGAACTACCGTTACTCCTCGTGGAACGAGGAGGTTAAGGTTAATAGGTACCAATCCTGCATGCATAATATTACAGGAGTGATCTATAAAAGATATATTTATATATGTTTATCCTTTATAACCATTCTTGTAATATTATGTGTGTGCACACCTCCACACACATATATAGCATTATTCCTGAGTTTTCTAGGACCAGTGGGGCATGTCTACACTACAGCGTTATTTCAGAATAACAATGTGAGCATCCACACAGCAAGCCCATTATTTTGAAATTATTTTAAAATTATTTCAAAATAATAGGCTTCTTATTCTGGAATAATAAACCCTAATTTCATAAGGAATAATGCCTATTTCAAAATAGCTATTTCAAAATAGGGCGTGTGTGGATGGTGCAATGATGGTCATTTCAAAATAATTGCTTCTCACAGCTGCCCTGGTGGCCACTCTGTCCACATCCCTCAAAACTCTATAGATTCCCTTCTCCTGCAGACTTTAAAGCCACAGCCAGAAGGGAAACTGCTTGTGGCACCACACCAGCCCTGTGCCACAGACCAGGATTCTATTGTGCTGCCATGAATGACCCCAATGCTCCCACTGAGCCCATAAGGGCTGCTGGCAAGCCAGCAGCCTGCTCCCAAGCCCCTGGGTGGGTGCTGGGGCAGGTGGCAGGGTGCCAGTGGATGCTGGGGCAGGGAACAGGGTGTTGGTGGGTGCTGGGACAGGGTGCTATGGCAGGTGGCAGGGAGCTGTGGCAGGGGACAGGGAGTACCGAGTGTGCGCTTCCTCCCGGGACTCCTCCCCCCTCCCCCCTGTGCAGGAAGTCATCAGAGGAAGCCCCCAGAACGTGCTTTCTACCAGGACTCCTTACCTCCCCCCCCAACACAGGAAGGCAGCAGGGAAAGTCCCCAGCATGTGCTTCCTCACAGGATTCCCCCCCACATACCCCAGCATGCAGGAAGGCAGCCGGGGAAGTCCCTGGTGCACGCTTCCTCCCGGGACTCCTAAGCCTTCCTCCTCCTGCAGGAAGGCAGCAGGGGAAGTCTCTGGCACGTGCTTCCTCCCGCTCCCCCACACACAAGAAGGCAGCAGGCTGAAGGAAGTCTTTGGCGTGCCACAGACCTGGCCTTTCAGGTACCGTGCCGGGTGTTTGGGGGAGGGGGAAGCAGCCTGTACACTTCCTGAAACCCCAGAAGTGATGCGCAGCTGTGGAACTGCTCCCCCCACCCCACAGGAAGCCAACGCTACCTATATTGTTGCTGGAAGTAGCATCAGTGGGGGCTTCTTGAGGGTGGGGCAAAATAGGAGGCGGGGGCCAAACACCTCACGATTGACTGGTCGAGCCCTCCTGATCGACCAATCGATCATGATCGACAGGTTGGTGACCACAGATGTAATCAGTGGCCTGGTGGCCGGGGCCTGGATTGGTATGTGGGTGCCATCAATGGCTGCCCCTGCAGTTGGGGAAGTCCATGGCGGTAAAGCTGGTGATGAGGAGGTCCACATTACCCAGGATGATGACCCTGAGCAGCAAGATGGCATTGATGGCCCTCACCACCTGTGAGAGGATACAAACAAAGAATCACAGGGTTGCCAGAGCCCAACCCCCTTCCCACAGCAGGAGCAACCCCAACTACCTCATCCCTGGCAGGGCTTTGTGAAGATGGGACTGAAAAACCTCCAGGGAGGGAGTGTCCCCCCCCCGCTTCCTTAGGGAGCCCCATTCCAATGCTTCATCACCATCCTGAGACAATAGCAAGGGAGTCATACCTGCAGGAGCACAGCCCTGATGGTAGATCTCCCCATGCCGAACTGGTTTCCGACGGAGTGGTAGCTGTCTGGTGCGCTGAGCTTCCAAATAGTGATGGCAATCTGCTTCTTGAGGGGGATGGTGGGTCTCATGTGGGTGGCCCATTGCCTGAGGGCAGGGAAGAGCCACTCTCAGAGCTCCGTGAAGGTGTCCTTCTGCATGCGGAAGTTCTGGAGCCACTGCTGGCCAAGACTCCTGATGATCCTGTCCTACCAGTCAGAACTGGTGTCCCGGCACCAGAAGTGGTGGTGAACAGTGTGCAGGAGAGAGTGGAAGGGGCTGTGGTGCATAAGAAGCATGTGGAATGGAGTGAGGAGGTGCCCCAGAATGAACTGCTGGTTCTGGTCTTGCAGTGCCATGTGGGTAGCCTTCAATAACTGCACCAGGAGGTGCAGCATGAGGTCTAAGAGTCAGTGACTGTTTTGCAGTAGGTCCGACTCCATGGCAGAAGTGCTGTAGTGTCCGCAAGGGCAACCAGGGCAGGCAGTGAGAAGAGTTTGCTGTCCCTCAGGGTATGTCTACACTAGCTCGTTAGTTTGAGCTAGGTAGGCAAATCAGGGAACCGGGGTTGCAAATGAAGCCCGGGATTTAAATATCCCGGGCTTTATTTGCATCTTCCCGTCCGGCCGCCATTTTTAAATCCCCCTTAGTCCGAACTAACTGCCCGCGGCTACACGCGGCAGTTTCAAGTTAATCCAAACTAAGTCCTTAGTTCGGATTAACTTGAAACTGCCGCATGTAGCCACGGGCAGTTAGTTCGGACTAAGGGGGATTTAAAAATGGCGGCCGGACGGGAAGATGCAAATAAAGCCCGGGATATTTAAATCCCGGGCTTCATTTGCAACCCCGGTTCCCTGATTTGCCTACCTAGTTCGAACTAATGAGCTAGTGTAGACATACCCTCAAGGAGGCAGGCAATGGAGAGGAGACTGAGACATGGCGGTAGAGAGGAGTCCCTTTAAGCACATGCCTCAGCCTCAGGAAGCAGCTACAGGAAGTGACTGCTGTTCTGATGCCCTGCCTGGAGTGCCTCTGGTGGGCTTTAAATGCGATTCAGTCTCCAATCAGTGTGGATGTGCTATTTTGACATAATTCTGTGCTATTTTGATGGGCATTAGTAGTGTGGATGCACTATTTCAAAATAAAAGACAGCAAGACCAGACTAACATGGCTACATCTCTATCACTATTTCAAAATAGTTATTTCAAGAGTTATTATTCTGAAATAGCTTATTTCAAAATAAGTATTGTGCCTATTGGAGTCCGGGAGGTGGGCGGGCGTTAGCCCGTCCACATCTAAAGGACCTCCCTCCAGCCTATGGGGAGGGTCCACTGAACCCAGGAAACCAAGTAATTACTTGGGACAAATAAAAAGAAAACAGGGACGGGTGTGAGGGTCAAAGGGCTAAAATAAGGGAACCGGACGGGGACACCGAGCAGAGAACCCTGGACAGCGCCCACTGCCCCTCAAAGGTCTTGAGAGAGCCAGCGGACGCCGCCCAGTGGAACTCTGCCCGGATACATGAGCGGATGCAGGAACGAAAATAGGCCGCACAGTCGCAGGCCCCTCCCTCGGCCAACCTCTGCTCCCTGGTCTTATAAATTACCATCTTGGCGATAGCCAGGAGGAGGTTGACCAGGAGGTCCCGCGACTCTGTGGGGCCTCGGATGGGGTGTGCATAAATGAACAGGTGGGGGGAGAAGTGCAGCCAGAACCTCAGCAAAAGGTTCTGGAGGAGCCGAAAGAGGGGCTGTAACCTGGCGCACTCGAGGTAGACGTGCGCCAGGTTCTCCCTCTCGCCACAGAAGGGGCAAGTGTTGGGAATGGGGGTGAACCGTGCCAAATACATGCCCGTGCTCACAGCTTCATGCAGGATTCTCCAGCTGATGTCCCCGGTGGGCCGTGGAACCAAGGTGGAATAGAGACTGTCCCACCGGGGCTCCCCACCCTCTATTGGTGGTAGGAGGTCTCGCCACTTGGTGTCTGGGAGGGACACAAGGGTGGGGAAGTGGAGCATGTGAAGCACGAGCGTGTACAGGTGACTCTTTGGCGCGTTTCGGAGGGGGACTGGCTGCAACGCGTGCAGCCGGCTTGGGTGACAAGGGGGAGGCGGTCGGGGAGGTACGCGGGGCTTAGGGCCAATGGATAGATCGAGCGGGCCGGGGGTGAGGGGCAGGCGGGGTGCACCCTCTTGCAGGACCTTGTTGAGATAAACCCGAGTGCTGGGTGGCAAAGCGTCCTTCACCTCCTGAAGCGTGCACTGGGGAGTACATAGGATGGAGAGCCCCATTCACTGGGCGAGCGCCCGAGGATCCACCCAGTCTCCTTGGTCGTAGTCCAGGAGGTCTCCGATCCTTGTGACTTCTGCCAGGACCAGCTTCTGGCGCACCGAGGGGGACTCCGCCGCCTGCACACGTAGATGGGGATTGTGTAGCAGGGGCTCCGCGAGGAGGTCTGCCCCCACGGTGGCTCTCAAGGACCTGGTCACCTCTAGCAGCTTCCAGGCCCGGAGGAGGTCCTGGTAGAAGGCCAGCAGTTCGGAGAGGTCTCGCGGAAGACCTCTCAAATAAAGGAGCTGCCGGTCATATCGGAGCCCTCGGAAGCGGCGAAGGAAACTGTGCACCGGCGTGCTCCACGCCGGACTACCTGCATCAAATAGGAGCCTCTGCAGGGCCCAGAGGCGGAGGACATGAACCTGTGTGCGCAAACACGTCAGGCCCTGCCCTCCCTCCTCCAGGGGAAGATGGAGAACCCCTGCAGAGACCCAATGCCAGTCCTGGCCAGAAGAACCGCAGCAGCAGCTGCTGGATCTGATCGAGGAAACCCAGGGGCGGGACCAGGGTGCTGAGACGGTGCCAGAGCATGGACAGGACTAGTTGGTTAAGCACCAGTAACCTCCCATGCAGGGAGAGGCACCGGAGCAGTCCTGTCCATCTCCGCAACTGCTCAGCCACCCTGGACTCTAAACCTTGCCAGTTCTCCAGCGAAGAGGGATGCGTGGCAGAGAGAAAAATGCCGAGATAGAGCAGTGGACCTGCGCTTCACCTGATGGCCTGAAGCGCGGGTGGGAGGGACTCTGCCTGCCACCCGGCCCCGACCACCAGGCCAGAGCTCTTGACCCAGTTGACCCGGGCGGAGGAGGCCGCCGAGTAGATGGCTTGGTAGGCCTCCACCCGCACCAGGTCTCCCAGGTCCTGGACCACGAGGAGCTCGTCATCGGCGTACGCTGACAGGACCAGCCTCATCTCCAGCTCACGGAGCACCAACCCCGTCAACCTCTTGCGAAGAAGACGGAGGAAGGGCTCGATGGCCAGAGTATACAGCTGGCCTGACAGCAGGCAGCCTTGACATACTCCCCGCCCGAAGCTGACCGGTGCAGTCAGGGTCCAGTTGAGCTTGACCAAACACTCTGCAGAAGCGTACAGCACCTGGAGAAAGCCCATAAAGTGGGGCCCGAAGCTGAAGACCAGCAGAGTGCCCAGGAGATACGCCTTCTCCTGATCCCAGGACAGGAGGGCGAACGACAGACCATCCCTACACCCTAGCTCTAGGAGATCCCGGACCAAATAAAGGTTGTCGAAGATGGTACAGCCTGGGACGGTGTAGGTCTGGTCTGGATAGACCACGTCCACCAGCACGGACTTGAGTCTCAGGGAGATGGCTTTGGCAACGATTTTATAGTCCGTGCTGAGGAGCGAGACGGGACGCCAGTTCCTCAGATCGCGGCGGTCCCCCTTCTTGGGCAGCAAGGCGAGCACCGCTCGCCTGCACAATAAAGGGAGGCCCCCGCTCTCCAGGGATTCGGCCCAGACCTTGGCAAGGTCCGGGCCAAAGACGTCCCAGAACACGTGGTAGAACTCCACGGTCAGCCCGTCCATGCCCGGGGACTTATTGGTGGGCATGAGAGGGAGGGCTTCTGAGAACTCGGCCAGAGAGAGAGGCAGCTCTAGCCGGTCTCGGTCGCCTGCGCTAACCGTTGAGAGTTCATTCCAGAGGACTCTGCGGGCGTTGGCGTCAGTCAGATCTGGCGAGAAAAGGGAGGCGTAGAAGGCGCGAGCCCTCTTGCGCCTCTCCACCGGATCCGAGAGGGGGGCGCCATCCTCTGCCAGAAGGCAGACAATGTGCTTTTTCGCCTCCCTCTTTTTCTCCAGGGCATAGACGAAGCGGGAGCCACGATCCATCTCCCTAAGGAGGTGGATGCGGGAATGAACAAAGGCACCCCGGGCCCTAAGGTCGTCGAGGGCCCGAAGTTCCTCCCGCTTCTCCCGGTACTTTCCGTAGAGGGGTGGATCTCTGGGGCCGGTGGCCAGCCGCCTCTCTAGCTCTAAAACCTCCCGTTCCAACTGCTCTATCGCCGCATCCCTCCGCTGGCTGGCCCCCCGGGTGTAGTCGCAGCAGAAGAGCCACGTGCGCACCTTCCCCACATCCCACCACCGCCGCGCCGAGGGAAAGGCGCACCGCCACCCGCACCAGGCCAGCCAGAACTCCCAGAAGGACGCTACAAAGCCCATGTCCTCTAGCAGGCTGTTGTTAAAATGCCAGTAGGCCGGCCCCTGCCTCTCCGAGGAGAGAGAGGCCGTCACGGCCACCAAGTGGTGGTCCGAGAACGGGGCCGGCCACATGCTGGAGGAGTGGGCTCGAAAGAGATGATGATGTGAGAGATAAATGCGGTCCAACCGGGAGTGAAACGACTGTTGACCCTCCACCTGGACGAAGGTAAAGGCTGCATCCTCGCCCGGGTGGAGGTCATGCCAGACGTCCACCAGGGAGTGTTGGTCTACAATCTCCCTGAGGACGTCTGGGGCAGCCGGGCACCGCTCGGTCCCCGTGCGGTCCTGTTCCTCGAGAGTGCAGTTGAAATCCCCGCCCAGGACCAGGCACTCGTGAGGATCCAAAGAGCCGAGGAAGGTGGCCGTCCACTGGTAGAAGCGAAGCCTCTCTGGGCCGGATGTCGGGGCGTAGATGTTAATGAGATTTAATGTTATCTCTACCTGGACCCGGAGGTGCAGCAGGTGGCCTTGCACAACCTCGGCTGTCCCCAGCACCTCAGGCCACAGGTTCAGGGAGAACAGGGTCACCACCCTGGCATGATTGGCCGACAGGTGGCTGAAGTACACCCTGTCTCCCCACTCCAGCCGCCAGCTCGCTTCGGCAGCTGATGTGGTATGGGTCTCCTGCAGGAAGATGACAGAGTACCCCCCTCCCGAAGGAAGGAGAGTACCCGACACCTGCGGAGACCCAGCCTGCAGCCCCACGTGTTCAGAGTGACAATGACGAACAGTGGCATCGAGACGGCTGGGGAAGATTCTCGCTGGCAGGAGTGCTGACAGTCCCCATTGGGCCCCGCAGCAAACCGTGACCATACCCAAACGTAAGCAGAGCATCACGGAAGCCACAGGCCCGCTGGTAGGCCGCAGCCTCCTGCCACCCAGTCCCTCTACCCTCCCCCAAAATGGCCCTTATGGTCTGGATGATGAGATGGAAATCCCCCCAGTGCTGAAGGACGAGAGCCACTTTGTTCTTGGAGCCACGAATGTCCTCCAAGAAGCTGCACATCTCGCCCCTCAGTGCGTTGGGTGTCGGGGCCTCGGGCCAGACCCCTCCGCTTGCCCCGCGACTGACTGATGTGGGAAAGCGGGGACTCTGAAGTCCCTGCTGGGATGACGACAGGGGTAGTGGTGGAGGGAGAACAGCCCCAGATGTGCTGGGAGTGGGATAAACAAAAACTGTCTCCCGGGGGCCAACGTCTGAGCTGAATGTGGCAGCCCTGGGGGCGGCAGTAACAGTGTAAGGGGAGGAAAAGAGGTCAGGGAAGGGATCAGGGAAAGGAGGAAGAGGAGGAAGGGGAGTAGGGGGAGGAAGTGGTGGGGGATTAGGAAAAAGACAAGGAGGAGGGGGAGCAGGAAGAGAAGTGGGAAATTCGGTTGGGAGAGGGGCTGAATGGGGAGCAGGAGTAGGGTCTGAAGCCTCAGCGGTAGAGGCACCGGGTTGCGGTGTCTCCTCGCAGGGTGGGGGATCGGTGGCAGTGGTGGGGGAAGTTAGTGTCTCCCCAGCACCAGGCTCCGGCACCACTAGAAGTGCAGCATTGGAGGCTCCAGCGCCAGGGGTAATGGGGAATGACGGGAACTCCCGCCTGCTAGAATCCCCTAGGGGTTCGGTGGCTGAAGAGCTGCTGATGGCTGGGCAGTTGGTTACACCCTGGGACAACCCGGAGGCAGGGAAAAGGGAGAGCGGCAGGCTAGAAGGGGAAGGAGAGGCCGACTGTTGTCCCTCCAAGGCATGTTGATCTCCCTTTGTGGCAGCCGGGCTTAACCCTAAGGCCTCCACCTCTTGGGAGAGGAAGGCAAGCCCGCTGCCCGCCGCCACGTCATCGCCCTTGTTGGCGGCAGGGTCAGCAGTCACCCTCACAGCGGAGGTGGGGACGGTGGGAGCATCCCCTGTGGACACTCCTTGTTGCAGGGACTCTGGGAGGGAGGCATTTACCCCTTCCACAACTGCCGTGGCCACCTCAGCTGCCTCACGGTGCTGTGAAGCATCCGGGGGCTCGGAGGGAGGGATGGCTCCGACGCCCACCCCTAGAGGCACGAGGAAGGTATCTTCCCCTTCAATAGGTGGGGTGGAACGTCGGGCTCGTTTGCGGCGCCTCCCCATGGCAACCTCCCAGCCCTCAGAGAAGGAGAGTTGGGCCCGATTAGGGGAAGAGCCAGGGGGTGAGGGCAGCGGTTGGAGGGCGAGGGAAGACGGGGGCTGGGCAGCTGGGGAAGAGGAAACCTCCCCCTGAGGTAGGCCCTGTCCGAGTCCCATTTCTGACCCCGCCGCCCTCTCCTCCGCAGGCCCAGCCTTGCCGCTTTTGGTGGTGGCAGCGGCGCCCACACGCTCGTCTGGGCCCTGCGGAGCCCGAGCAGGATTGTCGACAGTCATGGTTGGAGGAGAGGTGACCCCATGGTCTAGACCATCAGGGCCACCGGCGATGGTAGGGCCGGTGCCCTCCCGGGTGTCGGGTGTCCTGAGTGCATCTCCGAGCTGGGCCAGAGGGCAGTCCCTTCGGACGTGCCTCGTCGCCCGACAGAGAAAACACCGGGCCTCCCCCAAGGTGTAATATACCTGGTACTGGGCCCCTCGATAGGGAACCAGAAATGACCCTTCTAGAGCTTCTCCACCACGCCCCGCCGTCAGGAGTTGGATTTGCACCTGCCGACGGAAGGAGAGAACATGGTGGAGGGTAGGGTCCTTGCAGCCCAAAGGAAGAGGACTAAGGACTGACAGGGGCCTCCCCAGGGTGGAGAGGAAAGGCAATAGGGCGGCATTGGGGAGGAAGGGAGGAACGGAGGAAAAAACCACCCGTACGCCCAGGTCCTCCAAAGGCTCGAGTGGGACGTGGACTCCCCCCACCACCAAACCCTTCTCCACCTCTTCCTGGGCAGCGGCCTCTGACGCCAGGAAGAATACCACCTTCCTGAACATCTTGGAGGCTGCCACCACAGCTGCGGGCCCAACCACGTGTGCCAACGCCCGCATGTAGGTCTCCACGTGGGACGAGGCCGACACCAGGAGGCAACGGATCCCGTGCCTCCTGGTCAGGGTGGGGAAGGGGCCGCGACCGCCGGGGATGGAATTCCGATAAGCGGCTTTGGTGGATCGGGGGGCAGCAGGGGAGGGGTGGCGGCTACCTGAACATACGCCCTGGGGGCTGGGACACCATCACCCCCAGAGCTGGTGGAAGGAACAGAGGGACAGGAAAGAGGGGAAGCCACGGCCAAGGCCGCGGCAGGGGGGTGAGCCTTCGCCACAGGAGGTTTTGCCTTCCGGGCGGGGCTCTTGCCCTTCTTGGTCCCCTGGCCCTTCCTGCCTTTCAGGGAGGCTTTCTTGGTGGTGACACTGGTGGCAGAAGGTGCCATGGCAGGAGCGGTCGGGGTCCTGGGATCTCCATCCATGTCCACCACCTCCGCTGCATGAGTGGGTGGCCCGGCAGCCTCAGAGGGTTCAGGGTTCATAGAGGCAGTGAGGGGGGGTGGGCAACGGGTGGTAGGGGCATCGCACAACTGCCCCTCCATTATGTTCACGGATGGAGGGGCGGGGGGAGACAGGAACAGACAATTAGGGGAGACCAATAGTGCCAGGGGGTGGAACAAGGAGCAGGGGAGAGGGGGAAGAGGGAGGGGGAGAGAGGCTCACCACTCCCCCCACTAGGCTGGATGCGGGGCAAGAGGGCAGCAATGCACATAGGAGGAAGGGGGGGGGTAAAGGAACAAGGGGTACAGCTCTCAGCACAGGATGGTAAGAGCGGCTCCTCCGGCTGCACTGGGAATGTGAGAGGGTCAATTATTTGAAAGACATGTGGGAAGTGAAACGGTGCGTGGGGGAGGGTAACTAAAGGAGAGTGGGAGGCTCAGGTGCCAAACGAGATGACAAAGGGGGGCATGGGCACACTAAAAGAGGAGAGGGGAATGCAGGCTGTGAGGAGGGGTCTGCTCAAGGAAGCAGGGGGCAGCAAGACACTGCTGGGAAGGGGGGGAGGAAACTAGTGTGCCCACGGGCGCCTGAGTGGCAGGCTCGCAGCACCAGCTGCAGGACCCAACAGAGCAAGGGAGGGGTGGGGAGGCAAGCAGTGGGGCCAAGGATGGAGATGGCCCCTGCAGCACCTGGGGCTAGGAAGGGAGCAGCAATAGCAGCAGCAGAGATGCAGGGGAGACAGCGGGGGGCAGAGGGAGCCACCCCCCCAGTCCCAGTACCCCACTGAAGCTGTGCCACCTGCCACCTAGGGGACCAGATGGCGGGAGGCCCCTCACATACACTCACCCCCCACACACAACGTTGTGGAGGGGAAGGAAGAACCCCAGGAGCTGCTATAAAGCAGCCCCCTTACCTTCTCTACTCCAGAGGGCGTAGCAGCCACAGGAACGGTGAAGTCCAGGCCTGCAGCAGTGAAGAAAGGGGCCAGGCAGTCCCCAAAAAGATGGAAAATGGGGGTCCCACTCCCCCCACCAGAGTGAGGGCAGCAAAGGCCCCCCTATCCACCCCCACACCCCCATCAGCTCCTGCAGCCAGCTGAGGGGTGGGGGGGTGGGGGGGGAAAGACTGCCTGCAAACAGAGCAGGCAGAGAGAAAAGGGGACCTGGCCCAAAATGTAGCCAGGGCCTGCATGCCACAACCCCAGTAGCCCCCCACACACCCGTCCCAAAAATGGGGAGGGGAGGGGTGCAGGGGGGAAAAAGCACAACAAGCCCAGACCAGCAGCCTGCTGTGCACAGTGGAAGAGTGGCTCCTCTCTCCACCTCAAGGTCACAAGACTGAGCAGGGGCGCTACAGCAGGTGAAAGAGCTTGGTGGAAGGGGAAAGAGGCAGCTCTTGCAGAGAGAGTCAGCAATCTTGGCTAATTAGGGGCAGCTGAGACAGGGCAACTGCAAAATCAATTAAGGCCCAGGGGAAACTAATTGGGGCTGCCTGGAGGCCTATTTAAGAACTCTCCCTGTGGGTGAGGGGAGAGAGAGCTGTGAAGGAGTTCTGGAGAGCTGTGAAAGTGTGGAGAGAATTGAGAAGGAGTTTGGAGAGCTGTGAAGGAGTTTTGGAGAGTGGAGGAGGAGTTTGGAGAGAGAAAGACACCGGAGGAGCCAAGAGAGCAGCATCAACCTTGTTAAACATGACAGGGAGACAACAAATCTCAAACCAAGGCTGAGATTGGGCTGAACAGGGGTCAGGGGCCCAGGAGTGGGACTGACCCTGCCACAGTATGTACTGTAGACATACCTGTGGAGTATGCACTTTACATGGCTTCCTTTGTGAAACTCTTTACATCAGTGCTTCATATAGACGGGCATTCATATCTCAACTTTTATACATTTAACACACTCCAATTTCTTATAGACTCATTGGCTTTAAGGTAAGAATGTCCATCATGATCATCGAGTCTGACCTGTAAAAGTCTAATGCATTCTTCAGTGTCAGTGACTCCTATCTAACTTACTGATTTTGTTACAGTGTTAAATAGCCACGATCTAAGATTCATTTTTAGCTCTCTAATTAAAATAATGTACACAGTAAATTGTGGGATTAATCCTAAATCTGCTATTTACAGCATGCTTCAGACTCTTTCAAGAGACAGTCAGAATCTGATTGGGTATGGTCTTGTGTCATACAGAAAAGTGGTGATAGCCTCATTAAAGTTGAGGGGTGTGCCAACCTTGCCTCAGCACAGGCAGTGGATGTAGCTTAGCACAGGGTCAGTAACATGGAGTCAGCAGGCCTAAATAGAGGCAGGTAACATGAAAACAGCAACAGGCCTGCAATCTAGTGAGGAAGACTTTGGTTCAGTAACACAGGAGTCAAGAAAGAGGCCCTATTGGTAATTGTGTAAGTTAGGTGGAGCATGGAAGGACATAGGGAGGCACTGAGTACAGACTGTAAGCCAAAGGGGAGTAGCGGAACATCTTAATAAGAAATGTTTTAGTACAAAAACGCCCCAAAAACTAATGCACATACTAACCTAGGTTCAGGACCGGGTCGAGATTGACAGCGTGAAGAATAGTAAGTAAGCCCCCCCTCTGTAAGGTGAGGGATGGTAACTAGGTAACAGAGGGTACGTCTAGACTACAGGCTTTTTTCGACAGATACTGTCGACAAAGCATCTGTCGAAAAAGAGCGTCTAGACTACATTACGCGGATCAAAAAATTGATCCGCTTTGTCGACAAAGAGCGTCCAGACTGCCAGATGCTCTGTTGACAAAAGAAGGCACCCGGAAGTGCTTCTGGCAGGTCACAGGGGTAGCCTTAAATTCCAGGCGCTGCTGCATGCTCTTTGCAGAGACACGTGCTTAAAGGGATCCTCCTAGACAGCCATTGCTCTGCTCCTGCTTCTGGCTTGCCTACCTCCTAGAGGGAAAGCAAAGCTGCTGCAGTTTTTGCTATGGTTGCCCTGCTTCTTCGGACACCATAGCAGTTTATTTTCAGGTTTGGTTTTGTGCTTTGCACTGTGTTTCTGGCCATGGAGCCTGAGCTGCCCCTGGGCAGGCGATGGCCCCACACTATGATGTTGGAAGTTCTGCTGCATCTTCATGAGAGCATCATGACGTTTGTGGCCCTAATGTACCCCTGCCACAGCTCCTTGACCTTGGCTCTGACCTGGTCTAAGGTGCGGGGGTGGTGGCCTTTCCTTGCAAGGCCATCAGCCATTCTGGCATAAATGTCAGTGTTCCTCTGCCTGGACTGTGGAGCCTGAAGAGCCTCCTCCTTGGATCAGAGCTCCAAGAGGGCTTTTATCTCGGGCCCAGACCAGGAGGGTGCCCGGCGTTTGGTGCCCCTGGTTTCCTGCGGGGATGTGTCCATGAAAGGGCCAGGGGAGTCTTGGGGGGCTTGTCCCTGGGACATGGCTCCGAGTGGCCCTACCAGGAAGAGCTGCGCAGTCAGGGTCCTGGCTGGAGCTGGCTTGCTGCCAGAATGCTAATCCTGGGTGCCTGTGCCTTTTAAAGATGGCTACAGGCAGGAACAATAAAGTTGAAAGCTGTGGCAGGAGTGTCCACCAGGGCTTCTTCCTGGAGGCCTTTATTTTCGACATAAATTCTTCCCCGCGTCCATACTTACCTTTTGTTGACAGAACTCTGTAAAACAAGGTTTACCACCGTCGACAAAACCGCTGCATTCTGTCGACTTACTGTCAACAGAACACGGTGGTAGTGTAGACGCAGGTATAGTTTTATCGACAAAAGTTTACTTTTGTTGACAAAACCC
This sequence comes from Pelochelys cantorii, assembly GCA_032595735.1. Taxonomy (NCBI): domain Eukaryota; kingdom Metazoa; phylum Chordata; order Testudines; family Trionychidae; genus Pelochelys; species Pelochelys cantorii. The sequence goes on from CM064340.1 coordinate 30,012,617, forward strand.
TGTAGTCTAGACACACCCAGAGAGTGGTAACCTGGTATGTAAAGAAATGATGTAAGTTGTTTGTACATGCCTATAAAAGGACACTGAAAATGATGCACACCAGCCGACCTTGGGTGGGGGGAGACGCACTAGGCACCTGAACAGCTGGTGTTATTGCCTCGACTTACAGAATGCACAGTGGCTTAACTCTTGACTATCATCACCAACGGAATAGAGATCCTATCAGAAGTGCACTGGGACAACCCAGAGAACCCTGATCAGACGACACCGAAACACTGACGGTATGACACTGAGGGTATGTCTAGACTACATGCCTCTGTTTCACGAGGCATAAGGGAGCGGTCGACAAAGGCGTTCCCTGTTGACTGATCCGTATCTTGACTGCTGCGTTGTGCCAACAATCAGCTGAGCTGGCACAGTGTGGCGGCCATTTTTATTTTAATGAAGCCAGGGATATTTAAATCCCGGCTTCATTGACTACGTTGGGTAGTCTAATTTACATGCCTCTGGCGACAGAGGTATGTAGTCTAGACATACCCTGACAGTCCAACAAAAGCAACAAAGGCCCTTTATGTAGTAAAGATTTTAACCAACAAAAGAGGGATTTTCCAAGTCAAATGGCCCATCAGACCTAAGCAGTGTGGTCTGAGCGTTTTTTTTAATTGCAAACACATAGGCTAGGATATTGGTCTTGCAGTCCGTGTGTTAGAGGCAAAGCCATCAGAAAAGGAAGCAGAGAGACAAAGCTTCGTGGGCCTGAGAGCTCACTGAAGTGTCAGACTCTGGAATATCTGAGCAAGGAAACTATTGGTTGTTGATTATTTAATCAGGATTTGGTGTACATATTTTTGTAAGTAAACAAGATTACACAAATAATATACCTACCTTGGGTTTAGAGTGCAGTACTGGATTATGTGGGCAATGTGTGATATATAGGGAGTCAGACTAGATGAACTGCTGATCTCTTCTTCTCTGATTCTGACTCTGAGCTGTAGAATTAGTTTTGTTTCCAAACAGAAGCAGCCCTGCAAAGTTCTGAATATTTGCTATGCATTTGGGCCAAATTGCAGGCCCACTGACAGAAGGAGGCAAAAGGTGTAGTTGTCTTGTAGCCCAGTAATTCAAAGGGGTGCAGAGCTCTGGCCACCACCACTGGGATGTTACATATTGCCTAGCTCCCACATGCACTGGGTACATCAGTGGTTTTCAAACTAGGGTTTGTGAGCTAGTACTGGGTTGTGGAATGTCAGGCACTGAGTCTTGTTGCTGCACGGCGATCAGTTGGGGTGCTAAGGCAGCTTCCTGCCCATCCTGGCACTGCAGACTATGCTGCACCCCAGAAGTGGCCAGCAGCAGGCTTGGCTTCTGGAGGGGAGTGAAGGGAAATGGCTCTGCACACTGTCCCTGCCCTGAGCACTTGCTCCACACTCCCATTGGCTGGGAACCTGCTGCTTCTGTAGTGCAGCATGCTCTGCAGTGCCCAGAGAGGCAGGAAGCTACCATAGTACCCCCAGTGCACTGCTAACCAGGGGCCACTTGAGGTAAGCCCCTCCTACCCCAGCCCTGACTCCTCACCGAAGTTGGAGTCTACAGCCCAAAGCTCTCATCCTCAGCTCCACCCTGGAGCCCACACTCTTGTCAAATTATATTGGGTCTCAGGTATCATCAATTTTGTTCAACTGGGTCATGAGTAAAAAAGTTTGAAAACCATTGGTGTACATTTTGCTATGTCACTTAGACATCTGACACATTTAATATAAAACAAATAATGCTCAGTTATGTTCTATACCAACTACTTGTTGATAAGGTATAAATTATTTTCAACTCCCCTGACATGTGAAGTACTCTCTTATAATAGTTCTCTAATTACAAAAGTTCTTTTCTTTTGCAAGACAGTGTACATCATTACAGGAAAGAAACAATCAATTATCCATAAAGCCTATATAACCCTATTATTGTCAAGAGCAAGAAATTCATGAAAATTATCCCCTAGATCAGTGGTCACCAACCAGTATTGGGATCTACTGGTAGATCTTGGTGCCTCTGACAGGTGATCTTGACTGGTTTGGCCAAGAGGCTATCAAGTGCCAGCACTTCAGCTGCCCCTCCCCCTGCTGCTGTGCACCTTCTGCCCTTTGCCCTGGAGCTGTCCCCCCAGGAGCCTCCTGCTTGCTGTGCAGGGCAGGGGAGGGAGAAGAGGGGCGCTGATGTTAAGGTGCCCCCTCTCCCACTCTGTATCCTTTCTCCACAGAGCAGAGAGGGGGCACAACAGGACTTGGAATGGAGTTTGCTGGCTGCATTTGCAAGTGGTGCAAGACCAGGACAGGGGTGAGCCTGCCTTAGCCCCACTGCATCACCACCCAGGAGCCACCTGAGGTAAACAGTGCTCTGCTGGAGCCCACATTCCGAAACCATACCCCAGTCATGAACCCTCTCCTGCACCCCAAGTCCCTGCCCTAGCCCCAAGCACCCCTGCATTCAAACACCCTCCCAGAGTCTGTACTTAGAACCCCCTCCAGCACCCCAACTGCCTGCCCCAAACTAAGCTCAGAGCCCCTCTCACACTTCAAATCCCTTAATCCAAGACCAGAGCCTGCACCCCAACCCTCTGCCCCAGCCTGGTGAAAGTGAAGGAGGATGGGGGAGGGAGGGAGGATGGAGTAAGCAGGGGCGGGGCCTCGGAGAAAGGGCACAAAGGAGGGGGGACAAGGATATTTGGGTTTGAGGTAGATCTTGGATTGCACTTCAATTCAAAAAGTGATCTCGTGCTTAAAAAGGTTGAAGACCACTGCCCTAGATTTACTATATAACTATTGTTAAAGGCAGACTGCTGTAAGATCTTTATCAAACACTAACTCAAAGATCTATGAGATCTAATTGTGTATATCCTGCTTGGCAGCTGATTAAGCAGCTGAAAGACTGCTCCTAAATGAAACAATAGGTAAATTGTAATGAACAGTGTTTAATTGTGAGGACAGAGTCATGTATATTTTATCAGCTGACATGGAAAATACAAAAGGATCTCTCGTTTTATGTATTTCATCTTAGATCTTTAGAGATCAATCCAATGAGGCAAAGTTTCAGAGCAGAGAGTTAAATATTCACTTGTGCATTTCACGTTCACTTTGTAGCAAATTCTGTGCCAGAATACATATTTGTTTTCACTTGCAGTCTTTCTGGTTGAAAACTTTTCATTGCACTCTATCAAGCTGGAGGACTTCTAACTCTGGCTATGTCTACACTGCAGTTATTTTGGAATAAGCTATTCCGGAATAGTTATACCACAATAGCTTACTTTGAAATAGAACATCTACACTGCAAGGAAGCCTCAAAATTAGTCCGAGGCAGGCTTCCCTAATTTAGACATTTTATCTTGATTTATTGCCCCAGGAGGAATAACGCCTCTTTTGAAAGAAAGCGTCTAGACAGCAACTAGTATTTTCGAAAAAGAGAGCCGCTTTTTTGAAAGAGAGCACCCGGGCAGTCTGGATGCTCTCTTACGAAAAAGCACTGTTTGTGTTCAATAACACCTTTTATCGAAAGAGCACTTTTGAAAAAAGGCGTGATTCCTTGTAAAATGAGGTTTTCCACGGTTGAAAAAACTGCCGCGTTCTTTCGATTTAATTTCGAAAGAACACGGCAGCAGTCGAGATGCAGGTGAAGTTTTTTTCAAAAGGCCATATTTTTTGAAAAAACCCTGTAGTCTAGACACACCCTTAGAATGGTCCTGGTGAGGGGCTATTTCTAAATAGCAGAAGTGGAGCGTCTACACACACCTTATTCTGAAATAGCTATTTTGGAATAAGCATTATTCTTCGTAGAATAAGGTTTACCAAAGTCAGAATAAGCCGTCCATTATTTTAAAATTATTTTGAAATAATGGAATTGCTGAATAAATGCTCACATAGTTATTTCAGAATAATGGCTGTTATTCCAAAATAACTTTGCTGTGTAGACACACCCTCTCACTCTTGTAACCCTCATTGTATGAGGAGTAAGAGAAGTTGGAAGAAACTATTTTGAAATAAGTGCTGTGTAGACACTCCCAATTTTGAAATAAGCTATTTTGAAATAAGCTATGCAATTAACATAGCTCAATTTGAGTAGCTTATTTCGAGTTAAGCCTTCCTGTGTAGATACATCCTCATTAAAGCTTAAAGTTAAGCATGTGCATAAGCGTTTGCAGGATAAGGAGTTGATGAGAAAGTATAACCGGCACTTCATAATGATGCAGGAGATCAGTATGCATCCCTTTTAACAATAAATTAATTTTCATTGTCCATTTTGTGAGTCTCTGATTTGAGTTGATTATAAAGTAATGAACATAATCTACCAATCTACTATTCCAGTGCTATGTAGGCCTAACTCCAAGTACACTGACTTAAATTAGAGTTACACAATATTGAATTTGGTACCAACTGTCTAAAATGTAGACAATATAGTCAGATATAGATAATAGCACAGACTGATAAATAAAAATGTTTGAACATTTACATACACATATGATAGACTGGAATTCAACTGAAAAATAGCATTAGAAAGTGCAAGCATGTATAGAATCTGTTGTTATTGAAATGAAATTGATTGGAAGTCTGACAAGATTAATTAAGAGAAGTGAGATGAAGAGATAAATCTCTCAGTTCACAATACAGTTTATGAGATTTTGTATCCACATGTTAGTCCAAAACACTTTTTAATGCTAAATAATACAATTAAATGTTAATATTAAAATTGTAACCAGGAGAAAAATATGTTTTCAGATTATATAAATAGATAGAGAGCTGAGAGGAAGACAGATATACAAAGATCTGCTTCTGATAGCAGCAGCTACAGAAAATGTCCCCCTCATACCAACAGTGGTAGGGATGTGAGAAGAAATTGAGAAGTTCCTGATACTAAAGAAATCATAGAATTGTAGGTCTGGAGGGAACTGTGAGATGTCATCTAATCCAGTATGCCACACTTCACAGCAGGACTAAGTATTATGTAGACTACCCTTGACCAGTGTTTGTCTATCGTGCACATAAAAATCTCCAGATTTCACAACCTCCTTAGGCAATTTATTCCAGTATTTAGCCACCTTAGCAATCTAAACCACCTTTGCTGCAATTGAAACCCGTTGCTTCTTACCCTGTTATCAGAGGTTAAGGAGAATTTTTTTTCTCCTTCCTCCTTGTAACAATCTTTTATGTATTTGAAAACACTATCAGATAGTCCCTTAGGGTAAGGCTACACTAGCTCATTAGTTCGAGCTAGGTAGTCTAACGAGGGCAACCGGAGTTGCAAATGAAGCCCGGGATTTAAATATCCCAGGCTTCATTTGCATCTTCCCAGGCACCGCCATTTTTAAATCCCCCGTAGTCCGAACTCCGTGCCCGCGGCTACACGCGGCACGGAATAGGTAGTTCGAATTAAAGATCCTAATTCGAACTACCATTACCCCTCCTGCAATGAGGAGTTCGGACTAAGGGGGATTTAAAAATGGCGGCGCCCGGGAAGATGCAAATGAAGCCCAGGATATTTAAATCCTGGGCTTCATTTGCAACTCCGGTTGCCCTCATTAGACTACCTAGCTCGAACTAACGAGCTAGTGTAACCTTACCCTTAGTCTTCTCTTCCCCAGACTAAAGAAACCCAGCTTTTTTAAATCTTCCCTCATAGCTGATGTTTTCTAAACCTTTAGTCATTTTTGTTCCTATTCCCTGGACTGTCTCCAATTTGTCCATATTTTTCCTGAAACGGGGCACCCAGAACCGGACACAATACTCCAGTTGAGTCCATATGAGCCCAGAGTAGAGGGGAAGAATTACTTCTTGTGTCTCACTTACAACACTCCTGCTAATACATCCCAGAATGATTGTTTTTTTTTCAGCAATGTTATATTGTTACATTGCTGACATCCATCCACCACAGTAATTAAATTGGTCGTGCTTGTCTACACTCTTATCAGCGTGTCAGTGGATTGCATCCTTGCTAGCAGTGTTTGCATTATGCACAGAACAATGCACTGTGGGTAGCTTGCAATGGCTCATGGGACCAAAACATTGTCTCAGGGGGGATGGAAACATGGATTTGGCATCTTATGATACAGAGATGGGACTATCAATAATGGCTGCAAAACTTCCAAATGCACAAGGCCACTTTCTTGGAACTTTGTGAATGGCTTTCTCCTGTCCTGATTGCAAGGATACCCAAATGAGACCCCCCTCTAACTCTGGATAAGCTCATGGCCATAGCCCTCTGGAAACTTGAAATGTCAGACAGTTGGGAATCAGTTCAGAGTGGGGAAATCTACATTGGGGGCTGTTGTTATATAAGTAGCAAAGGCGATCAATGCCATTCTCCTACAAAGATTGGGACCCTGGAAAACATGGTTACCATAATGGATGGCTTTGCCATGATGGGGTTCCCTAACTGTGGTGGAGCAATAGATAGAATGCACATCCCCATCTCAGCCCTTGACAACCTTGTCAAGCACCAAACCGCAAAGGGTGCTTCTCCATTATTGCCATAGTACTGGTGGATCACAAGGGCCATTTCACCAAAATAAACAAAAGGAAGTATTTCTTCACACAATGCACAGTCAACTAACTCCTTGACAGAGGATGTTATGAAGACCAGGACTTTAACAGATTCAAAAAAGAACTAGATAAATTCATGGAGGACAGGTCCATCAATGGCTATTAGCCAGGATCAGCAGGAATGGTGTCCCTAGCCTCTGTATATCAGAAGCTGGGAATCGGTGATATGGGGTAGATCACTTGATAATTACCTATTCAGTTCATTTCCCTTTGGGCACCTGGAATTGGCCACTTTTGCAAAACAGGATACTAGGCTAGATGGACATTTGGCCTGACCCTGTATGTTCTTATGTTGAGTCCCTTTTCATTTACTTAAAAATGTGAAAAATGCAAATTTGTTAGAAAGTAGCCCAATGTCTGTGACTCTGTAATGCTGAAATGCTGGCTGTTTCCTCTGGGCAGCGCTGTTGCCTCAGTCACGTCCTTCACCTCCCGCCATGGCGCTCGGCTGACTTCTGCGCTGCTCAGCTGGGCTCCCGGGGGGGAGCAAGCAGCGCAATCGGCCGTTTGGGGGCGGGGCGGTGACGTGCGGCGTGACAGCGGCTCCAGGCCCTGCCCCCTGGCCATGAACGTCACCGCCTGCCCCCCTTCGCCTCCCACTGTGGTGCTCAGTTGACTTCTGCGCTGCTCAGCTGGACCACCTTGCGGGAGCAAGCAGCCGTTTGGGCTCCGCAGTCCCCCAAGTGAGAGGCAGGAGGGGGAGGAGAAGAGAAAGAGAGATGGAGAGAGAGGCAGGAGACGGAGGAGAGCTGAGAGAGAGAGGGGGGAAGGCAGTAGGAGGAGGGGAGAGAGAGAGAGAGAGAGAGAGATGGAGCGAGAGACCTGGAGGCTCAGGAGAGAAGACCGAGATAGAAAGGGAATAGGACGTGGAGGAGAGACCTGAAAATCCTGTTTTATGACGGGCTAATTGGCTAGTTTGCTAAGAATTAAATGAACCAGTTGAGAACTGAGAAACTTTTGACATGAAATAAGAGCCGATATGACTGCAGTCCTGAAATATTTTCAAGGTTATAGTTGATCATGGTAAGAAATAGAAAACAAGTTTATGTGTAAGAGAGATGAATGTGCTAAAGAGCAAGCCCAGGAGCCGTCAGGCTTAATTTAGTTTCAGAGGGGTCATCTGAAGAAATGGGTTGTGCCCACGAAAGCTAATGATACCATCAACATGTTTTGAAACAAAAAACAGGACTATGTAGCACTTTAAAGACTAACAAGATGGTTTATTAGGTGATGAGCTTTCGTGGGCCAGACCCACTTCCTCAGATCAAATAGTGGAAGAAAATTGTCACAACCATATATACCAAAATTGTGACAATTTTCTTCCACTATTTGATCTGAGGAAGTGAGTCTGGCCCACGAAAGCTCATCACCTAATAAACCATCTTGTTAGTCTTTAAAGTGCTACATAGTCCTGTTTTTTGTTTCAGCTACACCAGACTAACACGGCTACATTTCTATCACTAATCTACATGTTTTGTTAGTCTTTAAAGTGCTACTAGACTATTTGTTGTTTTTTAGGCTTAATTTAGCAAGGCATGCACTTAACTTTATGTACATTCTTAAGTCCTCTTCAACCCAATAAGACTTAAGCTAAGGCTGCCACATTACTGCACTACAACTTTCTGGCTCAATGGTGGGAAAAGCAGGCTCCCAAGCTCAGCAAGCTACAGTGTTGTAAATCACCAGTGCAGCTGGACTCCCTGTTAGCTACATCTGACATAGAACTCTAAGGCTATGTCTACGCAACACAATTATTTCAAAATAAGTTATTTCAAAATAATAATCCCTGAAATAACTATTTTGAAAGAACGCATCCACACTACAAGTCCCCATCAAAATAGTGCAGAATTATATTGAAATAGCATGTCCACACTGTTTGGAGGCTGAAACACATTTAAAGCCCCCAGGAAGCACTCCGGGCAAGGCATCAGGACAGCAATCACTTCCTGTAGCTATTTCTCAGGGTAGCTGAGACTCGTGCTTAAAGGAGCTCCTTTCTATAGCCATGTCTCGCACTCCACTTCTCCATTGCCTACCTCCTCAAGGGACAGCAAACTCACATTGCGTCCTCTGGTTGCCCTTGTGTATGCCATAGCACTTCCAACATGGAGCTGTTGCAAAGCAGTGCCAGGCTCCATGGCCTCCTGCTGTGCCTCTTGGGCAATTTATGCAGACTGCCCACATGGTGCTGAAGGAGGACAATGACCAGCCTGGAATGGTGGACTTCCTCACCTAGGCCTGGGCACTTCTCATGCACGACATTCCCTTCCATCCTCCCCTGCACATCGTGCACTGCCGCTTCTGGTGGTGGGAGACCAATTCCAACTGGTGGGACCACATCATCATGGAGTGGTGGAAAGACCAGCAATAGAGCCAGAATTTCCACATGTGGAAGGCTACCTTCCTGGGGCTTTGCAAGTGGCTCGCCCCTGACCTCCAGCAACGGGACACTTGGATGAGACTCACCATCCCCCTCCAGAAGCATGTTGCCATCACACTTCGGAAGTTCATCACGCAGAACAGCTACCGCTCTATTGGGAACCAGTTTGGCATAGGGAGATTGACAGTCAGGGCTATGCTCATGCAGATTTGACTCCTTTACTATTTTAGTAGGAGGGTGGTGAAGCACTGGAATGGGTTCCCTAGGGAATCTCTGTCCCTAGAGTTTTTTTAGTCCTGGCTTCACAAAGCCCTGGCTGCAATGGTTTAGTTGGGGTTGGTTCTGCTTTGGAACGGGGGTTGGACTTGGGGACCTCCTGAGGGCTCTTGCAACCCTGTGATTCTATGTTTCTGTGATTCTATAGATGGTCAAGGCCATCAATGCCATCCTGCTGTGGAGGGCCATCACCCTGGGCATCATCGACTCCATGGTCACTGGCTTTGGTGCCATGGGCTTCCCCAATGTGGGAAGCAGGCATTGACGGCACACACATCCCTATTCCAGCCCTTGACCACCAAGCCCCAGACTATATCAATAGAAAGGGATACTTTTCAATGATGCTGCAGGTCCTTGTGGACCACAGGGGCTGGTTCATAGACCTTTATGTTGGGTGGTTGGGGAAGATGCACGATGCCCATGCATTCACAAACTCCAGCCTCATCCACAGGATGCAGCCAGCACTTTTTTCCCCTGACTGCACCATCAGGGTCAGGGAGCTGGACATGCCCATGTGCACTGTGGGCAAGGCAGCCTGCCCCTGGCAGATGAAGCCTTACATGGGAAGCCTGGACCCCACGAAGGAAACCTTCAACAATAGTCTCAGCGGGAACTGCATAGTTGTGGAAGGGTGCCTTTGGCTGCCTCAAGGGGAGGTTCTGGAGTCTCCTCATGCAACTGGACCTTGGCGACCAGAACATCCCATAGGTGGTGACAGACTGCTGTGTGCTCCACAATATATGTGAGAACAAAGGGTATACTTTCCTGACAGGGTCAGGGGCAGAGGCAGAGTGGCTGGCCAGGGCTTTTGAGCAACCAGGCACCGCTGCCATTCAATGAGCCCACTGGGGGCTGTGCTAATCAGGGAGGCCTTAGGGAGAGTTTCAGCCAAGGCCACCTATGCCTTTCCGCCCCCATCCTTCCCTTCCTCTGCCCACCCTTCCCACCTTCCCCCTCTTCCCTGCAGACCAAATAAAAATGACTTTTTGTTTTGAAAAACAACTCAGTAATTTTTATTTGGGGAATATATAACAGGGGAGGGACTGGAGAAAGAATCAGGGAGGGAAAGGAGGGGGAAGGAGAGAGGAGGAGGGGAGGATGCTGCCCCAGAGTGCGGTCATGAGCCCATGCCATGTGTGGCACTGCAGTGTGGTTCCATGACCCCAGCCTCCTTAGTGGTGGTTTGTTGTGGGAAGGTGTCACACCACGAAGTCCGGAGTAAGGCAGGCCTGTGCAGGAACCTTGTGAGAAGGAGTGAGGGGCTCCTGTGTGACAGCCTCAAGGGGATGTCTGCTCCAGACTGGCAATACACGTGCACTCATGTGCATAGGCTGTTGTGTAATCCCCACACCATTAATGCCTGTATGGGTAAGGAGTGGTCCCTAGCTTCTGTTTGTCACAGGGTGGAGATGGATGGCAGGACAGAGATCACTTGATCATTACCTGTTCAGTTCGCTCCTTCTGGGACACCTGGCATGGATCTCGACAAGGTGTTTAAGTTCCTAGCCGAGAGTCAACAACAATCGTAGCAGTTGACGTAACAGCTCCCAGCCCAACACCAGCAGTAGCAGCAATTGGTGAAACAACTGGGCACCCAGCAGCAGCAACTCCTGCAACAAATGGCGACCCAGAACCAAGAGCTCCAGAAGCAGTGCCTGCAGCAACTGACAGCCCTCTGGCCTCGGCCAGATAAGCAGCCACCAGGAAACACTGGGATCCCCCCCGGCCCAGCTGCATCAATTGTTTTTCCAACATGGGATCTGAGGATAACCCAGAAGCCTTCTTGGAGACCTTTGAGTGGGTGGCAGTGATGATGAAGTGGCCACGTGAACAGTGGGCCACCTTCCTCGTCCCATATCTGGTGAGGGCCACTCAAGCAGAGCACAGAGGGCTCCTAATTAAGGCTTCCAAGACTACAGGCAGCTGAAGGTGGCAATATTAGATGCTTTGGACATTTCCCCGGAGACCGTTCGCCAGCAGTTCCGAACTATCACCTGCTCCCCGGGTTCCTGGCCCTGAGCCATGGATAAGGATAAGGAGTCTCTGTGGATGGTGGCTGCACCCAGAGCAGAGATTGACTGAAGATATAGTCAAACAGATTGCCCTGGAACAATTTACACAGGTGCTCCCAGACTGCAGCCATGTGTGGGTCCTTCGGCACCACCCCGTGATGTTAAACAAAGCCGTCACTCTGATGGAAGATTTTTTAGCTGCTGAGAACCCCATAGAGCCTGGAGCCCACATTCCATCCCCAGGACCGAGATCGCTTGGCCCATCGCTGGCTCTGAAACCTCGTCCAAGAGCAGAACCATGTGATGGGTCCTCTCGGCCCAAATATCAAAGCAGCGAGAACCCATGTCTGGCAGGCCCAAGGGGTGGGAACTCCCCAAGATGACCCTGCTTGTACTCCGGGTCCATCAACACAATCCTCCACTTGGTGGCTTAGCGCGATCCTCCTGCTCTGAGCTTGGCCCTTGCTTCACCTGTGGCCAGCTGGGACATCTGCAGTGGGACTGCCCCGAAATGGAATGCAGTTATGGTTGGATCTGCACTGCCAAAGCTTGGGCCCACCACCCTGCTGTGCCAAAACTGACAATGCCTGTGAGAGTGGGACCCCAGCAGGTGACAGCCCTCTTAGACTCAGGGGGTATGTCTACACTACCACCCTAGTTACCGTTACCGTTACCGTTACCGGTAGTTCGAATTAGAGATCCTAATTTGAACTACCTACTCCGTGCCGCGTGTAGCCGCGGGCACGGAGTTCGACCTAAGGGATTTAAAAATGGCGCCCGCCCGGCAAGATGCAAATGAAGCCCGGGATATTTAAATCCCGGGCTTCATTTGCAACTTCGAATGCCTACATTAACCACCCTAGTTCGAACTAGGGTGGTAGTGTAAACATACCCAGGCTGTGGTCAAACCCTGGTTCAGAAGGAGGTGGTCCCTGCTTCCACTGTGCCTGACAGGGACCTATGACTGCAGTGTGTCCTTGCAGACATGAAGGTGTACCCCCATACTAAGGTTTTCCTAACCATAAGGGGCATGATCGAGAAGATAGTCGTTGGGGTGGCTGATACTTTAGTCTACCCCATTATTCTGGGTGGGACTGGCCTGGATTTAATGATCGCTTGCGAGAGGCCAGCCTTGGAGTCCCTCCAGCCCAGGTCATCTTGGAGGGGGGATCCCATCAAGGAGAGTCAGGATGAACCCCCGGAGGAGGAGCTGACAGATGAGGGAGAATGAGCCTCTGGAGGAGGAATGGCAGGAGGGGCCAAGCCAGTCAGTTCCTCCCCATGAGAGGGATCCAGGGAAACTAGACCTCACAGACTTTCCCCAGGACCAGTGGGAAGACAGGACCCCAAGGGCCTCCTATAACCAGGCCACCCACATCAATGGGACCACAACCGACCCACAGAAAGCTGCCCGATGGCCGCATTTCAAGCTAATGGCAGACCACCTCTATCGAGTGACCCAAAATTATCAAATGCTGCCACTGGAAAACTGTGCTGCAGTTAGCCCATGACATCCTGGCTGTTGGCCATTTGGGCCAAGAGAAGACCCTGGCCTGAGTTCTCTCCCATTTTTTTTGGCCGGGATATACCAGGAAGTGAAGGACTATTGCCGCTCACACTCAGAATGCTAGCTGCTGATCCAGGGGTTCCAAGGTCCCCTGCCAGTTGTCGGCACCCTTTGACTGAGTGGCCCTCAACTGAGTGGGACCCCTCCTGAAAAACAAGGCAGGGTTCTGGTATATACTGGTCTTGTTAGACTATGCCACATGTTTCCCAGAGGCCATGCTCTTGTGAAATACTAGTGCCTGTACCATCACCTCAGAGCTGGTGAAGGTTTTCACTCATGTAGGACTTTCCTAAGAGCGCCTCACTGACCAAGGAACTAATTTTACATCCTGGTTACTTTGTTAGTGTGTGCCCTCCTGGGGATTCAAAAACTACAGACCTAGGTCTATCATCTGCAGACTATTCAAGTGCTTTAACAGAACGCTGAAGGGCATGTTAAAAAAATTCTCCCCATCAGAGCTGCAACAGTGGGACCAGTTGCTCCCACCGTTATTACTAGCAGTCCAAGAAGTCCCCCAGGTGTCAACCCGCTTCTCCCCATTTGAACTTCTATACAGATGATGACCTCAGGACATACTGGACCTGCTAAGGGAAACGTGGGAACACATCCCCTCAGCCTCCTAGGGCCTCCTCCAATACGTACTGCATCTTCAGGAGCGACTGACCCGAGCAGGGAACCACAGCTCAGGAAAATCTTCAAGCGGCTCAGGGGATCCAGGAGTAGTATTATAACCAGGGAATCCAGGAAAGAACCTTTGAGCCTGGGGACTGCATCCCCCTACTCCTCCCATCAGTTTGATTCACTCCCTCTGGGACACCTGGCATTGGCCACTGTCTGCAGACAGGGTGCTGGGCTGGATGGACCTTTGGTCTGACCCAATATGGCCGTTCTTATGTTAAAAGCCGCTTGAGCAAAAATGGTGGCTCATTAAGTATGCAAATTAGGTGTGGCGATATTCATTGCCATGCCTCATTTACATATGTTCTTGCACAAGAAAGTGCAATGTAGACATAGCCCAAGGGTATGTCTACACTACAGAGTTTTGTCAGAAAAATGCTGTTTTTCTGATAAAACTTGAGGAACGTCCACAATGCAATTGAGTTCTTCTGCAAGAAAATAAAAAGAACAGAGGGTTTTTCCCAACATTGGTAATTCTCATTTTACAAGGAAGAAGCCTTTTTGTGAAAGAGCTCTTTCACAAAAAGGCATGTGTGGATGGGGAAGATGGAGTTCTTTCAGAAGAAGAGGAAAGAGGAAAAAGCACAGGTGCTCTGGTGGCCATTCCATCCATAGCAATCACAGCTTACATGCGAGAGAGTGTCCATTCAGTGTGGATGCTATCTTTTGAAAAAGCAGATCGCTTTTTCGGTGCACAATTGTAGTGTGGATGCTCTCTTTCAGAAGAAATTTTTTCGGAAGATCTCTTCCGAAAAAAGCTTCTTCCGAAAGAAGCCTGCAGTCTAGACATAGCCTAAGTAACCCATTCTAGTGCTTCACCACCCTCCTAGGCTTTGTCTACACTGCAGGGCTTTTGGCAAGAAGCCTTTTGTGCAAGAGTTCTTATGCAAAACTTCTTGCGCAAAAGCACATCCACACCACAAAGTGTCCACACTGCATGGATGCGCTTTTGCACAAGAAAGCTCTGATGGCCATTCACAGAATGGCCATCAGAGCACCTGTGCTTTTTCGGATAGGCTCTTTTTGCGCAAGAAACCCCTGCGGAGCTGTAGTGCAAAAAGGAGTTATGCCTTGTAGAAGGAGGTATACCTACCCGCAAAAAGCCCTCTGTTCTGTCAATCGACTGTAGATTTTATTGCGCAAAAATGTGCTTTAGGTGTAGATGCTCTGCGTGTAGACATAGCCCCAGTGAAAAATGTTTCCTAACATCCAACCTAGACCTTCCACACGGAATGACAGCATGAGGCATTGGAACTACAGCTTTATGGCACCACAGCAGCATTCTGAATCAGAATATTTTGGTTTTCAGCCAAAATACTTCAGTTTTTGATCAAAATATTTTGCCAGTGTTCAGATTAAAATATTTTTCTATAAAAAAGTACATATTTTTCATTACAAAATTCACTTTGTTAAAACTCACTTTTCTGTGAAAAATAGGTTTAGCATATTTCTGACTGCCTCTAAGGAGCATGCACAAATCCATTTGCACATGGAATTACTTGATTTGTATATACATACACATGATATTTTGTGAGTGTATGTTATGTGCTCATCTTTGAAAATCTGACCCAAATTTAAATCCATCTTCTCATAGTACTTGCTAGTTCCTTGGAGATAGTTTGAGTCTGCAGGCTGAATTGTTCCACTAACATTTTTATTTAGCTACCTGCTCTCAGTGAAAGATTTCCAGCTCCTCTTTCCTTGACTCAATTCTTTGTCAAAGTTTTGTTTTAGCTATTCAAAACCTATGGGTTTTTAAAAGTCATCTGAAGACTTTTATTGGAAAGGCAGCATAGTTTTAAAGTTAAAACTCTGGACTGGGATTTATGATACCTTTTTTTCTATCCCTAACTTCATTGGTTTGTTCCATTTTTCAGTTTCCCTGTCCGCAAAGTGGGGATAATATGGGGATAATAATTTTGTGATATTACCCAGAGTTCACTCTGAACTGCTGAATAGCTGTGTCTCCTCAGTTCTTGATCCTAGGATGCCTTTTACACAGCTTTATTGGTGAACAGTCTCTCCTTGCCAGTTAACATACAGCCTCCACCATATACTATCAGATACACAAGTATTGAGTGCTACTAGCTAGCCACTCATGAAACAATGCAAACTCATATAAAGTCTTATGCACTAGTTTTGTTTTCCCAAATGGAGTCTCCCCTCATTTTAATCCAAATACACTCAATATATGAAAAATGTGAAATATGTTTATTAAGTACAGAAAGAAAAGAAGGAATTTAAGAGACTGCAAGAAGTAAGGCATAATGGTCAGGACTAGCTACAAAAAAGAAAAAACAAAAAGAGAGAAAGCACTAGCTAAGGCTACCTCCAGACTGCATCCCTTCCTCTGCCGACAGAGGGATGCAGATTAGGCACTCTAAAAGTGCAAATGAGCCCGGGATTTAAATATCCTGGGCTTCATTTGCATACTCACGTTCTGGCGCTGTGCTGATCACATGATAAAAAAATGAGGAGTACAGGATCTGCCAAAAAAGCTCCCCGCTGTCGGCAGAGCCGCGGCTAGACTTTACTTTCACTTTCGAAAGGGTATGTGCATTGGCACAGCACCCGAATGTGAGTATGCAAATGAAGCCTGGGATAATTAAATTAGGCACTTTCGAAGTGCCTAATCTACATCCCTCTGTCGGCAGAAGGGTGTAGTGTAGACACACCCTAAATGTCCAACATAATGAACTAAAAAGCAAAAGTTTTCTCTCACTATAAGCTTAGAGTAGTCTATCCTGGTTTCCTTCAGCCAGGATTCTCCTATCCCAAGTTCAATTTTTGCAGAATCATTGATATCAAGATAAAGAAGGAAAGTAAGATTAAGCATTTCCCCTTTTTATAATTCACTTTCTTGTCTAAAAATATCCTTGCCGAGTCATGGTCTCTTGTGGGTGTCGGGTTTGAATCAACCGTGTGATAAAATGCAAATTTCTTGTTCACAACTTCCCTCTATCAGAAAATGGCTGTTTAGGCCCATGATAATCCATTAACACCTGTCTGGGATGCCCGTGTGTTTTTGTTTCTGAAAAACTTATTTGGGTCTGCTTTTTTTTATCTTTGAAACATGTTAGAGCAATGTTATAGAGTACAATTTTGTAATGTTCAGCAGATTATGAGTTTTCAACTAAAACTTCACAAGGCATTCTTTGTACAAAATGTATTCACTGCCAGGAGAATGCACGCAGTACAAAGGAGGGTGAGTGGTGGGATGGCTCATTTAGGTGTGGGGGGAGGGAAGCAACTTTAATTTCTAGAAGGGGTTCAGTCGTAGCCCAGCTGCGTGAAGATGTTGAGAGGCTATGATAGCTGGAGGCGTCCCCTAGCCACAATTAGCAAGGCTAGACCCCAGCCAGCATCAGCCACATTTGGATCTGTCCTGGAGACCTGCTGGTGCCCTAGTATAGGGGAGGTTGCTGATTCTCTGCCCCACTGCAGCCTCTCCCCCATGGGCTTTCCCTTGATGGTGCTGCAGGTGCCCACATGCTTTATCCTCTAGGATCTCGTAGTTGCTGTTTATGTGACACGCTTAACAGAAGAGTCCAGCAAACGCTTATGATCGGGCACTACTAAAAGCTAATTCTCAGTGGGTCCAGTTGGGGCTCTGGGGGAACCAATTTTGAGATATAACCAATCCAGTTATTGAAGTTAGGAAATCAGTAGTATCCATGCAAAATTTGGTGTTTCTTGCTCTTACCGTTTCGGAGATCTTTCAGAATTATCAATGGGCCCAATTGGGGTTCTGGGGGAACCGGGGGAACTGATTTTGAGATATAACCAATCCAGATATTGAAGTTAGGAAATCAGTAGTATCCATTCAAAATTTGGTGTTTCTTGCTCTTACCGTTTCGGAGATCTTTTGGGACAAAACAAACAAACAAACAAATGTTCAGAAATATTTATAAGATTATCAGGAGTGAATAAACCAGTTTGATCTTTCTCTGTCTCTTTCTCTTTCAATATCCCTGACCTTTTTTATTTGTTTTTGTATTTTTTCCCTTCAAGAAATGTCACTTTCCTGGTTGTAAAAACTGCTGCAGTATAAAAATAAAAAAATTGTTTCTATCCTAGGATTTCAGCCAGTACACTTTTCCAGAAACAGAGTGCAACCACACAACATACCTAATCAATACCTGCAAAACCATAGCTTTTAAAGATTTGCCTTCCTTCTTTTGTGTTTTTCAATATTCTGCATAATTCATTGCTTTGGTGGAAAATCACGTTAGACAAGCAAAAATGTAGGTGTTATAAAGCTAATGGAGCTGCAAGTAAAGCAGCTAGCTGATCTCCACTGAAAAAATAAATACTAAGCATCTCAGGGGCAATAAGATAAGCCTCTACAAACATATACTAATAGGCTGTGTCTAGACTGGCCAGTTTTTCCGCAAAAGCAGCCGCTTTTGCGCAAAAACTAGCCAGCTGTCTACACTGGCCACTTGAATTTGCGCAAGAGCACTGACGTTCTAATGTAAGAAGTCAGTGCTTCTTGCGCAAATACTTTGACGCTCCCGTTTGGGCAAAAGTCCTTTTGCACAAAACCTTTTGCGCAAAAGGGCCAGTGTAGACAGCTCAGTTTTGTTTTGCGCAAAAAAGCCCCGATGGCTAAAATGGCGATTGGGGCTTTCTTGCGCAAAAGCGCGTCTAGACTGGCCACGGACGCTTTTGCGCAAAAAGTGCTTTTGCGCAAAAGCGTCCGTGCCAATCTAGACGCTCTCTTGCACAAATACTTTTAATGGAAAACTTTTCTGTTAAAAGCATTTGCGCAAATTCATGCCAGTCTAGACGCAGCCATACAGTTTAGATTTAGAAAAAAATCAGGAGTAAGGTGCTCAAATGCCATCTGAAGACTGGAAATTTCTGGCCTATTTCTGGATGTTCATGCTTTACCACTGCATCATTTCACTGTTACAGAGACAAAGTGGGTGAGGTAATATCTTTTATTGGACCTAAATAATATGACCTCACCCACTTTTTCTCTCAAATAATCTGGGACCAACATGACTACAAAACCATTCCATTTCAGTATTGTAACTTTAGTGAATGTTTGCAAAGCACTTTGAGACCCTGCATTATAGATGCACTAGAGAAGTGAAACTGTTATATTATCTTAATTTGTAGGTGATATGCACTAAAGGCAAAATCTATTAGTGACTATTAGTTTTAGAATTTAGTGGAGGAGAGAGGCAACTTGAAACACCATAAAAGGACTCACTTCTCACTTTTTTTTCTAAAAATTAGGCCAGTGGGGGTACGTGTACACAGCAACATTATTTCAAAATAACTAGCATTATTTCTAACTTAGTCCATGTTTCCACAACAGGTAGTTATTTTGAAATAATGTCGAAATACTGTCAAGCTGGAGGACTTCTTACTCCGACACCTGTAACCCTCATTGAATGAGGAGTAAGGGAAGTTGGAGGAAGAGTGCTCTATTTTGAAATAAGTGCTGTGTAGATTCTCCCAATTTTCAAATAAGCTATTTTGAAATAAGCTATGCAATTGATGTAGCACAAATTGCCTGGCTTATTTAGAAATAAGCCCTGCTGTGTACATGCACCCTGGAAGAACTGCCAAGTCGGTCATTCACAAACTGAGGCACCTGATATAATTAGTCACTTTTGAAACTCTTGCTATGTCTACACTGGTGCGTTCTTGTGCAAGAACGGCTGTTCTTGCGCAAAAACTTGCCACCTGTCTACACTGCACGTGCATTCTTGTGCAAGTAAATCTACAGTACAGTGTCGGAAATCAGGGCTTCTTGCACAAGAGCTCTGACACTCCCTCTCAGGAAGAAGCATCCTTGCGCAAGTGTTCTTGCACAAGAGGCCAGTGTAGACAGGCAGCCAAGAGTTTTTGCGCAAGAACTGGCCTCCTAGGAAAAAAGGCAAGTGGCCTCTTGAACGCTCCATACCCGCACTCACAGCACCAGGCTTTCTGGTTACCGGAGCCCCCTTAAAGGCACACACAACCTGCAAAGGCCATGTGGCAGTAGCACCTCTGCCATCCAGCTCTCCTCTGCGGCTCTGCCCTGCTGCAGCCACAAGCCCCGAGAATGTCTGCTCCTGGGGGGCACCAGCAACCTGCACCCTCCTCCCAGCAGACATCCCAGGGTTCCCAGGAGGCCCCGAGGGGCACCAAGAGGTGCGCCCCGTGCTGGTCCCAGGCTGAGGTGGAGGCCCTGCTCAACCTGTGGGTCAACGAGGAAGCCCTCCATGACCCCCGTGCCCTTCAGTGGAACTCTGACATCTTCCACTGCATGGTCCAGGCGCTTTCCCACCAGGGACATCCAGCCTGGACTCTTGAACAGGTCCAGGCAAAGGTGAAGGAGCTGCACCTGGGCTAAGTCCAGGCCACCGAGGGCCAGGGGGCAGGAGCTGACACCTGCCCCCACTACAACTGGCTCCACACCATCCTTGGAGAGATGGCACCACAAAGACCCTTGGTTCCTGTGGACAGAGGCATGTGCCCCCCAGTCACCAGGCCAGACGAGGCGGAGGAAGAGGCAGAGCTGCCCAACGGGTCCGGGTTGGAGGAGGACAATGACCAGGGCAGCACCGTCACCCTCTAGCTCGAGACGGTACCAAGCAGCCAGGAAGTCTCCTGGGCTTCGTCGGAGGCCGGGGCAGGATTCTCTGATGAGTGGTGCGCTCTGGGTGCCCAGGGAAGAAGGGGAGGGGAAGGGAGTGTCACTCAGGGCAGTTCGAGCTTCGAACTGAGCATGCAACCTCATGCACCCTGACTGTGTGGCATGTGGACGTGGCAGGCAGCTGCAGGGCATGCCTGGGACCATGCTGCTCGCACGTATCTGGACTGGGAGGGAAGGGGGGGTGCCAGCTGGAAGCAGCCAATGCCCCAAGAACTCAGGCCAGACCCCACACCTCCCGAAGGGTGCTGCACACAGACAGCACGCAGCCATGCCTGGCCATGCGACACAGCAGCTGCTCTTGGGAAAACCGCAGCGAGCCAGCCCTGTGAGCACGGCCCCCCACTGAGCCTCTCGCCTGCTCCTGGCCCCTAGGCTGGCCCCCAAGGGAAGCCCCTCACTGCGACCACGCACTTCCCTGGGCTACTTGTCTGAAGGCTAGTGGGAGAGGGAGCAGGGAAGCGATCGGCCTGGCCCTAGGGCCACTTGAGTTTTGTTGCAAGGACAACACACTCCGCAGTCACCCCGGCTCTGTCTCCGACGACATCACTTGACAGGGGTCTGAGAGCCCAGACCTCGTCTCCCACTTGCTCTCATGCAATGTGGGGTTTGTCTTGCTCCTCTTCAAACTCTGTTAATAGTCCTAAGCCTTCACAGCCTCCTCTGGTAAGGAGTTCCACAGGTTAACACAACACATGCCAAGGGCCAGAACACAGACAAGGGGTTACAATCCATGGAGGATCACTTTACTCCAGGGTAGTCCTGTATGCAAACATACACACAGGGGGGACTGAGTGGACCCTAGCCACAATACTGTGGTGTCACCTGGGCTCAGGGTGGAGTGCACGAGGCACAGGAACAGTGTGGGCAGGGCTGCCTGACCAAGCCATCATTTCCTCTGTTCTCTGCAGCAGGACCATCCAGGAGCGAGGGACCCTCCAGCCCTGTGGCGGCGGCAGCACCCCCAATGGTCCAGGCACCAGTCCGGTGGGTCAGGCAGAGGGACCAACTGCTCCGGCGCCATGTCCAGACCATCGAGCACATTGAGGCAGTGATCACTCGAAAGATTGACGCCAACCTGGAGTGGCGCCAGCAGGCATGGGGGCAGTTCTTGCACCGGTGTGACCGCATGTGCAATGTGATCACCACTCTGACATCGCACATCAGTCACACTGTGCACTATGGCATGGCATTGCCTCATGCACCTGCCCTCCCTCCCATGCCCAGGCTCTTGCCCCCTCCAGCCGCCCCTCCAGCCGCCCCTCCTGCTGCCCCTCCAGCCGCCCCTCCTGCTGCCGCCATGGCCCCACCTGCTGCACCCCTTCCTGGCCACCTCCCTATGCTGCCTGCCACGATGCGGCCTGAAGGCCACCCAGACCTCCACCCCCGCTGGAGCAGGATGTCATTGATGGCATGGACAACCTACAGAAGGGTGCACAGAAACACAGGGAATGCACCGAATGAGGCAGGGTAAGTGCATGATCCCTTGGGGGGCGCCTGCCCTCCCCGGGATGCCCTCTGATGCCCTCTGTCCCCAAACACATCAGGCCCCCCTCGTTCCTGAGCCCCCCCCCCACCGGCATGCCTGTGTGAGGGAGGGATGGCCCCAACCCCTGGGTGATGGGGCTTCCCCCACTCTCCGCACCCCCCCAGCCTGGAGTCTTCCCTTCCCCCAGGCAGGGAGTGCAGCACCTCCTTGGACTTACCTGCATCACGATGGTACCGATGGTGGATCTGCCCACCCCGAACTGGTGTGCCACCGAGCGGTAGCTGTCCGGGGTGGCCAGCTTCCAGAGGGCGATGGCGACCCTCTTGTTGACCGGGATGGGGGCCCGCAGCCGGGTGGTGGCTCTCTGGAGCGCAGGGGCGAGCCAGGCACACAGCTCCAGGAACGTCCGCTTTCGCATCCTGAAGTTCCGGAGCCATTGCTGGTCGCCCCATTGCCCCAGCACCAGCCGGTCCCACCAGTCGGTGCTGGTGTCCAGTCTGCGAAAATGCCTCTCCACGGTCGGGTGGGGATGTCCCAGGGATGCCACCGCATCTGTGAAGAGGGAGTCCAGCATGAGCTCAGTCTCAAGGTCCTGCAGGAGGAGAGCAGCAGCATGAAGCAGCAGCTGCAGGTGCTCCAAAATGGCTGTGTGGGGCCAGAGCAGGCACAGGGCCACCCCTGGCTCCATGGCACAGCAGTAATAAGGCCAAAGTCCCCAAAGGCACTAGGGCACAAGCTGTGGTGTCCAAAGAGGCTGAGGGCAACCACAACTAGAACTGCTACAGCTGTCAGTCCCTGCAAGAGGTCCCACACCATGGAGCAGGAGAGAAACAGCTGTCCAGGGAGATCCCTTTAAGCACGTGTCTCAAAGGAGCTCCAGCCCCCGCCCCCGGAACATCCTGGTGCCCTTTTGCCCTCTGCCAAGTAGTTCCGGGCTGCAGCTTTTGCACCTTGCAGGAGGCATGAGGGATCTGTCGAAAAAGGCTTTCTTTCTCGACAGATCCCCCTCTGGACTGCCTCTTTTTGCTGACAAAGTGCTGAGTCAGCAAAAACGGCTGCCATTTTTATGCAAATTAAGCACGGGATATTTAAATCCCCACTTCATTTGCAATGTTGGCCTGCCTAATCTGCATCCCTCTGCCGACAGAGGGATGCAGTCTAGGCATACCCCAGGTGTGTCTTCTTCCTTAGAAGATGGTACTGTTATTGAGAAAGCTTCCCAAATAAAAAAGAAAAACACAGTTGTCAGATGTTATAGTTGGGCTCATACTGAATACATTCTCCATTTTCATTTTTGAAGGAATGGCTTCTTTTCAAGCTACTTGAAAGTTGAATCAGAATATCGTTAACTCTTTGTTTTAGAAGGAGTAGCTGCAGTAATTTTTCTCATTTATTATTGTGCAAGAATATTAGAAGTAAAAAAGATGTTAGTGAAATAGTTGGCACTGCAGCAATCTGTACTGGCAAGTGTTGCAGAAATCTCCTGGGAATCTACTTTACAGAAGACAACAATTATTCCTCTAAATATGACAACAACATCTAATTACAAGTTCAAAAACTTCAGAGGGGTAGCCGAGTTAGTCTGCACAAGATAAACTTAAAAAACAACAAATAGTCTGGTAGCATTTTAAAGACGAACAAAACATGTAGATGGTATCATTAGCTTTCGTGGGCAGAGCCCACTTCGTCATCTGAAGAAGTGGTCTGTGCCCATGAAAGCTCATGATACCATCTACATGTTTTGTTAGTCTTTAAGAGCTATCATACTATTTGTTGTTTTTTAAGCTAATTACAAGTTGCATGGGCTCCAATGTGAACTCTTTATATAGGTTAACTGCCATCTGTCTTCAAATATCAAGTGACCTGTGCTTTCTCCATTGTATATTCCTGAGCTCTGTGGTCTTTCTTATATATCTGAAAACTCATCACATTTCATCTAATTAGAAGACAATAGACTTCAGATTGTTTCAAAGTGACTGTTATGGAGCACTGTCATGGAAGGGTATAAACTGTTCAGGAAGAACACGCACGGGGAGAAAAGGAGGAGGAGTTGCACTATATGTAAGAGAGCACTATGATTGCTCTGAACTCCAGTATAAAGCGGGAGAAAAACCTGTTGAGAGTCTATGGGTTAAGTGTAAAGGAGCAAACAACAGCAGTGATGTTGTGGTTGCTGTCTGCTACAGGCCACCGAATCAGGTGGATGAGGTAGATGAGGCTTTCTTCGGACAACTGAGAAAAGCTTCCAGATCGCAGGCCCTGGTTCTCGTGGGGGACTTTAATCACCCTGACATCTGTTGGGAAACCAATACGGCAGTACACAGACAATCCAGGAAGTTTTTGGAGAATGTTGGGGATAACTTCTTGGTACAAGTGCTGAAGGATCCAACCAGGGGCCGTGTGGGGCTTGACCTTCTGCTCACAAACAGGGAGGAACTAATAGGGGAAGTAGAGGTGGGTGACAACCTGGGAAGCAGTGATCATGAGATGGTAGATTTCAGGATCCTGACCAAAGGAAGAAAAGAGAGGAGTAAAATACACACCTTGGACTTCAAAAAAGCAGATTTTGACTCCCTCAGAGATCTGATGGGCAGAATCCCCTGGGATGCTAACATGAAGGGGAAAGGAGTCCAGGACAGCTGGCAGTATTTTAAAGAAGCCTTATTGAAGGCACAGAAAGAAACCATCCCGACGTGTAGCAAGAGAGGCAAAAATGGTAGGAGACAGGATTGGCTTACGGGGGAAATCCTTGGTGAACTTAAGCACAAAAAGGAAACTTACAAAAAGTGGAAACTTGGACAAATGACCAGGGAGGGGTTTAAATGTATAGCTCAAGAATGCTGGGGGGTTATCAGGAAGGCAAAAGCGCAAATGGAATTGCGACTGGCTAAGGATGTGAAGGATAACAAGAAAGGTTTCTACAGACATGTTAACAAGAAGAAGGTGATCAGAGAGGGTGTGCGGCCCCTCCTGGATGAAAGAGGTAACCTAGTGACAGATGATGTGGGGAAAGCTGAAGTACTCAATGCTTTCTTTGCCTCTGTATTCACGGACAAGGTCAGCGCAGAAGTCCAGGAGCCAAGTGACGCAAGATGGGATGAAGATGGACAGCCCGTGGTGGGTAAAGAACAGGTTAGGAACTATTTAGAAAAGCTAAAGGTTCGGTTCTAGGACCGGTTTTGTTCAATATCTTTATTAATGACCTGGATGAGGGGATGGATTGCACCCTCAGCAAGTTTGCGGATGACACTAAGCTAGAGGGAGAGGTAGATACTCTGGAGGGCAGGGATAGAGTCCAGAGTGACTTAGACAAATTGGAGGATTGGGCCACAAGAAATCTGATGAAGTTCAACAAGGACAAGTGCAGAGTCCTGCACTTGGGACGGAAGAATCCCAAGCATTGTTACAAGCTGGGGACCAACCGGTTAAGTAGTAGTTCTGCAGAAAAGGACCTGGGGGTTACAGTGGATGAGAAGCTGGATATGAGTCAACAGTGTGCCCTTGTAGCCAAGAAGGCTAATGGCATATTAGGTTGCATTAAGAGGAGCATTGCCAGCAGATCCAGCGTTGTCATTATTCCCCTTTATTCGGCTCTGGTGAGGCCACATCTGGAGTATTGTGTCCAGTTCTGGGCCCCCCACTACAAAAAGGATGTGGACGCATTGGAGAGGGTCGCGGAGGGCAACCAAAATGATTAGGGGGCTGGAGCATATGACTTATGAGGAGAGGCTGAGGGAGTTGGGTCTGTTTAGTCTGCAGAAGCGAAGAGTGAGGGGGGATTTGATAGCAGCCTTCAACTTCCTGAAGGGAGGTTCCAAAGAGGATGGAGAGAGGCTGTTCTCAGTAGTGACAGATGGCAGAACAAGGAGCAATGGTCTCAAGTTGTGGTGGGAGAGGTCCAGGTTGGATATTAGGAAAAACTATTTCACTAGGAGGGTAGTGAAGCACTGGAATGGGTTACCTAGGGAAGTAGTGGAGTCTCCATCCCTAGAGGTGTTTAAGTCTCGGCTTGACCAAGCCTTGGCTGGGTTGATTTAGTTGGGATTGGTCCTGCCTAGAGCAGAGGGCTGGACTTGATGACCTCCTGAGGTCTTTTCCAGCTCTATGGTTCTATGATTCTATGATTCTATGACTGCTGCTCTTTTGGAGCCCACATTGGAATGGATGTATGTGCACTAGACAGTCTGGGACATCATAGCAACCAGAACAAACCATTCTGATGCACAGTAAGAAAAGCAAATATGATAGGCAACGAGACTGGCTTACCCAGGAAATCCTTGGTAAGCTTAAAAACAAAAAGGAAGCTTATAAGAAGTGGAAACTTGGACAGATGACTACGGAAGAGTATCAATATATTGCTAGAGACTGCAGGGGAGTAATCAGAAAGGTGAAAACACAATTGGAATTGCAGCTAGCAAGGGATGTGAAGGTTAACAAGAAAGATTTCTACAGGTATGTTAGCAATAAGAGGGTGATCAGAGAGGGTGTGGGGCCCTTACTAGATGGGGGCATGTCTACACTAGCTCGTTAGTTCGAGCTAGGTAGGCAAATGAGGGCAACCGGAGTTGCAAATGAAGCCCGGGATTTAAATATCCCAGGCTTCATTTTAATGTTCCTGGGCGCCGCCCTTTTTAAATCCCCCTTAGTCTGAACTCCATGCTGCGGCTACATGTGGCACGGAGTAGGTAGTTGGAATTAGAGATCCTAATTCGAACTACCTACTCCGTGCCACATGTAGCTGCGGGCACGGAGTTCGGATTAAGGGGGATTTAAAAATGGCGGCGCCCGGGAACATGCAAATGAAGCCCGGGATATTTAAATCCCAGGCTTCATTTGCAACTCCGGTTGCCCTCATTTGCCTACCTAGCTCGAACTAACGAGCTAGTGTAGACATACCCTGAGGGAGGTAACCCGGTGACAGATGATGTGAGAAAAGCTGAAGAACTCAATGCTTTTTTTGCCTCTGTCTTCACAGATAAGGTCACTTGCCAGACTACTGCAATAGGCAATGCAGTGTGGGAAGGAGGTGGGCAGCCCTTGGTGGAGAAAGAACAGGTTAAGAACTATTTAGAAAAGCTAAGTATCAGAGGGGTAGCCGTGTTAGTCTGGATCTGCAAAAGCAACAAGGAGTCCTGTGGCACCTTATAGATGCTCTGTTAGTCTATAAGGTGCCACAGGACTCCTTGTCGCTTTTAGAAAAGCTAGACATACACAAATCCATGGGTCTGAATTTAATGCATTCAAGGGCACTGCGGGAGTTGGCAAATGTAATTGCAGAGCCTTTGGCCGTTATCTTTGAAAACTTGTGGAGATCGGGAGAGATCCCAGATGACTGGAAAAAGGCAAATCTTCTTTGAAGAAGGGAAGAAGGACAATCCAGGGAACTACAGACCAGTCAGCCTTACCTCATTCTCCTGAAAAATCATGGAGGGGATCCTCCAGGAATCCATTCTGAACCACTTGGAAGAGGGGAAAGTGATCAGGAATAGTCAACATGGATTCACCAAGGGCAAGTCATACCTAACCAATCTGATTAGCTTCTATGATGAGGTAACTGGCTCTGTGGACATAGGGAAGCCAATGGATGTAATATACCTTGACTTTAACAAAACTTTTGATATGGTCTCCCACAATATTCTTGCCAGCAATGGACAGGTGGATACAAAGGCAGATAGAAAGCTGGCTAGATTGTCGGACCCAATGGATAGTGATCAATGTCTGGATGTCTGGCAGTCGGTTTCAAGTGGAGTGCCCCAAGGATCGGTTCTTGGGCCGGTTTTGTTCAACATCTTTATTAATGACCCGGATGAGGGGATGGATTGCATCCTCAGCCAGTTTGCCGATGACACTGAGCTAGGAGGAGTGGTAGATATGTTGGAGGGTAGGGATAGGGTCCAGAGTGACCTAGTCGAATTGGAGGATTGGGCCAAAAGAAATGTGATGAGGTTCAACAAGAATCAGAAGATGGAAGAATCCCAAGCATTGTTACAAGCTGGGGACCGACTGGCTACATAGCAGTTCAGCAGAAAAGGACCTGGCGATTATAGTGGATGAGAAGCTGGATATGAGTCAATAGTGTGCCCTTGTAGCCTAGAAAGCTAATGGCATATTAGGGTGCTTTAGAAGGAGCACTGCCAGCAGAAGTGACTATTCCCCTTTATTCGGCTCTGGTGAGGCCACACCTGGAGTATTGCATCCATTCTGGACCTCCCACTATAGAAAGGATGTGGATGCATTGGAGGACGCAGCGGAGGGCGACCAAAATGATTAGGGGGCTGGAGCGCATGACCTATGAGGAGAGGCTGAAGGATTTATGCTTATTTAATCTGCAGAAGAGAAGAGTAAGTGGGAGATTTAATAGTAGCCTTCAACTTTCTGAAGGGAGATTCCAAAGAGGATGGAGCGAGACTCTTCTCAATAGTGACAGATCGCAGAACAAGAAACTGTGATCTCAAGTTACAGTGTGGAAGGTCTCCTTTGGATATTAGGAAAAACTTTTTCCCTGGGAGGGTGGTGAAGTACTGGAATAGGTTGCCTAGGGAGGTGGTAGAATCTCCATCCCTAGAGGTTTTTTAAGTCCCTGCTTGACAAAGCTCTGGCTGGGATGATTTAGTTAGGGATGGTCCTGCTTTGAACTGGGGACTGGACTTGATGACCTCCTGAGGTCTCTTCCAGCCCTAGGTTTTTATGATTCTATGAACTTTATTAAGTACAGAAAGATAAATATTAAGCGATTATAAATAATGAGGCATAAAAGTCAAAATTGGTTACAAAGAAATAAAAGGTAAAACAACCTAATATCTAACTTAAGCAAAGTGAATATAAAGGAATACAAGTTTTTTTCACCAGATGCTTACAGCAGCCTGGTTGGATTTCTTCAGCCAATAGCCTCTTCATACCCAGTTCAATGATGCTTCCATTGTCTTTCAAGAATTGTTGATATTATGAGCAGAGATGAGGGGAGAGAGATTATTTGTGGCCTCTGCACTCCCTTTCTTATAGCATTTCTCATCTTTGAGAACTATCTCCAGCTGTACTTAATGCAGATAACTAGCATTATTTCGAAATAACAATGCGAGTATCTACACAGACATGCTGTTATTTCAGAAAGGATGTGGACATATTGGAGAGGGTCCAGCAGAGGGCAACCAAAATGATTAGGGGGCTGGAGCTTATGACCTATGAGGAGAGGCTGAGGGAGTTGGGTCTGTTTAGTCTGCAGAAGCGAAGAGTGAGGGGGGATTTGATAGCAGCCTTCAACTTCCTGAAGGGAGGTTCCAAAGAGGATGGAGAAAGGCTGTTCTCAGTAGTGACAGATGGCAGAACAAGGAGCAATGGTCTTAAGTTGTAGTGGGAGAGGTCCAGGTTGGATATTAGGAAAAACTATTTCACTAGAAGAGTGGTGATACACTGGAATGGGTTACCTAGGGAAGTAGTGGAGTATCCATCCCTAGAGGTGTTTAAGTCTCAGCTTGACAAAGCCCTGACTGGGTTGATCTAGTTGGGATTGGTCCTGCCTAGAGCAGGGGGCTAGACTTGATGACCTCCTGAGGTCTCTTTCAGCTCTATGATTCTATGAAAATAATTTCAAAATAATGGATGGCTTATTCCACAATTTGTAAACCTCATTCTACAAGGAATAATGCCTCTTCCAAAATAGCTATTTCAAAACAAGGTGTGTGTAGACACTCCACTGCTGATATTTTGAAATAGCCCCTCACCAGAGCCATTCTAAGTTATTCCTCCCTAGTGGTTCCTGAGGCTCTAAATTGAAATAGCATGTCTACATTAGGGAAGTCTGCCTTGGACTAATTTTGATGCTTTCCTGCAGTGTAGACGTGCTATTTTGAAATAAATTATTTTGGAATAACAAATCCGGAATAACTTATCTCGAAATAAGCATGCAGTGTAGACGTACCCTGGGATAGGAACTTCCAGTGGCTAATTTACTAACATGTACTTTTCTCACACACTTTTTTTCCTGCCAAACAATTATCTCTTAAACAGGGCATGGTCCATTTGATTGTGCTGACACCTGGTTGAGATGCTAGCTAGACTTTTGTTTCTAGGAACTGATCTGAAGCTGATTACCTATGCTTGGAGCATGTCTTATACAACAGAATTTCATAACTTTACATATAATGTCCTGGTAAAATATGTGTCGCAACAAAAATGTTCAGCAGATTATGAGTTTTCAAATATCATCTCATAAGGCATACTTTGCTCAAAATTTATCATAGTATTGTAAAAAAGGATGAACATGAGGGTACAGACTGTCACGGAAGGGAATGGAAGCTGAGAGATCTAGCAGCCAATAGGAAGAGGCACTTAGAGTAGAAATTACTATCTGTAGCAGTGGAGAGTCCAGAAGGACTTCAACGATTTGAACTATCTTCAGACTAGAGGGACACTCTTCATAGAGGGTGAAGTTATTGTGTTGACCCTGCACTTCTAAATACATTGCTTTTCCCACCAGTATCAGCTTCATCTTGGCTGTAGCATTTTATTCTAAAAGTTGAATAGGAAATGTCTGTAAAAAGCAATTGTAAAGTGTTGACTTTTTAGTTTCAGCTGTAGTCTTTTATATATGTATTTTTGCTGATTTCTTTAGTTGTACATCCCTAAAATATGTCCTCCCAAATGAAAGGCAAAATTATCTCCTGGACAGAGATCCTATTAGAAGCTTTTTAATGGTTCTCATTAGACAGCTTTTGTTTTATGGATTATACTGCCCTCTCTGTAAATAAATTTATTATTTTTTGCTCTAACCTGGTAGGATTACACTACACTCCAGCAGCCAGAGAAAGAAAATATTTTCTTAATATAGGTCCATCACTTGAAGAAGGAAAATAACTTGCTAGATATTTACTGATTTTTGTTTCAGTTTTATGATTTCTATTTCTGTGCTGTTACATTTTAATGGGATCATTTCCCCACCCTTTTCCCACATCCATCTGAATCTGTCAACAGATGTTCCTTACTGTAAAAACATATGTAAGAGCTAATGTTACAAATGGATTTATCTTGTTGGGTGCAAATGCCTTACAGGATATTGTTTATGTGTTAATGCTAAAAACAGAATTCACAACTGTGACAATAATAGAGCTAAAGGTTCATATGTCAGTAGGTTTACAGACACCCAAAGAGACAGATTATATAATAGAGACAATAGCAATACATAACAAAACAGGCTTTCTAACAGACAAAAAGTACCTGTGTAGCCTGCTGACATTTGCATTCACCTGCTTACATACCCAGTTCATGCAACTGCTTGTGCAAATACTGTTAGGATGCAGAGACAAGCTTTGCATGTACAAATGCAGAAGCATGTGAAGTTGTATGCTATTGGGCCTCAGATTGAGGGGAAATTGATTGAAGTGAAATGGTCAGAAAAGTGAATACAAAGAACAATGTTGTGAAAGCTTTTGTTTCTCATAGAAATTACACAGGAATGGTGCTAATATTCTTTTATTAAATGTACACACCATACTTTAAGAGGTGATGTATTAAACTAACTGCTGCCAGGGAAGGGGTTTCTCATATTATAATAAAGCATCCCAAAAGGGACCTATAGTTACACATTCAGACAACACGCTTTTAAATATATATGTCCCAGGGCAGAATAAAAAAGTAAAATATTGACATTAAGGCCTTGATTTTCATGATCAGAGACTGATACTGAATGGAATATATAAACACATATTTTTGTATATACAACTTCGAAAATCTCAGCCTAATCTTTTTTTCACTTATAACTTTTTATCTCAGAATAAATTACATGAAAAAGTTTGGAAAATAATAACTGAAATGAAATCCAGTTATTTCAAATTATGGAAATCTGTATTCTCAGAGAAGATCTTTGGAAAGTGCCTATACCCTCTTTAAATAATACCAATACTGTAATACAGTTTGCATTGTTTTTTCTCCAAATGTATGTGCCAGGCAAATATGATACATGATTGGAAATTTATTATATGATTTACTTGTGTGATTTTAATTGAAAATAGGACACAGACATTTTTAGATTCCATACTAATAGGAAATCTACAAAATAGAAAATCAGAAAAATTTGGTTTAGTTAATGTCAGTTTTTCTTTTCTCCATACCTATTCATCAATCAATACCTAATTTATTAACTATTATTAGCAAAAGTAGTATTATTACATTTACATGGATCAAGCTGTCTCCATTGTATACAGTTCCTGGCATAATCATTGGGAACGTGGATTCTCTTTAAAGGACCTGTTACTATTTGTTTTACCTGACAGGCTGGTCGTGTGTGTTCCCAACCTCACAACATCATACAGTAACACACATAGCAAAACTTCATAACTTTCCATACAATGATAGCACAGACAATCTAACAGGATGTTAATGTTCAATGGATTTTGTACAAAACATAATTATATGACAGTGGTGAATATGGGGGTTCCAATGTGCTGTGCTGAGGCACAGCATGCCACAAGAATGTGCCCACTAAGGCTTCGTCTAGACTGCAGAATTAAATCAGAAAAAGATACACAATTTGCAGTAAGCAAATTGTGTATCTTTTCTGATGTTCTTTCGAAAGAGGCTTTTCCGAAATTTGGCATGTCTACACGGTGCTAAATTTTGGAAAAACCTGCTCTTTTGATACATCCCTTATGCCTTGTAGAACAAGGTTTACAGGGATGGTGAAAGAGTGTCTGCTTTTCCAAAAAATTTTTTGAAAAAGCGGACGCGTTCCTTGGATGTGGCATTGCTTTTCCGGGATACCTCTGGTAACCCGGAAAAACACTGAAGTCTAGATGTAGCCTAACAGAAGCAACTGATGTGTCAATCCTCTGACATGTGTGATTGACTTTCCATCTATTCCACCTTTTCCATAGGCTGCACTCAAGCCTCAGAGCACTGCAATAGGAGGACTATTTCTCTTCCTCTGTATGCATACCATGTGCTGCAATGACATATGCAGAATCACTGATGGGTGCTATAAGGTATGTCTACACAGCAAAGTTATTTTGAAATAACAGCCCTTATTTCGAACTAACTTTCCTAGCATCTACACAGCCAAACTGCTATTTCGAAATAAATTCAAAATAAATTTGAAATAGCGGAGCTCATATTTCGAATTTGGTAAACCTCATTCTATGAGGAATACCGCCAAATTCGAAATAGCTATTTCGAAATAAGTGTTGTGTAGACACTTATTTCGAAATAGGGGGCCTTTAGCCTTCCCAGGGTGCCCTGGTGGCCACTCCAGCCTCAACCAAGAACACTTCTCTCCCTCCCGCCCTCCCCGGAGCCCTTAAAGGGGTAGACTCTGGCCACGGTGCTTGTGCCAGCTTCAAGCCTGCCAACCCAGAGCCAGCAGTCACTGTCCCTGACCCAGTGGCCCCAAACATGAGCCAGCAAGCCACTGGCAGCCAGCCCTCCACCACTCCCCAGGAGTAGTCTGCCAGCTCCCAGGAGCCTGCCAGGGCCCAGAGAAGGTGGGTGCCTTCCTGGTCCAGGGTGGAAATCATGGACCTTATTCAGGTTTGGGGGGATGCCCCCAACGTCCATGATCTCCACACTAGATGGGGGAACGCGGCCGTCTACGGCAGGATAGCTGCCAGCCTGGCCACCAAAGGCCACATGCGAACCCAGGAACAGGGTTGCATGACAATCAAGTTGGTCCGGCGAGACCCCTGAGCCCTGAGCTTCCTCTCCCCCTTCTTCCCCTTGCTTCCCCCTTCCAGCTTCCTCCTCCCATGTTTCCCCCTCCCCTCTCCTACCCTCTCTTCTCCCTTCTCCCGCCTCCCTTCCCCAGTCTCACCAGAGTTTCATTCCCCCCCACACTTTTGTTAAATAAAGAGAGTTTGTGTTCATGAAAATACGTGTATTTTATTTGACATTAGGAAGGGGGGTTAGGGAGGCGTAAGTGGAAGGACATGAGGGAGGAATGAGGCAAAAGCCCCCAGTGGGGCAGACCAGGGAGGCTCCTAGTGCTCCTCAGGGTGGAAGCTCTCCCGCAGAGCCTCCTGGATATTGACAGCCCCCCGATGGACCTCCCAGACACGCTCGCAGCAACGCATCCAAGAGAAACACCAGAGTGCTCAGGGGCAGCTCTGGCTCCATGTTGCAGAGTGCTGTGGTGTCCCGAGTGAGGGCAACCAGAGCACGCCGAGACAAAATGCTTTGCTATCCCTCATCGAGGTAGACAAGCAAGCAGGGAAACCTGAGAACTGGCTGTCCGGGGGGGGATCCCTTGAAGCACAGGCCTCAGATAGCCTCAGGCAGCAGCCCCACACAGTAAGTCCTGACCTGGTGCCCTGCTGGAACTGGTTCCGGCCAGCCTTAAATGCGATTCAGAGTCCACTCAGTGTGGACGCGCTATTTCAAAATAGCAAAATGCTATTTCGAAATGCATTTTGTGTGTAGATGAGTTATTTCGGAATAAGCTATTTCTAAATAACTATTTCAAAATAAGCTATTTCAAAATAACACTGTAGTGTAGACATACCCTTAGTTTCTCAAGACTCTAACTCAGTCTTAATAGAGAAATTCAGAAATTAAAGTTTTGGCCTTTGAATGCTAACTGCTGCAGATGCTAACATATTGCATTACTGTTAGCATTACTTCTTATCAGTCCCTGTGAAGTCCTGCTGCGTGAAAGACAGATTTCCTTTTTCTTGATCGCTTCTGTCTATGGTGGTATAATGTGGTGAGGAACCTTGAAAAAGCACTCATTGCTTTTCCTACTGATGTTTGAGGTACTGCAGTGTTAGCAATAATCAGAGGGTCTTTTCAAGTCATATTGACTCCATACTGTCCTCTCTAAACCAGACGACTCTTGTGGTCGAGCTAGGGGAGAACCAACCTGCAAATATTGGAGGAGAGAGAGAGCTGCATCTCTCTGGCCATGAGGAGAGAAAGGGAAGCTCCAGGAATTGAACATAGAGATAGAAAGGCCTAATTTAGTCCTGTGCAAATAGACTTAATTTGAGAATAAAGGGCTGATTTAAAAGAAAAGAGAAAAGCTGACTGTAAAAGAATCATTGGAAGGAAGTCTCTGGGGGAATGCAGATGAGAAGCAGCCATGACCCTGAGTTAGGTTGTTGGAAGTCTTTATTATCAGTTCAGGAACTGCAGCTGGTATCATTTTGGAGTCCTTATGTGCAGGAAAAAGGGGCTCAGCCTAGAGTCAGAAAGACAAATATCACTATTGGTTTTGATCCACTGAAAGAGAGAGACAGGGGTGAATCCATCAACCATATGGGTTATATGAATAGCTCCTCATGTCAATGAGACTGCCCATAAGGTATATCCACAGTATGGCTATGTCTACACTACAAGGTTTTTGCACAAAAACAATTGTTTTTGCGCAAAAACTGGCAGAGCATCCACACCTCAAATGTGCTTTTGTGCAAGAAAATCAGCAGAACAGAGGGCTTTTTGTGATGCAGTTATTCCTCTCCCCACGGGGAATAACTCCTTTTTGCGCAAGAGTTTTTGCGCAAAAAGGCAAGTGTGGATGCTCTGCAGGGGCTTTTGCACAAAAACTGGCCTCCAGCAAAAAACACAAGTGGCTGTTTGGACGCTCTGTACCAGGCAATCACAACTCACTTGTTCCTATCTGATGGCCCCCTTAAAGGGGCAGGAACCTTGCACATCCATTCCAGCAGGAAGCTTGCCCACAGCCAGCTGCCTTGCCATGTGGCTCTCTGCTGGCAGAGATGGTGGAGCAAGCAGGTGCCCGAGACCCCCCTGGCCCTGACAGGGAGCAGCCACAGGGCTCCCAGGACCCCCCAGGGGCAGAAAGCACTGTGTACCAGGTACAGAAATAGCGACCCCCCCCTTGCAGACTAGTCACAGCACACAGGCATTCATGCATGTTAGAGGAAGCAGCTGCTCCAGCTTGATAGTCCAGTGAGCCGCAGCTGTGTGTGCAGACCCCAGGGAGGGGAAGGCTGCTCTCGGCTCCTCTGCCACCCAGGAGGGGATCCCACTGTGGCCGTACACTTCCCTTGCCTGCCTGGCTGTGGTGTGTGCGTGGGTGGGGGGGGGGCAGGGAGCGAGAGAGAGGGCAGCACAGTCCTCTGGCCATATCAGGGCCCCTGTGACACATCAGGGCACACGAGGCCTTGCACCAGGACATCTTCCTTCTGCGGGCCACAGACTGGTGCAGTTGCCGCTTACACAGGAGGGCATGGCCTCAGGGAATGTGTGTGCAGGGTGGACTGACCACCCCCTCTCTTATGTCTTCTCCACAGCTGGACCAGCCAGGATGGAGGGCCCAGCCACACCACCACCTCAGCCACCAGCCAGAGTCCGAGGGAGCCACAGATGAGCCAGGCCTGGGGAGGAGCTAATGTGCTGGCACATAGGGGTGATGAACAACATACTTACCTGGAGTGGTGGCAGCAGGTGTGGAGTGACCTGATGGAGCACTGCAACACCCTGGTCAATATCCTGTCCTGCCTGGGGGAACAGGTGCCTGCTGCCACTACTCCCACCTTCCACCCTCCTGCCCCCGCTTCTATCCCATGGCCCACCCATCTGCCCACCCTGCCATGCCTCTTCACCCTCCCTTCCCCATGGCCATGCCTCTTCCCCCAGTCATGCCTATGGCATCTCCTATGGCCCCTCCTCCTGCCCCCACCGCCGACTCTGGCCCCACTCCAGCTGCTCCCCATTAGGGCCCCCAGAGCTGCCCAAACCTGACAACATCCCCACACCCGAGGGGGCTCAGCAAGCTGGCCCAACATTCCTCCCAGTCCTGATCCCCCCCTCCCAGTTCAGACAGCCCCCTTCCCAGTTCAGACAGTCCCCCTCTCCCTGCCCACCCTCGTTTATGTTTAATAAAGAAAGAGTCATTTTGTTGTACAACGAACCAGGTGTGTTCATTGGGAGGTCAGAGTAGGGGCAAGGGGAGGAGGTGAGAGGGGGAAGGGAGAGAGAAGGAAGGCCGAAGCCCCAATTGTGGAGGCCCTGGGGAGAGTTACTGTGGTTTCTGATATAACCTCTCCCTCAGGCCCTCCCGGATGCACACCCCGGCCTGATGGGTCTGGCGGGTGGCAGCTGTCGAGGCTGCTCAAAGCCCCGGCCCTCGTGGACAGATTCTGCCACCCACCCTGGAGGAAGGCCTCCCCCTTGCACTCCACCAAGTTGTGGAGCACACACCAGGCTGCCACCATCTCAGGGATTTCTGCTCCCCTACATCCAGGCGGGTGAGGAGGCAACGGAACTGTCCTTTCAGACGCCCAAAGGTGCACTCCACCTGGAGTTGGGCTGTGTTGAGGCAGGCATTGCAAATGTCCTTGGTGCGATCCAGCTGTCTGGTGTAGGGATGCATTAGCCAGGGCATGAGTGGGTATGCCACATCCCCCACTATGCACACTGGCATAATCTGGTCTCCCACCGGAAACTCCCGGCGGGGGAAAAAGGTGCCTGCCTCCAGCTGGGCACACAGGTTGGAGTTGCAGAAAACTCGGGCATTGTGAGCCCTGCCTGTTCACCCCACGTAAATGTTTGTGAAGTGGCCCCAGTGGTCCACCAGGGCCTGGAGGATTACGGAGAAGTAGTCCTTGCGGTTCACAAAGTGGGCCGTGTGACATTCTGGGGCCCGGATGGAGATGTGCATGCCGTCAATGGCTCCCGTGCACTTGGGGAACCCCAGCACAGCAAAGCTGCCCATGGTGGCATCCAGGTCCTGCAGCTGGATGACTCTGCACAGCAGCAGGGAGCTGACGGCCCGGATGACCTGTAGAAGGAAAGAAAGAAGCACACAAAACAGAGAATGAGAGAGGGGTTGTGTGCTCCCAGTGGGATGTGGCCACCCTCCCATACCGGAACTCTCACCCTGCAGGAGCTCTCCCCCCTGGCTCCCTGTGAGCCTCTGGCCACCCCTCTACCCCCAACCAGGCCAGTGTGAGGGTGAGAAGGCACTAATCATAGAATCACAGAGCTGGAAGAGACCTTAGGAGGTCATCAAGTCCAGCCTCCTGCCCAAGGTAGGACCAATCCCAACTAAATCAACCCAGCCAGGGCTTTGTCAAGCCGAGACTTAAAAACCTCCAGGAATAGAGATTCTACCACCTTCCTAGGTAACCCATTCCAGTACTTCACCACCCTCCTAGGGAAATAGTTTTTCCTAATGTCCAACCTAGACCTCTCCCACCACAACTTGAGACCATTGCTCCTTGTTCTGCCAACCGTCACTACTGTGAACAGCCTCTCTCCATCCTCTTTGGAATCTCCCTTCAGGAAATTGAAGGTTGCTATCAAATCCCCCCTCACTCTTCTCATCTGCAGACTAAACAAACCCAAATCCCTCAGTCTCTCCTCAGAGGTCATGCGCTCCAGTCCCCTAATCATTTTGGTCACCCTCCGCTGGACCCTCTCCAATGCGTCCATATCCTTTCCATAGTGGGGGCCCAGAACTGCACACAATCCTTCAGGTGTGGCCTCACCAGAGCTGAATAAAGGGGAATAATCACTTCTCTAGATCTGCTGGCAATGCTCCTCCTCTGTTGACAGAGAGGTGTAGTCTAGACACAGCCTTATTTTGATTAGTAAACTGAACAAACAGCACAGAAAAGATAGCAGCAGAGTGCATATATA
The DNA here is from genome assembly GCA_032595735.1 of Pelochelys cantorii. Taxonomy (NCBI): domain Eukaryota; kingdom Metazoa; phylum Chordata; order Testudines; family Trionychidae; genus Pelochelys; species Pelochelys cantorii. Next base: position 30,050,833 of record CM064340.1, read on the forward strand.
CACCATTAAGTTGTCATTTTGACACAGTAATTTTTTTCTACAGAGGGGCTCTTTAAACAAGCTGGCTGAGACCTTTATTCAATAACTAAGCTTTCAGTGTGCTTGGATGAAGATCGGGTTTTTCTTTCCATTTCATTGAACCTGCATGGTCGAGAACATATATGAGGTCTTTGCCAAGATATCTGTGTTTAAAGCAGTAGTTTTCAGACTATGGTTTGTGACCCCAGTACTGGTTGTGGAATGTCAGGCACTGCACTCGTTGCTGCAGGTGAGAGCCAAAGGAGACACTAATGACTCATCATGACTACCATAAATCTACATTAAAAAGATCCTGGGTAATATGTTAACTCTTCTACATAAAAATATTTATTTGACCCTGTACAGTCAACGTAAGTACATGAAAACTAAACTTTATATCAGTTGCTGTATAGGTTTGATTTTCTATTTAGTTTCTTCCAGTCAATGAATAAACAATTTAACAGAACAAGGCTGGACAGAACTGACTGGCTGTGTCTAGACTGGCCAGTTTTTCCACAAAAGCAGCCGCTTTTGTGCAAAAACTTGCCAGCTGTCTACACTGGCCGCTTGAATTTGCGCAAAAGCACTGACGTTCTAATGTAAGAAATCAGTGCTTCTTGCGCAAATACTTTGACGCTCCCGTTCAGGCAAAAGTCCTTTTGTGCAAAAGCTTTTGTGCAAAAGGGCCAGTGTAGACAGCTCAGTTTTGTTTTGCGCAAATAGCCCCGATGGCTAAAATGGCGATTGGGGCTTTCTTGCGCAAAAGCGCGTCTAGATTGGCCACGGACGCTTTTGCGCAAAAAGTGCTTTTGCGCAAAAGCGTCTGTGCCAATCTAGACGCTCTCTTGTGCAAATACTTTTAATGGAAAACTTTTCCGTTAAAAGCATTTGCGCAAATTCATGCCAGTCTAGACGCTCTCTTGCGCAAATACTTTTAATGGAAAACTTTTCCGTTAAAAGCATTTGCGCAAATTCATGCCAGTCTAGACACAGCCACTGAATTCTAAAGTATCAAATTATCCCTGGATAAATAGAATCACAGACTCATAGGACTGGAAAAGAGCTCAGGAGGTCATCGAGTGCTGCTAAAAGAAGGACCAATCCCAACTAAATAATCCCAGCCTGTTAAAGGTCTATTAAAAAGCATGAGTCACAAATCCTTTAGTGGGCCTTTTAGTTTATGCTCTGAAAAGTCACAAAAGAAGGCATTGCTCTAAGTGGGGAAGATAGGTGTTAGAATACTATTTACATGGCAACTATTGAAAAATGTTGTTGAAATAATAAATGGCACAAGAAAGTAAAATCAGGTGACTCTTCTTGACTCTCTCTCTCTCTCCTAATGAAATTGAAAGGAAAAAGTGGAAATCAAAATACCAAGAGTTATCCTGAATAATATAAAATACTTTAAATAAATATTCACATGCTTCAACATAAAAGCCAGTAAATGGTTAGTTATTGGTTATTTCATAATTGCCTTATTACAAGGATTTTTTCACTTTACTCAGAAACATCCAATACTGGCCACTTTCAGAGACACTATATTGAACTTGATGGGTTAGTGATTTGATTGGGCAATTCCTTTCCTATATAGCCTCCAGTAGAAACTGAAGCTGACCATCGCAGATAGAAATCCCAACACTAGACAGTGGTAGAACTATTGCCTACCTTACTTTGGGGACTGAAAGCTCATGATAACATCTATATGTTTTGTTAGTCTATAGAGTGCTACCAGACCATTTGTTGTTTTTTAAGTTTTTCTTTGGGGAGTAACTATCATACATCATATATCACAGCAGGCCCTGGATGTGAATGGAATCCAACAAATGGCCTTATCTTCCACTCTTCTGTTGCAAGATCCATCTGGCTCTTCCAATAGCAGGATTTAGAGGGAAAACCATTCACAACCCAATCCTTACTTTCAGTAATAAATCTTGCAAGTCAAAAAGCCAGCCCTAGCATCTATTTACAATAGCCATTTCCTATTTAACACTATTACATGTTGGCATTATTAATTGACACTTAGCTCCATCTCAAGGATGCCTTGACTTGTATTTGAACTCAATTTGAGAGTCTATTTGGGTTTTGATATAACTCTAGAGGTTCTCAGTATATATCTACATCTTTTTCACGTAATTGGATCTGAGACTTAATAAATTTTACATCAAATATGAGCCAAGAAAGTATTTACTATTTAATAATTTAATATTTAATAATATCCTCCGAACTAAAATGAAAAGATGGTACAGGAGTACACAAACCAATACATCATAATCTTATTAATACATCTTATTTATTAAAATTATTTGTACACGGATGAAAGTCCCTTGCTTAACAACTATTATAAATTTAGAAGTCTTAAAATGATACTGAAAGTGCTTTTCTAGGTTTGCTCTGCTCTGTGTATCACTCTGTTCTTATTTTTGCTACAGAATTTTATAGTTTAGCAGCAATATCCTCCTTATGGACTGGTAAAATGGCAACTTACATAGTTTTCATTTAGACGTATAAATACCCTATTATGGAAGTACACGTGCTTAAACATAAGATGTACTCTATTACATACCATATCTGAACTGGGTCAAAAGTTTTGCGGAAAAGTGTGCCAAATGAAGTGGTGTTTTTTATCAATGTGCCTTTATCAACGAGTCTTTGTTCCCAATTGAGGCTCCGTCCGGTAATTACAAACATATTGTTTCTCTGTACTCCTTCAGTGGGCTGTGTATAAGCACGCTTTGTTTTAGATCTTATACTTAGTTTGTAAACTCTATAGGATGGTTTTGTTCTGTGTTTATACAGGACCAGCACTATAGGGTCTTGGTTCATGACAAGGGCTCTAGGCACTACAGTAATACACAGAAGAACTGAAAGAGAGACAGGGCAGTTTCCAAAATATGATTTGATGCCTTGTGGTAGCCAGCTAGATCTCTCTGAGATAGAAAGCTTTCTGTAATTTTTCATCAGTACTCCTAAGTAAATTGTAGCAAGTGCCTTTAAAGCAATAGCACATTAGGAGACTATTATTTTCTCTTCCCTGAGAAATGAAAGAGTAAAATTGTAAAAAAATTATATTAAATCGAGGCTTTGATGGTTGATAGCAATTCACAGATCCTACACTTTGCAGATCTAAATACCAACAAACCAAAAAAGAAAGAGTTTCTAGTTAAAGTCCATGTGATCTATTGTTTTTTTATATTTGGGGTTTACAGAGTGTTGTGGCCCCTCCTTGGGTCCATGTCTGGGGATTAATTTCATTCAGGTCTGATGCCCCCTTTTGACAATTGCTCACTCTTCAGGGCTCTCACTTCACACTTTAGACCTTTGCACTAATTACTATAGGTCTTCTTTATTGGGGAATCAAAGCCCCACTGGATCAGTTGTCCATATGCCATTCCATATAGTCCTCCAGTCCAAGGCCAGTTCCTGAACTACTTTCCTAGCAGGCCTATCTACCACTCTAGGTTCCAGTTCAGGCATCTTATGACTAACAGTTATAATCTGCTTGCTCCCAGATATGTTGTTATCTCTCTGTAGTCCTTCCTAGATCCCTACTCTATCCTCTGTCTCCCCCTGGGTTCATCAGTCCATGCTCCCTTGTCTCATGGAGTAATTAATTATAGGCTACTTCCCTCTTTGACTTCATTCTGCATTTTTTGCCCCAAACATCATTTCCTTCATCCACGGAGTAACTGCAAACAGCTTCCCCTGCAGCCCTTTCCTTTTCTCAATTCTTCTTTTTATATGGGCATAGCTGGGCTCTGTCTTCACATAGGGCATGTCTACACTACAGAGAAGATCAACCCTCTGGAGGTCAATCTTCTAGCATTTGATTTAGTGGGTCTAGTGCAGTCCCCCAAATCGAATGCTGAAGGCAGGCCCCACTGGCATCTGGTACTCCTCATTCTGTGAGAAGCAAGAGAAGCGAACAGGAGTATATGCTCCCATCAGCCTCCCACAGTGTCAATGCTGCAGCGGTTCAGCTTAAGGTAAGCCAGCTCCAGCTATGCATTTTGCGTAGCTGGATGTTGTACCTTAAGCCAACCTGCCTGGTCTAGTATAGACTAGGCCATAGTGCTTGTCCTTCAAGTCTACAGCTTCTCCCACAGGCAGCCTACCAAGTAATTGACCTGGTTTTAACCTGTTCTGCCTGCTGTGGGCTGCACAAATGGACCACTACAACTAGACTGAGAATGACCGACTGTTTCACCCTTGGTACATGTGCCAACAAACAAACAATACAGGTGTGACAGGTTTTGTCACGCTGAGAAAAAACATCATAAAATCAATCATGAAGTATATTTTCTCCAGCTGATGCTCACAGAGCCAAAGTGTCTGCAAAAACTTGGGCTCAGATCCAAAACTCTCAACATAACAATGCCAAACTTTTAGGTGCCTAAAAAAAGTCACTGCAAGAACATTTCTACCCACAAAGCCTAAGTTAGGCACCCAGAGTCCCTATACAATCACAGGGAAAGATAGGTATGTTAAATGGGACCCACAAAAGACAGCACACGAGGCAGGGGTTTATTTAAACCAAGTGTAACAGGTTCAGAAGGTGAGATTGAGCAACCCACACCCAAATATCCCAATCTCAGTGGTTAGAGAAGGTTAGGGAGAACCAGTCTCCTTTTCAGGCACAGATCATAGAATCTAATGAATGCTCTTTCCGCTGAACTAAAAAGCTATAGGATTGGTAGCTGACAGCATTTGGAAAGAACCCTACCAGATAGGGCCCTCTGGATAAGAAAAGTAAAGGGTGCTTATCTTGCCCCAGTCTGTGGATCATGAGCAGGAACTAGAAATCTGAATATCCTGTGAATAGAAAAATGCACAAAATCATAGATACTAGAACTGGAAGGGACCTCAAGAGGTCATCAAGTCTGACCCTCTGCCTGATCCCTGGGGTGGACTCTGTCTTACAACCTGCCTTCCAAATTGCATTGGGTTCCTTGTTGCAGGCCTATTTTCCATCAGGGAGGCTCTGATGTAGGTATGTCTAGACTACAGCGTTTTTAAAAAAAAACAAACAAAAAAACCCTGCCCTTTTTTTTCGAAAAAACGTCACCTGCATCTAGCCTACAGTCATGTTCTTTTGAAAGTAAATCGAAAGAATGCAGTGCTTCTTTTGAAATTGGCAAACCTCTTTTTACAAGGAAGAACGCCTTTTTCGAAAGAGCTCTTTTGAAAAAGGGTGTGTGTGGCAGAAGCAGTTTTTTTGAAAAAAAAGAAAGGCCTGCCAGAAGTGGTTCCGGGTGCCCTTTTTGCGAGAGAGTGTCCTAGCAGTCTGGATGCTCTCTTTCGAAAAAGTGGATCACTTTTTCGATCCACTTTTGTAGTCTGGACACTCTCTTTTGGAAGAAGCTTGTAGTCTAGATGTACCCAACTCAGCTCTAAACTCCATCCTGCCTTCACTCACTAAGTGAGGGCCAGCAATCTGCTCTCTTTCCTGCTCAGGCCCTAACTGAACCAGTTTCAGCTCTTTTTACAAGTCCTTCCAGGCTTGACATGTACTGCAGGTGTAGCAGGATATGGCTGATGAAGTTCACAGGTTCTCATGAATCCCTTCTGGCCTCTTGTGAAGTCAGTACATCCTAACACAATGATTACCAACGTATTTAAGGGTTGTATAATCTATCTAATATTGTGAATTCTACAACAATCTCAGTTACATCCATGTCAAGTAAGACCACTCTGCAACTCATCTGTAGCTTACTGTGTTAGCCAAACTGGATTCAGAGGAGCTACTTACAATGGAAGGTATGACTTGATGTGAATAAGGAAAGTAGAATGATAACGTTAGTATTAAAAGCAATTCCCTGCAAGTATTTTTGAAGCTGAAAAATAAGATTTTGTTGGATTGTGGATAGCCTCAAATGTTTATACTTTCTGTGAAACCTGGGAATTTTGATGTAGATTATCTATATGTAGACTTGGGGGCCATTGAATATTTTATGGTTCTTGATGCATGAATCCAAAACTTGGCTTTGGTTTTCCTTCTCTTGATAAAATTGTCTTCCCTTGTTTCTAAAGACTGTCTTTTTTAAAATATAGTAAATTTAGTGCAGGTTAAACATGTGAAACAGATCAGAAGAAATCTACACTCAAAAATGAATTTAAAAAAATGTATTTTATATTTATTACTTTATTTTGTATGTACGCTGCCTACACCTCTACTCCTTAAAAATAGGACCATGATCTGAAAAAAACCCCATAGAATCATAGGGTGGGAGGAGACCTAAAGAGGTCATCAAGTCCAACCTCTGTCCAAACCATGACCAATGCCAACTAAATCATCCCAGCCAGGGCTTTGTCAAGCCAGGATTTAAAAACCTTTAACGATGGAGATTCCACCCCCTCCCTAGGTAACCCATTCCAGTGCTTCAGCACCCTCCTAGTGAAATGCTTTCTCCTTATATCCAACCAAAATCTCCCTCACTGTAACTTGACACCATTGCTCCACGTTCTGCCATCTGTCACCACTGACAACAGCTTGTCTCCATCCTCTTTGGAACCTCAACCCCCTTTAGGTAGTTGAAGGCCGCTATCAAATCCCCCTTCACTCTTCCCTTCTGTAGATTAAATAAGCACAAATCCCTTCATAAGTCATGTGCTCCAGCCCTCTAATCATTTTTGTTGCTGTTCGCTGGACTTTCTCCAATGCATCCGCATCCTTTTGTAATGGAGACCCAGAATAGGACACAATACTCCAGATGTGGCCTCACCAGTGCCAAATAAAGGGGCCACAGATCTGCAGGCATACTCCTACTAATGCACCCCAATATGCTGTTAGCCTTCTTGGCTACAAGGGCACACTGTTGACTCATATCCAGCTTTCCATCCACTGAAATCCCCAGGTCCTTTTCTGCCAAACTGCTGCTTAGCCAGTCTATAGCAGTGCTTGGGATTCTTCCATTCCAAGTGCAGGATTCTGCACTTCTCCTTGTTGAACCTTTCTTTCTTTTGGTCCAATCTACCAATTTGTCTCGGTTACTCTGGACCCTTGTGTCACGTTACTGAATTTTAAGGGGATCAGACAGGTCACTGCTGCACCCATGGGGGAGGGGGCATTTGCCCCAAAGTCTGTACAAAGGGGGCCATGTGAGGTGTCAAATGAAAGCTTATGTTCTACTGAGTCTGTATATGCTATTCATGTACTTGTATGATATCTGTATGTGGAGTTATAAATAGGTACTCGGTGTTTATGCTGGAAGATTCTCTGTCTGAAACAGAGCAATGGGCCAGACATGTTCAGTCAGTGACTATGCTAATTAGCAAGGCTCCAGGGACAAGGCTCTCAGAAAGGCTAATACACACCTGAGTGTCTGGGACCTGCAAACCAGCCAATATCATGACTGCTGACTTGGGATACAAGGATAGGTCACTGGGTCATGTGGCCTACTCCAGCTTGGAAGATACCAGGGATGGATATAAAATGGCATGAAGCAGACTCCATTGAGGCAGACTTGCCTTCAATTCTGCTCCTGATCCCAGATGCAGCCTTGCGAGAAACAGTGAGCTGGGAAGAATCATTGGCCCATCCTGACATAGGATGTACACCAGAGGCTATGTCTAGACTGGCATGAATTTGCGCAAATGCTTTTAATGGAAAAGTTTTCCATTAAAAGTATTTGCGCAAGAGAGCGTCTAGATTGGCACGGACGCTTTTGCGCAAAAGCGTCCGTGGCCAATCTAGATGCGCATTTGCGCAAGAAAGCCCCGATCACCATTTTAGCCATCGGGGCTTTTTTGCGCAAAACAAAACTGAGCTGTCTACACTGGCCCTTTTGCGCAAAAGGACTTTTGCCCGAACGGGAGCGTCAAAGTATTTGCGCAAGAAGCACTGAGTTCTTACATTAGAACGTCAGTGCTCTTGCGCAAATTCAAGCGGCCAGTGTAGACAGCTGGCAAGTTTTTGCGCAAAAGCGGCTGTTTTTGCGGAAAAACTGGCCAGTCTAGACACAGCCAGAGACTTTTAAGATAGCAGTTTGTAACATCTCTGCTAAGAGCCTGCATTGAGAACTTGGTGATTCTATACATGTAATGTACTCCCCTCAACAACCTTACTTTCATGCTTTTCTTTCTTTTATTAATAAACCTTTAGATTTTAGATTCTAAAGGATTGGCCCAGCGTGCACTTGTGGGTAAGATCCAAAATGTAAACTGACCGGGGATTTGTGGCTGGTTCTTTGGAACTGGAAAGACCCATTCGGGGTAGGTGAGATTGGGTTCTATAACCCCCCACCTATGTGTTAGGCCCGGGGCTGATTGTGGCTCAGGGATGTCTGAGGGGTTTTACTCGTGAGGCTTCCTGCTGGTCGGATTGGCAGCTGAAGCGTTCGGTGTGACTGGTTTGTGGCCTATTTGGGAAGGGTCTCCAGTCAGGGGCTGTAAGGAGCCATGAGTTTGAGCAATTCACCGTAAGTGGATGCCCTCAGCAGTGCCCAGACCCAGCACCTTGTCATGTGGTTCGATTTATTTTAGATCCAAGGGAAACCAGTACATGCCAGGGCTACTTAACCACTTTCTTATTTATTGCAAGCTTTAAGCAGTTAATACAGTTGTATAAGTTTACAAGCCTTAAGAACAATTACTATACAATTTAAACCTTAAATACTATACATTCTAAAGCAATTAATACAGCGCAAAGCAATGCAAAAGCAATTTCTAAAATATCAACTATATACAATAATAAAGCCTAATTCACTTACACTTCACCCGTATGCCAGGCAGTGCCAAGCAGGAGGTCGTGGTTCTATCTTTTCCCACCCATAGGAACACCACCACTGAGGTAGCCAGTGTGAAGGGCCTAATCACTTCTAGTTACATTGAGCAGGACATGTGGGTCAATCCTGCCCATTCCCTCCCATCTATTGTTCTTACTAAATCCAATTTATAGCAAAGAGAGACTTGGTCATTCTAATAATATTTACCAATAGATTATGTATTGTGTAGGATACGTACAATGTCCAGTGCCCCTATTTGGGGTACATCCAGCTACTCAAGATGTTACTGCTATGTGCACAGTTGACAGTTTCATTGCTGCATCTGTATTTTTTTCTTATCAGAAACATGTACCAGTACAAGGCTGCTTGTCCTGTGTTCTTGACATGGTCTCGCGTACCATGCTTAATCTGCATTGTTATGGAAAACAATTCCTGACTTTTGGGCCCTGCCTGCATGCTTTGGTGCACCAGACTTGAAACAGGCCAGAAATCCATACTTTGGACAAGGCAGACAGCACCAGTTATTACCAAGGCAAGGTAGTCCAGGCTCCTCCACATATCCATCCCTACCTTCCAAGTGCTTCAAAATGGATTCCTTCAGGATCCCTTCCATGATATTTCCACAGAGTAAGGGAGTGAGGTGAAGCTGACTGGTCTATAGTTCCCTGGATTCTTCTTCTTCCCTTTTTAAAGATGGGCACTGAATGTTGCCTTTTTCCACCCATCCAGGAACTCCCTTGATTGCCATGAGTTTTCAAAGATAATGGCCAATAGCTCTGTAATCACATCAGCCAACTCTCTCAGCACCTTTGGATGCCCAATAGATTTGGCCCAATGGATTTGTTTATGTCCAGCTTTTCTTCATAGTTCTTAACCTGTTCTTTCCCCTCTGGGGGCTGCTCACCTCCTCTACATACGGTGCAGCCTAGTGCAGCAATCTGGGAGCTGACTGTCTGTGAAGACAGAGTCAAAAAAAGCATTGAGTACTTCAGCTTTTCCCACATCATCTGTCACTAGGTTACCTCCCTCATTCAATAAGGGCCCCACACCTTCTCTGAACATCTGCTTATTGCTAACATGCCTGTAGAAACCTTTCTTGTTACCTTTCACATCCCTTGCTAGCTGCAATTCCAATTGTGCTTTGACCTTCCTGATTACAACCCTGCATGCACAAGCAATATATTTATATCTTTCCCTCGTCATCTGTCCACATTTCTGTAGGAGAAAGAAAGAGCCTGAAGCATGGGCCTGGTGCTTGAACCAAAGTAAGTAAGAGTTATACTATGAGTAACAGCCAGGACGTGTCAAAAGCAAATGTTTGCCTGCAAGTCAGTGTCTCTCAGCACTAGAACTGCTAGCATGAATAAAAGCACATGAAGTATTTAAATACATGCCACCAGGACAGTACAAGGACAACCAGCTGAATACATGATAAAATAGTTTGAAACAACAAGAGGAAAAGCAGAACAATGGGCAGTGGAGGAAAGTACAAGGGGAGGTACCAAACATGTCATTAATGTGTAAGATGATATGTACGGTGTGTATCATAGATTGTTCATTTCTGTCTATAACTATTGGGGTACCTCGACTTTATTCTCTTGCCAGCCTAGGGGGAGATAATGAAATCCATACTATAGATTGAGCCGTGTCCATTGTCCTGGGTACAAATACGTAGGGGCTCAGAGGCCATCTGGCTACCGACACCTATTAATGTATTTCATTCAACAATAAACTTGACTCGGGTGCCTTCGTATCTTATCTGAGTCAGTGGTCTTTGGGGGCTCTTGTGAAGTCTATTATGCTAGCTATCTGCGCAGAGCTGGCATGATATACTGAGGGAACATACGAAAATGCACGCAGCCCAACATTTATCATCAGTGACGGAGCAGGAGACCTATTAGGATGCCACTCCAGTGAATCCTGAATTAACTGCATCACTGTCCTGAATTTCTACAATTTCCTCTTACAAGAAGCTTCCTTTTCGTGCTTAAGCTCGCCAAGGATTTCACTATTAAGCCAAGCATATTTGCTTTTCTTTCTGCACATCAGGATAGCTTGTTCCTGTGCCTTCAATAAGGTGTCTTTAAAGTACATCCAGCTCTCCTGGACTCCTTTCACCCTCATATTAGCCTCCCAGGGAATCCTGGCCATCAGTTTCCAATCATTCTTGGGATACCAAGAAGCCACAATACTAATCATTCTTGGGAAAATAATCAATTTCAAGCAAAACATATTTTTTCTCTCAATTTAAAAAAAAATCACCATTAATTTCAGAGAAAGATTTGCATTTCACATTATTTTGATGTAAAAATGTCTATTTTGTATAAATTCTCTGAAAAAAACCAAATTTTGATGGTTGCAAAATGTACTGAAACAACACAATGAACATTTCCTCAAAATTTAATTTAAAAATGTCATTTTCTTGTATCTCTAAATATAGGGAAAAGTATTGGACTCTCAGCTCTGGAGAAATAACTTCTCTTTTCAGTCTTAGAACAGGTTTCTCCCCTATTCACCACATAATTCTACCTTGAAGGGGCCACTCTAAGGATGTTGGAGTATTTTAATTTCCATCCCCATTGTATCTCATCTTATAGCCAAGAATATGATGGAGATTTATATTACATCTGTCCATTACATTCAGCATTAAAACCTGTTGAAAGTCTTTAGGTTAAGCTTAGAAGCAGGAGCAACAGAGCTGATGTTGTGGTTGGTGTCTGCTATAGACCACCAGATCAGGTGGATGAGACAGATGAGGATTTCTTCAGACAACTAAGAGAAACTTCTAGATCATAGGCCCTGGTTCTCATGGGGGACTTTAATCACCCTGACATCTGTTGGGAGACCAATACAGCAGTATACAGAAAATCCAGAAAGTTTTTGGAGACTGTTGGAGATAACTTCCTGAAGGAATCAAACAGGAGCCATGCACAGCTGGACCTGCTGCTCACAAACAGGGAGGAATTAGTAGGAGAAGTAGATGTGGGCGTCAACTTGGGAAGCAGTGATCATGAGATGGTCGATTTCAGGTTCCTGACAAAAGGAGAGCAGCAAAATTCACACCCTGGACTTCAGAAAAGCAGACTGTGACTCCCTCAGAGAACTGATAGGCAGGATCCCCTGGGATGCTAACATGAAAGGGAAAGGAGTCCAAAAGAGCTGGCAGTATTTTAAAGAAGCCTTATTGAAAGCACAGGACCAAACCATCCCCATACACAGTAAGAAAAGCAAATATGGTTGGTGACCAGATTGGTTTACCAGGGAAATCCTTGGCGAGCTTAAACACAAAAAGGAAGCTTGTAAGAAGTGGAAACTTGGACAGATGACTAGGGAGGAGTATAAATATATTGCTTGAGAATGCAGGGGAGTTATCAGGAAGGTGAAAGTGCAACTGGAATTGCAGCTAGCAACGGATGTGAAGGATAACAAGAAAGGTTTCTCAGAGGCGTAGCGAAGGTGTTATGCGCCCGGGGGCAAAAGCAAAATTTGCGCCCCCCTCACCCGCCACCACATGACAGGGCCCCAAACCTGGCGCACAGCTGAGCCTGACCCTGGGAGGAGGGGGGGAACTTGTACCACGTCTTCCCCCACCCCCTCCAGTTTGGGGCGGGCACTATCCCACTGTTGAAGAGGGAGGAGGGTGGGCCTGGGGGCACAGAGGCAGGGAGGAGGCTTCAGCAGGTGGTGGTGGGCAGAGGAGGAGCGGGCGAGCCGAGGTATTATAGGGGGAGCAGAGGGACAATTACCCCCCACCTCTTTTGCTACGTCAGTAAATGTAAGAGATTAACTTGCCTGTTAAAATAACACTCAGAAAAACTTTTAAATAAAACTAACACACAACACGAGACTCGCCCTCACTTTCTTGAAGGCACTTGAAGCAATAAGTAGACTAAGGCTGAGGATACATTGCAAGTGTGGCGTTCTGTCTGCTATGAGGACTTTTTCCTTCAGGCTGCTGTGAGATTCTATCCTTAAGTAAAGGAGAGAGGCCTCTCTGAGCTGCTCTTCCAAATTTCACACAAGCCATTCAACTGAAGCCATAGATATCAAGATTCAAGGCCAGCCTTGCCTTTGGCGGACTGCCTTGCCAGATATTCATAATCACAATGTCCGAACATATATAAGACTTTTAGTTGAGAAAGCCATGTTTAATCCCAAGTCTCTGCTAGGACTGGGAGATGTGGGTGACCTATAGAAAACACCAGCATTTTCTTTGGAAAATCCACAACAAAATGTGGGGGATCAATCACGTCAGTAATGCCAACTCCTTTAGAATTTAGGCCCTGATTATCCAGCACCAGCTGAGGTAGAGCAGGCACTGTGTGCACATGTCTAATATATTTTTACCAAAACTGCGACCTGCCCAACTTGTTAAAGGAGAAAGGAAACAGGGAGGCCAAAAGGAATGGCCCCACAGTACACTAACATCTTTATGGCTGACTTAGAATAACATTCCCTCAGATCCCGCCCCCTTTTACTCCTCCTTTATTTACGCTACATCGATGACATCTTTATGATCTGGACCCATGGCCAAGAAACACTGGACGCATTCCACAGAGACTTTAACAACCTACACCCCACAATCAGTCTCAGCATGGACCATTCAACACGAGAGATCCATTTCCTGGACACCACAGTACAAATCACTAACGGAAAATTAAATGGAAAATTAAATGGAAAATTTCTCTCTACAAAAAAACCACTGACTGCTACTCTTACCTACATGCCTCCAGCTTCCATCCAGGACACACCATATGATCCATCGTCTATAGTCAAGCCTTTAGGTACAACCGCATCTGCTCTAATCCCACTGACAGAGACCAGAAACTTAAAGATCTCTACCAAGCATTTGTAAATCTCAATTACCCACCGGGGGGAAAAAAAACAAAACAAATTGAAAGAGCCAGACGAATACCCAGAAACCATCTACTTCAAGATAGGCCCAAGAAAACCAACAATAGAACATCATTCGTCATCACCTATAGTCCCCAACTTAAACCCCTCCAATGCGTTATCAATAACCTACAACCTATACTGGAACAGGTTACTACACTCTGAGGCTACGTCTACACTGGCAGCTTCTTGCGCAAGAACTCTTTTGCGGAAGAGTTCTTGTGCAAAAACTCTTCCACAAGAGTGTGTCTACACTGGCATGTGCTTTTGCGCAAGATATGTGCTTTTGCGCAAGAGCATCCATGCCAGTGTAGACGCTCTCTTCTGCAAGAAAGCTCTGATGGCCATTTTAACCATAGGGGTTTCTTGTGCAAGAAATTCATGTTGCCTGTCTACACTGGCCTCTTCTGGAAGAGCTCTTGCGCAAGAGGGCTTATTCCTCGTGGGGAGAGGAATAACTCTTCCGGAAGAAGCTCTGTTTTACAACGCTATACTGTAAATTTACTTCTGGAAGAACGCTCGTGTAGTGTAGACAGCCAGCAAGTTTTTGCGGAAGAACGGCTGTTCTTCCGGAAGAAGCTGCCCGTGTAGACGTAGCCTGAGAGGCTCTGGGGGACAATCCCATAGTCTCCTATAGACAACCTCCTAGCCTCAGGAAGATTCTTATCAACAACCACAGGACATATCACATTAATACCAACCCTGGAACTTTCCCTGGCAACAAACCCCGTTGCCAACTTTGTCCACATATTTACTCTGGTGACATCATCACTGGACCTAACCATGTCAGTTATATGATCAAGAACATATATTCCTGTTCATCCAGAAATATAATTTATGCCATCATGTGCCAACAGTGTCCTTCTGCTATGTATATTGGACAGACTTCTCAGACACTTGGCCAAAGAATTAATGCCCACAAATCAGACATCAGACATCTGCACAAGGAAAAACCAGTTGCTTTTCATTTCAGCCTACCTGGACATAGTCTTAACGACCTTACTACATGCATCTTACTTCAAAGAGACTTTTACACCAGATTACAGAAGGAAACTTCAGAACTTTCATTCATGCTTAAATTTGACACTTTACGAATGGGCCTTAACAAAGATGCTAATTACCTTAACCATTACAAAGATAGCTTCCCCACTTATCACCCCTGTTTAGCCATTCATTGACTCATAAATAGCTATTCCCTCCCTCTCCCTCACCCCACCTTCTGTACTAAATCTGATTTGTCAGTTTAATAATGTGTTCACTTTTTTTATTGTATTCCTTTGGTATATGGTCATGCCAATTCTCTTCCAGAATATGATCTGAGGAAGTGGGTCTGGCCCACGAAAGCTCATCACCTATTAAACCATCTTGTTAGTCTTTAAAGTGCTACATAGGTTTTCCTTTTGGTTTAGAGCAGTGTTTCTCAACCTTTTTTTTTTATAAAGTACCCCATTTAAAAAAAATTATAAGTATCCCCAGTACCTACAATTTTTAGACACACACAATTTTTTCTACCATTGCAACATATTTGTTTAGACAACTTCATCGTATCCCCATCACTCCTTACAAGATACACTGCCCATAGAGGTCAATGTAAAGGTACTGAGAAATGTATATGTCAATACCATGATGGCAATGTGTATATTATGTAAATAATACTGAGTAATAATTGTCAAATGAGAGTGCTTCCCAACCTGCTTACAAAGGGCCTGATACAATTTAAATTATAAGCTAGTATTGAACCCAAAGCAATCTGTGGATATGACCTAAAAAGATCCAGATAACATTTAGTCATCCTTCAAATATATAAGGGACCAATCAGTAAAAGCCCCACTGCCTGGTAGAGGTGATCTTTGAAGAAAATTGGAGAGACTTTGAATTTACTTTTTCTGACAGCAGTGCTTTCTCTCACTGAATGTGGGGTCTTCAGCACAGGTCAGAATAACACAGAAATGTGTCAGAATAACACAGAAATGCATTGTCACAGCTAACTCCATTCAGGTTAAAGCAACATGCACCCCAAAGACAGAAGAACAAATCCCTTGAAGCTGGAAGTCAAAACATCTCACCTCTTCACAGAGCTCACAAAGGGTCTTGTTCACTCAGAGACACAAAGTCATGACAACTCTTTCTGGAGAGAGACAAAACATCCTGCCTCTCTGTGGAGGCACCAAGTATTTTCATGTGGCATCTTACCATGCTGTTTAAATCGACTGCTTGGATGAGGAAGACTCACAAAGAGTCTGTCCATCATCCACACTGGTGCAACTTGCTGATTTCACCACAGTGGTAACAGACCTGATATCTCTGTGGGCTCTTCTGGAGCAGCAGGAAGCCTGCAGCGGTCTCTTGGGGGGGGAGGCCAGGGGTGCCTCTATTGCAGTGGTTCTCAAGCTTTTTGGCCCGTGGACCACGTGTCTCAATGTAAACCTTTCCACAGACTGACAGTTGCTAATGGAAACTCACCTTTAATTACACAATTATGCCCAAGCCATTTTGCTAGTGCTGCAGCTGGGGAGAATGGTTTAATTTCAATTAATAAACAGATTAAATGTTTTAACTTTCTCATGTTAGTTTATCAAACTTCATTTTAAATAAAGTAAAATATTAATTTATGTCCAATACAAAAGGTTTCAATGTTTTCTTTACTTATGGCAGGGGTAGGCAACCTTTTTTGGATCAGGAGCCACTGACCCACAGAAAAATCAGATGAGGCCACACAAGTGAGAAATTAAAAAACTCCTCCCAAATCCCCAACCCTCACTTAGGTGGCCCCCAACTGAGACACCTCACTCCTCTGGCATTCTAGCCTCAAGGGGCAAGGGGAAGTGACAGGGAGGACTGAGGTTCAGGGCTTTCCATAGGCTCGGGGGTTCAGTGTGTGTGAGAGAGCTGCCAACGAGTGGGATAGGAATGGAGTGCAGGATCTGGGAAGGAGGTAGGGGGCAGAGTTGCGAGGTCTGGGTGGGAGGTAGGGTGCAGGAGCAGGCTGGATGTAGGGTGTCTGGCCAGGAGGAGGGGGCAGGAGCAGATTGGGGGTAGGGTGTCTGGCTAGGAGGGAGGGTGCAAGGAGGGGACTTGGGTAGGAGTTGGACCTCCCTGGTCTGGCACCCTCTGGACCTCCCTGGTCCCAGATGAGGGATTTTTTGAACCAGAGGAGGTCATTTCAGGGCTCCTAGTACCACCCCCTCCCCACTAGGATTCTCTGCACCTCCATCCCCTGCAACCTAGCTGAGTTGCCCACCCCCGCTGCTTCCCTACGCCTCCCCCAAAACCATCCCTCACAATCCAAGGAAACACAGCACCAGTTCCCTGCACCCCCTCGCAGCCCAGCTGAGCTGCCTGTCTGTTCCCCATGCCTTCCCCCATCCACCTCAGCCCAGCTGAGCCCTGCACTGGTTCCCTGCATGCCTCCTCCACAGCACAGCTGAGCCCCATTTCCCTGCACCACCCTACAGACCTGCTGAGCCCAGTGCTGATTTCCTGCCCCTTCCTCCCCTTGAGTCCAGCCCCGGGTTCCCGGCACCTCCCTCCTCCCGCAGCCAAGCTGAGCTCCACACTCTGCACCTCCCCACTCCCACAGCCCAGCTCAGCCCAGCACCCTGCACCTCCTCACTCCCTCAGCCCAGCTGAGCTCTGTTTCCCTGCACCTCCCCCCAAACCACACAGATCTGCTGAGCCCAGTGCTGATTCTCTGCCCCTCCCTCCCTCTCCTTGAGTCCAGCCCTGGGGGTTCCCGGCACCTCCCTCCTCCTGCAGCCCAGCTGAGCCCAGCACCCACACCTCCCCACCCCCGCAGCCCAGGCAACTGCTGCTCCTCCCCCCCCCCCCGCTCCCTCCTTGCTATGCCTCTGAAGTTTCTATAGGCATGTTAGCAATAAGAGGATGATCAGAGTGGGCGTGGGGCCCTTACTAGATGAGGGAGGTAACCTAGTCACAGATGATGTGAGAAAAGCTGAAGTACTCAATGCCTTCTTTGCCTCTGTCTTCACAGACATGGTCAGCTCCCAGACTAATGCACTAGGCAACTCAGTAGGGGAAGGAGGTGGACAGCCCTTGGTGGGAAAGAACAAGTTAGGAACTATTTAGAAAAGCTAAACATACACAAATCCATGGGTCCAGATTTACCGCATCCGAGGGTACTAAGGGAGCTGGCAAATGTCATTGCAGAGCCTTTGGCCATTATCTTTGAAAACTCATGGAGACCGGGAGAGCTCCCAGATGATTGGAAAAAGGCAAATGTAGAAAAGAAGGATAGTCCAGGGAACTACAGACCAGTCAGCCTTACCTCATTCCCCTGAAAAATCACGGAGGGGATCCTCCAGGAATCCATTCTGAAGCACTTGGAAGAGGGGAAAATGATCAGGAATCATCAACATGGATTCACAAAGGGCAAGTCGTGCCTGACCAATCTGATTAGCTTCTGTGATGAGGTAACTGGCTCTGTGGACATGGGGAAGCCAGTGGATGTGATATACCTTGACTTTAGCAAAGCTTTTCATATGGTCTCCCACAATATTCTTGCCAGCAAGTTAAGGAAGTATGGACTGGATAAGTCGACTGTAAGGTGGTGTGGCAGGGTCAGTCTCCCTCCTGAGACCCTGATCACTGTTCTGTCCGTAAGGGAGCCTTCCAACACTCCCTACTCGACTCCTCATCTCCCCCTGTAGCCTTTAGCAGGGCTGGTGGTTCCTCCTGCTCCTCCACTCTGAGGGTATGTCCACACTACAAAGTTAATTCGAACTAACAGCCGTTAGTTCGAATTAACCTTCATAGCGTCTATACATACAAATTGCTAGTTCGAACTTAATTCAAACTAGCGGAGTGCTTAATTCGAACTAGGTAAACCTCATTCTACGAGGCCTAACGCCTAGTTCGAATTAAGTAGTTCGAATTAAGGGCTGTGTAGCCACTTAATTCGAACTAGCTGGAGGAGGCTAGCCCTTCCCAGCTTGCCCTGGTGGCCACTCTGGGCCAAACCAGGGAAACTTTTCTGCCCCCCTCCCAGCCCCGGAGCCCTTAAAGGGCTACAGTCTGGCTACAGTGCTCGTGCTGGTTGCAAGCCCACCAGCACCCAGCCAGCAGACCCTGCACCTGGCACGGCATGAACCAGCCACCCGCTGCCATCCAGCCCTCCGCCTCTTCCCAGGACCAGGCTGGCAGCTCCCAGGAGCCTGCCCGGGGCCACAAGAGGCGGACGCCTGCCTGGTCTAGTGCGGAGATCGTGGACCTCATCGAGGTTTGGGGGGAGGCCTCCAATGTCCATGACCTCCGCACTAGGCATAGGAATGCGGCCGTCTAGGGCTGGATAGCTGCCAGCCTGGCCACCAAAGGCCACATGCGAACCCAGGAGCAGGTTTGCATGAAAATCAAGTTGGTCCAGTGAGACCCCCCGACCCTGAGCCCTGAGCTTAGAACATAAGAACATAAGAACGGCCGTACTGGGTCAGACCAAAGGTCCATCTAGCCCAGTAGCCTGTCTGACGACAGCGGCCAGCACCAGGTACCCCGGAGGGGATGGACCGAAGACAATGACCAAGCGATTTGTCTCGTGCCATCCATCTCCAGCCTTCCACAAACAGAGGCCAGGGACACCATTCCTACCCCCTGGCTAATAGCACTCCATGGACCCAACCTCCATGAATTTATCTAACTTCTCTTTAAACTCTGTTATAGTTCTAGCCTTCACAGCCTCCTGTGGCAAGGAGTTCCACAGGTTGACTATGTGCTGTGTGAAGAAGAACTTTCGCTTATTAGTTTTAAACCTGCTGTCCATTCATTTCATTTGGTGTCCTCTAGTCCTTCTATTATGGGAACTAATGAAGAACTTTTCTTTATTCACCCTCTCCACACCACTCATGCTTTTATAGACCTCTATCATATCCCCCCTCAGTCTCCTCTTTTCTAAGCTGAAAAGTCCCAGTCTCTTTAGCCTCTCTTCATATGGGACCTGTTCCAAACCCCTAATCATTGTTGTTGCCCTTTTCTGAACCCTTTCCAAGGCCAAAATATCTTTTTTGAGGTGAGGAGACCACATCTGTGCACATTACTGAAGATATGGCGTACCATAGTTTTATACTTCCCCTCCTCCTTCTTCCCCTGGCTTCCCCCTTCCAGCTCCTTCCTCCCAGGTTTCCACCTCCCCTCTCCCACCCTCTCTCTTCCCCTCTCCCACCTCCTTTTCCCAGTCTCCCCAGAGGTTAATCCCCCCACCCCAGTTTTGTTAAATAAAGAGAGTTTCTATTTTTGAACACATGTCCTTTATTTTTTACATCAGGAAGGGGGGCTAGGGAAGGGTAAGTGGAAGGAGGTGAGGGAGGAATGGGGCACAAGCCCCCGATGGGGAGGACTGGGGTGGCTCTGCGGGCTCCTCGGGGTGGAAGCTCTCCTGCAGGGCTTCCTGGATCCTGACAGCCCCCCGATTGACACCCCCGGATGGCAGCCTGCGGCAAGTGCAGCCGGGCTGATGGCCGAGTGCTGTAATGGCCGAGTGCTGTGATGGCACTCAGGGCACTCCAAGTCAGGACTGCTTTGCTGTCCCTCATCGAGGTAGACAAGCAAGTGGGGAACCCTGAGAATTGTCTGCCCGGGGTGGGGGGTCGGGTCACTTTAAGCATAGCCCTTGGCTAGCCTGAGGCAGCAGCTCCATGCTCTAAGTCCTAACCTGATGCCCTGCTGGCACTGGTTCCGGAAAGCCTTAACTTCGGTTCTGGGTCCACTTAATGTGGACATGCTAGTTCAAATTAGCAAAACGCTAATTTGAATTAGTTTTTAGGTCTAGATGCACTAATTCAAATTAGCTTAGTTCGAATTAACTAATTCAAACTAAGTTAATTCGAATTAGTGCTGTAGTGTAGACGTATCCTGAGTCTCCTTAACACTGGGTTGTTTCCTTCTCTCCACGCTCCTTCTCTCTCTCCCTCCCTCCCACACAGGGAGGGTTTTTAAAGAGGCCCTGTGGCAGCCCCAATCAGCTTCACTTGGCCCTTAATTGATTTGCAGCTGCCCTGTCTCAGCTGCCCCTAATTAGCCAGGATTGCTGCTGTTCCCTCTGCCAGAGTGGCCTCTCTCCCCTTCCACCAAGTCCTTTAACCTGCTCTGTCACTGTGGATAGAAAGTTGGCTAGATTGTTGGGCCCAATGAGTAGTTATCAACTGCTCGATTTCTGGTTGATGGTCAGTTTCAAGCGGGCCCAAGGATAGGTTCTAGGGCCGGTTTTGTTCAACATTTTTATCAATGACCTGGATGAAGGGATAGATTGCATCCTCAGCAAGTTTGTGGATAACACTAAGCTAGGGGGAGTGGTAGATACGTTGGAGGGTAGGGATAGGGTCCAGAGTGACCTAGACAAATTGGAGGATTGGGCCAAAAGAAATCTGATGAGGTTCAACAAGGACAAGTGCAGAGTCCTGAACTTGGGACAGAAGAATCCCAAGCACTGCTACAGGCTGGGAACCGACTGGCTAAGTAGCAGTTCAGCAGAAGATATTGAACAGAACTGGTCCCAAAACTGAACCCTGTGGAATTCCTTCCAGCTTGACTGTGAACTGTTTATAACTATTCTCTGAGAATGATTATCCAGCCAGTTATGTGCCCACCTTCTAGTAACCCCTTAATCATTTTGGTTGCCCTCTGTTGGACCCTCTCCAATGTGTCCACATCCCTTCTATAGTGGGCGGGGGGGGGGGGACAACTGGACGCAATACTCCAGATGTGGCCTCTCCAGTGCTAAATAATGGGGACTAATAATTTCTCAAGATCTGCTGGAAATACTCCCCCTAATTCATCCTAATATGCCATTAGCCTTCTTGGCTACAAGGGCACACTGTTGACTCACAGCTTCTCATCCGCTGTAATCCCCAGGTCCTTTTCTGCTGAACTGCTGCTTAGCCAGTTGGTCCCCAGCCTGTAGCCACTGCTCTGGTGATCGAGCCCTTCCTCTGACTCCTCATCCGGAGGTTGACAGGGTTGGTGCTCCGAGAGCTGGAGCTGTGGCTGGTCCTGTTGGCGTCCACTGATGATGTGCTCCTTGTGGTTCAGGACCCAGATGACCTGGTGTGGGTGAAGGCCTGCCAAGCCATCTATTCTGTGGCCTCCTCTGCCCGGGTCAACTGTGTCAAGAGCTCTGGCCTGGTGGTCAGGGACGGGTGGCAGGCAGGCTCTCTCCCACCCACATTTCAGGCCCTCATGTGGAGTGTGGGTTCTGTGCTCTATCTGGGCGTCTTTCTATCCGCCATGAATCCTTCTCCGCTGGAGAACTGGTAGGGTTTGGAGGCCAGGATGGGTAAGTGGTTGTGGAGATGGGCAGGATTGCTCCAGTGTCTCTCTCTGAGGGGGAGGGTGCTGGTGCTGAATCAACTGGTCCTGTTCATGCTCTGGCTCAACACCCGGAGGTCCTGGCCAGACTCTAGAGGATAGCCCTGGAGCTCTTCTGGCCAGGACTGCACTGGGTCTCTGCAGGGGTCCTGTGTCTCCCTTTGGAGGATGCGGGGGGGGGGGGAGGGCGGCGGCAGGGTCCTGGTCTGCATGTGCAGCCAGGTCTAGACCTTCTGTCTCCAGGCCCTGCAGATACTCCTCTATAGTGCAGGTAGTCCAGCATGGAACACATTAGCACACACCTTCTTCTGCCGCCTCCAAGGGCTCCAATACAACCTGCAGCTCTTTTCTTTCCATCTGAAGGGTCTTCTGTGAGACCTCTCAGAGCTGCCAGAGTTCTACCAGGAACTCCTCCAGACCTGGAAGCTGTTCTCAGTGACCAGGTCTGTTATGGCCACCAAGGGAGCAGATCTCCTTCCGGAGCTCCTGCTCCACAATCCAGCCTTGTGTGTGCAGGTGGCAGAGTCTCCCTCAGTGCACCAGAAGTTGATCCTGGCAGACACCACCAAGGTTGGAGACCTCCTGGCCTATGACAGGGGGGACTGGATGGATCCCCAAGCACTTGCTCAGTGCATGGGGCTCTCCACCCGCCAAACCCCCCAGTGTGGATGCCGGGAGGTGAAGGTGGCTTTGTCGCAGCTTGCTCTCAATTTCCTGCATCGAGCCCTGTGAGAGGGTATGACCTGTCCCCTCTCACTGAAAGCCCTCCAGTCCTTTTTCTGGGGCCCCTGTTCCACGGCCCCTTCCCCCCGGCTTCCCCATCCCTGGACCCCCAGCCAGCTGCAGGATTTGCAGCCAGTCTGCTTCTGAACTGCGCCCAGAGTACATGCTCATGCTCCACATGTTGCATTTCCTGACCCTTGTGTCTTGCCCCAACACCAAATGGTGGGACTATTTAAGATCTGTTAAGTGTGGGGAACCTCAGTGGGCCAGCATATATTCCACCTTAATCCCACGGCCCATCAGGGGTATCAGTTGGTGGCTCCTCCATGGACCTGTGAGCACAGGTGTGTACCTGGTGCAGTTCACCCCCATCCCCGACACCTGCCTACTTAGAATGCACCAGGTTGCAGCCCCTTTTCTGGCTCTTCCAGAACCTCCTGCTGAAGTTCTGGCTGCACTTTTCTCCTCACCTTTTCATTTATGCACACCTCATCCGTGGCCCCACAAAGTTGCAAGACATCCTTATCAATCTCCTCCTGGCCCTGGCAAAAGCCGCAATATACAACACCAGGAGGAGGATGCTGGATGAGGGGGGTGCTCTGCAACTATGGGGCCTACTTCCATTCCTCCCTAGTTTCACATATCCGGGCAGAGTTCCTCTGGGCAGCATCCATTGGCTCCATAGACAGCTTTGAGGAACAGTGAGCACTGTCCGAGGTCCTCTGATTGGTGTCCCCATCCGGTTCCTTTGTTTTAAACTTTTGACCCGCACCCCTTGACCCTGTTTTTTATCATTAGTCCCCCATAATTAGTTGAACCCTAGGTCCAGTCATCCCTCCCGCAAGGCTGAGGGAGGGGCTTTCAGAAGTGGACGAGCATCAGCCCATCCACTCCCTGAGGTTTTCAAATAGTGCCCCACTATAGTGGCATATTTCTATAAATCACTGAATAACAATAGAGATAATCAATAGCTACCTAACCAGGAGTTCTGAGTGCTGCTTAATTTGTGCATGTTATTCCCATTACAGTTAATGCAAGATTTATGCAAACACTAAAAGGGAAGAGTGCCAAAAGCTTCAGAATCACAAACAAAAAGGCATACATTCATTGGACTGATTCAAAGTGTATTCTCTTGACTCATAAATTGTAGGGTTTTGTTTTAATACAACGCTATTTTTGACTGGTAGAAACATAAACTTCAACAGTGAGACATGTACCAACATCGAGGATGAATTGAAATTGGGCTTTGCATAAGACCACAGCATAGACAGACATCATAATATTAAAAGGCAACCTTCTTTTGGCTATGGATAAAGACAGTATCTCCATGTTTATACTATTGACTCATACTGCAGCTTTTGACACAACAGACCCCAAGATGTTTCTCACTCACCTCATTGACATCAGTGTAGTAGCTATCACAACATTGTAATGGTTTCACACTTGCTCAAAAAGAAGCCTACAGCATCTATTAGAATTGCTATGGCATTTAGATGGTGAAGCAGAATCAATGACTTAGGCTACGTCTAGACTGCAAACTTCTTTTGAAATAAGCTTTTCTGGAAGAGATCTTCCGAAAAAGCTTATTTCAAAAGAGAGCGTCCACACTCAGAAAGTGCAATGAAATAGTGATGTGCTATTTTGAAAGATAGTGTCCACACTGATTGGATGCTACCTGCCATTTAAGGCCATCTGGAACCAGTTCAGGCGGGGCATTAGGTCAGCAGTTGCTTCCGGGTACTGTTGCCTAAGGCTATCTGAGACTCATGCTTAAAGGGATCCCCCTGAACAGCCGTTTCTCAGCTTCTTCTGCTTCCTTGCCTACCTCTCTGAGGATATGTCCAGACTATAGAGTTCTCTTGGAAAAATGGCCATTTTCCTGACAAAACTCACGGAACGTCCACACTTCATGGAACATCTACACTGCAAGCGTTTTCTTTAGAGAGTAAATCGAAAGAACAGAGGAGTTTTTGTGCAATTGGTATTCCTCTTTCTACAAGGAAGAAGCCTTTTTTCAGAAAGAGTTCTTTCACAAAAAGGCATATGTTCAGGGCCGTCCTTAGGCATACGCAGAATATGCAGTTACCTAGGGCACCACTCTGCCAGGATGGATGGGAAGCATAGGTGTGCGCTCTGCACCAGAGCTGATAGGGGCACTGCCGGCACTTACGGCCCCGCCAGAAGACCCCACTGGGCCAAGGGACTCCGGCGAGGAGGCCGGCAAGCTGACCCTGGCTGGGGAAGGTACCGGGCCGGGGGAAGGGAAAGCGGGCACGGTCATGAGAGGCGCAAGCATGTGCCGTCAACCCAGACGGCAGCGGACGGGTGGAGTCGGGGCTGCGCCGGGGGTGGGGTCACGCACAGCGTGCCAGACGGGGTGGTGCCATGTCGGCGTGACGTTGCAGCGCCATTTTTAAAAACGGCCAGCCGCGGACCAGGGAAGGAGGAAGGAGATGCGCCGAGCGGGGCGTGGGGGAGCAGAGCCTGGCTAGAGGCAGGATGGCGGCGGGGCTGCGAATGCTGCCCGGGAACAGCAAGCAGCTGGGCCTCTCTCTCCGCCTTCCTGAGGCCTGTCCTGCCTCTGCCAGGGGCGCAACCCCCTCAGCGCCCCCCCTCCAGCGCTGCGCTCTGGGCAGCAGGGCGGCGCGCCCCCGTGTGCTCTGGGCAGAGGTGGGGCCCCGGGCGCAGCTCCCATTGTGCGGGCCAAGGAGGAGGACCCAGGAGGCAGCTGGCGCATGCTCCAGCCATGGCTGCACTGGGGGAGATGCTGAGGAAGAGGAGGGGGGTGGAGGGAGCCTCCAAGGCCCCACAAGTGCCCAGCCATGAGGAGGGGGAGCAGGCGCCCCCCGCCTGCCTCCTGCTGTGCCCGGGCACCTTCTGGCTGAGCAGGATTGTGCTCCTGCGCCGCATTGCACTGTGAGTTTCTGCACCCACCCCAAGCGTAGGCAGCGCACAGCTCTCCCCCGCCCCACGAGCATGCAGGGGGAGGGAGGGCGCCCCGCAGGCCAGGCTGCCTGCAAACAGGAGCCCTGCTGGCAATGTGGGGGCCGCCCCCCCCAGCATGTGGAGGGAACTTTGCTCACCAGCGCCCTCTTGTTGGGGGGGGAAGTCTCTGCACCCTGCTCTGTAGGTGACCACCCATGTCTAGCCAGAAGCGTGAGGACTTCTGGGGCCTGATTGCAGCAGACTCCAGCCCTGCAAACTGGAAGGCAGAGGGGAGGGGAAAGGAGGGGTGCAGGAAAAATAGGGGGAAGGGGTGGGAGAGGAAGGGGCTTCTGCTGATGGAAGGGGGAGCAGGTCAGGAGAAGAAAGGGACAGGCACCAAGGGACAGGGTGGAGGAGAGAGACAAATGCGGGGGAGGGGTGCAAGTGGAGACAATGAGGAAAAGGGCAGGAGGGGAGGTGTCAGTGGGAGGGGGACAGGGTGATGCTGGGAGAGGAGAGGAGAGGGTAAGGGCATTGCGGGCTGGAGGGGGAGGTGCTGGGAGAAGGCTTGAAAGAAGGGCTGGGCATGAGGAAGGTGGGGATGGAGCGAGGCATGTGTGAGGGCATGGGGGCAGAGGGTGGTGAGGGGGTGGGCATCAGGGAAAAAGAGGGCAAAGGGGGCAGGGGCAGTGAGGGAAGGGGGAGGCACTAAGAGGGTGCAAGGGTAAGGGGATTCTGAGGGTGAAGCAGAAGGCAGACACCTGCAGGGGAGGGACCAGCACCAGAGGAGAGAGGCAGGGCAGGTGTGTAGAGGGAGGTGTTAGAAGAGGGGATGAGGAGGGGTAGCTCACATGATCAGAGTGGGGCTACTGGAGGAGTGGGCACAGGGGGCAGAGAAGGGCTGGTGGAGGGGGGCAGGTCTCAGGAAGGCTAAGGCCAGGAGTCAGGACAGCAGAGGAGGGTGAGGGGTTGGGGGGCAGCAGGCACCAAGGGAGCTGATGGAGCAGACATTGCAGCAGAGGGAAAAGTAGAGGTTTATGAGATATTTATTAATAACTTGGGTGCCACAGTGGCACATCCAAACAAGCCACATGACCTCAGTACTGGTGCACAACACAAAATTCATTCTGCTCATGGGAGGAAACTCTTAGAAGGAACACTTCCCCCAGCCTCTCCACCCCCGAGTTAATGTCACACACATTGGGTTAATGCAATTGCAGGATAGTTGCATGAGGGGGGGTTTGGTGGGGGCCAAACTAATTTCTATTGGTAGGAGGATGGTGGGAAGAGTCCTTAGAGGGGGGTCACATGACACCTTTTACTTTTGGTCATATGTCCATCTTGCCCCGACGGTGTTGCCTCCAGAGGCGTGGCTAATGGGGCCCAGCGGTGTGGTTAACAGGGGGTCAGGGGTGTGGCTAATGGGGGGTCAAAGAGTACATTTTAAAAAAATTCTTTGGATGCACACCCTAATGAAATGTGCTGCGTACACCTATGACAGGAAGCAGTGGAGCATGTAACAGCAGGGCTGGGTCCTAGAGAGAGCCGAATGCGCTGCCTGCAGCACAGTCTGAGGGAAGGGATTGGCTGCTGGGGTCTCTGGGAAGGGGGGGGGTGGAAGAGTAAATCAGGCATAGGGGCACCAGTTTAATAATCCCGCCTAGGGCACCAGAAATCCTAAGGATGGCTCTGCGTACGTTGATGAGGAAGAGGGAGTTTTTTCGGAAGAAGCAGGAAGAGGAAAAAGCACAGGTGCCCTGGTGGCCATTCTGTCCATAGCAATCATTGCTTACATATGAAATAGTGTCCGGGCAGTCTGGACGCTATCTTTCAAAAAAGCACGTCGCTTTTTCGATGTGTTTTTGCAGTGTGGATGCTCTCTTTCGGAAGAAGTTTTTTTCGCAAGATCACTTCCAAAAAAAGCTTCTTGCACAAGAAGGCTGTAGTCTAGACGTAGCCTAAGGGACAGCAAAGCATCTGCAGTGCGTGCTCTGGTTGCCCTGCTTCACGACACCACAACACTTCCTACCATGGAGCCAGAGCTGCCTCTGGGCATGTGATGGCCCCACACTGCCATGCTGCAGTTTTTGCAGGCTGCCTTCATGGTCCTGCATGAGCTTGACTCCAAGGTCATCGTTGCAAACCTCTGCCCATGTGTGGGAACAATTCCCTTGCAACCATACCCCACTGTGCAGTTCTGGAGGCTTGACACCAGTTCCAACTGGTGGGACCAGCTGGTGATGGAGTGGTGGCATGACCAGCAGTGGCTCCATAACTTCAGGATGAGGAAGGAGATGTTCATGGATCTGTGTGCCTGGCTCACGCCTGCCCTCCGATGACTGGACACCCAAATGCAATCCACCATCCCCCTGGAGAAGCGGGTGACCATCGACGTCTGGAAGCTCGCCTCACCAGACAGTTACTGGTCTGTGTACAACCAGTTTGGCATGGTAAAGTCCATCGTTGGGGCCCTCCTCATGGAGGTAAGGCACTCTTAGGCTGCAGTTCCTGGAGTGGGGGAGGACTGCAAAGGGGGGTGGGCTGGGGATGGGGGGAAGCCCATCCCCAGGGGGTTCTGTAGTCCCACCCTCACACAGCCCTGCAAAATGGCTCCAAAGGGGGTGGCTGCTGGGGTGTTTGGGGGTGAGGTGGGAGGGAGGGTTGGGAACCTCCCAAGGGCTCAGGCACCCCACTAGATTCTCTGTTTTCTGTCTTTGTTTTCTCCTGCAGGTAGTGAGGGCCACAAACTCCATCTTGCTGCGCAGGGTGATCTGCCTGGGAGACCTGGACCCCATCATGGCTGGATTTGCCTTCCTGGGCTTCCCCAACTGCAGGAAGGCCATAGATGGTATCCCATATCCGTATCCGGGCCCCAGAACACTGAGCCACCCAGTATATCAACTGCAAGGACTATTTTTCAATGGTCCTGCAGGCCCTGGTTGACCACTATGGATAGTTCACAGACATTTTCGTCAGGTGGTTGGGGAGGGCGCACGATGCCCGTGTATGCAGAAACTCCAGCCTCTACAAGAAGCTGGAGGCTGGCAATTTTTTCCCCCAATGCAACTTCAGGGTCAGGGACGTGGAGATACATCTGCGCCTGTCAGCGTTGTCCCCTGTGTGCCATGTGCCACACTCCAGAGTCTGTGTGTGGGCATCCGTGTACCCTTGTCCCTAGTTTCCTTCCAGCGGTGGCTGGTGGTGGGAGGGCGTCCCCCTTGGGGGTCAGAAGTGTGTCTGGGCTCCCCAGAGCCTGTGAGCAGGAGCCCAGGGATGCTCCAGGGCTGCCTCCTGGGGCTGCATGGCACAGACTAGCTGCATGTGCATCCACTGCATGGACTGCAACGCAATGGCCAGGTCAAGAAGGCTGAGCGACAATCGCATCACATCCCCTCTGCGCCTGCCACTCCCACCCTGTGTGTGTGAAAAACTAAGAGAACTCACCTGATGATCCATGATCCCTCCCCAGCCTCGGAGGATGCCTGGGAGACATCCAGGTGCTGGGGTACTGGCTCCAAAGTGAGAGTGGTCACTGTGCTGACCATCTCTTCTTCTTCCTCCAGATGGCCTCCAGCTTCTGGTCCCCCAGCCGGGTGATGACGAGCATCTCCAGTGCCGAGTCCACCACCAGAGGTGGGGAAGGGGCTGCACTGCACCCCAGGATATGGTGCAGTTCATGGGCTCTTGGGGGGGCTTAAGGTTGGGACATAGTGCCCAGAGGTGTGGCAGTGGCAGCTGCGCAGTTAGTTGCTGCTCCCAGGGCCAGCTTCCTGCCACAAGCCCTGTCCCAGGTGTCTGCAGCTTTAAGAGCTGCCAGGAGACAGGAACTATAGAGGTGTGATAAGTGTGAACAGAGTGGCCAGCAGGGCATCGGTGTTATTTCCTGGAGGCTTCTTTTTCAAAATAACTCCCTCTTCCGTGTCCACACATGTCATTATTCTAGAAAAACAATACTTGCATCCACACTGGAATAGTGTTATTTTGACAAAAAGTCAAAATAATGGAGGGCTTTTTTCCGATGGCAGTAGTGTTATTTCAAAATAATTTCAAAATAATGGGTGGCTTATTCTGAAATCTGTAAACCTAATCCTACAAAGAATAACATGTCTTCCGAAATAGTTATTTCAAAGTAGGGGCTGTGTACACAGGGCAGCTGCAGTTATTCTGAAATAAGCGGCCTTCAGCCCTTCCCAAGGTGCCCTGCTGGCCACTCTGTCCACACTCTGCCAAACTCTATATTCTCCCCTTCCCCTGGAGCCCTTAAAGCTGCAGCCTCAGCTTGCCACAATCGAAGGAGGCCCTGACAGCCCTGAGACACCCTGCCTTGCTTTTTTAAAAAATGAGCCAGTCTGCTGCTCCCTGGGAGCAGTCAGACAGCTCCCAGAGCCTGCAAGGGGCCAAAAGAGGTGTGCATCTTCCTGGTCTAGTGCAGAGATCCTGAAACTCGTTGAGGTCTGGGGTGAGGAGGCAAATGTCCAGGATCTTCTCACCAGACACAGGTGCATGGATTTCTATGGCCGCATGGCTGAGTGCCTATCCAGCAAAGGACAAGTCTGCACCCAGGAGCAGGTGCAGATGAAGGTAAAAGAGCTCCGCCAGGCATATGCCAGGGCCAGGGAGGACAGCTCGAGCTCTGGAGCAGAACCCCACACCTGCACCTACTATGAAGACCTGGGCCACATCCTGGGGGGCAGAGCAGTGTTTTCACCCCCCATGGTTGTGGACTCCGGGCTTGAGATGCCTGTCATTATTAATATTACCCCAAAAATATTCTCACTGGAGACCACCCAGGGTTACACTAGTATGGGTATATTTCTACTAGGTAAAACTAAAGAGGAGAAAGTAGACACCAAAGGTTTAAACTAAAGAAGATAGAACTTTCTCTGGGTACGTCTACACTAGCCCCCTAGATCGATCTAGGGAGGCTAATGAAGGCGACTGAAATTGCAAATCAAGCCCGGGATTTAAATATCCCGCGCTTGATTTGCATGTTCCTGGCCGGTCGCCATTTTAGAAATTGACTAGCCCAAAGTAACTGCCCGCGTCTACACGCGGCAGTGAAAAGGGATTCCGGAATAAAGCCCCTAAATTGAATTAGGTGGTAAACCTCATTCCACGAGGAATACCACCTAATTCGATTTAGGGCTTTATTCCGGAATCCCGTTTCACTGCTGCATGTAGACATGGGCAGTTACTTCGGGCTAGTCAATTGCTAAATGGCGACAGGCCGGGAACATGCAAATCAAGCGTGGGATATTTAAATCCCGGGCTTGATTTGCAATTTTGGTCGCCTTCATTAGCCTCCCTAGATCGATCTAGGGGGCTAGTGTAGACGTACCCTCTCTCTCTCTCTCACACACACACAGACAAGCAAGCAAGCACACACCCCTCCATTCATTCACTCACTCATTCATTCCTGCCCTCAGGCACTCACACACTTACACAGACATATGGGTTGCAGAAGGAGCCAAGGCATGTGGATCCTGGAGGATCTGCCTGCTCATCATGGCTGGGGAAGCTGGTCAGGAGGAGAGACACTGGAGAATAGCTTCTCAGGAGCAGGGGAAGGAAAAAGAGAGAGTCTCACATGTGCACCCTCTCTTTTATATAGTGTCTGAATGGCTCCTGTGACTCATTCACCTTGTCATCAGGGAGCATGCCCAGACTTTCCTTTATCCAGCAGGGAGCATGCCCAGACTGTGATGACTCATTGAAATGTGCTCCATTGTTCCCAGTCTTCTTCAAACACACTCTCACACTCATACTCTCTTTCCATTCACCCAGGGGAGAATGCAGCTCAGGGAAAGTTACAAGCAAGGTGGCTGAGAGTTACACAGATTACAAAGTTTGACAAGGATCACAATGAGTTGCAGTTTAAAACCTTAGACCTTACAGTTTGGTGTAGTTTCAGAAAATCCATGTATATAAATCAAGTAAGCTCAGGCGGAGGCTTTTTATGCAACAGTTATCTTTGCAGGGGAGAGAGACTAGGAAAAGGAGGTGTAGGAGGAGGAGGATCCAGATGAGGCCAGCACCATAACCTTCCTGATTCTGGAGCTGGTACCCCTCCCTGTAGATGTGTCCCAGGCATCATATGAGGCCAGGGAAGGAATAGCATGTGAATGCCATCATGTTCTCTTGACACAGGGGATGGAGGTGGTGGATGGCAAGGGATAGCTGGGGTCTCCTTGCTCGGCCCTTGTGGCTGGGGGATTGCGCAGCAGCCTGTGAGAGCATGTGCCGCACTGCTCCTGGCCACAAGGCCCTAGAAGGCTGCCACAGAGGACTATTCTGCTATTGGCCACAGGGTGTCTGGAGAGGCCTGCCATATTCATCACCCCAGGGTGTGACACCCTTCCTCCACAAGCCATGTCTAGAAGGAGACTGGGGACACACACACACACACACTCAGCAGCCCCCCATATGGCACATGGGGATGCTCGCACTCTGAGGGCATCACCCACTTCAGGGGACATTTGGGCCCTTGTAGGAATGGGCCCACTGGCCAGAGCACGTATGGCCTTGCTCCAAGCAAGTCACCTTCAACTGATCTGAGAATGTCACTCTCAGCTCACAGATGAGGGCAAGGCTCCAGGCAGTGTCCCCTGGGATGACTGACCGTCTCTCCTTATTCTCCACAGCTGAGCCAGCTGTGAGAGGGGGCAGTCGACACTACCCGGGACAGCCT
The DNA here is from genome assembly GCA_032595735.1 of Pelochelys cantorii. Taxonomy (NCBI): domain Eukaryota; kingdom Metazoa; phylum Chordata; order Testudines; family Trionychidae; genus Pelochelys; species Pelochelys cantorii. Next base: position 30,083,113 of record CM064340.1, read on the forward strand.
CCTGAACTCGAGGTACCTGGAGACCCATGGACTAGTTCCAGGGGAAGCACCTCGCGGCACTCTGATCCCGGGAACAGACCATCAACCACAGGCTCCAGGAAGACATCTAGCTGAGGTGAGACACCTGGTAGGAGCTGTTGGAGCAGGGCCTCACTATGTGTGCAGCTGTGCAATCGCTTGTTGCCAACATGTTGCCTGCTTCTGCTCCTGCTCCCACTCCTGCTCTCAGTGTATCTCCTCCTCCCACTTCCTCTCCCACTCCTCTTGCTTCTCCCCAACACCCCCCTACCCTGTGGATGTAGAGGTCCCTGCACCCGGATTACCACTGCAAGGCACCACTCCTAGTCTCAGCCTTGAGCCTCTCCTCACCCCTGCCCCCCCTTCCAACTCCCTCCTCCCTGATCCAAGGTTCTCATCAACCCTCCTCCCCCTCTTCTCCTCCCCTCTCCCAGGTTCTTTCCTCAGTCTCTCCCCAGTTTCTTTGACACCAAATAAAAAGAAACAGAGATTTTATTTTTTCCAAAACATTTTTTTTATTGTCTCAGCAGGGAAGGGGGGAAGGGCAGGCAGTGAGGTGCTGTTGGAGGAAAGGCAGAGAGGGGCAATGCACAGGCCCCTAGTGGGGAGGCCCAGGGAAGAGTGTCACTGGGCCCACTGCGAGAAACTCTCCTTCAGGCCCTTCTGGATGCACACAGCCCCCTGATGGGCCAGATGGGCCAGATGGCAGCTGTGTGCGGCTGTTCATAGGCCCAGCTGATGCAGTCAGCCTCTGCCCCCCACTCTGCCCCCCACCCTCCTCATTCCTTTCCCAAATATTGTGGAGCACACAACACACAGACACCATGTGTGGAATGTTGTGCTCCTCAAGGTCCAGCCAATGAGAAGGCATCTGAACCTCACCGTCAAATGGCTGAAGGTGCCCTCCATGACCATCTGGGCAGGGGAGGCCCTAGACTAGCTGCCAGCAACTGGCGCCCTAGGCGAACCATGCAATCGGTGCCCCCCCCAACCCCAAGGGTAGATATAGGCTGAGGTTTTTGGTTCTGTGGCTGGGGGGAGGCGGGATGGGGATGGAGTTCTGTGGCTGGGGACAGGGGAGTGGGGAAAGGGGAGAGGGAACAGGGTGCCAGTGGGGGGAGAGAGTCCCCTGTACCCACCTCCTCCCAGGATTTCCCCCCTCCCCAGAGGGAAGCCGGCACGCGCCTCTCCCAGGGCAACCCCCCCTCCCGCAGCGCGGGGCAAATCCCCGCACGCCTCCTCCCCCCCGGGCCGACCCCCCCTCCCACGGCACAGAGAACCCCTGCACGTGCCTCTCCCGGGGCTGACCTCTCCTTCTGTGGTGCGGGGAAACCCCCGTGCACCTCCTCCCCTGGGGCCAACCCGCTCCTCCCGCGGTGCGGGGAACCCCTGCGCACTGCCTCCCCCAGGGCCGACCCCCCCTCCTGCGGCACGGGGAAACCCCCATGCATCTCCTCCCCCAGGGCTGACCCCCTTTCCCGCGGTGCAGGGAAAGCCTCACTCACCTCCTCCCCCGGGGCCAAACCCCCTCCCGCGGCACAGGGGAAGCCGGCGCGTGCCTCCCCTGGGGCCGACCCCTCTCCTCCCGTGGCGCAGGGAACCCCTGCGCACCGCCTCCCCTGGGGCCAACTCCCCGCGCTCCTCCTCCGGGGCCGACTCACCCCTCCTATGGAGCAGGGAAGCCACAACGCTCCTCCTTCGGGGCCGAAGCCAGGCATTAGGGGAAGGGGACGGGGAAGTGGCAGGGAATTTGGTGCTCCATTTAACTTGGCGCCCTAGGCGGTATTATTGCATCCACATGGGCAACCTGGGCACCAAAAGGCATGAGCTCACTGCCTCTCCTTTATCTCATGCAAGGGGGGAGGGACCAGACATGTATCCATAACCCTCCGCTGCAGAGTTTTGGGCCCAGCGGACACTGTGAGCATAGCCCAGAATGCAAAGCTGCCCATAGTGCTTCGCTGTCTGAGTCGACGGTAGGCTCCCTAATGGGGATGTGCTACTTCGGACTTTATTTGATTCTGCCCCACAGTGAGGACATGGACCTTCGACTTCGCAAAATCAGATGGTAGGAAATTGACCTTATCTTATAGTGTAGATGTGCCCTCATTGCTGAAAAAGGACACTCCCTTCCCTTAAGTCTCCTGCTTCAGATTCTACTGCAAGAACTCACTTTCCTTCTACAATTTCTCCTCAGTGGAACCACTTGCTGGCTTTTGTAATCATTTGTTCCCATCCCAGCTATGTTGGATAATTGAACAGGGCTAGATTCAGACTTTCTAGCTTTATAGGAGAAGGCCACCCTTTTAAATGGTTCCAAGCTGTGTTAATATCTTCACTCCCTATAAAATATACGATTTCCAAAAGAAATATTCAAGTGTACAAGCTTAATACTGTGTTTATTTGAGTATTGTGTGAGATAAACAATCATTATAAGCTTTGCAGAAAGCAAAAACCAAAAAGGGAAAGGATCTTGTCCAAAATATCATTCATTTTAAAATGAAGATGTATATCAGCAAAAATATTTTGTATCCACCTAGGGTATATTCCTCACTCACTAGACTATTACTCATCTTGTTATTAACCATAATGCTCAGTCCTCTTTATTTCCAGAAAAAATATCTTCTGAACATATTTGTGCTTTTCTATTATATTCTTCAGAATTTTATCCAAAATACCTGTTTATTATTCTTTCAGCAAAAGTGTAAAGCAGTAACGGGCAACCTGTGGCCTGCATGTGACCCACTGAGGTTCCACGTGAGCCTGCACACCCCATTTCTGCTGCCTTCCCCCATGTCTCTTGCGCACTGGAGCACTAGAGCCCCACACTTTGAACTCCTCTCCCTCCCTTCCAGCACTTTCAGATCACTATGAATCGGCTGATTCGTGCCCCATCCTTGCTCCTCTCCCTCCCTCCCAGAGCTTGAATGCCATGAATCAGTAATTCACAGCACTGGTGCTAGGAGGGATGCGTAGAAGTGAGAATGGGGCACAAATCAGATGATTCATAGGACTCTGAAAGTGCTGTGAGGGAAGTGGAGGAGCATCCCATCCTTACTCCTCCCCTTTCTCTCCCAGCATTTTTAGAGTGCTGTGAATTAGCTGAGTCATAGCTTCAAGCTCTGGGAGGGAGGGGAAGGAGTGGGGATGGAGCATGATTCAGCAGGTTCATGGCACTCCAAAAGCCCCTGGGAAGGAGGCAGAGGAATAGGTAAGTGTGGGGTTCCAGTGCCCCAGTGTGCGAGTGGCTTGGGGATGTGTGCAGAGAGGGGATGCACAGGCCACAGGCTGCAGGTATTGGATTTCAATCTTGCAGCCCACTAAAATAAAGGTTGCCCATCACTGATGTAAGCAGTGCCTGTAATTCCACTAAGAGTGTAACAACAATATGAAACAATGGGTAACTGAGAAAAAGGGAGATTAGTATTAATGTGAACTGCACCAGTTCAGTGCCATAAGGAGAGTCTGTTTGTTTTTTTAACAAAAGGCAAAGGCAGTTATAAAGAAGATTTAAACACAATTTTTAGGTAGTACATACATGCATGTGCATGCATATATAGATATATATTCACTTACATAAACACACATGCTTCCTGTCTGATTATCTTTCAAGATCAATCAATTTCCAACTTATTGTTGTTGGAAGTGTTTGCAGTATCGCAGATACTGTGATGTTGATGGATGATAACTCATTGCTGAGTATGATCCTCTTCCATGGGAGTTGTGGACCCTTAAGTAGCAAATAAGGCTGATTCTTGAACCACAAGTTCTATTACAATGAGGACAGATGTTTCCAGATACAACAGGAGGCTGTTGACCATGACTAGAAGCCAGCCTCCCCTTCCTCCTGCACCTTTCCTCCTCCTCAGCTTGTTGGCAGGCAAATTCAAAATGCGGGGGCCATTGTGTAGGACTTCTCTCCATTTTGAGTGATCCTGGGCGAGTGTCTCCCAAGTGTCAACATCAATGTTGCATTTCTTTAAGTTATCCTTCAGCAAGTCCTTATAAAACTTCCGTTGTCTACTTTATGGTATCCTTCTTTCAGCTGACATCCAAACAATGTGATCAGTCCAGCAAAATTACTGACGGATGATCAGTGCTTCAATACTGGTGGTCTTTGCTTCTTCCAGAATGCTAATATTAGTGCACCTGTCTTCCCATTTGATCTTCAAGATCTTGCATAGGCAGTGTTGGTGATACCTCTCAAGGACTTTCAAATGATGTCTGTAGGTTGTCCAAGCCTTACAATAGTGTTGAGAGAATGTCAGCTCGATAGACAAGAAGCCTGGTATCTGTTTGAATGTTGTGATCTCCACAAATCCTGTGCCATAGATGAACAAAGGCTGCACTGCCGCAGCTCAGACGATGTTGGATTTCTGCATCAGTATCTGCCTTGGATGAAAGATAACTTCCAAGGTAGAGAAAATGATTGACATTCTCCAGTGACTCCATTGATTTTAATAGATGGGAAATATGGTATCTCATCTGGAGAGGGCTGATAGAGCACTTTGGTCTTCTTGATATTGAGGGTGAGACCAAGACATGCATAAGCATCAGCAAACATGTTCAAGATAGTTTGAAGATCTTTCTCAGAATGGGCAAAAACTGAATTGTCATCAGCATACTGAAGTTCCACAATAGATGTGGTGGAAATCTTACCCTTAGCTTTCAGCCTGCTAAGTCTGAACAGCTTTCCATACATTCTATAGATGATTTCACTGCCAGCTGGACTCAATGACCTCCTGAGGTCTCTTCCAGCCCTAATGATTTTATGATTTTGTGATTCCCAGCAATTAGATAAAAAATGACAGCAATAAAGACCGTGAACACAGTTGCAGTGACGATACAGCCCTGTTTAACTCCTGTTTGTACTTTGAAAAGTTCACTCTGGGAGCCAGTGCTGCTCAGAACAATTGCTTTCATGTTGTCATGAAGCAACTTGAGGACACTGATGTATTTATCAGGACATCCAATCTTTGAAAGTACAATCCAAAGGGAACTATGATTAACTGAGTCAAAACTTTAGTTAGATCAATAAAAGCCATGTACAGTAGTACGTCTGTACTTGATGCCTGTGATAGGGCACCGGCCTCTGATCGGGCGGAGTTCCCGATGCCCCGCACTTTGCGGCCGCTGGAGGAGGTGCTCAGCGGCAAGCGCACCGTGAGGAGCCCGGAGGGGGAGGCGCTAAGCCCGGAGATGGCCTAGTGCCCGGACCCCCGTGCCGCTCACTGGCGATCTTGTCCGGCCTGCTCCGGGGCCATCAGGGGCCGGGCCGAAGCCGGCAAGGGGAAGACATCAGCTGACGTCATTGGTGAGTGCCGAGGGCGGGCCACGGGGGGAGGGGGGGCGAGCGTGGCCTCATTCGGTGGCAGTTTAAATGGCACCCCAGCCCCACCGGAGGGGGGGGCCCCGGGGAGAGAACTGCTGAGGACCCTGTGTGGCTCACGCACCGAGCCAACGACCGCAGAAGGAAGGAGGAAGTGGCCCAGGACAGGGATGGGAGAAGGAGCAACCCCTCCCTGAGGGTTGGTGAGATACGGGGAAACTCCCCACCAACCAGACAGTGAATCCACTTCGCTGCCTTTAGGGTCCTGGGCCAGGACTCGGAGTGGGGGCGGGCCAGAGTCCCCCTCCTTCTCCGCAGAGCACTGGACCAAGCGAGTCTTGCTGAACTGAGGCAGACTCGTGGAGATCACTGGGAAACTCTGAGATGAAGGGATCTGGGAAGGGGGGAAAGGGCGAGTGCCCATTGGCGGGTAACCCAGATGATGAGAGGGCTGTGAGCCTGAGGGGGAACCCACAGCGTAACAATGCCTTGTTGTTCTTCATCTGCTTGACAGCACTGTATACCTCATGCAAACTGGGAAGGTCTCTGAGCCCATCCCTAGAAAGTCACTGGGGGATTTGCCAAAGAACTTCATCTGCAACCATGGAGGTATGATTAAGATTTTCAAAATGTTCTTTCTAGTGAAAATTAATAGCTTTGTTGTCCTTCAGAAGTGTGATTCCATCCTTATAGCAAAGGGGGTTCATGCCACAACAAGCTGGCCGATAAGCAGCCTTAATGGCTTTCCACAGGTCTGAGTCTCATCCAACACATGCATTGAAATCTCCCAGAAGAATGATCTTATTTTTTTAGGGGGTCTCCAATAAAATGGTTTCCAGCTGAGAGTAGAAATCTTCCTTTACATGCTTATCGTTGTCCGTTGTTGGTGCTTAGGTGTTCACAATAGTCACCCGTTGGTTTTTGGTGAGCCTCAATCAGAGTATTATAAGCCTCTCATTGATGCCAATTGGCATCTCAGAGAGGTACTTTACAAGCTTATTTTTTATAGCAAAGCCTACTCCATATAATTGAAGTTCATCCAAAGATTTTCCCTTCCAGAAGTAAGTGTATCCTCCCTCACCTGTCCTTCATCAGCTCTTCTACTTTACAACAATGCAGCAATATCAATATTTAAACCAATTCAATTCACGAACAATGATAGCTGTAGTTGCTCTGGTCGGTCCATCAGTTTCTTACATTTTTTACTTCTGGGGTGGTGATCCTGATGGATGTGGCTATCCAGCCAAGAGGAAAAGAGGCAAGGCTATTTTTAGGGCATTTTTTTCTAGCCCCCTCCCTATTTAGGGTGAGGAGAGTGGAGCCTAAAGAGGACTGCTCAGTCATAGGTGCAGCTGCTGAGATGCTCGACCTGTCTCAGTCCTCGAGCAAGATGACTGAATCACACAACCACTGCCCGTGTATTGGTCTGTGACTAGGAAATTCCAGATCTCACTGTCCTGCTTCCATCACCATGTGCCAATCACCACTGGACTTTTGACTCCGTGCAGGTGTTATTTTCCCAAAAACTGGAAGATGCCTGTGCGGGACTTCTTTTAAAGTGGGAAGACTGATGCATAACAGCCACCACACTGTCCTTGACAGATAGAGGGCACTGACACCATGACAGTTGGAGATCCTCTTTCTTCAGCTTTCATCTGCCTTCACAGCCATTGTAACATTACAGAACTGCTTCACCTCCATTGTGAAGTTATCCTCTGTCTGCTCTGCCTTTGAGGACTTCTGGGAGCACCCTTTGTCTGGAACCTGCCTGTTAACCATTCTGCCATGGGTGACCCTAAGGGAGTACATGATTCTAGTGTGCTCTTGAGGAGCCAGGGAGTGACATTCATGGAAAACCATCCCCTCCCCCTTCCCCTAGGCCTCTGCTAGAATCAGAAAAAGCAAGGAAAAGGCCAGGAAAGACACACCTAAACTAATTAAGGAAACACCCCAGCCTCATCTGCATTGAAGATAGAACTCATTAGCATACAGAATGGAGACCAGCTCTTCCAAGGGAGGAACTGCAGTGAACTATGGGATACCGAAAGCAGAGAAGCACTGCCTGATGGGAAATCTCTATTCCCGATGCTAATAAACCCAGGCCTGTTCACACCCAAATTAGTCATTATCAGACCAAATCTAGTAACAATCCTATTGACATCCAAAATACTGAAACTGCCTAGTTGCATTGTGAGCTCATTCAAGGAACATCACCCCATAACATCACCCCATCACCCCATAAATCAGTCTCTATTGTCTCGCCTCTGTTTCTCTTTGAACTTTTGTCCTATCCCTATAAAAACTCCTATCCTTGCCCCAAGAAAAACTGTTCTGATACCTGGATTTACACTGCATCAGTTCCATTGAGATTTCATCATCTCCTGTCTGATCGTGCTGGGGGGTCTGCTCTGCTTATCTCCTGCCCTCTGGACCCCCAGCTCCCATCACCATCTGGGAACCCCGATCAGTGCAAGCTCCGCGGAGTGGTGAGATCTCTCTCTGTCTCTCTCTTCCTCCCCCCCAACTACCTCTCTAAGCATAGCCTCCGGACCCTGCCCTGTGTAAACTGTTCTAACATTTGTAATCAGTTTCAATTTAAATTTAATATTGTAACTGTTAGATTTACTATTGTAACTGTTTTCACTACTCAGAAATAAATAACTTTCATTGTTAATGAAGCCGGTTGCTTCTCTCTCTTTCTTTCTCTTTCGCTCACTCTTCCTTAAGGGGTGTTGTTTTGGCTTCCCTATTCGCTCTGCAACAACGCTTCTTGTACCCAAGCTAAAGATCCCTGTAGTGTCCAAAATCCTGTGGGATTTGCTCATCGTGTGGTTTACCAGTGAATGACTGTGGTGTGAAAGTGGGGATAGGGGGTGCTGAACCTGGGGGCTTATGAGGATGTCAGCTTAAAGTGCTGTTTAATCCAGCCCACTGAATCCAAAGTCTCATGAAGGTGCAGTGTGGCATTGCTGTTAACCCAGCCTGCTGAATCCAGGGACATATGAGGGGTCAGTTTGTGAGCGCTGATTACCCAGTCTTTCAGGCGTGCTCTGTTAGTGGGTGTGAGTGTCTGTGTGTGTTGCTAAGGTGGTAAGAACCCCATCCTGAGGAATCTAGTTCCTGCAGGAGAGCTCCAGTGGGAGAGGGAATTGACAGCAGGGAGAGAATTCAGCTCCATATGAGAGCACAAGTAAGCACAAGCAGCACACTGATAGAATTGATAACCTTCCCCAGTCCCATAAGAGTAACCCTAATAAATGAGCATACCGCATAGTATTGGGCAAATCTGGTAACACTAGGCAGTGTTGCTCTCGGGATCACTGGAACACTCAAGCCTCTTCTCCTTGAATACAGAGAGATACTGTAGTTCTAATGGATATTAAATACTGATTTGTTAAATGAAGAGCAGAGAACTTGTGAGTGTGTGGAGGCATTTTAAAGAAGAAAGAATGGACAGAAATCTGGCATCATTTTATGTAATGATTTTTTAGAAGTTCCTATAATCTCTGGTGCATTTACAGAAGTTCACAAAACAGCCTATTAAATAGGAACTCTGAAGACAAAGTGAGATGGTTTAAAATATCAAAATTAGTAGACCAAAAATTAGAAATTACAAACAGCTCTTGATTTTTTTTCTCTCAGCAATTAAGAGCACCATCCCAGTTATGGCTGTAATAAATTTCCACTAGATCATTACAAAAATTAATGACACTGAATCTTGGGACTATTTACTTTCAAACTTCAATGGAATTTCTAAACACAAAAAATGATTGACATTTGGAAGAGGTATGATACAACTTTCATGTGGCAATTTCCAGAGAGTTTTGACTCCTTATTTAGCCTAACAATTGAGATATATTGGATTTAAAATGGCCTTGATTTGGTGTTTCATGTGAAATGTTGTCAGGTTGTCCAAGGTACAAGCTGATGAAAGGTTTCTACATCCCAAAAGTACTACCACAGGTATCAGCCTTCAGCAGTTTTATCATAAAGGCCAATGAACAAATGAAGTAGGCATACTGAACTATTCCCCAATTCACAGAGGAGTTCCAACAGAGCTCAATTATCAATAAATTATCAATTTATCTTCCACTTGGTAAAGAAATTGTCAGTGGAATTAGAATCATGCTGGCACATATGCATATTTGCTAAACAACCATGTAATGTGGCATTTGCTTGGTTTCCCAATCAGAGGATAGATGAGTTGCAAAAAGAGAAACAGTAATGCATTAATCATCCTCCACAGGCTCATTACTCCAGCTTCCTTTCTCTTTTCCATGCACCTGCATAACATTTTAGGATTTGCATATTGTTAACACTGAAAATATCCAGGGGACTGTAATGAATGTGTTCATTAGCATGATTTCTTTTTTTCTCTGTCTGGAGCAGGTACTTATAGATTTGAACAAAAAATTATTTTATGGCTCCAAAGAAGTTTGCTGTTGATTAGCTTATCTGACCAATCATGGAAGTCACATCATTTGAAATTATTAATATTATTCTGAAATAGTGCGTCCACACTGATTGGAGACTGCCTTGGACTTAGAGCACCCCAGAAGCACTCTGGGGATACTTCCTGTGGCTGCTTGGTCAGGCAAGCTGTTATGCCTGCATTCAGGGGCTCCTCTCTATGGCTGCGTTTCACACACAACTCTTCCATTGCATCCCTCCTCGCGGGACAGAAAAGGAACACAGTAGGCATGTGCCTTCTTGTGCTCTGCTTGCCCTTGTGAAAATCACAGCACTCACAGCATGGAGCCAGAGCTGCTGTCAAACAGTGCTAGGCTCACGGGCCTCGTGCAGTGTCTCATTGCACAGTGCTTCCAGACTGCCCACATGTTGCTCCCACAGGACGAGGTCCAGGACCTGCAGGATGAACTACAGCATGGACTGCAGGCCCTGCTAACCCAGGTCCTGGTGCTCCTGCTGCTGTGCATGCCCCTCAATCCCCTGGACACCACAGAACACCACTTCTGGTGGTGGGAGACAAGCTTGGACTGGTGGGACCACATTGTCATGCAGTAATGGGATGCCCAGCAGTGCCTGCAGAACTTATGCATGCAGAAGGCCACCTTCCTGGAGCTCTGTGAGTGGCGTTCTCCTGCTCTCAGGTGACATGAAACCTACCTGCGACCCACCACCTCCGTGCAGAAGCGTGTGGCCATTGACCTATGGAAGCTCGTCATGCCAGACAGCTGCCACTCCATCAGGAACAAGTTCATCATAGGGAAATCTACAGTCAGGGCCATGCTTCTGCAGTTAGTGAAGGCCATCAACCAGGTGATGCTATGGAGGGTCGTCACTTGGGAGAATGTGGACAGCATCGTGGATGGCTTTGCCACCATGGGCTTCCCCAACTTGCGGGGCACACATATCCACATCATGGCTCCTGATCACCATGCCTCAGCCTTTAGCAACAGAAAGGGGTATTTCTACATGGTTCTTCAAGTCCTCGTGGATCACAAGGAATACTTCACCAACATCAATGTCATGTGGTAGGAGAAGGCACACAATGCCTGCATCTTCCAGAACTGCCTCTTCCTAAAGATGAATGATGGCACTTTTTTCTCTGAATGCATCATCAAAGTCAAGGAGGTGGACATGCCCTTGTAAAATTGGCCGACACAGCCTATCCTTGCTCCCCTGCTTAATGAAGCCCTACATGGGCAGCCTGGATCCCACTCAGAAGAACGTTAATACCAGGCTAAGCAGGTGCTGCTTAGTGATGGAATGTGCATTTGGCTGTTTAAAGTGGAGGTTCAGGAGTGACCTTACCTGTGTGGACCTCAGTGAGTGCAACATGCCCTTCATGGTTGTGACCAGATGTGTGCTCCACAACCAATGTGAGAGCAAGGGAGACTTTTCTGCCAGGTTGGAGGGCTGAGATTGGATGTCTGGCCAAGGAATTTGAGCAGTCAGACACCAGTGCCATCAGGAGTGCACATAAGGGGCTGTGCTCATCAGGGAGTCCTTGAGGGAGAGTTTCATGCAAGGCCAGTTGTGAGACTCACCCCCGTGCCTCTTTACAAGGAGCCTCTGCATTCCCTCTGTGTGCATTTATCTCCCAGCCTTCCCTTCCCCGACCTCTCTTCCCACCTTCTCCCTCTCCTGCAGAGCAAATGATAAAGATATGTTTCTTGAAAAAACAGGACTGTTTATTGGGAGGACAACAGGGGAGTGACTGAGGAAGAACCTGGGAGGGGGGAGGAGGTCTCAGGGAATGGTGCTAAGGAATGGTGCCTGCTTCTGTGTGGTCAGGAGGCTTAGGCAGCCCAAGAAGCCCCACCACCCCGTGTTCTGGGACCCCAGTGGCTCCTGGGGAGGCTCTAAGGGGAAACCTGAGGTGGGGAGGGGGGGCAGGAAAGTGGCTGGTGGCCCACTCAGTGCATGACACCATGACCTTTTTCACCTTCCTTTGTTCCTGGTTTGCCTGGCCATCCTCCTGGTTGGCCTGGAACTCCTCCTGGCCACTGGATGAGAGACTGCAGAGAGGCCATCTGCTCCCTCAGAAAGTCCTCCCGGGTGTGTTTCTTCCTGCAGTTCCTGTGCAGTCAGGTAGATGGCATGGGAGGTTGGGGACACACGCAGCTTGCAGCTGGCCCAGCTGTGGAGAAAAGTTACAAGGGCAGAAGACACTGTGTATAAAGCCTAGCACCAATCTCTGAGCCAATACCGAAGGTTTCAGTTCAAAAGATGGTGATGTGCTTCGAGCAAGGACATATGTTGCCTAAACAGTGGGAACTTTCCAGCAGGGGCACAGGCATCCCAGGGGAGCATCACAACACCCATGGCCCAGGGTAAAGCAGTCATGGGAAGGTGCTGGCCAGGCCAGGAGCCTGTGGGTGGGAGGGAGGATGGGGCAGCTCATCTTCCTACTGTGTCCTGCAAATGCCAAGTCTGGCACTGGCAGCAATCCACAGAGAAAGAACTTCCATCCCTGCCCATTGGTGGAGAGGGGCAGGAGGTTGGGAGAGGTGTGTGTGAGTGGCAGATGCCACTTGCCAGAGAGAGTACTACTGGGTCCCCCTCCACTTCCTTCCCCCAGCAGGTTCCCATGAAGGGGATCAGTCTCCTCTGTATCACCATGCTTGACCAATCCTGCTTAAATGAAGGCATGACCCTGTGCCATGTGTGGCACTGCTGTGTGGTTCCATGACCCCAGACTCCTTAGTGGTGGCTTGTCATGGGAAGGTGTCCCACCACGGAGGCCAGAGTAAGGCAGGCCTCTCCAGGAACCTTGTGAGAAGGACCAAAGGGTTCCTGTGTGAGGGAGTCATGGGGCTGAGTGCTCTGGACTGGCGTTCCATGTGTACCCATGTGCATATACTGTTGTGTGGCCCCCAGGCTGAAAAGGCCAAGAGAGGAGCATGCAGCACCTCACAGCCCGTCACCTGCCCCTGCATGTACATAGGGAAAGTTATAGAACTCACCTGAAGTGCCTTCCTTGGGTTTGTCCAAAGCCTGGGAGATAGGCTGAAAGGTCCTGGCTGGTGGGCATGGTCACCCGCCTGGCCTTCTCCTACTTCTTCTCCTCCTCGTAATAGTTATCCACCACTCTGCCCTCCTGGAGGCTGACACTGGGCATGTCCTGGCCGGACTCCACAACAACGATGGGGGACGTGACTGGTCCCCTTCCCAGGATGGCATCCAGTTGGTCATAATAGTGGCATATATAAGGTACCGCCAAGGAGCATCGGCTTTGCTCCCTGGCCAGCTTCTCTTACTCCTCACAGAATGAGGGGACAGGCTGCCAGAGGAAGCTGCCCTCGTCGTTCGATTTGCTAGACCCACTAAATTGAATGTTAGAAGATGGACCACCAGAGGGTCGATCTTCTTTGTAGTGTAGACATGCCCTGGGAGAACAGTGTGGAGATACTAGGAATTGAATACTCCCTTGAGAAGTTTGGAGACAAAGGTGGAGGAGAATAATTAGATGGTAAATGAGTTAGCATTTTGCTTACTATTTGTTTGTTTAATATTCAGGATCATCAATATAAGAATGTCTTTATGGGTAGAGGGAAAGAGAAAGGTGGAGGATGGACGATAAGAGAGGAATGTGGAGTTAAAGAGAGTAAGGGCATATGACTGAGGAGATAAATTACAACCCTGGCAGAGAGGGGAAGAGAACCCAAGCTCCAGGATTCTCAGTCTGGGTCCCTACTCATGACTTCACACCACCCTCCTTTGCACTTATTTAATCCAGGTCTCAAAACCTAAGCTTTTTTAAATCTTCTGTTCTCCTTTGACTTCCTGTGCAACATTGAGCATAACATTTCACAAGTCTCCCCCCCGCCCCTTGCACCCCATCTGTTTTCTATATTTGGATCACAAACTCTTAAATTAGAAGCAGGGCCTGTCAATGACTATGCAGCTGAACCATGACTAGCACAGCTGAACTCTGTTAAAGCTTAATACAGGAGAAGTTACAGATATAATCACATTATATTGATTTATTTTTTAGCAAGGGGTGGGGGATTTATTCTTACTACGATTCCTTCAAACTACACATCTTGGAAGAGAGTATTGTTGCAATGGTGCTAACTAAACAGTCTGAATATTATAGTCTTCTTCATTTGAATTTTGGTCTACACCCTGGCTGCAGAGTGAAAGATGGATGGAGAATCACATATTTGTCACCATTCTGCAGTTTTCCCTGATCTCACAGATGATTGCAGTGCTGGACTACCTTAAACAAAAGAAACAGTGTAATTCAATCTATTTCTGAAAGCTTTCTCTCTTTGGAGTTCTTATTACAATAATAGCAGTGCTGAACAGTCTGTGAAGGGAGCTAGGAGAGATGTGACTGTAGAAAAGATGCTGGGAAACTTCTCACACATGGAATCTTTTCTGCTCAAAGGATAAATATTTGAACAAAAATTATAATAAGCAATCTTAACACTCAAATAAAGGGCATTATTCTATTTTGATTCCTGTTTCAAAGATATCTCCATATTGGACCATGAACACTCTTTTGTTTTTTACATGCATAGTTCTCTAGGGAGTATATGCTAAACTGAAATTATAGACATTAAAAACTCCTGTAAAATATGTGTTTTTATGTGATACTATCTTTGAATCAACAGTACATCAGACCAAGGAATATTCTAAATATTTTAAAATTCTAGGGCCTGTCTTATATAAGAAGACAGAGTAGGTGATTATACTGGCCTCTTCTGGCCTTGGAATCTATGAAAAAATGCTGATGACTGAAGCTAGCCCTGACATGTCCAAATGGATTGGTAGTAATAATATATTTGTCAGGGATTCATCTTTATGGAGTCCCATTTAACCCCCCATTCCCATTTTATAGCCTTTTCTGGACAATAAAAACATATGGAAATCCGCTAACTTTAATGAGCCCAAAGGGAAACAAAAAAGCACTCTCCCACTTCTTAGTACCCAGGTGTTAAGCCTGCTGCCATCACACACTACCAGATCTATTGCCTGATTTCTTTATTATAAAATTCAAGCAAAATATCACCCAATTATTTGTGAGAAATGAGTCCATAAAGAAAATTGTGTACTCACTAGTGTGATGAAGGGAGCTCAGCCACTTTCTAATCTTTTATTGTAAACAATTGAATGAAAAGTGGTTTATGCAACCAACAGTTGAATCAATGGAATAAAATGCATTCACTTAAAATTCAGATAGACTCATATTTCTTTAAAAAACAGAAATATGTTTTTCATTAATGTATCAGCCTTATTTTCATCCTCAAAAGCCTTGACCAGGGCTGACTCAAGCCAAGCAGGATTGTATCATGTGCACTTTGACATGATAGTGCACCATAAGTGAGCATCATCACCTCAAGGCTCCACCCCCTTTTACTACCCATTTTTGGACTAATAGGAGGCAGGGCACCAACACAACAGCTATCTGTTAATTCGCTGGAGGTCACATGTTGTGTGGAGTTCTGTACTCAATTGTCCAAGGTAACAGAAATCTAACTCAGCCTGCTGTGTAGTATTGTTTATGAAAGTCAGCAACAGTGGAGACAAATAGACTAGTACAAACTGGATTGTTTGATTTAGAAAAACTGTGATAAGAGTGTTTTAAGGCTCCTGATAAAGTCATGGATTGGCATGACAAAGAGCTGAAAAATCTTGGATATGGAGGAAGTGTTGATAGTTGAAATAATCAATATATGTGTTGATTGTTTTAATGACATAATATAGTACATAATATATGGAGATATACCATCTCATAGAACTGGAAGGGACCTTGAGAGGTCATCAAGTCCAGTCCCCTGCCCTCACAGCAGAACCAAATACCATCCCTGACAGATTTGCCCCAGAATGGCCCTGTGATGGGGCGAACAGGACCCACGCTGAAGGGCTGGGAGTACCCCAGGCCCAGCTGGCTGAAAGAGCCCCACCCCTCCAGCCCTGCTGGGCATGCTCCCAGCAGAACCAGCATATAAAGGCAGAGGGAGCCTGGCAGGAGAGGAGGCAGCTGGAGGGTAGAAGGACCCAGACTGCAACCCTGGTGTTCCTGCAGCAGCTGAGGCCAGAGCAAGGGCCAGCATCGGACTCCGGGAGTGAAGCTGGCCCCCCCGAGGGACCGGAGCACCTACGCTGCCAGCCCCGGCCCCGGTAAGGACCGCCGCCGAGGCAGACAGACCAAAGGGGGGCCAGGGTGGTAGGAAGCAGCCCAGGGCAAGGGATTGCTATCGCAGCTTGGTGTGTATCAGCTGGATTCCCCACCGAGCAGGCAGGAGCAAGAGTCCCTGCCTACAGGGCCCTGGGCTGGGACCCGGTGGAGAGGGAGGGCCCGGGTCCCCCTACCATCCCTTTCCGCACCCTGGGCAATCCCCCTGGCCGGGAGAGGCTTTTCCTGAAGCTAGGCCTCCTCTACCGTATATGCCCTGATAGAGGGGCCTGGACTTTGTAGTGGGATGGCTAATACCGTATATGCCCTCTTAGAGGAGCTGGGACCGGGACATGGGACCTTAGAGGGGGGGGGATGCACCCCATGTCAGGGGCGTGCCCCCTGACAGGCTCCTCAAGGATTGAACTCAAAACCTTGGATTTAGCAGGCCACTGAGCTATCCCTCCCCCTTGCTGCTAACTTGCTACTTTTGTTTGGAAATTGTGCTGAAAAGAATGATTGTGATGGTGGACTGGTAGACTCACCAGTTCCATAAACTTCAGCTAAATACTGAACTACACCTGAGGTACCCACTGCTAGCCTCTCCCCAGTGTGCCACTTTTCCTTCCCCACTTTATTTCTACTCTTTCCTTGCTCTCTCTTTTTCCTCTGTTTAACAGGAGTCCAGGTTAGCTAGCCAAGATAATGCCATTTTCTTGCAAAACTGCTGTAAGTCTGGGAGCAGAAAGGCAGCAAAAAGCAACTCCAGAAACAGTCTAGAGCTTGTAGAAGTTTGCCAGGTTTCAAAGTGGCCTCAATTTCTCTAGTAGCAAGGTTATTAGTATAAGTAAACATCAAAGGCTGAACCCCTAAATTCAATCTTTGCAATTCTTTTAATTTATCTGTTTTAGGGTGCAGGTGTTATCTTATTTGTGGGGGTTTTTTCTTAAAGGGAGGAGATTAAGACCTCATCAATAATTCCAGACCTGCTAAAATTATCTCTTCTCTCACCCCAAGTCAGTTAACACTATGCCAAATAAGGGATACTCTTTATAAAAGACTATCTATGACTAAGTCTCTGTATATATGACTGAAATGAAATGTTTTTAATATTGCACGTTTCAAATGTTCCTTTTCTATGTGCTTAATAAAAGATTTAAAATATTTTAATGGTTGTTGGTATAATTGGAGCAAGGCAAAGAGATCTGACATGAAATCTCTGGAACACACTTAACCTACATAAATTACAATTAATGTTCAACAAGGGTTTTATTAATATATCCAACACATGCCTTTATCAGTACAATGTGCATCACTCCTCTTTTGGACAAGCAGGGGCCTCCACTCTTAAGAGACCATCACTCCCTGCTTTTAAATAGGTTGGGAGTCCAACCTGGAAGAAAGCAAAGGACTTGGGCCTGCTGAAACATCCAAGGTTCAGATTTGTTCACATTTTCTTCACAACTTGAGGGCTATAAACTCCTTTTTAAAGAAAAGCTGAGATTCTGACATTATTGTGTGACATTACCTGACACCCCCCCCCCCCCCATAGCTAGGGCCTAAGCATGAGTCTCTAGTGTCTATGGGCACTGGTCTTACAAACACTGTCAGGGTGTGGCTACACAGCACAGTTATTTTGAAGTAGCTGACATTATTTTGAAATAACAATGTGAGTGGGCTACACGGCAACTCTGTTATTTCAAAATAATGGACGGCTTATTTTGAAATCTGTAAACCTTATTCCATGAGGAATAATGCTTCGGAATAGAAGTAGTGGGGATGCTCCACTGCTACTATTTCAAAATAGCTCCTCCCTAGGGCCATTCAAAGTAATTACTCCCCAGCGCCTCCTGGAGCTCTAAACTGAGGTGGCACATCCACAGTAGGAAAGCCTGCCTTGGACTAATTTTGAGACTTCCCTGTAGTGTAAATGTGCTATTTTGAAATAGCACATTTCGGGGGGAAAAAAATTCCAAAATAGCTTATTTCAAAATAAGTGTGCTGTGTGTATCACAGCATTGTGGGGTGGGTTCCCGCGTGGCTCACGGGATAGGGCATTGGCCGTGTTGTTGAGGCCTAACAAAACAAATTTGCGACAGGAAGTGAAGAAGAGTCCATATGAAACTGTGGGGGAATTTAGAATAATAAAATATACACCTAAGTTAGAATATGGCCAGGAAGCATCAAAACCCTTATTCACAGAACAGTATGTACTAGATCCTTAAGTATACATTGTCAAAGATTAATGCAAGCCGGCATAAGATACTCTCTGAGCCAGATAACGGATGCCATATCATATGAGACTTTTACTCCTAAATTTGGAAAAGCTGGTGAGGGGAACATTGTTGTCATGAGATGGGAAGGAAAGCATGACCTAATAGGTATTTTCATACTTTAATATCATTGACTGTCATCGAGCAGAGTTCTAACTATTTTCTTCAATGGGTAATAAAATCAAAATAAGAAAAATCTGTCTGTGAATTGATACAGTTGGTTGCATCTCTCAGGAGGTTCAGGAATATGTGTATGTGTGGGAATTTGTGGACAGCTCCATCTGGTACTATAGTCTGAAAATATTCACTGCCATCTCACATATAATTTAAGAGAAAACAGTGCCCAAATTTCTGTCCCTGGAAGGAACATATCCATGCTGACCTAAAGGCTTGAGCTGGGATTAGATGATCAAGGTTCTGTTTCCCACTGTTCTACGTATTGGCTACGTAACCTTGAATATGACACTTTTTCTACCTGACTCAGTTTCTCCTGTCCTACAGAGAGTATAATATTACTGATAAATTTGTTATGCTCTTATTTAACTAAGTCCCAGTGTTTTTTAAATTGTGACGCTAAATCCAAGCCCTATCACTGGGGAGGAAATATAACAAACTCTGCAAAATAGTATTGCATCACTATGAAAGTTGAATGAGGCTTTATGTTTATTTAAGTTTGTTCTCTTAAACCAGTGTTTCTCAAACTGTGCTCCGCAGAGCTCCAGGGCTCTGCGGAGCACACTCCAGGGGCTCTGCGAGGTTGACAAACTGGAAACATCGATAGGTACAACACATACAATCAGTGGACTGGTGGGGCTCTGCATAAATTTTTATGCATGTAAAGGGCTCCGGAGCCCAAAAAGTTTGAGAACCGCTGCCTTAAACTACAAGGGTATGTCTACACTGCCACCCTAGTTCGAAATAGGGTGGCTAATGTAGTCATTCGAACTTGCAAATGAAGCCCGGGATTAAAATATCCTCCTACAATGAGGAGTAACGGTAGTCCGAATTAGGGGCTTTAGTTCGAACTACCTAGCCCATGCCGCATGTAGCCGCAGGCAGGGAGTTCGAACTACCGGGCATATAAAAATGGCGGCACCCGGGAACATGCAAATAAAGCCCGGGATATTTTAATCACGGGCTTCATTTGCAAGTTCGAATGACTACATTAGCCACCCTAGTTCGAACTAGGGTGGCTAGTGTAGACATACCCAAGTGCCTTGGGGGGGAAAAAAACCAAGTCTTTTCCACAAAACACCAAGCATACTGACATCATTTATGTTGTGAATAAGAGGAAAGTAGTGGACATGGTATAACTAGACTTTAGTAAAGCATTTGATACAGTCTTGCAGGACTGTAAACGTGCATAAACATGTAAACCCCCAGTCGGGCCTTCCCGGCCTCCGTCCCTTGCTCCTCTCACCCCACCCGGCGTCCTCTCGCCCTGAGTTTGGTTTAATCTCTGCCCTTTTTGGCACACGCTTTGCGTCGGTGCTGTCCGCCCTCTGGGCTACCCATGGAGAGAGGGGGGGGTCCAGGCCCGCCCCCTCTCACGGACCCCAGCCCAGGGCCCGAAGGACACGGACTCGCTTGCCATCCGGTCCGGCTGGCGGTGCGTCCCGCCATAACGCGCCAGCCCACAGGCTCCCTTCGCCCGCCCTGGGCTACTTCCTCTCTCCGCGGTCAGCGTACTCGCCGGGGTCCCCCCTCGAGGGGCCACTCTCCCCCTGCTCCTCACCTCCTCCCCTTGGGTCCCATCCGCCGCTGGCTCCACTGCAGGAGCCTCTCCAACTTTTCCTCTCCGTTGCGCCAGCGTGGGCTTAAATTATCCTGCTGGCGTCCTCTTCCCGGGGCCCCGCCCCCTTCCTCTAGCCTCCCTTCCGGGTTGCTAGCGTCCGCCGCAACCCGATGTCGCCCTGCCCCCGCGACGCTCCACCTCCTGGGGAGCGTGCGGGCGTGGACTCAGGCGGCGGCATGCGAACAGCTGCAGCATCGCCGGTATCCTGCCGGCGGCGCCGCCAGGCAAACAGCGGTCAGCGGGGCCAGAGCGCGGGGCCTTTCTGCCCCGTCACACACCTCTCCCTTTACCCCTTGTTCTGGGTCCTCCTTCCGGGTGTCCACTCTCGAAGAAGTCCGCGTTCCTGTGAGGCGCTCCGGCCCGGTGGACTACTTCGAAAGTGTAGGGCTGTAAAGAGAGATACCATCTCATAATACGTGTATTCAAGTCTTTCATGTTCTGTAGCCACCGCAGCGGGGCGTGGTCTGTTACTACCGTAAACCGATTACCCCAAAGATAATACCGAAGCATCTCTATAGCCCATTTTACCGCTAAGGCTTCCTTCTCTATAGTCGAGTACCTACGTTCCCTCGGGAACAGTTTCCGACATATATATCACTGGGTGCTCCGCCCCATCTTGCTCCTGTGAGAGGACGGCCCCCCCAGCCCATCTTCTGATGCGTCCATTTGCACGATAAAAGGTTTCTCGAAATCCGGCTGGGCCAATACCGGAAAGCTGGTTAATTGGCTTTTGAGCGTTTAGAAGGCCTGCTCGCACGTCTCCGACCATGTCACCTTGTGGGGTCGCGCTTTTTGCGTCAGATCCGTCAGGGGGGCCGCTAGGGATGTGAAGTGGGGGACGAATCGGCGATAATAGCTGGCCAAGGCCAAGAACTGTCGGACTTGCTTCTTAGTTGTAGGCGGGGGGTAATCTCGCAGGACTCCTACCTTATCAACCAGTGGTCTTACATGCCCTCTCCCGACGTGTACCCCAGATACGTAACTTCGCACTCCCTGAAGTGGCACTTGTTGGGATTCGCGGTGAGTCCTGCCGCCTGTAGCGCCTTCAGGACTGCCTGGACTCTTTGCAAATGATCTCTCCATGACCTGCTGTAGATTGTCATCAATATACGCCGCTGCGTACTGTTGGTGTTCTCATAATACTTTATCCATCAGCCGTTGGAATGTAGCAGCGGTGCCATGTAAGCCGAAAGGCATGCGCACGAACTGATACAACCCAAAGGGGGTAGAGAAAGCTGTCTTCTCCCTAGATGTCGTGGTGAGGGGGATCTGCCAATACCCTTTACTCAGATTGATCGTGGACAGGTATTGTGCTTGCCCGAGGCGGTCCAGCAGCTCGTCTACCCGGGGCATGGGATATGCGTCAAAGCGGGATATACTATTAACCTTCCGGAAGTCAATACAAAACCTGGTCGAGCTGTTGGGTTTCGGGACCAGGACGATGGGGCTTCTCCAGTCGCTATGCGACTCCTCAATGATCCCCCACCACAGCATCTTTTGTACCTCTTCTCTCACCGTATCCCACATTCTCCTGGGCAGGGGGCGGATGGGGTCCCTTACCTTCTTGCCGGTCTCGGTCTCAATATGGTGGTACGCCCGCATTGTACGTCCAGGTTGGTCGGTCAGGACTTGGGAGAACTCCCAGAGTAGGCGGTCCAGCTCCTCTTTTTGGTCTGGCGTCAGCTCCGGGCTCACCTGGGGGTTCGGAGGCGTGGGGCTCTGACCCCCTTCCGGTCCTAGGTCCAGCTCGGGTGCGACCAGGTTCACCATTAACCCTTCCCGGTCCCTTCATGCTTTCAACAGATTAACGTGATAGATTTTTGTCTCCTGCCGAGCTCCCGCCCCGCACAACTCATAATCCACTTCCCCCACCCTTCTTACCACCTCAAAGGGGCCTTGCCACTTGGCCAACAGTTTCGAGTCCTGGGTGGGTAATAACAGGACCCGGTCCCCCGGTTCAAAGGTTCTGAGGCGGGCCCCGTTGTTATAATGAGCTGCTTGTCAGGCCTGGGTGTCCTGTAGGTTCAGCCGGGCAAATTTGCCTGGGGTTTGCAGTTTCCGCCTCAGCTCCAGTATATAGGGGACTGACCCCCGCACCCGCGTCTCTTGCTCTTCCCAGTTTTCCCTCATAATGTCTAGTGTCCCCCGGGGTTGTTTCCCATACAAGAGTTCAAATGGGGAGAACCCCGTTGAGGCCTGAGGGACTTCCCTTACGGCGAACATCAAGGCGGGCAAAAGTCTATCCCAGGCCCTGGGGTCCCGTTCTGTGAACTTCCTTATCATGCTTTTTAACGTTCTATTAAACCTCTCTGAGGCCGTCGGTCTGGGGGTGGTAGACCGACGTTCTTAGCGTTCGTATACGCAATAACCGGCACAGTTCTCACATTAACCTCGAAATAAAGTTCGTGCCTTGGTCGGTGAGGATTTCTTTAGGTACCCCGACTCTGGCAAAGATCTCTACTAGCTCCGTGGCCAAGTTCTGCGCCGTGGCCTTTCGCAGCGGGACGGCTTCGGGGTACCGGGTGGCGTAGTCTATTACCACCAGAATGTACTGACACCAGGTGCTTGTTTTCTCCAAAGGGCCCACCAGGTCCATGGCTATTCTTTCGAAGGGGACCCCTATAACCGGTAGGGGAACTAGTGGAGCCTTAGGAACCCCCTTGGGGCTTGCCTTTTGACATTCTGGGCAAGATAAGCAAAACTCCTTTACTTCCCGGTACACCCCTGTCCAGTAAAACCGCTGTATAATCCTCTGTACTGTTTTTTCATATCCCAAATGGCCTGCCCAGGGGTTGGCGTGAGCCAGGTCCATTAGCAGCCGGTGGTAGCACGTGGGGACTAATAACTGTCTTAGGGTCCCGTACTCTTCCACCCCCTCCGTGACCCGGTACAGCCAATTGCGACATACCTTGAAACGTGGACCTCTCCGCCGTTCCTCGCCTTTGGTCCTTGTTTCACCTTCCTCCTCAGCGGTGGTCCACGTATGTTGCAACGCTGGGTCATCCCTTTGTTCCTGGACGAAGTCTCCATCCCAGGGCTCTAGCAGGGTTATCTCTAATGTTGGCCAGGGCCGTTCGTGTGGTCCGGGTTGTTCGTCCTGAGGGTTAGCGGGGCGCTTGCTGGGGGCTCTCCTCTCGCCCAGCTTCCCCTCGGGACCTTCTTGAATCTTCCGCCGCCCTCACTCGGCCATCACGCGCCGGAATCCCTCCCAATCGCGTCTGAGGAGGGCCGGGTAGACCAGCTTTGGGGCTACTACCACGTAAGCCAAGCTCTCGTAGGGGCCGTCTATTATCTGAGCCCACGCTCAGGTAGTAGTTTTTAGTGGTTCGCAGTCATGCTGGAAGGGCATAATAAGTGGAGTTCCTCAGAGGTCTGTTTTGGGACTGGTTCTCTTCAATATCTTTATCAATGATTTAGATATTGGGATAGAGAGTACGCTTATTAAATTTGCAGATGATACTGAGCAGGGAGGGGTTGCAAGTTGTGATGGATATGAAGAGTACTGGCTAGCACCTGGTGACTAAAGGGTTAAAATCAGGTAGCTAGAAGGGGGAGTTGGCAGAAAGCCAGGAAAACCAATGGGGAGGACTTTTGAAATCTGAATTGTGTATAGATACCTGCTGCCGTTTCTCTGTTAAGGGCTATGTTAAGGGCTGGAAGAAGCAACGTGCAGTAATCAGAATTACCATGCCTACAAGGAATATTGGGCATGGGAGTGAATTGAGCCTTGAAGTACAAATCAGCACGGACCGTGAGTAGAGAGGAAAATGTATGTTTAGTCACAATCTATCTATTTTTTTTCTTTATTTTGGTTGGTTGGTTAAGCTTCTCTGTGTAAAATCCATGTGCTATGGTACACTATTTAAGTTGTACCCGGAGATACTATGTTCTCTGTGTTTTGATTTGTTTTTCTCAGTTACTTTGTAACACCTGGCAACCAAGTATGCTTTACCAAGTTTATCTCTTTTATTTTGTTAATAAAATCACCCTTTTAAGGTGATGTTTTGATTCTTGTGTCTTGGAAGGTAACAGGAGGTTTCTATATGTGTCTACCTAGCTGACCTCCCAGGCTAACAAAGATACAGTTTGTTTTCTGTGCTTTGTTTCTTTTTTCAAAGTCTCTTGGGGCAAAAGATCTTGGGGTACCCCTGGGAAAGGAATTCAAGTGTTCCTATTTTTTCAGGTTAAATCACTTGATCGTGGCAGACTTTTTTTTTTTTCCAGAGTCAGTCATTTTCCTGAAATGGTATGATTTCTTTAATAGGTTAGTTGTCTTGCAAACCTGTACAGTTCCCACCTGTAGGTGCATTGAAGCAGAGCACCTCCATCCACTCCCCTGCAAAGTATTCCAGTCTCTGGTCCCAGAAAGAAAGCTAGCAGCACCTAATCCAAATCTTCAACTTCCTCTTATTGTTTGCCCAAGTCTAATGCCCTCTGTTCTTCCCACGGTTCTGTTTTTAGTTTCTTTGCTTCCTTCATGTCTCTGTTGGATTTCCACTTTTTAATTTGCCTTTCTCTTGTTCTCTGGCCAAACTAAATTAACCCTCTAGTACTCTAGTAAAGACTAACTGTTCATTCCCTGCTCTGCTTTCCCAGGATCTTGCAACAAAAACAACTGTCAAGATCATATCCATGTCCAAGATCAAAACTTAGGTTTAGGGTTATGGGCTTCCTTAAATAACCTTGGTCTGAAAGATTCCTGACTCTAAAACAGTGGTTCCCAACCTGTGGTCTGTGGACC
This sequence comes from Pelochelys cantorii, assembly GCA_032595735.1. NCBI lineage: Eukaryota > Metazoa > Chordata > Testudines > Trionychidae > Pelochelys > Pelochelys cantorii. The sequence continues at coordinate 30,107,857 of CM064340.1, forward strand.
CCTGGTGGTCCTTGATGGTACTGTAGGGGGTCCGCAGAAAGTTGGGAGCTGAGAGGCTCCATGCCAGCAGCCAGCAAGTCCCTAAGCCTGGGCTCATTCCAGAGTGGGCTGAGGGACACAGCTCAGCTCGGGAAGCAGTGCAGGCTGAGGGATGTGCAGACTGCAGGCACAGCTATATTGTTTGGGGACAATGAGAAGTCCTGTGGCACCTTATAGACAAACAGATTTATTGGAGCATAAGCTTTCGTGGGCAAAGACTCACTTCGTCAGATGCATGTAGTGGAAATTCCAGAGTCAGGTATAAATATACAGGCATAAGAAAAGAGTTCCAATCCAGAGTAAGACTAGAGATAACGAGGTCAATTCAGTCAGGGAGGATGAGGCCCACTTCTAGCAGCTGATGAGAAGGTGTGACCACCAAGAGAGGAGAAACTGCTTTTGTAGTTAGCTAGCCATTGTTTGGGGAGACCATAAAATTTTAATAGATTGAAAAGCGGTGTGTGTGCTGGAAAAGGTTGGGAGACAGTCTAAAATTGCTACACATGTCACCATTTCACCACCACCCTGCGTCCTTTTCCTGCTTAATTGTATGCGTTTTGATAGAGCACACAGATCACTAACTAACTAACTAACAAACAGGCTGAGTAAATTCTCAAGGAGTGGCATGTCCTTTGCCTGGCTGCCAGCACCACTGCTGCTTCAGCTGTCGGGAATTAACCATTTCCTTGTCTCAACAATTGTGGGGTTTGTCCATCCCGTTACAACATCCTAAGAGGTGATACTTCATGGGACTCAGAGTAACCTGCCAAACCAGTTCTAGTTGCCATGTTGGGATTATTTCCTCAAATGGGAAAAATTTCCAGAATTAAGAAACACAGATTTTGTCTCTTGGCACCAAATTGTTCATTGATTCTGCTTAAACAAAAGTTGATTAAAATTAGAAAACAAATTTTCAAACACTACAAACTGCTCATTAGGATACATTTCACCTAGGGATGGTATCCCAGGATACCCCCTATGGCCTACTTCTTTTTGTCTCATATATTCACCATGAGTGGTGTATTAGGAATAGGAATGTTCCACAGTCATCAGATGTTGTGAAGACCAGGACTTCAACAGGGTTCAAAAAAGAACTAGATAAATTCATGGAGGATACTTACATCAATGGCTATTAGCCAGGATGGGTAGGTATGGGTTTAACCTCGATTTGTCAGAAGCTGGGAATGGGCGGCAGGGGCGGGGTCATGTGATGATTTCCTGTTCTGTTCATTCCCTCTGAGACATCTGGCATTGGCCACTGTAGGAAGACAGGATACTGGTCTAGATGGACCTTTGGTCTAACCCAGTAAGTTCTTATGTACTATCATTCAAATTTTTGAATTCATCTGCACATTAAGATGAGTGACCTAATAGCATAGCAAATCCATTATAGGGATATTTTATTAATAAGTTTTAGAAATTTAAGTTTCTTAGCTGGATATTAACTTACTGATAAAGAAAAGAATACCAGGCTACTTATAAATTATGCTGATTCATCCAGCCTTACAATAAAGGGAGACAGGGAATGCAGGAAACTGAAATTGCCACTACTGACTATCTTAAAGTTAAAATAGCCTCCAAAGGAAAGCACTGTTTATCATCAAAGACAGCTTTGCATACAAGCACTTTGAAACAATGACCTCAAAGGACATGTGCTTCTTAGCATGCCAATTGCTTCAGACTCTGCGTAGTCATAAAGTTCCATTTAACTCTTTTGCTTGCACGGTGCATAATCTGCATATTCAACACCTAAAATGCACATAGAAACAGAATTCTAATTATATGTTTCATTAACTTGCAGAAAAATAATATGCACTGGTGGCTTACAGGTGCCATAATATATACTATTGGTTATGCTATTTCCCACCTCTTTCCACAGCTAATTTATTCTGTTTTAAACAAAAATGTTGTGGAAATAGTGGAAGAATCTGCAGGAGAAATATTTTCTTTTAACTTCTGACTATTATTGGAAAAGGGAAATTGTTATAGTGTCATGTCACAACATCTGCAAAAAGAGAATTAGAAGGAACAATGTTTGAAATCAACAGAAAAAGTACATATATTGTGTATTTTGATTAGCTCATATAGTTTCACTTTCTGTGAGTGTTATGTACCATATCAAGGGTTAACAAAATATCCCCTAATTTTCCTATTTTTATAACGTCTTAAAACTCAGAATGCCCTTACCTGTGAACAGAAGAAAACAAGTTTATATGAACACAAGAAGATCCTTAACACAATTCGTTTTCATTTTTTGGAAAATAAAATGACAATGTACATACGTCATTTGTATCATTGTTCTGGGGTGGGTCTGGGGAACTGCCCCAGGGAGACAGGATGACCCCAGCCCTCTTCACTGCAGCAACTTGGGGCCAGGTGATAAGTGTCTCTTCATGGTTGCTGCGGCGCCAGTGGGCAAAACTGGGAGAGGGATGTATGTTCCCAGCTAGGGTAGGTTCAGGTTCATCTGCCCCCTATGCCTCCCACTCCCAGCCAGTGTGAGGAATTCAGAAAACTGTGCACTTTCCCCTTGCTCCCTGATGAAGGAGAACAGCCAGCACTGTTCCTATACAAATCAGGGCAGGAGCTTCTGACGGCGCTCCCCCCCCGCCATCTCTAAAGGGCACCTGGGGGTGGGATGCTCAGGTCGGGTGCAGTTCCAGAGGGAGAGGGCACCTCCAGCCAGCCCCTGTCAGCTGGTTGGTGATTCTGTCTCTTTTCTGTATGGTTTTATGAGATGGAAACTCATTCCAGGCACATCTCATTTTCCTGGCACAACCAACCCCTTTCCTTGTTTTAAGTTATAAGAGGAAGCAGTATACTGAATTTGGTGGTCCTAGCTCTTACGATTTAGGAGGAGTTCTTGAACAAACAGACAGATGGACACACAGACAAACACACAGACAAACTTTCTCAAATATATTGTAGATAGACATAGATGTTTCATGCCAAAACATCTTGCTTTCTTTGACAGTGTAACAAACATGGTAGGGTGTGTCTAGACTACAGGGTTTTTTCGAAAAAACTGTACCTGCATCTAGACTGCTACTGCGTTCTATAGACAATAAATCAAAAGAACGCGGTGGTTTTTTCAATGGCGATAAACCTTGTTTTATGAGGAATAACGCCTTTTTCGACAGAGATCTGTCAAAAAAAGGTGTGTGTGGATGCAGGGAGCCCGTTCTTTTGGAAAAAAAGGCCTCCAGGAAGAAGCCCTGGTGGACAGTCCATCCTTTACATGCTGAGCAACTCTATGGTTCCTGTCCTCAGCCTCTTAAAGGCACAGGCACCCAGACAGGCATTGCTGTCAGGAAGCCAGCCAGATCACCCGTGTAGCCATGTCACAGCCTCTAGGCCCTCCTTGCCCTTCTTGGGACAGTGAGGAGAACCCACTCAGGGGAACCAAAAGGCGGGCATCAGCCTGGTCAGGGCCAGAAATTAAAAACCTCCTGGAGCTCTGGTCCCAGGAAGAATCCCTGCAGGCCCTGCAGTCGCACTGCAGGAATGCGGACATATATGAATGCATCGCCCAGGGACTGGCCAAGAAAGGGCATCACCCCCGCACCATGGACCAAGTGAGGGCCAAGGTGAAAGAACTGCAGCAGGGGTATGCCAAGGCCCAAGCCCAGAGCTCCCATTCTGGGGCAGCCCCACAAAGCTGCCCATATTATAAAGGGTTGGAGCAGATTCTGGGCGGTGGGGAAGCCCAGACTCCACTGCGTATGGTGGAGTCCAGGATACCCCACCATATGATGGACCAACTCCTGAGGGACGATGACCAGGAAGGAGGGATGGGAGAGCTGCACCTGGAGGAGGAGGAGGAAGAGACAGCAGGGAACCTCTCCCAGGAGCCAGTCATCCAGACCCCAGAGGCCTCCCAGGCGTCTGTGGACATCGGGGAGGGAACATCAGGTGAGTGCTTTCAGGGGTCACCACACATGGGCAGGTTGGCAGTGTGGGGGGCCATCTAGTCCCATTGCCACTGTGGGGCCCCTGTGATGCTTTCAGGCTGCTGCCCAACTCACACACGGTGTCACGTGTAACACCCCGAGTCTCCTGTCCAAAGGAGAGCCCCTGACAGCGGTGGCATGCCCTCGGGGACAGCGGGGGTGCACACATACATTGATTGTCTCCTCCTCTTTTCCTCCACAGCCGGACTCTCCACCCAAGAAGGAAGCACCACACCCGCCTCACCACCATCCCAGACATGTGGCACCCGCAGGCATTGGCGTGTCTACACTGACATGCTGAAAGAGCACGTAGTGGCCCTGCAGGACCTCAACAGGACTCTTCAGCAGAGGACAGAGGCAGAGGCCGAGTGGTGCAACAGGCTGCTGGATGAGCTGGTCCAGCAGTGCGCTGCCATCTGTGCCACTATGCAGGAGGTCCTAGCCTTACCTGCCCCTGTCACGGGCTCCACTCCTGCACACCAGGACCCTGCTCCCCCAACCGCCCCCCCCCGATCCCCCAGCCCTGCCTTCTCCCCCAGCCCCCTTCTCCTCCAGCCCCTCCTGCTCCCGAGCCCTCACAGGCCCAACAGCTGCCCCCTGCTCCTGACCAGGCTAGGACTGGCTCTCGCTCCACCTGAGCCCAAAGCCGTGGCAGTGCCAGGATGCAAGAAAGTGGCAGGACCCTGTGATCAGGGAAGCAGTGGCCTACTAGAGTCCCCTCCAGGTTTTCAGTCCCCTACCACTCTAGTTAAAGGACATTTCAGTTATATAAAAAAATCTTTATTTTTGAGTGAAAGATTTATCTTGTATATAAATATTTGAACAGTAAAAAGAGAGAGTTTTTTTAAACAGTTAACATATTTTCCTTACTGATAGTATTTCTAATAAAAAAACCAATGTATTTACAAAGAAAACCGAGTGTGTATGTATTCTTTATGGGAAGAGGGTGAGGGTAGTGGAGGGCCAGGTAGGGGTGGGCCAGGCCAAACCTCCCATGGGGGAGGCCTGGGAGAGGGTCAGTGAGCTCATAGAATAGAACCATAGAGCTGAAAGAGACCTCAGGAGGTCATCAAGTCCAGCCCCCTGCTCGAGGCAGGACCAATCCCAACTAGATCAACCCAGTAAGGGCTTTGTCAAGCCGAGACTTAAACACCTCTAGGGATGGAGACTCCACTACTTCCCTAGGTAACCCATTCCAGTGTTTCACCACTCTCCTAGTGAAATAGTTTTTCCTAATATCCAACCTGGACATCTCCCACCACAACTTGAGACCATTGCTCCTTGTTCTGCCATCCGTCACTACTGAGAACAGCCTTTCTCCATCCTCTTTGGAACCTCCCTTCAGGAAGTTGAAGGCTGCTATCAAATCCCCCCTCACTCTTCGCTTCTGCAGACTAAACAAACCCAACTCCCTCAGCCTCTCCTCATAGGTCATATGCTCCAGCCCCCTCATCATTTTGGTTGCCCTCCGCTGGACCCTCTCCAATGTGTCCACATCCTTTTTGTAGTGGGGGGCCAGAACTGGACACAATACTCCAGATGTGGCCTCACCAGAGCTGAATAAAGGGGAATAATGACATCTCTGGATCTGCTGGCAATGCTCCTCTTAATGCAACCTAATATGCCACTAGCCTTCTTGGCTACAAGGGCAGACTGTTGACTCATATCCAGCTTCTCATCCACTGTAACCCCCAGGTCCTTTTCTGCAGAACTACTACTTAGCTGGTTGGTCCCCAGCCTGTAACAATGCTTGGGATTCTTCTGAGAATCTCTCCCTCAGGGCCTCTCAGATTCGGACACCAGACTGGTGAGCCTGGCGGATGGCAGCCATCCGGGGCTGCTCAAATTGCCTCCCCTCGCCATCAGCACCTGTCCCCCACCCCAGCAGGAAGGCCTCCCATTTCCTCTCCACCAGCTTATGGAGGGCAACATGCGGCCACCACCTCCGGGATGTGGCGTTGGCCCATCTTTAGACGTGTTAGGAGGCAACGGAACTTCCCTTTCAGACGTCTGTACGCGCGTTACACCTGGATGCGAGCCTGGTTAAGATGCGTGTTAAAAAGCTCCTTGATCACATCCAGGTGGCCGGTGCAGGGCTTCATGAGCCATGGCATCAGGGGGTAGGCCGCATCAGCAACGATTCACACCAGCATCTGGACGTCCCCGAGCATGAGGACCCGCTGGGGGAAAAGTGTTCCTGTCTGCAACCTGCGGTACAGATAAGAGTTGTGGAATATGTGGGCATCATGTGCCCACCCTGACCACCCAACACGAATGTCCATAAAATGTCCCCGGTGGTCGACCAGGGCCTGCAGCACCATGGAATAGTAGCCCTTTCTGTTTATAAATTGGGCTGCTCGATGAGGCGGTGCACGGATTGGGATGTGTCCCCCATTGAGGGCTCCTCCGCAGTTCAGGAAGCCAAAGGCAGCAAACCCGGCAATGATGTTGTCCAGGTCCCCAAGACGGACGAGCCTCTTCAGCAGCTCCGCATTGATGGCCCTCACCACCTGCAGCAAGAGACAAATAGACAGAAACCAGGGAGTTAGACAGGTTACCTGAGAGCTTGGGAGGAGAACCGCCCCCCCCACCGACCCACCCCTCCCCTTGTCTGGATGCGCCCCTCCTCCGCATCAGCGCAGGGTTGGCTGAGGAGCCGCCTCCAAGTGCCACTCCATCCCCCACTCCCTCTTGCCCTTGCCTGGCAGTCCCCCTTTTTCAGCCCCCCCCCACTCAGCAGGGCCTGTCCCCCGAAAGTGACTTACCTCCATCAAAATGGCCCCGACAGTAGACCTCTCCATGCCAAACTGGTGTCCCATGGAGCGGTAGCTGTCGGGAGGGGCCATCTTCCAAAGGGCGATTGTGACCCGCTTCTGCAGTGGGATGGTGGGCCGCAGGTGGGTGTCCTGGTGTTGCAGAGCAGGGGTGAGCCAGGAATGTGGCCTTCCGCATCCGGAAGTTGCGGAGCCACTGGTCATTGTCCCAGAGCTCCATGACGAGCCGGTCCCACCAGTCCAAACTCCAGATTTCATGCCTCCAAATCTGCCTGTCCCCAAAAAAGTTTGGGGGCAAGGACAAAGCTCCTGCATCCCAGACAAAGGTCTCGTAGGTCTGGTCTGGTCTGGGTCCATATGGGGCAGAAGATTCATGACAGAGTCATGAAGATGCAGCAGAAGCAGGAGCAGAGCAACGGTTGTCCAGGGAGGTCCCTTTAAACATGTGTCTCTGCAAAGGGCATGCAGCAGCACCGGGAAGTAAATGCTGCCCCCATACCCTGCCAGAAGCGGTTCCGGATGTCTTTTTTTTTGAAAGAGCGTCCAGCAGGTTGTGCAGAGATGTGGGTTTAGTTCTGTTCAATATTTTCATCAATGACTTAGCTAATGGCATAAAGAGTATACTTATAAAGCTTACTTGCAGTTCTTTGAGCTTTCTCTTGAATTTGCAGTCTCCTTTCCTACCGCTCTGCTGTTCTTTCCCGCTGCTTTGCTCTTCTCTCCTTCAGTAGCATATTCCTCCACTTTATTAGCTCCTTAAACATGTTTTCTCTGGTTTGATTTCACTTGTGGATTAGTGCAAGTTGGACAGCTAGCGGAACATGCAGAAAGCTCCCTGCTGTTCCTGCAGTAATGAAAAGTACGAGGGCACACATTACAGGAGATACACTGTGGAGCCTAAAACCTAATCTGGTAACATACAGTGAAGGTCTCTCTAAAGACAATGGAGAGGTGTTCTGTGCAAGGCCAATGTTAGGCTTTAAAGTGGCCACTGTACAACAGGTACACAACAGAGTTCTCAAGGGAACATCTGGACTCATGTGGTTTGGAGGCAGGGAGGATAAGGGGCCTGCCAGGGCACAGTTCTGCTGGTGGGAGTGAGTGTTACACCACAAACTCTCAGGGTATGCGTTTCACCAGGTTTAGTGCCCTTTTTCCCTTCTGGTGAGCCCAATATACCCTGCACCTGAATAAGCCAATGCTCGTCCCAGTCTGAACAGGTTGCCATGAGTCCCTTTAACTTGTCCGATTTATCGAAGTACCACCAACTGCTCGCATTGTATGGGTCGCGGCTCCCGTTTATATCGGACACTGCAGGGAAAGATTAGCCGAGGGTGGCAGGGTAGGGGGACCCGGGCCCACCCTCACTCCCGGGTCCTAGCCCAAGGCCCTAAGGTGGGGATCAAATTTTCCCTACCTGGCTGATGGGGGAGTCGTCCCTAAACACATCAGCTCGCGGGCTCCACGACCCTGCCCTGGGCCACTTCCTACCCACCTCCTACGGTCCCCGTACCTCCGTCCCCTTTGCTTCCGTACCGCTTTTGCTCTGCCGCACCTCCGCTCCCCTCCCAGGATCGTGCTCCACCTTCCCCCCCTTCCACTCTGCTGCCCTTCACCTTTTAAACTCCCCACCGTCTGTCCCATCCTGGTGGCAGGGTTCCGGCAGATCAGCTGTTCCATTGCTGCCAGGCCGGCGGGTAACGTCATTTACTCGCGCCAGTGCCAAACAGGTGCCTCATTGCCACCACTTCTCCTGTGGCCGCGGCTGTCCTCACAGTGCTGGCACCATGCCGGCTGGAGTGCGGGGTGCAACCGCCCCACCACACATCCCCCCCTTTAAACCGGGTACTGGGCTGATATCTTCTTCATCCTTCTCCGGGAAGGCCCTTGAAAAAAAGTCCACGTTGTTGTGTGTTTTACTCGCCCGGTGCAGTACTTCAAATTTATAAGGCTGCAAAGACAGGTACCACCTCATCACCCGGGCGTTTGTCTCCTTCATTGCATGTAGCCACCGGAGGGGTACGTGATCTGTGACGAGTTTGAAGGGGTTACCTAAAAGATAATATCGTAGCATGTCTACTGCCCATTTCACGGCTAAAGCCTCTTTCTCGATTGTCGAGTATTTTTGCTCACGCGGGAATAGTTTCCTACTAACACAGAGGACAGGGTGTTAGGCTCTCCATACCTCGGACAACACGGCCCCCAGTCCGATTTCCGAGGCATCAGTCTGGAACTTGAATGTCTTTGAAAAGTCTGGTTGTATTACTATGGGTGTGCGCATTAATCGGTTCTTTAATGTCTGAAAGGCATGCTCCCTTTCCTCTGTCCACCACACCCTCTTAGGTTCTGTGTTTTTAACCATGTTGGTAAGAGGGGCTGCTATGGTTGCGAAATTTGGGATGAACCAGTGGTAATATCCCGCCAGTCCCAAAAACTGTCTTACTTGTTTTTTTGTTTTGGGGGCAGGGTAGTCCTGTCGAGCGGCCACCTTGTCTACCAAGGGTTTTAACTTTCTCAGTCCGACCGTATACCCTAATAGGACACCTTCCTCTGCCCAAATTGGCACTTGCCTCGGTTGGCGGAGAGCCCGGCGTCCTGCAAGCTTGTCAGCATGGTGGCCAAATGTTGGAGGTGCTCGGACCATGACTGACTGTAAATGACTATGTCGTCAATATACACCGTGGCGTAGCCACAATGGGCTTGGAGCACCATGTCCATGAGCCTTTGGAAAGACACAGCTGTGCCGTGCAGGCCGAAGGGCATTGTGACAAACTGATTCAGGACAAATGATGTGTCGAAGGCTGTCTTTTCTTTAAAGGCAGGGGTTAGGGAGATTTTCCAATAGCCCTTCATGAGGTCCAAAGTTGAAATGTATTGGGTTTCCCCTTAGCGGTCTAACAGCTCGTCTACCCGGGGCATCAGATAGGCATCGAACCGGGAGACAGTATTCACCTTCCGGAAATCTATACAAAACCTCACCACCCCGTTCGGTTTGGGTACTAGAACTATCGGGCTGCGCCATTCGCTCCGTGATTCTTCGACACCCCCCACTTCAACATATGTTGTAACTCCTCCCCCACTGTTCCCCACATTTTTCTGGGGAGGGGATGTACTGGGTCGCGTACCTTTTTTCCAGGTGTTGTTGCTATGTGGTGGTGCGCTAAGGTTGTCCTCCCTGGATGTTCAGATAGGATCACTGTGAAACTTTGTAGTAGCTGGCATAATTCTTCTTGCTGTTTGGGGCGTAAATCCTCCCCCATCACGGCAGGCTGAGAGCCCTCTCAGCTGCTCCCCCATGGCCCCAGCTCCGGTTTGGGTGGACAGGGATTAATTAGCATTGCCTCCCATGGGGTCACTTATTTAGAAGATTAATATGGTAAATCAGGGTTTTCCAACGCCCTGGTATGCGCACCTCTTAATCTATGTCCCCCGCGCAGCGTAAAACCTCATACGGCCCTTGCCATTTTGCTAATAGTTTCGACTCTTGGGACGGGAGCAAGAGCAAGACTCAGTCCCTGGGCTCGAAAACCCGCAGGCGAGCCCCTTTATTATAGTACAGTGCCTGCCTTTCCTGAGCTTGGAGCAAGTTCGTCCTGGCGAACTCTCCCAGGTGCTTCAATTTTTCCTGAAGGGTTAGTATATAGTGGACCACCCCCTTTACCCTCGTAGGTTGTTCTTCCCACTCCTCTTTTAGCAGGTCCAAGACCCCGCAAGGTTAACGGCCATATAACAGTTCAAACAGGGAGAACCCTGTAGATGACTGTGGTACCTCCTGCAGCACGAATAACAACGTGGGTAAAATCTGGTCCCAGTCTCAAGGGTCTCCCTCTACAAAGAGCCAAAGCATGCCCTTGAGAGTTCTGTTAACCACTCCACGAGACTGTCTGTCTGCGGGTGGTAAACTGAGGTTTTTAAAGTTTTAATCTTTAACAAGCGGCAGAGTTCCATCATCACCCAGCCAGTGAGGTTAGCCCCTTGGTCGGTAAGAATCTCCTGGGGGATGCCTACTCTTGAAAAGATCTTCACCAACTCCCCCGCCAGCGTATACGTGGTCGTATTCTTTAGGGGAACTGCCTCGGGGTACTGCGTCGCATAGTCCATGAGGACCAAAATGTACTGATAGCTGGCCTGGGGTTTTTCTACTGGCCCCCCCAGTCTACTGCCACCCACTTGAATGGCACTCCCATGACTGGTAGGGGTACCAGCGGTGCCAGGAGTACGTGTCCCAGGGCCATCCTCTGACATTCAGGGCACAACTCGCAAAAATCCCTTATCTCCCTATAGATTCCCGGCCAATAGAACCTCTGCAGCAATCTTTGACTAGTGTTTTCTTGCCCCAAATGGCCCGCCCAGGAATTGGTATGAGCCAATCCTAGTAACCCCTTTTGGTATCACGTGGGTACGAGGAGTTGGCGAGTCTCTTCCGCTCCCCCTGTTACTTCCACCACGCTATATAATCGGTCTTGCCATACCTCGAATCGGGGTCTGGTGGTAGGCCCTGCCTGGTCTCCTTCCTCCATAGCCCTCACCCACGCATTTTGAAGTGTTGAGTCTTCCCTCTGCTCTTGGATGAAATCTCCTCCCCAGACACCGGGGTCCACCTCTAGGTCGGGGTCTGATTCTGTCAGGCTTCTTGCTACCAGTTCTATCTGGGTCTCCGCAACTGGCCTGACCTTGTCACCGGGGGGCCTGTCCCATGTCCTCGCCTCCAAGGGCTGGCGATGCCGCTTGAGTGCTCTCACTCCATTCCCGTAGCAAGCGCTGGAAGCCCTTCCAATCTCTTCCCACCAACATAGGGTATGCGAGGTTGGGTACCAGGGCCACTCTACACACCCCCTTCTCATGTCCATCTGACATCTTGACCCACATGGTAGGGTAGGCCTGGATATCCCCGTGCACATATTGCATGAGCGTCGGTGCTCCTGTAGCTTTCCCTTCACCTACTAAATCCTCCCGCACCAATGTCTGCCTACAGCCAGAGTCTATCAAGGCCTCCACGGCCTGCCCTTCAACCACCACCGTTCTGGTTATACGGGTGTTCTGTACCAGGTCTGGTTCTCTACCATCTGGCATTCTTTGCCCGAAGGTACAATCCATATAAGGACAGTCTCGTCTGAAGTGCTCTGCTTGGCTGCACTCAAAACAGACGTTTTTAGGGGTATTTACTTTACCTTGGCCTTTGTCCTTATTGACGGCGGGTGAGGCCTTTTCTTCCCTAGTTTCCAGGTCTGTCCCCTTCCAGACCAGCACCAGCCGTCAGCCCTCCCACTTCCCTGGGGCATGAGCCGCATCCTTCCGGCCTACGTCCTGGGGTTGGTTCAGCCACTCCACCATGAACCGTCTGGGGAATACTTCTTTTAAGTCCTTCCCCTTCTCCGTACCCTCTGCCTCGAGGAAATCCTCCATCAGATTGACCGCTTCGCTCAGGGAGGTCGGCCGATGCCTTTGGACCCACTTCTGACTCTCGGTGGGTAGAATCTGCAGAAATTGTTCTAGGATAATCACGCCTGCCATCTGCACCCCCGTTTGATGCTCAGGCTCCAGCCAGTGCCACCCCATTTCCTTCAACTTCTGGGCTACCGCCTGTGGGCGTGTCCCTGGGGTATAGCGTTCTTGATGGAATCGTCTCTGATACGTCTCTGGAGTTACTCCTAGTTGATCCAGGATCACTTCTTTAACTTTATGGTAGTGCAGTGCGTCCCGTGAAGAGAGGCTCCTGTAGGCAAGCTGGGCCTGTCCCGTCAAATATGGAGCCAGCAACATGGCCCAGTGTTCCTTGGGCCACCGTGCCACCGCCGCCACCCGCTCAAACGTTACAAGGAATTCTTCTGGATCATCAGTGGCCTCCATTTTGGTCAATTGGATCGGGAGTTGCAGCATCTCCCCTGCCTCCTCTTCATCCATGGTTGTCAGACCCACACCTCTTCGTCCCGCTCCGACCTGGTGCTGCATCCGGTACTCCTCCCGTATCTGTTGCTGCTCCGCTAGTTCTTGTAGCAAATGCCGATGCTGTTCTTGGTATTGTGCAGACAATTGCTGGATCAGGAGGGTTTGCTGCTGCTGTCTCTGGTTCTCCGTGAGCCACTCCAGCACCTTCGCCGTCTCTATACCTGCCACAAAGCACCTTATAGTCTCTCCGCTAGCCTATCTCTCTCTGCAGGGATGGGGTCACGTACCCACATTCTCCACCACGTGTTACACCACAAACTCGCAGGGTATGTGTTTCACCAGGTTTAGTGCCCTTTTTTCCGTCTGGTGAGCCCAATATACCCTCCACCCGAATAAGCAGATGCCCACCTCAGTCACAACAGGTCGCCATTAGTCCCTCTAACTTGTCCGATTTATCAAAGTACCACCAACTGCTCGCGTCATATGGGTCGCAGCTCCTGTTTATATCGGACACCTCCGGGAAGGATTAACTGAGGGTGGCGGGGTAGGGGGACCCAGGCTCACCCTCACTCCCGGGTCCCGGCCCAGAGCTCTAAGGTGGGGATCAAAGTTCCCCTACCTGGCTGATGGGGGAGTCGCCCCTAAACACATCAGCTTGCGGGCTCCACAACCCCACCCTGGGCCACTTCCTACCTGCCTCCTACAGTCCCTGTACCTCTGTCCCCTTTGCTTCCATACCACTCTTGCTCTGCCGCACCTCCACTCCCCTCCCAGGATCGTACTCCACCTTCCCCCCCTTCTGCTGCCCTCCACCTTTTAAACTCCCCGCTGTCCGACCCGTCCCAGCAGCGGGGTTCCGGCAGATCAGCTATTCCACTGAGGCCTGGCCGGCGGGTAAAGTCATTCACCCGCGCCGGCACCGAACAGGCGCCACATCGCCGCTGCTTCTCCTGTGGCTGCAGCTGTCCCCACAGTGCTGGTACCGTGCCAGCCAGAGTGCGGAGTGCAACTGCCCCGTCACAGGAAGGGATGGAGTTCATTCATGCTGGCAGGGCTTGCGCAGTTTCCCTCCTCAGTGTCTGCTACACATCACTTCCTGGGACAGTGTTATTTTCTCATCCCACAGAAGCTTGCAGCCAGGAAAGGATAGGGTTCAGTCATGTTGGGGGCAGGACGGTAGTCCATGAGGGTTCCCTCCTCTGTGTCTGCCACACACTGCTTATCTGGAGAGTGCTGTGGGCAGGAGGGAAAGAGGAAGAGAGGGGGTGCCAGAGGCAGAAGCCATGCTAGCAGCAGAGGGTGCAGCTAATAGTTTCTCCTTCTTCATTCAGATTGCCCTGAGAGATATCAGTATTCTCTGAATCACACAGGGTGACAGGGTGCAGTTGCTGACTGAATGTGTCTAGAAATCTGGACCTTATGCTACAGTGACACCAGACCACTTTCTGTTGGTGTGGCGCCAGAAGGTGTCCTACCATGGAGGATGGAATAAGGCAGGCCTCCCCAGAAACCTTGTGAGAAGGATCGAAGAGATCCTATCTGAGAGCTTCATGGAGATGTGCAGGGACGATTCCTGCTCTGTCTCCAGAAATGTTAACAAGGTGTTCCAGGACCTCCATTCTGTGTAAGCCAGAGTGCACCACACATCACATCCAATTGCCTTAACCCTCTTGTGGAAAAAAAAGTGAACTCACCAGAACTGCCCTCTTTGGGACTAGTGCCTGACTGTGAGATATTCTGGGAGAGGGGATTGTCTCCAAGGTTATAAAAAGTTCTTGGCTCTCACCACTCACTGGCTGGCCATTCTCCTCGTCCTCCTCCCCCCTCCACCACCATGCTGTCCTCCATGATGGTGCTCTGAAGAGTGTCTTGGGAGGATTCCATGGCTTGGCTTGAGATTCTGGGTGGGTCCCCACCATCCTCTGTAGAAATGTCATGTTTGCAGCAATGCATCAGATTTTCCATTTGCCTCCTTTTTTTGTTGTTACAATTGCCTCAGCTCCTTTATTTTAATATGGCTTTGCTGAGCATTCCTTGTGTATCCTTTCTCTACCGTGGATTTTGCAATCTTCACATAGATAGCTGCATTTTGTTTCATGGTGTAGAGCTCCGAGAAAATGGATTCCTCTTCCATGCCTCAATGATGTCCAAGATCTCCTTCACACTCCATGCTGGTGCTCATCTGTGCCCCTAGCAACTGGAGCTCATGGAACTCATTGCCATGTGTGCTGTCTGCCCTGAGGCGTGCTTGCAACAGTGTCCACACAGGAAATAAAATTCAAATTTCCTGGGGCTTCCCAGTTCACCTGGAAAGTAGTAGAATCGCAAATTCTGGCCAGAGTAGTCACAGCAGGACTTTCGGGGATACCTCCTGGAGGTCAATAATATTGACTTTTGCAATGCTCTATCTATCTACACTACCATAAACATGACCATGCAATGTCAAATTTTGTATTACTCCTTAGTCCTCTGAAAAGCAGGAGTACCAAAATCAACTTCAGTGAGCCTTAAAGTTAATGGAATAGGCTTGGTAGAGTGGACTCATTGTTTAGAAAATCGACCATATGTGGCTAAATTTGACCTAAACTCCTAGGCTGTGTCTAGACTGGCATCATTTAGCGCAAATACTTTTAACGGAAAAGTTTTTCCATTAAAAGTATTTGTGCAAGAGAGCGTCTATATTGGCAAGTGCCTTTGCGCAAAAGATTTGCTTTTGCGCAAAAGCATCCGTGCCCAGTATAGACGCGCTGTTGCGCAAGAAAGCTCTGATGGCCATTTTAGCCATCAGGCTTTCTTGCGCAAGAAATTAAGGTGCCTGTCTACACTGGCCCTCTTGCACAAGTATTCTTGCGCAAGAGGGCTTATCCCTGAGCAGGAGCATCAAAGTATTTGCGCAAGAAGCACTGATTTCTTACAGTAGAACGTCAGTGCTCTTGCGCAAATTCTTGACAGTCTAGATGCACCCCTAGTGTAGACCAGGCCTGAAAGGGGGCATGTTTTCAAGTATCTAAATGGTTGTTATAAGAAGAAGGGTGAAAAATTATTCTCCTTAACTCCAAGGATTGGACAAGAAGCAACGGGTTTAAAATGCAGCAGGGAGGGTTTAGGTTGGACAATTAGGACTGTCAACATAATATTTTTTCCATGGCTGGTATTCATTCTAGTCCCCTGGTCTTCCTCCTGTTCAGTCATTTTATGTGAGAACAGCCCCAAAGAATCAGGATACCAGCTGCAATGGGTCAACACCTGCTCCTGTAAGCTCTGGTAGCTCCACTGCATCCTCCTTTTGATCCTGAATCCTGGCCCTGACCAGTCCATGATGATCTAAAGTCATATGTGCCTGTACCATTTCTGATTGTGGAACCAGAATGCATAAATATCTTGTCATCTTACCCCCACCCCCCCACTGCACTCTCTACCAATTGATTGAATGTGTATATGTCAGTTGATATGCTTTTCTCCCAGGCCCTGGGATTCCCCACAGCACTACACAATGTAATCAAACTGAATCTAGCAATTTCTGCACAGCAGGTACAATGAGCCAAAGTTTTCTTTATGGAAAGGTTTCAGGTTTTGATTTAACAAAATGAGAGGAATAAATACACTTTTTTTCTAGATTCATCTAAGTTGAAAAAACGTTGTTATTGGGCATATTTTACTTTACATGGGAATTCTGCTGTTTGTTTAAATATAAGTCTAGACTGCAAGGGTAGACACAGAGACACACCTCAAGAGTTTTACCCTTGCTCCTGGAGAATAGTAATGTAATGAGGTCCTATACAAGTGGTAAGTTAGCTCTCTGTGCAAGCTCAAATGCTTCTGCCAGTGAATAGGAGGGAAGGAGCCAATGTTCCACCAATTCCTATCCACCTTCAGGTAGGGAATAAGCAGCTCAGTAGCTACAATTCAATGTGTGGTTACTCATGTTATGGGATAGGTGAAGGTTTTTACTCCCTCTGAATCTTTTGTGAGAGACTACAGTCCAAGTTACAATCCCACCTATAATAAAATTGGAAGAAAAATGGAAGAAAAAAGGAATCTACCCAATTCTTCCCAGCCACCCCCTTTCAAAATGTTGCAGGTAAACTTGATGGTTCATTCACACTCATAGATGAGAATAATAAATAATGCCATTTCTTTTACTCATTTTCATGACAAGCAGATTATACATTTAGCTTCTGCTCATGCATTGTAATGATGAATTTGGACAAGACACAGTTTGGCTTAATCAATAAGGGTATGTCTACACTACAGAGTTTTTCCAAAAAAAACTTCAACTACGTTCACACTGTAACTGTGTTCTTCCAAAAGAAAATCGAAAGATCAGAGGAGTTTTTCCGACATCGGTAATCCTCTTTCTATGAGGCAGAAGCCTTTTTCCAAAAGAGCTCTTTCAGAAAAAGGCGTGTGTGGACAGGGAAGAGGGAGTTCTTTCAAAAGAAGAGGAAAGAGGAAAAAGCACAGGTGCCCTGGTGGCCACTCCATCCATAGCAATCACAGCTGAAATGCAAGATAGTGTCCATTCATTGTGGACGCTATCTTTTGAAAAAGCAGTTCACTTTTTCGATGCGCTTTTGCAGTGTGGATGCTCTCTTTCTGAAGAAGTTTTTCCAGAAGATCTCTTCCAGAAAAGCTTCTTCCGAAAGAAGCCTGCAGTCTAGACATAGCCTAAGAGACTGGATATGTCTTGGCTTTTACTCTACAATATTTCTAAGGCTGTACCCATTAAATGCAAATGAAGAAGGAAAAGATCTTGGCAGAACAGGATAAGTGATGTGCCTCTGATGTTTTTATTGAATTTATTTATGGCACACAGCTTGGGCCTTTCTCTGGATGATTTCTCTGTCAGAAGTGCTGTTTGGCCACTTACTGTTCCAATACATCATTTGCTAAGGAGAGTTTTATTGCAGCTTCCTTGATTTGTTGTATGGATAGACAGAGATGTCCACTGGCACTAATCTCTTGATGCTATCCTTGAGCCATTTTTTGTGTGTGATTTCTTTAGCACGGAGAAATATGCAGAAAACTATCATACAGAAAAATAGATCAGTGGACACTCATGCTCAGTAAACACAGACTGGATCGAGCTATGCATTAACTGCTTTCTGAGATGTTAGAACAATTAAATGGTAATGATTAACTATTGGAGTAGGATATGTGGCTATAGCATTACAGTAAATTTATGTTTTCACTATGGGATTATTGACAGAGGTATAAGCATGTCATATGACTTGTTAAAGGGCAGGGAGTAATCCAGGTCCCCTGGCTACCTGGTCCTTTGCTCCTTCCAACTAACTTAGTGCCATGGATCTCATTGAGCAGTTTTTCCTCTGGGGACACTGAATTGTTCAAAGAAGAGTAAGGAAATGAAAGCATTTTAAATTAAATATATCTTCATCCCAATTATATCTACCAAAGAACAGAAGCAGGGCTATAGAGAGGGCACTTCACTGTTTTGCAAACTTAATTAATTAATGAACACATGAAATTACATCGCATTTCAGGATTTAGAGCCACCACTGAATCAGTAACTGACAGATACAGATCTTTAGCTGATGTCAAACCATGGTGGCTCCATTTGACTCTGGGTGAGTCTTCATAGAATTCTGCAGCAAAGACAAGAAAACAGTGATATTTTGTCCATTTTTCTGTTTTCTAATATCTCAGTTTTCCAGTAAGCATTTTTTAAAAAGGATGCATGATTTTTCATTTCCCTGCTTCTCAATTGCCCGGAGAACATTTCTATAAACTAGAAATATAGTGACATTTCCAAGCTGTCTTATTCTTTATCAGATTCTACTTTTGCAACCAATGCATTGAGACTAATACACTAGAGAACACTGAGAAGATAATCTTCTGGCATCAGCTGGAATCATAGATGGAAGATGCCTCTGAGAACACAAGGTGAAAAGCATATATTTTTCTTCTGATTAATAATTCATAACCTCTTTACTGGTATCTTACAGGAATGTCTGGTTCAGAGAAGAATGCCCAGCATTAAATGACCTTATTCTTCATGACAATGGATTCTGAGTGGAACATTCAATGCTTCTTTGTAGAATTTTCCCTTTCTGTTTCTGTCTTTCTCATAGTGATGGATTAGATCAGGATTGAACACAGATGATACGATCTCAGGGATAGAATAATTTTTGAGTGAGTCTCAGGCTTTATGATTACACTCTACTCTCCATGGAAATACATGAGTAGAGTTGAGTCCTCTATTTCTAATGATATCACAAAATGTGATAATTTCCCCTTCTCAGAAAAGCAGATTAGGGACTTTATGTTTTGCATCCTGCCCAGACACATAATCGATATAATTCACTTGACATTTCTCACAGCTGATTTTTTTTATACCAGAATACTAATTGATGTATCTCTTCCTTATCCAGACTTTTCACAGTAAATGCCTGCAGCGGCTCGAGAAAATAAAAACCACAACTGGTTATGTTGTTATTTCTAGAATATACATGTAAGCAGGGGCTGAACTACTGCTTGTTATCAGCCAGCTAAAAGGAGGGAGCTGCTCTGGGTGTGGGTGTGCTCACTCCAAGGCTATGTCTACACTGGTGGCTTCTTGCGCAAGAACATCTTGCGCAAGAAAACATCCACACTGCCATGTGTGAGCTGTGCTTTTGCGCAAGAGCATCCATGGCAGTGTGGATGCTCTCTTGCGCAAGAAAGCTCTGATGGCCATTTTAGCCATAGGGCTTTCTTGCACAAGAAATCCCTGCTGAGCGTCCACGCTGCCCTCTTACACAAGAGCTCCTGCACAAGAGGGCTTACACCTGTTAAAAAAGAGTGTAGCTCTTGCTCAAGGAACTGTCTCTTACCACGCTGTCCTGTAAATTTCCTTGCGCAAGAGCGGGCGGGCAGTGTAGACGCTTTGCGGATTCTTGCGCAAGAACGGCTGTACTTGCGCAATAACCTGCCAGTGTAGACATAGCCCAAGGATGCGTCTAGACTGGCAAGATTTTGCTCAAAAGCGGCTGCTTTTGCGCAAAAACTTGCCGCCTGTCTACACTGGCTGCAAGAATTTGCACAAGAACACTGACTTTGTAATGTACAAAATCAGTGCTTCTTGCGCAAATACTTTGATGCTCCCGCTCAGGCATAAGCCCTCTTGCGCAAGAATACTTGCGCAAGAGGGACAGTGTAGACAGGAACGTTAATTTCTTGCGTAAGAAAGCCCGATGGCTAAAATGGCCATCGGAGCTTTCTTGCGCAAGAGAGCGTCTATACTGGGCACGGATGCTTTTGTGCAAAAGCAAATCTTTTGCACAAAGGCACATGCCAATGTAGACGCTCTCTTGCGCAAATACTTTTAACGGAAAAACCTTTCCGTTAAAAGTATTTGCGCAAAATCATGCCAGTCTCGACGCACCCCAATTGTTTAGCTGTGCAAGATAACTAACTGTTAACTGTTGATATGTAAATACAGCTCATGCCAGGAGGGGGAAGGAATCCGAATGTGGTTATGTAAATCCAACTCAGCCAGGGCTGATGGAGGATCAGTGTTGGAATGGAATGTGGTGTATTGTAACTAATTTGGGGCTGTTGTGGGGGGCCACAAATCATGCTACCCCTAAATGTGGGAACTGTAAAACATGACACCAGTGCTCACAGGAGAGACACCATCACTGTAAGAGGTCTCCGAGGAACAAGCCTCCCCGCTTCCAGAGTTGCGTGAACTGAGTTGGGGGGGGGGAGGGCTAAAGGGCTTGAGTCAGCCTGCTTCATGCCTGCCAGGTGTGAGCTGTAAGACTGGCCCAACCTGCCTCTTTCCTCCTTGGCTGCGTCTAGACTGGCATGATTTTGCGCAAAAACAGCTGCTTTTGCGCAAAAACTTGCCAGCTGTCTACACTGGCCACTTGAATTTGTGCAAGAACACTGACGTTCTAATGTAAGAAATCATTTTGCGCAAAAGGGCCAGTGTAGACAGCTCAGATTTGTTTTGCACAAAAAAGCCCCGATCGTGAAAATGGCGATCGGGGCTTTCTTGTGCAAAATTGCGTCTAGATTGGCACGGACGCTTTTGCGCAAAAAGTGCTTTTGCGGAAAAGCGTCCGTGCCAATCTAGACGCTCTTTTCCTCAAATGCTTTTAACGGAAAAACTTTTCCGTTAAAAGCATTTGCAGAAAATCATGCCAGTCTAGATGCAGCCCTTTTGTTTTACGGACAGATCTGAAGCAGACTTCACGGCTGTGTCTAGACTGGTCAGTTTTTCCGGAAAATCAGCCGCTTTTCCGGAAAAACTTGCAAGCTGTCTACACTGGCCGCTTGAATTTGCGCAAGAACACTGACGATCTAATGTATGATCGTCAGTGTTCTTGCACAAATACTATGACGCTCCTGTTCGGGCAAAAGCCCTCTTGCGCAAATGCTTTTGCGCAAGAGGGCCAGTGTAGACAACCTAGAATTGTTTTGCGCAAAAAAGCCCCGATGGCTAAAATGGCGATCAGGGCTTTCTTGCGCAAAAGTGCGTCTAGATTGGCACAGACGCTTTTCCGCAAAAAGTGCTTTTGCGGAAAAGCGTCCATGCCAATCTAGACACTGTTCCGAAAATGCTTTTAACGGAAAACTTTTCCGTTAAAAGCATTTCTGGAAAATCATGCCAATCTAGTCACAGCCCATGAGAAGTCTTTTTGTCGCTAGTCCAGTGGAAGCTGGAATCTTTTGCTAGTCTAGGTGATGGCTAAAGAGTTGAAATCACTAAAAGCTGAAATCACTGGTTTGGCCGGGAGCCAGACCCATTGCAGCCAGCAGAGCAGCTGGTGGGAATGACTGGCGGGCGACCTGTAGGAGCGGCGGCAGGCGACCAGCGGAGCAGCTGGTGGAGTGGAACAAGACAGCTGTTGGAGCATGGTGGAGTGGCTCATAGTAAAGGCTGCAGCAGAACTGTACGGAGAGGTGGTGCCGTCCGCCTCGGACCACATAAGATGCCCCTATCAACCCCCCCTGCCCCCCTTTCCACCCAGGTTGGGAGGTAGAACCCTGGAGGTGAACTTGTGAACTCTGGGCAGCACTGACCAGGGACAAACTTTTGGGGTGTTGGACTCTGGGAGATTTTGGGCTGCTGGACTCCAGAGACTCTTGGGGTGTTGGACTTTGCTCATGGTTTGGGTTATGAACTCTGTTTGTGGTATTTTCCCAAGTTAATGGAATGTGACCTCTCTCTGTTTCATTAAATGTTTCTTTCTACACTCAGACTCTGTGCTTGCGAGTGGGGAAGCATTGCCTCTCAGAGGCGCCCACGGGTGTGTGAATTTCCCAGGCTACTGGGTGGGGTCTCAAGCTGGTTCTGTGAGAGATGGACCCCTAGATATAGAACCCGGCCCTGGTTGCTGCCGGGCCTACCCGGCAGAAGGGTTACATACAATTCACCGTATTAGGATGGGAACTGTTGTGATTAATGCTACAAATAAGAAACCATATTATGATTTCATATACACAAAAAGGGAGTATTATTTCATTTATCATTAATAACTAGGCACTGTCATATTACTGCCTTTGGCTGTAATACGGTGATGCTAATGCCACATGCTGATATAAAGACCCCTGATCAACTGATTTGAAAAATTGTGCTCCTAGGGATGACAGCATGCTTATTATACTTGAAAGTGGTATATTTAAGCTTATTGGTCATGACAGCATAGTAACCTCTTTATTGATAACAGAATATTGTGCAGTTTTCCAATTAGGAATTAATCAAGATCCTTCTGACTATAGCCATCTAATTAGGTGCAAGATGAAACGCGAACAATCCTTTTACTCCAGCTCTCTCTCTTAACATTTCACACTTTTCCACCTCTGCCTTTCCACTTATTAATGCTTTATATTCTTTAGGTGAAAGAAAGTATCCAGATATGTACTGTAGTCCTATTGAATTAAACTGTTAAATTATCCTTTGCTGCATGGAGTGTCAAATTATTGTTTTGTGCCATAGTTCTTGATCCTCCTCTAATATTAACTTTCACTTGGCAAGGTTGATTGGGTTTTCAACATACCCTGATGTCATTTCTGATCTTATTCTTCCCTAACTTAGATTGCTTCTGTCTGAGCTCAACAGTTAGTTTGCATGTTAAAGAGTAAACAACAGCCAATTAGCCATTCTGTCCTTTCTTCTAAAGCAAGTTGATCATAAAATCATAGAATCCTAGGGCTGGAAGAGACCTCAGGAGATCATTGAGTCAAGCCCCCTGCCCAAAGCAGGACCAATCCCAACTAAATCATCCCAGCCAGGGCTTTGTCAAGCCAAGACTTAAAAACCTCTAGGGATGGAGATTCCACCACCTCCCTAGGTAACCCATTCCAGTACTTCACCACCCTCCTGGTGAAATAGTTTTTCCTAATATCGAACCTAGAGCTCCTCCACTGTAGCTTGAGACCATTGCTCCTTGTTCTGTCATCCAGCACTACTGAGAACAGCCTCTCTCCATCCTCTTTGGAACCTGCCTTCAGGAAATTGAAATACACACACATACACCTCTCCATTCATTCATTCCTTCATTCCTGCCCTCAGGCACTCACACACTTACACAGACATATGGGTTGCAGAAGGAGCCAAGGCATGTTGGTTCTGGAGGGTCTGTCTGCTGATCATGGCTAGGGAGCTGGTCAGGAAAGACACTAGCTGTAGAAAGAAGAGCTTCTCAGGAGGAGGAAAAAAAAAGAAAAAAAGAGATTTCTGCCACATGCTCTCTCTCCTTATATTGTGTCTGTATGGCTCCTGTGACTCATCCACCTCATCACCAGGGAGCATACCCAGATTTCCCTTTATTCAGCAAACCAGTGGTCTGATGACTCATCACCATGTGCTCCATATTCCCAGCCTTGCAGTTCCTAACACACACTCACATTCACACTCTCTCTCTTCATCACTTGGGAAAGAATGCAGTTTAGAGCAAGTTACAAGCAAGGTGGATGAGAGTTACAAAGATTACAATGTTGCAGCTTACCCTAAGTTTCTGAACTTATAAAGCAAAGTTGCAGAGAGTTACAAAGTTGCAAGTTTTTACAAAGATTACAATGAGTTGCAAAGTTTGACAAAGATTACAACGAGTTGCAGTTTAAAACCTTAGATCTTACAATTCAGGGTATTTCCAGAAAATGCATGTGTTAAATCAAGTAAGCTCAAGCAGAGGCTTTTTTTATGTATTATCTGCCCCTTGGTCATCCCAAATTATGGTGACCACACAAAGGTGCCTCCACCCATCCACACCAATATTTCAATTACCAGGACAATTTCTGGATTTTCCATATATATACACCCTGTTTACAATAAACAAAATAACTGCCAATAATCAGAGGACAGTGAGAGGGATTAACAATAAAGAAAATGTACCAGTATATCAAGAAAGGCAAAATGATAATCAGAGAAAATAAAAGTGTATATCAGTAACAAAACCAACAACAAAATGATAATCAGAGAAAAACTTGACCAAAGGCTTTTTCACAGAGGTGGATGTGTGACTGATAATTTGGTTGGAGATGGGGAGAGTTTAACAATAAAAAAAAAAAAAGTCAGAATACAAATGTATATCAATAACAAAATCAGACAACAGAATGATAATCAGAGAAACTAAAAATAAACCTGATGTATTGGGGACTAATAATTTGGTTGGAGATGGGGGAAGTAGAGGAAAAGGAGTGTACCCTAGTGTGGTATTCCCTTTTTCCCCAAACACAACAATGCAAGCACAGGATACTCACAAGACAGACACAGAGCATGCAACACAAAATATGCAACTTTGTTGTGACACTAGAAGCATGATGTTTCTGCTGCTATCTCCTGATAAAAACCTGCAAAAATCTTAAGCATTTAAAAAAAACTGCAACTATTAAACTGTAAGAACTTAGGCATCACAAGCACTGCAAAAGGGAGAAAAAACATCATAAGCATTGGGTTATCTCAGGGAGGAACAAAGAACTGGGGTGGTTCCTCCTACATGCTTAAGCTGTCCTTGGTGCACCCACTTTCCGTGGGGGCCTCGATCGGTTTGGAATACTGTATCACTCCCCTTATTACAGATGGTAAATGGCCCCTCCCACTTTGCTTGAAGGGGCTTAGTGTTCCATTTCATATATATCACCTGATTGCCCACCTGCCAGGCAGGTGGTTTCTGCTGCCCCTTGTCCATCTTTCTCCTGAGCCTTTTCCATTGTCTGCTGCATAAGTCGAACAGCCTGGGGAAGTTCCTCCTGTAAAAGCTTTTACCATTGAATTAGCTCTGGACTGGTGCGGTCAGAGGAGAGAGGGGCTGAATGCGACCTCATAAGACACATTGGTCACCCGAACATCAATTGAAAAGGTGTCATTGAACTACTATATCGAGATCTACTCCTTATTACAGCTCACACTAAAGGCAGATGTTTAGTCCAGGATCCCCCCTTTTCTGACAAGACTTTAGGTAAGGCTGCTTTGATGGTACAATTCATATGTTCCACCTGCCCAGAACTTTGAGGGTGTCTGGGGATATGCAGCCTCCATTGTATCCCTAGAGCATCCAACAATGCTTTCCAGATTGCTGACACAAATTGAGGACCCCTATCTGAATCAATCACCTCAGGAGATCCATATCTACAAATGATCTCTTTAAACAAAATCTTGGCCATTTTTTCAGCACTGTAGGTTTTCATGGGAAATGCCTCTACCCATCCCCAAAATGCATCTACTACTACCAAAAGCGAGGTACACCCTCCTTCTCCAGAGGGTAACCCTTCAATAAAATCTACCTGGAGGTGGGCCCACGGGCCTCCCAGCTCCTGCTGATGACCTAAGGGCAGCTGATCCTCAGATTCCCCTGGCTGGCGTGGGTTAAAAGCAACACATGTAAGGCAATTCTATACTAGCAAGGACCCTGTGGTGGCTGCGGTCACCGCACTTGGGGCCCTGTACCGGCAGCTGCAGCAAGCTGAGCACCTGGAGGAGTACCCAGTAGTGGTATCAGCATGGTGGCACCAACAAGAAATTGTATTTTGGGCCCATGCACTTGCTCATGAGGGAGTGGAAGGGACTTTGCAGACATAGCCCGCCGGCCAGGATGTAACTAACTCATCCACCTTATTGTTAAAAAAGCTTCTACTGATGAGTGTGCATTTTGGTGGCCTTTAACACATCCTACTAACAATTTATTAGGGTTAGCAACAACCCACCGATGCATGCTTTCCCAGTCCTCATGGTGGATTAATTCCTTCCTGTCTGCACTTGTCCAACCACTACTGGCCCATTGTGGCATCCATTTAGTTAACCCCCCTGTAGTGGGGTACGGCAACCCCGCACTCACGGGGGGCGAGGGGAACCCTGGGAGGAGGGACGCCCAGATGGGGACACCCGCGAGAGAGACGCCGGAGGAACCACGCAGGCTCCGCAGAAGGGAGATGCCTGGGCGGGATCAGATGCCGGCGCTGAGCAGGCAGAACAGACGGCGCGCACTGATGATGTCAGCGCAGCACACCTCGACCTGGGGACACCGGGTGATGACATCAGGGCTGAGCACACCAGCCCGGCGCTGCCAGAGGACATCACCCGCCAGGACGGCGGGATGTTCAAAAGGAGAGCCGGGGGCACCGAAAAGGGAAAAGAGACAGGCCCTCTAACAACCAGGACGGAGGACTGAGAGAGGGACAGGCTCGCGACCAAGTGAGGTAACTCGGGCCCCGGGGGCTACTGGAGCTAAAGGACTGAGCTAGCAGGGTAGGAAGCAGCCCAGGGCGGGGCTGTGGAACCTGAGAGCGGGTGCGTTTAGGGGCTACCACCCCACCTGCTAGCCAGGGAGTAGACTCCCTGTCTTAGGGCCCTGGGTCGGGACTTGGGAGAGTGGGCGCGCCCGAGTCCCCCTACCCCGCTGGGGCCAGTGTCCCAGGGCACGACTGACCAGGGTGTGATCGCTGGGGTTACCACGGTAAGGATACGCCGCAGTGATTGTATGGAATTTGGATGAGGGGAGGTGCACAATAAACCCAGCTAGGCTTTGTCTACACTGGCGGCTTCTTGTGCAAGAACATCTTGCGCAAGTGTTCTTGTGCAAGAAGTCTTGCACAAGAAAACGTCCACACTGCCATGTGCGAGCTGTGCTTTTGCGCAAGAGCGCCCATGGCAGTGTGGACGCTCTCTTGCGCAAGAAAGCTCTGATGGCCATTTTAGCCATACGGCTTCCTTGCGCAAGAAATCCCTGCCAAGCGTCCACACTACCCTCTTGCGCAAGAGCTCCTGCGCAAGAGGGCTTACACCTGTTAAAAAAGAGCGTAGCTCTTGCGCAAGGAGCCCTCTTTTACCACGCTGTACTGTAAATTTACTTGCGCAAGAGCGGGCGGGCAGTGTGGACGCTCTGCAGATTCTTGCGCAAGAACGGCCGTACTTGCGCAAGAAGCCGCGAGTGTAGACATAGCCCTAGACGTTGGTGTTCTCAACGTCTTACACCCCCCAACACATACTGAGAATCTGAAAAGACCACCAGGGGTCCCAGACCCGAATCCCAGAGCATTAAACATTCTAGAAATGCCTTTTACTCAGCTAGTTGTGCCGACCCTTGGGGCCAAACCAGTACTACTGCCTTATCGTCCAGATTTACTACTGCACTTTGTATATGTCTTTTTCCTTCTTGTACCCAGGCTGCACCATCTGAAAAATAAATGTTGGCCAGTGCCATTAGGCTCCGTGCTTGTCCTACTGAGGTCACCCATCCCACTGGCATTAATCTAGTCTCTGGCAAGAGGCACTCATGTTTTACCCCTTTTGTCTAGAGCAAAGCCCTTGGTAGTTGCCCATCACCTGGGGTATTCTGATACTGAACACCTTGATTTACCAAAGCCAGAGTCCACTGAGCCATCCTTGGGTTGCTTACTCCTGGTTGGGCAGGTCTTCCTGATAATATATATTTTAAGGGGGTATGAATACCTGACTATCTCCTATCACCACCACCCCTATTTCCAGTGCCCATATTACTGCTAAGCATTCCCTTTCACATGGACCAAATTTCTGCTCCATTGGGGTTAAAAGGCATGAATAGAATGCTATTGGGACCATTTTCTGCAATGGGTCTGCTTGCAACAATACCACAGCCAAAGCCTCAGGGTTGGTGGCAACCCTCACATATATGGGCTCTCCAACCTGTATGGGTCTCAATGTTGCTGCTTGCAAAAGGGATCGTTTCAGCTCCATAAAAGCTGCTTCCTACTCTGGACCCCATTGAAATTGGGCCTCCTTCCTCAACAGGCTATAAAGGGGTTTGGTGACACATGCATAGTCCCATATGTGAGCTCTGACAAAATTAAAGACCCCCAATATGGCCTGTAGACTCCTCAAATCTTGAGGGGAGGATAAATTTTGCCAGGCTGACAATCTTTGTTCATTAACAGACCTACCCATTTCTGACAGAGTGACCCCCAAATATTCCACCTGTGGTTGTATTAATTGTGCCTTTTCCAAGAGTTAATGTTTGACTGCCGCATGTAGCCGCGGGCAGTTAGTTCGGACTAGGGGGATTTGAAAATGGCGTCCGGACGGGAAGATGCAAATAAAGCCCGGGATATTTAAATCCCGGGCTTCATTTGCAACTTCGAATGCCTACATTAGCCTCCCTGGGGGCTAGTGTAGACATACCCTCATTCACTTATTCACACACATTCATTCCTGCCCTAAGGCACTCACACACTTACACAGACACATGGGTTGCAGAAGGAGCCAAGGCATGTTGGTTCTGGAGGGTCTGTCTGCTGATCATGGCTGGGGAGCTGGTCAGGAAAGACACTGGCTGTAGAAAGAAGAGCTTCTCAGGAGAAGGAAAAAAGAAAAGGAAAAAAAGAGATTTCTGCCACATGCTCTCTCTCCTTATATTGTGTGTGTCTGGCTCCTGTGACTCATCCACCTCATCACCAGAAAGCATACCCATACTTCTCTTTATTCAGCAAAGCAGTGGTCTGATGACTCATCACCATGTGCTCCATGTTTCCAGCCTTGCAGTTCCTAACACACACTCACATTCACACTCTCTCTCTTCATCACTTGGGAAAGAATGCAGTTTAGAGCAAGTTACAAGCAAGGTGGCTGAAAGTTACAAAGATTACAAAATTGCAGCTTACCCTAAGTTTCTGAACTTTTGAAGCAAAGTTGCTGAGAGTTACAAAGTTGCAAGTTTTTACAAAGATTACAATGAGTTGCAAAGTTTGACAAAGATTACAACGAGTTGCAGTTTAAAACTTTAGATCTTACAGTTTAGTGTATTTCCAGAAAATGCATGTGTAAAATCAAGT
Organism: Pelochelys cantorii; assembly: GCA_032595735.1. Lineage (NCBI taxonomy): Eukaryota > Metazoa > Chordata > Testudines > Trionychidae > Pelochelys > Pelochelys cantorii. Next base: position 30,136,763 of record CM064340.1, read on the forward strand.
AAGCTCAGGCGGAAGCTTTTTTTATGTAACAAGATGCTATCAAATCCCCCCTCACTCTTCTCTTCTGCTGGCTAAATAAGCCCAAATCCCTCAGCCTCTTCTCATAGGTCATGTGCTCTAGCCCCCTAATCATTTTGGTTGTCCTCCACTGGACTCTCTCCAATGCGTCCACATCCTTTCTGTAGTGGGAGGCCCAGAACTGGATGCCATATTCCAAATGTGGCATCACCAGTGCCGAATAAAGGGGAATAATCACTTCTGTAGATCTGCTGGCAGTGCTCCTCCTAATGCAACCTAATATTTCATTTGCCTGCTTGGCTACAAGGGCACACTGTTGACTCATATCCAGCTTCTCATTCACTGTAATCCCCAGGTCCTTTTCTGCAGAACTGCTACTTAGCCAGTAACAATGATTGGGATTCTTCCATCCTAAGTGCAGGCCTCTGCACTTGTCCTTGTTGAACCTCATCAGATTTCTTTTGGCCCAGTCCTCTAATCTGTCTAGGTCACTCTGGACCCTATCCCTGCCCTCCAATGTATCTACCTCTCCCCCTAGTTTAGTGTCATCCACAAACTTGCTGACTTAATAAAAACTTAAAAAAGACTTGCTTACTTAATAAAGACTTAAAACTTAATAAAGATGCTGAACAAAACCTGCCCTAGAACCGATCTTTGGGGCACTCTGCTAGAAACCCACTGTCAACCAGACATCAAGCCGTTGATCAGTACCCATTGATGCAGTGGTGTCATACATGAAAAAGGCAGGCGGGAGAGTCCCTCTGAAATGTCATCATTGCTGTTTGGTGCCAGCCAGCAAAGTTCTCTCTCATCATGACAATATGTTCATGATGTTTTTTCAATGGGCCTTCAAAGCCCTAGTTAGTTTAGGTAGAAACTTTGAATCAGATTTATGGCCTATGCATTAGTGTTTGGGCTTTACAATGAGCCCAGAGCTAGCTAATGAGCATTAAGAAAAGATTGGATATGAAGCCTGTGAGCTTTGGATTAATCAGCAATAACCCTAAGTCACAAGATGGGATAAGACATAATTTTGCAATAAACAATTCTGTTAAAAGTCTGCAGAATGTTAACAGATAACTGCAAAATTTGTTGATGCCAGTTTGGAATATTTTGAAATGTGGACATCAGCAGATACTTAACCAAACAATTGTTATAGTATCCATACTATACATGAGAATAAGTTTGATATAATTAATATACTAATTTATAGAATAAGAATACCTCAGAGTTATTAGGGTGAGGAGGTTAGCTTTGGGCAATGGAGACTGAACAACCTTATAAAGATTTATGAAAGCAATCAAATAATAAGCCTGACCATGAGCTAGGCTAGCAAGACCTTGAGTTATTTGTCGAGCTAGAAAGAGGCTTGAATTTCTGTGAACTGTCATCTGTCTTGTTACTTTTAAGTCTTGATAAGAATAGTTATGAGAATGTATATGATGTATATGACACTGGACATCAAATTATTATTGCATTATCCAGACTTTCTTTTCTGTTTTGGGACATTTGTGTGTTTAGTATAACAAGCAAAAGATCTTTTCCAAGTGCAACTATTGTAATCATGTGCATCAGGTTTCCCAGTTGAACAGTAATTCTGATACTACTGAGCCTAGTTTTGGAACAAGAACCTACCAAATCCAAGAATGTTAAATTGTTAATTGGGAATTCTTAAGAAGTCAGTATAAATATATCATCCATAGTACAGGCAACAGGCTCCAGCTAGATTTTCACAAGCATCCAGCAGAACAATAGAAGTTGTGAGATGCCGAGTGCTTTTTAGAATTTTGCCCCAATCTCTCTAATGGAAACAGTCAGAGTACCATTCTCACTGGGCCATACTGTAATGGAAGCAAGGGAGACGAGTTTCTGTAATCCATCATTGTAGATCTTTGGAGGCAGAAACAGAAGAGAAATCCTCAAAATTTGGAACTTAGGCAGCTCAAGGCTGAATTATGATTACTTCAGCAATTTGGCCTTTTTTTGTTTATAGAATAATTTTCTTTTAGCAATTTAAATTGGACACCAACAAGAAATATAGGAGCTTCCAATCTAAAATGTCAGAATTATCATTGCCATATGCTCACACAGGCATGTTTTTTTTTTTCAGGGAAACTAGTGTGTTATGGTAGGAATTATTGTTATTGCTGAGCCTTTCCATTCAATTGTTTCTATGCTCATAGCAAGGAAAAAAGTGACGGCCCAAAATAGCACTTTGCTGCTCTTGGCATTGTCTAGGCCTATTAAGCAAAGATTTCATTTCAGTGCATCACAAATACAACAGAGCCTTGTCTTTGCAATTTGTCACAGAGTATGAAAAGCAAACCTGTCTCAGCTATGAGTGCCCCAAAATATGCTTTTTTATTCTGACACTACTGTCTGCAAAGGAAGGGTGAATGGGAAATAATTACAAATGGAAAATTATTGCAGACATTACAGTTAACAATTAGAGAATTAAATGGTCCTCAGTCTCCCTTAGTCAGTGTAAAGAAGACCTAGAGTTATTTAACTGTACCTTTGAGGACTCTTGTGGTATGTCTAGACTACATACGTCTGCCAGCAGAGGCATGTAAATTAGACATACCAACATAGTCAATGAAGCGGGGATTTAAATATCCCCCACTTCATTAAAATAAAAATGGCCGCCGTGTTGTGCCAGCTCAGCTGATCGTCAGCACAACGCGGCAGTCAAGACGCGGCTCGGTCAGCAAGGAAAGCCTTTGCTGACCAGTCCCTTATGCCTCGTGAAACGAAGTTTACAGGATCGGTCGGCAAAGGCTTTCCTTGCTGACCGATCCGCGTCTTGACTGCCGCGTTGTGCTGACGGTCAGCTGAGCCGGCACAACATGGTGGCCATTTTTATTTTAATGAAGTGGGGGATATTTAAATCCCCGCTTCATTGACTATGTCGGTATATCTAATTTACATGCCTTTGCTGGCAGAGGCACGTAGTCTAGACAAACCCTTGGAGAGGGGAATTCACAGCTGACATAGAAACACTATAGTGGCTCCTAGGACCTATGCCATGCCAGTTCTTGGACTCTGAGGCTATGTCTAGACTGCAAGATTCTTTCAGAAGAAGCTTTTCCAGAAGAGATCTTCTGGAAATTTTTTTTTCGAAAGAGAGCGTCTGCACAGCAAAAGCGCAACGAAAAAGCAATCTGCTTTTTCAAAAGATAGCATCCAAGCAATATTGACACTATCTTGCATATAAGGCCACCCAGAACCAATTCAGGCAGGGCATTAGGTCAGCAGTTGCTTTCGAGTGCTGTTGCCTAAGGTTTGCTGAAACATGTTCTTAAAAGGACCCCTCTGGACAGCCAATTGCTCTGCTTCTGCTGTGTGCTTGCTTACCTCTCTGAGGGAGAGAAAAGCTTTAGCAGTGTGTGCTCTGGTTTGGATGCCACAGCATACTCCTAGCCATGGAGCCAGAGATGCCTCTGGGCATGCAATGGCCCCACACTGCCATGCTGCAGTTTCTGCAGCAGTTTGTGCAGGCTGCCTTCATGGTCCTGCACAAGCTGGACACCGAGCTCATCATTGAGACCCTCTCCCTGTGTGCGGGAGCAAGGTCCTTGCAACTGCACCCCACGGTGGAGAAAAGGTTCTGGAGGCTGGACAGCAGTTCTGACTGGTGGGACCAGCTCGTCATGGAGTGGTGGGATGACCAGCAGTGGCTCCAAAACTTCCGCGTGCAGAAGGCCACATTTATGGAGCTGTATGCCTGACTCGCTACTGCCCTCTGACAACAGGACACCCACCTGTGGCTCTCCATCCCTCTGGAGAAGTGGGTTGCCATTACCATCTAGAAGCTTGGCACCCCAGATACCCACCGACTGTTAGCTATCCAGTTTGGCGTGGGCAAGTCCACCATCGGGGCCCTCCTCATGGAGGTAAGGCACTCTGGAGCTGCAGTCTCTGCAGCGGGGGGAGTCCTGGAAAGGGGGACCCTAGGGAAAGGGGGGTGGGCGGGTGTGGGGGTGGGCTGGAGAGGGGGGGAACCCTGTCCCTGAGGGGTTCTGCCATTCAGCCCTCACACAGCCCTGCTGCTGGGGTGGTGGCCTCATGGGGGTTGCTTGAGGGGGGAAGGGGAGGAGGTGAGCTCCTCCCAAGAGTTCAGGCATTCCCTCTCTCATTCCCTGTTTTGTGTGTTTCTTTGTCTCCTTCTGCAGGTTGTGAGGGCCATCAACTCCATCCTGATGCACAGGGTCATCCGCCTGAGAGACCTGGTCCCAATCGGTCATGGACATTTTCGTCGGGTGGTCGAGCAGGGCACATGATGCCAGCATTTTCAGAAATTCCAGCCTCTACCAGAAGCTGGAGGCAAGCATATTCTTTCCCCAGCGTGAATTTGGGGTTGAGGAAGTGCAGATGCCACTGTGCGTCATGGGGGACGTGGCCTACCCCCTCATGCCATGGCTTATGAAGCCTTCACCGGTCACCTGTACCCCAGCAGAGACCAAGTCAATGCGCACCTCAGCCACTCTCGCATCCAGGTCGAATGTGCCTTCGGGCATCTGAAGGTGAGGGTCAGGTGCCTCCTGACCTGCCTCAATGTGAGGGAGCACAACAGAGGTGGTCTTCATGTGCGTTCTCCACAATATTGTGGAGAGAAAGAGGGAGGCCTTCCTACAGAGGCTGGCCAAGAAGGAAGGGCCTTTGAGCAGCCGCAGACAGCTGCCATCCGCCAGGCCCATCAGTTGGGAGTATGCATCGAGGAGGCCCTGAGGGAGAGTTTCTCTCAAGGACCCCAGTAACTCTCCCCAAGGCCTCCCCACTAGGGGCCTGTGCTTTGCTTCACTATCCCTTTCCCACCACAACCCCTCCCTTCCCCGTACTCTGAATAAACACACCTGTTTTGAGTTGAACAAAACAAACTTTGTATATATTTTTAATAATAAAATAAACTGGAGAGGAGGGGGGGCTGAGAACCTGGATGGAGGAGGAAGAGGGGGGCTGAGAACCTGGATGGGGGAGGAAGAAGGGGACTCAGGTCTGGGAGTATAATGTGGTGCAGCTGGAAGTGCCACCTCAGGTCTGGGGATCTTGGCAAACTTGAGGTTGGGTGGGGCCTGGGACAACAGAAAGGTGGGTAGGAGGGGGGGGGGCTGGAGCAGGATCAGGTATGGCAGGGGAGGCAGGGGGAGGTGGTATGGGCATAGCTTAGGGGAAGGGGGAGGGGCATGGGCATAGCAGGGGGGGCAGGAGTGCAGGGGACAGGAGCAAGAACAGGAGCCGGGTGTGCTATCATTTCCTGGACAACTTGGTCCCACAGATGGTTCCGCCACTTGGCGTCATCCTGGACCTCCTAGGCCAGGGTTTGCTGCATGTCACACAGGATGCCCAAGTGCTGCCTCATGGTGTCGATGCTGGCCTCCTCCTACTTCTCTTCCATAGCCCCACCCTCATGGAGGTTGAAAACTGGCATGTCCAGGCTGGAGTTGATGATGAGGGGAGGGGAGGCATACAGCTGGGCATAGAAGCAGCAGCTCTGGGTTGCCACTCCTGATCAGGAGCTTCTTTCCCTGGTCTTGGTGTAGACCTGGCAGAGCTCCTTGGTCTTCATTCTAACCTGGTCCATACTGCAGCTGTGCCCCCTCTGGGCCAGGCTGTTGGCCATCTGGCCATAGACATTAGCATTTCACCATCCACTGTGGAGATCCTAGAGGTTGGACTGACCGCCCTAGATCTTGATCAGGTCCAGGATCTCCACATCAGTCCATGAGAGAGCCCTCCTCTTTCACCCCAGGCCAGGGTCTTCTGAGGTGGTTGCTGATCCAAGGTTGCTTGCAGCCATGTGGGTCTTAGATGGAGTGTGGGGCTCTGCCATAGAAACTGGGAAGGCTGTGCAGGTTCCTGATGTATGGCATGATGTGAGCAGGGTCTGTGTTGTGCCACAAGCTCTTTCCGCTATGGCTGCACCTTTAAGGGCTGCAGGGGAAGGGGAACTATAGAGTTCTGATGAGTGTGGACAGAGTGGCCACCAGGGCACCTGTGAGAATCCCCGGAGGCCACTTATTTTGAAATAACCACAGCTGCACTGTCTGCACACACTATTTTGACAACTATTTTGAAATAGGCATTATTCCTCATGAAATGAGTGTTAGGGTATGTCTACACTACAGCACTAATTCGAACTAACTTAGTTCGAATTAGTTAATTCGAACTAAGCTAATTCGAACTAGTGCATCTAGACTTAAAAACTAGTTCGAATTAGCGTTTTGCTAATTCGAACTAGCATGTCCACATTGAGTGGACCCTGAACCAAAGTTAAGGCTGGCCGGAACCAGTGCCGGCAGGGCATCAGGTTAGGGCTTAGAGCGTGGAGCTGCTGCCACAGGCTAGCCGAGGGCTGTGCTTAAAGGGACCCTACCCCAACCCCGGACAGACAGTTCTCAGGGTTCCCCGCTTACTTGTCTACCTTGATGAGGGACAGCAAGTAGTCCTGACTTGGAGTGCCCTGAGTGCCCACGTTTGGCACATCAGAGCACTCGGCCATCAGCCCGGCTGCACTTGCCGCAGGCTGCCATCCGGGGGGGGGGTCATTCGGGGGGCTGTCAGGATCCAGGAGGCCCTGCAGGAGAGCTTCCACCCCGAGGAGCCCGCAGAGCCACCCCAGTCCTCCCCATTGGGGGCTCGTGCCCCATTCCTCCCTCACCTCCTTCCACTTACCCTTCCCTAGCCCCCCTTCCTGATGTAAAAAATAAAGGACACGTGTTCAAAAATAGAAACTCTCTTTATTTAACAAAACTGGGGGTGGGGGGATTAACCTCTGGGGAGACTGGAAAAAGGAGGTGGGAGAGGGGAAGAGAGAGGGTGGGAGAGGGGAGGTGAAAACCTGGGAGGAGGGAGCTGGAAGGGGGAAGCCAGGGGAAGAAGGAGGAGGGGAAGTATAAAAGTATGGTACGCCATATCTTCAGTATTGTGCACAGATGTGGTCTCCTCACCTCAAAAAAGATATTTTGGCCTTGGAAAGGGTTCAGAAAAGGATAACTAAAATGATGAGGGGTTTGGAACAGGTCCCATATGAAGAGAGGCTAAAGAGACTGGGACTTTTCAGCTTAGAAAAGAGGGGACTGAGGGGGGATGTGATAGAGGTCTATAAAATCATGAGTGGTGTGGAGAGGGTGCATAAAGAAAAGTTCTTCATTAGTTCCCATAATAGAAGGACGAGAGGACACCAAATGAAATGAATGGGTAGCAGGCTTCAAACTAATAAAAGAAAGTTCTTCACAAAGCAAATAGTCAACCTGTGGAACTCCTTGCCACAGGAGGCTGTGAAGCCTAGAACTAGAACAGAGTTTAAAGAGAAGTTAGATAAAGTCATGGAGGTTGGGTCCATGGAGTGCTATTAGCCAGGGGGTAGGAACGGTGTCCCTGGCCTCTGTTTGTGGAAGGCTGGAGATGGATGGCACGAGACAAATCGCTTGGTCATTGTCTTTGGTCCATGCCCTCCGGGGTACCTGGTGTTGGCCGCTGTCGTCAGACAGGCTACTGGGCTAGATGGACCTTTGGTCTGACCCAGTACGGCCATTCTTATGTTCTTATGTTCTAAGCTCAGGGTCGGGGGTCTCACTGGACCAACTTGATTTTCATGCAAACCTGCTCCTGGGTTCGCATGTGGCCTTTGGTGGCCAGGCTGGCAGCTATCCAGCCCTAGATGGCCGCATTCCTGTGCCTAGTGCGGAGATTGTGGACGTTGGAGGCCTCCCCCCACACCTCGATGAGGTCCACGATCTCCGCACTAGACCAGGTGGGCGCCCGCCTCTTGCGGCCCTGGGCAGGCTCCTGGGAGCCGCCAGCCTGGTCCTGGGAAGAGGGGGAGGGCTGGGTGGCAGTGGGTGGCTGGCTCATGGCGTGCCAGGTGCAGGGTCTGCTGGCTGGGTGCTGGCAGGTTTGCACCTGGCATGGGCACCGTAGCCAGACCGTGGCCCTTTAAAGGCTCTGGGGCTGGGAGGGGGGCAGAAGAGTTTCCCTGGCTTGGCCCAGGGAACTACTTAATTCGAACTAGGCGTTAGTCCTCGTAGAATGAGGTTTACCTAGTTAGAATTAAGTGCTCTGCTAGTTCGAATTAAGTTCTAACTAGCGGTTTGCGTGTGTAGCGCCTATGAAAGTTAATTTGAACTAACGGCTGTTAGTTCGAATTAACTTTGTAGTGTAGACATACCCTTACAGAATTCAGAATAAGAAGCCCATTATTTTTAAATTATTTCAAAATAACAGACCTGTTGTGTGGATGCTCACTTTGTTATTTCAAAATAATGCTGCTGTGTAGACATCCCATATACTGCAATATAAAGTGGAACTTATATCTATAAAATGTGTAGAAGTAACACAAGGTAAAGCAGGGGAGTGGTGAGTTGTTTCTCTTTGCCTTAGAGAGAAATCATCTATTTTATCTCTGTTTTGGGAGTTTAATGTGTTATCATGTTGAATTTTACCATATTAAGTAGTGCTGCGTTGCAATTTTCCATCAAGGGTATTTATCGTGTATCTATTTTCCCTACATATGCTGTAAACAGAATATCCAGGGAAAAGGAAAACAAGTGAAAAAGAAGCATACAAAGGAAATAAGCAGTTCAAATTTATGTGAAAGGGTAAAGGAAGAGAAGGGAACAAACAGAAAAGCACTTGCAGGACAGCCGGTAGACAAAGGGAAAGATAGATGGAGGAAAGAAAACTAAATGACTTAGAAGATGTGATTCATTTATGAAAATATACACAATGATTCATAGCTGAAAATGAAAAAGTGCTTACTTTCTAATTGTCTTCCATGAAGCTGATGGAAGACTGATTAAGTGCTCTCAGGCATACCATTGCAAATAGATGGGGAGGCAGTTGGCGTGGGGAAAATCACAAGAAGGATATGTAATTTAATTAGATGCCCTAAAAATTAATATTCAATATTTTGTTGTGTGAATTTGGTGCTCATTGAAATAAGAGACTAAAGCAAGCAATAACTGTGCTAATTCCCTTGCACAACTCTGCCAATACACCTCCCTTGTATCCTCTGCTTTTCTCATCCTGGGCCTCTCAAGCTTAACCTGCCAAAGTGCTCAGTCATTTCATATGTGGCCAAATGCCACACATGTATTTTTAGGCCTAGAATCAATTTTGCTTGTGGCTAATCAAGAATCAAACCTGCAATAGATTACTGGGAGTGAGGGTTAAGATTTTATTCTGCTGCCATTTGTTCTATCACCCAATTAGTACTAGATTTCAAAGAGCTCTCATAAAATATATCACAATACAATTATGCATTCTTTCAATAGAGGAACAAGAAATGTACAGTAATTTCCTTGGAGAAACTTCTTATATTAAAGCTGTCAAGATTCATTGATTACAAACAGAATGATGTTGGTTCAATATTTGTCTAGATGTTAATAGTAATAGCAGCAGCAGAGAAATACAGGCTCCCACATCTGGCCATCACAAACCTTAATGTTGCTGTAGGCATACCAAATACATACATGTGCATAAGAGAGAGTGTGAGAAAGAGGAATGGAAAAAATAAGATTAGACCCATTCTGTTCTGCTATGAATCACAGAGTCTAAGAGACAATAACTGCAGCACATTAAGGACCAAGATTTAATATGATCAGCAGAACATCCAGCAATTATATTAGCTCAGAGGGAATGGACATACAAGTTAGACTGTTTGATGTCTAAGCTTTATATTTTCTTTTCGATTTAACTTTGTTTCAATTGCTTATTTCTAGTTAACTCCTAGACTCAAGAAAGACACATATCTTTAATATTCACCATCAGGAAACAGAAAAAAATGAGGGAAAAATATACAAGTGATTCTCTCCTGCATCTGTGCTACTTCTTATAGATTCTAGTCACACCATGCCCCTTTTTAAAGTTCCATGCATTGCCATTTGCTCAATGCTTTATCCTGGCATTTGAAAGATTCTGGCTTGACTCTTGACATCTTTCACTCTGTTTGACTCATTCAGCTTTACTTCCTTCACAACAACATGCAGACATAAGGAATTTGTTATTTTCTTGCCTGCACTTAATTTAATCATTTTAAACCCTGATTTTCAATGTAAATCTGCTGAATTGTTTATCCCTATCAAATATTAGTGTTTCAGAGGGGTAGCCGAGTTACTCTGTAACAGGAAAAGGTCATCTGAAGAAGTGGGGTGTGCCCATGAAAGCTCATGATACCATCTACATGTTTTGTTAGTCTTTAAAGTGCTACCAGACTATTTGTAGTTTTAAAATATTAGAGTGTTAGTATTCAAACAGCATTAAAATATTGCAATATATTCATAAAATCCAATAGGATTCTTTTTTCCTCCTCAGGAGAGATCAATGTCCTATTATATGGGCAACTTAATGTATAGACTAATATTTGCTAATTAAGATGATTTCTTCAGTGCAATATGCATCTTTCCACACTGCAAACATCTGCCAAACAGAAGCTTCCAATATGAAATAGTTTTCTTTTAAATTATGATGTAATTAGAATTTGGACATAACTGACTGGAGTTGAAGCCTTTCTGTGTAGGGACAGCTTAACTGGAGTTAACTAGAACGATATAATTGAAACAAAATTAAATCACGAAGGTTATGTCTATTTTGGAATAAGTTATTCCAGAAGAAATACTCTGAAATAGCTTATTTTGAAATAGTGCATCAACACTACAGGGATGCCTCAAAATTAATCCAAGGCAGGCTCCCCTAATGTGGATGCACCTTGATTTAGGCACTGGGAAGGAATTACTTTGAATGGCCAAAAGGAGGAGTTATTTCAAAATAAGAGCACTAGAGCATCCACACTGCTCCTATTCCGAAATAGCTATGTCAGAAGAAGTGCTATTCCTCATGGAATGAGGTTTACAGAATCCAGAATAAACTACCTGTTATTTTGATATTATTTCAAAATAACGGAATTGCTGTGTAGATGCTCGCAAAATTATTTCAGAAAAAGGTCTGTTATTCCGAAAAAATATTGCCGTGCAGATGCACCCTCGTAGATTAACGGTTTATCTATTATAGTTTCTCCCTTTTAGATGACGATTATTCACCTCCCTTTTGTTTGATGCCTGTTGCAAATTTCCAAGCACATATTGCAATATCTAACCTTTTCCTAATAATGTGGTCAGTACATCTTGCAGTTTGAACACTTTTTCTGATAATCAGGATATTATGCTAAACATTAAGGAGCTAAACACTCCTCTCTCACTAAAGTAAAATTTCCACTCTTAATAAAAGTTACATAACTTAACATTACTAGCACAAAATATTCTTTAAGCTTTCTAGAGGTTTGGTTCACTGGACAACAGGGCTTTAGTTAGCAACAGGCACTTTGGCCCTAGTATTCAACAGAGGGCTTTTTTCTAGAATGACTCTGCTCTCACATTTGTCACAGAAGTCTGCAGGCTGGATGAGAAACCACCTTTCTCCCTTAAAGTTTATAATCCCAGAAGAATTCTCAGTTACCCTCTCCCCATTTCTATGTCACTTTTGCCAGTCTCACTAGTGACTTTGGTATCTGAGCTCAGCCACTGTTTCCTCTGCTCCTCTTTAAATTCAGCAGTAACCCTGATTAGAGACTTAAGGGTAACTATCCTGCCTAGTTTCCAGATGCTCCTCATCAAAGTTCTGGATGAGGAACTGAAGACTGGCCATCTGCTCCTGTGGGTTCTTTTCTGCCTGTGGCCCCTGTACAGTTGTGCAGATAGCATGGGAGGTGGTGGACACACCACACTTGCATCTGGGCCAGCTATGAAGTAAAGTGACAAAGGCAGTCATCCCAGGAGACATTGTGCATGAAGCCTAGCCCTAATCTCTGAGCCGACAGCATATGTCTCAGATCATAGAATGGCGACATGCTTGAGCAAGGCTATCTGTTGCCTACACAACAGGCACTTTCCTGCAGGGGCACAGATGTCCCAGGGGAGCTGTACCCCTACATTCTGGGGACAAGCAGGCATGGGAAAGTGCTGGCCAAGTCAGGAACCTACGGGCGGGAAGGAAGGATGGGGTGGCTTAACTTCTTTCTGTGTCACATGAGGTCCGGCACTGATGGTTAGAGAGAACTTCTATCCCTGCCAACTGGAGGAAGTGAGGGTGTTGTGGGAGGTGAGCGGCAGAGGCTGCTTTTTGGAGAGAGTGCTACTGGGATCTCCTCCACTTTCTTCCCCCTGCAGGCTCCCATGCAGAGGATTGGTCTTCTCCTCATTGCTGTGCTTGATCAGGAGCAGATGTTGCCAGAGTGCAGGCATAAGCCTGTGCCATGTCTGGCACTGCTGTGTGTTTCCATGACCCCAGGCTCTTTAGTGGTGGCTTGTTGTAGGACAGAGTCTGGAGTAAGGCAGGTCTGTGCAGGAAGCATGTGAAAAGAAGCAAGGGGTTCCTATGTGAGACTATCATGGGGCTGAGTGCTCCGGACTGGCACTCCATGTGCACCCACATGCACAGGCTGTTGTGTGACCCCAGGCCAAGAAGGCCGAGTGAGGAGCATGCAGCCCCTTGCAGCCTGCTGACTGCCCCCACGTGTGTATAAGGAAAGTTATGGAACTCACATGAAGTGCCTTCCCCGGGGTTGTCTGAGCCCTGGGGGACATCCTGTGAGGGGGCAACTGGCTGAGAGGCACATGGACCATAGGACCATAGAATCACGGGTTAGAAGAGACTTCAGAAGGTCATCAAGTCCAACCCCCTGCTAAAAGGACGGAGCAAGCTTCAACATCATGGCTGCCACTACCTCCATCTCCTGGGACCCCATAATACTAGAGTACAAAATTGTATCTGTTTTTCTTATCCCTCTCCTTTTATTTATAGCTAATAGAAGTCTGTTATAGTCAGTCAAAACTATATATTTTGCAATGCTACTGTGACCAGCAGGCCCACCAATGGGAGAGGGCAAAAGGCACTGTTGCCCCAGGGCCCGGCAATTCAAAAGGGCCCAGGAATCCCAGCTACTGTGGCAATAGCAGCAGCCAGAACCCTGGGCCCTTTAAATCACCACCCAAGTGCTGAGTGGGGTTCTCTGGGCAGCGCTGAGGGCTGGTGGGGGGAGGCTAGCCCTGTCCCTTCTGCCTAAGCCCTGCCCCTTTTGGGAGCATGGAGCCAGATCCCCCACACCTTGCCCAGGGGCCAGGCAAGTCTGTCAGCCTCCCTGGTGATAGAAAATAAATGATCTACACAGGCCTATTCTAATACAAGTTCCCAGGTGCTGAAGTGACTGATAAGATTGTGTGCCACATCTTTGTTTCTCCAACACTGAGATTGCAAGTAAAAGTCAACACCAGAGACAGGAGGCATTCTCAAAGGCCTCAAGTTAGATAAGAAAGGAAGATCTGGTTTAAAGATCCTGCTGGTTACTGGTGTAGGGAATAATTTCTTGGACACACTGGGTGCAGGTGAAAACAAGCAGAGGATTTATTGGTTCACACAGCTGGTGGAGTACTCATCAGGGGTTAACCCGGTGAGCACTAACTTAACCAAAACATACATTAGATTATATAGGTAGCAGATGGACGGAGGAGAAGTGATTTGATAGGTCTAGCAGCGGAAGTGAGATATGCACAGAAGCCAATGGTCTACGACAGTTACACAGCATCTCTACCCATTGTCAATTAAACATGTTATCACTAATACAAATAATTATTCCTAACAAGCTAAATGAGCCAACATAAACAAAGGCATGTTGATGGTCATTTTGTCGGCCGGAAATATAATGCGTCTCCTGCGGGGGTGGTATTGCCTTGGTGTGATCTTTGGGATACAAGCTTATTTTCTAGGAACAAAGCAGACAATAAAAAATCCCGCGCGGTTGTTTGGTTGTTTGTACTGGCCTTATCAAAGTGAGGCCCTTTGGAATGTGGTTGCCAGGGGAACCAGGGTCACGGTAACTGTTGAACTGTTTTACTTCCCAAGCTTGGCCTAATACTTTCAGGTTTGAGTTTGTCAGTTCTCAGCAAGATACCATGGGCTGCCTTAATTTACCCTACAGTTCCCTCCTCTTGACCTTAGGGTTCTTTAACCCGCCAGGTTAAACACAACAATTTAAGGGGTTTAATTTACTCTGGAAGTGCCGGTACAGCACCAGCACTATTATGAATGTTAAAGTCAAAACTCCCCACATAATTTGGCAAACACTATTCAAATCCATCCCCAAGATATTTCATCACCTTACTGGCACTGCCCATGATGATAGATTTGACCTCTACTGCCTGGTTGAGTGCCTCAGAGGTAGGTGTTTGGCATGGTCCACGGTGTTTCCCTATCTGTATGTACCTCAGATGGCCAGCCCCGATATGTCTTTGGGCATTGGCCATCAACTCCTCAATCTTTGCCTGCAGGGCCAGTAAACCCTCCTCTTGGGACTTACTTCCACCGTGCCACTCAGGATCTCATGTAAGGTTACCCATCACTGCCGAAGTGCTGTAGAGCCGCATTCCATCAACGGTCAGGATTGCCCGGCGAGGGGCTGTTATGCATACAGACGGATATGTAGAGGGGCAGGATGGAGTGATCTGTCTGGGTAGTCAAACACCAGTAGGTACCGTTTATTTGGACCACCTCGGTGTTCATTTGTTTTCTGTGACAACCACATCAAACCTAGGCAGATTCATCATGATGTTAAATGGGCAGGTACATAAAATTTCCTTATTAAAGTGAGTGCAACAATCGCTGGCGTATAGGGAGGCCCCGCACCTTCAAAATAAGCGATGCCCTTGACTGTATCTATATGCTCTTGCTTGCTGTAAGTGGGAATACCCAGAGGGGCCAAAAGGTTATACTATGGCCTGTCCAAATAGGCCTCTGGATTCTCTACTTCCCCACTCCCATAAGGGCTGGGTGGTAGTGGCTAAAGCTTACCCTATTCTTCAATACTGGCCTTCTAATTCCTTTAATTTAGTCCCATTAATTTACAATCCAACTCATCTCTGGTCCAAATATCTGGTTGTGTCTAATGAAGTGGACACAGAGCTGGACAGATCCTTCAAACTATTTAGGATCACTCGAGTAGCTTGGCTGGTGTCTAGGCCTTTCCAAGCACTGGATATTACTACATTTACCAGCCTGGATTCTACACAATTTCTGGGCTATGACATAAGTGTTGCTGACAGTTTCCAGGCCCAGACCAGCCTGCGATGGTATCTGCTAAGCCCCGTTGCCGAATTAGGTGTTTACCAATTTGATTAGCCAATCTGGTAGTGTTGGTGCATGGCTGGCTTATACTTCTTAGGGCAATGCGGATCTTAACCTTATAACTGTGGAACACCACTGAGGTGAGGACTGGCAACACTGGTCCTTTCATTACCAGTCCGGGTTCTGGGACAGGGATCTGCTCGGGGCATGATGTACATTCAGGAGGTTTTATTTTGTCCTTAAGGACCTGGTTGATGATATCCAGATGAGGGCAAGTTAGTAATGGCTACTGTTTAACAAATGATAGCCATGCCTCAGGGGTTACCTTTGTTTGGTCTTTAAGTGGTAAGCCACAGTGGGAGTCAGTAGGTCCCACTTTAACTGGTACCTTCTCAGTATAATTGGTACATGATCTGATATTAGTGTTTGGTTTTCTTCACGATGTCCCATACACACTTTAATACAGATGACTGTGTATTCTTTGTCCTCGTAGTGTTCATGTTGTTACAATAAACAAAATAATTATGTGTGAATGAGGGGCGGTCCAAGGCCGTGTATTCCCCATCGCTAGTAGTGTATATTTGTTCTATGTATGTGACTTGAAGTCTGGTTTTATTGACTGGAATCACTGTTTTTCTTATGGGACCAAGCATGGTTCACAGATGTTTAATTGTTAACCCATGCAATTCCATAATTCTTGAGGCCTTTTAAGGCATCAGGCACCAATGAGTAGCAGGGCAAATAGCTGTTATTGCAATGGTGAGGTTACTAGTTTCCTCATTGTTGTGGGCATCTTTACTTAAATATGCTGATGTCCCACTTGCCCGTGTTGTTTCTTACAGATTTCTTATTATCTCTGGCCAAACCACTTTTATGGTTGGTGTGCAAATTTGCAGAAGCTAAATATTTCATTTGTGTGGCCATTAAAGCAAAACCAATCCGGTGGGGGAGGGGGGCTGGTACCCCACTCCCAGTCCTTCTGTTCACGTGGCACACTTCTTGCTTCCTTCCAGTTTCTTTTTGTTCACCTGTGGAGATATTGTTAACATTCTCCTAGCTTAAACAATTACTACACTATTATCCTTTCACTAAATGTTAAAGTTGCCAATTGATTGGGCCCAATTATTAATTTTGTTTTGTTTAAATTCATGCTTTTGCTTTACTTAAAATATCCTTTCATTAAAACAATATCCTACACACAACAATATTTGCAATACATATTACAATTAAGACACACAAGACAAACTTGGACCGAACACAAACTTATGATGTCATGACACAGAACCATGGTTTTTGTTGTTGTTGTTGTTTCTTCAGCTGGCACCAGCACTTTCTGACGATCTGAAAGACAAGAAAACATTTCTACCCCCGTCGGGGTGGCCCATTATAACTTAAAATACTGCCTAAGATCTGCTAGGGGAACGGGTTACAGCTAATTCCTTACCACTTCTGTGGGCGAGTGAGCTGCAACTTTCCGAGAACAAGGGTGCTTCATCGGTACTCATGACCTTCCACTCCCTTGAATTACCTCAGAGTTGCTAGCCCTCCCCAACAGTGGCATGCCTCAGTTTCTCTCTTGTACTGCAGACCAGGTGTTTAATGTGTGAAGCTTCAAACTATTCGTGGGTGTTAACTGAGAGGCTTTACTGTTATAGACATTCTCCTTACTACTAGGTGTTGCCAATTGCCATTCCAGCAATCAAAAAGGTTTTCAGTTCCTGAAAAAGAATCATATACAGTGTTACTTATTAATACTATAGTAATAATCATATTGACATTACATTTTGTTAAATGGGTGCTTATAAATATTTTGTTTGTATTTGGACAATTTACTTCAGGGGACAGGTGTTTTATATTCCTTTGAAATAGCCAGGCAGCCTGTATTCACATATAACGTTGGATTTGAAAGCAAGCCAAAAGTGTTATCAACTCAGCCTTGAACAGAGACACAGTGAGGTTTCAGAGTTTGGATTCTTAAAACAATAATTTATTTCTAGAGAGTTAAATTTAACCTTAAGAGTTGAATGCCCAACACAAGCACTAGCCAATTTGTGCCTTGTCTGTTTGCAATTTTAAGTAAGAGGGCATTATCCAAAACAAAATAAAACCAATTCATTTGAAACCTACAAAACAGAGTTACAATATATAGAGCTCATTCTTTTATGCAGTTAACCAGTGAAGTTTCAATAGAATCCCTAATTTCCCCTTTGCAGATTTAACAAAGTGTCTGTAGCCAAATAATTAAATTTGATTGTTTCTTTGCCTAGATGATTTGCACACTGCTTAAGAAAGAGGCTGCAAAGAAACGAGGTGTCATTTTACAACAATTGCTTAATTCCTTCCACTATGCCCATAGGGCTCCAAACCTTTTACCTTCCCCTTTCACATGCTTTTTCCTTCTTATGATCCGTCCTGATTCCTGCTAAATGACTTTTTCCAATGATACAGGTTTGTCCAGTATTAATTTGGTAAGGAGGGTGGGCTTTCCAGTTAGCCCCCACACCTCCTGATTCTTTTCAGTAGGTAAATTCAAATGTTTATTATTGCAGTCAGCTATTACTAATTTTAAACTTTTCAGTATAGGGTTTTCATAACATCTATGCTGCAGCAGAGTCTGCGGTATTTTGTTTTTACAGTGAAATTAAGAGATTATAAACGTTGTCAATTTACTTCAAAGTCTGTAGGGTTTTCTGAAATAGTTCATTCTATGCTGGCTTTGGGGTTAACTACTTCCTCAAACTTGATAGAAGATCTAGGTCGCCAATTGTGTCTCCTTGTCAGGGGCCAACGATGATTACATCTTCAAATTCAATTGCCACTAGCTGGCTTAAGGTGGCTTTTAATTTCCCTCCTCCCACGCCTTCGAGCCAAATATAATGGCGTGTGAGGGGAAGGTTTGGCTGCTTATTAATAATTTGCCCGGCTGCGCCCCTCCCCTCCCCCCCCCCGTTCATGTACTACGAAACATTATTTGCTGGCACGGAGCTTAAAAATTTCCTGGAGTTGCTTGAGTTGCTTGGCAGTTTCTCCTGCTCCTGCGTGCTGTTCTGTGTGTTCTGTGTGCTAGGGGCGCGCCTGCTCGGCCATTGTCCTGCCTTTCCCCCTCTGGGGTGGCAGCATTCTGGTTTAGTGTGGCCAGTCTTTTGCAGTTGTTACAAAGTTTGGGCTTCCTTTTGTGCCCACAGTCCTGTGTTATGTGCCCCGGCTTCCCGCAGGTGTAACAGAGAGTGGCCTGAATTGGATGGACTGTGGCCGCTGCCTTTATAGTGTTGATTGGAGCTACTTTCTTTCCCTTCCTGTTCTGTAAATCCATACTCCACTTCGGTATGTCTGTGTATGTGTTTCCAACCAAAATGCCTAGGGCCAATACAGCTTGATGGTCGGTGGACATCCCTTCCTTCAGAATTTGGAGGAACACTTCCCCTAATCTGGTAAGCTTATTCCAAGGCTCGGTGTTTCGGTTTGGATCGGGCAGATTTGTTATTAGAGCCCGTTCTTCCAGAGGGAAGATCTGTTCCCTTTCAATTATCTTCTGTGCCTCCTCTCTATCTTCAGTGATGTGTGGTAAGGGCCCATATAGGGCTGGGCATAGAGAGGGGTAAAGGGGGTGATGTGCCAAATTTCCCCCGAAGCTTGGAAGAGGCGGTGCAGTTGGTACAGCATCAGATGACAAATCTCTTCCTTTCACTCCTAGTGCATTCCTTTGGCACGGAGGCGCTACAGATACTTGTAAGTTACATATCTCACTGCAGGGTGGATTTTTGCTCTTCTGAGCTTCAATCTCATCCCTCAGGGCTTTAATTTCTTCCTCCTTTAATGCGAGGGTTTTTAACAATGTTATTACTACCTTCTTGGTGTTTTCACTTTCCTTTTCAATTCCCCACTTGATCAAATCCTTCTCTGGTGCTTGTTTGTAGTCTAGATGTTCCTGTGGGTTAGCTCTCCCTTCTCTCTGCAATGTCATGGCTTCTATCTCTCCGCTCCTGCCTGTATTACTTATGTGTTTCTTCCTTCGCTTTTTTCCTTTTCTTTTCCAACCTTGATTCGTGAGCACAAGCCCCCTGGATCAAGCGTTGGGGTTTTGGGTTTTATGGAGGCGACGCGCACTTTGCCTCCCTTTGGATGTCACAGACACTGACACCCCACACTCCTGGGAATCTCGAGAATCTCTCCCTCCCTTTTCTCTGTACACAGCTTTGCTGTTTTCCCTCAGGGGATGAGTTTTCCCCTGCGTGGGTCAGCCTTTCCCTCCTATGATTTTTCCACATACAGCTTATGCTGCACAGTCTTTGTGCCTACAGGCACCCTCCCATTACTGCCGGCTGGGTCGGGGATCTGCACTACTCAAGGGTGTATACGTCATGTGCCTGTTGGGGGGTTTTCATCAGGTCTTACAATGTTACGTGCAATGAGGTAGTGGACTACCAGTTCGTACTGCCTGCCGCCTTGCGTACCCAGTCAATTCTGAGCTTAACGTATGGCTCAATAACTCCCTGGTGATTTTATCCAGTCCCTCCGTAACAGCCCCTTAGCTCAAACAGTACACTGCCCTCTTGTGCTTTTCCCCTCAGGCCTGCCTCTATGCTTGGTTCACACACGTCCAGGTGTCTCGTACCTCAAACGGGAACGGATCCAGGATGTGTCTGAAGGGAATGAGAGACTTCAAACCCAGGCCTAATGAGGTGGTAAATAAACGTACTCACCTCTCTTTGGGTAACAGTCTCCAACTCCCGATCAGCTCACAACTCGTGGATCCCACTTCTGACACCAAACTGTAGGGAATAATTTCTTGGACACACTGGGTGCAGGTGAAAACAAGCAGAGGATTTATTGGTTCACACAGCTGGTGGAGTACTCATCAGGGGTTAACCCGGTGAGCACTAACTTAACCAAAATATACATTAGATTATATAGGTAGCAGATGGATGGAGGAGAAGTGATTTGATAGGTCTAGCAGCGGAAGTGAGATATGCACATAAGCCAATGGTCTACGACAGTTACACAGCATCTCCGCCCATTGCCAGTTAAACATGTTATCACTAATACAAATAATTATTCCTAACAAGCTAAATGAGCCAACGTAAACAAAGACATGTTGATGGTCATTTTGTCGGCCGGAAATATAATGCATCTCCTGCGGGGGTGGTATTGCCTTGGCGCGATCTTTGGGATACAAGCTTATTTTCTAGGAACAAAGCAGACAATAAAAAACAATCCCGCGCGGTTGTTTGGTACCGGCCTTATCAAAGTGAGGCCCTTTGGAATGTGGTTGCCAGGGGAACCAGGGTCACGGTAAGTGTTGAACTGTTTTACTTCCCAAGCTTGGCCTAATACTTTCAGGTTTGAGTTTGTCAGTTCTCAGCAAGATACCATGGGCTGCCTTAATTTACCCTACACTGAGCACCAAACAACTTGTCATTGACACGACTTAGACAGTTTTCTGAATATTCACTAGCATTGAATATTCCACATGGACCCTATCTGTGGAAACTTAGATGCCTTGGAAATTTAGAATTAAATTAGAAAGTAACTTTAAACCATGAAGTCTATGTCCTTGAGAATGTTATAAATGTATTGTAAGCAGGGTCTAAACCACTGCTGCCAATGCAGCCAACTGAAAGGGGAAAGGAGTCCTGGGTGTGGTTATACTCACTCAGTTGTTTAGTCCTGCAAGATAATCAACTGTTGATATGTAAATACAGCTCATGCTGGAATGGGAAAGAGATCCTAGGTGTGGTTATGTGAATCCAGTTCAGCCAGTGCTATAAGCCTGATGAATGGTCAATTGTTGGAATGGAATGTTGTGTATTGTAACTAATTTGGCTGTTGTGGGGTCACAAACTATGTTAACCCTAAATGTAGGAACTGTAAAATATGACCACCAGTGGTTGCAGGAGAGACACTGTCATTTCAAAGAATCTCAGATGGACAAGCCTTCCCCTTCCAGATGCAAGGTGATGGGGAGGGGGTGAGCCTAGGTTGAGCTGTAAGGCTGGGTTGAGCTGTTTTTTGTCCCCTCAGCTTGAAGGATAGACCTAAAACAGACTCCATAAGGCAGTGGTCTCCAACCTTTTTAAGCATGAGATCACCTTTTGAATTTAAATGCAATCCAAGCTCTACTTCAAATATAAATACCCTTGCCCCACCTCCCTCCTGCCCCTTCTCCAGGGCCCTGATCCTTTCACTCCATCCTCCCTCTCTTGACCGTCTTCACTCTCTTTCATCAGGCTGGGGCAGAGAGTTGGGGTGCTGGTTCTGGTCTTGGATTAAGGGATCTGGAGTGTGAGAGGGGCTCTGAGCTGCTCTTGGGGCAGGCAGCTGGCATGTAGGAGGGGGTTCTAGGTGCAAGCTCTGGGAAGGTGTTTGGATGCAGGGGTGCTCGGGGCTGGGGTAGGGGTTTGGGGTGCAGGAGAGGGTTCATGACTGGGATAGGAGTTTGGGATGTGGGCTCCAGCTGGGTACTGCTTACCTCAGGTGGCTCCTGGTTGGTGGTGCAGTGGGGCTAAAGCAGGATCCTCCCTGCCCTGGACCACTCCCTAAAGCAGCCAGCAAACTCCCTCCATCCCAAGTCCTGTTGTGCCCTCTCTCTGCTTTGTGGAGATAGGATGCAGAGTGGGAGGAGGCACCTTGACATCAGCACCCTTCCTCTTCTTCTCCTGCCCTGTACAGCAAGCAGGAGGCTCCCCAGGGGAAGGAGCAGCTCCAAGGCAAAGGGCAGGACATGAGCAGCAGTGGGGGGAGGGGTAGTTGAAGTCCTGGCAGTTGATAACCTCTTGGTCAAACCAGTCAGGATCACCTGTCAGAGACTCCAAGATCTACCAGTAGATCCTGATCTACTGGTTGGTGACCACTGCCATAAGGAGTCTCTTTATTATTTTGAAATATTATTCCAGTGGAAGCTGGAATCTTTTGGCCAGCCAAGGTGGTTGCTAATTAATTATGCAAATGAAGTGCGGCAATATTCTACTCCATGCTTCATTGGCATAAGCTTTGGTGGAAGAAGGCTGCAGTATAGACGTAGCCTACGTTTGACCCAGAGCCAGACCCATTGCAGAAGCAGCAGCAGGTGGCCAGCGGGGCGGCTGGCAGGAGCAGCAGCAGGTGGCCAGCAGGGCAGCTGGCAGGAGCAAGTGGCCAGCAGGTAGCTGGCGGGAGTGGCCAGCAGGCAGGAGCAGCCAGCAGGCGGGAGCTGCCAGCGGGTGGCCGGTAGGAGCAGCAGCAGGTGGCCAGTGGGGCAGCTGGCAGGAGCAGGCAGCCAGCAGGGCAGCTGGCGAAAGCATTGGTGGGCGGCCAGCAGGGCGTCCAGCAGGAGCAGCGGCAGGTGGCCAGAAGGGTGGCTGGCAGGAGCAAGTGGACAACAGGAGCAGCACATAGGTACCATTGTCACATGCTCAATGAGTGAAGACATCAGGGTGATGTGTCTAGGTCTGCACTGACTGCACAGAGCTGTAAGTGGGGTGTTTGAAGTGGGATTGGACTAAAGACCTTCAGACAAAAGAATTTTCTCTGCAGACTCCAGGGATGGTAACTTGCTTACAGGTTTCTTTCATGTTATGGGTTTTCTTTGTTTATGTGTGGTCCTGTGGGCTGATGCTAGATTACTGTTATTAAACAGACTGTTTCTATTTCCGACTCAATGCTTGCGAGAGGGGACGAATGACCTCTAAAGGCACCCAGTGGGTAGGCTGGAATTTTCCCAGTTTACTGGGTGTGGGCTTAAGCCAGTTTTAGTCACCTTGTTGAAAGAACCTCCCTAGATACAGAACCCAGCCCTTCTGGTTGCCGACTGCTACTGACAGAAGGGTTACAGTATGATATACGTAAGTATGTGTGCGAAAGGACCACAATGATAATTATTACCCTGGATGTGAATTTTCATTAAATGACACTTGAGTAATTAACATTCACTATTCAACTGCGGGGGAGCTATTGATTATACCCACATCCCCATTCAGGCCCCCAACCACCGGGCATCTGTATATGTCAATCAGAATGGGTACTTTTTGATGGTTCTGCAGGCTGTCATGGCAACTGTGGCCATTTCACCAACATCTACATAGGGTGGTCGGGGAATGTGCATGATGCCTGTGTCTTCCGCAACTCCAGCATCTTCCAGAAGCGGGACTTTTTTCCTCAACCACACCATGGCGATGTCTACACTAGCCCCCTAGTCTGAACTAGGGAAACTAATGTAGGCATTTGAAGTTGCAAATGAAGCCCGGGATTTAAATATCCCAGTCTTTATTTGCATCTTCCCATGCGGGCGCCATTTTTAAATCCCCCTTAGTCCAAACTGACTGCCCGCGGCTACACGCGGCAGTCAAAAGTTAACTCGAACTAAGTCCTTAGTTCGAGTTAACTGTTACACCTCATTCTAAGGACTTAGTTCGAGTTAACTTTTGACTGCCGTGTGTAGCCGCGGGCAGTCAGTTCGGACTAAGGGGGATTTAAAAATGGCACCCGCACGGGAAGATGCAAATAAAGCCCAGGATATTTAAATCCCGGGCTTCATTTGCAACTTCGAATGTCTACATTAGCCTCCCTAGTTCGAACCAAGGGGCTAGTGTAGACATACCCCATCAGGGTTGGGGATGTGGACATGCCAATACGCATTATGGGGGACATGGCCTACCCTCTGTTGCCTTGGCTAATGAAGCCCTATACCAGACACCTTGACCACACCAAGGAACGCTTCAATGTCAGGCTCACAAGGGCCCACATGGTGGTGGAGGGCATCTTTGGGTGTCTGAAGGTAAAGTACCAATGCCTCCTCACGTGGCTGGATGTCAAGGAGTGAAACATCCCCCAAGTGGCAGCTGCATGCTGTGTCCTTCACAATATATGTGAAAGGAAGGGAGAGATTCCTGCCAGGGTGGGGGGCAGAGGCTGGCCAGGGTGGGGGGCATTCAAGCAGCAATGCATGTTTGCCATTTGGCAGGCCCATCAGGGGGCTGTGGCATCCCAGAGGTCCTGAGGGAGAGTTTCTCACAAGAACCCCAGTGACACTCTCTCCTGGGCCTCCGACTAGGGGCATATGCATTGCTCCCCTGTGACTTTCCTCCCACACTCCTCCCTTCTCCCCCTTCCCCCTCCCCTACAGAGACAATAAACCACACTTTTTGTTTTGGAAAAAATAAATTCTTTGGTTTTTTATTTGGGTTAGAAGTAACTGTGGAGGGACTGGGGAAAGAATCTGGAAGGGGCAGGGAGGGTGAAGAAGGGGAGGAGAGGCTCAGGCCTGAGGCTGGGAGTGGTACCTGGCTCTAGTGGTTCCACCACCTGGGGTGTGGGGAGCTTGGTGGCCATTGGAGGAGGCTGGGGGAGAAGCAGGAGCTGGGGCAGGAGCTCGGGATCGGGAGGCTGCTCTGGGTGGTGCCTATTACCCCCCTCTCACAGCTCATCTGGCTGTGGAGAACAGAGAGAGATGGTCAGTCATCCCTGGAGACACTGTGCCTGAAGCCTTGCCCTCATCTGTGAGCCAAGACTGACTGTTCTCGACTCAAACAAAGGTGATGTCCTTGGAGCAAGGCCATTTGTGGCCTAGATAGTGGGCCCTTTGTTACAGGGATGCAGATATTCCCAGGGGGAGCCTCACAACCCCCACATGCCAGGTCAAGCAGGCATGGGAAGGTGCTGGCCAGACTGGGATCCTGCGGGCGGGAGGGGGCCATTGGGTGTCTGGGCTTCCCTCCGTGTCACGCACACACCAGGTTTGGCAGTGGCAGTATCCCACAAGGACAGGACTTGTATCCCTGCCTGCTGGAGGAGAGAGTTTTGGGGGGAGATGTGCGTGAGTGGCAGATGCTCATGAGCCTTGCCGCACTGTCCCCAGGTGTGGGTGCTGCCCCAAGAGTGCGGAAATGCCCATGTGCGGCACTACTGAGTGTGTGTGTATTTCCATGTCCCTAGCTTCCTTTTAGTGGTGGCTTGTGGTGGAAGGGTGGGAGGGCAATAGCAAAAGGGTGCAGCCTCCTGGGACTTTGTGTATCCATGTGCATAGGCTGCTGCATGATTCCCAGGCCACGAAGGCTGAGCAAGGAGAGTGCCCCAGCCCCTCGCTGCCCGCCACCTCCAACCTGTGTGTGTAGGAAAAGTAATTACACTCACCTGATGTGCCTTCCCTGGCCTCGGATGATGCCTGGGAGATATCCAGGGCCTGGGGTACCGGCTCTAGGGTGAGCATGGTGCTGGTGCTGGCCTTGTCTGGTGCCTCCTTTTCTGCATCTGTTCCCCAGGAGGGCGATGACGGACATCTCCAACCCAGAGACCACGACCAGGGGTTGGGTGGGGGCTGACCCACCCACTAAGATGCAATGCAGGTCTGAGTAGTAGGGGAAGGTATGGGGTTCAACCCCAGAGTGAAAGCTGAGCTCCCTGGCCTTCGCATAGGCCTGCCTCAGCTCCTTAACCTTCATCCACACCTGCTCCTGGGTGTGGATGTGGCCCTTTGTTCCCAGGCTCTTGGCCATGCAGCCATAGACATCAACATTCCTGCATTGGTGCAGAGATCCTGGAGGTTTGCCTCCTCACCCCAGACCACAATGAGGGCCAGGATCTCCACACCAAACCAGGAAGGCAAGCGCCTCTTTCGTCTCCTGGCAGGATCCTGGGAGTTGGCTGATTGCTCTTTGGGAGTAGTGGAGTGCACAGTGGGAGCAACAGAGTCACTCATTTTGGCTCTTTTGACTCATTAATGCAAAGCCGTGGCAGCTTCTGTGTGGCTAAGGGCTGTCAGGGTCTGTTGTGTGCCACAAACTCTTTCCCTTCTGCCTGCAGCTTTAAGGGCTGCAGGGGAAGGGAAGACATAGAGTTGTAAGGAGTGTGGACTGAGGGGCAAGCAGGGCTCCTGTGAGATTTCCTGGGGGCCCCTTATTTTGAAATAACTCCAGCCACCCTGTCTACACATGCACTATTCTGAAATAGCTATTTTGGAATTGGAGTTATTCCTTGTAGAATGAGGTTTACAGATTTTGGAATGAGTCGCCTGTTATTTTGAAATTATCTTGAAATAACGGGTTTGCTGTGTAAATGCTTGCAAGGTTATTTTGGAATAATTTCCATTATTCCAAAACAATGCTGCTGTGTAGACGTACCCTGTTTGTCAGAAGCTGGGAATGGACGATTCCCTTTTCTGTTCATTTCCTCTGGGGCACCTGGCATTGGCCACTGTTAGAAGACAAGATATGGGCTAGATGGACCTTTGGTCTGACCCAGTATGGCCAGTCTTATGATCTTTTGTTCTTATAGAAGCTATTTAAAACTTGATAGGCTATGTAAAATGAGCAAATATGGTAACAAAACAACAACAATCATAACCATAATGATAACAAAATTGTCTTCCTAGAAGAAGGAGTAAGATAAGACTGTTACTTTGTTTCAAAAATTTGTTTGCTATTGTGAATTAAAATCATTAGGTTTGATTATCAGTTCTTGATAAAACTTTGACTATGCCATCTTATTAAAAGCATGTGTATGACTTACTTTGTTCTTATTTTATTTATTGTAATTTTAAATAATTCTTTACATTTAATTTCATTTCAGTGAATAATATTCACAAAATGCCCTGTTATTGATGTCTACATCAGAGACTCAAAGAAAAGTTATGTCTCCCAGGCTTTGGACAAACCTGGGGAAGGCATGTCAGGTGAGTTCTATAACTTTCCCTATATACACACAGGGGCAGGTGATGGACTGTGAGGCATGCTTCTCTCTTGGCCTACGCAGTCTGGGGGGTGCACATGGAGTGACAGTCCAGAGCACTCAGCCCCATGACTCCCACACAGGAACCCCTCTGTCACAAGGTTCCTGCACAGGCCTGCCTTACTTTGGCATCTATAGTGGGACAACTTCCCATGACAAGCCACCACTAAGGAGTCTGTGGTCATGGAACCACACAGCAGTGCCGCACATGGCACAGGGTCACACCCACACTCAGGCAGCGTCCGCTCCTGGTCAAGCACAGCAATGTGATGGAGACTGACCCCCTGCATGGGAGCCTGCTGGGGGAGGAGGGAGGAAGAAGAGGGGAATCCATTAGCACTCTCCCCAGCAAGCAGCCCCTGCCACTCACATGCACCTCTCCCAACACCCCCACTCCCCTCCTCCAGTGGGCAGGGATAGAAGCTC
This sequence comes from Pelochelys cantorii, assembly GCA_032595735.1. Taxonomy (NCBI): domain Eukaryota; kingdom Metazoa; phylum Chordata; order Testudines; family Trionychidae; genus Pelochelys; species Pelochelys cantorii. Next base: position 30,164,018 of record CM064340.1, read on the forward strand.
TCCCTCAGTGCTGGACCCAATGTGCACAGGACACAGTAGCAAGCCGAGCTGCCCCATCCCCCCATCCTCCCATGCCTGCTTGTCCCAAGGTGATAGGGGTAGCAATGCTCCTCTGAGATGTCTGTGCCCCTGCTGGAAAGTGCCCACTGTCTAGGCAACATATTGCTTGCTTGAAGCACATTGCCATTGTTTAAACCAAGACCTTTGGTTTTGGCTCAGAGAGTAGGACTAGGACTAGTATGCACAGTGTCTCCTGAGATTACTGCCCTTGTAACTTTTCTTCACAGCTGGGCCAGTGATGAGTTATGGTGGGTACCTATGATGAGGTAACTGGCTCTGTAAATATGGGAAAGTCAGTGGATGTGATATACCTTGACTTTAGCAAAGCTTTTGATATGGTCTCCCACAATATTCTTGCCAGCAAGTTAAGGGAATATGGATTGGATAAATGGACTGTAAGATGGATAGAAAGCTGGCTAGAAGGTCGGGCCCAGCGGGTAGTGATCAATGGCCTGATGTCAGGTTGGCGGTCGGTTTCTAGTGGAGTGCCCCAAGGATCTGTTCTAGGACCAGTTTTGTTCAACATCTTTATTAATGACCTGGATGAGGGGATGGATTGCATCCTCAGCAAGTTTGCAGATGACACTAAGCTAAGGGGAGAGGTAGATACATTGGAGGGCAGGGATAGGGTCCAGAGTGACCTAGTCAGATTAGAGGATTGGGTGAAAATAAATCTGATAAGGTTCAACAAGGACAAATGTAGAGTCTTGCACTTGGGACGGAAGAATCCCAAGCATTGTTGCAGGCTGGGGACCGAATGTTAAGTAGCAGTTCTGCAGAAAAGGACCTGGGGATTACAGTGAATGAGAAGCTGGGCATAAGTCAACAGTGTGCACTTTTAGCCAAGAAGGCTAATGGCATTTTAGGGTGCATTAGGAGGAGCATTACCAGCAGAACCAGAGAAGTGATTATTCCCCTTTATTCAGCTCTGGTGAGGCCACATCTGGAGTATTGTGTCCAGTTCTGGACCCCCAACTACAGGAAGGATGTGGACGCATTGGAGAGGGTCCAGCGGAGGGCGACCAAAATGCTTAGGGGGCTGGAGCATATGATCTATGAGGAGAAGCTGAGGGATTTGGGTTTGTTTAGTCTGCAGAAGAGAAGAGTGAGGGGGGATTTGATAGCAGCCTTTAACTTCCTGAAAGGAGGTTCCAAAGAGGTTGGAGAAAGGCTGTTTACAGTAGTGACAGATGGCAGAAAAAGGAGCAATAGCCTCAAGTTACAGTGGGAGAGGTCTGGGTTGGATATTAGGAAAAACAGTATGGGTTACCTAGGGAGGTGATGGAATCTCTATCCCTAGAGGTTTTTAAGTCTCGGCTTGACAAAGCCCTGGCTGGGTTGATTTAGTTGGGATTGGTCCTGCCTTGGGCAGGGGGCTGGACTTGACTCCTGGGACCCCCTGGCAAGCCAATATGACGCCATGTGCTCCACCCTCACCTCAGTGATGGAGCACATGGTGCATGGAGCGGGCCACCAGCCACCTCCTGTTCCCTCGAATGGGTTCACCTCGTAGCCCCCCAGGAGCCACCGGAGCCCCAGTACCCAGGGTAGTGGGACTTCTTGGGCAGCCAAAGCCTGCCAACCACCAGGAGATAGGTGCCACTCTCAGCCCCATCCCTGAGATCACCTCCTCTTTCCTCATTCTAGGTTCTTTACCTAGTCCCTCCCCTGTTGTATGTCCCCTCAATAAAGAGTCCTCTTTTTTCCCAAAATATGTCTTTATGATTTGCTCTGCAGGGGAAGGAGAAAGGTGGGAAGGGAGGGCAAGAGAATGGAGAGGTGGAGGAGGAAAGGCACACAGAGAATGCTGTGGCCCCTTGGGGAGAGGCTTGGGGGGAGAGTCTCACAAATGGCCTGCACAAAACTCTCCCTTAAGGCCTCTAATGAGCACACCCCTTGATGTGCTCTCCTGATGGCACTGGCATCCAGATGCTTAAATTCCCCACCAGCCTGTGGTAAATCCAGATTTTGACAGCTCTTTATGGTGTTTACTGATGCCTCAGACACAGGGCTGGGTGCAGTGCTAATGCAGGTGGATGAAAAAGGGGGGAAAACCCACCATTGTGCACTTGAGCAAGAAACTGCTGCCTGAGAACAGAACTGTGCAGCCATAGAGAAGGAATGCCTGGCTATGGTGTGGGTTCTTAGAAAGATGTAGCCCTATCTATTTGGGAGGCATTTCATTTTGTTCACTCACCACTCTCCCCTGACCTGGCTGCACCAAATGAAAAGGTCTAATGCCAAACTGCTGAGATGGAGTCTGCTTTTGAAGGATTACAACATGGTGGTCATGTTAAGGGGAGTGCTAATGTTATAGCTGATGCTTTATCAATGAGTGGGGATCCTGAACTTCCCCAGGTCGCTGCCTGAGGGTTGTCTTCACTCTATGGAGGACAGACCCTATCACGATCGATCTTCTGGAGTTCGATTTAAGACTTGCTAAATCAAACTCAGAGGGTGCCCATACTGGCGTCTGGTACTCCTGCTCTTGCGAGGAGTAAAGAAAACTGATGAGAGCACTTGCTTCCATTGGCCTAGTAATGGATAGGAGAAGTGCTGACCAGCACCAGTAACTAAAGGGTTAAACTTAGGTAGCCAAAAGAACCAATGGGCATGCGGTGCTGAAATTTGAATTCCTTGCCTGCTTTCTTTGTGGAGGAGAGTTACACCAGGAGTTGAGAGTCACAGAATGATTTAAACCAAGGCAGGACTACCATGCCTCCAAGGAATTTGAAGCATGGAAGTGGACTGAACAAAGAGAAGATTGGAACTAAGTAAAGGGGAAAAAATGATTCTGGTCGTGTTCAGGGCATTTTTTTTATTTTGTGGTTTGGTTTGAACTCCTCTGTGTGAATCTATGCCTCCCCTCCCCATTTAAGTGTAACCCCCTTTTTCCTCCCCGGGGTTACTTGGAAGCAGGTCACACTCACAGGTGTGCCTGGGCACCTGATGGTTTTAACATAAAAGGAGATCCTGAGTACTCCAGTGGTGATGTTGTTTAGTTGGGGATTCCCTAGCCACCCCCTGGCTGCAGTCCCTTGCTCATAAAGAATATACTATGGTGGTGCCTCTACCTGGCTGGCCCTAAACATACTTAATGCTGCCCCGTGGGAGCCTCCAGGAATAAAATTAGTCAAGCAATAATCTGTATCTAACCCCAGGACAACAATTATAAATAATATACATCTAATTGATTACATTAAAATGAACACACCTTTCTTAACAACTTAAAGAAACAGGGTTTAACAGATCAACAGTGAATAAAACCAATTAAGAAAGTACAAGAAGGAACAGGAACTTATCTAGCTGGCATTTGCACTGCCACCATTTATCCCACCCCAGTGTGCACTCCTCTGGACTCAGAGTCCCAGACACTTGCTTGAGTGGGTGCACTTGAAGATCTGCAGCTGGAGTGGAGGTTCTCTGTAGGTTGTGAGTGTGTTAGTCCCAGCTGTGCAGCCAGCTGCAAACTCCCTCTGCTACTGGAGCAGGCTCTGCCACTCCACTAAATGCCAGCAGTTCTGGTTCCCTGGGTTGGACACTCTGCCTCTCTTTGGACCCAGAGTTAGTCTATATCTCTGAGGTCTGTCCCAGGCAGCACTTTCCTAAAGAGCCCATTTATTTACAGCCTCCTTCTGTGTGCTGGTTGTTGTGTAGTCCTTCTGAGCCACAGGCACAGCCAGAGTCTCTCCCCTCTAGGGCAATCAGCTGCCCCAGAAGCAGCCTGCTAGATCCAAGTCTCAAAGGCTCTCAGTCCCAGGCTGTATCTGCAACATAACAGTTCCTGGACTGGATAAGGCTCCTCCACAGCAGCCTGGCTCCTTTGTCCCAAAAATGGAGAATCCCAGACCCTGAGACCCCCTCTCCACCTGCCTGGGCAAGCCTTCCCATCCTGGTTTTCTCAAGGGCTCATGGGAGTTGTAGTCTCTAGGACTAGATTGTTTTCTCTTTTCTTTTTTCAAACTCATTTAGGCCAAAAGAGCTTGGGTTACCTATGGGGTGGGTTCAAGTGTTCACACCTGATTTTAGGGATAAAATCACTTGGTGGCAGCTTGTTTTGTTTTTTGATTTGTTTATTTTTCAGAGCCAGGGAATCTGACACTCTGGGGAGTTTTGTAAGCAGAGCCTGTAGAGGAAAGGGTTTTTTTTCCCTTTTCTGAGCTCTTTGCAGGCCCTCACCTTCTGCACTCAGGCTACATCTACACTTCAGGTTTCTTGCACAAGAAGGTTTTTTCAGAAGAGATCTTGGCCACATGGCTATGCTGCAGTTCTTGCAGAATTTGCTTCCAGCTGCCTACATGTTCCTGCTGGACATGGACTCGGAACTCATCACCCTCTCCGTGGCTGCGGCTGCTCCTGTCTGGCTGCTGCACCCCCACTATACACAGAAGGTTCTGGAGGCTGGAGACCAGTTTGGACTGGTGGGACTGGCTGGTCATGGAGTGGTGGGATGACCAGCAGTGTCTGCACAACTTTCGCATGTGCAAGGCCACCTTCCTCGAGCTCTGTGCCTGGCTCGCACCCACCCTCCAGAGACAAGACACCCACCTACAGCCTGCCATCCCCCTTCAGAAGCGGGTCACAATCGCCCTCTGGAAGTTGGCCACACCAGAGATCTACCAATCGGTGGGCAACCACTTTGGGGTGGGGAAGTCCACCATTGGGGCCCTCCTGATGCAGGTAAGGAACTCATGGGCTGCAGTCCTTGCCCGGGGGAAGAAGGGTGTTGGATAAGGGGGACCCACAGGAGAAGGGGGCTGGAGACTGTGGGGGATAGAATGAGGGTGGGGGGAAAGCCCTGGCCCCGGGGGCTTGTGCCATCCCACCCTCACACAGCTCTGCTGCTGGGGGGAGGCACGGGCTCATAGTGGGTGGCTGCTGAGGGATTGGGGGAGATAGAGGAGGGCAGGGGGATGGGCACCTCCCAAGGGCTCATGCAACCCCTCTCTCATTCTGTGTGTTTCTTTGTCTCCTTCTGCAGATGGTCAGGGCCATCAACTCCCTGCTGCTGTGCAGAGTCGTCAGTCTCGAGGACCTGGATGCAACCATTGCTGGATTCACTGCCTGGGGGTTCCCCAACTGCAGGGGAACCATTGATGGCACACACATCCCCATCTGGGCCCTGGACCATCAAGTGGCCCAGTTTATTAGTAGAAAGGGCTACTTTTCTGTAGTCCTGCAGGTCCTGGTGGACCACTGGGGCCAATTTACAAATGTGTATGTTCAGTGGTCGTGCAGGTTGTGCTGTGTGCTCCACAATCTTGTGGAGAGCAAGGGGGAGGCCTTCCTCCCGGGGTGGGGGGGCAGACACCAGCTGTGAGGGCTGAGCATTTAAGCAGCCCCAGAGAGCTGCCACCTGCCAGGCCTATCAGTTGGGGGTGTGCATCAGGGAGGCCCTGAGGGAGAGGTTCTCTTAGCCCCCCTCCCCAGTAACTCTCCCCAGGGTCTCCCGCCTTTCAGCTCTCTCCCTTCCCCCTCTTACTCCCTCCCCTTGCCTCTTCCCTGACCTCCCAATAAACACACCTGTTTGCTTTCATAACAAAAAGGAATCTTTATTGATTATACATGAAGAAAAGGCGGGCAGGGGGAGGGGGGAGATCCTGAACTGGGAGGGAGGATCAGGACTGGGAGGAGTAGTGGGGTTGCTTGCTGTGCCACCTCAGGTACGGGGACCACTTTGGGGTTGAGAGAGTCTGGGGGCCACAAAGGAGTGGGCAGGAGGGGGAAGCTATAGTGGGTTAAGGAGGAGGGGCCATAGGCATCACTTGGGGAGGAGGCACAGGCATTGTTATGGGACGGAGCAGAAGCATGGCATGGGGAGGGATCAGATGCATAGGAGGGTGGGCAGGCGGATGGGCAATGGCCATGGAGGGGGCAGTAGGGGGAAGACAGGAGCAGTGGCATCAGGCGGGTGTTCCCCCCCCATACGGGATATGATGCCGCACATGGTGTCATACCACAACATCATTTGCTCACAGGCATGCACTCGCCTTTCTAGGTCTGCACTGATGCTCCATGACAAGGTGTTGTGGATGTCGCAGAGGATGCCAGCAAGTTGCTGCATCAGGTCCTCCTGCACCCTGGCTCATTTGTGGGTCCCCTGGACTTTGGCAGGTGGCTGTGGTGATGTGGCACTGCCCTCTGTCCTGGCTGGGACGGCTGTGGAGAACACATAAGGGGGAGAGATGGTCAGTCATCCCTGCACGTGCATTCCCTGAGGCCATGCCCTCCTCTGTGAGTGGTGACCGCAACAGTCCGCTGCCCACATGAGGGGTATGTCCCGGGTGCAAGGCCATGCATGGCCTGCACAGCACGCCCTGTCTCACAGGGGCCCGGATGTGTCTAGAGGACCGTGCTGCCCACTCTCCCCCGCACATGCACACACACCATGGCCAGGCAGGCATGGGAAGTGTCTGGCCACAGTGAGATCCCCTCATGGGCAGCAGAGGAGCTGTGAGCAGCCTGGCCCTCTCTGGACACTGCACACACAGCTGCGGCTCGCTGTACTGTCTGTGGGAGCAGCCTCACACATGCAGGCATTCCTGTGTGCTGTGTGGAAAACTCCTGGGTGTATCAGGAGTTGTGCCTGTGCCCTTGTGGCTAGCCTGTTTCCAGCTGGCTGCACCCCCGTCCCCTCTGGGGGCAGGACATGCATGACCTCCCCTGAGCCTGACAGCAGGATCCCAGGCATGTTCAGGGGCAGCCTGCTGCGTCCATGTGCCACAACCTCCCTCTGTATATGATTGCACATGCAGATGGCAGCACCATGTGCTGCCTGAGCAGCTCGCGCAACACTCGCCCCCCCCCCCCTGTGTGCCCACCTTCCCCTCCCTGTGGGGCAGGGAGCGGGGTTGTTGGATAGGAGGCAGTGGTCCCAGGAGACAGTCAAGAAGTGGGGAGCAGAAGGGGTTGGATAGAGGATGGGAGGGCTGGGGGGAGAAAAATCAGATGGCCGGACGTCAGGCCATGCCTGGCTGCTTGCAGGGTTACAGCCTCATCCAGCTTTCCCTACCCAGCCCTCCATGCAATTTCTCGATGTGGTTCCTGGGCCAAAAAGTTTACCTGCCCCTGACCTGCATACATGAAATCCAAGTCACCTGGGAGATTCTTTCCACTCCCGAGGGATTTTATAAACTCTCAGGGAGTTTGCACACTTTTTAAAATATATCTGGGAATCCAGTTGATGTATTAATCATAAACATCAGAAATAATCACATAATCATTGAAAAATACATTTTAACATTTTCTATTGATGGTAAGTTACTCCAACACTTCTGGAGTTTAATATTCCAAAAACTGTCCTATTTTTCCCTCACACAGTAATCTCAGATTCTCTGAAGAAATTCTCCTCTGCCTGGAGACACAACATTAAAACATTGACACATATTGGAAATGCTTTATACAATGAAAATCTAGTTGTAGTCTTAACCACACTAAGTCAGTGTGGCCCCATAACAACAGAATACTTGAAAGGTATTGAAATACTGTACACCGAGTACATAAAATGCTATAGTGATGGAGCTTTTGCAAGCATGACAGAAAAGCACACCGCCAGATTACAATCTGTGGATATGGTTAAGTGAAGAGTCACAAAAAAGAGTAATAAAAATGTTGTTATTGCTGCATTTACCAATCACACTCAGTGCAGGAGCTTCATGAATGCTGATAGCTTTGCTTGGAATGAAATCATATTTTAGTTTAAAAATAATTCAATTCAAAGTGCATTTCTTTAGATTTATTAGAACAAACTTAAGATGTGTGCATGTCAAGGCAGATCATCCTGTAGAATTTTAATTAGAATTCTGTCATTTTTAGAGCCTCAAATCTTGTTAAAAACACTATTATTTTGGAAAAGTCTGATTGCATCAATCATGTTGCTATTTCTTTACATGTTGGAATGCATTTGTTAAGGTAACTTCATTTATTTCCTTTTTTCTAGTTCATCAACATGTTCCAGATTTTTTTAAAAACTGCATAAATGTGTATCATATTTTAAAATACTAATTAAAGAGGTGTTCTGTGCCAGCAACAAAATTAAAAAACTTCAGCCTTTATCTATAACTATCAGGCAAATGGGGAAAATTTTCCAATACATAGAAGCAATGGCTTAGCAATGCCCTTATCACTTTGCCAAATCAACTTCCTTTGACAATATAAATATTTATGATTCCAAACTATGAGAAATTTGCCAGATTAGTGGCTTTACCGATAGAAATGTAAATCCAACTTACTACATATTTTCACCTCCCTAAATCTTCAAGAAAGCATCTAGGGGGTGGCAGTTCACTAAATAATGATAAATGAATATGGGAGAGATAGATGTTTGTTATATCTTCACTGGGAACGGATATTGCACTTGTAGGTATAGATGGACAAAATGTATGAGTTTGCTTCAGTAAGAAATATCTAATAATGGAGAAGGAACCTAACAATTTGGCCTAATAATAGTACTTTAATGGACAAATAATAGTACTTTAATGGATAATCTCATCCCATTGTAACTGGAACCTCTGCTCCCACAAGCTATCACTTTCAAGGGCAGTAATCTTGGGACTGATGTCAGAGGAAGTGATGGCATGAAGTTTTGAGATGGTTGAAAATATCTACACATTCAGAGTATAGTTAAAATGTAGGGGGCAAGGTTGAGACTATGCTGTGACAACTAGAAACTCAACTAGTTCAACAGTTTAAAAAAAAAAAAAAAAAAGGATGATCTCTGGCTAAATTTTCAAATTAACAGGGTGAGAGCTGTGGATGCTGAGCACTTCTGAAAATTTGTCCACTTTGTTTATATGCCAAAAAGTGTAGCCTTACCCTTAAGGGCCAGCTCCCAAGCTCGTTAGTTCGAGCTAGGTAGTCTAATGAGGGCAACCGGAGTTGCAAATGAAGCCCGGGATTTAAATAGCCCAGGCTTCATTTTCATCTTCCCGGGCACTGCCATTTTTAAATCCCCCTTAGTCCAAACTCCGTGCCCGTGGCTACACGCGGCACGGACTAGGTAGTTCAAATTAGGATCTTTAATTTGAACTACCTAGTCTGTGGAGCATGTAGCCGCGGGCACGGAGTTTGGACTAAGGGGGATTTAAAAATGGCGGTGCCCGGGAAGATGAAAATGAAGCCTGGGATATTTAAATCCCGGGCTTCATTTGCAACTCTGGTTGCCCTCATTAGACTACCTAGCTTGAACTAACGAGCTAGTGTAGCCTTACCCTAACTGACTAAATATCAAGTTTGATGTGGTATAGGTTCAAATGCAGGCAGGTTAATCTTTAGCTTTCTAATGCAGGACAATTGGATACCATGAAGTCAGCGGGACTCCACACAGTAATAAAGTGCATAAGTATTTGTAGGACCAGGCCCTGTGTGTGCAATTCAGCTTCACTGAGGTCAACAGAAATCTTCTCATTGACTTCATTGGGGATGGATAAGGCTTTTGTACTAGAATTTGTTCCTGGGCACTGGCTCTTTTCCTATGAGAACAAGTCTATTTTGTGCTTTAAAACGTTTTGTATCACTTACAAAACAGAGCATTCCCATTTGAAAATATGTTCTTCCTTTCCAGATGGAAAATAAAGAGATTTGCAGTCAAAATAGTTCCAGGTTTTATTTTAAGAACAAATTCATTTTGGAAAGTGTCCATGAACACTGAACATGTTTTATATCAGTAGCAACACTGGAAAAAAAAACCCTCAGATTTTTTAATAGATTTCCCCTTTTGTAGCAAATATTTTAAACACTTTTGGATTTCACAATGTGACTATGAAATTGCTGAATCTTGACTGGAACACCTGGTCAAAAAGGGAACCTGGTGGCTCTGGTCAGCCCTGTCAATTGGACCATTAAAATCTGGTCCAGCAGTGCGGCAGAGCTGAGGAAGGCTAATCCCTACCCGCTCTGGGGCACTGTGCTGGGCCCCGGAAGCAGCCAGTAGTTCTGGCTCCAATGCAGGGCAGAGCATGGAGCTTCTCATCCTGCCCCTGCCCTGACCCATGCCTATGCACTCCCACTGGTCGGTTCCCAGCCAATAGGAATTGGGATAGTGGTGCTTGTGGGCAAGAGCAGTACATGTGGTATGCCACAGATCATTCCGCTTCCCCCCAGAAGCTGGATCCTGTTGACTGCTTTTTAGGCACAACACAATGTCTCAAGATAGGCAAACACTAGATAGCCTGCCTTAGTGCCGCTGACTAGGACTCACCCAGGTAAGCCTGAACCCCATCCCCCTGCTTCATTCCCCAGCCCTGAGCCCCTCTCCCATGCCTGGAGCCACCTCCTGTACCCCAAGCTTTACAAAATACGGCTATCAGAATAAAACCTCAAGGTCTAACATTATGGTTCAAATGTATATAAAAGAAAGTCAACTACAAGTGACAGAGGTTTGGGAAACTAATGATGTGGGGATTGTGTTCATATTTGATTTTTAAAGACAAAGGGAAATAAGGAAATCAGGTGTGCTTATGTTATCAAATTAGTGAAATATACTTCTGCAGAAAGCAGTAGTAAATAAAAGGAATTGAAACCAAAAGGTGTGTTTATAAGGACACTTGACAACAAAGAGGAATAATCAGAAATTTAACCATCTGGTTAATAATGCACAAACTCAGATATACATACCACGCTCCCACTACTCTTCTTATAAGAGAACAGAAATGGAAGATTTACACTGCTGTTCAAGTCTTCTGGAGAACAGTTCTTGAAGTGACTTTGCATTGTATAATGAATGGACGGTTAACATCAAAGAATATGGTAAGAGTCTAAATATCTAAACTTTAAACTGGACATTTTAATAGCTATTAGTCTATTAAATGGAGAAATAGAGCACTATGAGCAATCATAACCACAATGTTAGCTAAGGGAATGAACCACAAAGCGGACTTTTCCTTGGGTGCCTACCCAAATCAGTGTTTGATCACTTCCTGAAACCGAATACCTAATTAGTAAGGAATGATTCAGAAATCCATGTTTTGTAAGAATGCCAATCAAGTAAGCAGAAAAGTAACTTTAAAACCGAACAAGTTATTATTGACTATAGAGCAATTATATTTTTCTACCATAGTTAACGTTTTCATTCTGCCTTTCAAGTTCTAGATGCATATAGAGATAAAATGACATCAAGTGTGTCATCAATATAGGAATTTATTTTACTTTGGGGGTATTAATCAGATGCTGCGGCTAATATAATTAACAGGGAAATAGGTTAAAAGGGCTGACTATCCAATGGGAAGGAACCTTGGTGAGCTGGCATGTAAGTATTTGACCAAATTGTTATGTGATCTAGTTTTAGATTATTTTTCCACTGTTAGAAACACTGGAATTGCCCAAAATAAAGCCCCATTCTGAAGGACTCTAAGGCTATGTCTACACTGCAGGGAAAAGTTGGAAAAAAGATATGCGAATTGAAAACCTCAGAGAGGTTTTTCTGAAATTTGGCCCATCTACACAGGGCCAAATTTTGGAAAAAAGTCCTCTTTAGGAACATCCTTTATTCCTTTCACCAAGAGGAATACATGGATGCCAAAAGAACACGTCCGCTTTTTTGGAAAAGCTCTGCACTCTAGACATAGCCTTAGTCAAAAATCTAGGCAGTCACCTTCCCAACACAGTGGCTGAGTGTAAGTGATATTTTCTATTGTGTTTGTGTGATCTGATTAAGAAAACCTACATAGTGATAGCAACCAATTTTATATTTTATCATTTAAATCATAGTCAATTACTACTTCTCCTATACTATTGCTATTGTTAAGGATATTTAATAAAAATTCATAAAACTAAATTTAACTCTCAGAACTCTAAAAATGGTGATAAAGATATCACTTAAGCACTGGCTTAATTGTGGTTTGTTTTATACTAACTTTCCTACAATAGAATCCACTAAGTATGCTGCAGTATTATTTGAGTCTGTTTTAAAATACCAACATTTCTTGTCATTTATTAGTACCTGGGTAACCCTAACATAGCTGTGACAATGGTTGCTATCACAGGTTTGATGGGATGGGGGAAATGAATCAGGTGCAGAAGTGGCAGCTTGACAACCTAGTTCTAAATCTATTACCCCAAATATCCATAAAAAGAAAGGGAAATAAGTGTTCCAAATATTAACAATAGCTGAGCTGTTTTTACTACAGGAGTTGAAAGAAAATGTGTCTAAAGAAAATACAAGAAATTTAATCACAGCTCAAACACAAATCACAGCAATATAGGTTCATGTCCACAGTCCCACTTGCTGGAGTCATGTGACTGCAACAGAATCTCAGCTTTTATTTAAAAATCGAAGTCTCTAGTGTGACAGGTTGAAATCACAGAAGTCCCTTTGGGTTTTCACCCTTGTGTGCTGGTCATGCCACTGACACCTGCCCTCCTGCTTTCTGGGGCTCCCCACCATACTGTCTTGCTGACCCAGAACTTCTGGTCTCCCTCAGACAAGACACAGAATTGAAGTTACCACCCCCCTGCAGAGTGGCACAGGCACTGAACTCTGGGAGGGCTCAGCTCTAAGGGCTCAACACTCCAAAAAAAACCCAGGCCCCCAAATGGGACCAAAACTCCCAACCAAACCCACAAGTTGTACATGGGGAAAGCTCATGAGATCAGGTCAGCCCTCTTTATCAATGAAAGATATGCAGAGTGGTTGCTTCCTCCTCCCTCCCCCCCATAACAATTATTTACAGTGGGTCTGATAATAAACAAAAAGTAATATTTAAGTGGTTGTAAGTGAAAACATCAGATCAAAATTAGTTACTAAATTAAAATGAGCAAAAATGCTTAACTAGTTCTAATCCACTAAGAAATTGTTACATGCAAATTCTTACTCTAAACAGCTGTTCTTATTTCAAGTAAACACTTCAAATCAGAGCTGATCTTTTACTCTGATTTGGGTCTACAGCCTTCTTCAAAAATCCTTATTTCCTCTTAGGGCATGCCAGGCAGTTTCAAAAGCCAGCTGGAGACAAAAGCTGATTGCTTCCCATTGTTTAAATAGCTTCTCTAGGGTGGCAATCCTTTCTTTGGCATTCTCCCTCCCATGGAAAATTACCAGGTTCAAAATGGATTCCCGTACCAGGTGGTATGGTCACATGTCTTCCTAGGACTAAACATAGTTTGTCCTGTAAGCCCAAACAAGACTATTCACAGGTCACTAATCTGAGTACTGAGTCATTAAATACCTAAAGTATCACTAATGACCCCCATTAGCACATTTAGAATGATAAACATGTTTACAGTTCATATTTCTAACTTCCTATACAAGAACGATCATGCACAAAAAATTTGCATAAAGCATCTTCTAATTATGCATATTCATAACCAATTTTCATAAAGCATGATTGTGAAGAAAATTTTAAAAATATGACCCAGGTTTAACAACTACAATATCATCTCACTGAGATGGCAAACAATAGTTATGACATTATGACTTAGCCAAACATCTCAGTGGGATGTAAACGCCAATACTATTTAGGCCTCAAGGAGCCCCTGGTATAGGACTGTGTGGATAGGAGAAAAAGAAAAAGTACAGCAAGTGTAGAGGAACAACTATCTTGTTCTGTTTACTGCTGGGAGATAACATAAGAACTGCCATACTGGGTCAGACCAAAAGTCCATCTAGCCCAGTAATCTGTCTGCTGACAGTGGCCAATGTCAGGTGCCCCAGAGGGAATGAACAGAACAGGTAATCATCAAGTGTTCACTCTCCTGTCATCCATTTCCAGCCTCTGAGAAACCGAGGCTAGGGACACCATTCCTGCCCATCCTGGCTAATAAGTATTGATGGACCTAGCCTCCATGAATTTATCTAGTTCTATTTTGAACCCTGATCTCACCATCAGTGCCTCTCCAGAGGTATGAAGACCTTGCTTCTACTACTGAGGGGGAAAATGGATGAATGATGTGCCTCTTCCTCTCTGGAAGGGAAAGATGACATCACTCCAAATGGGAATGGGGCGAAAGAACAGTGGTAGGGCTGTGAGGCAGAGTCCTGATGTCATAGGTTTACCTTTAGCTGAAAGGGTTGCGAGAGCTGTCTAAGGATCACTAAGCACTGGACAATTCTTTTTGTACAGAATATGAGAAAAAGGAAAATAGCAGCCCAGAGCTTAAACATTATACTGCACCTGGCCAGACTGTCACTGCTATTCATATAGTTTGGACCTCCTTGGTCCAACAGCCTTGGGGCCTGACAGCTCCAGAACGAGGGGATTTGCCAGACCAGGGAAGGTCCCTCCCCCCATGGTCCATGCTGCCCCACTGCCCTGGGGTAGGGCTGCAGGGCCCTCTGTTGCCCCAGCCCCCCTAGGGCTCTCTACTGGCCCCAGGGCTCCTCTGCCAGGACCAGAGGGTGGGGCTAGAGCTCCGCAGCTGGGGCTAGGGACTGAGCTCCCTGGCTGCTGCTGGGGCCAGAGCTCCCTCGCCACAGCTAGAGCTTCACGGCCACTGCTAGGCTGGAGCGTCTTGGCTTCTGGGGCCAGAACTCCCCGCCATGCTACCCACCCCACTCTTCCCCCTGACACAGTGCTCCCACCTGAGTTGCTGGTCCCCCTAACTGCACTCCTGCCTCACCACCAGACCTCCCTGTTCCTGGGCTCTGTGGTCTAAGAACATCTGTGGTCCTGCCAGATCTGGGATTCTCTGGTCCGGCAACATCCATGTTTAGGGAGGTACAACTATATATTGAAACCTGTATAAAATGTCTCTAGCCTTCACCAACTAACCACACTCCTAGAAACTGTACAATGCACAGTGTTTACATCATCTACCTCTTGCCCACAGAAGATCATGTCAAAAGGACACCCTAAAAAATGACATGTTGTAGCAGTCACCAGTATACCTAACTATAAAATACTACACCGCATCAAAAGAAAACTTGAATCATTTAAAATATTTTCTTAAAATTCTCTGGTGGAAACCAAACTAAGTATATCTTACCCCATGTATCCAATTAGAAAATGTTCAGTGTGTCTGTTTAAATGCACTTTAAAATATTAATAGTTAAAAATAAATATATTTCAAAAAATGTAGGGCCTGATTGAAAGTCTATTCTAGTCAATGGCTGGATTCCCATTGACATGGATCAGTCCCACACTAAATGAACAATACAAGCAAAGACTTCACAAGAAAGAAGTTATTAAAAGATTACAACTCTGAAAAGGTAATAATTGTACATCTTCTATTAAATTAACCCTGTTTTTTAAAATTTGTCCTCCCATTCCATCAGACAGAATGCTCACTAATTTGCGATTCATTCAGGCACCTATGTCAATTGACAATAATTAAGTCCTTAGATGCCTCCCATTTTTAAAGTGTTAATCTTATCAGTTAATAAATTAATTCTCAGAGTTAGGCTTTTCCTTTGTTGTATATTGTTTAAGCATTATTCTGATAGGCCCTTACAAAGGTGCACAAAGTGGAGGAAGAGCTCCTGTAACACTTCACTGGGGATGCACATATCTTCATAGGGCTGAGGAGGGTCAGTGTCATGACCCTACTGTTTCCCTTTGCACTGTCCAACAGATGAAAGTGCATCCAGGAATAAAAGGTATCCCATGAAGCCAGGTGTGTTCTTACTGTGTGCTGGCATCATGGGTAGGAGTTCTGACTCTGAATGCACTCAAAATACTGAGCTCTAAGTTGGGGTGGCCAACCTGTTAGAGACAAAGAGCCAAAATAGCAGTGGCTAGAGTGTGAAGAGCCACATACTGGGGAGGGGGTGGGGGGGAGAGTTGAGGAAAAAAAACCAAGCCAAAACAAAACCATGCTGGGTGGAAAATAGGTGCCAGTACACCATCCCAAGGCATACCATCACAAAAAAAGCACTTGGAAGAGGTGCAATCCCCCTCCCCTTGCCCAGAGCCAGGCACCCCCACCGCCACTCTAACCCAAATTCCCTCTCCTTCCCTTCCCCAGAGCCAGGCACCCCCCCCGCTGTAACCCAATTCCCCTCTCTTCCCCTTCTGCAGAGCCAGGCACCTGCCCCCCTGCTCTAACCCAGTCGTCCTCCCCTTCCCCAGAGCCAGACATCTCCTCTCCCCACTCTAACCCAATATCCCTCCCCCCCCCCAACCTTATGCTTGGGTCCCAGAGCCAGAGCTGCTGCCACCACCATGTGCATGCAGGATGCCATGCGCACCCCCAGCACACCTATTTCCCCCCCACTCCAACCCAATTCCCCTCCCCCACTAACCTTATGCCCAGGTCCCAGAGCCACTGCTGGGGCCACTGCTGCACTTGGAGCCCTCGCTGCTGCCGCTGCCTGTGCTCAGTGGCCAGCTGCTAGTACATGGAGGCTGGGATGCTGTGTACGACCCGGCCTGCACGTGCAGGATATGAGACAGTGTGCTGGGGGCCATGAGTGGAACGGTGCGGGCTGTGAGCACACATGTGACTCAGCCACCCAGGCGTGAGAGCGGCTGACCTGAGCAGTTCCAGGTTCTTTCCTGGTTCCGTCAGGAGCCGCAATTTTTTTCTTGCGGCTCACGAGCCACGGGTTGGCCACCACTGCTCTACGTGCTTACTTTATACGCCCTAGTCCTATACTTTCTGAATCATTAAGGGCCTGATACAGTGCCCACTGAAACAAATATAAATACACCTATGATATCAATGAGCCATTGTTTTATCTCTGGTTTGATAGCCAAAATTC
Organism: Pelochelys cantorii; assembly: GCA_032595735.1. Taxonomy (NCBI): domain Eukaryota; kingdom Metazoa; phylum Chordata; order Testudines; family Trionychidae; genus Pelochelys; species Pelochelys cantorii. Next base: position 30,180,711 of record CM064340.1, read on the forward strand.
CAGTTACTGTAGTGCTTAGCATATGTGGAATGAAGGATTTGTGTGTGTGTGTGCACACAAGTGCCCTCTGCTGGATATAATGTGCTAATGTGAAACCTGGCATTTGTGACTATTGCCCACATCCTTTTTGGTTTAGTCATTGTGTTGATTTAAACACATTTGTGATCTTTTTATGATGGTAGGGAATATGTACCTCCACATTTTTATCATATTGTTAATGTCCCCATTGCATGATCCTTCTCCCACCTGAGCTCAGTCTTTTTGTGACTGTATCATGCTACTTATTCATAGCTTGTGCAGTGGGAGCAGAGTGGAATTGCACCACCCAGTGGAAAGTCTTTGACAATCATTCAAGTTCTGATGTCCTGAGGCAAAATTCCCTTCAGGTGCTGGAGACAAGGGGAGTTTATATAGAATCAGTTTTTTAGGTATGCATTATATAGGTGCTAACACAGCAAGTATGGAAATAGCATGAATTTTATAAATGCTCAACAACTTTAATACACAAATCCAGAATACCATGAACTGGGACAATACATAGTAAAGCCTTCACTGTTCCTTAAAGTAATCTAAAAAGAAATATTTGCCTTATTTATTAAAATGCATAAATAAGGAAGCAAATATAAAGAAATTCACATTTTCATGGTGAAAATGCTGAGTACAGCATTCTTCTTTGATTCCTTGGTATTTAGTCCATTTTAACTATAATTCATTGGAGCAGGGAGTTATGTAATTTCATTTATGGTCCTCTGACATACTTGTGAGTAAAGTATATTTTTTCCTCAAATGCAGCCTTCATTGACATTGCAAATAAATACTTCGGTAACTTTGCCTGTGACCAAACTGAAGTTCCCCCTCCTCTTGGAATCTTAAAGAAATTTAAATTGTCTCAATTATATTTAGTTACAATACAATATGCATTTACTTGAGCTGATTTGCTCATCCTGTGAGTGCAAGTTTTATTTCTAAATATCTGAATTGGAAGGGACATATAAGCAAAAATGATTGAACATGGAATATTCATAAGTTAGAAGCATGGTCCATTTTTTTAAATTTGTTTGTTCTTTATTTTTTCTGTACTTGAGGTAACCATGATATTTTTTCTGCAATTTGTCATAGGTTTCCTGTATTGGTTATTACAGGAAACCTATGACAAATTGCAGAAAAAATATCATGGCTATTGGGTGGGGGCTCCAGCCAGTGTGCGTTGAATGGATGAAAAGGTTTCCCTAGATATTGAACCCAACCCTGGCTGCTGCCAGCACTAGCTGGCAGAAGGGTTACACTTGTTTATACACGTAAAAACAGGAGGCTTCATAATGCAGAGGGGTCACCAGCATAGTACTGCAGACTCTACCTTCATACATTGAGGGAAAGAATCTGCCAGAACCCAGTCAGTCCTCAACCAGCTAACTCTTTAGAATCCAAACTCTACAGAGACAGTTCCACAGTACTGGGAGTTCCATCGTATGCATAAATACAGGCTTCCATCTATAGGCATCTGCAGAGTGCAGACAAACCTCTCTTACAAGAACTGCAGTCCAACACTAATGTAACCCTTCTGTCAGGTAGCGCTGGCAGCAGCCAGAGCCGGGTTCAATATCTAAGGTTTCCTTTTCTTCCATCTAACACAGAACTGGCTCAAACCCTCACCCAGTCTTTGCTTCAGTCTTCACGGCTGAGGATGTTGGGGAGATTCCCAAATCTGCACCATCCTTTGTGGGTGATGAATCTAAGGAACTGTCCCGGATTGAAGTGTCATTAGAGGAGGTTTTGGAACAAATAGAAAAACTTAATGTTAACAAATCTCCGGGACCGGATGGCATTCATCCAAGGGTTCTAAAAGAACTCAAATGGGAAATTGCTGAACTATTATCTGCGATTTGTAACCTATCCCTTAAATCAGCTTCTGTACCTAATGACTGGAAGGTAGCCAATGTGACACCAATATTTAAAAAGGGCTCTAGAGGCGATCCGGGCAATTACAGACCGGTAAGTCTAACTTCAGTACCGGGCAAATTAGTCAAAACAATAGTAAAGAATAAAATTGTGAAGCATGTAGAAGAACATAATTTGTTGGACAAAAGTCAACATGGTTTCTGTAAAGGGAAATCCTGTCTTACTAATCTATTAGAGTTCTTTGAAGGGGTTAACAAACATGCGGACAAGGGGGATCCAGTAGATATAGTATACTTCGTTTTTCAGAAAGCCTTTGACAAGGTCCCTCACCAAAGGCTCTTGTGTAAATTACATGGCCATGGGATAAGAGGGAAGGTCCTTTCTTGGATTGAGAACTGGTTAAAAGACAGGAAACAAAGGGTAGGAATAAATGGTAAATTTTCAGAATGGAGAGGGGTAACTAGTGGTGTCCCCCAAGGGTCAGTCCTAGGACCAATCCTGTTCAACTTATTCATAAATGATCTGGAGAAAGGGGTAAGCAGTGAGGTGGTAAAGTTTGCGGATGATACCAAACTGTTTAGGATAGTCAAGACGGAAGCAGACTGAGGGACTCCAAGAAGTTCTCACCAAACTGAGTGATTGGGCAACAAAATGGCAAATGAAATTTAATGTGGATAAGTGTAAAGTAATGCACATCGGGAAAAATAACCCCAACTATACGTACAGTATGGGGGCTAATTTGGCTACAACAAATCAGGAAAGAGATCTTGGAGTTATCGTGGACAGTTCTCTGAAAACTTCCACACAGTGTGCAGCGGCGGTCAAAAAGGCAAATAGGATGCTCGGAATTATTAAGAAAGGGATAGAAAATAAGACCCAGAATATCTTCCTGCCCCTGTATAAAACTATGGTACGCCCACATCTTGAATACTGTGTACAGATGTGGTCTCCTCACCTCAAAAAAGATATTTTGGCCTTGGAAAGGGTTCAGAAAAGGGCAACTAAAATGATCAGGGGTTTGGAACGGGTCCCATATGAGGAGAGGTTAAAGCGACTGGGACTTTTCAGTTTAGAAAAGAGGAGACTGAGGGGGGATATGATAGAGGTATATAAAATCATGAGTGGTGTGGAGAGGGCCGATAAATAAAAGTTATTTATTAGTTCCCATAATAGAAGAACTAGAGGACACCAAATGAAATTAATGGGTAGCAGGTTTAAAACTAATAAGCAAAGGTTCTTCTTCACACAGCGCATAGTCAGCCTGTGGACCTCCTTGCCAGAGGAGGCTGTGAAGGCTAGGACTATAATAGAGTTTAAAGAGAAGCTAGATAATTTCATGGAGGTTAGGTCCATAAAAGGCTATTAGCCAGGGGATGAAATGGTGTCCTTGGTCTCTGTTTGTCAGAGGCTGGAGATGGATGGCAGGAGACAAATCGCTTGATCATTGTCTTCGGTCCACTCTCTCTGGGGCACCTGGTGCTGGCCACTGTCGGCAGACAGGATACTGGGCTATATGGACCATTGGTCTGACCCAGTACGGCCATTCTTATGTTCTTATGTTCAGTAGCCTGGGAAATTCACACACCCCTGAGCGCCTCTGAGAGGCAATGCTTCCCCACTCGCAAGCACAGAGTTGGAGGGTAGAAAAGAAACTTGTAATAAAAAGAGGGAGAGAGGTAACATGGCATTAGCTTGGGAAAATACCATAAGCTGAGTTCATAACCAAACCACAACATAAACATCCCAGCTAAAATGGATTGAGCCATGCCTTTTGCCTCTCAGGCCCACAAGTCCAGCAATGTAAGGCTATGTCTACACTCGCAGCTTCTTGTGACAGAAATATGCAAATGAGGCTAAGTGTGGAATATTGCTGAGCCTCATCTGCAAAAATGGCAGCTCATTAGGTATGCAAAAGAGGTTCTTGCACCAGAAGGAGCTGTCTACACTGCCCCTTCTTGCACAAGAAAAACCCTCTTGTGCAATGCCGTTACGTCGATTACTTTTCAGGAAGAATGGCATTGCGCAAGGGGCAGTGTAGACAGCTCCTTCTGGTGCAAGAGCCTCTTCTACAAAAATGGTGGCTCATTAGGTATGCAAATGAGGCTCGGCGATATTCCACACAGCCTCATTTGCATATTTCTGGCGCAAGAAGCTGCAAGTGTAGATGTAGCCTAAGGCTGCGTCTAGACTGGCATCATTTAGCGCAAATACTTTTAACGGAAAAACTTTTCCGTTAAAAGTATTTGTGCAAGAGTGTCTACACTGGCATGTGCCTTTGTGCAAAAGATTTACTTTTGCACAAAAGCATCCATGCCAGTGTAGACGCTCTCTTGCGCAAGAAAGCTCCAATGGCCATTTTAGCCATTGGGCTTTCTTGTGCAAGAAATTAACGTTGCTGTCTACACTGGCCTCTTGCGCAAGAATACTTGCGCAAGAGGGCTTATCCCTGAGCGGGCGCGTCAGAGTATTTGCGCAAGAAGCACTGATTTTGTACATTACAATGTCAGCGTTCTTGCGCAAATACTTGCAGCCAGTGTAGACAGGCGGCAAGATTTTGCGCAAAAGCAGTCGCTTTTGCGTAAAATCTTGCCAATGTAGACACAGCCTAAGTGTCCCATTCACGTGTCCAAACTTTCTCTGTACCCCACTCTCAGTTGCCACCCTTGGTCAGGGCAGATCGGAGCTCAGAGGTGATTTTCTGAGCTCACCTCCCACCTTTGGAGGGGGTGGGGATAGGAGGCATCTCACCCACTGCGTTGGCCACTCGCCACTGCTCCTCCAGCCGCTCCCACCAGCTGCCCTGCTGGCTGCCTGCTCCTGCCAGCCACTACATCCACAATGGGTCTGACTCTGAGCCAAACCTAGCGATTTCAGCTCTTGGCCCAACATCTAGGCAACCCAAAATATTCTAGCTCCCATTGAAATAATATTTCAAAATAACAAAGAGACTCCTTATGGAGCCTGTTTTAGGTCTATCCTTAGAACAGGGAGGGTGAAGCTTGTCCATCCGAGACTCTTCACAATGACAGTGTCTCTCCTGCAACCACTGGTTGCATATTTTACAATTTCTACATTTAGGGTTAACATGGTTTGTGACCCCACAACAGCCAAATTAGTTACAATACACAACATTCCATTCCAACAGTTGACCATCCATCAGGCCTATAGCACTGCTGAACTGGATTTACATAACCACACCTAGGATCTCTTTCCCATTCCAGCATGAGATGTATTTACCTATCATCAGTTGATTATCTTGCAGGGCTAAACAACTGAATGAGCATAACCACGCCCAGGAATCCTTTCCCCTTTCAGCTGGCTGCACTGGAAGCAATGGTTCAGACACTGCTTACACTAATGTCCAATTCCCAGGTGCAACACCATCTCTAGAACTGACTCATTAGAGATCAAGCAGAAAAACTCTCCTGATGTATTCCTCTCTGCAGATACTGCCACTACACAGTACTAATACATAGTATGTCTTTCTAAGACCAACCATTTGTTCATACTTTAAGATAGATAACTTCAAAGAGTGTGATATCTATTATAACAGTATAAACAGTGGGATTTTTTACACTGTATTATTTACCTCTAAGATGTTCAGTCACGAAACACTATCAGGTGATTGACTAGTTAATGTAATGTGAATTGCTCATTGCAGATATTAATAGTAAGTTGCTTATGAAGCATAGACAGAAGTCTATTTATTGTATACAATAAATTTAATTTAAGGAAAGCTGCTATTTCATCCTTTGCAAAAGTACTGTAGGCAAGGCCAGTGAGCAGATTAAATCCACAAAATAACTCAAACTCCTCTCAGTATGAAATATTAAATACTGTCACTGGAAGGAAAGCTGTTCAAATAAATAGAAAGATAAGGATAGGGAGTTGAAAGACATCCTGGCAGAGAAAACTGGACACACTCAAGGAATTTCTATGGCTCAAATTATGGTGAAATTGCTACCATACTGCTGAAATTGTGTCACATGTGAAATAATTCTGGATCATAAATTGCTACTTGTAGTGGGTGTGAAAATTTCAATTAGCAACATTTTTACCTCAGGGAAGAATACTGAGAGTTCATATTTCCCTATAAGGATTTGGGGTGCCATCTTAATAAGAAGAGGAGCAAATTCTGCCCTTGGTTACACTATTCAAACCAATGTACTTCACTATGATTAAATGGCATAATTGAGATCAATTGTATCATATTCCAGACTAAGGGCAGATTACTTCCCCGTTTGCTCCATGAGGCACAATTTGTCCCCTGGTTTGTTCCAAGTGCAGTGTTGCTATATGCTCCTTCACATTGAGGACAAACTGTTAAATCACAACATAGCACAAAAATCTTATCTCGTGCTTTTTGAGGCTTCTTGGGATTGTACAGTATTTTTATGGAAGGGATCACTAGGGCTATGTCTAAACTACAGATAAAATCAGTGTTCCAGGGTTCAAATTAGCGGGTCTGGTGAAGACACGCCAATTTGAACTGAGAGGGTGTTCTGCTCAATGCCAGTAGCTCTGCTTCAAAGAGGAATAAGGGAAGCTGAAGGGAGAGTGTGCTCCCTTCGACTTCCCACAATGTAGTCAGTGCCAAAATTTGAGTTAAGATACTTGGATTTAAGCTGTGCAATTAATGTAGCTGAAGTTGTGTATCTTAATTCAAACTTACCCCCTACTATAGACCAAGGCTACATCTACATTGGCAGCTTCTTGCACAAGAACTCTTTTCCGGAAGAGTTCTTGTGCAAAAACTCTTCCAGAAGAGAGCATCTACACTGGCATGTGCTTTTGCGCAAGAGCATCCATGCCAGTGTAGATGCTCTCTTGCACAAGAAAGCTCTGATGGCCATTTTAACCACTGGGCTTTCTTGCTCAAGAAATTCATGTTACCTGTCTACACTGCCCTCTTGCGCAAGAACAGTTGTGCAAGAGGGCTTATTCCTGAGCGGGAGCATCATAGTTCTTGCGCAAGGAGCCCTGATTTTATACAGTACAACGTCAGTTTACTTGCGCAAGAACACACGGCCAGTGTAGACAGGCAGCAAGTTTTTGTGCTAGAGCGGCCGCTTTAGCGCGAGATCGCGCCAGTGTAGATACAGCCCAAGGGTAAGAGTGCTGTTACGTGTTTTCTTCAGAGTGTTTTCTTTCTTTTTGTAACTTGCAAGTAAATGTTTAAATTTGGTTATGCAAGGTTCCAGGTAGAGTTACTCTACTGCTGGTCCAGCAGTAGGGAGATTTTGTCACTGCTTTAGTCTCTGATTAGAGTCGATTCTGGTAGTAGAACTGATCCTTGGGAACTGGGCATTGATGCGTCTAGACAGTACCCTTTTGTTGGAATAAGCAATGCAATTTGGCTACGCAAATTGTGTAGATTATTCCAAGTGTAGGTCAAAAGAGCTTATTTTGAAATTTGTCTCTGTGTAGACAGCACCAAATTGCAAAATAAGGCACTATTCCAACAAATCTTTTAACCAGGGTTACAGGGACACCAGAATTGCACACCCGCTATTTTGGGAAATAAGTGTGTTTAAAGATGCAGTGTTGCTATATTGGGTTACGTCTGGTATCCCAAAATAGTGCTGCAGTCTAGACGTACCCTTAATCAATGGAACTATATGTATAGCATGAATGATGGTATTAGAATCCATTCCTACATTCAGACACAAATTGATTTCTTATTTATGTGAATTTTTATTTTAGCCTCCACAGTTTTGAATGAAGTGGGGTTTAAAAAGGATTTAATATTGTATTAAGTCATTGTTTAAATATTATGGATGTCAATTATAATTTGTTTATAACTTTTTTTCCCCCTTTAGTTTTATAACTTTTTTTCCCCCTTTAGTTTTATGTAAACTAGTAAACATACAGTAACATCAACTGTTTTTTTTTTCTGCTCACAAAAGAACACATAACATATAATCTGCAACACATATAACATTGCTATGTTTGGACAATAAATCTATTGATAACCTCCAAACCATATAAACTGTGTATTTTTTAAATAATAGTATGAAGTTGTAAATAGGAGATGAATATATTTATAGTCACTGAGCTAAATCTTGCTATGAGGTATTTTGTTAGGCTGCATCAATGTCAAGTCTCATAAACCACCAAAGCAATTACAACTATGTTTTTTTCAGTATTGCAGATTTTTATCACAGAGTTTGGAACACCTCAGCATTCAAGATCCCCCACTCCTCACATACTTTTTAAACATATTGTGGCAAAGTCTGGGCTAAGCCCTGTGGGTTCTGTGCTGGCTGGTGGACTCTTGTGGGCCTCAGAGACTCACAGTGTCCCTAATTACTGCCACAAAGGCAAGGGTACCCTGCTATCAGAGCCTCTTTCCTCATTGGCCAGTCCAGTGTCCTTCTTTTTCCAGTCCCTGCTGGCCCTACCCTTGCCTGTGGAAGTGTTTTTATATTGCACACATCCACCTTAAGTGGCTGCAGCTGTTCCAATTAGTCCTCTCTTCAGGCTGATGCTAGATAGGCTTCAGGTGTGGCTGGCTGCTGATCATCTTTAGCAGCCTACTCAGGAAACATAAAGCCACATACCCAAGTGCCATACATATCTGCAGCACCCTCTTTTCAGGGTGCTGCACTTTCTCCTGCACCCTTCTTCCTTTTTGGAAGGGGGTGTCTGTGGAGGGGGACTGCTGCTGTTGTAGCAACTGGGCCCTGGCTACCCCTACATTCTGGGCCAGGCCCCCTTTTTTCACCTGCCTTTTTGCAGGCAGCTTTTCCCCCCTTCACCTCAGCTATTTGCTGAGGGTGCTGGGTGCACGGGGGTGGGGGGGTTTCTGCTGCCCTACCTTTGGGTGGGGCGGGGGAGCCCCCCCTCCCATTTTCTTGGGGGTCTATTTTGACCCCCCCCTTTTTCTCCACCTTGGCAGGCCGGACCTTCATCTTTCCTGCTGCTGCTGCTCTCCCCAAAGAAGAGACGGTAAGGGGGCTGCCTTAAAGCAGCCCCTGGGGTTTCCCTCTCCCCACAGCCTGCCTGGTGTTGGGGAGGGGAGATTAGGGGCCCTTTCCACCAGGGCTCCTGGGTGGGGGGGCTGGTGCAGCTCCTTTGGGGTGCTGAGGGCAGGGGGTGGCTTACCTCCCCCTAGTTCATCGGCCCTCACACTTCTCCTGCTGCTCCCTCTCCAAGCCCCGGTTGCTGTAGGGGCCTTTCCATTCTCGGCCCCACTGCTTCTCTCCTTGCCCTTCTCTGCTCTTCTGGGCCTTGCAGCAGGTACTGTGGGCCTGCTGCTCAGGTGCCTGTGAGTACACTGTTTCCCTTTCCCTCAGCAGTGTCTCCTCCCTCCTCCCGCCCTTGAACAGGCATCTTTTAACTGCCTGCCTTCCCACTCCACTGCTTGTCCCATCCACCCCTTTGGGTGCCAGTGCGCCCGCTGCCCCCCGCTTTCTTTTGTTAGGCGCTTGAGCTTCCCCCTCCTTTTAGTTACTCTTCCCACACACACAGCTTAACTTGTCCCCATGTCCTTTTAATGATTATTTACCCCTCATCTCCCCAGTGCAGCCGGAGGAGCCACTCTTTCCATTCTGTGCTGGGAGCTGTATTCCTTACACCTTTTCCCCTTCCCTTTCTTCTGAATTATCACCCTCCCACCCCCACTTCCAGCCTAGTGGGGGGAGTGGTAAATCTCCTTCCTCCCCTCTCTTTCCCTCCCTGTTCCCTTCCCTGGTGTTTTTTTTGGTTCTCCCCTAATTGTTTGTTTTGTCCTTTCCTCCCTACCCATGACCACAATGAAGGGGTCGTCCGATGACACCCCTGCAGAACCTTCCCTACCCCTCCCTAAAAACAATAACTCCTCTGAGGCTGCCGGGCCCCCCGTCACTACGGTAGAAGGGGCGGACATGGACGAGGACCCCGGGGCCTCGACCGCTTCTGCCGCGGCACCTCCGGCCACCATCAAGAATGCCCCCCTGAAGGGTAGGAAGGGCCTGGGGACCAAAAAGGGCAAGAGCCCCGCCCGGAAGGCAAAACCTCCTGAGGCGAGGGCTCACTCCCCGGCCGCGACACACATGCTGGCCGCGGCTCCCCCTCCTTCCCGCTCCCCTGTTCCTTCCACCAGCTCTGGGGGCAACGGTGTCCCGGGCCCCAGGGCGTACGCCCAGGTGGCCGCCACCCCCCCGCCTGTCGCCTCCCAAGCCGCCTCCCGGAATACCATCCCCGGCGGCCGCGGCCCCTTTCCCACCCTGACCAGGAGGCACGGGGTCCGTTGTCTCCTGGTGGCGGTCTCGCCCCACGTGGAGACCTACGTGTGGGCGTTGGCACGCGTGGTGGGGCCCGCGGCCGTGGTGGCGGCCTCTAAGATGTTCGGGAAGGTGGTCTTCTTCCTGGCGTCCGAGGCCGCCACCCAGAAGGCGGTGGAAAGGGGTTTGGCGGTGGGGGGAGTCCACGTTCCCCTCGAGCCTTTGGAGGACCTGGGCGTACGGGTGGTTATGTCCTCTGTTCCTCCCTTCCTCCCCAGTGCCGCCCTACTGCCTTTCCTCTCCACCCTGGGGAGGCCTCTGTCAGTCCTGAGTCCCCTTCCTCTGGGCTGTAAAGACCCGACCCTCCGCCACGTCCTTTCCTTTCGCCGGCAGGTACAAATCCTACTACTGCCGGCGGGACGTGGCGGAGAAGCCCTGGAAGGGTCATTTCTGGTGCCCCATCAAGGGGCCCGGTACCGGGTGTACTACACCATGGGGGAGGCCCGGTGTTTTCTCTGTCGGGCGACGGGGCACGTCCGAAGGGACTGCCCCCTGGCCCGGTTTGGAGAGGCACCCGGGACCCCCGATGCCCGGGAGGGCACCGGCCCTACCATCGCCGGTGGCCCTGACGGTCCGGACCCTGGGGTCGCCCCTCCTCCACCCGTGACCGTCATCAATCCCGCTCGGGTTCCGCAGGGCCCAGACGAGCGTGCGGGTGCTAATGCTGCCACCGCCAAAAGCGGCAAGGCTGGGCCCGTGGAGGAGAGGGCGGCGGGGTCAGTGACGGGACTCGGGCAGGACCTACCTCGGGGGGAGGTATCCCTTTCCCCTGCTGCCCAGCCCCCATCTACCCTTGCCCCCCCGACGCTGCCCTTGTCCCCTGGCTCTTCCTCCATTCGGGCCCAGCCCTCTTCCTCCGAGGGATGGGAGCTCGCAATGGGGAAGCGCCGAAAGCGTGCTCGGCGTTCCACCCCGCCCTCTGAGGGGGAGGACAACCTCCCTGTACCCATGGGGGTGGACGCTGGAGCCATTCCACCCTCTGAGCCCGCAAGCGATTCACAGCACCACGAAGCGGTCGAGGTGACTGCGGCGGACGCGGGAGAGGTGAACACCTCCCTCCCGGGGTCCCTGCAAGAGGGGGTGTCCATGGAGGATGCTCCCACTGTTCCCACTTCCACTGAGGGGGCGGACGCTGACCTTGCCACCGACAGAGATCACCACCCGGTGGCGGGCGGCGGGCTCGCCTTCCTCTCTCAGGAGGTGGAGGCTTTGGAGCTGACCCCGGCTGCCTCAGAGGGGGATCATCAGGTCCTGGAGGGACAACAACCGACCTCTCCTTCCCCTTCCGACCCGCTGCTATCCCTTCTCCCTGCCTCTGAGTTGCCCCGGGGTGCGACCGTCTGCCCGGCCTTCGACAACACCTCGGCCGCGGCCGCGGAAACCCTTGAGGCTCTCAGCGGGCGGGAGCTCCCGTTAATATTTGTCACCCCGGGCGCTGAGGCCTCCGGTGCTGCACTCTCTGTGGCACTGGAGCCCAGCGCTGGGGAGACTATTACTACCCCTACCGCTGCCATCGATTCTCTGCGCTGCGAGGAGGCACCGCACCCCGGTGCCTCCTCTGCTGAGGCATCTCGCCCTGCTCCTTCTCCTGCTCCCTATTCAAACGCCCTCTCAATTGAGTTTCCCACCCCTCTTCCTCCTCCCCGCCATTCTTGTCTCTTCCCTAATCCCTCACCTCTTCCTCCCCCTACTCTCCTTCCTCGTCTCCCTCCTTTTCCCGATCCCCTCCCTGAACTCTTTTCCTCCCCTTACTCTGTTACTGCCGCCCCTGGGGTTGCCACGTTTAGTCCAGACGTTGGCCCCCGGGAGGCGGTTTTCGTTTCTTCTGCTCCCAGCACATCTGGGGCTGATCTCCCTCCGCCACTGTCCTCCCAGCAGGGACCTCAAACGCCCTGCGTCCCCGTGTCGATGGGTCGCGGTGCTCACGGAGGGGTCTGGCCCCAAGGCGTTCGAGGGCCCGAGGCCCCGACGCCAGACGCGCTGAAGGGCGAGATGCGTGTTTTCTTGGAAGACATCCGTGGCTCCAAGAACAAGGTCGCTCTCGCCCTTCAGCGCTGGGGAGATTTTCATCTCATTTTGCAAATAGTCAGAGCCCTCTTGCGGGAGGGTAAAGGGACCGGGCGGCGGGGGGCTGCGGCTTACCAGCGGGTCCGCAGCTTCCGTGACGCCCTGCTCACTTTTGGGAACGGTCGCGGTTTGCTGTGGGGCCCGATGGGGGCCGTCGGCACTCCTGCCAATCAGGATCTTCCCCAGCCCTCTCGATGCCACCGCTCATCTTTGCCACTCTGAACACCTGGGGCTGCGGGTCGGGCCTCCGTAGGTGTCAGGTCCTCTCCTTCCTCCGGAGGGGCAGGTACTCCGTCATATTCCTCCAGGAGACCCACACAGCTCCGGCCGCCGAGGCTAGCTGGCGGCTGGAGTGGGGGGACAGGGTTTATTTTAGCCACCTGTCGGCCCGTCAAGCCGGGGTGGCTACCCTGTTCTCCCCGAACCTGCAGCCCGAGGTGCTGGGGACCGCCGAGGTCGTGCAGGGTCGCCTGCTGCATCTCCGGGTTCGGACGGAAGGGCTGACACTAAATCTCGTCAACATCTACGCCCCGACGTCCGCCCCGGAGAGGCTCCGCTTCTTTCGGCAGGCGTCGGCCTTCCTCGGCACTTTGGATCCTCGCGAGTGCCTGGTCCTGGGCGGAGACTTCAACTGCACCCTCGAGGAGCGGGACCGTACGGGGCTCGAGCAGTGCCCGGCCGCCGCGGACGTCCTCAGGGAGATAATAGACCATCACTCCCTGGTGGACGTCTGGCGAGACCTCCACCTGGGCGAGGAAACGGTGTTTACCTACGTCCAGGTGGCGGGTCGTCGGTCTTTCCACTCCCGGTTGGACCGCATTTATGTGTCTCGTCATCATCTCTTCCGGGCCCACTCCTCCGGCATTCGGCCGGCCCCTTTCTCGGACCACCACTTGGTGGCTGTACAGGCTTCTCTTTCCTCGGAGAGGCCAGGGCCGGCCTATTGGCATTTCAATAACAGCCTGCTGGAGGACGTGGGCTTCGTAGCGTCCTTCCGGGAGTTCTGGCTGGCCTGGCGCGGGCGGCGGTGCGCCTTTCCCTCGGCGCGGCGGTGGTGGGATGTGGGGAAGGTGCGCACGCGGCTCTTCTGCCGTGACTACGCCCGGGGGGCCAGCCGGCGGAGGGATGCGGCGATAGAGCAGTTGGAACGGGAGGTTTTAGAGCTAGAGAAGCGGCTGGCCACCGGCCCCGAGGATCCGCCCCTCTGCGGAGCGTACCGGGAGAAGCGGGAGGAGCTCCGGGCCCTCGAGGACCTTCGAGCCCGGGGTGCCTTTGTTCGTTCTCGCATCCGTCTCCTTCGGGAGATGGATCAAGGCTCCCGCTTCTTCTACGCCCTGGAGAAAAAGAGGGGGGCCAAAAAACACGTCCTCTACCTTCTGGCGGAGGACGGCACCCCCCTCACGGATCCGATGGAGAGGCGCGAGAGGGCTCGCGCCTTCTACGCCTCTCTCTTCTCCCCGGATCCGACCAACACCGACGCCCGCAGGGTTCTCTGGAACGAACTCCCGACGGTCAGCGTGGGCGACCGGGACCGGCTAGACCTGCCTCTCTCTCTGGCCGAGTTCTCGGAAGCCCTCCGTCTCATGCCCACCAATAAATCCCCGGGCATGGACGGGCTGACCGTGGAGTTCTACCGCGTGTTCTGGGACGTCCTCGGCCCGGACCTTGCTAGCGTCTGGGCCGAGTCCTTGGAGAGCGGGGTCCTCCCTGTATCGTGCAGGCGAGCCGTGATCGCCTGGCTGCCCAAGAAGGGGAACCTCCGCGATCTGAGGAATTGGCGTCCCGTCTCGCTCCTCAGCACGGACTATAAAATTGTCGCCAAAGCCATCTCCCGAAGGTTGAAGTCCGTGCTGGCGGACGTGGTCCATCCAGACCAGACCTACACCGTCCCGGGCCGAACCATCTTCGACAACCTCTTTCTGGTCCGGGATCTCTTAGAGCTCGGGTGTAGGGACGGTCTGTCGTTCGCCCTCCTGTCCTTGGATCAGGAGAAGGCGTTCGACCGGATGGACCACGGGTACCTCCTGGGCACCCTGCGGGCCTTCGGCTTCGGGCCCCATTTTGTGGGGTTTCTCCAGGTGCTGTATGCCTCCGCAGAGTGCTTGGTCAAGCTCAACTGGACCCTGACCGCACCGGTCAGCTTCGTGCGGGGAGTACGTCAAGGCTGTCCGCTGTCGGGCCAGCTGTACGCTCTGGCCATAGAGCCCTTCCTCCGTCTCCTTCGCAAGAGGTTGACGGGGTTGGCGCTCCGTGAGCCGGAGATGAGGCTGGTCCTGTCGGCGTATGCCGACGATGTGCTCCTCGTGGTCCAGGACCCGGGAGACCTGGCGCGGGTGGAGGCTTGCCAAGCCGTCTACTCGGCGGCCTCCTCCGCCCGGGTCAACTGGGTCAAGAGCTCTGGCCTGGTGGTAGGGGCCGGGTGGCAGGCAGGCTCCCTCCCACCCGCGCTTCAGGCCATCAGGTGGAGCGCGGGTCCGCTGCTCTATCTCGGCGTTTTTCTTTCTGCCACGCATCCCTCCCCGCCGGAGAACTGGCAAGGTTTAGAGGCCAGGGTGGTCGAGCGGTTGCAGAGATGGACGGGACTGCTCCGGTGCCTCTCCCTGCGTGGGAGGGTACTGGTACTCAACCAATTGGTCCTGTCCATGCTTTGGCACCGCCTCGGCGCCCTGGTCCCGCCCCCGGGCCTCCTGGTCCATATCCAGCAGCTCATGCTGCGGTTCATCTGGCCAGGAGTGCATTGGGTCTCTGCAGGGGTTCTCCATCTCCCCCCGGAGGAGGGAGGGCAGGGCCTGACGTGTTTGCGCACGCGGGTTCACGTCCTCCGCCTCCAGGCCCTGCAGAGACTCCTATTTGATGCAGGTAGTCCGGCATGGAGCACGCTCGCGCACGCTTTCCTTCGCCGCCTCCGAGGGCTCCGATACGACCGGCAGCTCCTTTACCTGAGAGGTCTTCCGCGAGACCTCTCCGGGCTGCCGGCCTTCTACCAGGACCTCCTCCGGACCTGGAAGCTGCTTGCAGCGACCAGGTCCTTGGGAGCCACCGTGGGGGCAGACCTCCTCGCGGAGCCCCTGCTACACAATCCCCATCTACGTGTGCAGGCGGCGGAGTCCCCCTTGGTGCGCCAGAGGTTGGTCCTGGCAGAAGTCACCAGAGTCGGAGACCTCCTGGACTACGACCGGGGAGACTGGGTGGATCCTCAGGCGCTCGCCCAGCGCATGGGGCTCTCCACCCTACGTACTCCCCGGCGCGTACTTCGGGAGGTGAAGGACGCTTTGCCGCCCACTGCTCGGGTGTACCTAAACAAAGTCCTGCGAGAGGGTGCACCCCGCCCACCCCTTACCCCCGGCCCTCCCGATCTATCCATCGGCCCCCAGCCCCGCGTACCTTCCCGACCTCCTCCCCTTCGTCACCTGAGCCGGCTGCACTCGCTGCAGCCAGTCCCCTTCCGAACCGCGCCAAAGAGTCACCTGTACACGCTCGTGCTTCACACACTCCACTTCCCCACCCTCGTGTCCCGCCCAGACACCAAGTGGCGGGACCTCCTGCCATCAATAGAGGGTGGGGAGCCCCGGTGGGCCAGCCTCTATTCGACTCTGGTTCCACGACCCACCGGGGACATCTGTTGGAGAGTCCTGCACGGCGCGGTGAGCACGGGCGTGTACTTGGCGCGGTTCACCCCCACCCCCGAAACGTGCCTCTTCTGTGGCATGAGGGAGACCCTGGCGCACATCTACCTCGAGTGCGCCAGGTTACAGCCCCTCTTTCGGCTCCTCCAGAACCTCCTGTTGAGGTTCTGGCTGCATTTTTCTCTCCACTTTTTAATTTACGCACACCCCATCCGTGGCCCCACAAAGTCGCGGGACCTCCTGGTCAACCTCTTCCTGGCAATTGCCAAATTGGCAATCTATAAAACCAGGGAAAAGAGGTTGGCCGGGGGAGGGGCCTGCGACTGTGGGGCCTATTTCCGTTGCTGTATCCGCTCACGTATCCGGGCAGAGTTCCAATGGGCAGCGTCCGCTGGCTCTCTCGAGACCTTCGGGAAGCAGTGGGCGCTGTCCGGGGTTCTCTGCTCGGTATCCCCATCCGGCTCCCTCGTTTTAGCCCTTTGACCCTCACACCCGTCCCTGTCTTTTCATTATTTGTCCCCAGTAATTAGTTGGTTCTCCTGGGTTCTGTGGTCCTCCCTGCAGGCTGGGGGGAGGTCCTTTAGATGTGGGCGGGCTAATGCCCGCCCACCTCCCGGACACGAAATTGTTCCCGTGTATCTGCCCTCATAAAGCAGCAGCAAGATGCACTAAATAGCAGGACAGAGAAGTGACTTAGTATAGATTAACTAGTTTCATTTTGTTGTTTTATAGGCCCTACATGTCCAGTGGAACACTTCAGCAGCTCCCTGTTCTCATGCTGCCACAATACATTTTAGGTTGATTGTATTGCCATAAGTTTACATATTTTCCTAACTTTTATATATACCAAGGCTATGTCTACACTGCAAGCTTCTTGCAAAAGAACTGTTTTGTGCAAGAGTTCTTGTGCTTTTGTGGAAGACGTGGTTTTGTGGAAGAGTGTCCATGGCAGTGTGGATGCTGTCTTGCACAAGAAAGCTCTTATGGCCATTTTAGCAAGAAACCCCTGTTGCCCATCCACACTGCCTTCTTGCGCAAGAGCTCTTGCGCAAGAGGGCTTATTCCTTGTGGGGAGAGGAATAACTCTTGCGCAAGAAGCCCTCTGTTCCAATGCTTTACTGTAAATTTACTTGTTCAGATGCTCCACAAGTTTTTGCACAAGAACAGTCGTTCTTGTGCAAGAAGCCCGCAGTGTAGACATAGCCCAACAGTATACTTACTCATAAGCTTTTTTACCTAATCCACAGAGAAAAGGGTGCTTGTGTGGCAAATGTCTTGGGATTAAAATATTTAATAGATATTGGATCAAATGTACTCTGCATTGCATGATACAGTGAGAACCAAAAGTAGGAAGTATGCCATCTGAGCTCATTGTGTCCAGCCCTGCTTCTATTTAAAAATTTTAGTCTACTATACCAGAATGATTTAGGCAATGATTTTCAAAGGCACAAAGAGAAATTAGGTGCCCAACTCTTAATGGTAATCCATGTCATTTGGATGTCTAACTCCTCTGCGCCCCATTGAAAATGATAGCCTTAGGTTTTACACAAGACCATTCAGGATCAAGGATCTCAAAGTGCTGTAAAAAATAGTGATAAGCTTGCTCCGGGTGATAATGAGATCTGACTGCCCCCAGCCCTGCTCCTTCCACCTGAGGCCCCACCCATTCTGGGAGTGCAGAGCTGTCCCCCCCCCCCCCTTGCCCACGGGCCCAGCAATTCTGTCAGCCCCCAATGCTGATTGTAGATTTAAGTGTTAGTAACTGAACAACTATTGTATTTTTATCATGATTTAATAATTCATACAAATCAAATCAGGGAGTGATGGTTTTGTCTATTACACATAGCATAAACAATTATCAAAAATGGCAGATTAAGGCCTTTCTTTTCTTAAAAGGTTTGAGTGGCAAAACCATGTTTTAAAAGTAATTACTGAAAAACTAATATACATGAAATTGTTATTTTGAGTTCTATTTAAAATGATAATAAAAAAACCCCAAACACTTTGGATTATCAAGAATTCTAGTTTTCGCTTTAGCCAAGAGAAGCCACAAACAGTTTTAATGAATAGTCAAAATAAAGTAGAAGCCAAAGCTGTAAAGAAAATCTTCTATTACAGCTGAAGGAACCCAACTCAAGCTCATGAGCTTGACTTCAGATTTAATTCTTAATGTTCTCTCCCTCATGCATATGTGAATAAACAGGAAAATAATTTTTGCTAGCTAGATTTCTGGTTTTAGCAGAAATACAATCCTCGCATTACCCAAATGTTGTGTGTATACTATCTTAACTCAATTTTCTCAGCATTATTTAAATATGCTCACTGCTTACACCTGATAGAAAGTCTTCCCACTCATACTTAATCCTGTGATTTCATTCTACCTAGTTGTCCTTAAGTCTTCTTTTGTTCTCCTCTGAATGTCTTGTTTGCATTTCTTTCCAGAAAGTATTTGTATGTAATCTAAGGTGGAAATTTTCCAGGTAACATAAATGGAATTCTAATATTTTGTATGTGTTGCTATAGAAGCTGAATAAAGGTAACAGATGGAAAGACAATCTTTGATGAACAGGTCCTCTGAGCACAGAAGGAGCTCAGGGTTTCATATGCAGGGCTTAAAAAGATGCAGAAAATATATGGTAAAATTCCATTTTACCATAAATAGGATTATTTTCATACAGCTGTGTGTATGATGACTCAAGGCTCATTTGGCAGAAAGACCATTTTGGGTGTAGTCTTACTTTATGGCTACGTCTACACTATGAATTTTCTCGGCAAAAAATATCCAAATGAGGGACTCATTTGCATGAGTCAGTCTCATTTGCATATTTTCTGCCGATCTGTTTTTGCGCTGGGGTTTTTGCGCAAAAACAAGCAGGGTGGATGTTTTCTTTTTGTGCAAAAATCCCTTTTCCCACAAGATCGGTAAACCTCCTTTTTTGGGGCATAAGGATCTTGCGGAAAAAGGGGGTTTTGCACAAAAAGAACTTCCACACTGCTTGTTTTTGTGCAAAAACCCCAGCACAAAAACGGATTGGCAGAAAATATGCAAATGAGGGACTCGTTTGCATGAGTCACACATTTGCATATTTTTTTGCCGAGAACTCATAGTGTAGATGTAGCCTATGAATTGCACTCTCACCATGTGTGACTTATGTAACTCCCATTAGTTCTAATACAAGTCTATTGAGAAATACGCAAGAGATTCACCCCCATAAATGGGGGCTGACTGTCTTGTTCCTGGTTGTGCAGCACCTCATCAACACCTATCCTTAGCACAAAGTGATCTTGTCATTGCCAGCTTGGATCAATTCCTGCAGGCCTTGCTCTCTGTGTACAGAGAGGCACACAGCAGCTTCTGAGTCCTTGGAGAGTTCCCTGCAGCTTCCAGCCTCATATGCAGTAACAGAGAACTATCAGGCCCAGGAACAACACACACCTGCATGTGAGAGTCAGCTCAGAATCACCACATTATTTAATACTATGTCAGTTAAATACATTTATAGAGAAAAGAAGAATAAATGTATTATAGAAAAACAGAGGTTCAAGTGGTAGTAAGTAAGAATATTAGAAAGAAATGGTTAAACATAAAATAAAACCATAACATGCTTTCTAGAGTCTAAATTTAACCAAGAGGTTAACCTCCAGCCTAAAGAGGATTATTTTATCTAAAGTTCTCTCCAGCTATTTAAATGACATGTAAACAGCCAACTATATGAACATTTCTTCTCTGACAGGGAACCTCTTTTCTACCTTTTGCTGATGACCAGTGCCTGGACACAAATCTTACTTTCTTAGCATATATATACATGGCTTGTTATCTAACATCTACACATGCAATTCACAATTTAATTGATGACTAGGGTGACATTCTTTAATTAAGTAGAATGCACTCACCAGACTCAAGAGATTTCTGTAACCTCTATTCACCCTCTCTAAGACCTGGAGGTTCCTGGATCACAGCTATCTTTTTGGAGGTAACATGGTTTAGTGGATAAGGCACAGGACTTGGGAGGTTAGGAAATCTTGTTTCTGTAGTGTGTAGGAATTGGGTAGCAGCCTTTTAAATAGTTTGCAAACCTTTCAAGAATCATCACAGCTTTCTAAATTTCAGAAGCTCTCCAGAACCCTTCTTGAGCAGTGTTGCACCTACTGCTGCAGGTGTATAGGCTGGCCTTGTATGTTGTATGTAATGGGAGAACAGAGTTATCTGGATCCCATTTTGTTCATGTGGTGTCTAATAGGTTCACTGTGTCAAAAATAAACAGCACAGCAGGTTTTGTTCCTCACTCTGCCATTAACATCTCAATGACCTTGGGCAAGGAACACAGATATAGTGCTTTACTTGTGCTCTTCCTTTTCCCCCCGTTAGCAAAGTTCAGAACTGAACCAGATCTGATCCCTTATTCAGGCTGAGTACAGTGAAAGCTTTAGGGAATGGGGATTGACAGTTAATTGAATGGGCTGAATAAGAAAGATTATTGCTCTGTTTCTTTCCCTTCCTGGCAGCTCGAAGCAGGCTGAGGGGGAAGGTGGCATCTGCTGATAATGTCAGCCGGCAGTACAATTTGTCAGAAGCCCCACAATGGTTGGCTGGACACGTGAGAGTCAAGTGTGTACACCTGAAGACGTGGCAGTATTTTGACTATGGTCAATGCTGGTAAACAAAGTTTTCCAGTTAGGGTGCCAGATAACAAAGCTTGCAGCAGTATCTTATTTCACAAGCAGTTATGGGTTTCAATTCAGGCACTATTCACCACAAGTAAAGGTATCATTTCAATGGATTTCCATCTCATAGAAATCATGGCTCCTCTTAAAGCTAATTTATGTATATCCACATCTGACTACCTATTTTTAGCAGACATTTTAATTGAAGTGTATGGGGTGAGCCTATTATTCCAAAGAGCAAACTTCAGTGATGCATCTGGAGTATGAAGCTCCTTTGAGTTTTAACTTTTTTTCAAGTAACTTGGTTTAAATCTAAACTCCATTTTATATTACAATTTCAACTTTGCGTTCTCAAGCCAGCAGAAAAGAGAAAACTTCATTACTGAAACTGACAAATCTCTATTTATTTATATGATGTAAAATTTCTCCCAAATCACCACATTCCAATGATGTTTATGATCTGCCTCCTAACCTATAGTTAGGAGTGCACACTTGGGTTTGGAAGGAATAGACACTTTCATTTCTTAGCTTGGCTAGAGATAAAAGCATTGCATATATAAGGAGTTCTCCAATTTCATTGCATAGTGACCCATGTTTGACAACAAAATTATGATATGTCCCTGAGACAGGGCCACAGCCCGAGTGTCGCCATCCCAAATGAGGATGGAGCTCAGGCTTCAGGTCAGGCCCGATCCCAGCAAGTCTAATGCTAGCCCTGGAGATCCCATTAAAATCAGGTCATGACACACTTTGGAGTCCTGACCCGAAGTCTGAGAATCCCTGTCATAGATAATGATTAGGGGGAGGATTCAGCAGGCAATATTGTTTTTGATTTGCCAGTGGCTGCTTACAAACTAAGGGCTAAATCCTCCAGCTGAGGAGCCAAACCCAAATGGAGTGGTATTCAGTTGAGACTGTTTCTCTTCTCTTCTGCAAAATGACTATAATGTTTCTGGAGAACAACCTATGGAAGCTGGTGAAGGGAGAAGATTGAGATTATCCTGCAAAGATGATAGAAAGCAGCCCAGCGTATACACGAGTGACATTTAAGGAAACTACTAAAACTGCCTTGAGGAGGTTTGGTCAGTGAGGGAAGGGAATAACATATACATATGTGATATCTCTGACACAAGAGAAATCCCGAGAGCTCTCTACCGTACAAAAAACTTTTGAATAATATAATTTAATTCTATGTTAATTCTAAGAGAGAGAGTCTCACAAGCCTCACAAGCTAAACCAAGTTCTCTCTAACAAATACATTATATTAGTTGTGAGAAGAATGTGGACTAGAACAAATTGATTCTTAGTTACCTTAACATTTTGTATTGTTTGGCCAATCCAGCTTCCAACTGAAGACAAAGGCAGGCTTTTAGTGATTTTACTAGGAGCTAAACCAGTCCCTAGGATGGTAACTATAACTAGAGCTGATAGAAATGTGGAAAAACATTTTCTGAAAACTTTAGCAAAAGTTATCCTGTTCACTTCTGTCAAAATTTGAATTTGTACTACATTTTGACTTATTAGAGAGCCAATCAAAAACTAGATTATTTGTGCACAAAAAAGTTTGCAAAAATGTATGCTTTCTACTATATTTTATTCCAAGTCAAGGGATAATTTTTTCCTGAGGCAGATTTTGTATACCACACTGTCCAATTTATGCCACTCTGGCAATGTGAATATAACAAATAATCAGTGGCACTGGCCTAAGTCAGATACTAGCATAGTGTTGTATGTTCATTATAAGGGTCATCGTATAGCTTGCTATCCCTAATTTTATTCCCTTGGGGACTCAGACAGCTGATTATAAGATAAAGCAACACTGAAATAGCTCTAATTTACACCAGGGGCTGCCATTTGTCAGTCCTTGTATATAGAAAGGTAGGAAGGTGCAAAGATTCCTATTTTCCTGCACTGAGAGGAATTGGGAAGGAATAGAGAAGTTCCAGTAATTAATACAGGATTGGGCCCCTATATTTTCTTATTATTATCCTTAAATCAAATCATTTTTAGCCAATGCTATAAGGTGAAATAGGCAACAGTGTTTGCACTCACGGTTTGCCAATATTACAAATTTCCAGTGTTGCAGCAAATATTTCACATGATATTAAAATAATCTAAAAATTTTATGTTAGAATCAAGGGCACCATTTTGGGCATATAGCAGGGACAGTAGCCGTGTGCTCTGGGACGCAGCTAGCTTTTCATCCTGTTTTCCAGACTCTAAGAGTATGTCTAAACTACACCCCTTGGAATGAGGGATGTAAATTAGACAGATCGAAAGTGCAAATGAAGCCGGGATTTGAATTTCCTGCTCTTCATTTGCTAATGACAGCCATGAGGTCTTTTGAAAAAGGGCTTTTTGAACGTAAAACTGCCCTCTAGATGGGGTTCTTTTGGAAAAAAAAAACCCTTTTTCGAAACATTCTGTACTCGAAATGAGTATGGGATCTTTTGAAAAAGGGTTTTTTTTTTAAGAACCCCATCTAGACGGTGGTTTTACTTTTGAAAAGCCCTTTTTCGAAAGACCATGCAGCCACCATTATGCAAATGAAGTGCGGGAAATTCAAATCCTGGCTTCATTTGCAATTTCAATCTGTCTAATTTACATCCCTCTTTCAAAAGAAGGGTGTACTTTAGACATACCCTAAGGGAGTGAGGGGAAAGTATTTGCATTCTGTGCATTCCTATTACACCTGGCTGGTAAGGTGAGAGAGGAATGCACGGAATGCAAGTACTTTCCCCTCACTCCCTTAGCATACAGAAAATGGGATGAAAAGCTAGCCACATCCTGGAGTACACAGCTGCTGCCCCCCTACAGGCCAGAAATGGTGCCCTTGCTTAGAATCCTTATGTTAAGAGTAAGGTTTGATTTTCTATGAACTGCTTATTTTATTTATGGATATTTCTAGGATATTCACCCTTCTTGATGCGGAGCACCATGAATTATCTTTTATCTGAGTGGCGAATACATCTTTTCCTTTCAGGACACTATTGGTGGAAAATACCAATTTTTGATATTGCCTGTGGAAATGGTATTTAAAAAACAAACAAACATTGCCCTCATGAAGATTTCCACAAAGCACTATTTTTAACTATCTCAGAAGCAAACATTATGGAAAGACTAATTAATGAGAATGTCTTTAGCAATAGATATCTAACATCTAGAAAAAGTAATTGTGCTTTAGGTCTGGAATCTGCAAAAAGCAGGTAATTTGAATTAACTGAAGATAATTCACATCAGTTGATAATTAATTGTCTTCACCCTATGTCCCAGATTTCATTAGACCTACAGAAGGTAAACAAATCATTTCTCTGTCAATGAAAGGAATGCCAGGATTTAGGGTTATATCATGGCTTCCCAGTGAGCTGTTGATATTGGAAAAAGTTATGACACAAAATCAGTAAGATGAAACTTGCAAAGATTCCTGTGACTCATTTGGCTCCAGATTTCCCAGATTACAGAGGAATGATGGGGACTATGATCTTCAGATTTTCTGAAATCCATGAAGAAATCCAGGATCGTTTAGAGCATCCATAGAGCACCTAGCTGGTCTACAAGATATTGACCATCTTCAGTCATTTTTAATACAATTGAAATTCATAACAATAAAATAGATTGCACATTATTCTCAAAGCATATGATAACGTAGTTTATATAACAGGATACTTTTTTAATGAGTGGAATAAGTGTACCTAGTCATTTTACATCATTTTACCCAGTCTTAGAGGGGTAGCCATGTTAGTCTGTAACTTAAAAAATCTTAAACAATGAGTGGTCCTGTAGTACCTTATATTTTTTTTTTTTGTTAATCTCTAAGGTGCTACAGGACCACTCTTTTTAAAGTTTTTTTTTTAATTATTTTACCCAGGCTTTTCTGTACATAGTTCTTTTCCCTGGGCTATCATTCTATATCTTATCCCTTCCACAAGAAGGGATTAAACAATGGATCAGATCCAAAGGCACATATTTTACCATAATTCTATTTATGAAAATGATAACAAATTAAATTGGGGGTGAACAGAAAGTAGCTCCCTGATTCAGTGGTGATTAATATGGGAATATGCATTCTACATAAGTATGGCTAGCAGTGGTTTTGTGACGCTAAGAACTTCTCAGAAGCCATCTGCCTAATGATGGGGAATTCAGATAAAAGAAACAGCACTCATGTAATGCAAGTGTGTTTCAAACTTTTTGAGATGTTATCATAAGCCTTGATGAAGGTGCAATGAGTACTCATATCTGTAGAATCTAGGAATAAATCAGGAACCAAATGGTGACTCAGAACGTAATTAATCATGTATATAATATTAAGCAATTGTATAAGGCTTTCTAGGATTAAAGTTTAGCTATTAGGACCATGATACAGCAGTTGAATGTATTGTGACTACTCACATATTTAAAATTAATCATATGCTAAACATTTTGCTGGATCAGAGCCTGAGACTCCAATTTCCGATCATTGGCTCCAAACTACTCTTACACACTGCAGTCTCATACTATAACCATGCAAACACTTTTGCAAGAGTTTGTAAGTTCTAGGTAATGTTCAGTGGCATATTTATTAGTTTCCAATAAGCACCAGTAATATTTTTTCCTACTGATTTATTGACATTTTGCTCAAAAGCCTCAGAGACCTATTGGATTAGCAAATCCCAGAAAGAATAAAATAGTATTTACAATCAGTCAGATTCACATAGATGGTAGTGGAAGACAAGACTTCTTTTCATGCCTAAATACTGTACTGTAGAATTATTTACTGTTGAGAAATGAATTCAGCATGTTTGGAAGGAAGATTGAAGTCCTTGACAAGATCTCCTGTAGGCTTATGGCAATGTTTTAAGAAGGATATAATGTATTGTTAAAAGCTAATTATGCAGATATCTGAGCAGCCAGTGTAGCCTTGTTGTGGTCTATATGGGTATGTCTACACTACAGCGTTATTTCAAAATATCTTATTTCAAAATAGTTAATTCAAAATAAGTTATTTTGAAATAATGCTTCTACACACAAAATGCATTTTGAAATAGCGCGTCCACACTGAGTGGACACTGAATCGCATTTAAGGCCGGCCGGAACCAGATCCGGCAGGACATCAGGTCAGGAGTTACTTTGTGTGGTTGCTGCCTGAGGCTATCTGAGGCCTGTGCTTAAAGGGACTCCCCTGGACAGCCGGTTCTCAGCTTTCCCTGCTGGCTTGCCTACCTCGATGAGGGATAGCAAAGCATTTTGTCTCTGCGTGCTCTGGTTGCCCTCACTCGGGACACCACAGCACTGTGCAGCATGGAGACAGAGCTGCCCCTGGGCACTCTGGTGCTTCTCGTGGATGTGTTGCTGCGAGCGTGGCTGCACTTTCTGCAGGCTGCCATCCGGGAGGTCCATCGGGAGGCTGTCAGTATCCAGGAGGCCCTGCAGGAGAGCTTCCACGCTGAGGAGCACTAAGAGCGTCTCTGGTCTGCCCCACTGGGGGCTTGTGCCTCATTCCTCCCTCATGTCCTTCCACTTACCCCTCCCTAATCCCCCTTCCTGATGTCAAATAAAATACATGTATTTTCATAAACACAAACTCTCTTTATTTAACAAAACTGGGGGGGGGGGGGAATGAAACTCTGGTGAGACTGGGGAAAGGAGGCAGGAGAGGGGAGGGGGAAACCTGGGAGGAGGGAGCTGGAAGGGGGAAGCAAGGGGAAGAAGGGGGAGGGGAAGCTCAGGGCTCAGGGTTGGGGGTCTCGCAGGACCAACTTGATTTTCATGCAAACCTGCTCCTGGGTTTGCACGTGGCCTATGGTGGCCAGGCTGGCAGTTATCCTGCCATAGATGGCCACATTCCTCTGTCTAGTGCGGAGATCATGGATGTTGGGGGCATCCCCTCCAAAGCTGAATAAGGTCCATGATCTCCACCCTGGACCAGGAAGGCACCCACCTTCTCTGGGCCCTGGCAGGCTCCTGGGAGCTGGCAGACTGCTCCTGGGGAGTGGTGGAGGGCTGGCTTGCTGGTTCATGTTTTGGGGCCACTGGGTCGGGGCAGTGACTGCTGGCTCTGGGCTGGCAGGCTTGGAGCTGGCACAAGCACTGTGGCCAGAGTCAACCCTTTTAAGGGCTCTGGGGAGGAGGGAGGGAGAGGAGTGTTCTTGGTTGAGGCTGGAGTGGCCACTAGGGCACCCTGGGAAGTCTGGAGGCCCCCTCTTTCAATATAAGTATCTACACAGCACTTATTTCGAAATAGCTATTTCGAATTTGGCATTATTTCTCATGGAATGAGGTTTACCAAATTTGAAATAAGTGCTCCGCTATTTTGAATTTATTTCGAAATAGTGGTTTGGCTGTGTAGACGCTAGTAAAGTTATTTCGAAATAATAGCTGTTATTTCGAAATAACTTTGCTGTGTAGACTTACCCTATGACATTTGTCCTATGCATAGAAATAACAATACTGAAATGAGCAGGGCTCGACAAACCGCTGATTCATTTCAGCCGGTCGCTCCGTCCGCCCCATTCACTGGCGCTGTGCACATGCGCAGTGCTGGTCTGGCTCATATGCGGTGTGGGGCTGGCGAGTAGCTCTCACCGCGGTTTGTCAAGCCCTGGAAAAGAGCATAATTAATCTGCTTAAAAAAAAATATTTACAATATTCTCTCCTTTATCTGATCTAACAGAATGAGAAAAGAGTGTTCCATCTAAATGATCCTCTTTTTGCTGTGGAAATCTCAGTTGTTAGTTAAATGAAACTCCACAGACCCTGGCAATGTCATTTAATATTTCTCAGCACTCTGTATGGAAAGGATAATTAGTGCAACCTATTGGAAAACTGATTTTAGCTTGCTTCCCTGAGAACCAAATATATATTTTTAATGTCAGTATAACTGATAATTGCAGATATGATTTGGGATTAGGAACCTGATTCTGCTCCCATTGAATGTAAGGATAAAACTTCCATTGACTTCATTAGTATAGGATTAAGCCACTTGCTGGGGGACAGGTGGAACAGGTAGGAAAGGGAGAGGCAGGGGAATGAATAGGATGGTGAACTCAGATTTTTTCAAAGGACATTGATGGTAGGTATTTCCCCTCTGCTGTTGTTCAGACATTTTCTGCATTTACAGATAATCTGTATTTTAGGATTTTGCATTGCTGTCCACAATGTACTTCATGGAAATAAGATATATCTCCCCAGGCCAACTCTAGTTAACACAGATTCAGTCTGCATAAACTAGCTGCTGGTCTTGGACTTCAGTCAAGTCACTGCCCCCTCTGCAATCCATCCACCAACACCCTCCTGCAAAAATCACTTCCCTTACCTAATTTGTTCCAGACTTAGGTATGTGAAATTAAAATAAAGCACACAAATCCTGGGTTAAGAGGTTTCTGAATAGGTCTTTCTGTTGTTTTCGAGGATGATGGCTACAACCTTAAAAAATAAAGTGTGACTATTGCTGTCAAGGGCTACTCATAAAGTCAATCATATCAAAGGCTACAGATGGAACTAAAAGATGCTTTGATTTTTGATCATTACCAAAAGGAAATCAGTAGTCAATGAGATTAGTACAGTGTCTGTACCATACCATGTCTACAATCAGATCAAAAGTACTCAAGAGTATCTGAGGATGAAATGTGTTGCCAGAGCTGCCTCATCTGTATGAAAAAGAAACAATGGTTAGAGAGAAGGCATTAATGGCTGAGATAGCCAATAGCAACAGCTGATTTCTTGAGCACAGTCCAAACAATATTAATTTAAATTCCTCCCTTGTGCAAACAACAATCATTAGCAATAATGATCCAAAGGCTCTTTACAAGATTTTAGAAATCAATCCACCCAGGCACAATTTTATAACAACAGTGAATAAAACTGATTAGCATTCTTTTCCCTATACAGGTCTACCATCATAGAAATAGTACAAATTGGAGAGAGCTTCTCCAGGTGTTGGTGTTACATGTAGTAAAGTTGCAAACAGCACAGCTATTTAATTTATATCATTTAATTGCTCAGACAAGAACCATTTATTCTGGAAAGATTTATATTTTCAATAGTTTTATTCATTTATAAAGTCTGTTAACTAAAATGCTCTTGTACTGGGAAGGTGAAATTAAATCAAGATGAAGTAATAGTTTTTACTGGATTTGCTTTTTAATCATATATACCTTTTGTCGATTTTGCTGTATAAAACCAGGTATAAATATAAACTAGCACATTTGACTGGTTTCCCTGAAATGCATGTATCTGATAAAACATCCTTTTCAAACTTGATTGGCTTGATTGCATTGTGGGTGACAAATGGGAATGATGGGGTTGCTTTCATTAACGTAAACTTTAAATAACATACTTTTAATTATTGATTTTTTTCCAACAGCAATGATCTATATGTAAAACCTAAAATGCAATTACAGGTCATAGGAAGAAAAAAGGTGTCTCCAAAAGGGATTTGTTTTGTTTTATTTTTAATTAGGTACATTATAATTAAATTTGAAAATGATTCTTTGCAAATACTTTATTTTGATAATCCGTATCTCTAAGCCCTAATGCTTATAGGTGGATTCTTCCATATTATTAGTATTCTATGTGATGATCTAGATATGCTAGCTAAATACAGAATGGCCTAAGGGGCTGGTTGTATCCATAGCAACCAGACTGCAGTTTCCAATATCTGTGAAATAGAGTGCCGGTGCACTTTAAGCACAATGTGTTAAGTATTAGTGGGGGAATGGTCCCGCTACTGAGAGGAACCTCCTGGTTTCTGCACTACCACAATGAAATGGAGTAGAGACCTGAGGGCTTCCCTTCCACTCTCCTGTGTGGCAGAGTCCCTATAACCCCAACAAGTCTGGGCCCAGGATTCCTGGGGGCGCCACCCCTAATCTTGTTGTGGACACCTGGGGCAGGAGCTAGGTGTCCCCTTCCAGGGTGCTCTCTTCACACTGAACACTTCCCTGACCAACTGATGATTACATACAGTTCAAAGCAAATACAATTTATTAAACAAGAATCAATTTTTAAAAAGAGAGAGAATAAAGAAAAAATGGAAAAAGTGACTGGAAAACACATCACTCCACTTTGTGGCATGAAGACCTGAGGGCTAGCCAACCAAAAAACCCCAATGAGTCAACTGTCCCCTTATATTAGCAAAACATTTGTTTCATTGCAATCAAGTCCTTCATGATTAACAGTGGCAACAAATCATGCCTTAAATATACTAAGAAGACTTCCTTGACAACAGATTGGACCTCACTGGTTTGGCACCCTCGGGACCTGAGAGGTCCTGGATGAGGGAATTTGCCGGACCAGGGAAGGCCCCCTCAGCCTGCCACTCCTCCCCACTGCCAGGTCCTTCAGCCCTGCTGTCAGCCGGGCGGCACAGCTGCCCCAGCCCCACTACCAGATCTGCTGCTTCAACCCTACTGCCAGCATGGCAGCATGCATCCCTGGCTCCACTGCTATAGCACCAGTCCCACTGCTGGCCGGCATGTGGCCCTGATCAGGCTGCCAACCTGTTGCAGCCCCAATGGGCTTCCCCTGCTGGGCTGCTGCAGCCTGGCCTTACTGACAGCCTGGCTGCCATGGCTCTGTCCCCACTGCCAGGCTAGCATGCAGCCCAGCTCTGGCTGCTGCAGCACAACCCTGCTGCTGGGCCAGCATGCACGGGCTGCACCTGCCCTGTACTATGGCTCTGCTACCACTGCTGGTCTCCTGAGGCGCTCTCAACTGCTGGCCCTCCTGCCCTGGGGCTGTCTCATTCAGCAACATCCATGGTCCTGCCAGACCAGACCTCTCAGGTCCCGAGGTCCAACCTGTTGTCAAGGAAGTCTTCTTAGTATAGTTAAGGCATGATTCATTTCCACTGTTAATCATGAACGGACCTGCCAGAGCACGGATATTGCTGGATGAGAGAGTCCTGGTTTAGGGAGGT
Source organism: Pelochelys cantorii (assembly GCA_032595735.1). NCBI lineage: Eukaryota > Metazoa > Chordata > Testudines > Trionychidae > Pelochelys > Pelochelys cantorii. The sequence goes on from CM064340.1 coordinate 30,211,130, forward strand.
GCAACCTGCACTGTTTTATGTCCGTGTAAGCAGGGGCTTATCAGCAGCCAGCTAAAAGGAGAGAGCTGCCCTGGGCGTGGGTATGCTCACTCCAGTTGTTTAGCTCTGCAAGATAATTAACTGTTAACTGTTGATATGTAAATACAGCTCATGCCAGGAAGGGGAAGGAATCCGAGGTGTGCCTATGTAAATCCAGTTCAGCCAGGGCTGATGGAAGATCAGTGTTGGAATGGAATGTGGTGTACTGTAAATAATTTGGGGCTGTTGTGGAGGGTCACAAATCATGCTACCCCTAAATGTGCGAACTGTAAAACATGATACCAGTGCTTGCAGGAGAGACACTATCATTGTAAGAGGTCTCCGAGGAACAAGGCTCCCCGCTTCCAGAGTTGAGTGAACTGAGGTGGGGGGAAAGGCTAAAGGGCTTGAGTCAGCCTGCTTCACACCTGCCGGGTGTCAGCTGTAAGACTGGCCCAACCTCCCCCTTTCCCCTGGCTATGTCTACACTGGCATGATTTTGCACAAGAACTCTTTTGCGGAAGAGTTCTTCTGCAAAAACTCTTCCAGAAGAGAGCGTCTACACTGGCATGTGCCTTTGAGCAAGAGAAGTGCTTTTGTGCAAGAGCATCCATGCCAGTGTAGACGCTCTCTTGCACAAGAAAGCTCTGATGGCCATTTTAACCATAGGGCTTTCTTGCACAAGAAATTCATGTTGCCTGTCTACACTGGCCCCTTGCACAAGAACAGTTGCGCAAGAGGGCTTATTCCTGAGCGGGAGCATCAGAGTTCTTGAGCAAGAAGCACTGATTTCATACATTAGAATGTCAGTGTTCTTGTACAAGAACTTGCGGCCACTGTAGACAGGCAGCAAGTTTTTGTGCAAAAGCAGCCGCTTTTGCTCAAGATCACGCCAATGTAGACACAGCCCCTTTGTTTTAAGGACAGACCTAAAACAGACTCCATGAGGAGTCTTTTTGCTAGTCCAATGGAAGCTGGAATATTTTGCCAGTCTAGGTGGTGGCTAAAGAGTTGAAATTACTCGGGCTACATCTACACTGGCGTGTTCTCACACAAAAACTCTTTTGCGGAAGAGTTCTTCTGCAAAAACTCTTCCAGACGAGAGCATCTACACTGGCATGTGCTTTTGCGCAAGAGATGTGCTTTTGTGCAAGAGCATCCATGCCAGTGTAGACGCTCTCTTGCGCAAGAAAGCTCTGATGGCCATTTTTACCATAGGGCTTTCTTGCGCAAGAAATTCATGTTGCCTGTCTACACTAGACTTTTCTGGAAGAGCTCTTGCACAAGAGGGCTTATTCCTGAGTGGGAGCGTAAGAGTTCTCATTCAAGAAGCCCCGATTTTATACATTAGAACGTCAGTTTACTTGCACGAGAACACACAGCTAGTGTAGACAGGCAGCAAGTTTTTGCGCAAGAGCAGCCGCTTTTGCACGAGATTGCGCCAGTGTAGACACAGCCTAAGAGCTGAAATCACTGGTTTGGCTGGGAGCCGGACCCGTTGCAGCCAGCGAAGCAGCTGGCAGGAATGACCGGTGGGTGGCCAGTAGGAGCGGTGGCAGCCAGCGGAGTGGCTGGTAGGAACGACTGGCAGGTGGCCAGTAGGAGTGGCAGCAGGCGACCAGCGGCACAGCAGCTAGGAGCGGTGGCAGGCAACCAGCAGAGTGGCCAGTGGGAACGACCGGTGAGCAGCTGGTAGGAGCGTGGCGGAGTGGCTCACGTTAAAGATTGGAGCAGAACCCTACGGAGAGGTGGGGCTGGAGAGGTGGGGCCATCGGCCTTGGACCATGTAAGGTGCCCCTATCAATCCCCCCACCCCCTTTCCACCCAGGTTGGGAGGTAAAACTCTGCAGGTGAACTTTTGGACTCTGGGCGGCACTGACCAGGGACAGAAACTTTTGGGGTGTCAGACTTTGGGACTTTGGGTGATTCTTGGCTGCGGGGGAGGGGGGGCTTAGCATGTGGTTTGTGCTATGAACTCTGTTTGTGGTATTTTCCCAAGTTAATGCCATATGACTTCTCTCTGTGTTTCATTAAGGCTGTGTCTACACTGGCGTGTTCTTGCGTGAAAACGGCCGCTCTTGCACAAAAACATGCTGCCTGTCTACGCTGGGCGCGTGTTCTTGCGCAAGTAAACTGACGTTGTACTGTAGAAAATCAGGGCTTCTTGTGCGAGAACTCTGACGCTCCCTCTCAGGAAGAAGCCCTCTTGCGCAAGAGCTCTTCCAGAAGAGGCCAGTGTAGACAGGCAATATGAATTTCTTGCGTAAGAAGCCCCTATGGTTAAAATGGCCATCAGAGTTTTCTTGCGGAAGAGAGCGTCTACACTGTCAAGGATGCTCTTGCGCAAAAGCACATATCTTGCGCAAAAGCACATGCCAGTGTAGACGCTCTCTTCTGGAAGAGTTTTTGCACAAGAACTCTTCCACAAAAGAGTTCTTGTGCAAGAAATTGCCAGTGTAGACGTAGCCTAAATGTTTCTCTCCTACACTCAGACTCTGTGCTTGCAAGTGGGGAAGCATTGCCTCTCAGAGGCTCCCAAGGGTGTGTGAATTTCCCAGGGTGGGGGCTCAAGCTGGTTCTATGTGAGATGGACCCCTAGATATTGAACCTGGCCCGGGTTGCTGCCGGGCCTACCCGGCAGAAGGGTTACATCCATTTTACTGATATGCTATACTATTTATGCTAGCAGTTAAAAGTTTGGCATCATGTAAAATCTTGAGACATCTACTGTAGGTACCAAATATTCATCACTGCTGTTTATTCAAGAGTCAACACTGTTCAGCAGTCAATTCTAAATAGCTTCTTTATGGAAAATTTTATCAGATATTATTTCTAGCCCAAAGAGTTTTAGCACTGTGAAATCAGAAAGTGACATTTATTCAAAGGCAAAACCTAAGTACCTCATCTGAAGCTCTGAGAAGTGAAACTTTCTGTTCACTTAAGAGAAGGTTTTGAGTCAGACTAAAAGTACATATACTCATGTAGCTAGAATTTTTCAAAAGTGTAGGAGGGAGTTTGGTGTCCACTTTTAAAAGATTTGGGTGCTTAGTTCTCTTGATTTCTTTGGAAATCTCAGCTGAAATGCAATTAATTTTGTCAAAGACAATAGATGATAAAAAGGTCTATTGGTCCAAATTCAAATATGAGTTTGCTGATTTCAGACATGCTGCACGTGATTACACCAGGGGAGAATTTGGCCCAATCAATGTCAAAACATAGGTAATTAATAATGTAAGCAGGGGCTGAATTGCCGCTTGCTATCAGCCAGCTAAAAGGAGGGGTGGGTGTGCCCACTACAATTGTTTAGCTCTGCAAGATAATTAACTGTTAATATGTAAATACAGCTCATGCCAGGATGGGGAGAGAATACGAAGTGTGGCTATGTAAATCCCATTCAGCCAGGGCTGATGGAGGGTCGGTGTTGGAATGGAATGTGGAGAATTGTAAATAATTTGGGGCTGTTGTGGGGGTCACTAATCATGCTACCCCTAAATGTGGGAACTGTAAAACATGCCACTAGTGCTTGCAGGGGAGACACCACCATCATTGTAAGAGGTCTCTGAGGAACAAGCCTCCCCCTTCCAGAGTTGAGTGGCCTGAGCTAGGGGAAAGGGTTAAAGGGCTTGAGTCAGCCTGCTTCACACCTGCCAGGTGTGAGCTGTAAGACTAGCCCAACCTACCCCTTTCCCCCTTTGTTTTAAGGACAGCCCTAAAGCAGACTCCCTCAGGAGTCTTTTCTTTTGCTAGTCCTGTAGAAGCTGGATTCCTTTGCCAGTTCAGCTGGTGGCTAAAGAGTTGGAATCACTGAGAGCTGAAATCACTGGTTTGGCTGAGAGCCAGACCCATTGCAGCCAGCGAAGCGGCAGTGGCCAGCAGAGTGGCTGGTGGGAATCACTGGGCATGGCGTGGCTGGTAGGAGTGGTGGCAAGCGAAGAGCGGTGACCAGCGGCGTGGCACGGAGTGGTGGCAGGCAAGGAGCGGTGACCAGTGGCGTGGTGCGGAGCGGTGGCAGGTGAGGAGCAGCGACCAGCGGCGGCGGGCCAGGAGCAGCAGCAGGTGACTAGCGGAGCGTCCGGTGGCGTGGGACGAGACAGCTGGTGGAGCGGCGTAAGGTGCCCCCTATCTATCTCCCCACCCCCATTTCTACCCAGGTTGGGAGGTGAAACCCTGCAGGTGAACTCTGGGACTCTGGGTGGCACTGACCAGGGACAGAGACTTTTGGGGTGTCAGACTTTTCGGACTTCAGGTGATTCTTGGCTGGGGGTGGGGCTTAGCTCATGTTTGGGTTATGAACTCTGTTTGTGGTGTTTTTCCCAAGTTAATGCTGTATGACTTCTCTCTGGCTGTGTCTATACTGGTGCGATCTTGCGCCAGAGCTATACAAATAAGGCTCAGCCTGAAAATAATCAGCATAACAGCTTTGCGCAAGAGGGTTTTTCTTGCGCAAGAAGGGGCAGTGTAGACAGCTCCGTCTTGTGCAAGAGCCTCTTCCGCAAAAATGGCAGCTCATTAGTTATGCAAATGAGGCTTGGCGATATTCCACACTGAGCCTCATTTGCATAGCTCTGGCTCAAGATCGCGCCAGTATAGACACAGCCTCTCTGTTTCATTAAATGTTTATTTCCTACACTCAGACTCTGTGCTTGCGAGTGGGGAAGCATTGCCTCTCAGAGGCACCCAGGGGTGTGTGAATTTCCCAGATTACTGGGTGGGGGCTCAAGCCGGTTCTGTGTGAGTTGGACCCCAAGATATTAAACCCAGCCCTGGTTACTGCCAGGCCTACCCGGCTGAAGGGTTACAATAATTAGGTGTTAAATGTATATAACTTTTCATTCTGAATTAGATCACAAATGAACAGAACACACATCAAGGAGAACAGACAAAATGAGCATTATGAAGAACATAAAATGTCAATAGTCTGATAGAGTGATGAATGAAAGATGTAAAGATTATTGAAAGACTTGTACTTTCTAATGGGAAATTACAAGATAAAATGGATAATGCCATTGTGATGGGGCGGATGTGCCCCGTACTGAAGGGGGGGTGGAGGGGGCTAAGACTCTGTAGGCAAAGGAAGTCCCACCCTTCTTCCCAGACTGGGCATGCTCCAACTTCTGGAGCTGTATAAAAGCTAGTGGAACAGTTCAGTCTGGTCAGACCACCAGCAGGGCAGGAGCACTCGTTCAATCCCTACCACTGCAGCAGCAGCCACCACTGCCACCGCCTCAGCCCCAACCAGGGAGACCTTCTTTGTGAGTTGGATTCCTTGAGCAATGCCCCGAGAAGAGGGAGACAACAGGGATGATAGGAAGTGGCCCAGGGTGGAGGTTTGTCCCTCTGGGAGCTCAGCGTGTTTCAGCGAGATGCCCCGCTGAGCAGGCAGTGGAAGCGTCCACTGCCAACAGGGCCCTGGGTTGGGACCCAGTGAAGCGGGAGGGCCCGGGTCCCCCTACCTCCCTGCTCTATGACTCTCATCTCACTGACAGCTGGGGGAGACTCACCAGGGTCGTAGGCCTTCAGGCCAGAGAGCCTTTCAGAGGGAGACCATAGTACCTTTGACTAGGCCTGAAGGGCCATATATACCCCGAAAGAGGGAACAGTACTTTTTGGACTAGGCCTGCAGGGCTGTATTCCCCCTGGAAGAGGGGACAGTACTTTTGGCCAGGCCTTTTGGGCCATATTTACCCTAAAAGAGGGAACAGACCTTTGGGACCAGGCCCATAAGACCGTATTTATTGTAAAAGGAGGGAATTGTACTTTGGGGACCACACACCCCTTTTGAAAAGGGACATCGATCCTGCCTTTGGGGACCCCCCCAACCGTTGCAGGGGTCTGGCCCTCTGCAGTCATCAATAGACGCTTGAAATCTTAGCTGGATCAGAAGACAGAGCCATAAAAGTCTTCGGTAATGTACAGATTTAACTACACAAAATAGAGAGACTGAAATAAATTCAACAATGCTCTGAAGGAAATCTTGTATTCAGAGATTAAAGTTGAGATATAATAGTCATTTCACCTTTTTCATTACTGTTCCAAAACCTATACCCGGAGAAAAAATCAGATTAACAAGGGTAAATTATTATTATCTAAGTCAGTGATAACAAAACAATTTGATCTGAATAAGAGTAAATGAGAAATACACATCGCATATGAATTCTATCACTGTCCACTCTTCAAGTAGAATATCTTGCTCAAATAATGAAGGAATGTGATTAATGAAGTACAAACCTTGAATTTGCCAATTTTATGAGGCAGTCAAAAACATCAGTTGAAAAAATCCTCAAATCAGAAAGATTTGAAAATCTAACAAAGTTCAACAAGCATGTGGCAAGGGATATCCAGTGGACATAGTGTACTTAGATTTCTAGAAAACCTTTGAAAAGGCTCTTCACCAAAAGTTCTTAGGTAAAGTAAACTGTGATGGGAAGGTCCCCTTATGGATTGATAACTGGTTAAAAAATAGAAAACAAAGGGTAGGAATAAATGGTCAATTTTCAAAATGAAGAGAGGTAACTAGTAGTCTCCTTAGGGAAGTCAGGATACTGGGCTAGATGGATCTTTGGTCTGATCCAGAATGGCTGTTCTTATATGATGTGAAAAGAAAAGGAGGAAAAGGAACCTAGCCCAGGCTGCGTCTAGACTGGCATGATTCAGTGTAGCTGGGATACATCCCTTGCACTGGAAAAGTTTTTCCGTTAAAAGTATTTGCGCAAGAGAGCGTCTACACTGGCATGTGCCTTTGCGCAAAAGATTTGCTTTTGCGCAAAAGCATCCGTGCCTGTGTAGACGCTCTCTTGCGCAAGAAAGCTCCGATGGCCATTTCAGCCATCGGGCTTTCTTGCGCAAGAAATTAACGTTGCTGTCTACGCTGGCCTCTTGTGCAAGAATACTTGCACAAGAGGGCTTATCCCTGAGCGGGAGCGTCAGAGTATTTGCGCAAGAAGCACTGATTTTGTACATTACAATGTCAGTGTTCTTGCGCAAATACTTGTGGCCAGTGTAGACAGGCGGCAAGATTTTGCGCAAAAGCAGATGCTTTTTTGCAAAATCTTGCCAATGTAGACACAGCCCCAGAGTTTTAAAAGTTAACAGAGACAAATTCCAGCTGAATTATCAAGTTTGCATAAAGGGCAGGAACAGGCCCCCTAAATGTTTGCTTACCTGAACCTGAAAATATAATTTCTAAACATGAAACACGTCAGCCAGTTGTCATTAAACATTTGAAAGAAATATGGGCAGCCTTTTTCACAGAAACCTTCAGCACAGCAGAGTCAGGTTTTGGTAAGACCACACACACCCTTATGTTTTTTTCCTCCCTATCACAGGGGTGGGCAAGAGGCTGCCAGTGCAGTGGGTGCAGCCTGCCAAGCCACCGGATTCAGCCTGCAGCTACCTCACTGGAACCCTTAGGCAGAAAACATCTTATGCTGTAAACAGCCAGCTGCTCTCTACTCTGGATGGCTGGGGAATGAAGAGAGTCTTTGCATGCTGCCCCCATCCCCCAGAAAAATCGTTCATCTCCCATCAGCCAGTTTCCAGCCAATAGAAGTTGAGAAATTTTGCTGGTGGGCAGGGGCAGTGTGGGAACCTTCCCTCCCTCCCTTCCATGCCAACAGTGGAACCAGGTGAGGCAGCCTGCAGCTTCAGACTACAGTGGACAGTTTGCCTGAGGTTCCCACAGGTCTGCTGGCTGGAATCTGCCTAGGTAAGCACCTCCCAAGCAAAGCAGGCCTCTAGCACCCCACCCTCCTCTCGCCACTGAGTACCTGCCCCAGGCCTCCACCCAAACACTCTGTATCCTTTTTCCCCCTTCTCCCAGGTCACAACTCCCTCCCAGATCCTGCACTGCCTCTTACAGCCCTCCCTCACGCCAGAATCCTCTCCTGCACCCATACCCTCTCCCTGACCCTGCACCCCATTTCCTTGCCCTAGGTCACTACCCAAACCCTCTACACCCCCTTCATCCAGGTCACAACTCCCTCCCAGACCTTGCACTCCCTCCTAGAGCCTCTCCCCCAAGCTGAAATCCTCTGCTGCACCCTTACCCCCTCCTGGAGCATGCATCCCAAGCCCCTGCCCCATATCACAGCAGCCTCTTTCACCCAAACTCCCTCTCAGACCCCTTCTGCACCCCAGTAGCCTGGCCAAAGTTCCCTTCTGCACCTAACCTCCATTCCAGACAAAACACCCCCTCCATAGAAGTTCAGCCCTTGACCACTTGCCAAAATCTTGGAGTGGTCCCCCATTACAAATTATTGCCCACACCTGCCCTATCAAATAGAGCTCAGTAAAAAAGCAGCCATTGGAATATTTGAGTTGTTGGTGTTTGAAACAATTAAAGAGATGGCATCAATCAGAATAAAACAGTAACATTCTTAACAGTATTTTGACTTTTCATTTGCTCTTGGTGCATAAAAGTATTTGGTGATTTGAACCTTCCCTACCTCAATGTCTGTTTCATCATGCTGTTAATCAACTATTAGGCATCAGCAGAGGTATTTGAGCTGGCAGTCACTAGACATGGCTGGGTATCAGAGAGGTACATTCAGGATATTCTCAGGACAGGACTGTCAGTTTATAGAATTTTCCTTTGCTTTTGTCTCAACAAGACTTATTTTTGACAAACTTAAAAAACAATAAATAGTCTGATAGCACTTTAAAGACGAACAAAATATGTAGATGGTATGATGAGCTTTCATGGGACAGCCCAATTCTTCATCTGTACTTCACTAGAATAGCCCTGATTTATTCACTGGGGATTTTTGTAACTTTTCAATAGACAAATTATTTGGTCACTCAAACAAAAAATGGAATTAAAATATTATAGCAACCACAATATCTCTCGTATGCATACCAGAGTATACTTAGCCCATGCATCTGTCATAGACACAACATACTTAAAAGAAATGTCAGATATGCTGAAGCCTCTTGATGTAACACCCTCCTAGGAAAACAATAGTTTCATATGGATGTTCTGTAGAATTCTAGAGCAAGGATGTAAAACTTCATAATACCGTATAAATCATTTGTGGAATTCTATCAAAAAGAGGCTTTCAATTAAATTCTATGGGCCAGATTCATAGCCTCTCTAAAGTGATGTAAAGTGGTATAAAGAAGTCAAAGTTGCATAGGTTTGGAGTCAGGGCATGCTGGGACAGGAGGGAGTTTGTGGTTGTCTCTAAATGCATAACAGCCCCTTTGACGCCTTTATTAACTAGCATTAATTATAACAGCACTCCTCCCTTATCTGTCCAAGTTTCCACTTCTTGTAAGCTTCCTTTTTGTGTTTAAGCTCACCAGGGATTTCCCTGGTAAGCCAATCTGGTCACCTACCATATTTGCTTTTGTTACTGCGCATCAGGATGGTTTCTTACTGTTCCTTTAATATGGCTTCATTAAAATACTGCCAGCTCTCCTGGACTCTTTTCCCCTTCATGTAAGTATCCCAGGGAATCCTGCCCATCAGTTCTCTGAAGGAGTCAAAGTCTGCTTTTCTAAAGTCCAGGGTGTATATTTTGCTACTCTCCTTTCTTCCTTTGGCCAGGATCCTGAAATCTACCATCTCATGATCACTGCTTCCCAGGTTGTCATCCACCTCTACTTCTCCTACTAGTTCCTTCCTGTTTGTGAGCAGCAGGTCAAGCTGTGCGTGGCCCCTGGTTGGTTAACTTCAGCACTTGTACCAAGAAGCTATCCCCAACATTCTCCAAAAATTTCCTGGATTGTCTGTGTACTGCTGTATTGGTCTCCCAACAGATGTCAGGGTGATTAAAGTCCCCCATGAGAACCAAGGCCTGTGATCTGGAAGCTTCTCTCAGTTGTCTGAAGAAAGCCTCGTCTACCTCATCCACCTGATCCGGTGGTCTAAAGCAGACACCAACCACAATATCACCCCTGTTGCTTCCACCTCTAAACTTAGCCTGTAGACCCTCAACAGGCTTTTCTCCCTCTATATACTGGAGCTCTGAGCAATCATACTGCTCTCTTACATACAATGCAACTCCTCTTTCTTTTCTCCCCCGCCTGTTCTTCTTGAACAGTTTATACCCTTACATGACAGTGCTCCAGTCATGTGAGTCATCCTACCAAGTCTCCGTTATTCCAGTCAAATCATAGCTCTTTGACAGGGCCAGGGCTACTAATTATTCCTGTGTGTTTCCCAGGCTTCTTGCATTTGTGTACAAAACCTTAGATAACCAGTTGATTGCCCTACCTCCTTCATTCAATTCAGGGGTCCTCCTTTGTTGCTCGTTCCTCCTTGTGTTTGTTCCTGGTATCTGACTTCCCCACTTACCTTAGGGCTTTGGTCACCATCCCCCAATGAACCTAGTTTAAAGCCCTCACTATTGCGCCCCATCCCCCCAAGGTCGGCTGGAGAGCACCCTTTGCGGTGTCCTTTTATCAACAGGTATAAACAACTTACGTCACTTCTTTGCGTACCAGGTTACCACCCTCTGTTGCCTAGATACCACCCCTTACCTTATGGTAGGGGGGGGGGCTTACTTACTATCCTTCATGCTGTCAATCTCGACCCGGTCCTGAACCTAGGTCGGTATGTACATTAGTTTCTAGGGAGTCTTTGTACCAAGACATTTCTTAAGATGTTCCGCTACTCCCCTTTGGCTTACAGTCTGTACCCAGTGCCTCCCTGTGTCCTTCCATGCTTGACCTAATTTACACAATTATCAATAGGGCCTCTTTCTTGGCTCCTGTGTTACTGAACCAAAGTCTTGCTCACTAGATGGCAGGCCTATTGCTGTTTTCATGTTACAGGCCTCTATTTAGGCCTGCTGACTCCATGTTACTGACCCTCAACTTACTACAGTAAGCAGTACACTTCTTGAGATTCCAGGTCTGATGACAGATGACTCAGTCCCTCTTAGGAGGGAATCCCTGACCAGCACCACCCATCGTCTTCTTTTGGGGGGGAGTGGTCATGGAACTCCCATCCCTAGGAGTATGCATCCCATGTCTTCCGGTGGATGGTGTTCCCTTTTGATTTCTTCCCTGAGAAGTCTCTGCCAAAGCATTCTCCACCACAATGCCTGTGGAAAGAGCCTGAAAGCAGTTACTTACCTCTACAGGAATGGGGGATACCCGAGTTGGCCGCCCTCTTCTAGAGGTTACATGCTGCCCGTTCTCTTCCTTGTCCTCTACTGCCCTCGCTGGCTCTTCAGCCTGCTGTGCCTGCAGGATTAAATGCTGCCTTCTATTGAGGAAGTCTTCATCCTCTGATGGAACGTAGGGTTGATACTTCGGCCTCAAGTCGTCTAATTTTTTCTTCCAAAATGGCGACCAGCTTGCACTTAATGCAGATGAAACCCCTTTTATCTTCCGGGAGGAAGGCAAACATGGCATATACCATGCAGGTAATAATAGCAGACCTATTACTATCCATACCTGCCTTCTTTCTGAGAGATTCCTCATATTTTTAAATGCCTCCTGAGCTCCTCTTGGACATTTCCCAGGCAAACTCGCCTGTTGGCTGCTGCCCTGTTCACTGCTCTCTGCATTCACTCTGGCTGCCTTTTTTATAAGGCTGAGGGTAGACCTAGCTCAAAGCCTTGCCTCTGATGCAATCAACCGCTGAAGGCCCACCTGAGCTCAGGAAGTTTTGATTATACTTTAGTGTAAAGGTTTTAAAGAATGGCAAGTGTAGCTTGCCCCCTTGCCACTCCCCTTCCAAACTCCCTCTCAAAACTCCCTGTTTGCAGCCCCTGTTCACAAAGCTCCCTGTCATTGACTCACTGCTTTATAAAGCCCTGGCCTTCCCGATAGCACCTCCCCCAATTCAGGGTCAACCAATGAGCAGAGGCTTCTAGATTTCAAACCTTGATTAGAAGCTCACAGCTTCCAACTGCCAGCCACAGCACACACTCCTGTGGAGGGGCTGGGAGAGGACAGACAAACACAAGCTCAGCACACAGCAAGAAACACACAAACACACACTACACACAGCCACTTCCCTCAAGGATCCTGTATTAGCTCCTCCTTCACCTGGAGAATTCCCTCTCAAAACTCCCTGTTTGCAGCCCCTGTTCACAAGACAGAAGCACTTCCTTTTGATTAAATTGTTCCCATGCAATATAAAATTATATCATACTATACAAGTTGAAATGATAAAATCAAAATGAAGCATATTGACCTCAAAGTATCAATTTCATTTTAAAAAAGACATTTTAGTATTTCTGAAACTTTCATTCATGTTGTGAGAAATGTCAAAATTTTGACTTTTCATTCTGACTTCATTTCCAAATGTCCAAACAATTCTGAGTTTTGACCAGCTCTAGTCAGAAGACATCACTTCAGAACCCGATGTCTTCTATTATATCCTAATTTTCTGTCTGAAAAAGCTACTGGTATTGAGTGTCACCCTGGTGTCTCTTTAGTGTATATTCTCTGCTGTCAGCCCCTCCAATTCTCCCACATCCTGAATGTACATCTGGTCTCACTGCTACACTGAGGGAGAGGACCACTGTTTGACACATCAAACACCTGTGATTAGCATGGTGTTAAAGGTGAAGAAGGATGGAAAGGATGAGAAAGAAAGGACACTTAGGAAAGATAAGACAAAAAACAAACCAACCCCTCCCCCCAAAACCCCAGTAGAGGTAGAGATTTAGTAGGTGAAATGGAGAGAGACAGGGATCCCAGAAGAAATACGTTGCATACGATTTGCAAGAAAAAGAAATAGAGAATGGGTAGATGGGAAACAGAGAGAAAAGGGGTGCAGAGAAGTCTGGAAACTAGAGAAGGGAAGACTAGTGGGTAAACTTAGGACATGGAGGAAAGTGGGTACAAAATAAAAGGAGGCTCCAGCCAAGGAAAAAGTGAGGGAAGAGGTAAGTACAGGTTCACAGGAAATTTAGAATGAATGAGAAAACTTGGAGGAGGAGGAGAGGAAGTAGTATACAGACACAGAAGAAGAAGAGAAGAGAATATGCCAGTATTCAGAGCAAAAAAGACTAAAATAAAATAAAAATAGAGCTGAGCCTGCAGAATAGGATAGACTATGTACCAAAAAGAGTACTAGTAGCAGAAAATAGTGAGGATAGGCAGGAAGGAGATGGAGAATAAAAATTGTATCTCCCTTTTCCCTTTCCTTCCCAGTTCACACACTGCTTTCCCACAGCATGATCGTGTCTGAAAACTGTAGGTACTGGGGTACTTATATATTTTTTAAATGAGTACATTATAAAAAAAAGTTGAGAAACAGTTATATAACAGCAGTACATAGATGTCTTGCTTTCATTTGGCTTTACAATACCTACTGATATTTGTACCAGATGATATGTATGATAGTAATAAGAGATATCTTGCGATAGCAGGCATCATATAAAAAGAGTTTTCTATTCTTCTCTGTTACCATCACAAATGAATCAATGTATTATGCTGAATTCTTGAAGCAATCAGAAAAAAATTGGAGCAGAAGAAAGGTGACCTGTAGATATTAAACGTGTAGTCTCAAAAAAAGAGAGAATCCATAGCTAGGTATGTCAAAAAGACTGGCAAGAATGGGTTAAAAAGTTTGTGCATAGAGAGACAAGTTACTCACTTGTCACTGGCTTATCTGAATGGTGGGGGACTCTATAGGGATATGAAAAAAGACTCCCTTCACGGTTCTTAAAAAAGTTTGTCTTTCTCAAGGGAATCATTCAGTTACTTCAGGATCTCTACCAAGCATTTATAAACCTCAACTACCCACCCGGAGAAATAAATAAGCAAATTGAAAGAGCCAGACGAATACCTAGAAACCATCTACTTCAAGACAGACCCAAGAAAACCAACAATAGAACACCACTTGTCATCACCTACAACCCCCCAACTTAAACCTGTCCAACACATTATCAATAAAGTACAGCCTATACTAGAACAGGATACTAAACTCCAAGAGGCTCTGGGAGACAGACCCATAGTCTCCTACAGACAACCACCTAACCTCAAGATAATTCTTAACAACCACAGGACATACCACACTAATACCAACCCTGGTACCTGCCCTTGCAACAAACCCCGTTGCCAGCTTTGTCCACATATTCACTCTGCTGATACCATCATTGGACCTAACCAAGTGACTTATAAGATCAAGAACACATATTCCTGCGCATCCAAAAATATAATTTATGCTATCATGTGCCGAAAGTGTCCGTCTGCTATGTACATTGGACAAACATCTCAGACACTTCGCCAAAGGATCAATGCCCACAAAACAGATATTAGACAGGATCACAAAGAAAAAACAGTTTCTTGCCATTTCAACCAGAAAGGACATTGTCTCAACGACTTGATTACCTGCATCCTGCTTCAAAGGCCTTTTAAGACTACACTTGAAAGAGAATCCTCTGAACTGTCATTCATGCTTAAATTTGACACTTTACACCTAGGTTTGAATAAAGACTCTAATTATCTCACCCATTAGAAAGATAGCTTCCCCAATTATCACCTCTAATATCATTAGCTCACAGACATTTACCTCCCCCCCATCCCTCTTCTGTTCTGAAATTTGATTTGTCCTTTTCATATGTGTTCATTTTTTAAATTGTATCCTTTGGTATATATGGTTGAGACAATTTTCTTCCACTATTTGATCTGAGGAAGTGGGTCTGGCTCACGAAAGCTCATCACCTAATAAACCATCTTGTTAGTCTTTAAAGTGCTACATAGTCCTGTTTTTCATTCAGTTACAGGCTTTGCATTATTCTGCCAGCAGGGCAAAGGAATATTTGGTTCTGCAGGTAAAGGCAAGCTTTTCAAGTTTTGATGATTCAGTTATAAATATCACAAACCTAATGAAAGTCCATGTCCAAAATCACTGATCAGTCAATTGTTTGAACTTGAATAATTTAAAGATTATTACCCACTTGGTGACCAAAGCCAGTATTATGCTATTTAACTCTGTCCATACCAATCAGACTATTAGTCTTACAGATGTGACCCTGGAGCCAGTCTGCCTGGAATTTGCTCCATATGAATTTTGGGAACAATAATGGGTTGAAGTAAGAAGAGCAGGGATCTAGCCATGGTAATATTTCCATCTCAGTGTGAAATTGCAGTAACTCCCTAGAGATCCCTCCCATGACATCTGTAGAGGGACGCCCCTCCCCCCCCCCACTTCTCTTTACTTCTTACTCTATTTACCCAATATATATTGGGTAAATATCAGAATTATGTGTTTCCTTCTGTTTAACCTGCATCCTTAGCCTATCTCTCTTCCTTCTTTTATGGATGTCTAGTTATAAGCTTAAGATAAACATGGCTAAAACAGGTCTCTTAATATTTCTCTAAAAAATCTCCTTTCTTAATCACCATAGACAACACTGGCATCCTGCCTGTTACTTAGGTCTGTAATCTGGGCATCATCTTTGCCTCAGACTTCTTTATTGGTCCTTAAATCCAGGCCATATCTATATTTTGCCAATTCTTTCTGCATAACACCTTTAAATGCAGACTTTTGTATCCATCCACATACTTAAAACTTACTAACTTTCCAAGCTCTCATCATCTCACATCTGAATTATTGCAACGTTCTACCCTCTGGCCTTGACCAAATCAATCTTTCCCCACTCATATTCATTAAGAGCTCTGCTGCAAAGATCATTTTCCTTGCCTGTTGCTCCATTTTTTAAATCCCATTACTTGCTTACCCTTCTCTATTACGTGAAACATAATGCTGCTTGTTTTCACATTCAAGGCCTGTAGCAGGTTCACTCACTTTTCACATGGCTTCTCACTTTTTTGCCCAGATGACTCCCTCAGGGTGGCTTGTGGGGAAGTCACCCGCCTCTCCGATGCCGACGCACTCCCTTTGGGTGAGGTGTTCTCTTCAGGTCACTGCCCTCTGGCAGTGACCACTCCGCTGTTTGTCCATGCCCCCTTCCGGGGGGGGGGGGGAAGGAGTCACTGTTCTTCCAGTATTCCCAGGGTCCTCCCTACTCCCGGGGACCCCTAGCTCTTCCCAGGAGCACTCAGCTCCTTCCGGGAACACCCAGTTCCTCGGTCTGCCCGGTTCCCTCCCTCCTTCACCTCTGCCTTTGTGCCTTCTGACCTAGGGCTTCCCTGGCTCGAGTGCCCCAGCCTACCGCAGCTGCCTCCATGAGAGCCATGGTTGCCTCCCTGCAGCCCGGCCTTTTAGGGCTGCCTCCGTGCAAGCCCCCGCCCTTCATGACTGGCCTGAAGCCCAGTGCTGCATGGAGGCAGGTAGTCTGGGTTCACTGGGCCCAGAGCCTGTGGCAGCAGACAGGCAGAACCCTCTCCTCCTCCCAGGAGCTGCTCTTATAAGCGCCATCTGGGGCCTCCTTAATTGCCCTCAGCTGGGCTTCCCCCTGACTCCAGGTCTCCTAGCCCCTTAAAGGGCCAGTGCAGGGCAACACCCTGCCACAAGCCCTACTCATTACCTCTTATTCACAATCAATCTGTTGATGTTTACCTCCAGTTAGCTCATAAGGCCGTTTTTCAATGCTCACATGTTAAGTGTTCAAACAAGTACGTTCATGCTTTCTCTCATGCTGCCCCACACACTTGGGCTGTATTCCCTATAAACATCCACAAAGCTACTTCATTATTAACCTTCAAATTCCTCCTCAAAACTGTCCTGTCTTGAGATGGCTACAAAAATGTGACAACAGTCAGATTGTTGCTGGTCAGAGACCACTGATCAATATTGTCCTAAAATTTCCTTGTATTCGTCTATCTCTCTATATCTGTTTTATACTAGGATGGTAAGCTCCTTGGAGCTTTTTGCTCTGTATTTGCACCATACCTAGCACAGTGAGATCCTCATTCATGATTAGGTATCCTAAGTGCTATAGTAATACAAATGAAACAATTTTAAATAATAATAATGGTGTAATACTTTTTAGATATACAATTTATTGTTTTGTGAAGCTGAGACAAAACTCATAGCTAAATAGGGTTTCTGACATGAATCTGAAAGGCCTGATACACCATAAACCCTTGGCATATTTCATGAATTATGCCACATTTTAAATATGTCATCATTTCAGTGTCATTTAGTTTGCAGTTGATAGTTCTTAATAGGGTAACTTGGAAAGTCAAAAAATAAAATAAAAAAAGACAACATAGAGCCATAAATCAAGCAACATTTTAAATAACGTCAAGAATCTCTTTGTCTATTGTTAAGATCCTTTTGCATGTTTTATACGTTTCATTTAGTGTGACATGTGGAAGCTCCCAAGGCTGTATACACTTTCAGTTGAATTTATCAACACAACCCACAATATGTGCCTTTGTAGATGTAAGTTCCACTGACTGTATGTACCTACTTATTCAGCAAAAGAATCACACCTAAAATCTGTAATTACTAACAGATTTTAACAGTTCTTTACTATAACCCTCCTAATGAATCCATAACAAGTATTGTGGAAAGAAAGAAGCTAGAAAATGCATTATGTGTATCAAATACGTGTGTGTATACCCACATAGATGCTTATGTAGTCTTGGATAATACTGACAGGCAAGGGAAAATAAATTTCTGAACAGTTTTTTTTCTTCCATATATAGAGAAAACCATCAGACATTTTTTAAACTAGTCAAATTATTGATGCCACTACAAAAAGAAATGTAAAGACTGTCATCAAGATTCTAATCTCACATACACAGTTGCTGCTCATAGCCACGTTGTTTGGAAACATCTGCTGTGTCAAATGTGGAAAAGGACAAAACAATGATAATATTGTAGTGCTCTTAAAGTGCTTTATAACTCTGGTCCAAAGCCTGAGCAGCTGTCAGGTCACTGTAGACCAGAGCTGTTAAGCACTCAAATTGTCCCTTACTGTGGAGAAACCACGGTAAGGAGGCCAGATGTTTCAGATGTATGAAAAATATCCCTACAGAATCTTCCCAAATTCATATGTTCTTGAAATCCATGGGGAAAGGAACTCCCAGATCTGTAGAGGCAATAGTAATCCATAGGTGTTGCTCCTGTTCTGCTTTGTTTTCTATCATACATGCCATCTGTCTATCTTGATTATTTACAGAGTACCAATCACCACAATGTCTATGTAGTATGGGTAGGAGCTCCAGTTGGCTGAGTTCTCCACAGTTGCCCAGTAGTTTCCATGGAGAAAATATGACAGTTCTTTTCTGAATTCACCCTCTAATACAGTCCTGATTCAAAGGTCCACTGCAGAGAGGAATTTGTAATGTTCCAGGTAGAAGGGAACATAGGAATTGCCATACTAAATCAGACCATAGGTCCATCTAGTCATTTCCCATCTTAAAACAGTAGCCAGAAATATAGGCTTGAGAGGAACACGTAAGTTTCCTGCATTAGCCATATGCAAAATAACCGCCCCCCCCCCGCCACACACACATATAGGGATCCTTCTCTCTAATAATCAGATAGCAGTATCAGTCTTAAAAGTATAGTTTTAATATCTATTATGAAATATTTATCACCATTAATGATAACTCTGGATATTCTTGATATCCATATTCATGTCCAAGATTTTTTTGAATCTTCTACATTTTTTGGCTTCAATTCCTATGGCAATGAGCTCCAGATTAATTAGACATTGTGTGAAAAGAAAAGTATTTCCTTCTATCTAATTTAATTGAATGACCCCTTCTTATATTCTGAGACAAAGAGAATAGAAAATGTAATTTATTTCCTCGAAACCAGTCAATATTTTTTATATTTTTATCATGTCCTGTTTCTTTCATTCCCTTTCTAATGTGATCACTCCTATTCAGCAAATGTGGGTGGCCTCCCCAGAGCCTGTGAGCAGGAGCCCAGGGGTCTTCTGGTGCTGCCTCCTGAGGCTGTGTGGCGCAGACTGGCGCTTCTTGTTCATCCATTTGCATGGATTGCAGCGCGATGGCCAGGCCTAGAAGGGTGATGGACGACTGCACTGCATCCCCTCAGCGCCCACCACCTCCTCCCTGTGTGTGAAAAACTAAGAGCGCTCACCTGATGATCCCTTCCTCATCTTGGAGGATGCCTGGGACACATCCAGGCCATGGGGTACCACCTCCAGCATGATGGTGGTCATGGTGCTGGCCATGTTCTCCTCCTCCTCCTTGTCCTCCTTCTGGGCTGGGACTCCTGGGCTGGTGACAACAGGTGTTTCCAGCCCCAAGTCCACTACCAGGGCTGCACCACCCCCCAGGATGCAGTGCAGGTCATCAAAATAGGAGCAGGAGGGCAGTTCTGCCATGGAGTATGAGCTGTACTTCCTTGCCCCGGAGTAGGCCTGCTGGAGCTCCTTGACTTTACTCTGGACCTGAGTCCTGGTGTGGCCCTTGGTGGCCAAGCTCTCGGCCATTCAGATATATATGTCTGCATTCCTGCGTCTGGAGTGAAGATCCTGGAGGTTCTCTTTGTCACCACATGTCAAGGAGGGCCAGGATCTTTGCACAGACCAGGATGGCGCACACCTTTTGTGGCCCCTGTCAGGCTTCTGGGAGCCCTGTGCATGCTCCCTGGGACAGGCATGGAGGTCTTAAGGGGCTTGTGGCTGTGACATGGTGCCCAGATGTAAGGCACTGGCAGCTGCGCTGAGGTTGGAAGCTCTGAAGGCCCACTTCCTTCCATAAGCCATGTCCCCTGTGTGTGCAACTTTAAGAGCTGCCGGGAAACAGGAACTATAGAGTTGTGATGAGTGTGGCTGCAATGGCCAGCAGGGCACCTGGAGGCCTCTTTTTTCAACAAAACTCCCTATTCTGTGTCCACACACACCCTTTTCTGAAAAAGCTTTTTCAGAAAAGAGCTTATTCCTCATGGAATGAGGTTTACCACTTTCAGAAAAAGCCATCAGTTATTTCGACTTTCTGTCAAAATAATGCAATTGCAGTATGGATGCTAGTATTGTTTTTCCAGAATAACGACCATTATTCCAGAAAAACAGTGCAGTGTAGACACACCCCAAATAAGATTGTTTCCCATATTGTAATCAAAGCTTGGAATTCTTGTTTCCCAGAGCAACTGACAAAATCCTTATCACTAAAATCTTAGCTGAGATTCAATCCATCATATCAGGCTACTTAATGCAGTGTTGCTGGCTAATATGATAAACAACATCAATGATTTCATTTTGATAACTAGTGTTATTTCAAAATAACTGAGCATCCACAATGGAAGCCCATTATTTAAAATAATTTTGAAATGACGGTCATCTTATTTCAAATTCGGTAACTCTCATTTTACAAGGAATAATGTTGAAATAGCTATTTTGGAATAGGGGGGTATGCAGACAGCACAGCTGTGGTTATTTCAAAATAAGTGGTCTCCAGGGCTTCCCACAGGTGCTCTGCTGACCACTCTGTCCACAGTGACAGACCTAAGCCTGCAACCTGCCACACTCTGGTAGGAAGGCAGATATACAGGACACTATTTGGCTAACGCCCGCCCACATCAAAAGGACCTCCCCCCAGCCTGCGGGGAGGACCACAGAACCCAGGAGAACCAACTAATTACTGGGGACAAATAATGAAAAAAACAGGGACGGGTGTGAGGGTCAAAGGGCTAAAACGAGGGAGCCGGATGGGGATACCGAGCAGAGAACCCCGGACTGCGCCCACTGCTCCCCGAAGGTCTCGAGAGAGCCAGCGGACGCTGCCCATTGGAACTCTGCCCGGATACGTGAGCGGATACAGCAACGGAAATAGGCCCCACAGTCGCAGGCCCCTCCCCCGGCCAACCTCTTTTCCCTGGTTTTATAGATTGCCGATTTGGCAATTGCCAGGAGGAGGTTGACCAGGAGGTCCCGCGACTTTGTGGGGCCACGGATGGGGTGTGCGTAAATTAACAAGTGGGGGGAAAAATGCAGCCAGAACCTCAACAGGAGGTTCTGGAGGAGCCGAAAGAGGGGCTGTAACCTGGCGCACTCGAGGTAGATGTGCGCCAGGGTCTCCCTCACGCCACAGAAGAGGCACGTTTCGGGGGTGGGGGTGAACCGCGCCAAGTACACGCCCGTGCTCACCGCGCCGTGCAGGATTCTCCAACAGATGTCCCCGGTGGGTCGTGGAACCAAAGTCGAATAGAGGCTGGCCCACCGGGGCTCCCCACCCTCTATTGATGGTAGGAGGTCCCGCCACTTGGTGTCTGGGCGGGACACGAGGGTGGGGAAGTGGAGCGTGTGAAGCACGAGCGTGTACAGGTGACTCTTTGGCGCGGTTCGGAAGGGGACTGGCCGCAGCGAGTGCAGCCGGCTCAGGTGACGAAGGGGAGGAGGTCGGGAAGGTACGCGGGGCTGGGGGCCGATGGAGAGATCGGGAGGGCCGGGGGTAAGGGGTGGGCGGGGTGCACCCTCTCGCAGGACTTTGTTTAGGTACACCCGAGCAGTGGGCGGCAAAGCGTCCTTCACCTCCTGAAGTACGCGCCGGGGAGTACGTAGGGTGGAGAGCCCCATGCGCTGGGCGAGCGCCTGAGGATCCACCCAGTCTCCCCGGTCGTAGTCCAGGAGGTCTCCGACTCTGGTGACTTCTGCCAGGACCAACCTCTGGCGCACCAAGGGGGACTCCGCCGCCTGCACACGTAGATGGGGATTGTGTAGCAGGGGCTCCGCGAGGAGGTCTGCCCCCACGGTGGCTCCCAAGGACCTGGTCGCTGCAAGCAGCTTCCAGGTCCGGAGGAGGTCCTGGTAGAAGGCCGGCAGCCCGGAGAGGTCTCGCGGAAGACCTCTCAGATAAAGGAGCTGCCGGTCGTATCGGAGCCCTCGGAGGCGGCGAAGGAAAGCGTGCGCAAGCGTGCTCCATGCCGGACTACCTGCATCAAATAGGAGTCTCTGCAGGGCCCGGAGGCGGAGGACGTGAACCCGCGTGCGCAAACACGTCAGGCCCTGCCCTCCCTCCTCCGGGGGGAGATGGAGAACCCCTGCAGAGACCCAATGCAGTCCTGGCCAGATGAACCGCAGCATGAGCTGCTGGATACGGACCAGGAGGCCCGGGGGCGGGACCAGGGTGCCGAGGCGGTGCCAGAGCATGGACAGGACCAATTGGTTGAGTACCAGTACCCTCCCACGCAGGGAGAGGCACCGGAGCAGTCCCGTCCATCTCTGCAACCGCTCGACCACCCTGGCCTCTAAACCTTGCCAGTTCTCCGGCGGGGAGGGATGCGTGGCAGAAAGAAAAACGCCGAGATAGAGCAGCGGACCCGCGCTCCACCTGATGGCCTGAAGCGCGGGTGGGAGGGAGCCCGCCTGCCACCCGGCCCCTACCACCAGGCCAGAGCTCTTGACCCAGTTGACCCGGGCGGAGGAGGCCGCCGAGTAGACGGCTTGGCAAGCCTCCACCCGCGCCAGGTCTCCCGGGTCCTGGACCACGAGGAGCACGTCGTCGGCATACGCCGACAGGACCAGCCTCGTCTCCGGCTCACGGAGCGCCAACCCCGTCAACCTCTTGCGAAGGAGACGGAGGAAGGGCTCTATGGCCAGAGCGTACAGCTGGCCCGACAGCGGACAGCCTTGACGTACTCCCCGCCCGAAGCTGACCGGTGCGGTCAGGGTCCAGTTGAGCTTGACCAAGCACTCTGCGGAGGCGTACAGCACCTGGAGAAACCCCACAAAATGGGGCCCGAAGCCGAAGGCCCGCAGGGTGCCCAGGAGGTACCCGTGGTCCATCCGGTCGAACGCCTTCTCCTGATCCAAGGACAGGAGGGCGAACGACAGACCGTCCCTACACCCGAGCTCTAAGAGATCCCGGACCAGAAAGAGGTTGTCGAAGATGGTTCGGCCCGGGACGGTGTAGGTCTGGTCTGGATGGACCACGTCCGCCAGCACGGACTTCAACCTCAGGGAGATGGCTTTGGCGACAATTTTATAGTCCGTGCTGAGGAGCGAGACGGGACGCCAATTCCTCAGATCGCGGAGGTCCCCCTTCTTGGGCAGCAAGGCGATCACGGCTCGCCTGCACGATACAGGGAGGACCCCGCTCTCCAAGGACTCGGCCCAGACGCTAGCAAGGTCCGGGCCGAGGACGTCCCAGAACACGCGGTAGAACTCCACGGTCAGCCCGTCCATGCCCGGGGATTTATTGGTGGGCATGAGACGGAGGGCTTCCGAGAACTCGGCCAGAGAGAGAGGCAGCTCTAGCCAGTCCCGGTCGCCCGCGCTGACCGTCGGGAGTTCGTTCCAGAGAACCCTGCGGGCGTCGGCGTCGGTCGGATCCGGGGAGAAGAGAGAGGCGTAGAAGGCGCGAGCCCTCTCGCGCATCTCCACCGGATCCGTGAGGGGGGTGCCGTCCTCCGCCAGAAGGCAGAGGACGTGTTTTTTGGCCCCCCTCTTTTTCTCCAGGGCGTAGAAGAAGCGGGAGCCTCGATCCATCTCCCGAAGGAGACGGATGCGAGAACGAACAAAGGCACCCCGGGCTCGAAGGTCTTCGAGGGCCCGGAGCTCCTCCCGCTTCTCCCGGTACGCTCCGCAGAGGGGCGGATCCTCGGGGCCGGTGGCCAGCCGCTTCTCTAGCTCTAAAACCTCCCGTTCCAACTGCTCTATCGCCGCATCCCTCCGCCGGCTGGCCCCCCGGGCGTAGTCACGGCAGAAGAGCCGCGTGCGCACCTTCCCCACATCCCACCACCGCCGCGCCGAGGGAAAGGCGCACCGCCACCCGCGCCAGGCCAGCCAGAACTCCCGGAAGGACGCTACGAAGCCCACGTCCTCCAGCAGGCTGTTATTGAAATGCCAATAGGCCGGCCCCGGCCTCTCCGAGGAAAGAGAAGCCCGTACGGCCACCAAGTGGTGGTCCGAGAAAGGGGCCGGCCGAATGCCGGAGGAGTGGGCCCGGAAGAGATGATGACGAGACACATAAATGCGGTCCAACCGGGAGTGGAAAGACCGACGACCCGCCACCTGGACGTAGGTAAACACCGTTTCCTCGCCCAGGTGGAGGTCTCGCCAGACATCCACCAGGGAGTGATGGTCTATTATCTCCCTGAGGACGTCCGCGGCGGCCGGGCACTGCTCGAGCCCCGTACGGTCCCGCTCCTCGAGGGTGCAGTTGAAGTCTCCGCCCAGGACCAGGCACTCGCGAGGATCCAAAGTGCCGAGGAAGGCTGACGCCTGCCGAAAGAAGCGGAGCCTCTCCGGGACGGACGTCGGGGCGTAGATGTTGACGAGATTTAGTGTCAGCCCTTCCGTCTGAACCCGGAGATGCAGCAGGCGACCCTGCACGACCTCGGCGGCCCCCAGCACCTCGGGCTGCAGGTTCGGGGAGAACAGGGTAGCCACCCCGGCTTGACGGGCCGACAGGTGGCTAAAATAAACCCTGTCCCCCCACTCCAGCCGCCAGCTAGCCTCGGCGGCCGGAGCTGTGTGGGTCTCCTGGAGGAATATGACGGAGTACCTGCCCCTCCGGAGGAAGGAGAGGACCTGACACCTACGGAGGCCCGACCCGCAGCCCCGGGTGTTCAGAGTGGCAAAGATGAGCGGCGGCATCGAGAGGGCTGGGGAAGATCCTGATTGGCAGGAGTGCCGACGGCCCCCATCGGGCCCCGCAGCAAACCGTGACCGTTCCCAAAAGTGAGCAGGGCGTCACGGAAGCTGCGGACCCGCTGGTAAGCCGCGGCCCCCCGCCGCCCGGTCCCTTTACCCTCCCGCAAGAGGGCTCTGACTATTTGCAAAATGAGATGAAAATCTCCCCAGCGCTGAAGGGCGAGAGCGACCTTATTCTTGGAGCCACGGATGTCTTCCAAGAAAACACGCATCTCGCCCTTCAGCGCGTCTGGCGTCGGGGCCTCGGGCCCTCGAATGCCTTGGGGCCAGACCCCTCCGTGAGCCCCGCGACCCATCGGCACGGGGACGCAGGGCGTTTGAGGTCCCTGCTGAGAGGACAGTGGTGGAGAGAGATCAGCCCCAGATGTGCTGGGAGCAGAAGAAACGAAAACCGCCTCCCGGGGGCCAACGTCTGGACTAAACGTGGCAACCCCAGGGGCGGCAGTAACAGAGTAAGGGGAGGAAAAGAGTTCAGGGAGGGGATCGGGAAAAGGAGGGAGACGAGGAAGGAGAGTAGGGGGAGGAAGAGGTGAGGGATTAGGGAAGAGACAAGAATGGCGGGGAGGAGGAAGAGGGGTGGGAAACTCGATTGAGAGGGCGTTTGAATAGGGAGCAGGAGAAGGAGCAGGGCGAGATGCCTCAGCAGAGGAGGCGCCGGGGTGCGGTGCCTCCTCGCAGCGCAGAGAATCGATGGCAGTGGTAGGGGTAGTAATAGTCTCCCCAGCGCTGAGCTCCAGTGCCACAGAGAGTGCAGCACCGGAGGCCTCAGCGCCGGGGGTGACAGATATTAACGGGATCTCCCGCCCGCTGAGAGCCTCAAGGGTTGCCGCGGCCGCGGCCGAGGTGTTGTCGATGGCCGGGCAGACGGTCGCACCCCGGGGCAACTCAGAGGCAGGGAGAAGGGATAGCAGCGGGTCGGAAGGGGAAGGAGAGGTCGGTTGTTGTCCCTCCAGGACCTGATGATCCCCCTCCGAGGCAGCCGGGGTCAGCCCCAAAGCCTCCACCTCCTGAGAGAGGAAGGCGAGCCCGCCGCCCGCCACCAGGTGCTGATCTCTGTCGGTGGCAAGGTCAGCGGCCGCCCCCTCAGTGGAGGCGGGAACAGTGGGAGCATCCTCCATGGACACCCCCTCTTGCAGGGACCCCGGGAGGGAGGTGTTCACCTCTCCCGCGTCCGCCGCAGTCACCTCGACCGCTTCGTGGTGCTGTGAATCGCTTGCGGGCTCAGAGGGTGGAATGGCCCCAGCGTCCACCCCCATGGGTACAGGGAGGTTGTCCTCCCCCTCAGAGGGCGGGGTGGAACGCCGAGCACGCTTTCGGCGCTTCCCCATTGCGAGCTCCCATCCCTCGGAGGAAGAGGGCTGGGCCTGAATGGAGGAAGAGCCAGGGGACAAGGGCAGCGTCGGGGGGGCAAGGGTAGATGGGGGCTGGGCAGCAGGGGAAAAGGATACCTCCCCCCGAGGTAGGTTCTGCCCGAGTCCCGTCACTGACCCCGCCGCCCTCTCCTCCGCGGGCCCAGCCTTGCCGCTTTTGGCGGTGGCAGCATCAGCACCCGCACGCTCATCTGGGCCCTGCGGAACCCGAGCGGGATTGACGACGGTCACGGTTGGAGGAGGGGCGACCCCAGAGTCCGGACCGTCAGGGCCACCGGCGATGGTAGGGCCGGTGCCCTCCCGGGCATCGGGGGTCCCGGGTGCCTCTCCAAACCGGGCCAGGGGGCAGTCCCTTCGGACGTGCCCCGTCGCCCGACAGAGAAAACACCGGGCCTCCCCCATGGTGTAGTACACCCGGTACCGGGCCCCTTGATGGGGCACCAGAAATGACCCTTCCAGGGCTTCTCCGCCACGTCCCGCCGGCAGTAGTAGGATTTGTACCTGCCGGCGAAAGGAAAGGACGTGGCGGAGGGTCGGGTCTTTACAGCCCAGAGGAAGGGGACTCAGGACTGACAGAGGCCTCCCCAGGGTGGAGAGGAAAGGCAGTAGGGCGGCATTGGGGAGGAAGGGAGGAACAGAGGACAAAACCACCCGTACGCCCAGGTCCTCCAAAGGCTCGAGGGGAACGTGGACTCCCCCCACCGCCAAACCCCTTTCCACCGCCTTCTGGGCAGCGGCCTCGGACGCCAGGAAGAAGACCACCTTCCCGAACATCTTAGAGGCCGCCACCACGGCCGCGGGCCCCACCACGCGTGCCAACGCCCGCACGTAGGTCTCCACGTGGGGCGAGGCCGCCACCAGGAGACAACGGACCCCGTGCCTCCTGGTCAGGGTGGGAAAGGGGCCGCGGCCGCCGGGGATGGTATTCCGGGAGGCGGCTTGGGAGGCGACAGGCGGGGGGGTGGCGGCCACCTGGGCGTACGCCCTGGGGCCCGGGACACCGTTGCCCCCAGAGCTGGTGGAAGGAACAGGGGAGCGGGAAGGAGGGGGAGCCGCGGCCAACATGTGGGTCGCGGCCGGGGAGTGAGCCCTCGCCTCAGGAGGTTTTGCCTTCCGGGCGGGGCTCTTGCCCTTTTTGGTCCCCAGGCCCTTCCTACCCTTCAGGGGGGCATTCTTGATGGTAGCCGGAGGTGCCGCGGCGGAAGCGGTCGAGGCCCCGGGGTCCTCGTCCATGTCCGCCCCCTCTACCGTAGTGACGGGGGGCCCGGCAGCCTCAGAGGAGTTGTTGTTTTTAGGGAGGGGTGGGGAAGGTTCTGCATGGGGTGTCATCCGACAACCCCTTCGTTGTGGTCATGGGTAGGGAAGAAAGGACAAAACAAACAATTAGGGGAGAACCAAAAAAAACACCAGGGAAGGGAACAGGGAGAGAAAGAGGAGGGGAGGAAGGAGATTTACCACTCCCCCCCACTAGGCTGGAAGTGGGGTGGGAGGGTGATAATTCAGAAGAAAGGGAAGGGGAAAAGGTGTAAGGAATACAGCTCCCAGCACAGAATGGAAAGAGTGGCTCCTCTGGCTGCACTGGGGAGATGAGGGGTAAATAATCATTAAAAGGACATGGGGACAAGTGAAGCTGTGTGTGTGGGAAGAGTAACTAAAAGGAGGGGGAAGCTCAAGCGCCTAACAAAAGAAAGCGGGGGGGGGGGGGGAAGCACTGGCACCCAAAGGGGTGGATGGGACAAGCAGTGGAGTGGGAAGACAGGCAGTTAAAAGATGCCTGTTCAAGGGCGGGAAGAGGGAGGAGACACTGCTGAGGGAAAGGGAAACAGTGTACCCACAGGCACCTGAGCAGCAGGCCCACAGTACCTGCTGCAAGGCCCAGAAGAGCAGAGAAGGGCAAGGAGAGAAGCAGTGGGGCCGAGAATGGAAAGGCCCCTACAGCAACCGGGGCTTGGATAGGGAGCAGCAGGAGAAGTGTGAGGGCCGATGAACTAGGGGGAGGTAAGCCACCCCCTGCCCTCAGCACCCCAAAGGAGCTGCATCAGCCCCCCCACCCAGGAGCCCTGATGGAAAGGGCCCCTAATCTCCCCTCCCCAGCACCAGGCAGGCTGTGGGGAGAGGAAAACCCCAGGGGCTGCTTTAAAGCAGCCCCCTTACCGTCTCTTCTTTGGGGAGAGCAGCAGCAGCAGGAAAGATGAAGGTCCGGCCTGCCAAGGTGGAGAAAAAGGGGGGGGGTGTCAAAATAGACCCCCAAGAAAATGGGAGGGGGGCTCCCCCACCCCACCCAAAGGTAGGGCAGCAGAAACCCCCCCACCCCCCTGCACCCAGCACCCTCAGCAAATAGCTGAGGTGAAGGGGGGAAAAGCTGCCTGCAAAAAGGCAGGTAGAAAAAGGGGGCCTGGCCCAGAATGTAGGGGTAGCCAGGGCCCAGTTGCTACAACAGCAACAGTCCCCCTCCACAGGCACCCCCTCCCAAAAAGGAAGAAGAGAGGGGAGGTGCAGGAGAAAGTACAGCTCCCCAAGAGCAGAGGGCTGCAGAAACCACGTGGACAGCAGGCATACAGGGCACTATTTGGTGTCCGGGAGGTGGGCGGGCGTTAGCCCGCCCACATCAAAAGGACCTCCCCCCAGCCTGCGGGGAGGACCACAGAACCCAGGAGAACCAACTAATTACTGGGGACAAATAATGAAAAAAACAGGGACGGGTGTGAGGGTCAAAGGGCTAAAACGAGGGAGCCGGATGGGGATACCGAGCAGAGAACCCCGGACAGCGCCCACTGCTCCCCGAAGGTCTCGAGAGAGCCAGCGGACGCTGCCCATTGGAACTCTGCCCGGATACGTGAGCGGATACAGCAACGGAAATAGGCCCCACAGTCGCAGGCCCCTCCCCCGGCCAACCTCTTTTCCCTGGTTTTATAGATTGCCGATTTGGCAATTGCCAGGAGGAGGTTGACCAGGAGGTCCCGCGACTTTGTGGGGCCACGGATGGGGTGTGCGTAAATTAACAAGTGGGGGGAAAAATGCAGCCAGAACCTCAACAGGAGGTTCTGGAGGAGCCGAAAGAGGGGCTGTAACCTAGCGCACTCGAGGTAGATGTGCGCCAGGGTCTCCCTCACGCCACAGAAGAGGCACGTTTCGGGGGTGGGGGTGAACCGCGCCAAGTACACGCCCGTGCTCACCGCGCCGTGCAGGATTCTCCAACAGATGTCCCCGGTGGGTCGTGGAACCAAAGTCGAATAGAGGCTGGCCCACCGGGGCTCCCCACCCTCTATTGATGGTAGGAGGTCCCGCCACTTGGTGTCTGGGCGGGACACGAGGGTGGGGAAGTGGAGCGTGTGAAGCACGAGCGTGTACAGGTGACTCTTTGGCGCGGTTCGGAAGGGGACTGGCCGCAGCGAGTGCAGCCGGCTCAGGTGACGAAGGGGAGGAGGTCGGGAAGGTACGCGGGGCTGGGGGCTGATGGAGAGATCGGGAGGGCCGGGGGTAAGGGGTGGGCGGGGTGCACCCTCTCGCAGGACTTTGTTTAGGTACACCCGAGCAGTGGGCGGCAAAGCGTCCTTCACCTCCTGAAGTACGCGCCGGGGAGTACGTAGGGTGGAGAGCCCCATGCGCTGGGCGAGCGCCTGAGGATCCACCCAGTCTCCCCGGTCGTAGTCCAGGAGGTCTCCGACTCTGGTGACTTCTGCCAGGACCAACCTCTGGCGCACCAAGGGGGACTCCGCCGCCTGCACACGTAGATGGGGATTGTGTAGCAGGGGCTCCGCGAGGAGGTCTGCCCCCACGGTGGCTCCCAAGGACCTGGTCGCTGCAAGCAGCTTCCAGGTCCGGAGGAGGTCCTGGTAGAAGGCCGGCAGCCCGGAGAGGTCTCGCGGAAGACCTCTCAGATAAAGGAGCTGCCGGTCGTATCGGAGCCCTCGGAGGCGGCGAAGGAAAGCGTGCGCAAGCGTGCTCCATGCCGGACTACCTGCATCAAATAGGAGTCTCTGCAGGGCCCGGAGGCGGAGGACGTGAACCCGCGTGCGCAAACACGTCAGGCCCTGCCCTCCCTCCTCCGGGGGGAGATGGAGAACCCCTGCAGAGACCCAATGCAGTCCTGGCCAGATGAACCGCAGCATGAGCTGCTGGATACGGACCAGGAGGCCCGGGGGCGGGACCAGGGTGCCGAGGCGGTGCCAGAGCATGGACAGGACCAATTGGTTGAGTACCAGTACCCTCCCACGCAGGGAGAGGCACCGGAGCAGTCCCGTCCATCTCTGCAACCGCTCGACCACCCTGGCCTCTAAACCTTGCCAGTTCTCCGGCGGGGAGGGATGCGTGGCAGAAAGAAAAACGCCGAGATAGAGCAGCGGACCCGCGCTCCACCTGATGGCCTGAAGCGCGGGTGGGAGGGAGCCCGCCTGCCACCCGGCCCCTACCACCAGGCCAGAGCTCTTGACCCAGTTGACCCGGGCGGAGGAGGCCGCCGAGTAGACGGCTTGGCAAGCCTCCACCCGCGCCAGGTCTCCCGGGTCCTGGACCACGAGGAGCACGTCGTCGGCATACGCCGACAGGACCAGCCTCGTCTCCGGCTCACGGAGCGCCAACCCCGTCAACCTCTTGCGAAGGAGACGGAGGAAGGGCTCTATGGCCAGAGCGTACAGCTGGCCCGACAGCGGACAGCCTTGACGTACTCCCCGCCCGAAGCTGACCGGTGCGGTCAGGGTCCAGTTGAGCTTGACCAAGCACTCTGCGGAGGCGTACAGCACCTGGAGAAACCCCACAAAATGGGGCCCGAAGCCGAAGGCCCGCAGGGTGCCCAGGAGGTACCCGTGGTCCATCCGGTCGAACGCCTTCTCCTGATCCAAGGACAGGAGGGCGAACGACAGACCGTCCCTACACCCGAGCTCTAAGAGATCCCGGACCAGAAAGAGGTTGTCGAAGATGGTTCGGCCCGGGACGGTGTAGGTCTGGTCTGGATGGACCACGTCCGCCAGCATGGACTTCAACCTTAGGGAGATGGCTTTGGCGACAATTTTATAGTCCGTGCTGAGGAGCGAGACGGGACGCCAATTCCTCAGATCGCGGAGGTCCCCCTTCTTGGGCAGCAAGGCGATCACGGCTCGCCTGCACGATACAGGGAGGACCCCGCTCTCCAAGGACTCGGCCCAGACGCTAGCAAGGTCCGGGCCGAGGACGTCCCAGAACACGCGGTAGAACTCCACGGTCAGCCCGTCCATGCCCGGGGATTTATTGGTGGGCATGAGACGGAGGGCTTCCGAGAACTCGGCCAGAGAGAGAGGCAGCTCTAGCCGGTCCCGGTCGCCCGCGCTGACCGTCGGGAGTTCGTTCCAGAGAACCCTGCGGGCGTCGGCGTCGGTCGGATCCGGGGAGAAGAGAGAGGCGTAGAAGGCGCGAGCCCTCTCGCGCATCTCCACCGGATCCGTGAGGGGGGTGCCGTCCTCCGCCAGAAGGCAGAGGATGTGTTTTTTGGCCCCCCTCTTTTTCTCCAGGGCGTAGAAGAAGCGGGAGCCTCGATCCATCTCCCGAAGGAGGCGGATGCGAGAACGAACAAAGGCACCCCGGGCTCGAAGGTCCTCGAGGGCCCGGAGCTCCTCCCGCTTCTCCCGGTACGCTCCGCAGAGGGGCGGATCCTCGGGGCCGGTGGCCAGCCGCTTCTCTAGCTCTAAAACCTCCCGTTCCAACTGCTCTATCGCCGCATCCCTCCGCCGGCTGGCCCCCCGGGCGTAGTCACGGCAGAAGAGCCGCGTGCGCACCTTCCCCACATCCCACCACCGCCGCGCCGAGGGAAAGGCGCACCGCCGCCCGCGCCAGGCCAGCCAGAACTCCCGGAAGGACGCTACGAAGCCCACGTCCTCCAGCAGGCTGTTATTGAAATGCCAATAGGCCGGCCCCGGCCTCTCCGAGGAAAGAGAAGCCCGTACGGCCACCAAGTGGTGGTCCGAGAAAGGGGCCGGCCGAATGCCGGAGGAGTGGGCCCGGAAGAGATGATGACGAGACACATAAATGCGGTCCAACCGGGAGTGGAAAGACCGACGACCCGCCACCTGGACGTAGGTAAACACCGTTTCCTCGCCCAGGTGGAGGTCTCGCCAGACGTCCACCAGGGAGTGATGGTCTATTATCTCCCTGAGGACGTCCGCGGCGGCCGGGCACTGCTCGAGCCCCGTACGGTCCCGCTCCTCGAGGGTGCAGTTGAAGTCTCCGCCCAGGACCAGGCACTCGCGAGGATCCAAAGTGCCGAGGAAGGCTGACGCCTGCCGAAAGAAGCGGAGCCTCTCCGGGACGGACGTCGGGGCGTAGATGTTGACGAGATTTAGTGTCAGCCCTTCCGTCTGAACCCGGAGATGCAGCAGGCGACCCTGCACGACCTCGGCGGCCCCCAGCACCTCGGGCTGCAGGTTCGGGGAGAACAGGGTAGCCACCCCGGCTTGACGGGCCGACAGGTGGCTAAAATAAACCCTGTCCCCCCACTCCAGCCGCCAGCTAGCCTCGGCGGCCGGAGCTGTGTGGGTCTCCTGGAGGAATATGACGGAGTACCTGCCCCTCCGGAGGAAGGAGAGGACCTGACACCTACGGAGGCCCGACCCGCAGCCCCGGGTGTTCAGAGTGGCAAAGATGAGCGGCGGCATCGAGAGGGCTGGGGAAGATCCTGATTGGCAGGAGTGCCGACGGCCCCCATCGGGCCCCGCAGCAAACCGTGACCGTTCCCAAAAGTGAGCAGGGCGTCACGGAAGCTGCGGACCCGCTGGTAAGCCGCGGCCCCCCGCCGCCCGGTCCCTTTACCCTCCCGCAAGAGGGCTCTGACTATTTGCAAAATGAGATGAAAATCTCCCCAGCGCTGAAGGGCGAGAGCGACCTTATTCTTGGAGCCACGGATGTCTTCCAAGAAAACACGCATCTCGCCCTTCAGCGCGTCTGGCGTCGGGGCCTCGGGCCCTCGAATGCCTTGGGGCCAGACCCCTCCGTGAGCCCCGCGACCCATCGGCACGGGGACGCAGGGCGTTTGAGGTCCCTGCTGAGAGGACAGTGGCGGAGAGAGATCAGCCCCAGATGTGCTGGGAGCAGAAGAAACGAAAACCGCCTCCCGGGGGCCAACGTCTGGACTAAACGTGGCAACCCCAGGGGCGGCAGTAACAGAGTAAGGGGAGGAAAAGAGTTCAGGGAGGGGATCGGGAAAAGGAGGGAGACGAGGAAGGAGAGTAGGGGGAGGAAGAGGTGAGGGATTAGGGAAGAGACAAGAATGGCGGGGAGGAGGAAGAGGGGTGGGAAACTCGATTGAGAGGGCGTTTGAATAGGGAGCAGGAGAAGGAGCAGGGCGAGATGCCTCAGCAGAGGAGGCGCCGGGGTGCGGTGCCTCCTCGCAGCGCAGAGAATCGATGGCAGTGGTAGGGGTAGTAATAGTCTCCCCAGCGCTGAGCTCCAGTGCCACAGAGAGTGCAGCACCGGAGGCCTCAGCGCCGGGGGTGACAGATATTAACGGGATCTCCCGCCCGCTGAGAGCCTCAAGGGTTGCCGCGGCCGCGGCCGAGGTGTTGTCGATGGCCGGGCAGACGGTCGCACCCCGGGGCAACTCAGAGGCAGGGAGAAGGGATAGCAGCGGGTCGGAAGGGGAAGGAGAGGTCGGTTGTTGTCCCTCCAGGACCTGATGATCCCCCTCCGAGGCAGCCGGGGTCAGCCCCAAAGCCTCCACCTCCTGAGAGAGGAAGGCGAGCCCGCCGCCCGCCACCAGGTGCTGATCTCTGTCGGTGGCAAGGTCAGCGGCCGCCCCCTCAGTGGAGGCGGGAACAGTGGGAGCATCCTCCATGGACACCCCCTCTTGCAGGGACCCCGGGAGGGAGGTGTTCACCTCTCCCGCGTCCGCCGCAGTCACCTCGACCGCTTCGTGGTGCTGTGAATCGCTTGCGGGCTCAGAGGGTGGAATGGCCCCAGCGTCCACCCCCATGGGTACAGGGAGGTTGTCCTCCCCCTCAGAGGGCGGGGTGGAACGCCGAGCACGCTTTCGGCGCTTCCCCATTGCGAGCTCCCATCCCTCGGAGGAAGAGGGCTGGGCCTGAATGGAGGAAGAGCCAGGGGACAAGGGCAGCGTCGGGGGGGCAAGGGTAGATGGGGGCTGGGCAGCAGGGGAAAAGGATACCTCCCCCCGAGGTAGGTTCTGCCCGAGTCCCGTCACTGACCCCGCCGCCCTCTCCTCCGCGGGCCCAGCCTTGCCGCTTTTGGCGGTGGCAGCATCAGCACCCGCACGCTCATCTGGGCCCTGCGGAACCCGAGCGGGATTGACGACGGTCACGGTTGGAGGAGGGGCGACCCCAGAGTCCGGACCGTCAGGGCCACCGGCGATGGTAGGGCCGGTGCCCTCCCGGGCATCGGGGGTCCCGGGTGCCTCTCCAAACCGGGCCAGGGGGCAGTCCCTTCGGACGTGCCCCGTCGCCCGACAGAGAAAACACCGGGCCTCCCCCATGGTGTAGTACACCCGGTACCGGGCCCCTTGATGGGGCACCAGAAATGACCCTTCCAGGGCTTCTCCGCCACGTCCCGCCGGCAGTAGTAGGATTTGTACCTGCCGGCGAAAGGAAAGGACGTGGCGGAGGGTCGGGTCTTTACAGCCCAGAGGAAGGGGACTCAGGACTGACAGAGGCCTCCCCAGGGTGGAGAGGAAAGGCAGTAGGGCGGCATTGGGGAGGAAGGGAGGAACAGAGGACAAAACCACCCGTACGCCCAGGTCCTCCAAAGGCTCGAGGGGAACGTGGACTCCCCCCACCGCCAAACCCCTTTCCACCGCCTTCTGGGCAGCGGCCTCGGACGCCAGGAAGAAGACCACCTTCCCGAACATCTTAGAGGCCGCCACCACGGCCGCGGGCCCCACCACGCGTGCCAACGCCCGCACGTAGGTCTCCACGTGGGGCGAGGCCGCCACCAGGAGACAACGGACCCCGTGCCTCCTGGTCAGGGTGGGAAAGGGGCCGCGGCCGCCGGGGATGGTATTCCGGGAGGCGGCTTGGGAGGCGACAGGCGGGGGGGTGGCGGCCACCTGGGCGTACGCCCTGGGGCCCGGGACACCGTTGCCCCCAGAGCTGGTGGAAGGAACAGGGGAGCGGGAAGGAGGGGGAGCCGCGGCCAACATGTGGGTCGCGGCCGGGGAGTGAGCCCTCGCCTCAGGAGGTTTTGCCTTCCGGGCGGGGCTCTTGCCCTTTTTGGTCCCCAGGCCCTTCCTACCCTTCAGGGGGGCATTCTTGATGGTAGCCGGAGGTGCCGCGGCGGAAGCGGTCGAGGCCCCGGGGTCCTCGTCCATGTCCGCCCCCTCTACCGTAGTGACGGGGGGCCCGGCAGCCTCAGAGGAGTTGTTGTTTTTAGGGAGGGGTGGGGAAGGTTCTGCATGGGGTGTCATCCGACAACCCCTTCGTTGTGGTCATGGGTAGGGAAGAAAGGACAAAACAAACAATTAGGGGAGAACCAAAAAAAACACCAGGGAAGGGAACAGGGAGAGAAAGAGGAGGGGAGGAAGGAGATTTACCACTCCCCCCCACTAGGCTGGAAGTGGGGTGGGAGGGTGATAATTCAGAAGAAAGGGAAGGGGAAAAGGTGTAAGGAATACAGCTCCCAGCACAGAATGGAAAGAGTGGCTCCTCTGGCTGCACTGGGGAGATGAGGGGTAAATAATCATTAAAAGGACATGGGGACAAGTGAAGCTGTGTGTGTGGGAAGAGTAACTAAAAGGAGGGGGAAGCTCAAGCGCCTAACAAAAGAAAGCGGGGGGGGGGGGGGAAGCACTGGCACCCAAAGGGGTGGATGGGACAAGCAGTGGAGTGGGAAGACAGGCAGTTAAAAGATGCCTGTTCAAGGGCGGGAAGAGGGAGGAGACACTGCTGAGGGAAAGGGAAACAGTGTACCCACAGGCACCTGAGCAGCAGGCCCACAGTACCTGCTGCAAGGCCCAGAAGAGCAGAGAAGGGCAAGGAGACAAGCAGTGGGGCCGAGAATGGAAAGGCCCCTACAGCAACCGGGGCTTGGATAGGGAGCAGCAGGAGAAGTGTGAGGGCCGATGAACTAGGGGGAGGTAAGCCACCCCCTGCCCTCAGCACCCCAAAGGAGCTGCATCAGCCCCCCCACCCAGGAGCCCTGATGGAAAGGGCCCCTAATCTCCCCTCCCCAGCACCAGGCAGGCTGTGGGGAGAGGAAAACCCCAGGGGCTGCTTTAAAGCAGCCCCCTTACCGTCTCTTCTTTGGGGAGAGCAGCAGCAGCAGGAAAGATGAAGGTCCGGCCTGCCAAGGTGGAGAAAAAGGGGGGGGGTGTCAAAATAGACCCCCAAGAAAATGGGAGGGGGGCTCCCCCACCCCACCCAAAGGTAGGGCAGCAGAAACCCCCCCACCCCCCTGCACCCAGCACCCTCAGCAAATAGCTGAGGTGAAGGGGGGAAAAGCTGCCTGCAAAAAGGCAGGTAGAAAAAGGGGGCCTGGCCCAGAATGTAGGGGTAGCCAGGGCCCAGTTGCTACAACAGCAACAGTCCCCCTCCACAGGCACCCCCTCCCAAAAAGGAAGAAGAGAGGGGAGGTGCAGGAGAAAGTACAGCTCCCCAAGAGTAGAGGGCTGCAGAAACCACGTGGACAGCAGGCATACAGGGCACTGGATCAGTGGTTTTCTCTTTCCAGGGTGAACTAGGAGAGCGTGATGCAATAAAATAAAGGCAGGAAAACAGCTGGGGCTAATTAACTAGATTGCTCCATCAGCCAAGTCACTCAATGCCTGCAGCCAATTAAGGCCTGTGGTGCTGCTTTAAAAGGGCTCCCCCCAAACAAGGAAGGGGGAAAGAGAAAGTGTGATTGACTGGAAGGAGAAACAAGAAGAAGCTGTGTGACAGCTGGTTAACAGGTACTAGAGGGAGATATTTTGAAGGGGTTGTTTGGCCCAGGGAAAAAGCTGCCAAATCAGAAGGAAAACAACCTTGATTGTTGCTGCTACTTTAGGGTCCCTGGGCTGGAACCTGGAGTAGTGGGCAGGCCTGGGTTCCCCCCAAACCTTCCATCATGCTAACATAGAGCCTATCTCAAGAAGGGTAACCATGACTACCAAGGGATTTTCACCCCAAAACCATGGACTAGCCTGTGATAAGTATGGCTTGCTAAAGTGTGGACCATGCTTCCTGTAAAGAGAAGGGGGTTATGTATAGGACCACAGTGAATCTGAGGCTAATATTATGTGCCAGTAGTGCTAGACCCACAGGGCATGGCCAGAGCTTTGACACACCACACTCATCAGAACTCCGTAGTTCCCCGTCCCCTGCCCCAGCCACAGGGGAAAGGGCTTATGCACAATGCAGGCCCTGACAGCCCTGTGCCACGTAGCAGAAGCCATTACAGCTGTCCCTGCTGCCATGAGTGACTCCCATGGTTGTCTGAGTCCTCCATGGCTGCAGCCAAGCAGGCAGCCACCTCCCAGGACCCTGCCCGGGTACAAAAGAGGCGCATACCTTCCTGGTCTGGTGCAGAGATCCTGGACCTCATTGAGGTCTGTGGAGAGAAGGCAAACCTTCAGGATCTCAGCACCAGGTGCAGGAATGTGGATGTCTACCGCCAGATGGCTGATAGCAGGTGCTCATGAAGATCAAGGAATATAGGTAGGCCTATGCCAAGGCCAGGGAGCATAGCTCCTGCTCGAGGGCAGCACTGCAGACCTTCCCTTATTATGACCAGCTTCACCGCATCTGGAGGTGGGGAGTTGTCAATCCTTTTCCCTCCTTGTTGTGGACGCTGGGCTAGAGATGCCCATTGTTGCCCTCTGGGGGGAAGGGAGGCAGAGCCAGTGTGGAGAAGGAGGCCAGCACCATCTTGATGCCTGCTTGCCAGCCAGGAGGTCATGCTCACCCTGGAGTTGGTACCCCCTCCCAGGATGTCTCCCAGGCTTTGTCCAAAGCCAGGGAAGGCTCATCAGGTGAGTGCCATTACTTTCCCTAGACACATATGGGTGGAGGCGGTGGGTGGTGAGAGGCTGCTGTGTGCTCCTCACTCAGCCTTCTCAGCCTGGGGCTCACAGAGCCTATCACGTGGAGCATAAGTCTGGGACGCACCGACCCAGGAGGCTGCAACAGAGGACCCTTGTGCTCTGGTTCATAGGGTGTCTAGAGAGGCCTGCCTTACTCCCAATACCGAGGTGGAACACCCTCCCACCACAAGCCACCACTAGATGGAGGCTGAGGACATGGAGATACATACAGCAGTGCCACACATGGCACAGAGGCATGCCCATGCTCGGCAGCATCCGCTCTGGTGGACAGGGCAGCGAGGCGGAGGACACCATGCCTCTGCCAGGGGAGCCAGCTGGGAGGGGAAGGAAGTGGAGGGGCTCCCAGGAGCACCTTCCCTGGCAAGCGGTGTCTGCCACTCACTCATACCACCTCCCAACATCCTGCCGCCTTCTCTTCCAGCAGCCAGCAATACAAGTCCTCTCTGTGTGGGACACTGCCACTTGTGGACCCAGTGTGTGCACAGCATGGAGGGAAGCCAAGCTGCCCCTGTCACCCCCACCCCTCACACCCACCGACTCCTGGCCTGGCTAGCACATTTCCATATTTTCTTGTCCTTGGGGCATGGGTGTAGCGAGGCTCCCCACTGGGACTTCTGTGTCCTTGAAGGAAAGGGTCCACTGTCGAGGCCTCAGGTGACCTTGCTGGAAGCATGTCCCCTTCATCTGACCCGAGATGTTTCAGTGTCAGCTCAGAGATGAGAGCTAGGCTTCATGCACATTGTCCCTTGGGATGACTGCCTATCTCTTTGTTCTCCACAGCTGGAGCAGCTGCCACACCCACTGCACCATCCTCCCGACATCATGTGACGTGAAGGTGAGCCCAGGAAGACCTGCAGCGTGAGCACATCTCCTGCCTGTGTGCCCTGCAGTGCTCCTTGGACCATCAGGACTACAGACTGGAGGTGGACCTGGAGCTGCACCAAAACACCTGGCAGGAGCTTCTGCATCAGGGCTGGACCATGTTTGCAGCTTTCATCACTGCCTTTGACCACATGGTGGCCATTGCTGCTGCTCCTGATCCCACTCCTGTTCCTGCTCCCCCATCTTCTTCCCTTACACCCCCTGATGGACAGCGAGGGCCCCACACAAGAAGCAGTAGGGCCACCCAAAGCAAGTGCCAGTCCCAGCCCTACCCCTGAGCCTTTCCTCCCTTGCTTTCCCCTTCCACCTCCTTACTCCTTCCAGGTTCTTTCCCCAGTCCCTTCCCAGTTATATGTACTCCAATTAAACAAAATTAGTGTATTCTTTCATAACAAAGTGTGGCTTATTGTGCTTGCAGGGAGAGGAGAAGGAAAGGAAGGAGAGCGGGGGGAGGAAAGGTACACTGGGCCACAGCAGAGGTCCCTTATGGGGAGGCCTGGAGAGAGTCTCAAAGCTGTCCCTTGCTGAAACTCTCCCTCAGGGCCTCCTGGATGCACACAGCTCCCTGATAGCCCTGCCAGATGGCAGCCATTCATGGCTGCTCGAAGGCCCAGGCAAGCTGCTTGGCCTCTGTCCCCTACCCTGGCAGGAATGTCTTGCCCTTATGCTCACAAAAATTGTGGAGGACACGGCATGCAACCACCACTTGGTTCCAGTCAACGAGGTCTAGTCAGATGAGAAGACAATGGAACCTCCCTTTCAGATGACCAAAGGCACTCTCCACTACAAGGGGGGCCCTGCTGAGCCAGCCATTGAAGGGGAAAAATCACTCCCAGATGCTGGCAATGCTTCTCCTAATGCATCCTCATTTACTGTTAGCCTTCTTGGCTACAAGGGCACACTGACTGATATCCAGCTTCTCATCCACTGTAATCCTGATGTCTTTTCCTGCCAAACTGTTGCTTAGCCAGTGGTCCCCAGCCTGTAGCAGTTTTTGGGATTCTTCCATTCCAAGTGCAGGACTCTGCACTTGTCCTTGTTGAACCTCATTGGATTCCTTTTAGCCCCATCCTTCCATTTGACTAAGTCAC
Organism: Pelochelys cantorii; assembly: GCA_032595735.1. Lineage (NCBI taxonomy): Eukaryota > Metazoa > Chordata > Testudines > Trionychidae > Pelochelys > Pelochelys cantorii. The sequence goes on from CM064340.1 coordinate 30,250,932, forward strand.
TTGGGGCCCTATCCCTGCCTCTTCCCCTAATTTAGTGTCATTTGCACACTCACTGAGGGTGCAATCCATTCCCTCATTCAATTCATTAATAAAGATGTTGAACAAAATTGGCCTTAGAACCAACCCTTGGGGCACTCTGCTTGATACTGACTGCCAATCAGACATTGAGCCATTGATCGCACTACCTGTTGAGCTTGACCATCTAGCCAGCTTTCTATCCACCTTATAGACCATTTATCCAATCCATACTTCTTTAACTGGCTGTGTTAAAGATGCCATGGGAGACCTTATCAAAAGCTTTGCTAAAGTCAAGGTTTATCATGTCCAGTGCCTTCCCCATATTCAGAGCCAGTTACCTTGTCATAGAAGGCATTCATGTTGGTCAGGCATGACTTGCTTCTTTTTTCCTGGTTTCCTTTACACTCTGGAAAGTAATATAGTCTTTTAAATTAAAGCATATAATCTGGAGCAGAATTTGGCTGTGAGGAGTGGATTCTGCAGAATAGTGGCAGAAGAAATGGAGTCTTGTCTCTAAATGCAAAGCAATTTTACTCCCATTATATAATCAAATACTTTCTCATAACCTAGTTTCTATATTTGTAAACTATATTAATACTTTGTTTACATTTTTCAAAGTGAGGTTGAACCTCTCTAAACTGGGACTCTCTGGTCTGGCAACATCCATGGTCCAGAAGGACCATGGATATTCCTGGACCTGAGAACTGTGATGGCTGGGAGTCCAGGGACAGGAAGGCCAGTGGCTGGGATCCCAGCTGCAACAGCAGTGGCATGGCTAGCAGCCAGTAGCAGGGCCAGGCTGGGAACCCAGCTGGGCTGGCAGCAGAGGGCCAGGAGCCCTGCCGAGGATGGGAACCCAGAGGGGCCATCATCGGGGGGCCGGCAGTGGTGGGGCCATCAGTCAGTAGGGGAGCTTCAGGGTGTGGGCTGGAGGCCAGCAGGGGAGCCCAGTAGCCAGGGGGAGAGCCCAGAAGCTGGCAGTAGATCTCTCCTGGTCCAGCAAATTCCTTGGTTTTGAACCAATTTAATCCTGAGGGTGAAAACACCTGGGAGGTCTAACCTGTACCTGGAGAAGTGGGGGCAGGGGACACAAGAGAAAGGGAGACTAAAGAGAAAAAATAGCCTTCTTAAAAGATTTCTGTGCTTCTTATTCAATGAATGCATGTTTGTGAATCACACCTCCACTGGTTCACTTGAGAATGTTCCCAGACATGGAACCAAAATTAGCAGCAATCAACTGCTCACAAATTCATGAACCAACATTTTAAATCAGATATAAAACAAGAGAGAGAATAATTATGAAAGTAATAAATGACAAGTTGAACAAGAAGTGTCAGCAAGCCTCAGGGAAAGACTACAATAATTTTATGGAAGATAAAGCTTTTGGGCTGTTTTTCCAGCTAAACTTTTATTAGACTCCAGGGCTACGTCTAGACTACATCCCTTTTTCGGAAAAGGGATGTAAATTAGACGTATCGCAATTGCTAATGAAGCGGGGATTTAAATCTCCCCCGCTTCGTTAGCATAAAAATGGCTGCCGCTTTTTTTCCGCACGGAGCTTTGCCGGAAAAAAAGCGCCAGTCTAGACGCTGATCTTGCGGAAAATAAAGCCTTTTCCGAAAGATCCCTTATCCCTCTCTGAAATAAGGGATAAGGGATCTTTCGGAAAAGGCTTTATTTTCCGCAAGATCAGCGTCTAGACTGGCGCTTTTTTCCGGCAAAGCTCCGTGCGGAAAAAAAGCGGCAGCCATTTTTATGCTAACGAAGCGGGGGAGATTTAAATCCCCGCTTCATTAGCAATTGCGATACTTTTTCCGAAAAAGGGATGTAGTCTAGACGTAGCCATAGGCTGTGTCTATACTGGCGCAATCTTGCGCCAGAGCTATGCAAATGAGGCTCAGCGTGGAATATCACCGAGCCTCATTTGCATAACTAATGAGCCGCCATTTTGCGGAAGAGGCTCTTGAGCAAGACTGAGCTGTCTACACTGCCCTGTCTTGCGCAAGAAAAACCCTCTTGCGCAAAGCCGTTATACCTGAAAATAATCAGCATAATGGCTTTGTGCAAGAGGGTTTTTCTTGCGCAAGAAGGGGCAGTGTAGACAGCTCCGTCTTGCGCAAAAGCCTCTTCCGCAAAATGGCGGCTCATTAGTTATGCAAATGAGGCTTGGCAATATTCCACGCTGAGCCTCATTTGCATAGCTCTGGCGCAAGATCACGCCAGTCTAGACACAGCCATACTGTTTCCACAAACTCTTTGGCAAATACACTCTTTCCTTCCTATGTGTAAACATTTTAAATAGAAAAGTGGTTGTTTATTTGTTTTTGCAAAGACAAGAGACATCAATAAGTACAGTCATCTGGTTTCACTATTTGAAGTTGCTATTGCATTTCAGATTTTCAATGAAAATAGAATACACCCCTTTCATTTCAAGGACTTTGTGTCACTTTTTACAGTGTTGATGAGTTTGAGAAATAAAATTAACAACCCTTCAAAATGTTTCCATTTACTCTTCTTTATAATAGTTACAGTATTAGTAGGAAGACACTTGCAAGTTGAAAAAAAAATCTATTTTAATAATTTGAACATGAATGTTTGTTTGTTTAGGGGTTTTTTGCACAACCGTTTTCTGTAGTGTCTTCAGGCTTAACTCAAGTGGAAGACATCTGTGCTGTGGCTTTTGGGTCAATCATTGCTCACCACTCACACAGAAGAGAATTTGAATGTGATAATATTGTTAAATATTATCATAATGCACATACAAAGGCAAAGACAATTTAAAGTAACCTCATTCTTGAAAGAGTAACATTAGTGTTTATTAGGAAATCATGTGCCCTATGCATTACTAATGAGCCATAGAGCTATTTGGTTTCACCTTTAGATAATCAGTTTGATTCAGCTCAGTTCAGCAGAGATGAAAATTTGTTCCCATTTAATAGATGTTTGGTAGCACTTATATGGGATAAATTTGGCACATCTAATTTCCAATGCAAATTCATTGTTATAACTAAGCATATTTTTCAGTTCCCTAGTAACTCGGGGCAGGGGGTGTGTGAAATCAGGAAAAAAACATTTTTGCGTTGAATGTAATGTTTCATTTGAAATTAAATATTTTATTTCCATTTTAGACGGATTAATATTTTAGGCTTTGTCTACACTATGAGTTTTGTCAAAGAGGCAATGCAAATGAAGCGTGGATTAGCATTTTCTCGTGCTTCATTTGCATAATCTCTTTCAGTCTGTTTTTGTGCAAGGGGTTTTCTCCTGGGGAGAGGCATGAGGATCTTGCGCAAAAAGGGTTTTTTGCACAAAAAGGAAATGTCCACGCTGCTTGTTTTTGTGCAAAAACCCCTTGCACAAAAATGGACCAAAAGAGATTATGCAAATGAAGCACGAGAAAATGCTACTCCGTGCTTCATTTGCATTGCCTCTTTCGGCAAAACTAATAGTGTAGCCGTAGCCTAAGGCTACGTCTAGACTGGCATGATTTTCCACAAATGCTTTTAAAGGAAAAGTTTTCCGTTAAAAGCATTTGCGGAAAAGAGCGTCTAGATTGGCACGGACGCTTTTCCGCAAAAGCACTTTTCCGCAAAAGCCATTTTCGCAATCGGGGCTTTTTTGCGCAAAACAATACCGCGTTGTCTACACTGGCCCTCTTGCGCAAATGCTTTTGCGCAAGAGGACTTTTGCCCGAACGGGAGCAGCATAGTATTTCCGCAAGAACACTGACAATCTTACATGAGATCGTCAGCGTTCTTGCAGAAATTCAAGCGGCCAGTGTAGACAGCTGGCAAGTTTTTCCGGAAAAGCGGCTGATTTTCTGGAAAAACTGGCCAGTCTAGACACAGCCTTTAATGTTTAGAAATAAAGCTAAAGAATATTTTAAATGAAAAGTCATTTCAAATTCAAAAATCAAAATGAGAGAAAAGCCTGTTGAGTGTCTTTGAGTTAAGTTTAGAAGCTGGAGCAACAAGGGTGATGTTGTGATGGGTGTCTCCTATAGACCACCAGATCAAGTGGATGGTGTAGACTGGTCTTTCTTCAAACAACTAACAGAAGCTTTCAGGTCACAGGCCATGGTTCTCATAAGGGACTTCAATCACCCTGACATGGGTTGGGAGACCAATACAGCAGTACACAGACAATCCAAGAAGTTTCTGAAGAATGTTGGGGACAACTTCCTGGTACAAGTGCTGAAGGAACCAACCAGGGGCCATGCTCAGCTTGACCCGCTGCTCACAGACAGTGAAGAATTAGTAGGGGAAGTATACATGGATGGCAACCTGGGCAGAAGTGAACAGGAGATGTTTGATTTCAGGATTCTGATCAAAGGAAGAAAGGAAAGCAGAAAAATACAGAATCTGGACTTCAGAAAAGCAGACTTTGACTCCCTCAGGGAACTGATGGGCAGGATTCCCTGGGAGGCTAATATGAGGGGGAAAGGAGTCTAGGAGAGCTGGCTGTATTTTAAAGAAGCCTTATTGAAGGCTCAGGAGCAAACCATCCTGATGCACAATAAGAAAAGCAAATATGGTAGGTGACCAGCTTGGCTTAACAGTGAAATTTTGGCAAACTTAAACATGAAAAGGAAGCTTACAAGAAGCGGAAACTTGGACAGATGACTAGGAAAGAGAATAAATATATTGCTCGAGAACCATATGATTTGATTTTCTTTCTGTTTGTTTTTTTTCCCCCAGCTGAAACAATTCAGCAAAATTTACAAGAATTCACAAAAAATTAATTGCTGACAAATCTGGATTTTTTTCACTCAAATAGAAGAGTGCAAAAAATTTTGCCCACTTGTACTCACTGTACCTCACATTGCATTAATTCTGTGACTTGCCTGCCAAATCATAGCAGATAGACCAAACACTTCATGCTCCATGGAAATGGACTAACCCTGTTGCTTCTCCAAGTTAAGGTCAATGTATCCCAGCAGGGTAAAATATATATAAGAAATTAGCCCTCTAACTAAGCAGAAGATTTGAATCATGATTGTTGTTAATTCAATACCTTTCACTAACATGACATTCACGCTTTTTATAAGTATAATTATACTTTTTATAATTAAAAGTTTATAGTAATTTCCATTTGATGTGTTTATGCAAATTAGCTCATTAAATATTTCATACAAAATATCTCTAATACTGCTGTACAAACACTGTCTGCAGTGCTCTGAGCCCTGTGGGCTAGTGGTTGTCCAGGATGCAGTTAATAATATCCAGTCCCTGAAAGCATTGCCTAACTTTGTTTATTTATCATATAATTTGCAGATATTTGTAAACTTATTGATTTGCTGCAGGTGCCCTTTGACACATTTTTAAAAAGTAAAGGCTACTTCATAAATCCCACTTCAATTAATAATTATCATATTGTGACAAGGTCATGTCAGGGGGCTAGATTAGAAGGAGAGAGAAGCAGCTCTAAAAAGCAGAAACAGCCCTGGATTATTAGGAGACGTTTACTTCAGGGCAGCCAGGAGCAGCTGACCTGGGGGTATCATGGGCAGAGTGGGAACAGCTGAGATGGGGCTCCTATAAATCAGTTAGGGCCCCTGATCTCACTTCAGGCTGCGATGGGGCCTTTTAAAATGCTTTCCCTGCTAAGGAACAGGGGGAGAGTGGAAGAGCAGGTTGGAGTGAGGTGGAGAGAAACTATAGCAGATAAGGAGAGAATCAGAGAGCTGATAAAGAGAAGTCAGCATTGCCAGAGACAGTGGGGAAGGTGAAGGGTGTTGACAAGGGAGTGTTTGGGCTCCTTTCCCCAAGTAGCCTGAGAGTTTCAGCTGGTAGCTGGAGAGGACTGCTTACCCAGCCTAGACAGACCAAGGGGCACCTACCCCAAAGCCCTCTAGCCAAGGGACAGAAATCCAAACCCCAGTAAGGGCAAGAGGGGCCTGTGCCGCAGTACCTAACCTATCAGCAAGACTGTGGGTTGAACAGGGCCAGGGGCCCAGGAGTGGCACTGACCTTGCCACAATATATAATAATTCAGAAGCTTGTTTCAGATCTTTATGATCTCCCATCAAAGACTACCAAGTGACCCAGGGCTGCACAGCTAGGCTGTGTCTAGACTGGCCAGTTTTTCCGCAAAAGTGGCCGCTTTTGCGCAAAAACTAGCCAGCTGTCTACACTGGCCGCTTGAATTTGCGCAAGAGCACTGACGTTCTAATGTAAGAAATCAGTGCTTCTTGCGCAAATACTTCGACGCTCCCGTTTGGGCAAAAGGGCCAGTGTAGACAGCTCAGTTTTGTTTTGCGCAAAAAAGCCCCGATGGCTAAAATGGCGATCGGGGCTTTCTTGCGCAAAAGCGCGTCTAGATTGGCCACGGACGCTTTTGCGCAAAAAGTGCTTTTGCGCAAAAGCGTCCGTGCCAATCTAGATGCTCTCTTGCGCAAATACTTTTAATGGAAAACTTTTCCGTTAAAAGCATTTGCGCAAATTCATGCCAGTCTAGACACAGCCCTAGTGAAAAGAAATACGTTTAGCAATGTGCCTTAAAGTCTGATCGGAAAATGAATACCAAAGTTTATGGGCCATGATGGAGAATATTTATCTTATCTTATATAGGTTCTTATATTACCCTCATTGCCACTGTATCTGAAGCCCTTTCAGTAGTGCATAAAGTGCTGTGACCAACATTTCATTTGTAGGTCATTTTCTCTCTTGTTGTGCCAATACCCATCTCACTCTTATCAAAGAAAGATGTCAGCTCTGGAGCCACCCTCCCTGCATTCCACAACAGTTTAAAAAGGAACAGGGGTCCCAGTATGCCCTCCATTTATTCTGTTTTTTTCCATCTCTTTTGTTCTTGTCATCCATATTATTTTTATAACAATGATGAGTAGTCCTGTAGCACCTTAGAGACTAACTAACTATATATATATAGTGTCATGATTTTTGTGGGCAAATGAACATGTCAATGAACGTTCATGATACTATATACTTTTTTTGTTAGTCTCTAAGATGCTATAGGACTACTTGTTGCTTTTTTGAAAATCACAGACTAACATGTTTACCCCTCTGATACTTATTTTTTTTGTTTTCCCATAATTCTTCTAATTGAAATCCAGAATGATGAAGTATAATTGGGATCAGATTTTCACAAGAACATACCCACATGAACCCATATCCAGATTTGTGAACAAACTAAGGGGTACATATGGACATTGAGTTTATGGTTATACAAAAGTTTATGTGTATTGTTCTTTAGCTAGGTTTAATATTTCATAAACCAAAGACTGAACACTGGCAATGATCATTACATTATATTTATGTGCATTGTAGTGTACAGTCTGTTTTACCAATATTCTGGTACATAGCTGGTGTTCTGTGATTTTTCTACAGGGCACTAAGCTTGATTAACTAGTAAATGCTCTATCCAGGTCAGCCAACCTGTGATAATCTTGCTGTTGAGATGAAAACAATATGTTATCTAACAATTTTATCTTCTTTCAGGACATGAAAAAAAGTCAGAGTAAAGAGTATTAAAGAGCAATGAGGCTGTTTCAGGATGGTGATCATAAGATAATCACGCTCTAGGGGGTTGAGATTTTTGAATTCACGTCACATTTCCCAAGCTATAACTTCTACAGCAGTAATTATTTTATGATAATTAGATCTTGACAAGACTTAGCCCTTAAATGTTTGCAATATGTAAACATGCCAAATCAAAACCCAATTAATATCTTATTCACAGTGTATGAACATCTGTCCCAATATTTTCTGGCTCAAGTGAACTAAATTCAATCTTTTGTGGTTTATTATTGGCTCAAGCAATACAAAAGTCCAAGCATTGTTTTATAAGTCCTGCATACAGTTGGAAAAGCTCCCCTATCTACCTCTTAAAGCTACAATAGAAAATGTTTTTCATATCCTGTGCTAAGATGGTATGTAATGATGTGTAACACACTGTAAAAGAGTTTTACATAGTGAACACTGGATCAATGTTAACATTTTCACTATCTGGGCTACGTCTAGACTGCAAGCTTCTTTCGGAATAAGCTTTTCCCAAAGAGATCTTCTGGAAAAGCTTATTTTGAAAGAGAGCATCTATACAGCAAAAGCGCAATGAAATAGTGATGTGCTTTTTCAAAAGATAGCGTCCACACTGATTGGAAGCGATCTCACATTTAAGGCCACTCAGCATCACTTCAGGCAGGGCATTAGGTCAGCATTTGCTTTTGGGTGCTGTTGCCTAAGGCTAGCTGAGACACATGCTTAAAGGGACTCCCCGGACAACTGTTTCTCTGCTTCTGCTGCTTGCTTGCCTACCTCTCCAAAGGATATTAAAGCGTTTGCAGTGCATGCTCTGGTTGCCCAGCTTTTGGATGCCACAGCATACTCCTAGCCATGGAGCCAGAGAGGCCTCTGGGTATGTGATGGCCCCACACTAACATGCTACAGCTTGTGCAGCAATTTGTGCAGGCTGCCATCATGGTCCTGCAGAAGCTCGACTCCAAACTCATCAGTGAGACCCTCTGCTTGGATGCGAGAGCAATGCCCTAGCAACAGCACCCCACAGTAGAGAGACACTTCTGGAGGCTGGACACCATTTCCTACTGGTGGGACCAGCTGGTGATGGAGCGGTGGGATGACCAGCAGTGACTCAACAACTTCTGCATGAGGAAGGCCACCTTTATGGAGCTGTGTGCCTGGCTCGCACCTGCCCTCCATCGACATGACACCCACATGCGACCCGCCATCCCCCTTGAGAAGCGGGTCACCATCACTGTCTGGAAGCACACCATCCCAGACAGCTACCTGTCGGTGGGCAACCAGTTCATCATGGGAAAGTCCACCATCAGGACCCATCTCATGGAGGTAAGGCACACAGTGCCTCGGGCTGCAGTGCCTGCAGTGGGGGAGCTCTGGAAAGAGGGACTCTAGGGAAAGGAGGGGTGAAGGGGTTGGCCTGGAGGTAGAGGGGAAGCTCCATTCCCGGGGGGTTCTGCTATCCTGCCCTCACACAGCCCTGTGGGGGGCGGGGGCAGGGGAAGGAGGGCTCATAGGGGCTGGCTCCTGGGGTGTTTGAGGGGAGGAAGGGGGGGGGGGACTCGGGGACCTCCCAAGAGCTCAGGCACCCCCTCTCATTCTCTATTTTGTGTGTTTCTTTATCTTCTTTGCAGGTGGTGAGGGCCATCAACTCCACCCTGCTGCACTGGGCCACTGCCTGGTAGACCTGGACCCAATTGTTGCAGGATTAGCCGCCCTGGGGTTCCCCAACTGCGGGGGAGCGATTGATGGAACCCATATCCACCACATCATCAAGTCACACAGTACACCAATAGGAAGGGATATTTTTCCATTGTGCTGCAGGCCCTGGTTGACCACTGTGGACAGTTTACAGACATTTTCATTGGGTGGTCAAACAGGGCGCATGACGCCTATGTATTTAGAAACTCCAGCCTCTACCAGAAGCTGGAGGCTGGCACATTCTTCCCCCAGAGTAACTTTTGGGTTGGGGATCTGCAGATGCCACTCTGCATCATGGGGGTTGTGGCCTACCCACTCATGCCATGGCTCATGAAACCCTACACCTGCCACCTGGACCCCAGCAGGGACAATTCAATGCCCACCTAAACAGGGCCCAGATCCAGGTGGAATGCACCTTCAGGCATCTGAAAGCATGGTTCAGGTGCTTCCTGACCCACCTCGATGTGGGGGAGCACAACATCCCTTAGGTGATAGCCATGTGTTGTGTTCTCCACAACATCATGGAGAGGAAGGGGGAGGCCATCCTACCAGAGTGGGTGGCAGACGCTGGCTGGGAGGGAAGGGCCTTTGAGCAGCAACGCACAGCTCCACCAGGCCCATCAGGTGGTGGTGCACATCTGGGAGGCCCTGAGGGAGCGTTTCTCTCTAGGACCCCAGTAACTCTCCCCAGGGCCTCCCCACTAGGGGCCTGTGCCTTACCCCCTTATGCCTTTCCCACCACAACCCCTCCCTTCCCTGTACAGTCAATAAAGACACCAGTTTTGTGTTAAAAACAAACAACTGTGTATTTTTTCTGGGAAAACGCTGCAGTGTAGACATACCCCTGGTTTTTCCTCATGCTCTCCCATGCTGTTTGCTATTCTTATAACACCACCATTATTGGAAGGTAACAGCTGAACCTGTATTTTGCACAACAGAAATTATTTAAAATGGATAATCATTCATTAATACTGAAGCAAATGAATGCCTGCAAGATAGCATTCTTTAATTGATCTTAGCCACAGGCAGCTTTTTCTCCCTGGCTGTGTCTAGACTGGCCAGTTTTTCCGCAAAAGCGACTGCTTTTGCGCAAAAACTAGCCAGCTGTCTATACTGGCCGCTTGAATTTGCTCAAGAGCACTGACGTTCTAATGTAAGAAATCAGTGCTTCTTGCGCAAATACTTTGATGCTCCCATTCGGGCAAAAGTCCTTTTGCGCAAAACCTTTTGCACAAAAGGGCCAGTGTAGACAGCTCAGTTTTGTTTTGTGCAAAAAAGCCCCGATGGCTAAAATGGCGATCAGGGCTTTCTTGCGCAAAAGCACGTCTAGATTGGCCACGGACACTTTTGCGCAAAAGTGCTTTTGTGCAAAAGCGTCCGTGCCAATCTAGACGCTCTCTTGCGCAAATACTTTCAACGGAAAACTTTTCCGTTATAAGCATTTGCGCAAAATCATGCCAGTCTAGACATAGCCCCTGAGTATAACATATAACTTCCCATAATGACAGATAATACCTCTCTCTCATGTAATATAAAGACAGCAACTCTGACCATTAGTCTTTCTCAAACTACTTCTCCTGGCAAGATCTAGTCCTCCAAAGAGCCTTTCAGTAAACACGTCAGCTGTGTCTAGACTGGCCAATTTTTCTGCAAAAGCGGCCGCTTTTGCGCAAAAACTTGCCAGCTGTCTACACTGGCCGCTTGAATTTGCGCAAGAGCACTGACGTTCTAATGTGAGAAATCAGTGCTTCTTGCGCAAATACTTTGACGCTCCTGTTCGGGCAAAAGTCCTTTTGTGCAAAACCTTTTGCGCAAAAGGGCCAGTGTAGACAGCTCAGTTTTGTTTTGCGCAAAAAGCCCCGATGGCTAAAATGGCGATCAGGGCTTTCTTGTGCAAAAGCGCGTCTAGATTGGTCACGGACGCTTTTGCGCAAAAAGTGCTTTTGCGCAAAAGCGTCCGTGCCAATCTAGACGCTCTCTTGTGCAAATACTTTTAACAGAAAACTTTTCCGTTAAAAGCATTTGCGCAAAATCATGCCAGTCTAGACGTAGCCATCTTGTTCAAGTGACATATTAGACACAGTTATTCAGTATACAAGCCTCATCAATTCAGGTAGGCTATTACCAGTGTGTACACAATAATGTACAACAAGAACTGTGCAAGTAATTAGTTATGATTTACTGGTAATTTTTTTAAAAGTTTGCATTAAACTGAAAATTATTTCTTTTGGGATAATTAAAATGTTGAAAAAATTAATTTAAAATTAAATGAAATGTTTTGTTTTATTGTTAATCACTTTAAAATGTTTTTGAAATAAAATTAAAAGAAATTGTGAAGAGAAAAGCTGATCCTACATTCAATTTTGTCTGAATTATTGAGGTTATTTTAAAAACTGCCATGAATTTGCAAAATATTTCAGAATCACAGAAACTGAACCTTTCACTGAAAAAGAGTTTTGCCCTCCCCCCCATTTTTCCCTTGTCTCGTTTAATGACATCTGTTAAATTAAGAACATTGCTTTTCATTGCTCCACTCTGTACTCCTCTGTACTCTGCACAGTCACTTGTGCACTACACACACATAGAGATAACAGAAAAGGATTTAAACAGCTTAATCCCGATGGCATCACTGGAAGCCTCTATACAACTGCCAAATATCATTGTTGTTATTGTGAGCAAAGAATAGAATTGTGTTTATAACACAAAATATACCATGCAAACATCTTCTATTGCAACTTATAATAGAAAAAAATCTTCTTTTGCAGCTTGCAGCTAGTGACCTTTCTTGCAACCCATACAAAAGACTTCCTGAAGTAGACCTCTTATCATAGAATCATAGGGCTGGAAGAGACCTCAGGAGGTCATCAAGTCCAGCCCCCTGCCCAAGGCAGGACCAACCCCAACTCTTATTTTAAGAAACTGTTACAAAGTACCCAGAATCATGGGCAGTCGGTGCAGCCGGGGCTGGGGGAGACAGGCTCTCAGCCCCACCTACAGCTCTGCCCCCTCCCATGGGCAGGGGAGGAGGTGGGGCAGTGTGCTGAGTGTGTGTGCACCCTCCTCCTCCATGATGGGAAGGGGAAGAGCGTGCACATCCCAGCCTCCTTGGAACATGGGAAAGGCAGGTGGCATGTGTTCCCAGCCTTTTAGGCCTGGAGCAGCCAGGAGGATGGGCACTGGGGGCAGCAACACTCTGCCTCCAGAACACCTACAGCAGGCATTCTGGGGGCAGAGTGGACCATGCCTGGCTGTTTGGGAAGGGAAAGCCTTCCCTTACCTAGTATGCCAGATGCCCATGATCAGACCCATGTCATCCTGAAAATCAGGTGTTGCATGTGCACTACAGTTGAGCATAAAAAGTGTTTCCATTTATCATACATTTCTCCTTTCATTGCAAACATTTTCCCTTCTGCTCAATTATTATATTCCTTATAGATGTATGTTCAATCGTCCCCTTTCTGAGCAAGAAAGCAAATTTCCAAAAAAAGTGTTTTGGGTAAGTTAGGTGAGAGGAAGGATTTGCCATCTTATTCCATACATCCCCTCGACAGATGATCTTGACTGATTACAGGATCAGGTCAATAGACAGTATAGTCATTGTATACTACCCATCATTGTTACTAAGGATTTGAAAGGACACTATGAAAGTTGAAGTGACACTATGAAATTAATAAAATGAACTCATTTGAATACAGCAATAAGATACTGTAATTTTCCCTTTTTTTAGTAGTAAGTATTAAATATATGATCTAACTATAGCAAGCATAGTGGGCAACTTTCTTTTCTTTATAAATCTGTTTGCATTCCAAATGCTTCCTTTTGAAAACAAGCACTGTGCTATAAATGACAGATGATCACTACTCAAATCGTTGTGAAATAAATTTCCATGTAGCTCAGTTATATGTATGTGCTGAAATAGTGCTAAAGGACTTCACTATTTATAGACCAATAATCTCCTTCCTCAATCTGAGATCTTCTTTTCTGTTCCCTAACATTTTTCTTCCTTAATCCCTTAACTGCAGGCTGACATGCATTTTATCTTTCTGCCTCAGATAATGTGAAAGCTCAATTATTGGTTGCATCCTTACTTCAGATAACAAGACATTTTCATAATGACATGAAGTAATTACATATTGTGCCTACATAATATATATAATATATACATACATAATATATAATATATATACACACATATATATAGATATAGATATGAATATTCAGGCCACTCCTTTAGGTACCTATTTATTGATTGGGGTGTCTCACTAATTTTTCAGGTTTGAAAATGTTGATCTTAACCTAACTTGTATGTAGTGCCTATCTGTAAAATGGGCATATTCCTCCCTCTTGGCAAAATAGTGTGAAATCTACCTCTCAAAAACAGTACGTTATAATGTTCCTTTTTCATCCAACTAAATGTTATCACAGCCTTTCTGCATGAACTTGGCTTTTTGACTCCCAAAGCACTGTAACCTGTATTGTACACTGAAAATACTGGATGACATACAATCTGTACACATTCTGTAAAAATTGGAAGCACCAGTTCCTATTTCGCATAATACAGCTTGGCTACATCTAGACTGGCATGATTTTCCACAAATGCTTTTAACGGAAAAGATCATCTAGATTGGCACGGACGCTTTTCCGCAAAAGCACTTTTTGCGGAAAAGCGTCCGTGCCAATCTAGATGCGCTTTTGCGCAAGAAAGCCCCAATCGCCATTTTAGCCATCTGGGCTTTTTTGCGCAAAACAATTCTGGGTTGTCTACACTGGCCCTCTTGCGCAAAAGCATTTGCGCAAGAGGGCTTTTGCCCGAACGGGAGCATCATAGTATTTGCGCAAGAACACTGACGATCATACATTAGATCGTCAGTGTTCTTGTGCAAATTCAAGCGGCCAGTGTAGACAGCTGGCAAGTTTTTCCGGAAAAGCGGCTGATTTTCCGGAAAAACTGGCCAGTCTAGACACAGCCCTTGAGTAGTATCACCTTGACTGAAGAATTTATTCTCTTCATGTGCAAGGTAAACCACACCTAGCAAAACAGGGGTTACACAGACAATTGCCAATAAAATATATATTTTGTTTAAGACAACCTGAAATGGTTCAGTCTGAGAAAAAAGTCTGTGCCCTTTCATGGGAGACAGAAAAAAGAACTAAGTAAATGTCTGGATAAAAAAGTCAACAGCACAGAAAAGACTGAAGTCTTACTTTCCAAACAGTCCTGCACTCTAGAAGGTGGTCAAAGATGAACTGAACAACACATATGAAACTCAGAGGGTTACACTGATTTACTACCAGACAAGAAAATCCTGAGGGTTTCCTGTTTGTGATCCTTAATGATTCAACATGAGGTAAAGAAGGGTTTACTGAACTTCATCCCATTGCTGGCATAGTCTGTGTTCTGCTGGTGTCACCTTCACTATTACAAACAGTTGTGAGATATGCATACAGATTTTCTTGACAGTAATTCTATATTGCTTCTCCTTTTACCACACAAGAAGAAGCCTATCGGAGATTTTAAAATCAGGAGCAATCCTTAGGTCAAAATCAATATAGCAGTGAGAGAAAAGCTGCCTGAGCAGCCTTCTTATTTTAATAAGAATCCTAAGGCACATTTTTAGAAGAAAAATACAAACTAAAGATGGCCAAAGATTTGTGGCAAATGAAGATAGTTGGCCACCTTAAAGTGGCAGCTAAAATTCCACAATATACCTATGTGCTGGGAGCACAGAATGAAGCCTGAAATAAACTGCTAAATAATTTTAAAGATTCTGGCAAACAATCTCATCTCCGTTAAAATATTTTCCTGATTCCTAATATTCTAAAGGAGAACATTCCTAATGAGAAACCTCTTAAATCTCAGTATGTATATGTTCAGTATTCCATAATGTATACCCCCATGGGTATTTATAAATACATCAGAGATAGTGGGGGAAAATCCTTGCTAATCATATATTCAAGGTCACCACAATCCTAACCTCAGAGAAAGTCCTCTTGAGCTAGCATGGAAGTCCTTTCCATACTGATTGCATCATATAGGATAGTAAAATCAATCTCTTTCAAAACCCAGGTATGACTGTGGCACCACTTGATCTATCTTCCGATGCAGAGGTCAGAGCCTCATTTCTTGGTGGTGTCTAGGCAGTCTCCAATCTCAGTGACAATGGAGGAGATTTTGTGCTGCACTTTTTTGAAACATAGTACAGAGTTTGCAACCTAGGAAAGGGGGATCTAAGGAAGCTTTAAGCCACCTTTGAACCTTCCTGATTCTGAAGAGGACTTGGGGAAGTGTCTGCAAGATTCTATAGAGAACACAGCAGGGATGAGTTCCTGGTGCTTCTGCATGGCAGCACTGCCTGGCTTGTGTGGAGGCCTTGACTCTGCCCATGTTCAACACACTTCTCTGGCCCAGGACTATGCCCATCATATTTTCCCAACACTGGTTCAAGTAGAAACTTTAAAATGTCTTGAGCACTAGGAGGAATTCTACTCTGTTCAGATCCATGACTCGAAATGAGTTTTTTACACCGTTGCAATAACATAAACGTGTCTTTCATAAGATGGTGTCCATCCCACCATCTTCAACTTTTGTTAGGCTCTGGAAGGGACTTTGAGAGGTCATCGAGTCCAGTCCCCTGCTCTCACAGCAGGACCAAGCACCGTCTAGACCATCCCTGATAGATGTCTATCTAACCTGCTCTTAAATATCTCCAGAGATGGAGATTCCACAACCTCCCCAGGCAATTTATTCCAGTGTTTAACCCCCCTCACAGTTAGGATGTTTTTCCTAATGTCCAACCTAAAACTCCTTTGCTGCAGTTTAAGCCCATTACTTCTAGTCCTATCATGGCCAAGGAGGCCAAGGAGAACAATGTTTTCCCTCCTCCTTATGACACCCTTTTAGCTACATGAAAACCGCTATCGTGTCCCCTCTCAGACTTCTCCTTTCCAAACTAAACAAGCCCAATTCTTTCAGTCTTCCCTCATAGCTCATGTTCTCTAGACCTTTAATCATTCCTGTTGCGCTTCTCTGGACCTTCTCCAATTTCTTCACATCTTTCTTGAAATGTTGTACCCAGAATTGGACATAATACTCCAATTGAGGCCTAATTAGTGCAGAGTAGAGTAGAAGAATGACTTCTCGTGTCTTGCTCACAACATCCCAGAATCATGTTTGCTTTTTTTGCAACAGTGTCACACTGTGGATCCATATTTAGCTTGTGGTCTATTATGACCCCTAGATCCCTTTCTGCAGTACTCCTGCCTGGACAGTCACTTCTCATTCTGTATGTGTGAAACTGATTGTTCCCTCCTAAGTGGATGACTTTGCATTTGTCCTTATTAAACTTCATCCTATTTACCTCAGACCATTTCTCCAGTTTGTCCAGATCATTTTGAATTATGTCCCTATCCTCCACAGGAGTTGCAATCCCTCCCAGCTTGGTATCATCTACAAACTTAATAAACATACTCTCTATGCCAATATCTAAATCACTGATGAAGATATTGAACAGAACCAGTCCCAAAACAGACCCCATGCGAAATCCCACTTGTTATGCCCTTCCAGCATGATTGTAAACCATTAATGACTACTCTCTGAGGATGGTTATCCAGCCAGTTATGCACCCACCTTATAGTAGCCCCGTCAAAGTTGTATTTGCCTAGTTTATTGATAAGAAGACCATGCTAGACCATAGCAAATGCCTTACTAATATCTAGGTATACCACATCCACCGCTTCTCCCTTATCCACAAGACTTGTTATCCTATCAAAGAAAGCTATCAGATTGGTTTGACTTGATTTGTTCTTTACAAATCCATGATGGCTGTTACCTCTCACCTTATTTTCTTTCAAATATTTGCAGATTAATTCCTTAATTACTTGCTCCATTATCTTTCCTGGAACAGAAGTTAAACTGACTGGTCTGTAGTTTCCTGTGTTGTTCTTATTTCTTTTTTTATGGATGGGAACTATATTTGCTCTTTTCCAGTCTTCTGGAATCTCTCCTGTCTTCCATGAGTTTTCAAAGATGATAGCTAAAGGCTCAGATATATCTTCACCTCTAGGTGTGACAGAAGGCTGTACCTGAACAGACAACTTTTTAATCTCCGTATAAAGAAGAAACACATTTTCTATATTGAGTGATTTACTGTGAAAGTTGTATATATATGCAAAGTCCACTTTTTTCCTATTCTTCTGGATCCCATTTTTGCCTTCAATCCATTTTTTTTGAGATACAGCTAAACCTTTTTCTCTCTAGACCACCCTAGCCATGAAGTCACTCTATGTAAAAAGCATGTCATTCCCCATTATAGGTAGACTAACAGATGTACCCGACATTGCTTGGGTCTTTAAGAGAAGTAAATTTGGGTTGTTTTTTTTTTTTTACAAAATAAAAGGAAAATGTACATGCTTTATAGAAATGATTGTGTGTGGCAAAAATGAAGGGAAAAAATAACCTTGTATTAATAAAAGAAGGAAATTGATCCAGACTTTAGATAGAACTTGTTGGTAGATAATATTTTCAGTTTTTTTATCTTTTGCTAGAATAAAAAGGGGTGGGGTGCAGGAGTGAGGGCAGAGGGCTGGGAAGGTTGGCGAGGACTCAGGGTAGGGGGTGAAGGGTGCTGGAGTGATGGGAGGGGGTGAGGAGCTGAGGGCACAGGGATTGCTGTGTGTGAGGGGGGTCAGGGTAGGGATTTGGGTGTGGTGGGGACTGAGGGGAGGGAATAGGGCAGGGATGGGCAAATACAAGTCCACGAGCTGGATCTGGTCCACCATGATTAGTTCCTGGTGGGCTCTCACTGCTATATTTACCTGCACAGCCACAGGTACCAGCAGTTGCAGCTTTCATTGGCTGCAGATCACCATTCCCAGCCAATGGGAGCTGCGGGAAGTAGTGTCCCAGTCTGTGCCACTGCCCACCATTCCCATACTCTGGGAATGGTGATCCACAGCCAACAGGAGCTGCAATCACCAGAACTTGCAGACGTGAAGTTAAATATTGTGTCAGTGACCTGCCTGAGGCAAACCCTGGAGAACTGCTGCCATTTTATTGCCCACATCTGGGATCAGGGATGCCAGAGTTAGGGCATGGGGCTCAAAGAAGGGGCAGGGATAATATCTGCAGTTTTTTGTCTTTAGCTAGAATAAAAAAGGGTTGGGATTGCAGGAGTGATGGCAGGGGGTGATGGGCATAGGACACAGTGTTCAGTGGGCGGGAATAAGGGCAGAAGCAGGGAGATAGGGGGACTAAGGCAGGGAATCAGGGTGCGGAAGTGAGGACAGGGGATGGAAGATGCAGGATTCAGGGCAGGGGGCCCAGAGAAGGGGCTGGGAATCCAGGGGGGTTGCTTACTGAGGTAACCTGGGGCAGTGAGGGTGATGCTGCTATGTCATGGGCGGCGAGTTATATGGGCTCGTGGTGCCTGTGCTCCAGCAATATTCAGAGCCGGGGGCCCTGCTCCAGCAATATTTGGAGCTGGGTCTCTCCCCCGGCCCTGCCTGGAGCGGGCCCCAGCCCCCACCTGCCAGCCACGCCCCCCCCCCCCGCGTATCCCCCCCCCGACCCCGGACCCTCCCTACCATGCGCAGCATTCAGTCGGCTCCCCCTTGCCGGCGCGCACTGCCGGCTGCTGCTGCTGCCATGCGCAGCATTTCCAGGTGACCGGGGAGACACCTGGGTGTGACGTGACATCACGGCCCGGGACTTTAAAACTGCTCGGTGCGGTGTTGCACCACGCAGCCTAGCTCCCGGTTCAGAGTCCAGGGACTTCTGGGGCCCGAGTGCAGACTCCGGCCCCACAAAGTGGAAGGCAGAAGGTAAGGTAAGGGGAACGGTAAGGGGAGGGGGAGGAAGGAAGTGTGGAGGGGGAGGAGGAAGAAAGGGGAAGGCACCAAGGGACAGCATGGAGGAGAGACAAAAGTCAGGGCAAGTGCAGACAATGATGAAAAGGGCAGGAGGGGAGCTGTCAGTGGGAAAGGGACAGGGTGATGCTGGGAGAGGAGAGGGTAAGGGCTTTGGGGGCTAGAAGGGGGAGGGGGAGGTTCTGGGAGAAGGCTTGAAAGAAGGGGTGGGCATGAGAAAGGTGGGGATGGAGCAAGTCATGTGTGAGGACACAGAGAGGAATGGGGGCAGAGAGTGGTGAGGGGGTGGGCATCAGGGAAAAAGAGGGCAAAGGGGGCAGGCTCAGTAAGGGAAGGGGGAGGCATCAGGAGGGTGCAGGAGTAAGAGAAGGTGCAGGTGCCAGGGGATTCTGGGGGTGAAGCAGAAAGGCAGACACCTGCAGGGGAGGGACCAACATCAGAGGAGAGAGGTAGGGCAGGTGTGTAGAGGGAGGTGTTAGAAGAGGGGATGAGGCGGGGTAGCTCACATGATCAGAGTGGGGCTCCTGGAGGAGTGGGCACAGGGGGGAGAGAAGGGCTGGTGGAGGGGGCAGGTCGCAGGAGGGCTGAGGGCAGTGAGAAGGGCAAGAGTCAGGACAGCAGAGGAGGGTGAGGAGTTGGGGGGCAGCAGGCACCATGGGAGCTGATGGAGCAAGGGAGGAGACATGGCAGCAGAGAGAAAAGGTAAAGGTTTATAAAATATTTATTAATAACTTGGGTGCCACAGTGGCCCGTCCAAACAAGCCCCATGAACTCAGTACTGGTGCACAACACAAAATTCATTCTGCTCATGGGAGGAAACTCTTAGGCTATGTCTACACTGGCGGTTTCTTGTGCAAGAACATCTTGCGCAAGGGTTCTTGAGCAAGAAGTCTTGTGCAAAAACACATCCACACTGCCATGTACAAGCTGTGCTTTTGCGCAAGAGCATCCATGGCCGTGTGGACGCTCTCTTGCTCAAGAAAGCTCCGATGGCCATTTTAGCCATAGGGGTTTCTTGCGCAAGAAATCCCTGCCGAGCGTCCACACTGCCCTCTTGCGCAAGAGAGCTTACACCTGTTAGAAAAGAGCGTAGCTCTCGTGCAAGACGCCCTCTCGCCATGCTGTACTGAAAATTTCCTTGCACAAGAGCAGGTGGGCAGTGTGGCTGCTCTGTGGGTTCTTGTGCAAGAACGGCTGTACTTGCGCAAGAAGCCACGAGTGTAGACATAGCCTTAGAGGGAGCACTTCCCCCAGCCTCTCTACCCCCGAGTTAATGTCACACACATTGGGTTAATGCAGTTGCAGGATAGTTGCATGAGGGGGGTTTGGTGGGGGCCAAACTAATCCCTGTTGGTAGGAGGATGGTGGGAAAAGTCCTTCCAGAGGGGTGACATGACACCTTTTACTTCTGGTCATGTGTCCCTCTTGCCCCGAGCATGTTACCTCCAGAGGCATGGCTAATGGGGGCCAGGGGGCATGGTTAACGGGGGTCAGGAGGTGTGGCTAATGGGGCATCACCAAAAATTATACAAACCTGCCTCCCCTGGCTATGGTGGGTGGTGGTTCCTCCGGGGGGTTGGAGCTGGGTGGGCGGGGGTCCATGGGCTATCCCTGGCCTTTAGCAGCCCCCAGCCTCCATCCTGTCTGGGAGTACGGGGCCCTGGGAGCTGTCCCTGGCCTTTAGCGGCCCCACCTGGCCAGTCCATGGGGTGACCAAACTGCCACCAATCTGCAGTACTAGTAGAAACCAGCTGTTTTCCAAGGCTAGGTCTACACTATGCGCTTATTTCAAAATAAGCTATTTTGAAATAATAACTCCTGAAATAACTATTTCTAAATAGCACATCCACACTACAATTTCCCATTGAAATAGCACAGATTTATATCAAAATAGTGTGTCCACACTGATGGAGCCTGAATCGCATGTAAAGCCACCTGGAAGCACTCCAGGCAGGGCATCAGGACTACAATCACTTCCTGTAGTTGCTTCCTGAGGCTAGCTGAAGCTCATGCTTAAAGGGGCTCCCCTCTCAGACTCTTCTCCATTGCCTACCTCCTGGAGGGACAGTAAACTCATACCACATGTTCTGGTTGCCCTTGCGAATACCACAGCACTTCCACCATGCAGCTGGACCTGTGGCAAAGCAGTGACCGGCTCTTAAACCTCCTGTTGCAACTCCTGACACTGTTTATGCAGGCTGCTCACATGGTGCTGCTGGAGAACAATGACCAGCCTGGAATGAGGGACCTCCTCACCTAGGCCCAGGTGTTCGTCCTGCGCCACATACCCGTGCATTCTCCCCTGCACACCATGCACCACTGCTTCTGGTGCCAGGAGACCAGTTCTGACTGGTGGGACCATATTATCATGGAGTGGTGGAACGACCAGCAGTGGCTCCAGATATTCTGCATGTGGAAGCACACCTTCCTGGAGATCTGCAAGTGGTATGCCCCTGCTCCCCAGCAACTGGACACCTGAATGAGACCTGCCATCCCCCTCCAGAAGTGTGTTGCCATCCAACATTGAAAGCTTACCATGCCAGAAAGCTACTGGTCTGTGGAGAACCAGTTTGGCATGGGGAGATCAACTGTAGAGGCCATGCTCATGCAAGTTTGACTCTCTTACTATTGTCCGAAGAGGGTGGTGAAGCACTGGAATGGGGTTCCCTGGAGAAGGGGGTAAAGTCTCCCTCCCTGGAGGTTTTTCAGTCCCAGCTTCATAAAAGCCCTGCCAGGGCTGGGGTACTTGGAGTTGGTCCTGGTGTGGGAAGGGGCTTGGACTCGGGGACCTCCTGAAGGCTCTGGCAAGCCTGTGATTCCATGTTTCTGTGATTCTGTACATGAGGAAGGACATCAATGCTATACTGCTGTGCAGAGTCATCACCCTGGGTGACGTGGACCCCATAATTGCTGGCTTTGCCCCCATGGGCTTCCCCAGCTGGCGTGAAGGGGCATTGATGGCACTGACATCTCCATCCGGGCAAGGCCATTTGTAGCCTAGATAGCAGGAACTTTCCTGTAGGGGCATGAATGCTCCAGGGGAGTCTTGCTACCCCCACGTCCCAGGGACAAGTAGGCATGAGAAGGTGTCGGCCAGGCCAGGAGCCTGCGGGAGGGAGGGAGGGATGGAGTGGCTCAGTTTCCTTCCATGTCCCACACACACCAAGATCTGGCAGTGGTGGTGTCCCGCAGAGGGAAAACTTCTATCCCTGCTCACTGGAGGAAAAGGGGGAGGGTGCTGAGGGAGGTCTGTGTGACCGGCAGATGCCACTTGCTGGGGAGAGTGCTACTGGGGTCCCCTCCTCTTCTTCCCTCCGGCAGGTTCCCATGCAGAGGATCAGTGTCCTCTGTCTTGCTGCACTTGATCAGGAGAGGATGCTGCCTGAGAATGCGAGCATGACTGTGTGCTGTGTGTGGCACTGCTGTGTGCCTCCATGACCCAAGTCTCCTTAGTGGTGGCTTATGGTAGGAAGGTGTCCCACCATAGAATCAGGAATAAGGCAGGCCTGTGCAGGAATCTTGTGAGAAGGAATGATGAGTTCCTGTGTGGCAGGGGTCTGGGTGCTCCTGACTGGCTCTCCATGTGCACCCACATGCACAGGCTGTTGTGCTAGCCCCAGGCCAGGAAGGCTGAGCAAGGAGCCCAAAGCCTGTCACAGCCTGCAACCTCCCTCCATGTGTTTCTAGGGAAAGTAATGGAACTCATCTAACGTGCCTTCCCAAGCCTTGTCTGACCCCTGGGAAACATCCTGGTAGAGGGATGACCATTTCCTGGCTTTCAGGCATGGTGTCCTGGCTGGTCTGCTCCTCTTCCTGCTCCTCCTCCTTGTCCTCATTGTCCTGGTCTATAGCCCCGCCTTCCTTGAGTCTGAGGATGGGCATGGCCAGACCAGAGTCCATGATGTGGGGAGGAGGCAACTAACCCCCCTCCCAGGATAGCATCCTCCTGGGAGTAGAACTGGCAGGTCTGGGGTATTGCTCCAGAGCGGAAACTTCATTCTCTGGCCTTGGTGTAGTCCTGGCACAATTCTTTAATTTTGATGTGCACCTAGTCCAGTATGCACCTGTGGCCCTTCTGGGCCAGGTTAGCAGCCATCTGACCATAGACGATGGCATTTCAGCATCTGATGTGTAGATCATGGAGGTAAGACTCCTCACCCCAAACCTCTATGAGATCCAGGATCTTCACACCAATCCATGATGGTGCCCTTTATCGCCCCTGGCCAGGGGCTTTAGAGGTGGTTGCTGATGTGCTTGCAGATGTGAGGGCTCGGAAGGAGTGCTGGGGTCTGCCATGGCAGCAGTTCAGGGCGCTGATGTGTGGCATAGGGCTAGCAAGGCTGGTGCAGTGCCAAAAGCCTTGTCGTCTCCCCCCTTCCCCCACCTGCAGCTTTAAATCCTGCAGGAGAATGGAAACTGTAGAGTTTTGAGAGGTGTGGGCAAAGTGGCCACCAAGGCATCTGTGAGAAACCTTGGAGGCCAATTATTCTGAAATAAGTACAGCTGAGCAGCTACACTCACCTTATTTTGAAATAGCAATTTTGAAATAGGCATTATTCCTCAGAATGAGGTGATATTGTTTCACTATAGCAAACCCATATTTCAAATAATTTCAAAATAACGCACTTGCTGTGTGGGTGCTTGCCTTGTTATTTCAAAATAACTCTGTAGTGTAGACATGTCCTAAGTGTTTTTTTAAAACTGAAATAATGTTGTTTCTTCAGGCAACTTAAGAACAGGTGATTGCAAACAGGGAGTTTAGAGCGAGTGCTCCAGGTAAGGGAGAAGTGACTACAAGACTCTTGAGGGAAGTGGCTGTGTGTAGTGTGTGTTGTGTTTGGGGCTTTCTTGCTGTGTGTTGAGTTGGTGTTTGTGTGAGTGTGGTGTGTTTTTTTTCCTTCCTTTTCACTGCCCTCCCCCATGGAGTGTGTGCTGTGACAGGCAGCTGGAAACTGTTGGCTTCTAATAAAGGTTTGAAATCTAGAAGCCTCTGCTGATTGGCTGAGCCTTGGTAGGGGGAGGGACTATCAGGCAGTCCAGGGCTTTATGAAGGAGTGAGTCAGTGACCAGGGAGCTTGCGAAGAGGTGATTGCAAACAGGGAGTTTAGAGAGGGAGTTTGGAAGGGGACAGGGAAGGGGGCGAAGTTCTCTTGCCTTTCCTTTAAACCCTTTTTTAGCACAGCAGGTATGGATGGTGATAGTTCTGCTGTTGTTACCTGCACAGCAAGTGCCATGTTTGTCTTCCTCCCGGAAGAAAGAACGGATTTCATCTGCACTAAGTGCAAGCTGGTTGCCATTTTGAAGGAAAAAAATTAGAGGACTGGAGGCCCAAGTGTCGACCCTATGCTCAATCAGAGAGGATGAAGACTTCCTCGATAGAAGGCAGTGTTTAATCCGGCAAGCAAGGCAGGTGGAAGAGCCACAGACAGCAGTACAGGACGAGGAAGAGAACTGGCAACATGTAACTTCTAGAAGGAAAAAAAAAGCCATCACGGGAATCCCCCATTCCTACAGAGGTAAGTAATCGCTTTCAGGCTCTCTCCACAGGCTCTGCGATGGAGAATGCTTTGGAAGGGACCTCACAAGGAAGAAATCAGAAGGGAACCACTTCAACTGGAAGGCATGGGATGCATACACCTAGGGATGGGGGTTCCACGACCACCCTCCCCCCCCCAAAAAAAGAAGGTAGTGGTGGTTGGGGACTCCTTCCTAAGAGGGACTGAGCCATCTATCTGCCGTCCGGACCTGGCATCTCGAGAGGTGTGCTGCTTACTGGGAGCTCGAATTCAGGATGTGACTGAGAATCTTCCAAAAGCAATTAAACCTTCAGATCGCTACCCCTTCCTGCTTCTCCACGTGGGAACTAACGATATGGCCAAGAATGACCTTGAGTGGGTTACTGCGGATTACGTAGCATTGGGAAGAAGGATCAAAGATTTCAGAGTGAAAGTGGTGTTCTCGTCCATCCTCCCTGTTGAAGGGAAAGGACTGGGTAGGGATTGTTGAATTGAGGAAGTAAATGCATGGTTGCGCAGGTGGTGTCGGAGAGAGGGCTTTGGTTTCTTTGACCATGGGACTCTGTTCTGGGCACAAGAATTGTTCGGAAGAGATGGGATCCACCTAACAAAGAGAGGAAGGAGCATCTTCGCGGGCAGGCTTGCAAACCTAGTGAGGAGGGCTTTAAACTAGGTTTGTTGAGGCACGGTGACCAAAACCCTGATAGGAATGGAGAAGTCAGATACCGGGAAGAAATGCAAAGAGGAACGAGCAAGAAAGGAGGACCCCTGATTCGAATGCAGAGGGTAGGGCGATCACCTGGTTGTCTAAGGTGTTTGTACACCAATGTGAGAAGCCTGGGTAACAAACAGGAAGAATTGGAGGCCCTGGTCCAGTCCAAGAACTATGATTTTATTGAGATAACAGAGACTTGGTGGGATGACTCGTATGACTGGAGTGCTGTCATGGAAGGGTATAAACATGGAAGGGTTCAGGAAGAACAGGCAGGGGAGAAAAGGAGGAGGAGTTGCACTGTATGTAAGAGAGCACTATGATTGCTCAGAACTCCAATATATAGAGGGAGAAAAGCCTGTTGAGAGTCTATGGGTCAAGTTTAGAGGTGTAAGCAACAGCAGCGATGCTGTGGTTGGTGTCTGCTACAGGCTGCCGAATCAGGTGGATGAGGTAGATGGGGCTTTCTTCGGACAACTGAGAGAAGTTTCCAGATCGCAGGCCCTGGTTCTCATGGGGGACTTTAATCACCCTGACATCTGTTGGGAGACCAATACAACAGTACACAGACAATCCAGGAAGTTTTTGGAGAATGTTGGGGATAACTTCTTGGTACAAGTGTTGAAGGATCTGACCAGAGGCTGTGCACAGCTTGACCTGCTGCTCACAAACAGGGAGGAGCTAATAGGGGAAGTAGAGGTGGGTGACAACCTGGGAAGCAGTGATCATCAGATGGTAGATTTCAGGATCCTGACGAAAGGAAGAAAAGAGAGTAGTAAAATACACACCTTGGACTTCAGAAAAGCAGACTTCGACTCCCTCAGAGACCTGATAGGCAGAATCCCTTGGATGCTAACATGAAGGGGAAAGGAGCCCAGGAGAGCTGGCAGTATTTTAAAGAACCCTTATTGAAGGCACAGAAAGAAACCATTCCAATGCGTAGCAAGGGAAGCAAATATGATAGGAGACCGGACTGGCTTACCGGGGAAATCCTTGGTGAACTTAAGCACAAAGAGGGAGCTTGCAAAAAGTGGAAACTTGGACAGATGCCTGGGGGGCGGCATAAATGTATAGCTCAAGAATGCAGGGGATTTATCAGGAAGGTGAAAGCGCAATTGGAATTGTGACTCACAAGGGACGTGAAGGATAACAAGAAAGGTTTCTACGGGCATGTTAGCAAGAAGAAGGTGATCAGAGAGGTGTGGGGCCGTTACTGGATGAGGGTGGTAACCTAGTGACAGATGATGTGGAGAAAGCTGAAGTACTTAATGCTTTCTTTGCCTCTGTCTTCACGGACAAGGTCAGCTCCCAGACTAATGCTCTAAGTGACGCAATATGGGATGAAGGTGGACAGCCCTTGGTGGGGAAAGAACAAGTTAGGAACTATTTAGAAATCCATGAGTCCGGACTTAATACATCCGAGGGTACTGAGGGAGTTGGCAAATGTCATTGAGGAGCCTTTGGCCATTATTTTTGAAAAGTCGTGGAGATCGGGAAAGATCCTGGATGATTGGGAAAAGGCAAATGTAGTGCCCATCTTTAAGAAAGGGAAGAAGGACGATCCAGGGAACTATAGGCCAGTCAGTCTTACCTCAGTCCCTGGAAAAATCATGGAGGGGATCCTCAAGGAATCCATTTTAAAGCACTTGGAAGAGGGGAAGGTGATCAAGAATAATCAGCACGGATTCATGAAGGGCAACTCGTGCCTGGCCAATCTGATTAGCTTCTATGATGGGGTAACTGGCTCTGTGGATATGGGGAAGTCAGTGGATGTGATATGCCTTGACTTTAGCAAGGCTTTTGATACGGTCTCCCACAATATTCTTCCCAGCAAGTTAAGGGAATGTAGATTGGATAAATGGACTGTAAGATGGGTAGAAAGCTGGCTAGAAGGTCGGGCCCAGCGGGTAGTGATCAATGGCTCGATGTTAGTATGGCGGTCTGTTTCTAGTGGAGTGCCCCAAGGTTAGGTTCTGGGACCTGTTTTGTTCAACATCTTTATTAATGACCTGGATGAGGGGATGGATTGCACCCTCAGCAAGTTTGTGGATGACACTAAGGTAGGGGGAGAGGTAGATATGCTGGAGGACAGGGATAGAGTCCAGAGTGACTTAGACAGATTAGAGGATTGGGCCACAAGAAATCTGATGAGGTTCAACAAGGACAAATGTAGAGTCCTGCACTTGGGATGGAAGAATCCCAAGCATTGTTACAGGCTGGGGACCCACTGGCTAAGTAGCAGTTCTGTAGAAAAGGACCTGGGGATGACAGTGAATGAGAAACTGGACATGAGTCAACAGTGTGCCCTTTTAGCCAAGAAGGCTAATGGCATATTAGGTTGCATTAAGAGGAACATTGCCAGTCGATCCAGAGATGTGATTATTCCTCTGGTGAGGCCACATCTGGAGTATTGTGTCCAGTTCTGGGCCCCCAATTACAGGAAGGATGTGGGTGCATTGGAGAGGGGTCCAGCGGAGGGCAACCAAAATGATTAGGGGGCTGGAGCATATGACCTACGAGGAGAGGCTGAGGGAGTTGGGTCTATTTAGTTTGCAGAAGAGAAGAGTGAGGGGGGATTTGATAGCAGCCTTCAACTTCCTGAAGGGAGGTTCCAAAGAGGCTGGAGAAAGGCTGTTCACAATAGTTATGGATGGAAGAAGAAGGAACAATGGTCTCAAGTTGCAGTGGGAGAGGTCCAGGTTGGATATTAGGAAAAACTATTTCACTAGGAGGGTGGTGAAGCACTGGAATGGGTTACCTAGGGAAGTAGTGGAGTCTCCATCACTAGAGGTGTTTAAGTCTCAGCTTGACAAAGCCCTGGCTGGGTTGATTTAATTGGGATTGGTCCTGCCTTGGGCAGGGGGCTGGACCTGATGGCCTTCTGAGGTCTCTTCCAGCTCTATGGTTCTATGATTCTATGATTCTTAAGAAAAATGTGGCTAGAAAATAAAATTGCAGCAGATGCTTGCAATATTAATGCTTGTAAAATTGGGCAAAAAGAAATCAATTTATTGTAGTGAAGATTTTAAGTGTAAATCCTGTAAAGTATGACTACCATCATAGCAGGCACCAGGTAAGTTTTCAAATGATTTGAGAAATGAACAAGAACAGAGGGTCCAGAATATGATGAGGCCACATCTGGAGTATTGCATCCCCCCGCCCTCCGCAGTCCATTATAGAAAGAATGTGAATGTGTTGGAGAAAGTCCAGCGGATGACAACCATAATGATGAGGGGGCTGGAGCACCTGGCTTATGAGGAGAGGGATTTGGGCTTATATAGTCTACAGAAGAGAAAAGTGAGGGGGTAGCAGTCTTCAACATCCTGAAGAGAGATTCCAAAGAGAATGGAGAGAAGCTGTTCTCACTGGTGACAGATGACAGAACAAGGAGCAATTGTCTCAAGTTGCAGTGGGGAGGTCTAGGTTGGATATTAGGAAAAACTATTTTACTAGGTGGGTGGTGAGGCATTGGAAAGGATTACCTGGGGGGGCCTAGATGTTTTTAAGTCCCAGATTGGCTGTTTAATTGGGATAGGTATTTTTTGAGGAATATAGGATCTGTCAAAAAAGGGTTTATTTTCGATAGATCCACATCTAGACTGCCGTTTTTTTTTTGAAAAAGCTCCATTTTGAAAAAAAGCGGCGGCCATGTTTATGCTAATGAAGCACAGGATATTTAAATCCCTGCTTCATTAGCAATTTCGACGTGCCTAATCTACATCTCTCTGTCTACAGAGAGGTGTAGTCTAGACACAGCCTTAAGGGTTAATAGTTGCTTGGTTGTGCATTTGCTTAATCAGAGAATAGAATGTTCTTGTCCTATTACTGATGTGCCCCATTTCATTTACAAAACTCAGTCAACAGCACCAGAAATACTGTCTTTTCTACTCTATCTATTCCAGTGATAGTAATGTGAAACGTACACACACATACAGGCATATACACATACAAAACCGTTGCCTACTCAGATTAGTGAAGCCTGGACAGCCTAATTAAAAGGAAAGATTAAATTAAACATGAAGAAGTGAGGTTATCACAACATATTAAATCTCTATGTTGATCCTAAACCAAATGATTAGAAAAAAATGTCCAACTTCTCAGATGGTGATAGTTGGTGTATCTCCATTAGCCACACTCATGGATTTGTATCTAGAATGGGTATAAAAATTAGAGGCTGTCCCATTTAAGTTTTGTGTGCTATATAAATGAACTATATAAAGCAGATAAATGCTTTAGATGTGGACTGTAGCAGGTAATCCAGATAATCCTGCTGTAAGTGTGCCGATGCCTACGATGATGGGTCGTCCAGGATTTCCAGGTTTGTGCAACTAGGGTAACAGATAGAAAACTCCTGGTTGGAGATTTGGGGGAGGAGGGGTGTTAGTGTAGATTTGGTCCTGAGTTGTAGCAGAGAGTTTCATGAGCAGATAGTTTAGGATTTTTTGGTATTCTTTAGAGGATCAGAGGAGAGAAGCCTGTAGAACCTGGTGTTGGTGAGTTGTCTGGCTGCCTCCTGTTCATAATGGCTGTGTCTATACTGGCGCGATCTTGTGCCAGAGCTATGCAAATGAGGCTCAGCGTGGAATATCGCCGAGCCTCATTTGCATAACTAATGAGCCGCCATTTTTGCGGAAGAGGCTCTTGTGCAAGAAGGAGCTGTCTACACTGCCCCTTCTTGCGCAAGAAAAACCCTCTTGCGCAAAGCCGTTATGCCTGAAAATAATCAGCTGAGCCTCATTTGCATAGCTCTGGCACAAGATCGCGCCAGTATAGACACAGCCAATCTGTTTTGTTCATTATGAATACAGTGCCAATTTCAAAACCCAGTTTGAAAAGGAAGCTGCAGAACTTAATTTAATTTACAGGTTTGATACCTGCAATAGAAATTTAAACAAAGACCTTAACTGGATTACCCACTACATTCCACATCCTAATGACATAAAAAGCCAAGCACCAGATCATTAAGAGTACTTAGAACCCACTCTATCAGCTTCATTTAGCATGGACACTCTAATTGACAATTTTTTCTCATTTTTTCCCTTCCTTTTCCCTCCCCATCCCCTCTCTTTCTCTGCTATTTATTTTGCAGCCTGGACCCCTTAACTCTATTCATCTGAAGAAGTGGGTTGTGCCCATGAAAGCTCATGATACCATCTACATTTTTGTTAGTATCGAAGGTACTGCAGGACTATTCCTTCTTTTTTAAGTTTTTATAAAAAAAGATGGTAAAATAACATTTCTGTAGGGATTAGTAGTGGTCTAAATGAACTATTCTAGCCAGCGACCTAGATACAGACAAAGGGGCTGCGTCTAGACTGGCATGAATTTGTGCAAATGCTTTTAACTGAAAAGTTTTCCGTTAAAAGTATTTGCGCAAGAGAGCGTCTAGATTGTCACGGACGCTTTTGCGCAAAAGCACAAAAGCGTCCGTGGCCAATCTAGACGCGCTTTTGCGCAAGAAAGCCTCGATCACCATTTTAGCCATCGGGGCTTTTTTGCGCAAAACAAAACTGAGCTGTCTACACTGGCCCTTTTGTGCAAAAGCTTTTGCGCAAAAGGACTTTTGCCCGAACGGGAGCGTCAAAGTATTTGCACAAGAAGCACTGATTTCTTACATTAGAACGTCAGTGCTCTTGCGCAAATTCAGGCGGCCAGTGTAGACAGCTGGCAAGTTTTTGCACAAAAGCGGCTGCTTTTGCGGAAAAACTGGCCAGTCTAGACACAGCCAGGATGTATTATAGGATCAGCTTGAGTTAAGAAAAAGCTAATACACTTCTCTCCAACCAGAGTCACTCACATCCTTTGTTAAAGCATGTTACGATGTTGGACGCATATTAAGTAGAATGAGCTGATCCAAATGAAAAATATTGTCACCACTCCCACTCACTCAGGTAAAAACATTGCAGGCATTTTAAAAACTGTCAGATACAATTCAGCACAATGTAAATGAAAAATAGAAGGGTGGCTTAGTGAGAGTCTTTCCCTGACTAACTGGCAGGCTCTCAAAACAGCTTTTTTTCTATGCCTGTGGTACTCTCACAAAGTGGGAAATATCCATACGTGGTTGGCTTTGGAGAAGAGTGTTTTCAGGTCTCATTTTCTTCCCCTTGCTATCTATTGTTCTAGAGTTAGCTCTAGGCATGGGCTTGGGGGTCAGACAAATCTTTAATGTTGGACAGGGGCACTGACAGACTTTTGAAGCCCCTGGGTAAGGTGGGAAGATGGTGGCTCCACATTCCCAGAAGGGGCGGAGCCTAAGGCTGACAGGAGGGCCATGCTGCTAGGAGCATGCTGTGCCCTCCTTGTGCCCTAGGGAGCCTTCAAAACTTCCCAGAGCATGTCGCATGGCACTTCAACATTCATTTAAAGGGCCAGAACTCCAGCTGCCACTGCTTCTGCAGGCCCTTTTGAATTGCTGGGCCCTGGGGCAACTGCTCTCTTTACCCTCCCCCATCGGTGGGCCTGATGTTTTTCTCCTTGATGTTAATTCAGGGCATCTGAGATTATAAAAGGGGGCATGGTTGTTGTATTGTGATCACACAGCTGAAGAATCATGCATCATCCCATGCATTTATGGATAGTGAAGATTATTGTGCTGCGATCACTATTGTGTCTTTGCAGCCTCCAGTGAATTACTAGCAACAATGATAGATTAAAGTAAAAATGCTAAGGTGGCTTCTCTTTCTTTCCCTGCACACTGACTTTGTACACAGAGTCCATGTTACATGACATGGTTCAGATAGATTAAGAGAAGAGAAATCATGAATTAATGAGGAGTCACCCTTTCTTTCTTTTGCATGTCACAGTCATAACATTAGTATTCTCATCAGTGCAACAGGATATCTTCTGCTTCAATAACTGAACAGCCCAATTCAACACAGAGTTTTGTCAGTCACAGACACAAAGCGAGTTCCCATTCCTCATTGATATTCTCTGACCATCAGACAGACTCATTCAGACTGTCTGGGCAAGTGACCCCATTAGTGAAGTGAGTCGCTGTTTGGGCAGTAAAATATTATTTGGTGATTTTCTGTACTGTGTGTAGACATTCCGTAAGAACATACTGAATTAGAACACATCTGTGGGAGAATGTATGCAACTGCATATACTTGAACCCCAAAGATTTGCTTTGTGCTCTCTTTTGGTCTTCAAAATCTTTGTTCCTTTTGACCTTCACTCTTCTGCACCCTTATCTTCCCACTTCTTTAGAACTTTTTATTTAATCAGTATTTGATTTTGCTCTTTGCTCTTCCTTGTGGCTGTAGAACATATATTTAATTTGTCCAGAATTTGATGATTCTGGTTCGTTCTATTCATAGCATCTTTAGCTTCTTCAGTTCGTTTTAACTTCACCATCAGATTTGTTCTCTGTATTTGTTTACTTAATTTCAGATAGGCAAAACTGAGTGGGCTGTTTACTTAGCTTACTTGTATAACTGATTTTCTCAGCTTTGTAAACAGCAGCAAGATCAGTGTTCATCAGTAGACAGACATTTTGCTGGGGAACACCTATAAGCATGACATAGTAGCAATAGCAACCATTCCATTTTTTTTCTTGTTGAATCTTCGGATGGCTACAGATTTGCTATTCTTTCTTCCTTTCTGTTTCTCAGCTATGTGGTTAGGAGCACTTTAGTTAAAAACATTATTTCTTTTCGACATAGAAAAACATTTTATTTCTGTACCTTTTTCAGATTATGGTAAGAAAAACTAAAAAGAAAAAGAATACAATATCTCAACAGAGAACATGACAGCTCTATATGACTCAACCTAGCGTATTATCCTTTGTGGGTTAATTTTCACTGAATTAATTTCCTTGCAAGCACTGTTTCTGACAATGGACAAAAGTAGAATGGTGGCATAGAAAAGGAAGGACAAGAAAATCTGGATTAGGCTAATAGAAATTGAAGATAGAGGGGACTAGTTTAATTTATTCAGGGAAAGTGCAATGATACAAAAGCTGGTCAGTTCCCAGCTTGTAACTCCAGCAGGGGCTGCCACAGAAACTCTGAAGTAAACACTCTCAGACTCTGTTGAATTTCAAATCTGGTTAGAAGAGCATCCGAGGAATACTAAAGAGAGGGAAGGTGTCTAAGGAAATGTCAGAGTGCTGGGAACCAAAGGTTCTGTATTAGCTGGAGTGTTTGGGGAACTGTCTGAGGGTATGTGTACACTGAAAGCTTCTTTCGGACTAAGTTTTTCCAGAAGAGATCTTCCAGAATAGATGATTTCGAAATAGTGTGTCTACACACAAAAAGCACAACGAAATAGCGATTTGCTATTTTGAAAGATAGTGTCATAAGAACATAAGAATGGCTGTACTGGGTCAGACCAAAGGTCCATCTAGCCCAGTGTAGCCAGACAGGAACCCTCCTGTAACATCCATTTTTGCTTGCCTGGAGCATACAGGGCACACAGAGCAGTAACATCAGCATAGTCTTTGAAAGCCTTGACAGCAGGCCCGGATATGCTGGCTGCTGTGACCATAGATGGCTGTAAACAGAGATACGCCGATTGCTGACCTCGAGGCTGCGAGAACTGCCTTGGCTGGCACCTGTGTTGATATGAACACACACTGTCCGCGGGGGGAGGAATCTCCCGCCCAGTAAAGAATGTCTAGTACTCACAATTTAGTTATCTCTCTTGCAAGTGTAAATTAAGTTGAAACTCCCTTGTAAGAACTGGCGTCACAAAGACAGACCAACACAATTTGGCATCTTAGATAAGAAAGAGGATATGAGCCCCTATGGGTATAAAGATGGGTCCAGCAGCACACTTACTCTGAGTGTCAATCTACCATCTGCCTGCTGGTCGGGTTAGGTAATTGCCTCCCGAGGTTCCATGGGGACGCCCACCTCGTATTCGTCTTTCCTAGGAATTGAGGGACCGGCCCTGGCTTGACCCGCTGGAGTCGAGAGGCACAGAAGGGGGTAAATATTGGACCTGGATGTGTCCTTTGTCTTAAGTGTACACATAGACTTAGAGCTCTTTAAAGATTAAGCTGTCACTTGGTACCATTATTTCTATTTTCTATCTTTATTTTCTTTGTAACCATTTTTAAGATCTATATTTGTCAATAATTAAGAAATAGAGCAATAGCCACTGTAACCACATGCTTTATAAGTCTCCTTAATAAACCTGTAACTGTTTAAGCTTTAACCTGACTCCTTCAGTTGCTGTAACAGAACCAAACACAATTAAAAGAACTTCAGCCGGTCATAAGGGACAGGTATAGGAAGAGCTTGGGCATTTTGGATCGTGTCACTCCCAGGTGACAGATCCGTTGGGGCATCTCTGTCTTCCCTAGACTGCCCACTGCGAAGGGATCCTGTATCCTAGCAGTTGAAATCTGAGATGTAATAAGCTCTCCCTGTAAAACTCCTCGGGGCGCCCTTCAGCCTTTCCTAGGCTGCCCGCTGCGACGGGACCTTGTGTCCCAGCAGAAAAGACTTGTGTGTATCATACACACACACACTGCCCTGACCGTCGGCTGACACCCAGTAGCCTGTCTGTCGACAGTGGCCAGCGCCAGGTGCCCCAGAGGGGGTGAACCGAAGACAATGATCAAGCGATTTGTCTCGTGCCATCCATCTCCAGCCTCTGACAAACAGAGGCCAGGGACACCATTTCTATCCCCTGGCTAATAGCCTTTTATGGACCTAACCTCCATGAAATTATCTAGCTTCTCTTTAAACTCTGTTATAGTCCTAGCCTTCACAGCCTCCTCTGGCAAGGAGTTCCACAGGTTGACTATGCGCTGTGTGAAGAAGAGCTTTCTTTTATTAGTTTTAAACCTGCTACCCATTAATTTCATTTGGTGTCCTCTAGTTCTTCTATTATGGGAACTAATAAATAACTTTTCTTTATTCACCCTCTCCACACCACTCATGATTTTATATACTTCTATCATATCCCCCCTCAGTCTCCTCTTTTCTAAACTGAAAAGTCCCAGTTGCTTTAGCCTCTCTTCATATGGGACCCGTTCCAAACCCCTAATCATTTTAGTTGCCCTTTTCTGAACCCTTTCCAAGGCCAAAATATCTTTTTTGAGGTGAGGAGACCACATCTGTACACAGTATTCAAGATGTGGGCATACCATAGTTTTAGACTTCCCCTCCTCCTTCTTCCCCTGGCTTCCCCCTTCCAGCTCCCTCCTCCCAGGTTTCCCCCTCCCCTCTCCCACCCTCTTTCTTTCCCTCTCCCACCTCCTTTTCCCAGTCTCCCCAGAGGTTAATCTGCCCCCCCCCCACAGTTTTGTTAAATAAAGAGAGTTTCTATTTAACAATAGGAGGAGGCTGTGAAGGCTAGGACTATAACAGAGTTTAAAGAGAAGCTAGATATTTTCTTGTAGGTTAGGTCCATAAAAGGCTATTAACCAGGGGATAGAAATGGTGTCCCTGGACTCTGTTTGTCAGAGGCTGGAGATGGATGGCACGAGACAAATCGCTTGATCATTGTCTTCGGTCCACCCCCTCTGGGGCACCTGGCGCTGGCCACTGTCAGCAGACAGGCTACTGGGCTAGATGGACCTTTGGTCTGACCCAGTACGGCTGTTCTTATGTTCTAAGCTCAGGGCTCAGGGTCGGGGGGTCTCACTGGACCAACTTGATTTTCATGCAAACCTGCTCCTGGGTTTGCATGTGGCCTCTGGTGGCCAGGCTGGCAGTCATGCGACTGTAGACGGCCGCATTCCTGTGGCTAGTGCGGAGATTGTGGACGTTGGAGGCCTCCCCCCAAACCTCGATGAGGTCCACGATCTCCGCACTAGACCAGGCGGGCGCCTGCCTCTTGCGGCCCCGGGCAAGTTCCTAGGAGCCGCCAGCCTGGTCCTGGGAAGAGGCGGAGTGCTGGGTGGCAGCGGGTGGCTAGCTCATGCTGTGCCAGGTGCAGGGTCTGCTGGCTGGGTGCTGGCAGGCTTGCAACTGGCACAAGCACTGTAGCCAGACTGTGCTCCTTTAAGGGCTCCGGGGCTGGGAGGGGGGCAGAAGAGTTTCCCTGGTTTGGCCCAGAGTGGCCACCAGGGCAACCTGGGAAGGGCTAGCCTCCAGCTAGTTTGAATTAAGTGGCTACACAGCCCTTAATTTGAACTACTTAATTCGAACTAGGCGTTACTTCTCGTAGAATGAGGTTTACCTAGTTCGAATTAAGCGCACCGCTAGTTCGATTTAAATTCGAACTAGCGGTTTGTATGTGTTAACGGCTGTTAGTTCGAATTAACTTTGTAGTGTAGACATACCCTAATAGATTAGTAAGACATGATTTCCCTTTACAGAAACCATGTTGACTTTTGTCCAACAAATTATGTTCTTCCACATGCCTGACAATTTTATTCTTTATTATTGTTTTGACTAATTTGCCTGGTACTGAAGTTAGACTTACCGGTCTGTAATTGCCAGGATCGCCTCTAGAGCCCTTTTTAAATATTGGTGTCACGTTAGCTATCTTCCAGTCATTGGGTACAGAAGCTGATTTAAAGGATAGGTTACAAACCACAGATAATAGTTCTGCAATTTCCCATTTGAGTTCTTTTAGAACCCTTGGATGAATGCCATCCAGTCCCGGTGATTTGTTAATGTTAAGTTTATCTATTTGTTCCAAAACCTCCTCTAATGACACTTCAATTCAGGACAGCTCCTCAGATTCATTACCCACAAAGGACGGTGCAGATTTGGGAATCTCCCTAACATCCTCAGCCATGAAGACTGAAGCAAAGAAATCATTTAGTTTCTCCGCAATGGCTTTATTGTCCTTGATTGCTCCTTTTGTATCTCGATCATCTAGGGGCCCCACTGGTTTTTTAGCAGGCTTCCTGCTTCTAATGTACTTAAAAAACATTTTGCTATTGCTTTTTGCGTTTTTGGCTAGCTGTTCCTCAAAATCTTTTTTTGCTTTTCTTATTACATTTTTACACTTGATTTGAAAGTGTTTATGTTCCTTTCTATTTATCTCACTAGGATTGGACTTCCACTTCTTGAAAGATGCCTTTTTGTCCCTCAGTGCTTCTTTTACATGGTGGTTTAGCCACAATGACTCTTTTTTAGGTCTCTTGCTGGCTGTGTCTATACTGGCGTGATCTTGCGCCAGAGCTATGCAAATGAGGTTCAGCATGGAATATTGCCAAGCCTCATTTGCATAACTAATGAGCCACCATTTTTGCGGAAGAGGCTCTTGCGCAAGACGGAGCTGTCTACACTGCCCCTTCTTGCGCAAGAAAAACCCTCTTGTGCAAAGCCGTTATGCCTGAAAATAATCAGCATAATGGCTTTGCGCAAGAGGGTTTTTCTTGCACAAGACGGGGCAGCGTAGACAGCTCCGTCTTGCACAAGAGCCTTTTCCGCAAAAATGGCGGCTCATTAGTTATGCAAATGAGGCTCGGCGATATTCCACGCTGAACCTCATTTGCATAGCTCTGGTGCAAGATCGCGCCAGTCTAGACACAGCCGCTATGTTTTTTAATTTGGGGTATGCATTTAAGTTGGGCCTCTATTATGGTGTCTTTAAAAAGTTTCCATGCAGCTTGCAGGGATTTGGCTCTAGTCACTGTGCCTTTTCATTTCTGTTTAACTAAACTCCTCGGCTGTGTCTCGACTGGCCAGTTTTTCCGGAAAAACTTGCCAGCTGTCTAGACTGGCCGCTTGAATTTCCGCAAGAACACTGACGATCTCATGTATGATCGTCAGTGTTCTTGCACAAATACTATGCTGCTCCCGTTTGGGCAAAAGCCCTCTTGCGCAAATGCAGAATTGTTTTGCGCAAAAAAGCCCCGATGACTAAAATGGCGATCGGGGCTTTCTTGCGCAAAAGCGCGTCTAGATTGGCCAGGGACGCTTTTCCGCAAACAGTACTTTTGCGGAAAAGTGTCCGTGCCAATCTAGACGCTCTTTTCCGCAAATGCTTTTAACGGAAAACTTTTCCGTTAAAAGCATTTCCGGAAAATCATGCCAGTCTAGACATAGCCCTCATTTTTGTGTGTAAGCAGGGTCAGGATAAGCTCTACCCTGACAACTGGTAGGATAAGCTCTACCCTGACAGCTGCTTTTCCGGAAAACCTTGCCAGCTGTCTACACTGGCCACTTGAATTTCCGCAAGAACACTGACGATCTCATGTATGATCGCCAGTGTTCTTGCGGAAATACTATGCTGCTCCCATTCGGGCAAAAGCCCTCTTGCGCAAATGCTTTTGCGCAAGAGCGCCTGTGTAGACAACGTGGTATTGTTTTGCGCAAAAAAGCCCCGATGGCTAAAATGGCGATCAGGGCTTTCTTGCGCAAAAGCGCGTCTAGATTGGCCAGGGCAAAAAAGCCCTTTTTGCGGAAAAGCATCCGTGCCAATCTAGACGCTCTGTTCCGAAAATGCTTTTAATGGAAAACTTTTCTGTTAAAAGCATTTCCGGAAAATCATGCCAATCTAGGCGCAGCCTTGGGGTGTTGGACTTTTGGGACTTTGGGTGATTCTTGGCTGGGGGGTGGGGTGATTCTTGGCTGGTTCATGTTTGGTCTATGAATCTGAGTTGTGGTGTTTTCCCAATTTAATGCTGATGTCGGTTACCTCATGTTATTAAAGGTTTGCTGCTATACTGAGTCTCTGTGCTTGCGAGAGGGGAAGAATTGCCTCTTTGAGGCGCCCAGAGGTGTATGTAAGATTTCCCAGGTCACTGGGTGGGGGCTTGAGCCGGTGTTGTATTACCTTGTTGGGAGGAGACCCCTAGATACTGAACCCGGCCCTTGCTGCTATTAACTCGGCCTGGCAGAAGGGTTACATTTTTGGGGGCTCGTCCGGGATTGTCTGGGTCAGTACCGCCACAAGCACATTGTGAGCAATCCATTAAATTGGGAAAACCCAAAATTCCTGTTGTTGGTGTTTTGATCTGTTAGATTTGGGAAATTTACAGTTTGTATAATGGCCCTACACTTGTTAGAGGACTGGTGCAAGGGGATGACTATTAACCCTGAGAACTGTCTTCTGGTGACGGGGGTGCCAGAGGCATTCGATGAGGGCTCAATAGAACCTATGTTAAGGGCTTCCACTGAGTACCTGAGTGAGTGTAAAATGCATGGGCGCATGTTTGTGAGGGAGCAGGGGGCTTTTGCTGTACTATGTGAGCTGCCATCAGCTGTGAACCCTCTACAGGTCCCAGGCAGGATAGCAGTGGAGGGTAGCGAGTGGACAGTGATAACCACTGGGAGCCAGCCCTTACCGGCCCCTCCCTCAGATGTAGAGTTTTTAAAGAAAATGTTGACCTTTTTGGGGAAAGAGGGAAAGACTTCCGCTGTTATGCCAGGTCTGTTGGGCCTTCACCCGGGAGTCCCACCCCGGGAGGCTACCCCATCACCTGATGAGTGGGTGAAGGCTTTGGGGCAGCCATTAGAGAAGGTTGTGCCACCCCACCCTGAGTCAGGCCCCTATCGCAAACTGAGGTTGTTTTCTGGGGGTCCCACCCCAACACCTGGGGAGGAGGCATTTGAACCCTGGCTGGAACACACCACTGAGATGTTGCAGGAATGGACGGGGCCCGATGCTGAAAAGAGAAGGTGACGAGTAGAGTGCCTCAGGGGGCCAGCCCTAGATGTGATTCGCACCCTGAAGCTTAGTAACCCTGGGGTCAAGGTGAAGGACTGTCTAGAGGCCCTTGATCATGCCTTTGGGAGAACTGAGGGCTCAGAGGGGCTGTGTCTAGACCGGCCAGTTTTTCTGGAAAATCAGCCGCTTTTCCAGAAAGACTTGCCAGCTGTCTAGACTGGCCGCTTGAATTTCCACAAGAACACTGACAATCTCATGTATGATCGTCAGTGTTCTTGCGCAAATACTATGGTGCTTCCATTCGGGCAAAAGCCCTCTTGCGCAAATGCTTTTGTGCAAGAGGGCCAGTGTAGACAACGTGGTATTGTTTTGCGCAAAAAAGCCCTGATGGCTAAAATGGCGATCGGGGCTTTCTTGCTCAAAAGCGCGTCTAGATTGGCCAGGGACGGTTTTCCGAAAAAAGTGCTTTTGCGGAAAAGCGTCCGTGCCAATCTAGATGCTCTGTTCCAGAAACGCTTTTAACGGAAAACTTTTCCGTTAAAAGCATTTCCGGAAAATCATGCCAATCTAGACGCAGCCAGGATGTTTATTGCAAGTTCCTCAGTGCCAAGCAACAAATGGGAGAGAAGGTTTCTGCCTATGTCCAAAGGTTGGAGAAATTGTTACAGAGAGCCATCATGAGGGGAGCTGTAGCAGTAGAGCAAATGGACCGGACTAGATTGACTCAGATTGTGAGAGGAATTCAATATCAGAACCCAATCCTTCTTCACCTTCGATTGAGGGAACAGCAAGACAATCCCCCGAGTTACTCTCTGATGATAAAAGAGGTCCGAGAAGAAGAAGAGAGGCAGGCAGCTGGCGAGGTTTGGGAGCTGCAGCCACACCTGATGACTGGCACAACACCCATACAAATGCCCACAGCACTGATGGTGAATCCTCAAGAGGAACTTACCCAACGATTGCAGGCCCTGACGCAGAAAGTGGCCGAACTAGGGAATACCGTTGATTCAGCCAATACCTCAAGGTACAAGGAACCCTCTGCTACCACAGTCCGGAAGACTACATTTAGAACCTCTGCCCCACTCAGGCAATCAGGGAGGACAATCCTTCTTCTGCTACCGGTGTGACCAGGGTGGGCACATCGCTGCCAGGTGTCACAATGCAGAGAATCCCACGCTAGTTTATCAAAAGCTGAAGACCACTTGGGGACAGTCAGGAAACGGCCCCAGGGCCTGGGAAGGGAGCAGCCCAGGCCTGCAGCGTGTGGAGGCTCCTCTGGAAAGAACCATGCAGCCCAAATCCCACCAGGACTGATAGGACCTCGGGCGGAGGTCACTGTAAAGGTTGAAGGGACAGAATGTAGGGCCGTGCTTGACACGGGATCCCAAGTGACTATCATATTCCAGTCTTTCTCCCAGCAGATGCTTAGTCATCTGCCTATACGGCCCCTGACAGGGCTTGGACTGTGTGGCCTCAGCATGAATGAATACCCCTATCAGGGATATCTCATAGTACACCTGGAATTCCCAGAAGAGATTGCTGGGGTGAGACAGGAGGTGGACACTGCTGCTTTAATATGCCCTGACGCCAAAGGAGCCTCTGATGTGTCCGTGCTAATAGGGACCAACTCCAGCCTTTTTAAGGTACTTGCAGATTACTGCCGACAGCGAGCAGGGGACCAATATCTGAACACCCTGGTGATACACACCTATTGTGCTGCGGCCTATAGAAAAATTGAGGATGCAAGAAAAGTGATGCCTGACTTGCCGGTGGGAGCATTGAGGTATGCAGGCCCGGTCCCCGTAGCAGTGCCTGCAATGACAGAAAAGGAGGTGATTGTCCTGAGTACCTGCCTGAGAGGCAGTAAGGGAACATTAGCAGTGGTAGAGCAGCCAACCGAGGGAGGGCTCCCTGAAGGAGTACTGGTCCTCAGTGGTGTCATAAGCCTGCCTGCGGAACCCCAGAAAGAGGTGACTATATTGATTGCTAATTAAATGGGCCGTGATGTGTTTGTAAGACCAGGGCAGAAGGTTGCAGACATCTTTGAGCCTGAAACCATTGTGAGACCCCAGCGTGAAGCTGAAGCTCCGCCGTTGGATCCTGCAAAGTTTGACTTCGGGGACTCACCATTGCCTGAGGAGTGGAAGGATCGCCT
Source organism: Pelochelys cantorii (assembly GCA_032595735.1). Lineage (NCBI taxonomy): Eukaryota > Metazoa > Chordata > Testudines > Trionychidae > Pelochelys > Pelochelys cantorii. The sequence goes on from CM064340.1 coordinate 30,292,911, forward strand.
GAGGAAGAAGCTTTGCGAGAGACCCAAGGTATTCTCACTGCACGAGTGGGACGTTGGATGTGCCAAGGGGGTGGAACACCACATCAGACTACAAGATCCCCGATCCTTCAGGGAGAGGTCTAGGAGGATCACTCAGAGATGGAAGACGTACGCCATCATCTTCAAGAGCTGATCGCTAACGGTATCATTACCGAGTCCCACAGCCCCTACGCCTCGCCTATTGTGGTGGTTCGTAAGAAGAGTGGGAAAATCCGGAGGTGTATCGACTACCACACCCTAAACAGGCGCACTATGGTTGATCAATACACCATGCCCCGAGTACAAGATGCCTTGGACTGTTTGTTGGGTAGCCAGTGGTTCTCGGTATTGGATCTTTGGAGTGGATACTACCAGATCCCTCTGGGAGAAGAGGATAAGGAGAAGACAGCCTTCATCTGTCCATTAGGGTTCTACCAGTTCGAACGCATGCCCCACGGGATTTCTGGGGCCCCTGCCACATTTCAACGTCTTATGGAGAAAGTAGTGGGAGACATGAATCTACTGCAAGTGTTAGTTTACTTGGATGACTTGATTGTGTTTGGAAGAACCTTGGAGGAGCATGAGGAAAGACTTCTTAAAGTGCTTGATAGGTTGGAGGCGTATGGTTTGAAGCTTTCAATTGACAAATGCCAGTTCTGCTGAACCTCGGTGAAGTATGTGGGTCACATTGTGTCCCAGGAGGGTGTGAGTACTGATCCCAATAAAATAGAAGCTCTCACTACCTGGCCACGTCCCCGTAACTACAAAGAACTCAAGACCTTTCTTGGATTCAGTGGCTACTACCACAGATTTGTGAAGAACTACGCTACAATTGTAAAACCGCTGAATGATCTTACCAGGGGATACCAGTCCAGCAAGAACAAATCTAAGACCAAGAATAAGAGGAGGCCTCCCAAGCCTCCTGTGCAGAGACACTATGGCCCTTTCGAACCGCTTGGGCCACGGTGGGATGAGAGTTGTGAAAGGGCTTTTCGGGAAATCATTACTCGACTGACTCAGGCTCCAGTCCTAGTCTTTGCTGATCCAAGCAGACCATTTATCCTACATACTGATGCCAGTTTGGAGGGTCTGGGGGCTGTGCTGTACCAGGAAGTGGAAGGCAGACGTAAACCTGTAGCCTTTGCCAGCCGAGGACTGTCTGACAGTGAATCTCGCTATCCCATCCACAAGTTGGAGTTCTTGGCCTTGAAGTGGGCCATCACTGAGACTACTTATATGGTGCTCAGTTCCAGGTATGGATGGACAACAACCCTCTGACTTATGTGTTAACAAGTGCTAAGCTGGATGCTACAGGGCAGTGATGGGTGGCCGCCTTGGCTAGCTATGAGTTCAGCATTCAGTACCGATCAGGGAGAAGCAATGTAGATGCGGATGCATTGTCCAGGCATCCGCAGGCACCCGAAGTTGCTGTCAGCTCTCACCCCATCCGGGGGTATATCTGCAGTGTGAGTCGCCGAGAGCCAGAGACCCCTGAAAGCCTTCATGGGTGTGTTGCAGAAGCTTTGGGCCTGCCCCCTGAATGTGTGTCCTCTGCTTTAGTGAACTATATTGCCCTGAACCAATCTCCCTTGCCCATGCTCAGTGCGGCTGATTGGCAACAAGCCCAGCTGCAAGATGCCGACATTCGTGATACGCTACTTGCCAAAAGGGATGGGTGAAGCACAGCTGCGGTTGTCCCACCTAACCCGGACGGTAAACTACTATTGAGAGAATGGACCAAACTAAAACTGATTTGGGGAGTGCTACACCGAATAACCACCAACCCTTTACAAAAGCAATGGACACAACTAGTGCTACCAAAAGAGCCCTGGCCATGAGGGCCCTTCATGACGACTTTGGACATTTAGGGATGGAGAGGACCCTGGAACTTGTTTGTAGTAGGTTCTATTGGCCCCGGATGGCTGCAGATGTTCGCAGGAAATGTGAGACTTGCGCTCGATGTGTTCAAAGGAAAACACTGCCCACGAGGGCTGCATATCTCAAGAACATCACCAGCAACAAACCTTTGGAACTGGTATGCATTGATTTCTTGTCTTTAGAAGTAGACAGGAGGAACATTGGGAACATCCTAGTAGTGACCAACCATTTTATGCGGTATGCACAGGCATACCCCACACGTGATCAGAGGGCCACCACTGTTGCTCGAGTACTGTGGGAAAAATATTTCTCAGTTTATGGATTCCCAGCCCGGATACACTCAGATCAGGGGCGGGACTTTGAGAGTCACCTTCTAAAAGGGGTACTGAGGATAGCGGGTATTAAAAAGTCTAGGACAACACCCTATCACCCACAAGGGGATCCTCAGCCAGAGAGGTTCAACCAAACCCTATTAGATATGTTGGGGACTTTGCGACCCGAGCAGAAGGCAACTTGGAGCCAACATGTCGCATTTCTGGTGCATGCCTACAATGCCACGAGGAATGATGCGACGGAAGCCACACCATATTTTTTGATGTTTGGGCGAGACCCAAGATTACCCATAGACCTGTGCTTTGGTGTATCAGGGGATGGGGATAGTTATGAAACTCATCAGCAATACGCATCCCAACTAAGAGAAAAGCTGCAGGATGCTTATCGCTTAGCTACAGCTGCGGCTCGGAAGAACGCAGACCGCAACAAACATCGCTGTGATGCCAGGGTACGTTCGCAAGAGCTCCAGCCCGGGGACAGAGTCCTGCTGCGAAATTTGGGTATTGCTGGCAAACACAAGATAGCTGACCGATGGAAGGCGATGCCTTACTTGGTGATAGAACAGCTGGGAGACCTGCCGGTCTACAAGATCAAACCTGAAGAGGGTCCAGGGCAGACAGAGGCTACGTCTAGACTACATCCCTTTTTCGGAAAAGGGATGTAAATTAGACGTATCGCAATTGCTAATGAAGCGGGGATTTAAATCTCCCCCGCTTCATTAGCATAAAAATGGCTGCCGCTTTTTTTCCACACGGAGCTTTGCCGGAAAAAAGCGCCAGTCTAGACGCTGATCTTGTGGAAAATAAAACCTTTTCCGAAAGATCCCTTATCCCTCAATGAAATAAGGGATAAGGGATCTTTCGGAAAAGGCTTTATGTTCCGCAAGATCAGCGTCTAGACTGGTGCTTTTTTCCGGCAAAGCTCCGTGCGGAAAAAAAGCGGCAGCCATTTTTATGCGAATGAAGCGGGGGAGATTTAAATCCCCGCTTCATTAGCAATTGCGATACGTCTAATTTACATCCCTTTTCCGAAAAAGGGATGTAGTCTAGACGTAGCCAGACAGTACACAGAAACCTTTTGCTCCCTGTGGGGGAGTAAGTAAGCACCCCTTTGCTGTGTCTAGACTGGAGCGATCTTGCGCCAGAGCTATGCAAATGAGGCTCAGCGTGGAATATCGCTGAGCCTCATTTGCATAACTAATGAGCCACCATTTTGCGGAAGAGGCTCTTGCGCAAGACGGAGCTGTCTACACTGCCCCGTCTTGCGCAAGAAAAACCCTCTTGCGCAAAGCCGTTATGCTGATTATTTTCAGGCATAACAGCTTTGTGCAAGAGGGTTTTTAGCCATCGGGGCTTTTTTGCACAAAACAATTCTGGGTTGTCTACACTGGCCCTCTTGCGCAAAAGCATTTGCGCAAGAGGGCTTTTGCCCGAACGGGAGCAGCATAGTATTTCCTCAAGAACACTGACGATCATACATGAGATCGTCAGTGTTCTTGCAGAAATTCAAGCGGCCAGTCTAGACAGCTGGCAAGTTTTTCCAGAAAAGCGGCTGATTTTCTGGAAAAATTGGCCAGTCTAGACACAGCCTTAGGAGTCTAGTTGTGAGCTGCTGAGTTGACTTCACTGTGGGCCAATGGAGCACTAGCACTGAGGCTCCTCTATTATGAGCTGAACTTGCTGAAGAGCTGAAATCACTGTTGCTGAGGGGAGCCTGGCGCTATGCTGAGCTACTAGCAGAACAGCTTGCAGGGCCAACCAGCAGGCGGACAGCAGAGCGGTTTGCGGGGACAACCGGCGGGTGCAGGTGGACAGCAGAGCAGTTTGCGGGGACGACCGGTGGCCGGTAGGAGCGGCAGCAGACAGCCAGTGGAGCAGCTGCAGGAGCAACCAGCTGGCGGCCAGGGGCGTGGACCGAGACGGCTGGTGGAGCCGGACAGTTCGGGGGAGAGCTGAGGCAGCTCACTGGACAGTAGGTGGAGTGTGGCGGAGTGACTCGCGTTGACATCAGCAGCAGAACCCTACAGAGAGGCGGAGCCATCGGCTGACCACGTAAGGTGTATCAATCCCCGCCCCCTCCAGATTGGGAGGGTAAAACCCTGCCGGGTGAACTTTTGAACCCTGGGGCGGCACTGACCCAGGGCAGAGACTTTTGGGGTGTTGGACTTTGGGTGATTTTTTTGGGTTGCTGGACTCAAGAGACTCTTGGGCTATGTCTACACAGTGGTTTCTTGTGCAAGTACGGCCGTTCTTGCACAAGAATCTGCAGAGCGTCCACACTACCTGCCCGCTCTTGCTCAAGGAAATTTACAGTACGGCGTGGTAAGACAGGGCTCCTTGCACAAGAGCTACGCTCTTTTTTTAACAGGTGTAAGCCCTTTTGCGCAGGAGCTCTTGCGCAAGAGGGCAGTGTGGATGCTCAGCAGGGATTTCTTGCGCAAGAAAGCCCTATGGCTAAAATGGCCATCAGAGCTTTCTTGTGCAAGAGAGCGTCCACACTGCCATGGGCGCTCTTGCCCAAAAGCACAATGCACACAGGGCAGTGTGGACGTTTTCTTGCGCAAGACTTCTTGCACAAGAAGCCGCCAGTTTAGACATAGCCTTGGGGTGTTGGACTTTTGGGACTTTGGGTGATTCTTGGCTGGGGGGTGTTTCTTTGCTCATGTTTGGTCTATGAATCTGAGCTGTGGTGTTTTCCCAGTTTAATGTTGATGTCGGTTACCTCATGTTATTAAAGGTTTGCTGCTATACTGAGTCTCTGTGCTTGCGAGAGGGGAAGAATTGCCTCTTTGAGGCACCCAGAGGTGTATGTAAGATTTCCCAGGTCACTGGGTGGGGGCTTGAGCTGGTGTTGTATTACCTTGTTGGGAGGAGACCCCTAGATACTGAACCTGGCCGTTGCTGCTATTAACTCGGTCTGGCAGAAGGGTTACATGTGTAATTACCCTTTTTGAAATTAAATGCCAGAGTGCTGGACTGCTGAGGTGTTCTTCCCACCACAGGAATGTTAAATGTTATTATATTATCGTCACTATTCCCAAGCGGTCCTGTAATGGTTATCCCCTGGACCTGATCCTGCGCTCCACTCAGGACTAAATCGAGAATTGCCTCTCCCCTTGTGGGTTCCTGTACCAGCTGCTCCAAGAAGCAGTCATTTAAGCCATTGAGAAATTTTATCTCTGCTTCTCTTCCTGAGGTGACATGTACCCAGTGAATATGGGGATAATTAAAATCCCCCATTATTATCGAGTTTTTTATTTTGGTAGCCTCTCTAATCTCCCTTAGCATTTCAATGTCAGTATCACTGTCCTGGTCAGGTGGTTGATAATATATCCCTACTGCTCAATTCTTATTATTGGAGCATGGAATTACTATCCATAGTGATTCTATTGAACATGTTTTAAGATTTTTATTTCATTTGATTATACGATATCTTTCACATACAGTGCCAGTCCGCCACCTACACGACCTGCCCTATCCTTCCGATATATTTTATATCCTGGTATGATTGTGTCCCACAGATTTTCCTCATTCCACCTGGTTTCAGTGATGCCTATTATGTCAATCTCCTCCTTTAATATATGAGGTACTCTAGTTCACCCATCTTATTAGTCAGACTCCTAGCATTTGTGTAGAAGCACTTAAAAAAATTGCCACTGTTTATTTGTCTGCCCTTCCCTGATGCACTGAATTCCTTTATATGCGGTTGTTTGTCTGCTCTGGGCCATGGTTTGTCCTCTCCCCTCCTCTCTTTGGGTATGTCTGCACTACAAAGTTAATTCGAACTAACAGCCATTAGTTCGAATTAAGTTTCATAGGCGCTACACATACAAACTGCTAGTTCGAACTTAATTCGAACTAGCGGAGCGCTTAATTCGAACTAGGTAAACCTCATTCTACAAGGACTAACGCCTAGTTCGAATTAAGTAGTTCGAATTAAGGGCTGTGTAGCCACTTAATTCGAACTAGTTGGAGGCCAGCCCTTCCCAGCTTGCCCTGGTGGCCACTCTGGGCCAAACCAGGGAAACTCTTCTGCCCCCCTCCCAGCTCCGGAGCCCTTAAAGGGGCACGGTCTGGCTACACTGCTTGTGCCAGCTGCAAGCCTGCCAGCACCCAGCCAGCAGACCCTGCACCTGGCACGGCACGAGCCAGCCACCCGCTGCCACCCAGCCCTCCGCCTCTTCCCAGGACCAGGCTGGCGGCTCCCAGGAGCCTGCCCAGGGCCGCAAGAGGTGGGCGCCCACCTGGTCTAGTGCGGAGATCGTGGACCTCATCGAGGTTTGGGGGGAAGCCTCCAACGTCCATGATCTCTGCACTAGCCACAGGAACATGGCTGTCTAAAGCCGCATGGCTGCCAGCCTGGCCACCAGAGGCCACATGCGGATCCGGGAGCAGGTCCGCTGCAAAATTAAGGACCTGTGGCAGTCCTACTTCAGGGCCTCCCAGCCAGGGGCTGACCCGGAGGCCTGCCCCCACTTTGAGGCCCTGGACCGCATGCTGGGGGCTCACGCAGTCCATGCCCCCCGGGTGGTGATCGACCCCGGGGCAGAGGGACCCGTCCCTGACACCGAGGAGGAGGAGGAGGACGCCAAGAGCCAGAAGCCTGCAGGGAGCCTGCCCAGGACCCAGGACCCCCGAGGCATCCCACAGAGCACATCGGCTGTGTTGTCCGAGGCTGAGGAGGGCTCCACATGTGAGTGCCATCATGCTCCCCTTATGTGTACGGGGAGGTGGAGGGAGAGGGAGCCCAGGGACTGTGCGCCTGGGCCTTGCCCACCATAGAGCAGCAGCTGGGTGTCATGCAGCGGCCCGTTCCCCACACGCCGACCTCGCCTTGCACAGTGGGGCTGGGTTTCACCCACTGTGTCCCCAGGGAGAACTGACCACTGCTCTTGTTTCACCACAGCCGCAGCACCTGGGACTGCAGGGCGCACCACCCCGCCTGCAACAGCCACCCGCACTCAGGCCAGCAGGCGCACCAGGAACCTGGAGGACTACCACCGGTGGCACCTGCAGCTACTGGAGCACCAGCTCCGCACCCAGGACCACTGAGTCCGGGAGGACCTGCGGCTGCGGCAGCAGAGCTTGGAGGTGCTGGAGGAGCAGGGCCATGCCCTCAGAGGACACCTCCAGACCCTGGTGGACAGGTTCCTGCCTCCTCCTGCTCCGGCCCCTGCGGCCGCCCCAGCTCTCGCTCCTCCTCCCACCCCTGCTCCCCTTCCCACTTCCTCCACACCCCCCGTCCCTCCTGCCCCACCCTCCACACCCATTCCCCCCCAACGCCCCCGCACCCGCAGTGCTGCGAGATGGGAGAGCCAGCAGGACCCCCCCAACCCTGAGCTTTCCCTTCCCTTCCTCCCCCTTCCAGCTCCCTCCTCCCAGGTTTCCCCCTCCCCTCTCCCACCCTCATTCCTCCATCCCCCCACCCCAGTTATGTACAATAAAAAGAGATTGTTGTTTTCAAAACAGGTGTCTTTATTTAACATTAGGAAGGGGGGTTAGGGAGGGGAAAGGGGAAGGAGGGGAGGGTGGAAGAAGGCCCCAATGGGGCATGCAGGGAGAGTTCAGTCCTCCTCCTCCACCAGGAAGGTCTCCCGCAGGGCTTCCTGGATCTGGACAGCCCCCCGCTGGGCCTCCCGGATGGTGGCGGTGAGGGGCTGAGCATAGTGGCCAGCCATGTGCTCAGCCTCAGCCATCCATGCTGGCAGGAAAGCCTCCCCCTTCCGCTCACACAAATTGTGCAGCACACAACATGCTGCCACCATGGGAGGGATAGTGTGCTCGGCGAGGTCGAGGCGAGTGAGGAGGCACCGGAATCTGGCTTTCAGTCGTCCAAAGGCCCCCTCGACCACAGTGAGGGCCCTGGTGAGCCTGGCATTGAAGGCCTGGCAGGAGGGGTTGAGGTGCCCCGTGTACGGCTTCATCAGCCAGGGCTGTAGGGGGTAGGCTGCATCCCCCACGAGGCAGACGGGCATGTCCACGTCCCCGACCCTGATGTGGCGGTCGGGGAAGAAGGTCCCGGCGTGCAGCCACTGGCACACGGAGGAGTTGCGGAACACCCTTGCCAGACCAGACCATATTAATATCTGTGAACTGGCCCCGGTGGTCAGACACGGCCTGCAGGAGGACGGAGAAGTACCCCTTGTGGTTGATGTAGTGGGAGGCCTGGTGTTCCGGGGCACGGATGGGGATGTGCGTCCCGTCGATGGCCCCCCCGCAGTTGAGGAAGCCGAGGGCGCCGAACCCCTGGATGACGGCGTCCGGATCGATGAGGCGGACCACCCTGCGGAGCAGCACCCGGTTGATGGCCTTGACCACCTGCAGAGAGACACAGCAAACCGTGAATCACTGGGGCACCCGGGTGGCTGGGAGTGTTCGTTCCCTGGCACTGCCCCATGCCCCACTCCCAGAAGCAACCCCCGCTGCGATCCTGGCCACCGTGGGTGGCCTGTAGTACGGCCAGGACAGACCAAACCCTCCCGTGCGGGGCACTGTCGCCTCCTCCCCCACCCCCATTTTCCCTGGGGCGGCCCATTCCCTCCTTGCAGCCCCCCTTTCCCCCAGCCCAGTGGCCGGTGAGTGCTGTACCTGCATGAGTACTGCTCCAACGGTGGATCTCCCCACGCCGAACTGGTTCCCGACGGATCGGTAGCTGTCCGGCGTGGAGAGCTTCCACAGGGCGATGGCCACACACTTCTGGAGGGGGATGGCGGGCCTCATGAGAGTGTCCCGTTGCCGCAGAGCAGGGGCGAGCCACTCGCAGAGCTCCAGGAAGGTGTCCCTCTTCATCCTGAAGTTCTGGGTCCACTGTCTGTCTCCTCAGCACTCCAGGACGATGAGGTCCCACCAGTCGCTGCTGGTGTCCAGACGCCAGATGCGGCGGGGCACGCTGGCGTCTGGGCGCTCCTGCGGCTCCTCCATGGCCCCCCAGGGAGGCCAGGTGGAGAGGCAGGGGGCTGATGTGCACCAGGTGGTGCCAGGCAGCCTCCAGCCATTGCTGGCAGGCTTGCAGCAGCAAGTCCAAAAACTGCACCAGAATGCCCAGGGCGAGCTCTGGCTCCATGGTGCCAACTGCGGCAGCGTGCCCAATGGGAACCACCGACACAGGCAGGCGCAGAGGAAAATGCTTTACTGTCCCTCGGCAAGGTAGGCAAGCAAGCGGAGAAGCTGAGAACCGGCTGTCCAGGGGGGTCCCTTTAAGCACGAGCCTCAGATAGCCTCAGACAGCAGCCACACAAAGCAACTACTGACCTGATGCCCTGCCAGAAGTGGTTTCAGCTGCCCTTAAATGCGACCCAGCATCCAATCAGTGTGGATATGCTAGTTCGAATTAGCAAAACGCTAATTCGAATTAGTTTTTGGGTCTAGATGTGTTAGTTCGAATTAGCTTAGTTCGAATTAGTTAGTTCGAATAAGTTAGTTCCAATTAGTGCTGTAGTGTAGACATACCCTTTCTGACTACAGCCTAGAGAATCTCTATCAATGGATTCTCCTCTAAGAGAAACCTCCATCCAATTTATGTACTTCTCCGCACCAATTGGGTTTCCCCCATCTCTTAGTTTCACACTGACTGGACACTATCTCACATTTAAGGCCACCTGGAACCAGTTCAGGTGGGGCATCAGGTCAGACGTTGCTTCCTGGAGCTTCTGCCTAAAGCTATCTGAGATGCGTGCTTAAAGGGACCCCCCTGGACAGCCGTTTCTCAGCTTCTTCTGCTTGCTTGCCTACCTCTCCAAGGGACAAAGCATTTACAGTGCGTGCTTTGATTGACCTGCATCAGGATACCACAGTACTCCCTGCTATGGAGCCAGAGCTGCTGCTGGGCACATGACGGCCCCACACAGCCATGCTGCACTTTCTGCAGCAGTTTATGCAGGCTGCCCTCAGGGTCCTCCATGAACTCGACCCCGAGCTGAGCATGTAGAACCTCTGCATGTGTGCAGGAGCTCTGCGCTTGCAACCTCACCCCACTGTGGAGCAACGCTTCTGGCGGCCAGACACCAGTTCCAACTGATGGGGCCAGCTAGTGATGGGATGACGAGCAGTGGCTCCAGAACTTCCACATGAGGAAGGAGACATTCCTGGAGCCTGGCTCACCTCTGTCCTCACATGACATGACACCCAGGGTATGTCTAGATTACAGGCTTTTTTCGACAGAAGCTTTGTCGACAGATACTGTAGACAAAGCCTCTGTCAAAAAAGAGTGTCTAGACTACAGCCAGTTCTGTCGACAAAGCAAGCCGCTTTTTCGACAGAGAGTCTAGATGCTCTCTTTTGAAAAAGCACAGTGTGGATGCAATGGCACCTTTTTTTTACATAACTTTGTGGAAAAAAGGCGTTATTCCTTGTAGAATGAGGTTTACCGCTGTCGACAAAACTGCCGCGTTCTGTCAACTTACTGTTGACAGAATTCGGCGGTAGTGTAGACGCAGGTATAGTTTTGTCGACAAAAGTCCACTTTTGTTGACAAAACCCTGTAGTCTAGACACACCGCCAGATGCAACCCACCATTCCCCTGGGGATGTGGGTCACCATCAGCGTCTGGAAGCTGTCCACATCAGATAGTTACTGATCTGTGGGCAACCAGATTGACATGGGGAAGTTGACAATCGGGGTCCTCATCATGCAGGTATGGTGCTCTTGGGCTGCAGTCCCGGGGGGGGGGGGAGAGTACTGGAAAGGGGGACCCTAGGTAAAGGGGGAGTTGGGGTGTGGGTAGGTTTGGGGAAGCAGGGGTTTCTTCAGTACCACCCTCACACAGCCCTGCAAGGGCGGGGGCAGGCTTCATTGGGGATGGCTGCTGGGGTGTTTGTGGGGGGGAAAGAGGGGAGGGCTCGGGGGCCTCCCAAGGGCTCAGGCACCCCATTTGATTTTCTGTTTTGTTTCTTTGTTTGTCTCTTTCTGCAGGTGGTGCACACACACCTACACCTGGCAGCGCTGTCCCCAGGAAAAGGTGCTGCCTCAAGTGTGCAGTCATGCCCATGTGCCGTGTGTGGCACTCCAGAGTCTGCGTGTGTTTGTCCTTGTCCCCAGCCTCCTTCCAGCAGTGGCTCATGGTGGGAGGGCATCCCCCCATGGGGGTCATAAGTGTGGGTGGCCTCCCCGGAGCCTGTGAGCAGGAGCCCAGGGGTGCTCCAGTGCTGCCTCCCGGGTCTGCGTGACGCAGACTCATTGCACGTACAACTATGTGCACAGACAGCAGAGCAATGGCCAGTCTGAGAAGGCCAACTGACAATCGCACCACAGCCCCTCAGCACCCTCCACCCCCACCCTGTGTGTGTGAGAAAATTAAGATGAGCCCTCCCCAGCCTCGGAGGATGCCTGGAACACATCCAGGCCATGGGGTTCCGGCTTCAAGGTGAGCATGGTCACAGTGCTGGCTGCATCCTCCTCCTCTTCCTCTTCATCTGGGACCCCCAGGCGGGTGATGATGGGTAGTTCCAGCCCCAAGTCCATCACTAGGAGTGGGGAAGGCACTGCACTGCCCCCCAGGATGCAGTGCAGGTCCTCATAATAAGGGCAGGAATGGGGTTCTGCCCCAGAGTGTGAGCTGTGCTCCCTAGCCCTGGTGTAGGCTTGCTGGAGCTCTTTAACTTTGCTCTGGACTTGCTCCAGGTTCCTGGTGTGGCCCTTTATGGCCAGGCTCTTAGCTATCCAGCCGTAGATGTCAGCATTGCACCATCTGGAGTGGAGATCCTGGAGCTTCTCCTCATCGTCCCACACTTCAAGGAGGGCCAGGATCTCTGCCCCAGACCAGGATGGCGCAAGCCTCTTGTGGCCCCTCGCAGGCTCCTGGGGGCCCTGTGAGTGCACTCTGAGACCGGCAGGGAGTTCTTGGGGGGCTTGGTGCTGGGACATGCTGGTCAGATGTGAAGCACTAGCAACTGCGCTGTGGCTGGAGGCTGTGAGGGCCAGCTTCCTGTTACAAGCCCTTTCCCCTGTGTCTGAAGCTTTAAGAGTACTATAGAGTACTGATGAGTGTGGATGGAGTGGCCAGCAGGGAACCTGTGGGATTTCTTGGAGGCCTCTTTTTTTTAAAAAAAAAGTCCTATTCCATGTCCACACACCCCCTCTTCTGAAAAAGCTTTTTTGGAAGAAGCCTTATTCCTTTTGGCATGAGGTTTACCACCGTCGGAAAAAGCCACCCATTATTTTGACTTTCTTTTGAAATAACGCAATTGCTGTGTGAACGCTAGTGTTGTTTTTCTGGAATAACGGCTGTTATTCTGGAAAAATAGTGCAGTGTAGAGGCACCCTGATAGAAAGCTTGAAGCAGAAATGTTCTATAGCAGTGGAAGGTGATGGATATTCCTTTCATATGAATAAGGAGAGAGGCCCAAGAAGGAAAGGGGTGAGAAGATATTTGTGTGCTTATTTCTGACATCTAAACTAATAGAATAATAGAATACTAGAACTGGAAGGGACCTTGAAGGCTCTTCAAATCCAGTCCCCTGCCCTTATGGTAGGACCAAGCACCATATAAATCATCCCTGACAGATGTTTATCTAACCTGGTGATGGAGATTCCACAACCTCCCTAGGAAATTTATTCTAGTGTTTAACCTACCAGAGAGTTAGGAAGTTTTTCCTAGTGTTCAAATTAAACCTCTCATGCTGCTATTTAAAGCCCATTGCTTCTTGTCATATCATCAGCGATCAAGGAGAACAATTATTCTCCCTCCTCCTTGGAACACTCTTTTAGGTACTTGAAAACCTCTCAGTCCCCTCTCAGTCTTCTCTTTTCCACACTAAAAAAGTCCAATTATTTCAGTCTTCTCTCATATGTCATGTTTTCTAGACCTTTAATCATTTTTGTTGCTCTTCTCTAGACCCTAAGCAGTCATTTCCCATGTCATATGTATGTAATGGATTGATTGTTCCTTCCTAAGTAAAATGCTTTGCATTTGTCCCCATTGACTTTCATCCTATTTATCTCAGACCACCTTTCCAGTTTGTCCAGGTCATTTTGAATTATAATCCTATTCTCTAAGGGTACATCTACAGTGTGGCGCTATTTTGGGATACTTCAGGTATCCCAAAACAGATACTTTGCATCTTGACAGCACACCTGTTATTTCAATATATCTTGCGAAATAATGGGCACACTATACCAACGTCTCTGTAAACCTCATTCCATGAGGAATAAGGGAGTTGCAAACAGGTGATTGCAAACAGGAAGTTTTGAGAGGGAGTTCTCCAAGTGAAGGAGAAGCAAATACAGGACTCTTGAGGGAACTGGCTATCTGAAGGGGCTGTGACTGGCAGCTGGAAGCTGTTGGCTTCTAATCAAGGTTTGAAATCTAGAAGCCTCTGCTGATTGGCTGAGCCTTAGCAGGGGGAGGGACTATCAGGAAGTCCAGGGCTTTATAAAGGAGTGAGTCAGTGACCAAGTGATTGCAAACAGGGAGTTTTGAGAGGGAGTTTGGAAGGGGGGTGGGAAGGGGGAGAGGTACACTGGCCATTCTTTTAAATTCTTTCTCGAGGAAAGCAGATCTGGATAGTGATAGCTCTGCGGTTGTTACCTGCACAGCTTGTGCCATGTTTGTCTTCCTCCTGGAAGAAAGAAGGGATTTCATCTGCACTAAGTGCAAGCTGATCGCCATTTTGGAAGAAAAAATGAGAGGACTGGAGGCCCAAGTGTCGACCCTACTCTCAATCAGAGAGAATGAAAACTTCCTCGATAGAAGGCAGTGTTTAATCCTGCAGACACGGCAGGTGGAAGAGCCAGAGAGGGCATTTCAGAACAAGGAAGAGAACTGGGAGCATGGAACTTCTAGAAGAAAAAAAAGCCCAACTCAGGAATCCCCCATTGCTATAGAGGTAAGTAATTGCTTTCAGGCTCTCTCCACAGGCACTGCGGTGGAGAATGCTTTGGGAGGGAACTCTTATGGAAGAAATCGGAAGGGAACACCATCTACTGGATGGCATGGGATGAGTAGTCCTAGGGATGGGGGTTCCATGACCAACACCCCTAAAAGAAAAAGACGGGTGGGGGTTGGTTGGGGATTCCCTCCTAAGACAGACTGAGTCATCCATCTGCTGTCCAGACCTGGAATCTCGAGAGGTATGCTGCTTACCAGGAGCTCGAATTCAGGAAGTGACTGAGAGGCTTACAAAACTGATCAAACCTTCGGATCACTACCCCTTCCTGTTTCTCCATGTGGGAACTAACGATATGGCCAAGAATGACCTTGAGAGGGTCACAGCAGATTATGAAGCGCTGGGAAGAAGGATCAATTAATTCAAAGCACAAGTGGTGTTCTCGTCCATCCTCCCTGTTGAAGGGAAAGGTCAGGGTAGGGATCGTCGAATTGAGGACGTAAAATGTGTGGATGTGCAGGTGGTGTCGGAGAGAAGGCTTTGATTTCTTCAGCCATGGGACTCTGTTCCGGGCACAAGGATTGTTAGAAAGAGATGGGATCCACCTAACCAAGAGAGGAAAGAGCATCTTCATGGGCAGGCTTCTAAACCTAGTGAGGAAGGCTTTAAACTAGGTCTGTTGGGAGATGGTGACCAAAGCCCTGAGGTAAGTGAGGAAGTCAGATACTGGGAAGAAACATAAGGAGGAACGAGCAACAAAGGAGGATCCCTGATTCGAATGGGGAACATAGGGCGAACAAGTGGTTATCTAAGGTGTTTGTACACAAATGCAAGAAGCCTGGAAAACAAACAGGAAGAATTAGAAGCCCTGGCCCAGTCAAAGACCTATGATATGATAGGAATAATGGAGGCTTGGTGGGATGACTCGCGTGACTGAAGCGCTGTCATGGAAGGGTATAAACTGTTTAGGAAGAACAGGCAGGGGAGAAAAGGAGGAGGAGTTGCACTGTATGTAAGAGCACTATGATTGCTCAGAACTCCAGTATATAGAGGGAGAAAAGCCTACTGAGAGTCTATGGGTTAAGTTTAGAGGTGGAAACAACAGGGGTGAGGTTGTGGTTGGTGTCTGCTACAGGCTGCCAGATCAGGTGGATGAGGTAGATGAGGCTTTCTTCAGACAACTGGGAGAAGCTGCCAGATCGCAGGCCCTGGGTCTCATAGGGGACTTTAATCACCCGGACATCTGTTGGGAGACCAATACAGCAGTACACAGACAATCCAGGAAGTTTTTGGAGAATGTTGGGAATAAC
The DNA here is from genome assembly GCA_032595735.1 of Pelochelys cantorii. Lineage (NCBI taxonomy): Eukaryota > Metazoa > Chordata > Testudines > Trionychidae > Pelochelys > Pelochelys cantorii. The sequence goes on from CM064340.1 coordinate 30,308,271, forward strand.
TTCTTGGTACAAGTGCTGAAGGATCCGACCAGGGGCCATGAGCAGATTGACCTGCTGCTCACAAACAGGGAGGAACTAATAGGGGAAGTAGAGGTGGGTGACAGCCTAGGAAGCAGTGATCATGAGATGGTACATTTCAGGATACTGACCAAAGGAAGAAAAGAGAGTAGTAAAATACACAGCCTGGACTTCAGAAAAGAAGACTTTGACTCCCTCAGAGACCTGATGGGCAGTATCCCGTGGGATGCAAACATGAAGTGGAAAGGAGTCCAGGAGAGCTGGCAGTATTTTAAAGACACCTTATTGAAGGCACAGGAAAAAAAGCATCCCGATGTGCAGCAAGAGAAGCAAATATGGTAGGCGACTGTATTGGCTTACCAGGGAAATCCTTGGTGAACTTAAGCACAAAAAGGAAGCTTAAAAGAAGTGGGAACTTGGACAGATGACTAGGGAGGGGTATAAATGTATAGTTCGAGAATGCAGGGGAGTTATCAGGAAGGCGAAAGCACAATCGGAATTGCAACTAGCAAGGGAGGTGAAGAGAAACAAGAAAGGTTTCTACAGGCATGTTAGCAAGAAGAGGGTGATCAGAGAGGGTGTGGGGGCCCTTACTGGATGAGGGAAGTAACCTAGTGACAGATGATGTGCGGAAAGCTGAAGTACTCAATGTTTTCTTTGCCTCTGTCTTCACAGACAAGGTCAGCTCCCAGACAAATGCACTAGGTGACGCAATATGGTATGAAGGTGGACAGCCCTTGGTGGGGAAAGAACAAGCTAGGAATTATTTGGAAAAGCTAGATGTACACAAATCCATGGTTCCGGATTTAATGCATCCAAGGGTACTGAGGGAGTTGGCAAATGTCATTGAGGAGCCTTTGGCCATTATCTTTGAAAACTCATGGAGATTGGGAGAGATCCTGAATGACTGGAAAAAGGCAAATGTAGTGCCCATATTTAAAAAAGGGAAGAAGGACAATCCAGGAAACTACAGACCCGTCAGCCTTACTTTAGTCCCCGGAAAAATCATGGAGGGGATCCTTAAGGAATCCATTTTGAAGCACTTGGAAGAGGGGAAAGTAATCAGGAATAGTCAGCATGGATTCACGAAGGGCAAGTCATGCCTCACCAATCTTATTAGCTTCTATGATGAGGTAACTGGCTCTGTGGATATGGGAAAGTCGGTGGATGTGATATACCTTGACTTTAGCAAAGCTTTTCATACGGTCTCCTACAATATTCTTGCCTGAAAGTTAAGGGAATATGGATTGGATAAATGGACTGTAAGATGCATAGAAAGCTGGCTAGAAGGTTGGGCCCAGTGGGTATTGATCAATGGCTTGATGTCAGGTTGGCAGTCGGTTTCTAACAGAGTGCCCCTAGGATCAGTTCTAGGACCAATTTTGTTCAACATCTTTATTAATGACCTGGATGAGGGGATGGATTGCACCCTCAGCAAGTTTGCAGATGACACTAAGCTAGGGGAAGAGGTAGATACACTGCAGGGCAGGAGAGAGTTCAGAGTGACCTTGACTAATTGGAGGATTGGGCCAAAAGAAATCTGATGAGGTTCAAGAAATCTGATGAGGTTCAACAAGGACAAGTGTAGAGACCTGCACTTGGGACGGAAGAATCCCAAACATTGTTACAGGCTGGGGACTGAATGGCTAAGTTACAGTTCTGCAGAAAAGGACCTGGGGATTACAGTGGACGAGAAGCTGGACATGAGTCAACAGTGTGCCCTTGTAGTCAAGAAGACAAATTAGGGTGCATTAGGAGGAGCATTGCCAGCAGATCCAGGGAAGTGATTATTCCCCTTTATTTGGCTCTGGTGAGGCCACATCTGGAGCATTATGTCCAGTTCTGGGCCCCCAACTACAGGAAGTATGTGGATGCATTGGTGAGGGTCCAGTGGAGGACGACCAAAATGATTAGGGGACTGGAGCATATGACCTATGAGGAGAGTCTGAGGCATTTGTGTTTGTTTAGTCTGCAGAAGAGAAAAGTGAGGGGGGATTTGATAGCAGCCTTCAACTTCCTGAAGGGAGGTTCCAAAGAGGCTGGAGAAGGGTTGTTCACAGTAGTGACGGATGGCAGAACAAGGAGCAATGGTCTCAAGTTACAGTGGGAGAGGTCTAGGTTGGCTATTAGGAAAAACTATTTCACTATGAGGGTGGCGAAGCACTGGAATGGGTTATATAGGGAGGTGGTGGAATGTCCATCCCTAGAGGTTTTTAAGTCTCTGCTTGACAAAGCCCTGACTGGGTTGATTTAGTTAGGATTGGTCCTGCCTTGGACAGGGTGTTGGACTTGATGACCTTCTGAGGTCTCTTCCAGCTCTATGATTCTATGATTTCGGAATAGTGGTTTATTTTGAAATTTGGCGCTGTGTATATAGCACGAATTTATAAAATTAGCTATTTCAAAACACACTTGAAATAAGCTACGCAATTTGTGTAGCTCAAATTGCATAGCTTATTTCGAGCTAAGAGTGCAGTGAAGACACACCCTAAGAATATATCTACAGTGCACACTTATTGCGAAATAAGCTATTCCAGAATAGTTATTCCAAAATAGCTTATTTCGAAATAGAGCATCCATACTACAGGGAAGCCACAAAATTAGGTGGGGGGGCATCCATACCTCCTGGCCATTTATTACTCTGCCCAATCCCACTTAGCTGAGGGCAGGACAGCCCAAGTGCCTGCTGCCACAAAAGATCGAGCCCTTCCTGCACACACACTTACTGCACACACAGTATAAGATTGGCTGGCCTACCTGTGTCTTTGTCTAGTTCTTTGGAAAGCGATGGAGGCCCAGTGGGGCCCTGCTCTCACTACCCTTGCCTCTTCTGGCAAATTGCTCCAGCATTACACAATGGGAGGAGTCATCCCATAAAGTCCCAAACTGAAATTCTCCAAGTAATCCAGGAGCAGTGGCTACTGCATGAATGAAGCAGAAAGATTTGGAATTGTAAAAAACACTTTGCAAAATTGTCCTTCTCAGCACTTTCCATCTGATGACATCAAAACACCTCACCAAAACCAATGAATTTACACAAATTGCTGCTAGGTATTATTATTATCCCTTTTGTCAGATGAAGAAACAGAGGCATGGGATAGTTAAGTTCCTTATTCACTGTTTTTTTTTAAATCAGTGGAAAATCTCTTCTTGAGATTAAATGATGGGTCCAATGACATACTGGAACTCTGACACAGGAGGGCCATTAAGAACACTCCAGACCTCCACATTTCTAGCAGTGGGGAGCACAAGGCATTGGCAGAATTGAGGTGGGGACATTACCTTGAAACTCCCATCTCCCCCAGTACAGGAACCCAACAGTGAGTCTGCACCTGACTCTGACAACAGTGTAAGGGCTGGCCCTACCCCACTCTGCCAGGCATACCAGGTGTGGCTGGGCAGGCTCAGCCCAACATGATCCAAGTATGGAGGGGCTTAGTGTGGGAGGATCTGGGTGTAGGGCACTCTGGGTGTGGGCGGCTCGTGGAGATCTGGATGCACAAGGGTTTGTTGGGTGTCTGGTGTAGGGGCAATGGGACTCAGTAGAGTGGTTGTGGGTGGTGGGACTTGGTGGGGGGTCCAGGTGTTGGGGAAGTGGGACTTGATAGGGGAGGGGGTCCAGGTGCAGCTTGCTGAGGCTCAGTGGGGTGGGGGGGCTTGTCAGATGGGTCCAGGTGTAAGGGAGTAGGGCGTGTCAGAGTGAAGGTGAAGGTTTGATGGACCTGCTTAACTGGGAAGTCCAGCTGCTGCTGACGGGACACTGCATGCTCGACTCCCACTTCTACCTCCCTCCCATGATTTCACTATTCCCTTTTCTTCTCCATCCACTTCCCTTCATCCCCCCCTCTCCTCATTCCTTCTCCACTGCCTCTTCCCTTCACCTTCTCTTCGCCCTCATTTCCCCATGCTCACCCCGCTACCCAGCTTCACTGCCAGCACCAAAAACAGGAAGGCTCTCCTCCAAGCACACAGAAGGGGAAACCGATGGCCACTAGAACCCAGTCAGAAGCCTGTGTTTGGCTGCAAATGGATCTCCTGACATAGCCTTCAAGCTGGGCAGCTCTGCATTTGAAATTTGAACTTGTGTCTTCCACGCAGGTTCTGGGACAGGCAGCTGAGGAGGTTCTCTGCTATCCAGCCTTCCATGTTGCCCTGAACCATAATAAAAACATCAGAGGGATGGCAGGGGTTTCTGCAGCATTTGTGTGAGAAGGCAGTTGCCTTCCCTTGCCTTATGGACTCACCACCCAGGATGAACTCTTTCATTTCAGAATCACTTTCACCCAAGCTGCCTTCCACTTTTATATTCTCAACCAGTTCTTCCCTGTTTGTTAAAATCAAATCTAGAACAGCCTCCCCCAGTAGATCTTCTGAAATTGTTTTTTAAAAAGACTGTTTCTGATACATTCCAAGAACTTGCTCCATAATCTGTGCCTTGCTGTGCTAGTTTCCCAACAGATATCTGGATAGTTGAACTCCCTCATCCCCACCAAGATGGTTGTTAGCGGTTTAAAAAAAAGCCCTGTCCACCTCTTCTTCCTGGTTAGATGGTCTGTAACAGACTCCTAGCATGACATTACCCTTGCTTTTTACCCCTTTAACCTTACTCAGAGACTCTCAATAAGTCTTCCTCCTACGTCCATGGCAACCTCAGTCCAAGTGTATACATTTTTAATATATAAGACAACACCTCCTCCCTTTTTGCCCTGCCTATCCTTCCTGAAAAAATGTAGAAAACAACGAATGGTCTAGCAGCATCTAAAAGACTAACAAAACATGTAGATGGTATCATGAGCTTTCATGGGTATAACCCACATGTTCAGATGAATGAAGTATTAAAAGTCCAGTTCCAAAATAAATAGGTGGGGGGGGGGAGGGAGGAAATAGTGAATTAGAGTGTTCATGTTACATGAAGCTGATAGAGTAGGTGCAAATTGTTCTTAAGTACCCATTGTTTGGTTGGTTAAGTTATTAGGATGTGGATGGTAGTGTGCTAGCCAGGTGATGTCTTTATTCATACCTTTGTGAGGAGTCCCAAACTTGTAAATGAAGTTAAGTTCCCTTTGTATTTGGCTTGTGGAATTGGCCTGAAACAACACAATGACTTTGAGATCCATTAATAAGTGCCCGGGCTGAGTAAACTGTACCCTTCTATACCAATATTACAATCACACGCATTATTCCACCAAGTCTCTGTGATGAAAACTGTGTCACAGTTCTATTTATTTACTAGCATTTCAAGTTCTTCCTGCTTATTGCCCATATTTCTTGCATTTGCATATAGACAATTAAGATGCTGATTGGATTCCCCCCCCTCCTCAGTTTTGTATCATTTTTCACTTATCCCTGCTATTACAGCCCATGCTCCCCCCAATTTCTGACCCATTTCCCAGGTCTCCATGTTTTTCACTTACCCATGGACTTTGGTTACTTGCCCTGTTGAACCTAGTTTAATGCCCTTCTCACTAGATTAGCCAGTCTGTATCTCTTTCTCGTCTTTGATAGGTGGATACCATCTATGCTTAGCAGTCCATCTCCGTGGAATAGTATCCTGTGGTCAAGGAAGCCAAAACCCTTCTGGTGACGCCATCTTCACAGTCAAGCATTCACTTCCACGATGCATCTGTCTCTGCCTGGGCCTCCACTTTTGACTGAAAGGATTGAAGAGAACACTGCTCGTGCCCCAAACTCCCTCATCTATACCTATATGCTGTGGTCACTTTTGATCTGCTCCAGGTCACACTTTGCAGTATCATTAGTGCCCACATGGATGAGCCACATGGGGTAGTAGTCAGAGAGTAGGATGATCTTTCATAATCCCTCCATAACTTCTTGCATACGGGCCCCGGTAGGCAACTTATCACCTGGGACACCATGTCAGGATGACAGATGGCTGGCTGCCTTTGTCCCTCTCAGAAGAGTGTTCAACCACCAATACCTGATGTTTCCTCCTGACATTTATGGCTGCAGACCTCCCAACCTTGAGGGTAAATGGTTTCTCCTCGTCTTCCTTAAAGGGAAGGGTTTCTCTTCTTCTTCTTCTTCTTCACCTTTCATAGCCAGGGGAGCATAACAGCTCCCTCACACCATGGTGGGTGGGTTGGGAACGGGGTGGAGCACTGCTTGGTTCCTGAAGTAACCAGCTGGCAGTGTCATCCCTGAGAGAGAGCCATCTCCTCCTCCACCACCAGTGGTGTGCTAGCTATGCTTTGTAGCTGGCTAGCTTCCTCAGCCTTAGATATCTCCACATTAATACTCTCAGGGAATTCCTCATTGGCACAGATGCTCCTCAGCCTAGGCACCTCCTACAGCTCTACTACCCACTTCCTGAGTAATTCCACGAGTAGGCACCTTTCACTTTGGACGGTCTCCCCAGCCTGGATTTCTGTAAGTGGGAAATGCTTTACTTTTTCCAATCAATCAGGGCACCAAAAAAGCCTTCAAAAAGATGTGACTGAGTTTTAGTGTGACAGGAATTGGTTACATTATACCAGTCTTAAACATTACCCATGTCAAGAAAATAGTCCAGTGGATGAGTGCAGTCCAGTTTTCAAAATATCCAAAGATTTCAGACTTTCCCTACTCCATAAGTCAGTTATATCTGATTCTCCATGAACATACTGTGGATGTTTTCCTGCCTTACAACCCTCTGGGGCTGAAAATCTGGAAATATTCTATTATAGGAGTGTAGTGGGTGGGAGTGGCTACCCACTGACCCCAAAGGGGAGGTGCCCCTCCCAGAGCCTTGGTGGGCTACACCTGGCCTTAATGAGGCATCTGGATGGAAGCCAAGGGGCAGGGCCAGAGAGGTAAAAAGCCTGCCAGCCAGGCCAATGAGGTGCTGACGTCTGAAGATGGAAGGTAGCTAAGGCGTGGTGAGGTGGAGAACTGGCGTGGGCTACCGGGCCCCCTGCTGGACAGCGGCCCCGAGGAACAGCAGAGGCCAGAGGACTTACCTGCACGCCGCGGAGCGGAACAAATGCCTGGGGAGGTGGTGAGCTGGTGTGGACCACCGGGGCCCCTGCTGCACAGTGGACCAGAGGAACAACAGACTTCTCCGGACTTCCCAAACACCCTGCAAGCTGCTGAGTAGTGGCCAATGGACCTGGATCCCTGTGACTCCGCGGGAGACCTACATGACTGCCAGGTACCTGCTTAGGGGGAGGAGGGAAGTGGCCCAGGGGACAGCGTGGACGTAGACATGCCTGGATCAGTGTGTTTCGGGCTGGAGCCCCCGCTGATCCAGCAGCAGTAGACTGCTGCCTCTAGGGCCCTGGGCCGGGGCACAGTGGAGTGGGCGGGCCTGTGCCCCCCCGCCACCCACCACTTGAGTGGTAGCCTCCCCCTCTTTCCCATTGCTGGCGAGCTGCCTGCAACCCTCCTGAGCAAGGAGGCCCAGTTGTATACATGGTTTAGATTTCTTTCTTGCTGCCCAGCCCTGAGCTAGAGCTGGGCCTTTACAAACTGTTTTCCTGTGGCCCCACCCTGAACCAGGGCTGGGCTTTGATTAACTGTTGGGCTTATAAACGGTTGTGCCTGCTGCCCTGCCCTGCCCTGCCCTGCCCAAGGGCTGGGCTTATAAACTGCTTTGCCTGCTGCCCCGCCCTGACCAAAGGCTGGGCTACAAACTGTTTACCGGCGGCCCCGCCCTGAACTAGGGCTGGGCCTTCCTCATCACAGACTTGGCGGCCCACCCTGAACTAAGGCCGGGCCTCTGCCTATCATTTGTTGGCCTGCCCAAACCCAGGCCGCCTTTGTTATTGGTTACTTTTGTCACCCTGCCCTGATGTAAGAGCGGGGTCCCCGGACTGGTTATTTGAAATATTAATTCCCCCCAGAGACCGAGCCGGGTGTAGTGGGTTGGAGTGGCCACCCACTGACACCGAAGGAGAGGTGTCCCTCCCAGAGCTGACCAGCTTACAAGGAGTAATATCGTAATGGTTATCTTTATATCCATATCTATTGTAATTAATAAAGAATGCTGATAATCTACACAGTATCATAAAGACTCATGGCCCTCATGTTACACAAAATAACAGGATTCCAGTACCTAACAGCATTTAGTCTTGGGTTAGCTCAGTTAGGGTGTATTAAAAAAATGGGACAATGGTTTATAATTGCAAGAGCTAGGGGAGAAATTATTTCTGCATATGGAAATCTTCCTGAAAGAGTCAGAAGATTAATTTGCTACTAATATCTCTAGAGTGGAACCATAACATATTTGACTTAATAAATCCAGGGGAATCGTCAGATTCAGATGAGCTGACCTTCATAGACAAGGTCAGCTCCCAGACTACTGCACTAGGCAATGCAGGAGGAAAGGAGGTGGGCAGCCCTCAGTGGAGAAAGAACAGGTTAAGAACTATTTAGAAAATCTAGACATACACAAATCCATGCAGATGTAGAGAAGTTATTATTCCCCATTATTTGGCACTGGTGAGGCCACATCTGGAATATTGTGTGCAGTTTTGGGGCCCCCCACTATAGAAAGGATATGGACACATTGGAGAGGGTCCAGCAGAGGGCTACCAAAATGATTAGGGGGCTGGAGCACAAGAACTACGAGGAGAGGCTGAAGGATTTGGGCTTATTTAGTCTGCAGAAAAAAAGAGTGAGGGGGATTTGATTGAAGCCTTCAACTTCCTGAAGGGAGGTTCCAAAGAGTCTGGAGAGAGGCTGTTCTCTGTAGTGATGGATGGCAGAACAATGGTCTCAAGTTATAGTGGGGAAGGTCTAGGTTGGATATTAGGTAAAACTATGTCACTAGGAGGGTGGTGAAGTACTGGAAAGGGAGGTGGTGGAATTTTCAGCCCTAGAGGTTTTTAAGTCCCAGTTTGACAAAGCCCTGGCTGGGATGATTTAGTTCGGGTTGGTCCTGCTTTGTGCAGGGGGCTGGACTCAATGACCTCCTGCGGTCTCTTCTAGCCCTAGGATTCCATGATTCTATGAGAGATTTCCTTGAAACTATTGCATCTTAGATTTGTTATGTTCAGAGTGTCATATTCCTTTTCAGCTAGCAGGAGATGAATTAAGGCCAATATCACCTACCTGATTACCCTGAAATGACTGCCAGCAGATTAATTGAGTTAATTTGAGGTTTGAAGAGATCATAACATGTAAGATGGAAAGGATGTGAAATAATAGCGCTTGGTACAAGTATTTATGTGACTTTTATCACTGTTCCCCCTCCTCTCTTCATTGAGAACCCTCTTATGTGAACCCAATTAAAAATACATTATCTGGTTCACCAGAGATGTTCCTGCGCCTGGTTATTTCTTCATGGGGGAAATGGATGTTTTTGCTTGTGGCACATCTGGCGTAGATTCTGCACTACTTCCTGCACTACCCTGGACTGCTTTGCTTTGCAACCACAGCTCTGGCCGGAACAGGACCATAGCACAGTGGGGAGCATTATGCATGAGTGAAATGGTTGATGAAAACTGCTATGCAGAGGAGTGGTGAGAATAGATTTGTTCAAGCAGCATCAATCAAAACTGCTCAGAAAGACAAACTGCAGAAAGAAAACCTACCACAGATTCAAAGCTGTCAAAGTTTTACTGCAGGAATAATAAATAAAATAACACTAATGAGCGAGTGACTAAAAGACTTATCAGCTGTTGTGACTTATCAGCGAGTGACTTATCAGCTGTTGGTTGTATCAAAAAGTTCCAATTTCGCACTCTGACACCTCACATTACTGAAAAAAAAACTATAAGCTGGTGCATTGATCAGAAAAAAGCAAAACAGAAATTTCCCTTTTCTTCCTCCCCCAACTTGTATTTGGAAAAGATAGCATCAAAAGTGGGAACTTGCATTGAAATAGAGATAGAATGACATCTACTGGCTGTCAAAAATTTTAGCTTTTGGGTCAGCTAAACATGTTCTTTATCTTTAAAATAAAAATGTTTCACTAACCAACCCCTCTTATCATCAGTGGGAATTATATGTGCACAGTAAGGGAAGAACAGAGTCTACAGGTTTATTTAAAATGAGAGATGGCAGGTTAATCTTTAATTCATTAACATGTAACCAGAATTACTTACATAAATATCTTAAACTTGTCTGGATCTTTATTTCTTTACGCTTGTGAATACACAACCACTTTCTGAACTGCTGTTAGAAATAACAAAACAGCCTGATCTGTTTCTGTATAGCTTACAGGTATAGTAAGTTGAGGGACAGTAACATGGAGTCAGCAGGCCTAAATAAAGGCCTGTAACATAAAAACAGCAACAGGCCTGCAATCTAGTGAGCAAGACTTTGGTTCAGTAACACAGGAGCCAAGAATAATAATTGTGTAATTATGTAAGTTAGAGAGAGCACGGAAGGACATAGGGTATGTCTACACTGACACCCTAGTTCGAACTAGGGTGCCTAATGTAGGCATTCGAACTTGCAAATGAAGCCCGGGATTTAAATATCCCGGGCTTTATTTGCATGTTCCCGGGCGCCGCCATTTTTAAATGCCCCGTAGTTCGAACTCCCTGCCCGCGGCTACACGCGGCACGGACTAGGTAGTTCGAATTAGGAGCTTTAATTCGAACTACCTAGTCCGTGCCGCGTGTAGCCGCGGGCAGGGAGTTCGAACTACGGGGCATTTAAAAATGGCGGCACCCGGGAACATGCAAATAAAACCCGGGATATTTAAATCCCGGGCTTCATTTGCAAGTTCGAATGCCTACATTAGGCACCCTAGTTCGAACTAGGGTGACAGTGTAGACATACCCATAGGGATGCACCGAGTACAGATTGTAAGCCAAAGGGGAGTAGCGGAACATGTTAATAAGGAATGTCTTGGTACAAAGACTCCCTAGAAACTAATGTACATACCGACCTAGGTTCAGGACCAGGCCGAAATTGACAGCATAAAGGATAGTAAGTAAGTCCCCCTTCCGTAAGGTAAGGGGTGGTAACTAGGCAACAGAAGGTGGCAACCTGGTACATAAAGAAATGATGTAAGTTGTTTGTACATGTCTATAAAAGGACACTGCAAATGATGCACACGGATCGACCTGAGGGGGGGAGGGGCATGCACTAGGCACCTGAAATGGCAGGTGTCATTGCCAAGACTTACAGAATGCACAGTGGCTTAACTCTGGCTAACCACTGTTAATATCTGTTATTTGGCAATAGGCCTGCTATATGTTGGTACATTGTCAATGCATGCAAAATGCACAATGGCTTAGCACTGAGACTGTCTGCTAATGACTGTTAATGCATAGCACTTGACAATAAATCTGCTCGATTATTTTATCCTTGCCTGAAACTATCATTTCTGGGGGCTTTAAAAGATCTCCTGTGTTGACCCAAGTGCATGGGGTCTAACACTGTAGATAAAGGGAGCACTGACATTAACACATGCAGCTGAAAGTTTATCATCACCGACAGAGTAGAGGTCCTGTCAGGAGTGCACTGGGACAACCCCGAAAACCCTGACCAGATGACACTGAACACTGAAGTACGAAAACAGGTATCCAGAGCACATTTTGCCACAATCACAGAGGGAAAGAGATTTTTTTCCTCACAAAATTGTACCTAAGAGTCTTACTTTGACTTTAAAATATTTGCTGCATTGCATAACAAAAGCAATGCTTAATGTTTTCCCTGAATGAATTTTGTGCGTTAACATTAAGGGCATGTCTACACTAGAAAATTATTTTGAAATAACTTATTTTGGAATAATAACTCCTGAAATAACTATTTTGAAATAGTATGTCCACACTGCAAGGAAGCCTTAAAATTAGTCTGAGGCAGGATCCCTTAAATTGTGTCATCTGTCCTAAATTCAGTCAGACAGAAGAGCACCGCCTACTGAATTTTAAGTAGATTACTTGGGAAGATAACTGAGCATCAGGGTTATTTAAACAAAAGCTGGAGATAACACAATATTATTAGAATAATCTAACTATGATCTTATTCATACTCAAACAGTATGTGGGAAAAGAAATGTAGGACATGATATGCCACTTTGTTTTTATAGTAACTAACTTCTGAATGGCATCTTTCAAAAGACTATATAATCCTGGATAAGGTGAATGTGATCTTATTTCAATCACCCATAAGTGATTATTTTATAATCTATTTAAACTCAACATAAAGTTGATCTCACTGCTGAATTCTTAGTTTGCATCTATTAGATTCTATAGTATTTTTGCCTGATCTACATTACACAGTTAGCTCAAGGTTAGGCAGTTTAAATCATTCTTATTACACTCGTCTACAATTTTTTAGAAGTCGTCTGCTTCAGAGATAAAATGTGCTATTTATTATGTGTTTTGATGTGCTGAATTCAAATATGACAATTAAAACAACTGATTGGCTACTGTTTCCAAGATATTTAAGTTTTTACATTTTATGTCTATGTATATTGTGTAGATAGTAGAGTTTTAATCATAAATTGTAAACCTAGGTATTTTCATGTGTTTATGGTTGCTTTACATGATAATATTTCACCTGTCCTGTTTATGTAACACTTTAAAAATCAGCAAAAGGGTTATATAAATAAAATTTATTATGAAACAAAAGGCAAAAAACTATTATGTACATAGTTTAGTCCTATTCAGTGTCTACTCGGCGCTTCTTGGCTTGTCTCTTGTATTCATTAAATGGAGCATCTCTTGTCACTGTCCAGCAATAGTCTGCAAGCATTGATAGGCTCCGTTTGCCCTGATAGTGTTTCTCCATTGTTGCAATGTCCTGGTGAAATCGCTCGCCGTGCTCGTCGCTCACTGCTCCGCAGTTCGGTGGAAAAAAATCTAGATGAGAGTGCAAAAAATGTATCTTTAGTGACATGTTGCAACCAAGGCTTTTGTATGCCTTGAGGAGGTTTTCCACCAACAACCTGTAGTTGTCTGCCTTGTTGTTTCCGAGAAAATTTATTGCCACTAACTGGAAGGCTTTCCATGCCGTCTTTTCCTTGCCACGCAGTGCATGGTCAAAAGCATCATCTCGAAGACGTTCACGAATCTGAGGACCAACAAAGACACCTTCCTTTATCTTAGCTTCACTTAACCTTGGAAATTTTCCACGGAGGTACTTGAAAGCTGCTTGTGTTTTGTCCATGGCCTTGACAAAGTTCTTCATCAGACCCAGCTTGATGTGTAAGGGTGGTAACAAAATCTTCCTTGATTCAACAAGTGGTGGATGCTGAACACTTTTCCTCCCAGGCTCCAATGACTGTCGGAGTGGCCAATCTATCTTGATGTAGTGGGAATCTCTTGCACGACTATCCCATTCGCAGAGAAAACAGCAGTACTTTGTGTATCCAGTCTGCAGACCAAGCAAGAGAGCAACAACCTTCAAATCGCCACAAAGCTGCCACTGATGTTGGTCATAGTTTATGCACCTCAAAAGTTGTTTCATGTTGTCATAGGTTTCCTTCATATGGACTGCATGACCAACTGGAATTGATGGCAAAACATTGCCATTATGCAGCAAAACAGCTTTAAGACTCGTCTTCGATGAATCAATGAACAGTCTCCACTCATCTGGATCGTGAACGATGTTGAGGGCTGCCATCACACCATCGATGTTGTTGCAGGCTACAAGATCACCTTCCATGAAGAAGAATGGGACAAGATCCTTTTGACGGTCACGGAACATGGAAACCCTAACATCACCTGCCAGGAGATTCCACTGCTGTAGTCTGGAGCCCAACAGCTCTGCCTTACTCTTGGGTAGTTCCAAATCCCTGACAAGGTCATTCAGTTCACCTTGTGTTATGAGGTGTGGTTCAGAGGAGGAGGATGGGAGAAAATGTGGGTCCTGTGACACTGATGGTTCAGGACCAGAAGTTTCATCCTCTTCCTCTTCCTCGTCTGACTCAAGTGAGAATGATTCTGGTGCATCAGGAACCGGCAGTCCTTCTCCGTGGGGTACTGGGCGTATAGCTGATGGAATGTTTGGATAATGCACAGTCCACTTTTTCTTCTTTGACACACCTTTCCCAACTGGAGGCACCATGCAGAAGTAACAATTGCTGGTATGATGTGTTGGCTCTCTCCAAATCATTGGCATTGCAAAAGGCATAGATTTCCTTTTCCTGTTCAACCACTGGCGAAGATTTGTTGCACAAGTGTTGCAGCATATGTGTGGGGCCCACCTCTTGTCCTGATCTCCAATTTTGCAGCCAAAATAAAGGTGATAGGCTTTCTTAACCATAGTGGTTATGCTGCGCTTTTGTGATGCAAAAGTCACTTCACCACAAACATAGCAGAAGTTATCTGCACTGTTCACACAAGTATGAGGCATCTCTGCTCACTTTAGCTAAACAGAAATGTGTCCCTTTGCAAAATCAAACACTGACAAATAAGAGAGCACGACACTGTATGATTTCTAGAGCTGATATAGGGCAATTTGTTCAGCAGAGTGATGTAAGCTTTGTTATGATTGCATCATCCATGACTTCTAGGAATAACATGGTGCAATTCATATCATGTATGACGCAATACCAGCTTCAGATTGCATCATTCATTGTTTTGCCTAAAAAGCAAGTACTGTCCAAACCCAGTCATAGATTTATTCATAGATCCAGTCAAAGATGTATTTTAGTCATTTCTGGTTTAAATTGAGATCCCTTCCCTTTATAACTCACTTATCCTCTGCCATTCCCAAGTCAAGGGTCATATATACTGACCCAATAGCATATCTTGAAAACTAGAGCCAATCAACAATTTTAAGCATCATTTTCCTTCTCAGTGACCCAGAATTAGTAAAGTTTGACTACATTTATTTCAGAAGCATTTTGGCTGTAGAGCAGTGTTATATCAGTGTACAAAATACAGCCTTATTCTACGGATATACATGCCCTTTCACACTGACACAATAACTGCACAAGAGGCCTAAGGCTTATTTTGGTGTAACTAGGGCAATGCAGTGTCTATGTAGACATTGTGTTACTTACATCAGCTATTGGCTGTCTTGTCATCCTGCAACCCTGAAATTGACAAGGCAGTTAATAGCTGATGTTGGTAACACATTGTCTACAGAGCAATGGCATTGCCTTAACTACAGCTGACAAGAAAGCTAGGCAGCTAGAGTCCAGCTGTACCAGCTCAGGGATCCAAGAAGCCAAGTCAGCTGCCCCTTGCTCCTGGATAGAAGTTGGGGGCTGAGAGTGTGAGGGGCAGTTGGGCTCCTTAGCTGCATGGAGTGGAGAGTTACTGTGGACATCTGCCAGTGCAGTGATTACTATGGTAGCTGTAAGATGACCTAATAGGTCAATTTAAGTCCATAGTGTACCCTTAGTCTGGGAAAGTGGGGAAGTATTATAACAATCAGTGAAGGTGCCATGTGCTCTATTAGTGTGAAAATATAGCGTCTTGCTGTATTTAGGTGTGTACTCGCTTATCACTTACTTCTCAACTACTAACTATTCATAAAGCCTACTCTTTGGGGGTTTGATGATGAGCCACTTCTGAAGTTCTATCTGGAAATGGTCTGAAAGTTTGGGGATTCACACTAAGGTTACATCTAGACAGCGGGGCTATTTTGGGTTACCAGAAGAATCCCAAAATAGCAATTCCGTCTCTTTAAAAGTGCCTGTTATTTCAGAATATATTTCAAAATAATGGGTGTGCAATTCCAAAATCCTTATAGCCCTTGTTCCACAAGGGTTAAGGGACTTGTAGGAATAACACTTTATTGTGAAATTTGGCACTGTGTAGACAGAGGAAAATTTCAAAATAAGCTATTTTGAAATAAGCTACACAATTTGCGTAGCACACATTTAGTTTCTCTGCAATGACCGTATCATGTTTGAGTGCTCTTGATCATCCAGTGGTCCTATTGGTTGTTTAGCAGGCTTCCTGCTTCTAAGATACAAAACATTTTTGCTATTACTTTTTGAGTTTTTGGCTAGCTGTTCTTCAAATTCCTTTTTGGCCTTCTGTTACATGTTGAACACTCATCACTGTGGCGCCTGCCACTGGTCACTCAGGGAATCAGCACGCCTGCCTCAAAGTGCCCTCTGCTGGTCAGTGTCCCAACCTCTGTTGCAGGTCTTCTGCTGGTTCAGCCCGGTGTCCTTTCCTGCCCACTGTCCTATGTCAGTGCCACTGCACTCTGAGGTCCTTCCCTCCTATGAACCCCCCCAATTCCTCTTGCCTCAGTGACCCACTCTCAGTCATCATCTAGCCCCAGCATCAGGGGCAAACTGCAGACTGAAATGGCCACTCATCATTGGCAAAGGGCTGTGGACCTGCTGCCTTCTTCTAGCCTGGCTCTCTCCCTGCAGCCCTAGTAACCTCAGGACTTGCCTCAGACCCTGCAGCCTGGGAGTGAGGTCAGGCCAAAGCTCCCCAGCTCTCCGTGCCTTTCCCCAGTACTGCTTTGTCTCAGGAAGCCTCTAGCTTCCTTGGCAAGCAGGTTCCTCCCGCTCCCCAGCTAAAGCAAGAATGACTTTCTTCCACTCCAAAAACCCTTATTTATACAGCCCCAGCTGTGCCTCAGCTGTAGGCTCCACTCTCTCAGCCTTCTCCCAAGGCTGGTTTTAACACCTAAAGGGCCAGTGTTTAGCAGACACCCTGCCACACCTTCCTAATTATATTTTTACACTTCATTTGACAGAGTTTATGATCCTTTATATTTCCCTCACTCAGGTTTAACTGCCACTTTTTAAATGATGCATTTTATCTCTCACTGCTTAAGACATGGTGGCAATATTTTTGTTTTCTTACTATGCATTTTAAATTGGGGTATACATTTAAGTTGAGCCTCTATTATGGTGTCTTTGAAAAGTTTCCATGCAGCTTGCAGGAATTTTACTTTTGCCACTGTACCTTTTAATTTCTGTTTAACTAATCCCCTCATTTTTCTGTAGGCCTCCTTTCTGAAATTAAATGTCACAGTGTTGGGCTGCTATGGTATAGTTCCCACCTATGGATGCTAAATTTAATTATAATATGGTCACTATTTCCATGTGGACCAGATATATTCATCTCTTGGATCAGATCCTCTGCTCCACGTACAACTAAATCAAGAATTGCGTCTCCTCTTGTGGGTCCACCTAATCTCTGCATTACATCCTGAGTCAATATGGGGATAGCTGAAATCCCCCATTTTTAACTGAGGTTTTTTATGCGTTTCACAGTCACTATCACCATCCTGGTCAGATGGTCACTAATATAGCCCTACTAGAATATTCTTATTATTAGACTATGGAATCACTAGCCATAGAGATTCTATGAAACAATTTGGTTCATTTAAGATTTTTACTTCATTTGATTCTATGCTTTCTTTCACATATTGTGGCACTACCCCAACAGCATGTCCTGTTCTCTTCTTCTGATATGTTTTCTACCCTGGTATTGCTGTGTCCCATTGATTATTCTCATTCCACCAAGTTTCTGACATGCCTAGTATATCAATATTTCATTTAATATGAGGCACTCTAGTTCACCCATCTTATTATTTAGACTTCAAGCATTTTAAAATCTGGAGTTCCCTCCTCCAGAGAAGTATCCTCAGTGCAAGAGGATACCACAACATCATCTACTTTTATATTTTTTAATTGTGGGTTATATTTTTTTTAATTGTGGATATAAAATAATTTAAACACCATTTCTTAATTCATTTAAAAAGTAAATTGATAAAAAATGAGTAAAATTTTAGTTACCATTTCAGAGTATGTACTTCTGCTGTTACCATGACAACATATTAGCCACAACTATCAGGTTTATTGAAATATAACTTTCTGCTTATATTATCCCATAAATAATGCCCTGAAGTAGCTTTAATAAGTGTTAGGATAATTGAAATTGTGGTAATTGATTTTACAATAAACTTGTCATGAAATATTACCATAAATTATATGACCTGCACAATAAAAATGATCAGTGATGTAGTGGATGTATGCTGACCTGGGTTCAAATCCTACCTCAAAAAAGAAAGAAAAGTAAGTTTGCTGACCTCATCTTATTCTCCATTTCTTAAGATCATAAAAAACATTTCTTAGGTGATAGCTGCCATTTTGGCTGCAACACCAAGGATCTGGAACCTTAAAAGCAGAAAGCACAAGCTTACTGAGCTAAAGAGAAAGGGTTGTGTATGTTATCATCTGTATGTTG
This sequence comes from Pelochelys cantorii, assembly GCA_032595735.1. Lineage (NCBI taxonomy): Eukaryota > Metazoa > Chordata > Testudines > Trionychidae > Pelochelys > Pelochelys cantorii. The sequence goes on from CM064340.1 coordinate 30,326,354, forward strand.
GCACTCAGAGCTGCCTATAACACACATTAACTAACTTGTGAGTTTTGTTGAGGCATTCTACCTAGCTAAATCCATTTTTATGTGATTTTACCTTTTCAGGCCAAGATTTTCATAGTCCTGATCTTGGAGTTGACTCTGTGCATGCAAATTCCACAGAGAGCTCTACTGAATGTATTTATTAGCCAGACCCTTACATCTCAGTGACAGTTGCAAACGAAGGACAGGTTAAATACAACTGGTTAATCTATTTTTATCTTATGAATACATCAGGCTGCACACGGGACACAAAATTAAAGGAATGGTTTGTTTTTCTTTGTTTGCTCTTACTCAGAAATGATAGATCAGATGTAGATATTTTTAAAACAAAACAAAACACTTCTCAATGAGGTGAGGCATAGTAAATTCCAGGCTTAGAGGATTTTGTCTGAGACAGTTGTGGACATGTAGAAATTGCATTCACCATCTTATCTACTATGATCCAGATAAAATTGATTTAGGTGATAATCCAGTTGTCTTGTACACATGGAATCTTTAACAGAGAGGTTAAACAAAATTGTAACGGAAACCTTGAAATATCATGAAGTAGTCATTTAAGTGAAGAAGCTGGCAATTGGAGGTAATTCTTAGAGCAGGATTTGCTGGTAGTTTTTCATTGTATCATTTATAATCAAGTGAATAAAATCTGGTCCAATTTCTTGCTCTCACATTATTTCCCATTTGATATTACATCATGCCCCATTACTATGTTCTCACAAATGAATGCCAGAATAATAGAGCAACTTAGGACACAAGATAACTTCCTGTGATTTGCCCAAATGTCAACATGCCATCACTGAAACTTCTCATTTGACCTTAGAATATACAAAATGTGCATTTCCTACCAGGTCTAATGGTGCTGATCACTGAGCAATGTTGGGGTTTTAAAATGAGTTTCTTAAAATCTCTTTCTCTAAAATACAATGGATCTTTTTTTGCAGAATTCCTCAGATGTTTCAGTGCATCTAAACTCTTTTCAAAATCTTCACTGTTTTTCCCTAATGGCACTTCATAAAACACGGTGATTCTATTTGAAGCTGATTGGTGTTCTCTACTTCAATGACCCTTTTCATAATTTATTCCATAATTAGCATATATATCAAATCTCAAAGCCTACTTGAGACAATCAAGATTTCTCAAATTCAATGAATGCTTAATATAGGCTCTCTCTCATAGGTAAAAGTCAAGACACCTGTGAGATGCTTTTTTCCTTAGAGCAAAATTTGCAACCCATTTATTTCTCTGTTGAGCCTTATCACTTGGGAAAGATGCATGATATATTTTTCCATCCCTTTTAATTTAAGAATAGCTATGAGCATTATAATCTTATATTGAAATAAAAGCTGCTTATACAAAGAAAATATCCTTTACAGCAACTGTGGTTGACAATCCACAAAACAGCCAAGGGGAGATTAATAATAAAGCTCCTAAGCACTGAGGTATAAATAATGAAATCATTGTCATAATGGTCTGATATTGATTATTATATCACACCATGTAACTTCAAATGCAATGCAAAATATTGTGAACCATATTTCACCTCTCAAAGTTTATCTCACTAGATAGAAGAAAATTACTTTTTCTTGACCTTTTATTGTGGGCAAACCTTTCATGTATCATTCAGTAATCTGGTTCATTTAACATTATATAGGATGGGTGATGTACCCATAAAGACAGAAAGTCTAAATGAGTTATAACTTAAGAAATCTTTCTCCAATAAAAAAGGATTAATTATAATGTATTACTATTCTTTGCTTTAAAAAATGGAAAACTGACATCTAAAGATATAAATTTGCAATAGCATATAGATTTTAGTTAATATATTAAAAGACACAACAATTATGTTCTCAATATAAAACTTACTGTTTACAGTAAGTACATAGCATTTGTAAAATTCTTTATTTTATATTGCTAGCATCAATAAAATAGAAATAAAATGAGAAAAGGGCTTATACTGTATACATTTGCCCCACTAAAACTCTTTTACATCTCATCACTAACAAAATCTATGAATTAAATTACTATCAAATGTTTACCTTAATGAAGTCACTAATCAAATTTTGTTTTAAAGATAACAGGAATAATTTTTTTGCCTTGTCTCTTTTAAGAGACAAGAGGTATTCTCTATGAATCATCTGTCCGTTTATGTGCAATGCACACATCAAATAAAGTATTAATTTATATCAATAGGCCTTTGTTATAATACATCTAAAATCAAACAATGAAGCTGTTTGTCAAAGGATACACATTCTATAACAATAATTTCATTGCCCCATAAGGCCTCTAGGGCTGGTGAATCTAAGTTGCGATTTCATCTTGGCTGAAATATCCCTACTTCTCAATGCACCCAATTTGTTTCCTTACTCTGTCAGATAGGTGGACAAATATTGACACCAGTTTGACATTGTCTCTTAGAGAAATCTCAATCTTTGTATTTGTAGTAGGAAGGCTGATTCAAGAGCAGGGAACTCAATCAACTTTCTCAATGATGATTGTAAAACTGGCAGTCATTAAGGTACAGAGGAAAATCATCCTGAGTACCACAGGGACATCTCATTTTCTCCCCTTATATGCAGCCTTTCCTTCAGATGAACAGCATTTTTAGAGAGCAGTTGAACAGATTCTCCTGATATACTTTGGGGCATGCACTATTTTTATGGTTGGCATGCAGAGAGAGGCATTTGAGGGACAACCAATAGTCAGATCCTCATATTACTCAAATGAGGATGTTGATGAACCTAATAATGCTTCTAATCAGTTAGGCTGTGTCTAGATTGGCCAGTTTTTCCGCAAAAGTGGCCGCTTTTGCACAAAAACTTGCCAGCTGTCTACACTGGCCGCTTGAATTTGTGCAAGAGCACTGACGTTCTAATGTAAGAAATCAGTGCTTCTTGCGCAAATACTTTGACACTCCCGTTTGGGCAAAAGTCCTTTTGCGCAAAAGCTTTTGCGCAAAAGGGCCAGTGTAGACAGCTCAGTTTTGTTTTGCGCAAAAAAGCCCCGATGGCTAACATGGCGATCGGGGCTTTCTTGCGCAAAAGCGCGTCTAGATTGGCCACGGACGCTTTTGCTCAAAAAGTGCTTTTGCGCAAAAGCGTCCATGCCAATCTAGATGCTCTCTTGCGCAAATACTTTTAACGGAAAACTTTTCCGTTAAAAGCATTTGCGCAAATTCATGCCAGTCTAGACGCAGCCTGTGAGTATGTCTACACTACAGTGCTTTTCCGGAAAAATGGCAATTTTTCCGGAAAAACAATACTTACATCCACACTGCAATTGCGTTCTTTTGACAGAAGGTCGAAAGAATGGAGGGGTTTTTCCAACGGCGGTAAACCTCTTTCTACAAGGAAGCCTTTTTTCGAAATAGCTTTTTCGGAAAAAGGCATGTGTAGACATGGAAGAGGGTGTTTTTTTCTAAAGAAGAGGCCTCCAGGAAATAACACAGGTGCCTGTGTTAGTTCTCCATCCAAACTAATCAGAACTCTATAGTTCCTGTCTCCTGGCAGCTCTTAAAGCTGCAGGCACCTAGGACAAGCCCTGTGGCAGGAAGCCGAGCCTGTGAGCTGCATCTCACTGCGTGGCTCTGACTGCCACCAACTTGTGCCCCTTGAGAGCCCCTTGAGAGCTCCCTGGCCCTCACAGGGAGCACCACCACGGCTCCCAGGATCCAGCTAGGGGCACCAAATGGTGTGCACCCTCCTGGTCAGGGGCAGAGATCCCTTCCCTCCTTGAGCTGTGCAGGGAGGAGGAGACCCTGCAGGATCTCCACTCCCAGTGACAAAAGCCGACATATACGGCCAGATGGTCTAAGCTCTGGCTGAGAGGGGACACCCCATCCCTCGGACATTAGAATAGGTCTGGTTACCCCAAGCCCTGGATGTCTTGCAGGCATCCTCTGAGGATGGGGAGGGATCATCAGGTGAGTGCTCTCAGTTTGTCACACACACAGGGGGAGGCTGGCGCAGATGGGATGGGGTGCAATTGTCACTCAGCCTGGACATCTTGCTGCACTCCATGCATGTGGAAGCACGTGCAGCACCAGTCTGCACCATGAGGCCTCAGGAGGCAGCACCGGAGCACCCCCAGGCTCCTGCTCATAGGCTCCGGGGAGGCCCCACACATGTCTGACCCCTGGAGGGGATGCCCTCCCACTGTCAGCCACTGCTGGAAGCAGGCTGGGTGCAACGGCACACACGACCCCACAAAGACCGAGGAGTGCTGCACGCAGCACATGGGCATGCTTGTACATGTGTGGTCCCACCCGCTCCCGCAGACAGCGCTGCCAGGAGCAGTTGTGTGTGCGGTCCCCATGGAAGGCCAGGCTGCTCCAGACCTCTCTCCCACCCATGGGATCCCACTGTGGTTGGAAACTTCCCTTGCCTGCTTGTCCGTGGGATGGGGCAGGGGAAGCAGGAAGCATGGTCCCCTGGGCACCTTGAGGCCCCTGTGAGGCAGGGCCCACTGTGCAGGTTACACATGGCCTTGCTCCCGGGACCTCTCTGTCCTTTGGTCTGAGGACTCTTGGTCACAGATCACAGAGGAGGGCACGGCCTCAGGGACAGTGTCTGCATGGATGACTGACCACCTCCCTCTTTATTCTCCACAGCTGAACCAGCCGTCACTGAGGGGTGATCCACACCATCGGAAGCAGCCATCTGACACTGGGGGAATCACAAGTACATGAGGGTCCAGGAGGACCTCATGAGGCAGCACTTGAGCGTCCTGCACAACATGCAGCACACCCTGGCCCAGAAGGTCTAGGATGACGGTGAGTGGTGGAACCACATGTGGGACCAGCTTGCGTGATAGGGCAAAAAACATGTGTGCCACCATCTGGGAAATGAGCAGGGCAGGGTGGGCTGGGGGGAGGTGTGTGTGTGGGGGGGAAACCAGCCGCCGGGAAGCAGGGTTGGGGGCAGCAGGGCTGTCCGGCAGAGATCGGGGCAGGTGGGCGGCGGGGGGCTGGCCAGAGGAGATTGGGAGGAGGAGGACGGGAGAACCAGCCACAGGAAGCAGGGCTGGATAGGGGCAGCGGGGCTAGCCAAGGGAGATCGGGAGGAGAAGCGGGGGGGAGAGGGGGGCGGGGGGTGGAGTGAATCGGCTGGTGGGAAGCAGGACTGACCCAGGCACATGCAGACCCGGGCACACGAGTGAGTCTGGCCCCGGGGATTCCATTTTGTCCCCCCTCCCCCATATCCTCCCTCAAGTAGTTGCGAACTGCCTGGCTGGTAGATACACTCACGCAGCATGAGTACATCTACCAGGCAGACAGTTTGCAGCTACGGACTGATACACCTAATAATAATAAAACTTACCTAATTAGAAAATACCGGACATTTTATATGTCTGGTATTTACTCAATTTGTTTCCCGGACAGAACCCTCAAATACCAGACTGTCCAGTACAAAACTGGACACCTGGCAACCCTACCCCTCCTTGCACCTTCCCTCCTAGCCAGATACCCTACCCCCAATCTGCTCCTGCTCCCGCCTCCTGGAGTGCCCATGCGGCACCGGGTCTCCCAAACCCTGGCCCAGGCTGGGTGGAGGATGCAGCCGGGTGAAACACTGAAAATTTATTCATTTTTAATTCTTTTTTTATATGTGTTTATATTTTGGGGCTGCAAAAAACAGTACTGAAAAAAAACGGGTTCCAACTAAAGTAAAAAGTTTGGGAAACCCTGGTCTAGCCAGCTTTCTATCCATCTTACAGTCCATTTATCCAATCCATATTCCCTAAACTTGGTGGCAAGAATATTGTGGGTGACCGTATCAAAAGCTTTGTTAAAGCTGGCACTGGGCGTTTTGGGAGGACCAGAAACAACTTATTTGAATATTCATCATTTGCTTAATGATATGCAAATATGCAAATGAATGTTACCAGTCCTCCAAAAGCTCATGAATGGATTTACTGGTCCCTGTGTCAAAAAGTTTGGGAACCCCTGGAGTGGAACATTTAAGACTTTTCTATGTTCTGTGCTGTTGCTTTCTCAGTCTGGTAATATGTTGCATAATTACAGCTGGAATTTATACTTCAACCTAGCACCAGTCCAAATTTCATAATAAAATAAAATGGAATGTCCTGCTGAATGTCATACGAAGGGAGTTTAAATGTGTTCCCATGATATATATTTGAAATGTGAAATATTGCAGTCTAGGCCTTTTTGCTCCTGAGTGCTGTAAATTCACAGCTACCAACTTTTGTGAGGTTCCTAATATTACACTTGCCTGGCCTCTCATGTTTGCTGGCTGTATTGCACTGCTTTTTCCTCTCCTGAGATCACCAGATGGCAATTTTTATGTTTACTATGATTACAAAAGCTTTAGGGGATAGCCAAGTTAGTCTGTACAGGATAAACTTAAAAAACAACAATTAATCTGGTAGCACTTTAAAGACTAATAAAACATGGAGATGGTATCATGAGCTTTTGTGGGCACAGCCCACTTCTTCAGATGACCAGAGTGTTGGATGTCCAGAACCAAAATAAATAGGGAGAAGGGGGTGGGGGGGATGGGGAAGAGGAAAGAAATGGGAGGGAGGGAACAAGAAGAGGTAGTGGGTATAAAAAAATATCAAGGGGAAAGCTGAGCTGGAATGTAACAGGAAAAACAAACAGTCTATAAACACCTAAAGACTGGATAGTCAAAAGAGGCAGATAAGAACCATTAGTAGGCAAAAGAGAAGAAGAGAACTAACACCAGATACAGTAATTCCTCATTTAACACAGTAGATACGATTCAGAAAATGATCGTGCTAAGTGAAAACGTGTTATGCGGGGTCAATTTTCCCATTGAAAATAATGGAAAAGGTGGGGGTTGAGTTTGCGCTAGCGGCTGCAGCCTGCACTTGTTAGCAGCTGGGACCGGGACATAAGGTTGGGGGAAAAAGGGGACTGGGTTATAGCAGGGAGAGGAGGTGTTTGGCTCTGGGGAAGGAAAGGGGAGGACAGGGGAGGGGGCTTGCAGCCGGCAGCTGTGTTTCCCCAGCTGGCCAGTCGCCGGCAGCTGCGCGGGGCTTCCCCTGCCTCCTTGCAAAGTGGCGGAGGTTCGCCACTCGCCATGCCATTCCCCGGCGACCCCCTCTGGCTGGATGCCTCGCTCCTTCTCCTCCACCCCCCGCTTGCAGCCAACGGCTGGATTTCCCCAGTTGGCCGGTCGCCAGCATCTGCACAGGGCTTCCCCTGCCTCCCTGCAAAAGCGGCAGGGGTTTGCTGCTCGCCGCACCGTTCCCCGGAGACCTCCTCTGGCCGGATGCCTCACTCCCTCTTCTCCGCCCCCCGCTTGCAGCCAGTGGCTGGGTTTCCCCAGCTGGCCGCTCGCTGGCAGCTGCATGGGACTTCCCCTGCCTCTTTGCGTCCGGCGAGGAGGGGTCGCCGGGGAACGGTGCAGCGAGCGGCAAACCTCTGCCGCTTTTGCAGGGAGGCAGGGGAAGCCCCATGCAGCTACCGGTGACCAGCCAGCCGGTCGGGGAAATGGTGTTATTGAGGGGACGGTCGTGTTGTTCGAAAAATGTTCCCTAAAAAAAATCGTGCTATCGCAAAAACGTGTTAAGCGGGCACATGTTAAGCGAGGAATTACTGTACTATACAGACAAAAAATCATTGGCACCTTCATTGTTTCGTAGGTTGAAAATGTCCCAGCCATCCGGTATCTTTATTTAATCCATTAGCATGAGTATCAAACTTGTGAATGAATTGTAGTTCTGGGGTGCTTCAAGGGATGTTAAAAGTGGGTTAAATAGATAACCATGTAACTGCTGAAAATCTCAGTGGTCACATGGTTGCACACTGCGGGCTCTGCAATATAAAATTTAAATAAATGTTATATGCAGACCAAGCAGCAAAGCCTCTCTGGAAGTGGGGCCACCAGACCCTGCCAGCTTGGCTCCTGGGGAGGTGGCTTCCCTGTCGCACAGAAGCTGCGTCCCCAGGAACTCGGTGGCCAGCACCTATCGGCTCTGCTCCCAGGGAGGTGACTTCATTGTGGCAGAGAATTCATCTCTCTGAGAACCTCCCCAGGAGCTGGCTAAGTATAACTGACACCATTAACCAACAAGTATCAGCTTTTCATTAATCGATTAGTCAGTTACACTCTAGCATCCATAATATGAAGGTCCTCAAACACAGTTTAAAGAGGCAGGGCTAAGAGATGTGTAGTCACAGTCAGAGTTGTGAAAGAAAGGTTCAATCATTTTCTAATTTATCTGAATCTATTCATCCATCACTCATCTCAAAATGACTATGCAAATTTCTAAAATTCCTGCTGCAATGTCTTCTTATCTCAAAATTTGGAGACCCTTCAGATGAAAAAAATGGCTCAATTTCCTTAAGGCCTTTAATAAAATATGCCATTTACAGAAGATGTAAATCAAATACTTCCATGTTTCTCAGACTGAACAGTAAAGTAAACATTCTCTAGTGCTGCAATTACCACTGTTACAATTTTCCTTATAGGATTAAGGAAAATAAATCACTGCAGTAATTTAACCAATGACAAGTGATTTGTTTTTCCAGCTGGTTGTCCTTTGGAAGTCTCTTGGCCTGAAATTGTGAGCTTGAATCATAGAACTGGAAGTAACCTTGAGAGCAGGAATGTAAGCGAATAGTCGAGTAGTTGAATATCCAATAAGCCTAAGCCCATGGTCACCAACCCATTGATCGTGATCAACTGGTCAATTTTGGGGGCATGACCAGTCGATTGTGAGGTGATCCAGCCCCCTCCCTCATTCCCCCTAACCCCCAAGAAGGATCCCGTACTGGTGCCAGCTTCCTGCGGTGTGGGGGGAGGAGGAGAAGTCCCCATCTGCACACCAGATCTGGCATCTCAGGAAGCACACCCACTTTTCTGGAGAGGGGAGGAGCAGCATGTGCACTTCCTGAGATGCCAGATCTGGTGCACAGCTGGAGACTTCTTTCCCCATGCTGCCTGCCTGACTTTCTTCCTTTCTGCATGGGGTGGGGTGGGGTGGGGGAGAAGTCCCAGGAAGTGCGCCCACTCTGACTTCTCAGGAAGAGAGCTGGCTGTTTTGGGGAGGGGAGAAGCAGTGCATGCTGCGGGATCCCCAGGTATTGGCCAAGCTGTCCCTGTCACTGCCCCCTGGACAAACCCCCCAACGGCACCCTAACCCCTCCCCCTTGCCCAGACCCCCACGAATACCCAGGCCAGGGCCCCACGAGCAACCTGCCCCATGCCCAGCCACCACCAGCACCCTGCTCCCTGGCCAGACTCCCACCAGCACCTTGCCCCTTCCCCCTGGCCAGACTCTTACCTGCACCTTTCCTAGGCCCCCACCAGAACCTTGCCCAAACCCACACTAGCACCCTGCCCCTTGGCCAGACCCCCACCAGCACCTTGCTCCTGCCCCCTGCCCAACCCCCAGACACCACCCAGCACCCTGCCCCTGCCTTGTGGCCAGAACCCCACGAGCACCCTGCTCCTACCCCCTGGCCAGACACCATCTAGCACCCTGTACCCTGGCCAGACACCCACCAGCACCCTGCTCCTACCCCCTCCCTCCTGGCCAGACACCTACCCCCAGCTTGCTCCTGTACCCTATTTTCCACCCAGATTCTGCACTCCCATCCCTATCCCACTCACTGACAGCCCTGTCCCACACACTGGATCCCTCATTTTTTGCCCCACCTCAGAGTGTACAGGGGCCCTCAAATTCCACTAAACCTGGAACCCCAGAAGAGTTAATCTGGCCTGAGGCCTTGAACCTCAGTCCTACCTACCATCCCCCACATGGAGCTGGAGTGCCAGGAGAGTGAGGTGTCTCAGTAGCCCCAGCTCTTACTACATTTCAAATGCAAAGCTGCAGCAGTACTGGCTCTGTTCCAGCTCACGCTGGTCCGGGACCTACCCTGTCTGCACCTCTGCAGTTTAAATGTAGTAGAAGCTGGGCTGCCTGCATGCCCAGCTCCTACTATATTTAAACTGCAGAGCCATGGTGGGAGTAGCTCCTGGACCAGTGCGATCCGGGACAGAATGCCTTCCCTTATCGACTAATCGTGTAGTCAATACAAAATTGAGGCTTGGGGAGTTTTGGAGGGGTTGTTTTTTGCATCTCACTTGTGTGGTCCCCGACTGATTTTTCTGTGGGTCGGTGACCTCTGACCCAGAACAGGTTCCCCACCATTCTCATAAATAAAGAAAATGCTGAACCATTGTGTGTTTGAGATAATATTTTATTTAAAAATGAAGCCTGGCCAACAAGCCTCCAATTGGCCACAGCATCATAACACTCCTGCACACACACCCCCGACCACAACCCTGAGCCCATCATACACCGTAACCCCCTGCTCTGAGCCCCTCACATTCCCAAACTCCTGCATCCCCCACATCCCCAGTCTTCTGCCACAACACTCCTGCACCATCCACACACTGCAAATCTGTGTCGTGAGCCTATCATACTCCCAACATCCCTGCCCTGAGCCCCTCATACACCCCAACCCAAACTCCTGCACCCTAACACCCACAAGCCTGCAGCTTGCTCAGCACCCCAATCCTCCACCTACCCCAACACTCTCCAGCCTGTAGCCCTGTCCTGAGCCAGCATCTCCTTGCACCTCCCTTCCCACACCCAAATCCCTCATTCCCACCCCATAGCCTGCACCTCCTGTCCCAACCCAGTGAGAGAGTGAGTAAGGGCTGGGGACAGTAAATGATGGAAAGGAGGGGAATAGATAGGATGGGGCCTCAAGGAAGGGGTGGGATCTTGGGGAATGGATGGTGTAGATATTGGCTTGCCCTGACATTTAAAAAGTGTTCTTGGGTGTAAAAAGTTTGAAGACCACTGACCTAAACTTATTGACAACTCAACTATTCACTTCCTTTCCCCTTGCTGCCTCTGTTCGCGGCCAGCCCCAGACACACCTACCCCGTCTGCACCTCTGCAGTTTAAATGTAGTAGAAGCTGGGCTGCCTGCATGCCCAGCTCCTACTATATTTAAACTGCAGAGCCACAGTGGGAGTAGCTCCTGGACCAGTGTGAGCCGGGACAGAATGCCTTCCCTTATCGACTAATCGTGTAGTCAATACAAAATTGTATCAACTACACAATTAGTTGATTACTTGCCTCTTACTATCCTTACTTGAGAGGTCATCAAATCCACTCCCCTGCATTCATGGCAAAACCAAGCACTGTCCGGACACAAGGGCTGCCAAACACAAGGGCTGTGTCTAGACTGGCCAGTTTTTCCGGAAAATCAGCCACTTTTCCGGAAAAACTTGCCAGCTGTCTAGACTGGCCGCTTGAATTTCCGCAAGAACACTGACAATCTAATGTATGATTGTCAGTGTTCTTGCACAAATACTATGACGCTCCCATTCGGGCAAAAGCCCTCTTGCGCAAATGCTTTTGCGCAAGAGGGCCAGTGTAGACAACCCAGAATTTTTTTGCGCAAAAAAGCCCCAATGGCTAACATGGCGATCGGGGCTTTCTTGCGCAAAAGCGCGTCTAGATTGTCTAGGGACGTTTTTCTGCAAAAAGCGCTTTTGGGGAAAAGCGTCCGTGCCAATCTAGACGCTCTTTTCCACAAATGCTTTTTACGGAAAAACTTTTCTGTTAAAAGCATTTGCGGAAAATCATGCCAGTCTAGACGTAGCCAAGTAGTTTATTTCCTGACAGCTAACAGCTGTGCCCCATAAATGGAAGAACAACATAACAAAGAAGCGGCATATCTTACGTCCCTTCCTGAAAGCCTGGAACCCTGGGTAGGCTGCGGACGAAGTGGGAGGTTGTCTCAGCTTCCGAGGCACCGGTACCCAAAGCCCATCGGTGAGGTCCGATTTGCTAGGCTCTGAGACAGCCTTAAATACAGTTTTCCCTGCTTTGTTTTGCAGTTTGGAAATTTCCAGAGGTTACTCATTACGTGCTGTTGTAGGGCTTAACTGTTAGTTATCGATCTGGTTCTGATCTAGTTCTACTTGTTCTTTGGCCCTGTTTATGTGATCAGTATGTTAGGGTAAACAGAATTTTTTATGCGTTCTTGCCCTTTACCCTTATCTCATACTTGTTCCTGCTACACTGGCAACAATGCTTATCTTAAGTGGCGTATATTCCCAAAGACTTGCTTCTGGCTCATCAGATGTAGGGAAAAGGGAAAAGGGGGGAAAGAATGCAGGCCTCACCACCCCTAAACTAACATATACAAAGTTCTTCTGCAATTGACCACTACACTCACCGCCCTGTCCTGCTGGTCCAGCTCCCGGGTCTCCCCAAGCTGAGGCCCCAAGCTGATGATCACTGCCCCACTGAGAAGCAGTATAGACACTGAAACTTTTCAGGTCCAAGGAGAGTGCAGTTTTGGGCCCAGCTTCCTGGGATACCACTCCCCAGATGGGATCAAACCTCAAATAATTAGGTAAGCCATCTTTAATAATGAAAGGGGGAATGTGCACACTGATCGCTCTCCCAGGTAATAATTATTTACATTGGGTTTGATAGAAAATAAGTGATTTTATTAAGTACAAGCAGTAGGATTTAAGAGGTAATAAGTTAGAACAGGCAAAGCAAAGCAGGTTACAAATCAAAAGAAGCAAAAATGCTTGGCTCATTCTACACTGAAACCTCAGTACAAACTTTTTCAAACTCACCCTAAAACCTCTTTTCCAGCTGCCCCTCCAAATCATGGCTGTCTCCCCACCCTGGGGTCTTTGGTTCCTTCCTTCAGGGGCAGCCCAGTCAAAAAACAAAGGCCCCTGCTTTCCTATTCTTTTTTAAAGATTTCAGGTCACTCCCTACCAACCACTGCTCAGACTTAAGGACAAAAGAGATTGCTTAACAACTGCTCATCAACAGGGCTTGACAAGCGGCAGCGAGCTCTGCTCACCAGCTGCACAGTTTGGCACGCTGCGCATGCGCAGATCGCGCTGCGTGTGCGCTGATCATGCTGCGGGACTGTGCCGGCTTAAAATCTACTCATCCCAGGTGAGTAGATTGACTAATTTGTCAAGCCCTGCTCATCAAGACACCCTGGATGCCTCTCATTCACACATGTAAAATCCACAAAGTATTCCCCCCTCCAAATGTCTAATTTTACACCCAAAAATGATACATATATCTAAGTAAGATAACCAGAACCAGCGGATCATGACAAGAAGATTGATAGGTTACATAAAATAATTTGCTCAAAGCACCTTTGTGTTATGTATATTGATGTTCATAAGTCTATTTCATAAAGCGTGGGGGGGTCACACCTCAGACCATTTCTCAAGTTTGTACAGAACATTCTGAATTATAATCCTATCCTCCAAAGCATTTGCAACCTCTCCCAGCTTGGTATCATCTGTAAACTTTATGGCTGTGTCTACACTGGAGCGTTTTTGCATGAAAACGGCTGCTCTTGCGCAAAAACATGCCACCTGTCTACACTGGCCGTGCGTTCTTGAGCAAGTAAACTGACGTTGTACTGTAGAAAATCAGGTCTTCTTGCACGAGAACTCTGGCGCTTCCTCTCAGGAAGAAGCCCTCTTGCGCAAGAGCTCTTCCAGAAGAGGCCAGTATAGACAGGCAACATGAATTTCTTGCTCAAGAAGCCCCTATGGTTAAAATGTCCATCAGAGCTTTCTTGCGGAAGAGAGTGTCTACACTGCCATGGATGCTCTTGCACAAAAGCACATTTCTTGCGCAAAAGCACATGCCAGTGTAGACGCTCTCTTATGGAAGAGTTCTTGCACACCAAGAACTCTTCCGCAAAAGAGTTCTTGTGCAAGAAGCTGCCAGTGTAGATGTAGCCTTTAAGTATACTCTCTATGCCATTATCTAAATCTTTGATGAAGCTTATGAACAGAACTTGTCTCAAAACTGATCCCTGAAGAGTCCCTAGCGTGACTGTGAACCATTGATAATCACTCTCTGAGACTGGTTATCCAATCAATTATGTACCCACCATAGAGCAGCTCCAAATAGATTGTATTTCCCCAATTTATTAATGAGGTCATGAGAGATTGTATAATCTCCTTTACTAAGTCTAGTTATACCACATTTACCACTTCCATGTGTAGACATTGTGGCTTAGTCCTGAGCCCCCGACCTGTGCTTAGGCCTATAAAGGAACAGTTAGAGGTCCCTCCTTTTTCCTAGGCCCAGCATACAGGTTGGCATAGGCACCAAAAAGCTGCTTAACAGTCAGTAGGCCCAGCCCAAGCCTGGGCTTTGGGGCAAGGCAGACACACAAATAACAGAAGCTTCAGGGGGTAGCCAAGTTAGTCTGTACAGGATAAATTTAAAAAACAACAAATGGTTTGGTAGCACTTTATAGACTTACAAAATGTGTAGATGGCACCATGAGCTTTTGTGAGGATAGCCCACTTCTTCAGATGACCGGAGTTTTGAGTTTAGGATGTGCAGACCCAAAATAAATAGGGGAGAAGGGGGGGGGGAGGAAAAAAAGAGGGGGGTGGGAAACAAGGAGCAGAGGGTATGGAAATATCAAAGGGAAAAACAGGAAGGCAGAACTGGGAATCAGTAAGCACCTGAAGATTGGGTAGTTAAAACGAAGCAGACAAGAATCAGAGTAAAAAGATAGGAAGGGTACTAACACAGGAATCTACACAAAGAGCTGTTTGCACCTTCATTGAATGTTAGATTGATAGTGTCCCAAGCATCCCTCATCACGATTTAGGCCATTAGCATGAGAATTGAACTTGCGGATGAATTGTAATTCCAACGCCTCTCTGTGTATTTGGCTAGTAGAATTGGTTTGTGACAAGACAGCCACTTGAAGATCTTTTAAACAGTGATTAGGAAGATTAAAGTGTTCCCCAACAGGTTTCTGTATGTTGCCTTTACGTATATCTGATTTGTGTCCATTGTGTGTGATGCTGTTGCAAAAAAAGCAAACATGATTCTGGGATGCATTAACAGGTGTGTTGTGAGCAAGACATGAGAAGTCATTCTTCCGCTATACTCTGCGCTAGTTAGGCCTCAGTTGGAGTATTGTGTCCAGTTCTGGGCACCACATTTCAAGAAGGATGTGGAGAAATTGGAGAGGGTCCAGAGAAGAGCAACAAGAATGATTAAAGGTCTAGAGAACATGTCCTATGAAGGAAGGCTGAAAGAATTGGGTTTGTTTAGTTTAGAAAAGAGAAGATTGAGGGGGACATTATAGCAGTTTTCAGGTATCTAAAAGGGTGTCATAAGGAGGAGGGAGAAAACTTGTTCATCTTGGCCTCTGAGGATAGAACAAGAAGCAATGGGCTTAAACTGCAACAAGGGAGGTTTAGGTTGGACATTAGGAAAAAGTTCCTAACTGTCAGGGTAGTCAAACACTGGAATAAATTGCCCAGGGAGGTTGTGGAATCTCCGTCTCTAGAGATATTTAAGGGTAGGTTAGATAAATGTCTGTCAGGGATGGTCTAGACAGTATTTGGTCCTGCCATGAGGGCGGGGGACTGGACTCGATGACCTCTCGAGGTCCCTTCCAGTCCTAGTATTCTATGATTCTATGATTCTTTCCTGTAGGGACTGTCCAGTTTGTCCAATATATATAGCAGTGGGACATTGCTGGCATTTGATGGCATAGATTACTGGATGTGAAGTCAAATGACCTTTTGAGTTGGTAGCTTATGTTGTTGGCTGCAGTGATGAATTCTCTTGTATAGATATGTTGGCAGAGTTGGCACCACGGCTGGTTGCAGGGCGAGGTTCCCGGATGCTTATGTTGTGGTTGTGTGGCATGGTTACCGGAAAGAATTCGTTTCAGGTCTGTAAGCGAGAATAAGCTTTTCTCCGAAGGCCTTGAGAGTGAGGGATCATTTTCTAAGATGGGTTGTAAATTGTGCATAATGTGTTGGAGGGGTCTGAGTTGTGGACTGTAGGTAATAACAAGTGGAATTCTGTTATTTTCTCTTTCGGGTCTGTCTTGAAGTAGTTCACGTCTGGGTACTTTTTTTGGCTCTGTCAATCTGTTTTTTCACTTCTCCAGGTGGGTATTTCAGTTTTAGAATGCTCTATAAAGATCCTGTAGGTGTTTGTCTCTGTCTGTGGGATCAGAGCAAATCTGGTTGTATCTTAGGGCTTGGCTGTATACAATAGATGGAGAAATGTGTCTGGGATGGAAGCTGGAGGCATGAAGGTAAGTGTAGCAGTCAGTGGGTTTCCGGCTAGGATGGTGGAAATTTGTCCATTATTTAACTGTACTGTAGTGTCTAGGAAGTGGATTTCTCATGTGGACTAGTCCAGGCTAAGTTTGATGGTGAGGTGGAAGTTGTTGAAATCCTTGTGTAATTCTTCAAGAGTCTCTTTTCCGTGGGTCCATATGATGAAGATGTCATCGATGTAGCATAAGGGGATGAGAGCTGAGGAAACGTTGTTCAAGGTCAGCCATAAAGATGTTAGCATATTGTGGTGCCATGTGAGTGCCCATGGCCATGCCGCTGACTTGGAGATACAAATTGTCTCTGAATTGGAAGCAGTTGTAGGTGAGGACAAAGTCGCAGAGCTCTGTAATTAGGTGTGCAATGCTGTTATCGGGGATGGTGTTCCTGATGACCTGTAATCCGTCTTCATGTGGAATGTTGGTGTAAAGGGCTTTTATGTCTATAGTGTATTTTCAGGTAGATTACTGATGTTTTGAAGTTTCCTCAGGAAGTCAGTGGTGTCGCAGAGGTAGCTAGGAGTACTGGTAGCGTAGGGTCTGAGGAGGGAGTTGATATAGCCAGATAATCCTGTGGTGAGTGTGCCAATGCTTGAGATGATGGGTCGTCTGGGATTACCAGGTTTGTGTATTTTGGGTAGCAGATAGAAAGTTCCTGGTCGGGGATTGGGGGGGGGGGTGTTAGTGTAAATTTGTTCCTTAGTAGCGTCAGGGAGCTTCAAGAGCAGTTTTTTCAGGTTTTTTTGGTATTCCTTAGTGGGGTCACAGGAGAGAGGGCTGTAGAATCTGGTATTGGTGAGTTGTCTGTTCGCCTCCTGTTCATAATCTGTCCTGTTCATGATGACTACAGTACCTCCTTTGTCGGCCTCTTTGATTATGATGTTAGAATTGTTTTTGAGGCTGTGAATAGTATTGCATTCTGCATGACTGAGGTTGTTTGTTATATGTTGTTGTTTCCTGATAATGTCAGCTCAAGCGCATTTGAAGAAGCAGTTGATGTAGAAATCAAGACTTTCATTATGTCCATTGGTGGGGGTCCACACAGAAGACTTCCTTTTGAGGTTTAACTGTTAATTCGAAGTAAGGGGTTTATTTCGGAATTGCCCTTCTCTGCCACGTATAGATGCAGGCAGTTCTTCCGGGCTAGTCAATTTCCAAAATGGCGACTGCCCGGGAACATGCTAATGAAGCACGGGATATTTAAATCCCGTGCTTCATTTGCAATTTCGGTCACCCTCATTAGCCTCCCTAGTTCGAACTAGGGGGCTAGTGTAGACATACCCTTATAGATTAATCTAAAATGTCCTTTCCATTTAATTCTAAGAGTCCTGCACTTGGGGTTGGAAGAATCCAAAGCATTTGTTGCAGGCTGGGAACCGACTGGCTAGATAGCAGTTCAGCAGAAAAGGACCTAGGAATTACAGTGGATGAGAAGCTGGATATGAGTCAACAGTATGCCCTAGTAGCAAGAAGGCTAATGGCATATTAGGGTGCATTAGGAGGAGCATTGCCAGCAGATCTAGAGAAGTGATGATTCCCCTTTATTCAGCACTAGTGAGGCCACATCTGGAATACTGTGTCCAATTCTGGACCCCCCACTACAGAAAGGATGTGGACACATTGGAGAGGGTCCAGTGGAAGGCAACCAAAATGATTAAGGGGCTGGAGCACAAGACCTACGAAGAGAGGCTGAGGGATTTGGGTTTGTTTAGTCTGCAGAAGAGAAGAGTGAAAGGGGATTTGATAGCAGCCTCCAATTTCCTGAAGGGAGGTTCCAAAGAGGATGGAGAGAGACTATTTTTAGTAGTGACGGATGGCAGAACAAGGAGCAATGGTCTCAAGTTATAGTGGGGGAGGTCTAGGTTGGCTATTTGGAAAAATTATTTTACTGGGAGGGTGGGGAAGTACTGGAATGGGTTACCTAGGGAGGTGGTGGAATGTCCATCCCTAGAGGTTTTTAAGTCTCAGCTTGACAAAGTCCTGGCTGGGATGATCAAGTTGGGGGTTGCTCCTGCTTTGGGCAGGGGGCTGGACTCGATGACCTCCTGAGGTCTCTTCCAGCGCTATGATTCTATGATTCTATGACTGCAGCCTAGCAGCCACAGGGTTTTGTGAGCTTCCACAGGGCTGCAATTCTGGTCACCAGCAGTGGGGCTCTGCAGCCAACCTATGTATTTTCCCGGATACCTCTCGAATCACCACATGGACAATGCCAGCCCTTTTGCTGCTGTTGGGGGAGAAGAGCCCCACAGCAAAACAGCAGCAGAGGGTCCTGATCTGGCAAATTCCCTGCTTTTGGATGAGGCAGGTCCTCAGGGTGCTGAACCAGGGAAGGTAGAACCTGTAGATACTTCTAAGAAAAATAATTTCCCATGCTATTTCGCTGTAGTATAAAATGTGGAATTTTTAAAATCTAGTCTCAAGTTGAGAATTCCTTTTTTTCCCAGTGAACTTGGTGCTTCACTGCCCTTACCAGTAACAGTGCTGTACATGAAGCCACGTGTTGCACTCCATTAGCACACAACAGGATCACTTCAGAGCTTGTCCTCTGTATTAGCACCCTTCAAGCCCTGCTCCAAATATATTATTGCTCAAATTTCACTTTGCTAATTTTTACAAATAGTTTCATGGGAAGGAACTTGATCACACAATAATTCCTTAAGCATCTCTTGAGTGCTTTGCTGCCCCGACATTTTAATGTATTTATTCAGCTATGGAAAATGTTTGCTCAGCAGTAGCCTTGTTTGCAGGCACTTGCACATAGTTTAAAGTTCAGGTATAAATCCCTTCTAGCATGAAGAACATGATTCTAGAACTTGGTTTGAAGGACGCTAAGAGCAATAGTTTATGCTAATGCTGTAATGCATTTGGCATTTGCTCTTTGAATTACCTGCTCCGTGGACAGAATGCCTGGAACTAGTGTGAAGGGAGGAAAGGCAACGTGGTACTTAACAATGGCCATTTAGTCAGCTCCATTTGAGCTGTTATCAAGTTCTAGCCTTGGAAAACTCAGTTAAAATATATTACTTTCTTTCAGCATCACTGGTTTCC
Organism: Pelochelys cantorii; assembly: GCA_032595735.1. Taxonomy (NCBI): domain Eukaryota; kingdom Metazoa; phylum Chordata; order Testudines; family Trionychidae; genus Pelochelys; species Pelochelys cantorii. Next base: position 30,345,540 of record CM064340.1, read on the forward strand.
TGGGAGTAATTATTTAATAATAACAACAATTTAACAATTTTTTAAAAGCACAAAAACCACACTATTCTCCATATAGCCTGGAGATTTCCCCCACAGTATAAATCTTCTGTTGGTGGTCATTATTTTTGGTAAATGACTATATGTGACATATCTCTAGAAGGAACATTATTTTCAAACACTGGAAAAAGTAGTAATTTAATATGTACTGCCAATATCTAATTTATATATGCACAGTTAAACTTTATTATAACAATAATGCTTGGGTATTTGAAAATTGCTTATCAATAGAATTTAAGGAAAATAATGAATTATCAATAATAAGTGTGAATAGTTGTACTATAACTGTTTTAATCACTACTACGTATACAGCACTATAGATGGGTATGATGCTTAGATACTGTATATTATTTAATTTGTGGCATAGAACAGTAGATACTAAGATTAGAATCCCTAAATAAGGGACACTGCACATTTGAGTTGTCCTAGGAAAGTAGCTGTACTCATGGACTAATGGACTCACTTAGATGCACAGCTAAGTACAGGTAATATACCTTGACTTTAGCAACACTTTTGATATGGTCTTCCATGGTATTCTTGCCAGCAAGTTAAAAGACATATGACCTGAATGAATGGACTATAAGATGGATAGAAAGCAGGCAATATCATTGGGCTTAATGAGTAGTAACCAATGGCTTGATTTATAGTTGGCAACTGTAGTAGTTACTACTAGGCATGGCATCCTGACAAGTCTTTTGCTCCATCTGTGATGATAACCATTCAGCTGTGTGTGTGTGCGCTCCTCTGTATGTTATATTGACTTGTGTAAATAGCCACCATAATAGATTCTGAGAGAGCCTCAAAGACCACAAGATCAGTTAAGGACTGAAGCGTTCAGGCAGGTTTATTGTCAAACAAAGTACAATAATAATTGTCAGTAGACTCAACCAGACCAATACGCATATATACTCCCTGACAATGGACCGACTCAGTCAGTGACATGGGGATCCACCACTGCCCCCTAGGCCAGACAAAGACAACTCTTTGGCGTATACTCTTATACAGAGGTACAAAAAAGTTGCGCATCAATCCTGACATGTTACCACTCTCCAATGATACCTAGATCCACCCATTAACTTGTATGCGGTGTCTGTGTGTGTGTGCACAATCACTATCTATCATGCTATCACTTTAGACCCTGTCCTGAACATGGGTTGTTATGTTCCTATTAACTGTGGGGCAGGGAGGTGTTGATACCAAGATGTTTCTTCATGAGGTCTTCTGCTATGACCCCTATGATGGCCCCTAGTACCTATTAGGTGTGAGTGTTTCTGCAGTATCAGCCCTGTTCTTCTCAAATTCTGTGAGCAGGGCCTACTTGTTACTCATAGCTTAACTCTGCTTTATATTAGCAAAGTCTTGACCTTTGCTATGTGGACCTCAAGCCTCATACTCAGCCTGTGATATGTGGGATTCTGTTTCAGGCTCTAATTTTACAGCAGCAACTGGTATCAAGTGGAGTACCCTAAGAGCCAAGCCGAGACTTAAAAAACTCTAGGGATGCACATTCCACCACCTCCCGAGGCAACCCATTCCAGCGCTTAATCACCCTCCTAGTGAAATAGTTTTTCTTAATAGCCAACCAAGACCTCTCCCACTGTAACATGAGACCATTGCTCCTTGTTCTCCAGCTGTCACTATTCTGAACAGCCTTTCTCCAGCCTCTTTGGAACCTCCCTTCAGGAAGTTGAAGGCTGCTCTCAAATCCTCCCTCACTCTTCTCTTCTGTAGACTAAACAAACCCAAATCCCTCAGTCTCTCCTCATAGGTCATGTGCTGCAGCCCCCAAATCATTTTAGTTGCCCTCCACTGGACCCTCTCCAATGCGTCCACATCCTTTCTATAGTGGGGGGGGGGCCCAGAATTGGACAGAATATTCCAGATGTGGCCTCACCAGAGCCGAATAAAGGGGAATAATCACTTCCCTGGATCTGCTGGCAATGCTCCTCCAAATGCACCCTAATATGCCATTAGCCTTCCTGGCTATAAGGGCACACTCATATCCAGTTTCTCATAAGAACATAAGAACATAAGAATGGCCGTACTGGGTCAGACCAAAGGTCCATCTAGCCCAATATCCTGTCTGCCGACAGTGGCCAGCACCAGGTGCTCCAGAGAGGGTGGACCGAAGACAATGATCAAGAGATTTGTCTCCTGCCACCCCTCTCCAGCCTCTGACAAACAGAGGCCAAGGACACCATTTTATCCCCTGGCTAATAGCCTTTTATGGACCTAACCTCCATGAAATTATCTAACTTCTCTTTAAACTCTATTATAGTCCTAGCCTTCACAGCCTCCTCTGGCAAGGAGTTCCACAGGCTGACTACACGCTGTGTGAAGAAGAACTTTCGCTTATTAGTTTTAAACCTGCTACCCATTAATTTCATTTGGTGTCCTCTAGTTCTTCTATTTAGAGAGCTAATAAATAACTTCTCTTTATCGGCCCTCTCCACACCACTCATGATTTTATATACCTCTATCATATCCTCCATCAGTCTCCTCTTTTCTAAACTGAAAAGTCCCAGTCTCTTTAGCCTCTCCTCATATGGGACCCGTTCCAAACCCCTGATCATTTTAGTTGCCCTTTTCTGAACCCTTTCCAAGGCCAAAATATCTTTTTTGAGATGAGGAGACCACATCTGTACACAGTATTCAAGATGTGGGCGTACCATAGTTTTATACAGGGGCAGGAAGATATTCTGGGTCTTATTTTCTATCCCTTTCTTAATAATTCCGAGCATCCTATTTGCCTTTTTGACCGCCGCTGCACACTGTGTGGAAGTTTTCAGAGAACTGTCCACGATAACTCCAAGATCTCTTTCCTGATTTGTTGTAGCCAAATTAGCCCCCATCATAGTGTACGTATAGTTGGGGTTATTTTTCCCGATGTGCATTACTTTACCTTTATCCACATTAAATTTCATTTGCCATTTTGTCACCCAATCACTCAGTTTGGTGAGAACTTCTTGGAGTCCCTCACAGTCTGCTTCCGTCTTGACTATCCTAAACAGTTTGGTATCATCCGCAAACTTTACCACCTCACTGCTTACCCCTTTCTCCAGATCATTTATGAATAAGTTGAACAGGATTGGTCCTAGGACTGACCCTTGGGGGACACCGCTAGTTACCCCTCTCCATTCTGAAAATTTACCATTTATTCCTACCCTTTGTTTCCTGTCTTTTAACCAGTTCTCAATCCAAGAAAGGACCTTCCCTCTTATCCCATGGCCATGTAATTTACACAAGAGCCTTTGGTGAGGGACCTTGTCAAAGGCTTTCTGAAAAACGAAGTATACTATATCTACTGGATCCCCCTTGTCCGCATGTTTGTTAACCCCTTCAAAGAACTCTAATAGATTAGTAAGACAGGATTTCCCTTTACAGAAACCATGTTGACTTTTGTCCAACAAATTATGTTCTTCTACATGCTTCACAATTTTATTCTTTACTATTGTTTTGACTAATTTGCCCGGTACTGAAGTTAGACTTACCGGTCTGTAATTGCCCGGATCGCCTCTAGAGCCCTTTTTAAATATTGGTGTCACGTTGGCTACCTTCCAGTCATTAGGTACGGAAGCCGATTTAAGGGAGAGGTTACAAACCACAGATAACAGTTCAGCAATTTCCCATTTGAGTTCTTTTAGAACCCTTGGATGAATGCCATCCGGTCCCGGAGATTTGTTAACATTAAGTTTTTCTATTTGTTCCAAAACCTCCTCTAATGACACTTCAATCCGGGACAGTTCCTTAGATTCATCACCCACAAAGGACGGTGCAGATTTGGGAATCTCCCCAACGTCCTCAGCCGTGAAGACTGAAGCAAAGTAATCATTTAGTTTCTCCGCAATGGCTTTATCGTCCTTGATTGCGCCTTTTATAGTTTGATCGTCTAGAGGACCCACGGGTTTTTTAGCAGGCTTCCTGCTTCTAATGTACTTAAAAAAATTTTGTTATTACTTTTTGAGTTTTTGGCTAGCTGTTCCTCAAAATCTTTTTTGCTTTTCTTATTACATTTTTACACTTTTACATTTTACACTCATCCACTGTAATCCCCAGGTCCTTTTCTGTAGAACTGCTACTTAGCCATTCCGTCCCCAGCCTGTAACAATGCTTTGGATTCTTCCGTCCCAAGTGCAGGACTCTACACTTGTCCTTGTTGAACCTCATCAGATATCTTCTGGCCCAATCCTCTAATCTGTCCAGGTCACTCTGGACCCTATCCCTGCGCTCCAGTGTATCTACCTCTCCCCCTAGCTTAGTGTCATCTGCGAACTTGTTGAGGATGCAATTCATCCCCTCATCCAGGTCATTAATAAAGATGTTGAACAAAACCGGCCCAAGAACAGATCCTTGGGGCACTCCCCTAGAAACCAACTGCCAACCTGACATCGAGCCGTTGATCACTACCTGTTGGGCCTGACAGTCTAACCAGCTTTCTATCCATCTTACAGTCCATTTATCCAATACATATTCCCTAAACTTGCTGGCAAGAATATTATGGGAGATCGTATCAAAAGCTTTGCTAAAGTCAAGGTATATCACATCCATTGACTTTCCCATATCCACAGAGACAGTTACCTCATCATAGAAGCTAATCAGATTGGTCAGGCATGACTTGCCCTTTGTGAATCCATGTTGAGTATTCCCGATCACTTTCCCCTCTTTCAAGTGCTTCAAAATGGATTCCTTGAGGATCCCCTCCATGATTTTTCCAGGGACTGAAGTAAGGCTGACGGGTCTGTAGTTCCCTGGATTGTCCTTCTTCCCTTTTTTAAAGATGGGCACTACATTTGCCTTTTTTGAATCATCTGAGATCTCTCTGAATCTCCACGAGTTTTCAAAGGTAATGGTCAAAGGCTCCGCAATAACACTTGCCAACTCCCTCAGTACCCTCATTTGCATTAAATCCAGGCCCAGGGATTTGTCTATGTTTAGCTTTTCTAAATAGCTCCTAACTTGTTCTTTCCTCACCAAGGGCTGTCCACCTCCTTCCCATACTGCGTTGCCTAGTGCATTTGTCTGGGAGCTGACCTTCTCCGTTAAGACAGAGGCAACGAAAGCATTGAGTACTTCAGCTTTTCCCACATCATCTGTCACTAGGTTATCTCCCTCATCCAGTAAGGGCCCCACAGCCTCTCTGAACACCCTCTTATTGCTAACATGCCTGTAGAAACCTTTCTTGTTATCCTTCACATCCCTTGCTAGCTGCAATTCCAATTGCGCTTTTGCCTTCCTGATAACTCCCCTGCATTCTCGAGCAATATATTTATACTCCTCCCCCATCATCTGTCCAACTTTCCACTTCTTGTAAGCTTCCTTTTTGTGTTTAAGCTCACCAAGGATGTTCCCGGTAAGCCAATCTGGTCACCTACCATATTTTCTTTTCTTGCTGCGCATCAGGATGGTTTCTTCCTGTGCCTTTAATAAGGCTTCCTTTAAAATACTGTCAGCTCTCCTGGACTCCTTTCCCCTTCATGTAAACATCCCAGGGAATCCTGCCCATCAGTTCTCTGAGGGAGTCAAAGATTGCTTTTCTGAAGTTGAGGCTGTGTATTTTAGTACTCTCTTTTCTTCCTTTGGTCAGGGTCCTGAAATCTACCATCTCATGATCACTGCTTCCCAGGTTGTCACCCACCTCTACTTCCACTACTAGTTCCTCCCTGTTTGTGAGCAGCAGGTCAAGCTGTGCGTGGCCCCTGGTCGGTTCCTTCAGCACTTGTACCAAGAAGTTATCCCTAACATCCTCCAAAAAATGTCCTGGATTGTCTGTGTACTATTGTATTGGTCTCCCAACAGATGTCAGGGTGATTAAAGCCCCCCATGAGAACCAGGGCCTACGATCTGGAAGCTTCTCTCAATTGTCCAAAGAAAGCCTCATCTACATCATCCACCTGATCCGGTGGTCTATAGCAGACACCAACCACAACCTCACCCCTGTTGCTTCCACCTCTAAACTTAACCCATAGACTCTCAACAGTGTTTTCTCCTTCTAAATACTGGAGCTCTGAGCAATCATACTGGTCTCTTACATACAATGCAACTCCTCCTCCTTTCCTCCCCGGCCTGTTCTTCCTGCTCCAGTCATGCGAGTCATCCCATCAAGTCTCTGTTATTCCAATCAAATCATAGTTCTTCGACTGGGCCAGGGCTTCTAATTCTTCCTGTTTGTGTCCCAGGCTTCTCGCATTTGTGTACAAACACCTTAGACTCATAGACTCATAGACTCATAGACTTTAAGGTCAGAAGGGACCATTATGATCATCTAGTCTGACCCCCCGCACAATGCAGGCCGCAGAATTTCACCCACCCACTCCTAGAATAATCCTCACCCCTATCTCTCAGATATTGAAGCCTTCAAATAGTTTGAAGACCCCAAGATGCAGAGAATCCTCCAGCTGTGATCTGTACCCCATGCTACAGAGGAAGGCGAAAAACCTCCAGGGCCTCTGCCAATCTACCCTGGAGGAAAATTCCTTCCCGACCCCAAATATGGCGATCAGCTAAACCCTGAGCATGTGGGCAAGACTCCCCAGCCAGACACCCAGAAAGTTCTCTATAGTAACCCCTATCATCCCTCCATTGACCTATTTACCACTGATAATGACTAGTCAATTAGTTACCAAGACCATGTTATCTTGTCAAACCATCCCCTTCATAAACCCATCTAGTTTAATTTTGAAGCCAGGTAGATCTTTTGCCCCCACTACTTCCCTTGGAAGGCCATTCCAGAACCTCACTCCTCTAATGGTTAGAAACCTTCGTCTAATCTCAAGTCTAAACTTCCTACTAGCCAGCTTATATCCATTTGTTCTTGTGTCCACATTGGTATTAAGCTTAAATAATTCCTCTCCCTCCCTAGTATTTATCCCTCTAATATATTTAAAAAGTGCAATCAAATCCCCCCTCAGCCTTCTTTTGGTTAAGGTAAACAAGCCAAGCTCCCTGAGTCTCCTTTCATAAGACAGGTTCTCCATTCCTCGAATCATCCTAGTGGCCCTTCTTTGTACCTGTTCTAATTTGAATTCATCCTTCTTAAACATGGGAGACCAGAACTGCACACAGTATTCCAAATGAGGTCTCACCAATGCCTTGTATAATGGCACTAACACCTCCTTATCCCTACTGGAAATACCTCGCCTAATACATCCCAAGACCATATTAGCCTTTTTCACAGCCATGTCACAGTGGCGGCTCATAGTCATCCTATAATCAACCAGGACTCCGAGGTCCTTCTCCTCCTCCGTTACTTCCAACTGATGTGTCCCCAGCTTATAACTAAAATTCTTGTTATTAATCCCTAAATGCATAACCTTACACTTCTCACTGTTAAATTTCATCCTGTTGCTATCACTCCAATTTACAAGGTCATCCAGATCTTTCTGTATGATATCCCGATCCTTTTCTGAATTAGCAATACCTCCCAACTTTGTGTCATCTGCAAATTTTATCAGGACACTTCCACTTTTGGTGCCAAGGTCAGCAATAAAAAGATTAAATAAAATTGGCCCCAAAACTGATCCCTGAGGAACTCCGCTAGTAACCTTCCTCCAACCTGACAGTTCCCCTTTCAATATGACCCGCTGTAGTCTCCCCTTTAACCAGTTGCTTATCCACCTCTCAACTTTCATATTAATCCCTATTTTTTCTAATTTAACCAATAATTCCCCATGTGGTACTGTATCAAATGCCTTACTAAAATCGAGGTAGATTAGATCCACTGCATTTCCTTTATCTAAAAAATCTTAGATAACCAGTTGATCGCCCTACCTTCTCCATCCGAATCAGGGGTCCTCCTTTGTTGCTCATTCCTCTTTGTGATTCTTCCCGGTCTCCAACTTCCTCACTTACCTCAGGGGTTTTGTCACCGTCCCCCAATGGACCTAGTTTAAAGCCCTCATCACCAGGTTTGCAAGCCTGCCCGCAAAGATGCTCTTTCCTCTCTTGGTTAGGTGGATCACATCTCTTCCTAGCAATCCTTGTGCCCGGAACAGAGTCCCATGGTTGCAGAAACCCAAGCCCTCTCTCCGACACCACCTGTGCAACCATGCTTTTACTTCCTCGATTCGAGGATCCATACCCAGACCTTTTCCTTCAACCGGAAGGATGGACAAGAACACCACTTGTGCTTCAAATTCCTTGATCTTTCTTCCCAGCACTACATAATCTGCTGTGACCTGCTCAAGGTCATTCTTGGCAGTATCATTATTTCCTACATGGAGAAGCAGGAAGGGGTTGCGATCTGAAGGTTTAATCACTTTCGGAAGACTCTCGGTCACATCCTGAATGTGAGCTCCCGGTAAGCAGCACACTTCTTGAGATTGCAGGTCTGGACGGCAGATGGATGACTCAGTCTCTCTTAGGAGGGAGTCCCCGACCACCACCACCGATCTACTTCTTTTGTGGGTGGTGGTCATGGAACCCCCATCCCTAGGACTACGCATTCCATGCCTTCTGGTAGATGGTGCTCCCTTCTGATTTCTTCCCTGAGAGGTCCCTGCCAAAGCATCCTCCACCGCAGTGCCTGTGGAGAGAGCCCGATCGCGGTTACTTACCTCGAAAGGGATGGGGCATACGTGAGTTGGCCTTCCTCTGCTTCTAGAGGTTTCGTGCTGCCAGTTCTCTTCCTTATCCTGTGCTTTCCTGACTGGCTTTTCACCCAGTGTGTCTGCAGGATTAAACGCTCCCTTTTATCGAGGAAGTCTTCATCCTCTCTAATAGAACATAGGGTCGATACTTGAGCCTCAAGTCCTCTAATTTTTTCTTCCAAAATGGTGACCAGCTTGCACTTAGTGCAGATGAAATCCCTTCTTGCTTCCAGGAGGAAGACAAACTTGGCACATGCTGTGCAGGTAACAACAGCAGACCTATCACTATCCATACCTGCCTTCCTTCTGCCTTCCTTCTGAGAGATTCCTCAGTTGTTCTTAAATGCCTCCTTGAAGGGCAGGAGTGTAGTGAAAAGATTTTAAAGAATGGAAAGTGTATCTCACCCCCTTTCCACTTCCCATCTCCCGCTCTAAACTCCCTGGTAACAGCCCCTGGTCGCAAGCTCCCTGGTCGCTGACCCACTCCTTTATAAAGCCCTGGACTGCCTGATAGCCCCTCCCCCTGATTAAGTCTCAACCAATGAGTAGAGGCCTCTTGATTTCAAACCCTGATTAGAAGCTCACAGCTTCCACCTGCCAGCCACAGCACACACTCTGTGAGGGGGGCAGGAGGGGGAAGGGATGGAAAAAAGCCCCCCCCAAACAGCCAAACACAAGCTTAGCACACAGCAAGGAAACCCCAAACACAAACACACACTACAGACAGCCACTTCCCTCAAGGGTCCTGTTTTAGCTTCCTCCTTGTCAGCCGGTGGCCGGGGTAGTATGTGTGGTCTGTGAGCCCTTTTAAACACCCGAGTCTTCAACTGCTAGGACAGGGTCCCTTCGCAGCAGGCAGCCAGGGGAGGCTGACGGGTGCCCCAAGAGTCCGCAGGGAGAGCTTATTACACCTGAGTCTTTAGCTGCTAGGACAGGGTCCCTTCACAGTGGGCAGCCAAGGGAGGCTGACGGGTGCCCCAAGGGTCTGCCCCGTGGAGGCGGCAGAGCCCAAACGCCCAGCTCTTACTGCGTTTACCCCTGACTGGCTAATAGTTCTTTTAATTGTGTCTGGTTCTGTTACAGCAACAGAAGGAGTCAGGTTAAAGCTTAAACAGTTAGGCTATGTCTACACTCGCGGCTTCTTGCGCAAGTACGGCCGTTCTTGCGCAAGAATCCGCAGAGCGTCCATACTGCCTGCCTGCTCTTGTGCAAGGAAATTTACAGTACGGCGTGGTAAGAGAGGGCTTCTTGCGCAAGAGCTACGCTCTTTTTTAACAGGTGTAAGCCCTCTTGCTCAGGAGCTCTTGCACAAGAGGGCAGTGTGGACGCTCAGCAGGGATTTCTTGCGCAAGAAAGCCCTATGGCTAAAATGGCCATCAGAGCTTTCTTGTGCAAGAGAGCGTCCACACTGCCATGGGCACTCTTGCGCAAAAGCACAGCTCGCACATGGCAGTGTGGACATTTTCTTGCGCAAGACTTCTTGCACAAGAACACTTGCGCAAGATATTCTTGCGCAAGAAGCCGCCAGTGTAGACAAAGCCTTACAGGTTTATTAAAAAGAGACTTATAAAGCATATGGTTACAGTGGCTATTGTTCTACTTCTTAACTGCTAGCAAATACAGGTCTTAAAATGGTTACAAAGGAAAGGAAAATAACGGTACCAAGTGACAGCTTAATCTTTATAGAGCTCTAATTCTATGCATGCACTAAAACAAAAGGACACATACAGGTACAATTTTTACCCCCTTCTGTGTCTCTCGATTCCAGCATGTCAGGCCAGGATCGGTCACTCAATTCCTCGGAAAGACGTATACGAGGCTGGGTGTCCCCATGTGGACCTCGGGAGTCAATCACCTAGCCCGACCAGCAGGCAGCTGATGGATTGATACTCAGAGTGAGTGTGCTGCTGGGCCCATCTTTATACCCATGGGGTCACATATTCTCTTTCTTATCTATGGTGCCAAATTGTGCTCGTTCGTCTTTGTGACGCCAGTTCTTACAAGGGAGTTGTGAACTTAATTTACACTTGTAAGAGAGATAACTGAGATTCCTCTCCCGGGACGGTTGTGTGATCGTATCAACATAGGTGCCAGCCAAGGGCAATTTCTGCAGCCTCTTGGTCAGCGACTGGCTTGATCACCCTCTTATCTATGTTTACAGTTATCCAAGGTCACGATGAGCCAGCATATCCGGGCCTTCTGTCAAGGCATCAAAGACTATGCTGATTTTATTGCTCTCTGTGTCCTGTGTGCTCCAGGCACCTCAGAGGGGCAAGCAAGATGGATGTGACGGGGGTGGGGGGGGACTCTGTCTGGCTACACTCCTTTATCTGGAGAACTCCCTCTCCAAACTCCCTGTTAACAGTCCCTGTTCGCAAGCTCTCTGGTCACTGACTCACTCCTTTATAAAGTCCTGGACTGCCTGATAGTCCCTCCCCCTGATTAAGGCTCAACCAATGAGCAGAGGCTTCTAGATTTCAAACCCTCAAATCTGCCGGGAGATGTTGATACACTAGAGGGTAGGGATAGGGTCAAGAGTGACCTTGAAAAATTAGAGGATTGGGTCAAAAGAAATCTGATGAAGTTCAATAAGAACAAGGGTCCTACAAGCACTACTGTTGGGTGGGTGACTGACTGGGTAGGCAGCAGTTGTACAGAAAAGGATCTGGAGATTAGAGTAGATGAGAAGCTGGTTATGAATTGATGGTGTACTCTTCTTGCCAAGAAGATTAATGACATATTGGATCGCATTAGTAGGGGCATTAGTAGGGGTATTGCCAGCAAATGGAGGGAAGTGGTTATTCCCTTCTATTCAGCACTGGTGAGGCCATATCTGGAGTCGTGTGTCCAGTTTTTACCCCCCCTCCCAATAGAAAGGATATGGACAAATTGGATAGAGTCCAGCAGAGGGCAATCATAATGATTAAGGGGCAGCGGACATGACTTTGAGGAGAGGCTGAAGGATCTGGGTGTACAGAAGAGAAGAGATTGTGTGTGTGAAGGAGAATTTGATAACTGCCTTCAACTACCTGAAGGTGGATTCAAAGAGGATGGAGCCAAGCTATTCTCAGTGGTGACAGATAACAGAATAAGAAGCATTGGTCTCAGAAAGTAATGGAGAGATAAAGGTTGCATATTAGGAAAAACTATTTCACTAGGAAGATAGTGAAGCATTGGAATGGGTTTCCTAGGGAGATGAAATCTTTCTCCTTATAAGTTTTTTAAAGCAAGGCTTGACAATGATTTAGTTAGGATTGGTCCTACTTTGATGATCTCCTGAGGTCCCTTCCAACCCTAATCTTCTATGAGTCTGTGATTCTATGATTAGGGTTGCCATTGCAGGGACATGTTCCTTTTGAAAATCTCTGCTACCAAGCACACCTAAAATATTTTATTCCATAAATATGTTCAATAAAATGCAATACCTAGAAAGAAATCTCTCCTGATATATATTTTACAGAGTTTCTGTGTCTATCTGCCTGTCTGTCTGTGATTCTGTGCATCTGTCTGTGAATCCATTTATTCAAGAAATCCTCCTAAGGTCAGGATTTGGTTGTGCTGGGAAATTGGGATGTGCCTGCAATTTGATTGCTTTCCATAACATTGAAAGGGAGGAGTCTGATGGGAGGGACAGTTATCTTCCACAAAGAGGGTAGTGAGTGCAGGCACAGTTATACTGTAGAGTGACCGAGTGGGGCGGGACTGAACCAGGAAGAGAGTGGCCATCTGGGGCTGGGACTCTCCATTTTGCCAGCTATTGGCCCAAGTAAGTTGCCCTTGTGCCCCCAAACACCTTTCCCTGGCTCTTGGCTGCAGCACTGGATGGAGGGGAGCCCAGCTGGTCAGCAGCTCTGGTCATGCCCCCCACAACGAAGAGCCACTTTAGGGACCTGACAGCCCAGCCCTGGCTCTCCCGACCCTGCCCACAAGGTGCCACTGGCTGGGCAGTCCATCACCTCTCCCCCTGCCCTGTGGGGAGCTGCCAGTCTGGGGGGGCCAGGTAGTCCCCTCCTGGGAGGAACTGCTGGCCAGGGGGGTAGACCCACTGTGTGAGTCGAGACTGTTGGCTAGCTGGGGGCAGGGGGAGTAGGCAGCCCAGTTCTAGCCTACCAAGCATGCCCCAGTAAGCCCCCAACCTATGAGCCCCCCTCCACATTTCTCACCCTCTGCCCTGACTCCTTTCCCCCATCCCTTGCCCTCAGCTTCCCCATACCTCCCAGCCCACTGCACTGACTCCTATTTCTCCACTCCCTGCTCTGAGCCCCCAACCCCTGTCCTGACTCCTGACTCCCCCACATATCCCCAAGCCACAGGTCCCTGCCCTAAGCCCCCCATAACTTCAAGCTCCTGTCCTGACTCCTGCACCCCCAACACCCGCAGCCCCCTACCCTGAAGGACCAGGCTGGTAAATCTTCAAGTTCCAAATATATGAAATATTTTATATGTAGTATTAAGGAATTTCTGCATGGCCAAGGATCTCAGCTTGGCTATGGTCCTACCAGTAAATCTTCACCCTAACCCTATATATCTATCCACTGCAACACATTTCTATTTAGATATGGGCTGAACCCAATCTTCAAATCCAAACACCGTGAATATTGGTGTCTGTATATACTGGATCTAGTTCTTAGAGTTTCAGCTCATCACTCCTTTTGTATCTAGATCATATTAACGAACCTAAAGCACAATATTACATGAATAATATTACAACAAAGGCTGTAAGATGCAATTTTCATTCTGTTGGAGTATTCAATAAACTGTACCCAAATATACAAGTATTTATTCAGACTGCCTATTTTGCTGAATAGGTCCTGGATGTATTATTTTTTCTATGGAAATACCATTTCATATGACAATCTCTCACCTCATCCATAAACATAAAATAAAACTAAAATCACACAACAAAAAATGTAAGAAAAAAGAGTGAACTGGGTCTTAAATAATGAAATTGATTCTTTGAGAAATCATTCTCCTTCCTAAAATTTCTGTATGAAAACAGGATTGAAACTGAAAGCACAGACACCATTGACGGTTAATGATGAGACCTGTAACAGGCACAATCCTGCATTAGCAGCGAGATAGACTAGAGTATGGTCCTTTTCTTTTGAACAAAGTAGGTGATTTGAGAATAGAGAACCTTGTGGTTAATATATTAAGATATATCCTTCATTGATTCTTGCTTTATTCTCTTAGGGTACGTCTAAACTACGGGGAGGGTTTCGAAAGAGGATATGCAAATTCTGTGGGAATTTGCATCTCTTCTTCCGATCACTTTTTTGAAAGCGGGTCTTTCGAAAGTGAAAATAGTCTGGACACTTTTTTTGAAAAAAAAAAACCAACCCTTTTTTTAAAAAACGCTCTTCCTTAAAAAAGGAGGGTTACACGGTTTTTCGAAAAAGGTTTTTTTTTCCAAAAAACCTGTGTCCAGACTACTTTCACTTTCGAAAGATCTGCTTTCGAAAAAGCGATTGGAAGAAGATATACAAATTCCCACGGAATTTGCATATCCTCTTTGGAAAATAAAACGTAGTTTAGACGTACCCTTAGGGTATGTCTACACAGCAGTGTTATTTCGGAATAACTGAAGTTATTCTGAAATAACACGGTGAATGTCTACACTACAAGCCTTTATTCTGAAATAATGTTGAGATGGAGGACTCCTGTAACCCTCATTTCACGAGGAGTAATGGAAGTCGAGGGAAGAGAGTTCTTTTTTCGACTTCCCACAGTGTAGACAGCCCCAAAAGCCAAATTAAGCTATATCAACTTAAGCTACGCAAATTGACGCAGCTGAAGTCGCATGTCTTAATTCAATGTTAGCCCACCGTGTAGATGTACCCTTGTAGAAGCTAAGTGCTAACCACGATAAGAATGGCACCCACTGATGATACTTTTAGCTGCACAGTCTTGCTCTAAATTCTTGACCTCTTATTTTTCAGTCTATTATCTACATTCTGTCAGTGAGTGAGATAATCTGTCAGCACTGCTTTAACTTTCATTCCTATGTGGATGACACAGTGATTTGTCTAGGAACAGCCCTTCAGCTATTGGTGTGTTGCCTGCTTGTCTTGCTGTTGCTGAAAGATGGATGTGACTTGGGTTTATGTTGAAATAAAAATCACCTTTCAAGATCTGAAATAATGGGACCTCAGCAGACAAAAACTATTTCCCTGATGGTATCAGCATTGTATTGTTCTTCTTTGCTTTATAAATATATATAAGCAGTTATTATCCAAAATAGTAGGGGTATGAATCCCTGTAGGTCTTACTTAAGTAAAATTCCTACTGACATCAGCGGAATAAGATCAGTAGAAGCTGGTCTTTGTGGAATATAGTGGTCATGTACACACCTATTTGGATTCCCTTATTGGAAAAATAATATTTAAATTCCTCAAGCAATACATATTTTCCCACTGCCAAACAATGCCACTGCTGAAAGAAAAGACTCTGGGATATGGTACTGCCAACTGGTCTGAATAGCAGCACTAATACCACCTTTTACAGTAAAAAAGCCCACATGAATAACACACAATGATGCTATCCAGGTAGGAGGTCATATATGGCAAAACGATTCTACTTGCATTTCTACAAGGTATTAATACATCCTTCTCATAGGATTCCTAATGCTGAATCATAAAACCACAATAGCCTAGGTGCCCTTATAAAATCTCATGAAAATAGTTCTAATACTTAGTACCCAGATATTTCAGCAATTGATAAATCACAATGAAATATACAAAATACCAGATTCTGCTTTCTTCCCAAAAAATGGCTTTGTGCTGCTCTGGTGGCAGAAAGTAACTTTCATGTACACTTAATTAGTTGCTTTAGACTTTCCTTTTATAGAGGCTTGCCAAATGGTGTACAACTGTAGCAGTTAGGATGTTGACTGATTCATCAGCTGGTGGAAATGAAAGAAACAAGACCTGATTTGAATAGAGAAAGTATAGCAATCAGCTAGTTATCTTAGGTGTCTGTACACAAATGCAAGAAGCCTTGGGAAACAAGCATGAAGAATTGGTAGTGCTGGCACAGTCAAAGAACTATGATGTAATTGTAATAATGGAGACTTAGTGGGGTAGCTCATATGATTGAAGCACTGTCATGGAAGGATATAAACTGTTCATAAAGGACAGGCAGAGGAGAAAAAGTGGAGGAGTTCCACTGTATCTAAGGGTACGTCTACACTAGCCCCCTAGTTTGAACTAGGGAGGCTAATGAGGGCAACCAAAATTGCAAACGAAGTGTGGGATTTAAATATCCCTAACTTCATTAGCATGCTCCTGGGTGGTCGCCATTTTGGAAACTGACTAGCCCGGAATAACTGCCCGCGTCTACACACGGCAGTGAAACTGGAGTTCGAAGTAAACCCCTAACTCGAATTAGCTGTTACTCCTCGTGGAATGAGGTTAACAGCTAATTCAAGGTAAGGGGTTTACTTCGAACTCCCGTTTCACTGCCGCGTGTAGACATGGACAGTTATTCCCGGATAGTCAGTTTCCAAAATGGCAACCGCCCGGGAACATACCAATGAAGCACGGGATATTTAAATCCTGTGCTTCATTTGCAATTTCAGTCGCCCTCATTAGCCTCTCTAGTTGGAACTAGGGGGCTAGTGTACATGTACCCTAACAGAATAGTATGATTGCTCAGAGCTCCAGGATAAAATGGGAGAAAAACCTGTTGAGAATCTTTGGGTTAAGTTTAGAGGTGGGAGTAATAAAGGTGAAGTTGTGGTGGGTGTCTGCTATAGACCATCTGATCAGGTGGATGAGAAAGACAAGGCTTTCTTCAAACAAATAACAGAAGCTTCCAGATCACAGGCCCTGGTTCTCATAGGGGACTTCCTATATGGATGACGCAGTGACAATAATCTGGCATCTCTTGGGAGACCAATACAGCAATATACAGACAATCCAGGTACTTTCTGGAGATGTGGAAAAAGCTAAAGTACTCAATGCTTTTTTGTCTTTGTCTTTACAGAAAAGGTTATCTCCCAGACTGCTTCACTGGCCAGCACAGTATGGGGAGGAGGTGGGCAGCCCTCCGTGGAGAAAGAACAGGTTAAGAACTATTTAGAAAAGATGGACATACAGAAATCCATGGGGCCGGATCTAATGCATCTGAGAGTGCTGAGGAAGTTGACTGATGTGATTGCAGAGCCATTGTCCATTATCTTTGAAAACTTGTGGCGATTGGGAGAGGTCCCAGACAACTGGAATAAGGCAAATGTAGTATCCATCTTTAAAAAACAGAAGAACAATCCAGGTAACAACAGATTGGTCAGCCTCACCTCAGTGCCCCGAATATCATAGAGGGCATCCTCAAAGAATCCATTTGAAGCACTTGGAAGAGAGGAAAGTGATCATGAATAGTCAACATGGATTCACCAAGGGCAAGTCATGCCTGACCAACCTGATTGCCTTCTATGATGAGGTATTGCCTTCTATTATGAAGTAATTGGCTCTGTGACTATGGGGAAGACAGTGGATGTGATAAGCCTTGACTTTAGCAATTTGACATGGTCTCCCACAATATTCTCACAAGCAAGTTAAGGAAGTATGGATTGAATAAATGGACTGTAAGGTGGATAGAAAGCTGGCTAGGTCATCAGGCTCTATGGATAGTGATCAACAGCTCAATACCTGATTGGCAGTAGGTATCAAGTGGAGTGCCCCAAAAGTCGGTTCTAAGGCTGGTTTTGTTCAACATCTTTATTAATGACCTGTATGAGGGGATAGATTGCAACCCTCAGCAAGTTTACAGATGACACTAAGCTAAGAGGAGAGGTAGATATGCTGGATGGTAGGAATAGAGTCCAGAGTGACCTGGACAAATTGGAGGAATCCATTTTGAAGCACTTGGAAGAGGGGAAAGTAATCAGGAATAGTCAGCATGGATTCAAGAAGGGCAAGTCGTGCCTGACCAATCTGATTCGCTTCTATGATGAGGTAACTGGCTCTGTGGATATGGGAAAGTCAGTGGATGTGATATACCTTGACATTAGCAAAGCTTTTGACATAGTCTCCCACAATATTCTTGCCAACAAGTTAAGGGAATATGGATTGGATAAATGGACGGTAAAATGGATAGAAAGCTGTCTAGACTGTCGGGCCCAACAGGTAGTGATCAACGGCTTGATGTCAGGTTGGCAGTCAGTTTCTAGGGGAGTGCCCCAAGGATCTGTTCTTGGGCTGGTTTTGTTCAACATCTTTATTAATGACCTAGATGAGGGGATGAATTGCACCCTCAGAAAGTTCGCAGATGACACTAAGCTAGGGGGAGAGGTAGATATGCTGGAGGGCAGGGATAGGGTCCAGAGTGACCTGGAGGGCAGGGATAGGGTCCAGAGTGACCAGAGGATTGGGCCAAAAGAAATCTGATGAGGTTCAACAAGGACAAGTGTAGAGTACTGCACTTAGGATGGCAAAATCCCAAGCACTGATACAGGTTGGGGACTGATTGGCTAAGCAGCAATTTGGCAGAAAAAGACCTGGGGATGGGGATTACAGTGGATGAGAATATGGCTATAAGTCAACAGTGTACCTTTGTTGCCAAGGCTAATGGCACATTGGGGTGCATTAGTAGGAGCATTGCCAGCAGATCTAGGGAAGTGAATATTCTCCTTTCTTTGGCACTGGTGAGGCTACATCTGGGGTACCGTGTCCAATTACAGAACCCCATTACAGAAAGCTTGTGGGTGCATTGAAGAGGGTCCAGGAGAGAGCAACAAAAATTATTAAGAGGCTGGAGCACATGACTTATGGGGAGAGGCTGAGGGATTTGGGCTTATTTAGTCCAGAGAAGAGAAAGGTGAGGGAGGATTTGATAGCAGCCTTTAATTACCTGAAGGGGGGTTGGAGGTTCCAAAGAGAATGGGGAGAGGCTGTGCTCAGTGGTGACAGATGACAGAACAAGGAGCAATGGTCTCAAGTTACAGTGGGGGAGATCTAGGTTGGATATTAGGAAATACTATTTCACTAGGAGGGTGGTGAAGCACTAGAATAGGTTATCTAGGGAAGTGGTGGGACCTCCATCCCTAGAGGTTTTTAAGTCCCAGCTTCACAAAGCCTTGGCTGGAATGATTTAGTTGGGGTTGTTCCTGATTTTAGCAGGGCTTTTGATTCCATGATCTCCTGAGGTCTCTTCCAATCCTATGATTCTTCAATTCTATGATTCTATACTTTCTCTTCACCACCTTTGATGTAGGTGCTTTTTTTTTGTGACGGTACTGCCCGGTACGTAGTATCAGCACCTCCAGACGCAGAACTGGCACCTGGAAAGAAGGGAGCATACCGGCATCTCTCTATGTAAATGTCCGACAGTCGGCTGGGCCGCGTGTCTTAAAAGGGGCTGCGTCTTTTAAAAGGGCAATGCGGCCCCACCCCACTTTTTTTGTTGTTTTTTGTTTTTTTGCTCAACAACTTTTCCCCTGGAGTACTTTTTTTTTTACAAAAAAACACTGTTTGGTGTAATGTGTACCCAGAAGATGCATATGGAGGGAGCAGTCCCTCTGCACTTTTGGATGCAAGGACAGCAACTCTGGCCCTTATGCAAGTTACACAAAGAGAAGTAAGTCTGTGCACATTTCTCCCACCAACCCTTGTATCCATTGATTGTCTGGAGCTAGATGGCTGTGTCTAGACTGGTGCGATCTTGCACCAGAGCTATGCAAATGAGGCTCAGCGTGGAATATCGCTGAGCCTCATTTGCATAACTAATGAGCTGCCATTTTTGTGGAAGAGGCTCATGCTGATTATTTTCAGGCATAACGGCTTTGCACAAGAGGGTTTTTCTTGCGCAAGACGGGGCAGTGTAGACAGCTCCATCTTGCGCAAGAGCCTCTTCCGCAAAAATGGCGGCTCATTAGTTATGCAAATGAGGCTCGGCGATATTCCACGCTGAGCCTCATTTGCATAGCTCTGGCGCAAGATTGTGTCAGTCTAGACACAGCCGATATGTTTAAAGGTATTATTACTATTATTATTTTTATTTTTACTGTAGTTCCTGGAAGCCCTAGTCATGGATCAGGACTCCATTGTATTAGGCACTGTACAACACAGAACAAAAAGAGAGCTTCTGCCCAATGTAAATACTGAGAAGAGGCAAAAGATAGATACTGACAGACAAGTGAACAATGAGACAATATTGGCCGGCATGAGGCAGTGGTCTTTGCATTCCAACAACCTAACTAGATTTTTGTAGGAAATATAGTATAGGAGTGGAAAATGAGGGTGTTTACAAGAAGTGCCTGCCGTTTGTGGGGGACAGGATAGGAGAACGCATGGAAGTGCTTATTTGAAAATGTAACAAGTGGGCACAGAAGTCAGGCATCCTAGGCCAACTGAGGGCAAGCATTGGTAGCAAATGAGAGGTTATATGTGGTTGGGCATTGAGTGTGAAGAGCCTTGACGGTTAATATAATAATCTTCTGTTTGATAAGATAGAGAAGGGGAAGCCAATGGAAGAATGCAAAGAGAGAAGGTGGCGTGCACAAAGTCATTGGCTAGGCAACATTAATTTAGGAGTAAAACTCTGAATGGATAGACCCAGGAAAGGACTGCATTTGTCAAAGCCAGAAAGAAGGATTTGGGAGTAATTAAGAGGTAGGATGATAGAATGGTCAACAATTTTAGCTGTGTGGATGGAAAGGAAAAGCTAAATTATACAACTGCTATGCAGAAGTAATTGACAAGATTTAGACACAATCTGAATGTATGGATCTAGAAAAAGGTGTGAGTGGAAGATGATGAACAGGTTACTGGTGTGCATGACGGGCAAGATGTAGGTGTTCATGGAAATCAAGAAAGGAAGGAGTGATTTGGGACAGAAAGACAAGGAACACTGTTTTAGCCATATTTAGCTCAAGTTGATGGTTAGCATCCAGAAGGAGATGTCAGACAGAGGCTGAAATTTAAGGTTGGATAAAAGGAGAAAGGTCTTAGAGTTGCCACTAGAGATCGAATTTTAATTTGGGATTGCAAATGAAATTTCCCAAAGATAAGCTATGGAGGGATCAGAGATTGGGACCAATGAGAGAACTCTATGGCATCCCCACAGAAGACTGGAGAACAGAGGTTATCTGGGGGCATATAGCTATAATTTACGTGTGTGTAGAAATACCAAGAATAGGCATTCGTATTACTGTATGTTCATGTTTTATAATATGCCTATATGATAATGTGCAATAAATTTCCCCTACTGGTAATTAATGCCCTATAGGCACCTGTTTCACTGGAAAAATACCTAAACCATGAAAAGATTAAATCTAATTATCATTATTTTCATTTTTGGGTCAAGGTCTTTTCATAAATCATTATATCTTAGTGTAAAACTGGCAGGCTTTAGCAGTTGCCTTACCATTCATAATAATGAGAAGAAGAAGAAGCCACAAGCCAAACTTTCACATGCTTTCATAAGCTACAGAAGGCTAATTAGGGCTTGAACCAGAAATGCCACTAAGTATCATATTCACTGCGGTAATTACAGCACTGAAAGTATTAGAAAAGGGAAAAATACATTATCCTACCCAAAGAGCTCCAAATCCAGGAATAGTAGGATGCTGGCATATTTACTTTCCACAGAATCATCGTCCCTTTCAATGAATTTAAAGTATATAATCCTAAACTGAGAAATCATGTCAAGCGACTTAAATCTATATGCTGGAAAAGGATATATTGGACTGGGTTCTCTTCTCACTTAACACAATGTGCACAAGCTTAAGAATGATGAACTCAAGGGAGTTAAAAACATGGGAAACTAATGTAACTGAGATCTGGGTCAAGGTCATTCTCTGAAGGCTAAGTGTAATCTTGCTCACATGGAAGTCAGCAGTATTTTTACCATTAATCATAGAATCATACAATCGTAGGGCTGGAAGAGACCTCAGGAGGTCATCAAGTCCAGTCCCCTGCCCAAAGCAGGACCAACCCCAACTAAATCATCCCAGCCAGGGCTTTGCCAAACCGAGACTTAAAAACCTCTAGGGATGGACATTCCGCCATCTCCCCAGGTAACCCATTCCAGTGCTTCATCACCCTCGTAGTGAAATAGTTTTTCCTAATATCCAAGCTAGACTTCCCTCACTGTAACTTGACACCATTGTTCCTTGTTCTGCCATCCGTCACTACTGTGAACAGTCTCTCTCCATCCTCTTTGGAACTTTCCTTCAGGAAGCTGAAGGCTGCTATCAAATCCCCCCTCACTATTCTCTTCTACAGACTAAATAAGCCCAAATGCCTCAGCCTCTCCTCATAGGCCAAGTGCGCTAGCCCCCTAATCATTTTGATTGCCCTTTGCTGGACCCTCTCCAATGCATCACATCCTTTCTGTAGTGGGGGAGGGGGGCAGAATTCGGCGCAATATTCCAGATGTGGCCTTACTAGTGCCAAATAAAGGGGAATAATCACTTCTCTGGATCTGCTGGCAATGTTCCTAATGCACCCTAATATACCATTAGCCCTCTTGGCTACAAGGGCACACTGTTGACTCATATCCAGCTTCTCATCCACTGTAACCCCCAGGTCCTTTTCTGCAGAACTACTACTTAGCTGGTTGGTCCCCAGCCTGTAACAGTGCTTGGGATTCTTCCGTCCCAAGTGCAGGACTCTGCACTTGTCCTTGTTGAACCTCATCAGATTTCTTTTGGCCCAATCCTCTAATCTGTCTACATCGCTCTGGGCCCTATTCTGCCCTCCAATGTATCTACCTCTCCCCCTAGTTTAGTGTTATCTGCAGACTTGCTGAGGGTGCAATCCATCCCCTCATCCAGGACTTTAATGAAGATGTTGAATAAAAGCGGCCCTAGAACTGATCCTTGGGGTATGGCACTTGAAACCAACTGCCAACAAGACATTGAGCCATTGATCACTAGCCATTGGGCCCGACAATCTAGCCAGCTTTTTATCCACCTTACAGTCCATTTATCCAATCCATATTTCCTTAACTTGCTGACAAGAATATTGTGGGAGATCGTATCAAAAGCTTTGCTAATATCAAGGTATATCACATCCACTGACTTCCCCATGTTCACAGAGCCAGTTACCTCATCATAGAAGCTAATCAGATTGGTCAGGCATGACTTGCCTTTGGTGAATTCATGTTGACTATTCCTGATCACATTCCCGTCTTCCAAGTTAACTGTAATAAGAATTCATTCATTATCAAAATGTTGACTTCCACCTGCAATCATCCATGATGTCAACCTTCATCACCCACTTGTTAAATTTTCAAAGTACATTTATGCTTTGTCCAACACTATCCTCCATGACAGTAGGAGCTGTCTGTAACCACATCTTCAAAGCTATTTTATTGGCCTACTTCAAATCCCTTCTTAAAACTTCTCTTTGCAATCATGACAACAGTTAGGCAGCAGGTATGGTGAAATAGCTGCCTGGAATGCTGCTCACTATGGTCTCATTGGTTACTTATGCTCTCCCATGTTTCTGTATGTGTCTGTTGTCTCTTGTCTTATTCTTAGTTTGTAAGGTCCTTGGATCCAGGAGCAGCTTTTTGTTACGTGTTGATGGCATCTAGCACAATAGGGTCCTGATCCGTGACTGGGACGCACAGGCTCTACTGCCACACAAACAAATAATAGGATCCAAATTAGGTCTTATAGAATATGGCCAAAGCTTTCTATCACATTGGAAGATTTCAGCAATAGATGAAGATGAAAAATAATTATACCCGTGTTGAAGAATAAAAAGAGAAATTAGTTTCTTTCTTTGCTAGCATGCCATTGTCCTCAAAGACCAGTAACGAAGGGGGGATAGAAAGTGACACTATCCTACAGGTAAGGATCTCAATTTTCTGTTTAAATTGAAAACAACAAATAACTGGTTATAAATTTTTCAGCGTTTTAAAAATAAAATTACTGGGGGAGAAAACCACCATTAAAGGAAATGTGTGTTCTGTTTACAATGGACATTGTGAACTGCAGTCAGCATCAAATTCTGTTCTTGCAGTCCGCCACTTATTTTTCAGTTATGCCTAGGGGGTGTGATAATGGTAAATTCATCAGAAAATGGGAACAAAAAGTAGGGTAATGCTAATTTCCTTTTTTGAACAAAATACAGTACTGTTTTCACCAACATTTTTAATGAGTTCAGATGAGCATACACTTAGCTTGTTGCTTGGCACTGAGTGTGGGAATGAAGGATACCAAGCATAAAAGGTTTTTAATGAGCATCTTTTAGATGATGATGAAGCTGATTTCTCTTCATATGTGTGCAGTTATAATGCAAATCAAATTATAAAAAAAATCCAGGAATTTACAAGACATGGAAGTAACCAACAATAGACACTGTCAAGAAATAAAACAAAAAGCAGAAACAGAATTACCTATTCATTAAGCAATGTTGGATTTTTCTTGGAACTATATCCAGTGGGAGGTCTGGACAACCTTTTCCATGGAGTAACACATCTCTCATTAGAATGCTTCCTTCTTTGGTGGCTTTTAAAGACCAATAGATGAAGTTCTCCCTGTGGCCTTTATGCAACTAGGAGATAACTTTGCATCTCCATTTTCTTCTTCACCCTCCTCTTGGGTTTCTTGTTGTATCATAAGCAATATTATCTTGGCATCAGCATGCAACTGCCTGGCTGAAAAGGCACAGAGGGAGCAATCTCATTCCCTCCATCCATTAGAGGGTATAAATACCTTTCACCATGGTGGCCCCCATATTTGATTTCTTGCTTTCCTCTACTAGCTAGACTGAAGTGCCACCAGGCTTCTGGGTATTCTGTGGGCATTAACCCAATCATCTTTCCTCGGACAGAGCAGGAAATCTTCCCTGGTTACCAAATTGGCCTATGCAGTGTTATTTTGTTTTTGTTTTGTTATTCCCCACCACCCCACTTGCTTCTCAGATGGACTTCAGTGCTTTCTGTAGTTTCTCATATGTCCAGAACCGGTTTTGAAGCAAAAAAGAAAGGATTTGTGGTAAATCTGAGCATAGGACAACATCTTGTGTGTGGCCATTCCTACTGTAGATTAATTGCATTCCCTCAATGCACTATGAATCCTAATATGAGGGTGTTGGGATTTCTGCAAGAATGATGAATAATTGAAGATTTGGAATAGAGGGCAAGTACAAAGTCTCCACAGGGTGGACATCATTTGCCCTTGACCATTTTTGCTGCTGGTGAGCTGTAGATGTGATTGAAAGTAGTAGCTGAGGAGGGTTTAGCCCTACCACATTTAATTCAGTAAAGTGGTGGTGTCCACTTGAATGAAATTTAATGTGAAGCATCTTCATTTTTCATTTCTGCTATGCCAATGCTTAAAACATTAATGGCGTTTTGCAAGATATTTACTGTCAAATGAGCTAATGTAATGGACAGTATGGAGAGGGATATGGAAAACCAGTAAACATCATAACAGGAGAGACCAACCAAAATAGCTGCTAAAGAGCATTTTAACAAGTTGAATCATTGGCTTATAGATCCTAAGCCTCTTACTTCCTAAAAAAAGAACCAATACAAACCATATATTTTGATCCATTACTTTATTGCTGTGTTGTTGTTGGTGCCCTATAGCTGTTTGTAAGCAATTGTCCTGGATTTGTCATTTTATTGTGAATACAGCTGAACTTAGCAGTACTCATAACATATTCTGCAAAACAAGAAAATGAAAGAAAACTAATAAATGTGGCTTTCACTTCATGAAGACCAGGTTAACAAAATATGGCATCTACCCAGTCAAAAATCATCACAAAGTAACCAGTGTAAATTATACCCCCTACTCAAAAAATATCCTTACAGAGGTGGCTCATGCAATTCAATATTGTCTATTTGCCTATCACTGTTCACTTTGCTGTGCTTCATAATTCAGTAAATTAGCAATGAGATTTTTATCTAAGTGCATTACACATGCTATTAGGTATAATAACACATGTGGTATGCTTCTTTTAAAACATCAGTTGCACATATTACTATTCGTTTATTATACCTTTTGTTGTTGATTGCATTTATTTTCACTGGGATTTCACTGAGATAAATTAATTTTGCTTACAATCTTTTTAGGAGATCTCCAAGCAGCATGTACTGGATTGTTGGACATGCTTTTTATGGAAGCTCACAAACCATTTTCTGTATTACAGAGCTAGAAACAGCAGGGGAGGGAGTCCCAGAAGGAGTGGCTGGGCTCCCCACCCCAGTAACTAGCTGCAAGCCCCAACTTCTGACAAAAGGGGAAGACTTCCAGCCCAAAGGCTGGTCAGGGAAGGAGGGACTCTGCCCACAAAACGTTCTTGTAGAATCTTGTCTTCTAGACAAGAAAACTCAGTGCTCATCACATATATCCACAAAAAGAGTGTGATGCAAAATGAGGCCAGAACAATTTTGCCACTCCTTTTCCCACCTCCAAAACTCCTCCCGCACATCCCCAAATTCTCCCTGACCTGGGGTCTTTTGCAATGGCATTGACCCAATTCTGCAATTCTGCAATTCTGCAGACTACCTCTTGTGCCAAGGGTAATTTCTTGGAGGAGGGAGGGAGTAGCTGGAGGCTAATACTACTACATTATGACCTGCTCTCATTTGCAAAGCAAGTGCAAAGGGGCTATCTGGCAAATGTGAATCATGACACGTGACTGGGTTAGGCAGCACTAGAAAGGCTGGTACATATTGCCCAAGTCTTACTGTTGGCCTGAAAAAAGATGTAGGTTAACAGCTTGGAGCAGGGTTTTCAGCTGCAGCTGAAACCCTTTAGCAGGAAAGTCATAATCAGAAATCAGGACAGGGGCAAAGAAGCTGCCTGCTGATTAGATAGGCAATGAGACATTAGGGCTAGAAAAAGCCAACTAATTAGTGGGAAAGCATCTGAAATTTTGGAGGAAGATGGGAAACAGTTTTCTGGTTCTGGAGAGTTGTTTCATATTTCCAAGAGAGGTTTGAGGAAGGGTGGTTACTAAGGTGGACTCTGCCTAGAAAATATCTCATAGTTTTCATTGTCTATTATTTTTCCAGCAATGACAGTATTATGCATCCTAAATGGCTAAAGAGTGGTTTGTATGCAAGAGCAAAAGACTAGAGTGCTTTTTTTCAGGCTGTTCTGCTATGGATACCCTAACACTGGCATTTTACTACTGCACTGCAGTGCTGCACATCTCTCCCTTCCTTCCCTCCCAAAAGCAGATAGTAAATCCTGGTTTAAATACAAGCATGAAAGTCACATTTTATAGCTGTTCGTAATGTAGAATAAAAAGCCTCGTCATAGCAGTTAATACATACTATTACTTACACTGTTCTTGGAATAGGAAGGAGCATATCTGATCACAAACAGAGCTTTCTGTTGGCTGTCAATGATGCTATAGCTATTTCAAAATTACCCAATCAACACAAGCTTCTTAAGTAAATTTAAACTGAACTCAACTCTTAAATGTTTGTGGGCTACAAACCACTTCTGGTTGGGGTTTTCTTTTGGTTTTCTTTTACCATTTGCACTCACTCTGAAATAGGATGGGTGGGAGGAAGGATAAGTATTGTGTTTACAGAGCTGGACTAGGATTCAGGTGATCTGGTTTTAGTTCCTGGATGTTCCAGATACTTTTGCTGTGAATTTGAGCACATCACTTAATCTAGCCATTCATCTGTGTATACTGTACATCCTATGCACCATCAGTCTCATCTATGTAATTTGTAAGCTTTTTGGCCAGGATTGTGTTTTACAATGCATTTATATGGTACATATTACAATGGGGTGCTAATCCCAATTGAGACCTTCTAGGTGTTACCTTAATAGAAAAGAAGGTGAAATGAGGAAATAAATGGGATCTATATTTTAGATACTTATTTTAATATGTATATTTAAAAGATCATATACCTGTGGTATATGATCGACTTGCTATGTGGAAAATATATTGCACAGCAGACACTGAAATAGAAGGTTTGAATCATCAACAGCTGACTTGACCTGAATCCTTTTGCAAGTAGGGTTTTGTCATTCATGTTTTAGCAGCCATCCCAAATTAATCTGAGAAGACAGACAGAGGCATCTGAGATTCATTATGTGTATCAACCAGGGAACTAGATAAGTATTTTGCAAGTGAGAATCACCCTGTGCCTTGGTATTCAGACTTGATATTTAGGCAAAGAACTACTCTATAGGCACAGTACAGAGGTGGCAGGATGGTTTCTAATTGCTATAGAAATGGTTTAAAACACACAATCTAATAAATGAAATGGAAGGGTTTGCTTTGTTGAGTTTGCCATATGAAAAATTTCTTTTAGTACTTAATAAACTACTTTCAAACTTGACTTGCTCAGCTGAATGATGCTCTACCATGGCTCTATAGAGAAGGCTGATCGACTGGATTATTTCAGAGAAGGCAAAAGGGCAGACCCGAAGACTAAAAAACAGTACCAACATTTAGTTTCTCATTATCTTATACTCCCCATATCAGAGAAAGTGACCCTGGGGCATAAGGGGACAAGTGGGGTTATGGAGAGGGGACAAAATCCAATCAGACACAGGCAATGCTTTTAGCCACTAGTGCCACTTTGGACACCAACAATAGATCAAAGTGCAAAATCTACTCAGGTGTGAATGACTTGAATGAATAGTGGAGAGATCTCAATACTTGGAGCTAAAATCTCTCCAGAACACTCAACAGCCTTCCTCCAATCCACTTGCATAAGAACATAAGAACGGCCATACTGGGTCAGACCAAAGGTCCATCTAATCCAGTATCCTGTCTTCCAGCACTGGCGAATGCCAGGTGCCCCAGAGGGAATGAATAGAA
The DNA here is from genome assembly GCA_032595735.1 of Pelochelys cantorii. Taxonomy (NCBI): domain Eukaryota; kingdom Metazoa; phylum Chordata; order Testudines; family Trionychidae; genus Pelochelys; species Pelochelys cantorii. Next base: position 30,373,927 of record CM064340.1, read on the forward strand.
CAGGTAATCATCAAGGTAATCATCACTTCCAGTTTCTGGCAAACAATAGATAGGGACACCATCCCTGCCCATCCTGGCTAATAGCCATGGATGGATCAATCCTCCATGAACTCATTTTTTAACGCTGTTATAATCTTGGCCTTCAAAACCCCTTCTGGCAAAGATTGACTGTTCACTCCACAGGTTGACTGCTTTTTGTGAAGAACTATTTCTCTTTGTTTATTTTAAACTTGCTGCCTATTAATTTAATTGGGTGAAACCTCATTCTTATGTTATGAGAAGGCATAAATAACAGAGCTACTAGAGTTCCAAATCCCCTGGTTTGGGTCTGGTCAGTTCATGAGAGTGTCAGATCAGGGAGGTACAACCTGTATTTTCATGCCATCATGAAATGATGGAACATCTACCCTCTGAATTCTGCCTTGAGCCTGGGTTTTCATGTTTTAAAGAACACATTGCAGGTACTGAATCCTGCAGTTAATTACAATGATTATGTATTTCTTACATACAAGGAGAGATAAGCACCACCTGGAGCATGCACCCCTGGCTCCTCCTATGTCCCAACCTGATTCCCCTCTTACCTTCCAAACCCCTTGGTCCCAACTGGCCTAATCTCCAGCCCCATCCCAGAGTCTGCATAGAATCACGGAATCATAGGGTTGGAAGAGACTACAGGAGGTCATTGCATACAACCCCCTGCCCAAAGCAGCAACCCCAGCAGCAGCAGCTTTGGCAGCAACAGCAGCAGCCGCAGCCCCAGCAACAGCCCCGGACAGGGACGCTATACAGGAAGGCCTGACTCACCGAGCAACACCATGAGAGCTGCACAATGCACCAGGAATGGTAGGAGGTGGCCCAGGGCGGAGGATTGTTCTCCAGGACCTCGGCGTGTTTTAGCAGGAATCTCTGCCAAGCAGGCAGCGGAATTCTCCACTGCCAACACAGCCTGGGCTGGGACCTGGTGGAGCGGGAGGGCCCGGGTCCCCCTACCTCCCTACCCCACAACAGGCCAGCTCCCTAAAAGTTTGGAGGCTTCCCTTTGGACTAGGCCTCCAGGCCATTTCTACCCTGATAGAGGGAACTATGCTCTGAACTAGGCCTGTAGGCCATATATACTCTGATAGAGGGACATTTGCTATGAACTGAGCCTATGGGCCATGTTTGCCCTGGAGAAAGGGGGCAGTGACCTGAACTTTGGGGACTTCTGGACCATCGAGGGGGCCTGCCCCTTGACAGAGCCATCACACTATTATCTGTAAGGGGGAAAGGCTGCATGTGCTCCAGCAGGATCTGTGCACAACAGCGGCAGACCAGGATGACTCATGTCAAATCCTAGAAATTCTCCAAAACATAAATGGCCTGTAAAGCTCAGACTAACACTAGATAGAAAGACAAGGAAGCGTCACACAAATAAAGAGGAAATTTGAATATGAAATGGACTTTGGAACCTGAGTGAATATGCTAGGCTACAAAGGTTTCCTCAACATTGTGCAAGAGAAGAAAGAGAAAATGTAAACAAGCAAAGCCAAATTAAAATTATATTGATGACATGATTATAATACCATTACAACATTCAGAATTACAAGCAGAATATTTTAAAGGAAAGTATATGGGCTGAAATTTTAGATGGTACAGATAATACAGAAGTCATTGCTTTCAGCTAAAACAAGGGACTACATGCAACTAGTAATACTAAACCTGACACAAATGATTTATGACAGACAAGGAAAACAAACAAACAAAAAGTATCTAAGCACAGAATACACTGTGGCATCCCTGAAGCAAAGCTGTTAAATGATTACCATGATGCTTTAGATGGACTAGGATGTCTAGGCCTGTACATCTGGAAATAGATAAACAGTTTGGCCAGAATAGCATCTGCTTCACAGAGTACCCCATAGCCCAAGAAAAAATAATGGGCACAATAAAGCAAGTGGAAAAAGATGGCATCATTTTTTAATGTCAAAGAGCCCAGTTAGCTAAGCAGCATGGTATCTATTACAAAGCTCAATCAAGATGTGCATTTGCTTAGACCCAAGCAAACCAAACAAAGCACTAAAAAGAGCTCACAACTAACTAAAAAAATATTACTTGACCTGCCAAAGCAAAAATATTCTTAGTACTTAATGCCAAAGACAAGTGCTGAAGGATAAAGAAAGCAGATACTCCACCATAATTTGGACACTAGCAGGTAGACACAGAAGGTTGAGAGTGTCATTTGGGATTAAAACTATAGTAGAAGAATATCAGTGCTAATAACAAGATATACTAACAGGACTTGCAGGGAACCACAAGACAACTATAGTGCATGCTACTGCAATGCTACATCTTACATTTACTCTACAAGAAATAAACTAAGATGTACATATCTGACTTCTTAACCAGAGCAGCTTTGCAGCATGAAAATATATCAACTGAACAAGAATATGGGCTCCTTAACCCAGCAAATACAGAAAACACACAAAAACACAGAAAGCATCAACCAAACCAGCTGAATTTCTATTTCAATGCAGGAGCACGAAAGAATCCAAACTATACAAGACAAAGACCTTCAAGTGTTCACCTCCATCGTTCTGTCAGGATGGGCAGACATTAAGGGAGAAAACATAACTGCTTCCCAAGGATAGTGAAAATGTTCTTATGAGAGGAGCATGTAAGATAGCATCATAAGTAAAGGCAGTTGAATCCTAATACCCAGATCTGTCTATGTGGCAGTGTTATTTCAGAATAACTGACATTATTCTGAAATAACAAAGGGAGTGTCTACACTCCAAGCCATTATTTTGAAATAATGGCAAGCTGGAGGACTTATTCTGACTCCTGTAACCCTCATTTCACAAGCAGTAAGGGAAGTTGAAGGAAGAGTGCTCTTCCTTCATCTTCCTGCTGTGCAGACAGCTCCAAAAGCTGAAATGAGCTATTTCGACTTAAGCTATGCAATTGATGTAGCTCAAGTTGCATAGCTTAATTGGCCTTTGGCCTGCTATGTAGACATGCCCTGAGACTGGAAATTCTTTCAAGACTGCATCACATCCATTTTGAAATAGACATATTTCTCTAGAAAGCCAAAGACACCTTATACTAGCCAAACATGACCAAGGGTATCAGAGACCTGGTGAGATGCCATGATACATATTGGGAAATGCAGAGCAAGCAGCAAAAACAGACAATAAAATATGCAAATTTCACAATAGACATTGGCATTTAGTTAGACCTTTTTACTAGAAACCTCACAAATTATCTCATTATTTGTAAACTGCTTTTTAGACTTGTGTGAACTAAATGATGTGTCAGAAAGTGCCATAGCTTTTATCATAGAAAGAAATGAAGCACTTCAGCAGGAATGATATCCCAAACAATAGTTTAAGACAACAGACCTTAGTTTCTGTCAGCAATTTTGTGCAATTTACCTCAGAATAGAAAATTATACTATATCATCATCACAAAGTCAGTTAAAGTAAAGTCCGCTAAAGCAAGCTAAAATTGCTGAGACTATTAAAGAAGGCAGCAACGGGAAAAGTAAATGCGTAGACAGCCATCCTTGCACTGAGAAACCCCCCCACTGACGGTACTAAAAGCAATTCCATTCAACTTCTGAAGTCAAGACATGCAAATATCTAGGCACCAAGAGCCCCAGCATTACCGCAACCACCAGCAGTGGAAGGAGTAGCAACAAAAGGGAAAAGAAATGGAAACTAAAGACCACTCAGAATCATACCCTTGAAAGCCTGTCTGGGCAAACTATTTTCTCGGGGCAAATCATGCGCCTGAGAACAAGCTACTTGTGTCAAATATACACATACTCATTCATGTTATGTACCAGTGGCATATATTTCACTGAAACTTGAAGTACATATTCCCACTATGAATACAAGACACAATACATCAATGGTGAAATATGAACTCCACTGAGACTTGTTCAGTAGGACATGGAAGAAACACACGCTAATGAGTGATCAGTACATATTCAGACAGACTCTCAAAACGTGATCCCAGGCAGAGTCAGAACCAGACAGAACATCCATTTCAGAACATCTTTAAGCGGCCCACAATATTCTACCATAACTCCCCTAAATTTAGTACAACTATACAGCTAGTAAATTGCGCAGGCACTAGGATAGAATTTTGTGAAACACTCCAAAAATTTCACACATATTATATAAGACCTTCTGTGCATCATTTTTGGCTCTCATAGGGTGCATCTAGACAGTGGCGCTATTTCGGGATACTTCCGGTATCCCAAAATAGTGTTTTCTGAGTCTTCACAGTGTACCCATTATTTTAAAATAGCTTTTGAAATAATGGGTGCACTATTCCGATGTCGCTGTAAGCCTTGTTCCACGAGGATTAAGGGATGTTTCCGAATAGCGTTCTATTTTGAAATTTGGCACTGTGTAGACAGTGCCAATTTTCAAAACAAGCTATTTCAAAATTAACTCAAAATAAGCTGTGCAATCTGTGTAGCTCAAATTGTGTAGCTTATTTCGAGCTAAGGGAGCAGTGTAGACCCACCCCTAAGGGTGCATTTACACAGCAGGGCTACACAGCAGGAAGTCAAAGGAAGAACACTCTTCCTTCGACTTCCCTTACTCCTTGTGAAATGGGCATTACTGTGAATAGGAGTAAGAAGTCCTCCAGCTCAACATTATTTTGAAATAAAGGCTTGTAGTGTAGATGCGCTCTTTGTTATTTCAGAATAATGTCAGTTATTCTGAAATAATGCCGCTTTATAGACATACCCTAACTGCTAGTACTTTGTCTCAAACCCCTCCCTTGCTCTCTTTCTTTCTGTCTCTTCTTCTTTCCTCTATCTCTTCTTCCATCTTCTCACTCTCTCCCCCATCTTCTAACTGGGGAGGCTTCCAGAAGGCATCTAGCAGGCCTGAAGTGGAGTCAGCTGGTTTCAATCTGCCTGGGCCAGCTCCCTACCAGCTTCTTCTAAGTGCCCTGCAGCCCTCCAACCCTAATTAGCAGTCCTTTTGGTGGTTTTGGGCTGCCTTTTCCTCATTTTGTAGCAGCCCTCTGGCCTGACCTTGTCACACTACATAGATTAGAATAGAAGAAGATTCTGCTCCCTGGAATGTTTATTCTTGTTTTTTAATAATAAGTATTCCCCTTTACTCAAAAAGTTAACAAGAGTGCAAAATCTTCCTACAGAAAGACAAAGTTATGTTCCAGCATTCAAGAGTCTCATAATGAGTTAGCTCTCCAGCACTGAACAGCCTCATCCTACTCAGTGATGCTGGCTGTTTTCTCCTATTTATGAGACCAACTCAGACAAAGTTATGGGTGCCTGTGCCATCTCCCATCCTTCTGCTTCAGAAGTAAGAGTCAGCCAATTTAGCAGGAGGGTTGCCTCCCATTTGGAAGCAACCCCCCTCATAGAATGAGTAGCTGTTCAGAACTCTACCAGAATGAAATACCTGCTGAGTTCCTTTATCTCGATGTGGTGCTGCAATGCTGTAGAATTTGCTATCAGAGCTAGCCTTTAAAAAGATCCTCATCAGATAAATGCCTCTTACTTGAAGAAGGTAGAAATGAAGAAGCCTCTTTATGGTCGCATGACCAATGCAGTGCAGCACCCTCGCCTTGAGGAAACGCACAGAGCACTGTAGGTTGCAAAGACCTAACACAGCAGGATTTTTTCTTTCATAAAGTTGCAATCACCTGGCACCTTCATGCACATAGGTCAGTGGGCCATGCTGTCTAATCTATGACCTTTGGTGTGCCCACTGGCATGCCAAATCCCAGTTGCCTTGACATGGTGTATTAGCTATCATGCCAATAAGAGGCTTCACCAGATGGGAGCAAAGTTTTGTCCTATTCTGTCCTCTTTAATAGAGATGATTGTAGATATTATATTATAAAGGGTTGGAATTCTTTTTAATTGGAAAGAGGACTTTTACCAACAGCAAAATCTTGTATTTTCATAGGAAACAATTTCTTTTCTATGATTCTATTTTTTTCAACAAAATTAGAAAATTAGAAATTTTGTTGCTATTCCTTGTTTTATTTTTTTGTTATTATGATTATTTTAATTTTTTCTTCCATTTTCTTCCTTTTTCCCCTTCCATTTATCTTTTTATTTAAAGACAAGAGGAAAACCGAAGGGAGAAGAGAAATAAGGAAAAAAGATCAGGAGGACAACTGAAAAAAACATACTATGGCTATGTCTGCACTGCAAAGTTTTTGCGCAAAAACAGCTGGTTTTGCACAAAAACCTGCGGAGTGTCCACACCTCAAATGCACTTTTGCACAAGTAAATCAGCAGTAAATGGCAGAACAGAGGGCTTTTGCCGGAGTAGGTAAACCTTCTTTTATGAGGCATAACTCCTTTTAGCACTACAGCTGTTGCGCAAAAATGCATGTGTGGATGCTCTGCAGGGGTTTCTTGCGCAAATAGAGCCTATCCGAAAAAGCACAGGTGCTCTGATGGCTATGCAGTGTGGACATTCTCTTGCGCAAAAGCTCATCACAAATGCGATGCACTTTGAGGTGTGGACGTGCTTTTGCACAAGAAGTTTTTACGCAAGAACTCTTCTGAAAAACACTTTTTGCTCAAAAACCCTGCAGTATAGACGTAGCTTAAGGGTATGTCTACACAGCAAAGTTATTTTGGAATAACAGCCGTTATTTTGAAATAACTTTGCTAGTGTCTACACTGCCAAACCGCTATTTCAAAATAATTTCGAAATAGTGGATGGCTTATTTCGAAATATGTAAACCTCATTCTACGAGGAATAGTGCCTATTCCAAAATAGCTATTTCAGAATAGGCACTGTGTAGACAGGGAATAGGGGCTATTTCGAAATAGGGGACCGCCAGCCCTTCCCAGGGTGCCCCGGTGGCCGCTCTGGCCTCAAACACGAAAACTCTTCTCTTCCCCTCCCACCTCTGGAGCCCTTAAAGGAGCAGAGTCTTTTTAGAGCTTGTGTGGCTATCAGCAGGCCTGCCAGCCCCTGAGTCACAGCAGCTGCCCCTGATTCAAGAGGCCAAAATGAGCCAGGAAGCTGGTACCAGCCAGCCCTCCACTGCTCTCCAGGAGCAGTCCACCAGCTCCAGGGAGCCTGCCAGGGGCCAGAAGAGATGGGCGACTTCCTGGTGTAGTGCAGAGGTCATGGACTTTATTGAGGTTTGGGGGGATGCCACCAACCTCCAGGATCTCCACACTAGACACAGAAACGCGGCCATCTATGGCCGTATGGCTGTCAGCCTAGCCAACAGAGGCCACATCCACCCCAGCTGCGGATGAAAGTAAAGGAGCTGCAGCAGGCCTATGCTAGGGCCAGAGAGGGCAGCTCCTGACCCGGAGTAGACACAGACAGTTGCCCGTACTTCGATGCCCTGGACCACATTCTGGGGGGCAGGACAGTCCGTTCCCCCCCCCCCAAGTGGTCATCGACTCTGGGGTGGAGCTGGTTGATGTCATCCTTGGTGGGGACCCCAACAACAGCATGTCAGAGGAGAAGGGCCAGGATCTGGACGAGACCAGCATCACCACTGAGTCGGTTGCCACTTCGTATGTACCAGTACGCTGAGCGAGACTACCACAGGGCGTAGGGTGGGGGATTAGGGGGACCCAGGCCCACCCTCTCCACCGGATCCCAGCCCGGGGCCCTAAGGGATCAGGGAGCACAACCCTTACCCAGCTGACGGGGTTCCTCCCCGAAGCACATCAGCCCATGGGTGCCAAAAGCGCTCTGCCCCAGGCTGCTTCCTATTCCCCTCCCCCCCCCCCTGTATGACGGCTCTTCCAGATGGCCCTGCAGAGCTTACCGCTCTGTCGTCTCCTCCGGTTCCTGCCTCGCTGCTCCAGTCCCCCCGAGGACTCTGCTGGCTGTTCCACCTGTGGGGGAAGGTGTTCCTTCCAGGCTGCCCAGCAACTCCTCCCGTGCGAGCCGCCACGTCGCTTCCTCCCCCAGGCCTTTTCAGCTGTCCCGGTTGATATACATGGAGGCCTGGTGGTCTGGGGCATGGATAGGGATGTGTGTCCCGTTGATATCCTCCCCCCCCCTTCCTGAAACTGGGGAAGCCCAGGGCACCAAACCCCTCGATGATGGCATCAACATCTGCCAGGTGGATGATTCAGCGGAGCAAAACGGTGTTGATTGCCCTGACCACCTGCAGAAGGACACACAAAACCCGACAATCACAGAGGTTCCAGGGTGCCTGAGAGTTCCCCCCCATAATCCCGCACTCCCCCACTCACCAGGAGCAGCCCCCAGCAAGCCTGGCCATTGCAAGCTGGCCTTTGTGCAGCTGGGACAGAACAAACCCTTCTGGGGAGGGGACTTACACAACCTCCACTCCGCCCTTCCCCTAGGGCAGCCCATTCCCTCCTTCCACCCCCCTCCTGGGACAGTCGCCCGAGATTACCATACCTGCATGAGCACAGCCCCGATGGTGGATCTCCCCACCCTGAACTGGTTCCCCATGGATTGGTAGCTGTCCAGCATGGAGAGCTTCCAGAGGGTGATGACAACACGCTTCTGGAGGGGAATGGTGGGCCTCAAATGCGTGTCCTGTCACCTCAGAGCAGGGGCAAGCCACTTGCAGAGCTCCAGGAAGGTGTCCTTCTTCATCCTGAAGTTCTGGATCCATTGTTGGTCTCCTCAGTGCTCCAGGACTATGTGGTCACAGCAGTCGGTACTGGTGTCCAGACGCCAGATGCGGCAGGGCACACCGGTGTCCAGGTCCTGCAGCCGCTCCGCCACATATTCCAGAAGGGTCTGGAAGAAGGCCTGGGGGTTGGGTTGTTGCAGATCCTATGAGGCATCCTACAGAAAGTGCTGTCAGACCTGTAGCAACATGTCCAAGAGCTGCAGAGTGCCCAGGGGCAGCTCCGGCTCCATGTTGAAGAGTGCTGTGGTGTCCTGAGTGAGGGCAACCAGAGCATGCAGAGAAAAACACTGTCCCTCAGAAAATTAGGCAAGCAAGCAGGGAAACCTGAGAACCAGCTGTCCAGGGGGGGTCCCTTTAAGCACGAGACTCAAGCAGCAGCCACACAAGGTAACTACTGACCTGGTGCCCTGCCAGAACGTGTTCCGGCCTGCCTTAAATGCGATTCAGTGTCCAATCAGTGTGGACATGCTATTTTGAAATAGAAAAACGCTATTTCGAAATGCATTTTTTTGTGTAGACACATTATTTTGAAATAAGACATTTTGAAATAACTATTTCAAAATATTTTATTTCGAAATAATGCTGTAGTGTAGACATACCCTAAATTCATAAGAAAATGTAAACAAAAGAAAATATTAAATAACAAGAACATTTAATAAAAATGTTCACCATATGTTTCAATAAATCAAAACAACATTTCCTTTTCTAAACCTGGGGACTGAAAATTCACTTTTTCCTCTATTTTATGACTGGCTGTCTCTGGTTACCGGCCATGGGAACCTCTAGATGGACTGAGAAATACATAGCCTGATTTATCACCACCATTAAACAGACAGTGAGAAAAAGAGAAAGCAAGCAATCTGCTGATGTGTCCCTCAGGTAGCAATGGCAGTGGGTGCCCCAGGATGAGAGAAGGAATAGCAATGACAACCTAGATCAAAATGGGAGGAGAGTTTAACAACTTCGATTCCTGTCACAGGTTTTGGCATTCTGTGGTGCTCAGATATTGCATCAGTTTGTAATGATTGGCTGCAGCTAGAACAACAGAATAAATGAAGTACATTCATAAGCTGTTTGCAGGTCAATTCCTCAGCTAGGTCAGAGCTCAGATGATTAGATTGAGTCTCCACTGGAACAGCTATGTTTAGTACCAGCTGGGCAGATGCTGGGGGAAGGCTTAAGTCTAAGAAGTTTGGGAGGGGAAAGGGATACTTATCGAGGGGATTAAGTTGTTGTGGAACATGGGTTGGGAAATTTTAGTTTTGTGGACTAAATTCTTTTGTATAAATAAGGTTTGCTTCCTGTTCTTGTTGTTGGGTTGTATTTTTTATCAAGGATGTCCACAGTCCAGGATTGATAGATACCCTTTTATGTTTTTGTTGCCAAAATTGAAATAAATAAAGCCATTAAAAAGTTAGGAACCGAGTTTTAAGTTCATGGCAGGAGTTTCCCCAGCACAGGAAAATTATAATCCCTTCTATACAGTAAATTTATGGGCATGCTGTGTCTTCCATATGAGTGATAAACATAATCTATGAACTCCATGGGTATTCTTGGCAATAAGGTGAGTTACATACCCAGAAGCATGTTGTTTATTATTCAGAAGACTAAGTGTATGCATACATGAAACTTATCAATAATGCATTTTGAGCTTAATGTTCTGGAACTGGCATTCAGTACAGAAGCTGAAAAGAAGTTGAATTTGGAAAGTATGTTTCATTAATGTAGCATGCACTTTCCTTCTTCATTCTTATCTCTATGTTTTTTACTTTTCGTGGAATATGAATTTAACTTTCACATGCTCAGTAACCTAATTATGCCCAGATGCCAATTTTACTATTCATAATTCAATAAACAATTGTGTTTCAAAATATTTTATTCAGCACTTCAAAGCTTTTTAACTCAATTGAAAAGCTGACATGGTTTTTCTTGGAATATTAATGGTCAAGTTAGTGAGTTTGAACTACTTTGTGGAGTGACTGAGTCAGAGACTAAAATGCATTCCAAGGCATTAGGGATCGCAGGCAAATCATAATGAATGATACAACTAGTAAAAATGGTGTTAGGGTTTTCAGATCATTGTACAAAACAGAATGTGTGTAGTTTGTTATCAGGCCTGTTTTGTAAAGGTTCAGAGAATGGATGGATGTTTTACCACACAGCAGTAGATAGTATTGCACTTAAAAATAGCTATGGATTTTCTTGAGGGCAGAGGGGAAAGTGGGAATACATATTTTCTCCTTCATAAGCCTATTTAGTGCAAAATTGTGAAGGAGTAGAATCAGAAGCAATGAACACAGGAGTTAAATTCAGGAAACCCAACATGTAAACTCAGGTTTGCCACTAACTCACTGAATATCCTTGTCACTCATCTTCTCTGTGCCTCGGTTTCATGTGGGGGGTAATTATTCTGTCCCAAAGGGATGCTAAAAGGATTTAATATTTAATATTAGTACCAGGTGTCAGACAATGTAAAGTGTTAAAAGCTATCAAAGTTGTTGTATTAGAATCATTACAGAAAGTGGGGGATACTCAGATCTTGGTTATAAACCCTGTGCATGAATAGGAGGGGAAATTAGCTAGTACTAAGATATTCACTGTCAGTGCACAGATATGCAGTGTCACATTACAACATGCTTCAGCATCAGAAAAAATCAGTTTGTTCCTCCATATCATTGTTTTGTGTTTAGCCATGTTTAAAAAAATAACTGTGATGCATGTGGAACCATCCACATTTTCCATTTTAAATAGCATCTTAGGACCTATCAGTAGGTCACATATTCCATCTGACATAGAGTCTATCTTCCTCAATGCACTGATGTTCATACATAATTCAACTACAAGAAAGAAATGCTTCAAAACAATTCGCAGAAGATGCATAGCAAATAAATCTTTATTTGTCCATCTGCTGTTGTGTTCTCTTTCTCTTGCATAACTTGAAAACACAGTTTTCTGAACAATACTTGATCCAGTAACTTTTGCTGCTGTTGTTCTATCGCTTTCACTAAGCATATATTATATATAAGGGATACAAAAAAGTACTTACTTGCAGCTAGGTGCAGATAAAAAATACACGCATTGAAGTCACTGCTGAGATATTTATATAATTGAAATAAAAATGTGTCAAAGATAATGTTGGCATTGTAAAATGTTTGGAAGGAGATTGAAGAGTATGAAAGTTTGCAGAATGACATAGCTTAAGTTTATGAATTTTCATGAATTAATCTACTGGAAAATAAATGATATGCGATACAGTAGTTTTTGTATACGTGTCACTACTTCCCACTGCAGCATGATGGGCCTATTCATGTACAACAGTTAATTCAACAGTCTGTGCTTTTCACTTCCTCAGTAGATGTTTATGGTTGGGTGCCAGAAGGTTGTTTTTTTCTCCTGATATTACTTATTTGCACATATCTGACTGAAATAATTTCCCAGCTAGGACTGCAGCGGGGGGGATTTGACTTAAAGGAGAAACAGATTAGTCATGAATAAAAGCAACAGGAATGCTAGAGAGACGATGGTCTTTTTGGCATAGCGAATCAACACTTAACTAATCCACAGCAGTTGCCAGGGCAAAATCTCAGATTTCTCACAAGGGGTCAGAATATGATTGGGTTCCAACAGAGCAGAAAATCATCAGGGGGAAAATTACAAAAAGCCATCCTCCTTGTACCTCTAAGCAAGAGCCAACCTTCGACTAGTGTCAGAAGAGTAGCCATGTTAGTCTGTATCCACAGTCTGTATCATGCATATGACAAACTGGTTTTTTGCCCACGAAAGCTTATGCCCAAATAAATTGGATGGTCTTTAAGGTGCCACAAGCCTCAAACTAGCTTGTCATGCTCTCCGAAAGAGTCAGGACTGGGTCAAGTAAGGGTAGGACCATGGTTCTTTCCCCCTTTTGCACTGACCAGTGGAGCAAACCTGATATGAGGGAGTATGGATTGCACCATCTCCAAAGCTGGTAGAGTTTCTGCTTCACAGAGTCCTCTGAATGAATAAAAAATTCTGAGTTACCTGTAAATCTTCCAGGGACTTCTGTTGCTATGCTGCTTGTTCTGTAGACTCAGTATAAGCATGACTTGCAAGCAGTATCTTTACACTAGGGAGAGATGAAAGGTTCAGAGAAACAAGAATCCTCTGAACCAGTCTTCCCTGAAAGCTGAGCAGTTGGGTGGCCAGTGAGGAGAGATTAAAATGCCATCCAGCTGATTAGCAAAGCACCCACAGAACCTACAGCCAGCAGCATGTGTTTCTGCTGGTGGTGCACATCCACACATGCCTCAGTGACCTGATAAAATGTAAAAGCCCCCTTTGAACTTTGCACCTCAGGGGACAGAAAAAGTTTGTGGGTTTCAGTTATCAAGTGTCAGTGGAGTGATGCATTAGTACACTCTGCAGTGTACTCTGGAATACTTACTCTCAAGTGGTGCCTTTTATTAAATTGCCCTTAGATTGCATTGGCATGGCTGGTCTTCTCCTTTAGATGCCTCTTGGAAAAGTGGACAGGTGGAGCATAGGTCATCGAGTCCACAAGGTCATCGAGTTCCACTCCCTGCTAAAAGCAGAACTAATCCCAACTAAATCATCCCAGCTAGAACTTAAAATCCTGTAGGGATGGAGATTCCACTACCTCTCTAGGTAACCCATTAGGGTAAGTCTACACTGAAATGCTATTTTGGGATACTGGAGTAGCTATCCCATGTCTTCACAAGCCCGTTATTTCAGGCTCACTATTCTGACGTCCCTGTAAACCTCATTCTACAAGGAGTAAGGGACGTTTTGGAATAGCGCTTTATTTTGAAATAGTATGGAAATAAGATACACAATGTGTGTAGCTCAAATTGCGTATCTTATTTCAAGTCACAGTGCTGTGTAAACACACCCTTAGAGTGCTTCCCTACTCTCCTAGAAAAATAGTTTTTCCTAGAGTTCCCCCACCACAGCTTGAGACCATTGCTTCTTGTTCTGTCATCTGTCACCAATGAGAATAGCCTCTCTCCATCCTTTTTGGAACCCCCCTTCAGGTAGTTAAAGGCTGCTATCAAATCCCCCTTCACTCTTCTCTTCTGTAGACTACATAAGCCCAAATCCTTCAACCTCTCCTCAGAAGTCACGTGCACCAGCTCCCTAATCATTTTTGTTGCCCTCCATTGGACTCTCTAATGCATCCACATCATTTCTGTAATGGGAGCCCTAGAATCAGATGCAATACTCCAAATTTGGCCTCACCAGTGCCAAATAAAGGGGAATAATAACTTTTCTAGATCTGCTGGCACTGGTCCTCCTAATGCACCTTAATATGTCATTAGCCTTCTTGGCTACAAGGGCACACTGTTGACTCATATCCAGCTTCTCATCCACTGTAATCCCCAGGTTCTTTTCTGCTGAACTGCTGCTTAGCCAGTCAGTCCCCAGCCTGTAGCAGTGCTTTGGATTCTTCTGTCCCAAGTGCAGGACTCAGCCTGTTAGCACTTTCAGGCTACGTCTACATTGCAGGCTTCTTGAGAGAGAACTTTTTGTGCAAGAGTTCTTGCGCAAAAAGTTCTTGTGCAAGAGCCAGTCCACACTGCCATGTGCTTTTGCGTAAGAGTGTCCATGGTGGTATGGAGTCTCTCTCTTGTGCAAGAAAGCTCTGATGGCTATTTTAGCCCGTTGCCCGTCCACACATACCTTTTTGCACAAGAGCTCTTGCACAAAAAGGCTTATTCCTCATAGAAAGAGGAATAACTCTTGCACAAAAAGCCCTCTGTTCTTATGATTAGCTGCACTTTGTCTTGCATGAGAATGCACTTGTAGTATGGATGCGCCACAAGTTTTTGCACAAAAATGGCTGTTTTGGTGTAAAAACTCTGCTGTGTAGACGTAGCCTCAGACTTGGTAAAGTAGCTGCATTTTTGGGTGGAAGGAAACGGAAACAACTGAAAGGAGAAATAATATGTGGCAAGATGGAGAAGCACTGATTCTGTTGTGGGGTAATAGAGATATAGCCGTGTTAGTCTGGTCTTGCTGAAACAAAAGACAGGCCTATGCAGCACTTTAAAGACTAACAAGATGGTTTATTAGGTGATGAGCTTTTGTGGGCCAGATTAACTTCCTCAGATCAAATTGTGGAAGAAAATTGGCATGACCATATATACCAAAGGGATACAATAAAAAAAAGTGAACGCATATAAAATTGACAAATCAGATTTTAGAACAGAGCAGGGGTGAGGGGAGGGGGAGGTTAGTGTCTATGAGATAATGATATTAGGGGTGATAATTGGAGAATCTAGCTTTGTAATGGGTAAGGTAGTTAGCATCTTTGTTAAGGCCCATTCGTAAAGTGTCAAATTTAAGCATGAATGGCAGTTCTGAGGTTTCCCTTTGTAGTCCGGTGTTAAAGTCTCTTTGAAGCAGGATACATGTAGTTAGGTCATTCAGACAATGCCCAGTCTGGTTGAAATGACAAGAAACTGTTTTTTCTTTGTGAAACTGTCTGATGTCTGATTTGTGTGCATTGATTCTTTGGCGAAGTGTCTGAGAAGTTTATCCAATATACATAGCAGACGGACACTGTTGGCACATGATGGCATAAATTATATTTCTGGATGAACAGGAATATGTGTTCTTGATCTTGTAACTGATGTGGTTAGGTCCAATGATGGTGTCAACCGAGTAAATATGTGGACAAAGCTGGCAACGGGGTTTGTTGCAAGGGAAAGTTCCAGGGTTGGTATTAGTGTGATATGTCCTGTGGTTGTTGGTAAGAATCATCCTGAAGTTAGGTGGTTGTCTATAGGAGACTATGGGTCTGTCTCCCAGAGCCTCTCGGAGTGTAGTATCCTGTTCCAGTATAGGTTGTAGTTTATTGATAATGCGTTGGACGGGTTTAAGTTGGGGGCAATAGCTGATGGACTCTGTCAAAAGATTTGGTTAAGCCAATTGACCTTTGCATAAACATCCAGACTTTTTGAATGCTTGTATAACATGTACTTGACCTATGCAATTTTTGATATTTGACCACAATTACATTCAAACACTGGACTAATTATTGTGCTCTGCTATAATCTAAGAATGGAGGAGAAAATTTTAAAAAGTGCCTAAGTCACATTTTCAAAAGTGCAATAGGCATTTAAAAGGTCAAACATTTTTTTAAGACTTTTGAAAATGATACTTAAGTTTTAAAGTCAGATAATACTATGAATTATTTTAAATTTCCTGTTACATATCCAGAATCTTTTGGCACAGGCTGGGGAGGAAATTGGTTATGAAATGGACAGGGTTGTTCAATTATGTAGTGCTGTTTTCTCTGAATGACAGACAGTTTTATATAATTGCGCAAGCTTGTCCATTTTCAGAAGACATTGTGATTCTGCTCAATGGTTTTTGTTATGGTAAGATTAGTAATGGTAGAGCTGTGGTTTTCAAGAAAAACCTTCTGAACAGAATTATATGTGAGGGTATGTCTACACTACAGAGTTTTTTTGGAAAAAATGGACGTTTTTCCGAAAAATCTTCAATTATATCCAGATTGCAATCACGTTCTTTTCCAACATTGGTAATCCTCTTTCTACAAGGAAGAAGCCTTTTTCTGAAAGAGCTCTTTCAGAAAAAGGTGTGTATGGATGGGGAAGAGGGTTTTCTTTTGAAAGAAGAGGCCACCAGGAAAAAGCACAGGTTCCCTGGTGGCCACTCCATCCAAAGTAATCACAACTCTATAGTTCCTGTCTCCTGGCCCCTCTTAAAGCTGTAGGCACCCAGGACAAGCCTTGTGGCAGGAAGCTGGGAGCAGCACCTGATCATGTGGCTCTCCCTGCTACCCAGACATTCAGCAATGGCTGAGCCCCAATCCCCCTGCGAACCCTCTGGCCATCAGAGGGAGCATCCCCAGGGCTCCCAGGACCCATCCAGGGGGACCAAGAGGCAAGCACCCTCCTGGTCCAGGGCGGAGATCCTGTCTCTCCTTGAGCTGTGGGGCGAGGAGGAGACATTGCAGGATCTCTGCTCCAAGGGGCATAATGCGGACATTTCTGGGTGCATGGCCAAGTCCCTGGTGGAGAGCGGACACCTACCTTGGATCTTGGAACAGGTCCGGAGTAAGGTCAAAGAGCTCCACCAGGGATACATGAGGGCCAGAGAGTGCAGTTCAAACTTGAACCCACCACCCTGGGGCAGGACCCCACACCTGGCCCTACTTACTACCAGGAGCTGCACCAAATCCTAGGGGATGGGGAAGCTGTTTCCCCACCTGTCATCGTGGACTCCGGCCTCGACATGCCTGTTGTCGCCTGGCCAGAGGTCACGATGGAGAAGGAGGAGGAGGACCAGGAACAGCAGCAGGAAGAGGAGGAGGCGGATGATATGGCCACTGTCACACTCTCCTTAGAGCCAGTTCCTGTCAGCTCGGATGTCTCCCAGGCCTTCTCTGATGCCGGGGAGGGATCTTCAGGTGAATGCTCTCAGTTTGTCATACACACAGAGCGGGGGAGGTGGGCACAGAAGGGGAGGGGTGCAAGTGTCACTTGGCCTGCTCGGGCTGCACATTGTGCTGCAGTCCATGCACATGGAACCACATGCAGCATTAGTGTGTGCCACGTGGACTCAGCAGGCAGCCCCTGAGCACGCCCATGATCCTGCTCCCAGGCTCAGGAGAGGCCACACACACGACCAGCCCTGGCGGTGGGCGGACACCCTCCCACCACCTGCCAGGGCTGGAAGCAGGCTAGCCACAAGGGTGCAGGCATGACCCCAGACACACCGAGGAGTGCCGCACACAGCTTGCACATGCGAGGCACCAACTGCTCCTGCAGGCAGCGCTGCCAGGCTCAGGTGCGTGAGTGTGGGCCTCAGGGAGGGCCAGGCTGCTCCCAGCGCCTCTGCTACCCATGGGGAAATGCTACTGTGGCCAGACACTTCCCTTTGCCTGCTTGTCCAGGGGCTGAGGGTGGGGAACGGGCAGCATGGTTCCCTGGGCACCTCGAGGCCCATGTGAGGCATGGCCTTGCTCCTGGATCATCCCCCTCCTCTGGCCCAAGGACTGTTGGTCACTGCTCACAGAGGAGGACGCAGCCTCAGGGACACCTCTCCCTCTTACTGTTCTCCACAGCCGGATCAGTTGGGACTGAGGGGCAAGCCACACCAACTGAGCCAGCCGCCAGATTCCAGGGGACCTGAAAGCGCACCAGGGTCAATGAAGACCTGATGCAGCAACATGTCAGACTACTGCGTGACATGCAGCAGACCCTGGTACAGAAGACCCAGGAGGACGCAGAGTGGCGGAATTGCATATAGGACCAGCTCATGCAGTGGTGCAATAGCATGTGTGTCATCATAAGGGAAATGATGGCACAACTGGCTGCTGTCGCTGCTCTTGCCTACCACCCTCCTGCTCTCCCAGCTATGCCCATTCCCCGTCCCACTGTCCTCCAGGTGATGCCTCTGCTCCCTCCTCAAGCAATGCCCATGCCCCCTCCCCAAGCAATGCCCATGCCCCCTCTCCAAGTGATACCAATGCCCCCCTGAACCCGTGCCATCCCTGACCCCACTCCAGCCCCCCCTCCTGCTCAGCCCCCTGTGGTCCTCCCAACCCCAAGTCCAACAAAGTGCCCGCACCTGAGGTGGCACATCCAGCCAGGCCCAATGCAACTCCAAGTCCCCCTCCAGGTTATGAGCCCGTCTCCCTCTTTTTATCTTAAACACAAATACAAAGTTTATTTTGTTCAAAACCAAACAGGTATCTTCATGGAGAGGTCAGGGAAGGGGCGAAGAGAGGGGTTGTAGTAGGAAAGGGGTAGAACCATAGAATCATAGAACTGAAAGAGACCTCAGAAGGTCATCAAGTCCAGCCCCCTGCTCTAGGCAGGACCAATCCCAACTAGATCAACCCAGTCAGGGCTTTGTCAAGCCGAGACTTAAACACCTCTAGGGATGGAGACTCCACTACTTCCCTAGGTAACCCATTCCAGTGCTTCACCACCCTCCTAGTGAAATAGTTTTTCCTAATATCCAACCTGGGTAGTGCAGCAAGCCAGAGGCCCCTAGTGGGGAGGCCCTGCGGTGAGTTACTGGGGTCCTTGAGAGAAACTCTCCCTTAGGTCCTCCTGGATGCACACCCCGGCCTGATGGGCCTGGCGGATGGCAGCTGTCCATGACTGCTCGAAGGGTCTCCCCTCGTGGCCAGCATCTGTCCCCCATCCAGGGAAGAAGGCCTCCCTCTTCCTCTCCACAATGTTGTGGAAGACACAAATTGACACCACCACCTCTGGGATGTTGTGCTCCCTCATGTCCAGGTGGGTCAGGAGGCACCTGAATTGCACCTAGCGGCAGGCACAGGTGCACTCCACCTGGATCCTGGCCCAGTTCAGGTGGGCATTAAATTGGTCCCTGCTGGGGTCTAGGTGGCCGGTATAAGGCTTCATTAGTATGGCATCAGGGGTAGTCCACATCTCCCACGATGCACAGTGGCATCTGCATGTCTCCAACCACTAAGCCCTGGCCAGGGAAGAATGTGCCCACGTTTTGAAAAATCTGGGCATTGTGTGCCCTGCCTGACCACCGACAAAAATGTCTGTGAACTGTCCATGGTGGTCAACCAGGGCCTGTAGCACCATAGAAAGTAGCCCTTGCAGTTGATGTACTGGGCCGCACGATGTTGAAGTGCGCAGATTGGGACGTGGGTCTCATCAATCGCTCCCCTATGGTTTGGGACCCCCCAGGGCAGCAAATCTAGCCACGATCAGGTCCAGGTCTTCCAGGTGGATGACCCTCCACAGCAGGATGGAATTGGTGGCCCTCAAAACCTGCAGAAGGAAACAAACACACAAAACAGAGAATGAGAGAGGGAATGCTTGAGCCCTTGGGAGGTACCTACCCCCTCCCATCCCTTCTCCCCCCTCAAACACCCTGGGAGCCACCCCCTATGAGGCCACCCCCCCCCAGCAGCAGGGCTGTGTGAGGGTGGGACAGCACAACCCCCTGGTGACGGGGCTTCCTCCCACCCCCACTCCACCCCCACAACCCCCCAGCCCGCCTTTCTCAAGGGTCCCCCTTTTCTAGGACTCCCCACCTGCAGGGACTGCACTCCAAGAGCGCCTTACCTCCATGAGGAGGGCCCCAATGGTGGACTTCCCCATACTGAACTGGTTGCCCACCAACCAGTAACTGTCTGGGGTGGTGAGCTTCCATACGGCGATGGTGACCCACTTTGTCAGAGGGATGGCAGGTTGTATCTGGGTGTCCTGTAGTTGGAGGGCAGGGGTGAGTCAGGCATACAGCTCCATAAAGGTGGCCTTCCACATGCGGAAGTTTTGGAGCCACTGCTGCTCATCCTACCACTCCATGACCAGCTGGTCCCACCAGTTGAAACTGGTGTCCAGCGTCCAAAAGCGTCTCTCTACTGTGGGGTGCAGTTGCAAGGGTCTTGCTCCTACACACAGGGAGAGGGTCTCAAGGATGAGCTCTGTGTCGAGCTCCTGCAGGGCCATGAAGGCAGCCGCAGAAACTGCTGCAGAAACTGCAGCATGGCAGAGTGAGGCCATCGCATGCCCAGAAGCAGCTCCGGCTGCATGCCAAGGAGTATGTTATGGTGTCCAAAAGCTGGGCAACAGCTGTCCCGGGGGGGGGGGTGTCCCTTTAAGCACGCATCTCAACTGGCTGTAGGCAACAGCACCCAGAAGCAATTGCTGATCTAATGCCCTGCCTGAACTGGTTCTGGGTGGCCTTAAATTTGATATAGCTTCCAACCAATGAGAATGTTATCTTTTGAAAAAACACATTGCTTTTTTGTTGTCATTTTGTGGTGTAAACACTCTCTTTCGAAATAAGCTTTTCTGGAATATCTCTTCTGGAAAAGCTTCTTTGGAAAGAAGCTTGCAGTCTTGATGTAGCCTCAGATGGATAATAAGGCCCATCCTTGAACTATAAGTTCTATTGCAATGAGGACAGATGTTTCCAGGTACAGCAGGAGGCTATTGGCCATGACTATAAGCCAATCTCCCCTTCCTCCTGCACCTCTTCTCCTCCTCAGCTTGTTGGTGGGCAAATTCAAAATGCGGAGGCCATTGTGTAGGACTTCTCTCCATTTTGAGTAATCCTGGGTGAGTGTCTCCCACGTGTCAACGTCAATGTTGTACTTCTTTAAGTTATCCTTCAGCAAGTGCTTATAACACGTATAACATTGTCACATTGTTGGAGGGCAGGGGCGAGCCAGATATACAGCTCCAAAAAGGTGGCCTTCTGCATGTGGAAGTTTTGGAGCCACTGTTGGTAGTCCCAGCGCTCCATGACCAGTCGGAACTGGTGTCTAGCCTCCAGAAACTCCTCTCCACTGAGGATTGCAGTGGCAAGGGTGTTGCTCACACCCAGGGAGAGGTTACCAAGAATGAGCTCAGGGTCGAGTTCAGTCAGGTGATACCAGATTTGCCCAATACTCTGGGGTATGCTCATTTATTAGGGTTACTCTTATGGGACTGGGGGAGGTTAACAATTCTATCAGTGTGCTGCTTGTGCTTACTTGTGCTCTCATATGGAACTGAATTCTCCCTGCTGCCAATTCCCCCTCCCACGGGAGCTCCCCTGCAGGAACTAGGTTCCTCAGGATGGGGTTCTTACCACCTTAGCAACACACACAGACACTCACACCCACTAACAGAGCATGTCTGAGGGGACTGGGTAATCAGCACTCACAAGCTGACCCCCCTCATATGTCCCTGGACTCAGCTGGCTGGGTTTAACAGCAATGCCCCACTGCACCCTCATGTGCCTTTGGACTCAATGGGCTGGATTAAAAAGCACTTTAAGCTGCCATACTCATAAGCCCCCAGGTTCAGCACCCCCTATCCCCACTTTCACACCACAGTCATTCACTGGTAAACCACATGATGAGCAAACCCCACAGGATTTTGGGTACTACAGGGATCTTTAGCTTGGGTACAAGAAGCGTTGTTGCAGAGCGAATGGAGAAGCCAAAACAACACCCCTTAAGGAAGAGTGAGCGAAAGAGAAAGAAAGAGAGAGAGAAGCAACCAGGTTAACAATGAAAGTTATTTATTTCTGAGTAGTGAATAGATATAAAAAAGTTACAATATTAAATCTAACAGTTACAATATTAAATCTAAATTGAAACTGATTACAAATGTTAGGTAACCATATAACAGTTTACATAGGGCAGGGTCAGGGGGCTATGCTTAGAGAGGTAGTTGATGGGAGGGGGAGAGAGAGACCTCACCACTCCATGGAGCTTGCACTGATCAGGGTTCCCAGATGATGATGATAGCCGGGGGTCCAGAGAGCAGGAGACAAGCAGAACAGAGCCCCCAGCACGATCAGACAGGAGATGAAGAAGTCTCAATGGAACTGATGTAGTTTAAATCCAGGTATCAGAACAGTATTTCTTGGGGCAAGGATAGGAGTTTTTATAGGGATAGTTCAAAGAGAAAAAGGAGACACAATAGAGACTGATCACCCCTGGTTATGGGTGATGTTCCTTGAACGAGCTCACAATGCAACTTGGCAGTTTCAGTATTTTAGATGTCAATAGGATTGTTACTATAATTGGTCTGATAATGACTAATTTGGGTGTGAGCAGGCCTGGGTTCATTAGCATCTGGAGTAGAGATTTCCCATCAGGCAATGCTTCTCTGCTTTCGGTATCCCATAGTTCACTGCAGTTCCTGCCTTGGAAGAGCTGGTCTCCATTCTGTATGCTAATGAGTTCTATCTTCAATGCAGATGAGGTTGGGGTGTTTCCTTAATTAGTTTAGGTGTGTCTTCCCTGGCCTTTTCATGGCTTTGTCTGATTCTAGCAAAGGCCTAGGGGAAGGGGGGGAGGATGGTTTTCCATGAATGTCACTCCCTGACTCCCAAGAGCACAAGGTTGGTAGGTAACACAGGACCAGGAAGGCAGCCAGCACAAAGTGCTGCAGAAACTGCAGCATGGCCATGTGGGGCCATCTCATGCCCAGAAGCAGCTCTGGCTCCTTCTCACTAACAAAAAAGCTGTGGCATCCAAAAAAGCTGGGCAACCACAGCATGCACTGCAAGAGTTTTGCTGTCCCTTGAAGAGGTAACAAGCACACAGCAGAAGCAGAGAAACAGCTGTCCAGGGAGGACGCTTTAAAGGTGAGTCTCTTCTAGGCTCTGGCACCAGCACTTGAAAGCAACTGGTGACTTAAAGCCCTGCCTGAAGTGGTTCCAGGTGGCCTTTTATGCGAGATAGCATCCAATCAGTCTGGACACTGTCTTTTGAAAAAGCAGATCACTTTTTCAATGCACTTTGGCAGTGTGGATGTGGTCTTTCAGAAGAAGTTTTTTCAGAAGATGTCTTCCGGAAAAACTTCTTCTGAAGGAAGCCTGCAGTCTAGACATAGCCCGAGTCTCCATTTTCATTTTGTGAATTTTTGCTTAAGGAAAAACTGAAGCTATAGATATAATCTGTTCTGACCAATACTTCATATTTTTGCTCCAGATGAAGATTTGCCATTCCTTTCTATGAAAAATGGCAACCAACTTCAAGAGAAAGCTGGACAATGTTTTCTTTTTCCTGAAATTGGCAAATCTCAGATTTCTTATCTCTTCTCTCCTGTCAGCATTTATGGTGCTCTACAGATCTTTAGACTAGATTTGCTAATTCTGTGTTCCCAACTGGTTGCTTCTTCTTGATGTTCTAAATACGTAAGATTCATTTATAGTGTTTATATGGACATAACAGCCTAGAGAAGTCATATCACAGTAAAAACTGAATTTTGCATAAAAATGCATTTGTTTACTACTTTGAATAAAATATTTGTATAAAAAAGCTATATTATCATATACACATACACACATATGATAAAAATCTTTCAAGAGGCTTGATACACCATTAACATTATTTACTTTTATATCCTTTAATATGATAGTAGTTAAAATCAATTCATGCAGATTTTCCTTTAAATAAACTCCATTAGCTAAAGCATTTGTCAAATCTACTTTCAACATACAATGCTTAATGATATCCTTAAGCATTAAAAGCCCTAATCTTGTAATTTATTGCTCAAAGCAGTTTACATGTATTAGTTTAATAAACTGCAAGCAGTGAATAAACAGATGTCTGCTTGTGCATGGAATAATTTGCTGACAAGAGAAGTAGCTGTGGAATGGGATGCTGTAGGCTACAGGTGTGCCCGTGACTACATTCCTAGATCTCATCACTTTCATTTTGCTCTGTAATTCTTGATTGTAATCCTGGCTTCCCACATGACTGTGCAGAATATACACACCAGGTCAATATTGTTTGTGGTGTTAGTACTGACTCTGATCACATCACGTCAAAGGCCTGAACATAACTACTGTGCTCAATTTCTCAGTCTCCTGATATGGAGTCAGAGCAGACACAGCTGAAAGGGTTATTGACTAAGCAGAACTGACTAAGTCAGAATAAGTAGCAGGAAGTCCACACAGAACTTGATAGATTTAAATGTGATGACTACAAAACGTTCTTTAACTTGTGGGTAACAAGATAGACACTCTTGGTAACCAGTTAATAATTTGTCATCAGGAGAAGGAACATTATCTATATAGTGAAACTGTAGCAATAAAACAAACTATCCATTGGTGAAACTAAGAAACACTTGTTTGATAGCTACAGGGCATGCTCAGAGTTCAGTAGCCATAAAAATCTTTCCATTTGAGACAACAGATTTAGCAGAGGATCTGAAAAGTATTATATTGAACCATGCAACTAACAAGGGTTTTACCTGACTATTTACCACCCTAAAACTCAGGCTTGTAGAAAATGATAAGACTCATAGAATCATAGAGCTGGAAGAGACCTCAAGAGGTCATCAAGTCCAGCACCCTGCCCAAGGCAGGACCAATCCCAACTAAATCAACTCACAAGGAATAACTCCTTTTTGCGCTACAGCTCTTATGCAAAAAGGCAAGTGTGGACGCTCTGGAGGGGTTTTTGCGCAAAAACTGGCCTCCGGGGAAAAACACAGGTGGCCGTTTGGACGCTCCATAGCAGGCAATCACAACTCTCTTGTTCCACTCTGCTGGCCCCTCTTAAAGGTACAGGCACCCTGAACAGCAATTCTGGCAGGAAGCTTGACCACAGCCAGCTGCCTTGCTGCACCACTCTCTGTTGGCACAAATGGCTGAGGAAGCAGGTGCCCAAGATCCCCCTGGCCCTGCCACAAGGCTCCCAGCCCCCACCCCAGAGGCAGCAAGCGTCGCACACCATAGTGGTAGAGCACAGAAATCAGGCCCATCCTGGAATGGTGGGCGAGGAGGAGTTGCTGCAAGAACCCAGAGCAAAGAGCAGGAACACCGACATCTACTCCTGCATACCCATGTCCCTGATGGAGTGAGGGCACCCTGCCCGGACCCTGGAACAGGTCCAGGCAAAGATGAAGGAGCTCTTTCAGGGATATGTGAGGGCGACGGAGCAGAGGAGGCACTCAGGGGCAGGATCGCACACCTGCTCCTACTACAAGGAGTTCCACCACATCCTTGGGGGGGAACCCTCTTCCCCCTCCATTGTGGTGGACTCCGGGCTGGGCTCCAGTGCCCAGAGCCTGTCCCCGAGCTGGAGGAGATGGAGGGGCAGGTCCAGGCTCTGACGGAGGAGGAGAACGATGACAAGGACAGCGGGACCATCACCCTGTCCCTGGAGCCAGTTCCTACCAGCTTGGAGGTCTCCCAGGCCTCCGAGGAGGCTTGGGAGGGATCCTTAGGTACATTGGCACACACACATACACACACACACAGGGCAGGGGAGGTGGCCACACAGGGGGCAGAGGGCACAGTGTTGCACGAGCTGCTAGGCCAGCACATGCTGCTGCAATATGGGCACGTGCAACCACGTGCAGCAGGAG
The DNA here is from genome assembly GCA_032595735.1 of Pelochelys cantorii. Classification (NCBI taxonomy): domain Eukaryota; kingdom Metazoa; phylum Chordata; order Testudines; family Trionychidae; genus Pelochelys; species Pelochelys cantorii. The sequence goes on from CM064340.1 coordinate 30,399,384, forward strand.
GGTGTGGCATGAGACCACAGCAGCCATCCCCTCAACCTGACCGGTAGCCTACTGCCAGCCTCATGCCTGGCCACATGAGTCCTGCCCCTAGGGAGGAGGGGGGGCACACCCAGCTGCAAGCAGGCTCGCCATAAGGGCACAGGCACCACCCCACGCACGCCCTGGAGCGTTGCCCACTGCACATGGGCATGCCTGCATGTGAGAGGAAGCAGCTACGCACACACACACACCACAGCGAGCTGCAGCTGTGTGTGCACCCTCAGGGAGAGGCAGGCTGCACACAGCTCCTCTGCCCCCCACTCTGGCCACACACTTCCCTTGCCTGCCTGGCCACAGTGTGTGTGGCCGAGGGTGGGGGAGGGGTAGCAAAGTCTTGTGGCCACCTCAGGGCCCCTGTGACACAAGGCTTGCTGTGCAGGCCACACATGGCCTTGCACCCGGGACATCCCCCTCCTGTGGGCTGCGGACTGGTGTGGTCGCTGCTCACACAGGAGGGCACAGCCACAGGGAATGTGTATGCAGGGTGGACTGACCGCCCCCTCTCTTGTGTCTTCTCCACAGACGGACCAGCCGGAACAGAGAGCTGTGCCACACCACTGCAGCCACCAGCCAGAGTCCGGGGGAGCCGCAGACGAGCCAGGCCTGCGGAGGAGCGGATGCGCCAGCACGTTGGAGTGATGCACAACATCCACACCACCCTGGTGCGCCGGCTGAACTCCGACCTCGAGTGGCAGCAGCAGGCATGGTTGATCTAATGGCGCGCTGTGACACCATGTGCAGCATCCTGTCCCGCATGGGGGAACGGGCACCTGCTGCTGCTGCTCCTGCCTTCCCCCTCCTGCCCCCCTCCTATACCCATGGCTCACGCATCTGCCCACCCTGCCATGCCTCTCCTCCCTCCCCATGCCATGCCTCTGCTCCTTCCCTTCCCCATGGCCATGCCTCCTCCCCCAGTCATACAGCCCTTCCTGTGGCTCGTCCTCCTGCCTCCCCTGCCGACTCTGGCCCCACTCCAGCCGCCCCTCTCACCCACCCTAGTGGGGCCCCCAGACCTACCCAACCCCGACGACATTCCCCCACCCAAGGGTGCTCAGCAAGCTGCCCCAACACTCCTCCCAGTCAGGTTCCCCGCTCCCAGTCATGATCCCCCCTCCCAATTCACTGATCCCCCCCTCCCAGTTAGACAGCCCCTCTCCCCCTGCCCACCCTCATTTATGTTTAATAAAAAAAAGATAAATTTTGTTTGAAAATCAAGCAAGTGTGTTTATTGGGAGGTCCGGGAAGGGGCAAGAGGAGGGGATGAGAGGGGGAAGGGAGAGAGAAGGAAGGGTGAAGACCATGTTGCGGAGGTCTTTGGGAGATTTACAGTGGTTCCTGTGAGAACCTCACCCTCAGGGCCTTCCAGATGTCCACGCCGGCTTGATGGCCCTGGCGGGTCGCAGATGTCCGGGGCTGCTGAAATCCCTGGCCCTCATGGGCAGCCTCTGCCAACCACCCCAGGAGGAAGGCCTCCCCCTATGTTGTAGAGCACACAGCAGGCCACCTCCACCTCAGGGATATTCTGCTCCCCAACGTCCAGGCGGGTGAGGAGGCAGCGTAACCGTCCCTTCAGATGCCTCAAGGTGCACTCCACCTGGAGGTGGGCTCTTTTGACGAAGGCATTAAAAATGTCCTTGGTGCAATCCAACTGGTTGGCTGAAGGTCTCCCTTTAGCAACATCCTTCTTTCCCCCGTGCAGGGGCTGTATCCCGTGATCATAGAATCATAGAATCCTAGGGCTGGAAGAGACCTCAGGAGATCATCAAGTCCATCGTCCTGCCCAGGGCAGGACGAATCCCAACTAAATCAACCCAGCTACGGCTTTGTCAAGCCGAGACTTAAAAACCTCTAGGGATGGAGATTCTACCACTTCCCCAAGTAACCGATTCCAGTGCTTCACCATCCTCCTAGTGAAATAGTTTTTCCTAATATCCAACCTAGACCTTTCCCACTGCAGCTTGAGACCATTGCTCCTTGTTCTGCCATCCATCACTACTGTGAACAGCCTTTCTCCATCCTCTTTGGAACCTCCCTTCAGGAAGTTGAAGGCTGCTATCAAATCCCCCCTCACTCTTCTCTTCTGCAGACTAAACAAACACAAATGCCTCAGTCTCTCCTCATAGGTCATATGCTCTAGCCCCCTAATCATTCTGGTCACCCTCTGCTGGATCCTCTCCAATGCGTCCACATCCTTCCTGTAGCTGGGGGCCCAGAACTGGAAACAATACTCCAGATGTGGCCTCACCAAAGCCGAATAAAGGGGAATAATCACTTCTCTGGATCTGCTGGCAATGCTCCTCTTAATGCACCCTGATATGCTATTAGCCTTCTTGGCTACAAGGGCACACTGTTGACTCCTATCCAGCTTCTCGTCCACTGTAATCTCCAGGTCCTTTTCTGCAGAACTGCTACTTAGCCATTCGGTCCCCAGCCTGTAACAATACTTGGGATTCTTCTGTCCCAAGTGCAGGACTCTGTACTTGTCCTTGTTGAACCTCATCAGATTTCTTTTGGCCCAATCCTCTAATCTGTCTAGGTCACTCTGGACCCTATCTCTGCCCTCAAGCATATCTACCTCTCCCCCTACCTTAGTGTCATCACCAAACTTGCTGAGGGTGCAATCCATCCCCTCATCCAGGTCATTAATAAAGATGTTGAAGAAAACTGGTCATAGAACCGATCATTGGGGTACTCTGCTAGAAACCGACCACCAACCTGCTATCGAGCCATTGATCACTACCCCCTGGACCTGATCTTCTAGCCAGTTTTCTATCCATCTTACAATCCATTTAGCCAATCCACATTCCCTTAACTTGCTGGCAAGAATATTGTGGGAGACCGAATCAAAAGCTTTTCTAAAGTAAAGGTATATCACATCCATTGACTTTCCCGTATCCACAGAGCCAGTTACCTCATCATAGAAGCTAATAAGATTTGTCAGGCCTGACTTGCTTTTAGTGAATCCATGCTGACTATTCCTGATCACTTTTCCCTCTTCCAAGTGCCTCAAAATGTATTCCTTGAGGCTCCCCTCCATGATTTTTCCGGGGTCTGAGGTAAGACTGACTGGTCTATAGGATCATCCTTTTTCCCTTTTTTAAAAATGGGCACTATATTTGCCTTTTTCCAATCATCTGGGATCTCTCCCGATCTCCATGAATTTTCAAAGATAATGGCCAAAGGCTCCACAATGACATTTGCCAACTCCCTCAATACCCTCGGATGCATTAAATCAGAACCATGGATTTGTGTGCGTTTAGCTTTTCTAAATAGTTCCTAACATGTTCTTTCCCCACCAAGGGCTGTCCACCTCCTTCCCATACTGCGTTGCCTAGTGCATTTGTCTGGGAGCTGACCCTGTCCATGAAGACAAAGGCAAAGAAAGCATTGAGTACTTCAGCTTTCCCTACATCATCTGTCACTTATTGCTAACATGCCTGCAGAAACTTTCTTGTTACTCTTCACATCCTTTGCGATTCGCAATCCGATTGTGCTTTCGCCTTCCTGATTACTCCCCTGCATTCCCGAGCTATACATTTATACCCCTCCCTAGTCATCTGTCCAGGTTCCCACTTCTTGTAAGCTTCCTTTTTGTGCTTAAGTTCACCAAAGATTTCCCTGGTAAGCCAGTCCTACCATATTTGCTTCTCTTGCTGCGCATCAGGATGGTTTCTTCCTGTGCCTTCAATAAAGCTTGTTTAAAATACTGCCAGCTCTCCTGGACTCCTTTCCCCTTCATGTTAGCATCCCAGGGGATTCTGCCCATCAGGTCTCTGAGGGAGTCACAGTCTGCTTTTCTGAAGTTGAGGCTGTGTATTTTAGTACTCTCTTTTCTTCCTTTGATCAGGATCCTGAAATCTACTTTCTCATGATCACTTCTTCCCAGGTTATCACCCAACTCTACTTCCCCTATTAGTTCCTCCCTGTTTGTGAGCAGCAGGTTGGATCCTTCAGCACTTGTACCAAGAAGTTATCCCCAGCATTCTCCAAAAACTTCCTGGATTTCCTGTGTACTGTTGTATTGGTCTCCCAACAGATATCAGGGTGATTAAATTCCCCCATGAGAACCAGGGCCTGTGATCTGGAAGCTTCTCTCATTTGTCTGAAGAAAGCCTCCTCTACCTCATCCACGTGATCCAGCGGCCTCTAGCAGACACCAACCACAATATCACTGCTGTTGTTTTCACCTCTAAACTTAACCCATAGACTCTCAACAGGCTTTTCTCCCTCTATGTGCTGGAGTTCTGAGCAATCATTGTGCTCTCTTACACACAGTGCAACTGCTCCTCCTTTTCTCCCCCTCCTGTTCTTCCTGAACAGTTTATACCCTTCCATGATAGTGCTCCAGTCATGTGAGTCATCCCACCAAGCTTCTGTTATCCCAATCAAATCAAGATTGCTTAAAGAGATTTGTAGTTAGAGTTGATATGCTTTCTGAATCAGGAATTCAAGGTGATCCAGGTCTTATCTATATTTGGGGAATATTCAGTTTCATTCATCAGGGACCACTGACCAGCAGTCAGTGAAACTGCCCCAGCATGGGGCCTTAGGCCCAGACAAAGGTGAACTGTGGTAAATGGTGATTAGCTCAATCAGTGCAAAATCCTGCATAACTATCTATAGTTATGGATCAGCACTAGTGCAGCTTTACCTTCTATTGGCCACAGAGCACTAAAGTAGGATTATAACCAAGGCTATGTCTACACTATGAGTTTTTGTGGCAGAAAATATGCTAATAAGGGACACATTAGCATAAGTCACAATCTCATTTGCATATTTTCTGCCATTCCATTTTTTCACTAAGGTTTTTGTTAAAAAAAAAAGCAGTGTGGACGTTTTCTTTTTGCGCAAAACCCCCTTTTCCTGCAAGATCCTTATGCCCCAGAAAAGGAGGTTTACCAATCTTGCAGAAAAAGGGGTTTTTGCACAAAAAGAAAACGTCCACACTGCTTTTCTTTGCACAAAAACCCTAGCGAAAAAACAGATCTGCAGAAAATATGCAAATGAGATTGTGACTTATGCTAATGTGTCCCTTATTAGCATATTTTCTGCCACAAAAACTCATAGTGTAGACATAGCCTTGGTTATAATCCTACTTTAGTAGCATATTTTCTGCCATAAAAATTCGTAATGTAGACGTAGCCTGAGGGTATGTCTACACTGCAGAGGCTTTTTTGGAAAAACTGCCATTTAAAAAAAAAAAAAACTTCACTTACGTCCACACTGCAATCGCATTCTTTCAAAAAAACGAAATCAGAAGAACTCAGGGTTTTTTTTGACATTGGTAAACCTCTTTCACGAGCTCTTTCAGAAAAAGGCATATGTGGACGGGGAAAAGGGAGTTCTTTTGAAAGACGAGGAAAGAGGAAAAAGCACAGGTGCCCTGCTGGCCGCTCCGTCTATCGTAATCACAGCTTACATGCGAGATAGCGTCCATTCAGTGCAGATTGCTTTTTTGATGTGCTTTGGCAATGTGGACGCTCTTTTTCGGAAGAAGTTTTTTTGGAAGATCTCTTCTGGAAAAACTTCTTCCTAAAGAAGCGTGCATTCTAGTCATAGCCTGATTAAACATTTCCTTTTCTAGTCACATATCAGTAGTTTCAAGACTTGAAACTTTTTTTAGGTCTGAATGTCGCTGGATTCTCCATGCCGTACTCTGGCTCCTTACATGTTCTCCCAGGAGCTCTGCCTCAGCCAATGAGAAACAGGAAGGGCTGCTGCTTCCAGTGCAAAAGGCACTCTATTCAATTGTATTTCCTGACCTGCCAACTCACTTCCTCTGCTCTAAGCATTCATGGCATTCTCTAGGACTCACTGTCTACGGTTTTAGCCCATACACGCAAGGCAATTAGGGTTAGGTTTAAAGAGTTAACAGCTACTGAGAAAAGATTTTAGCTAACTGAATGGTTGTGACATCCAGAAAATGGTCTTACATCCCCGCCATCACTATTCACCAGACCAGTCAATGGGGACTTGCCATTTAATTTTTAGAAGCAGGGATTAACCCAGTATTTTGGGGGTCTTTTGTGTTTTGTGTGCCCATTTATTCTAGTAGTGTGATTCTTTTTAAGTGGCTTAGTCCATTATCAGCCCTCACATATGCTCTCCTTTCCACCTGCCCCACAGTACTAGCAGTCTGAGCCTATCTCAATTATTTAATAATTCAATTGGAAATTAAAACATCTGAGGTTAGATTGCAGCTCTGAGCATGGGATGGTTTTCTCGTGTCAGTTTAGCGGTTCTTGCTGGTATGTGGGAAAGAAGAACACAAAGGCGCCCTACTATTTCCCATCTACCAGAAGCATTTCACCTGCGTACTCCTGCGTATCAGAGCAACAAAGGGCCAGAGAGCCTGCATACATTTTTAAGACCCTGATTTTTAAAGATATTGTTCCATTGTCTGTGGTAGGGCCTAAGGTATAGATCTATAACAGAACTGAGATATTGTGAAACTGAGGACATCCTGGATGAGTACCCTTACCACTGTGCTAAATGTTATGAGGGAAGCCTCAGCCCTTCTCATGTGGAGAGAGATAGCAGCTTAAGTCATTCTGACAAGAAATGGGTTAGGAGCCTGAACTATCTGACTGTAGGACATGTTGTTTCTTTCTGTGGAATGTAGGCAGAGATAGGCACTTCCCTGAAGTTCAGACTTGGATGCCAAATTTCCTGAGGGAAGCGGAGCTTACAATACAGATCTCTCTCAACATATCCCATTGGCTACATTAGGCGATTCCCCAGCTAGTGTGCTGGCTTTAAGGGATCCCATTGTCATGTACCTAATCCCTCCCCATTCATTGAGTAGAGAGCTTAGGCATCTAGCTCAAGTTTTGTAGCTCCCAAGGATTTTCTAGGCACCTGAAATTAGATGTTGTGACACCAAACTTCACTATGCCTGTGCCTCTTTGTGATGATAGGCCAAAGTGAGTTAGATTGCTAAGTCCCATTTTCTAAAGTGAGTTACTTAGAACCAGGTCCTCAAACATGTTTAAACACCTAACTCCTGCTAAAAACAGCGAGAGTTAGTCTCTATGTTTCTGTGGAGATCTAGGTCTTAGGCTCTTTAAAGTCTGAGTCTCACTAACTTTCAATGAAAGACATTTTTGAAAATGGGACAGTGAGTATGTCTACATTTCCAAGAAAAACCCACAACACTGAATCTCAGGCGGTGGGCTAAAAATAGTAATGGAGATGTTTCCGATCAGGCTGAATCCCTGATCGAGCTCTCTAACCTGGCAAGGGGGGAAGGGATTTGAAGCCAGGCTTTTAGCCCAAGTAGGAACATCTATAGTGCTATTTTACTCTGTAGCCAAAGCCATCTGAATCTGACTCAATTGACCTGGACTTTAAGACTCTGTCATGGGTTTTTCTTGGCAGTGAAGACATATGTTTAGCTGTATAAATCACTTTGGCAATGTCTAGATGCTTTGGCTATGTCTAGACCACAGAGCTTTTCTAAGGAATGCATCCGCTTTTTTGGAACAATTTCCAAAACACAGGACTCATTCTTTCACCAGCCGTGTAATCCTCCTTGTATGAGGAAGAAGAGATGTGTTGAAAGAGGAGGTTTTTCCGATATTTGGCCCCATGTAGATGAGCCAAATTTCAGAAAAGCCTCTTTCAAAAGAAAAGCGGAAAAAGATATTTTCTGACTTTTCTTTGTAGTGTAGACCTAGCCTTAAGGTTTGAAACACTGAGCACAACTATATCTGAATACCTTTAAAAATCTGGGCCTTCATCTAAAATTTCTAAATGATCATTTTGAGTATTTTTCTTCAGTTGCATTGTATCATTCTGATAAATATGCTACATGTAAAACCCTTAGTAACTTTGATGAAAAATACCTGAAATTAGGCCTTCTTTATGACAGTTTAAATGCTTTTTGTTGCCTCCTGTGGATTATGCAACGATTGGATTTATTGTGTTATTTTTGGAAGTAATTTTAAAGTGATATAAATGTATCATTTCTATATCATAAGCATTTAAGAAATGTGAAAAGCTATTAGCTTCATTGCAACTCCTTAAACTACTGTGAAATGTGCTCTAAAGTGATTTTCAAGATTTATAAACCTCCCCTGATTAGCCTTGAGCAAGATATAAATGTTACAGTGTACCATTGTAGCAGAACAGATATTCAATTTTAGGATGGGTGATCCTTAACAGTTTGATTTGAAAGTCAAATGACTGAAAAAAGGTTTGTTAGCTTCATATTTGTTTCCAACTGATTGGTGTTGGATCCAAAGGATTTGCTGTTCAGCCTCCAGTCTTTAGGGGTTCTTGGACAGAGGTTCATTTTGATTTATGTGCATTTGGTGCAAGGAGTTCCTGGCACTCAGAGAACGAGTAGGAATTTGGAGATCAGGATGGTTGAATTGGAGGAGCTAAGGGAGGCAGAGAGGTATGTAGATGAGGCTTTCTGGGACACTGTAGAACTGTACCAACTCCAGTCAGACAGCCCCTGTGCTTTTGAGGAGGGTGGAAGGCTCAGGTAAGCAGAACATTCAACTGAAGCAAAGGGAAGTGATGCCATAGTTGGGAACCTTCTTCCAGAAGATGTTGTGGTATCCTCCCGCACTGAGGATACCTCTCCAGGGGAGATTACTCCAGTCATTAGGAAAAGACAGGTGTTAGTAATGGGGGTTCTGATCATTAGAAAAATAGACAGCTGGGTTTGTGATGACTGGGAGAACTGTATGGTGACTTGCCTGCCTGGTGTGAAGGTTGCAGATCTCTCGAGACAGTTAGATAGACTTATGTGTAGTGCTGGGGAGAAGCAGATGGTCATGGTACATGTAGGTACTAATGTGTTGGAGTGTGTGTTGGTTGTCTCTCGGGAGCAGAGGAAGACATGTTGTGCATTTCATTTGTGGAAACGCATGTGGCTCCGGAGCCCAAAGGTCGAAGCACACATGTGGTTACATATAGGGCATGGGACGCCGGTTGTCAGGACAGGAGAGAACGTAGCTCTATGTCGTCTTTCACATGCAGCTGCAAGGCGCTGGCAGCGGTCATCCTCAAACTTTGTCACTGCTTTCCTCGTAAGGGCATGCCAATTAGTCCTATCTGCAGCAGCTAGGTCAAATTGTTGAGGTTGAAGGCCTGTCCACTGCAAGTTGGTCTTCACGTTGTCCTTATACCGCTTCCTCGGGCATCCCTGTTTGCGACTACCATGAACCAGCTCCCCGTAGAACAGCTGCCTTGGGATCCTGCTTTCATCCATGTGGAAAACATGGCCAGACCATTGAAGCTGGGTCTGGAGGATCTTGGCTTCGATGCTTGTGGAACTAGCTCTATCAAGCACTTCTTGGTTAGTAATTTGGTCCTGCCATCATACTTGCATGATTGATTGTAGGGAGCGCATGTGAAACTGCTCCATCTGCTTGATGTGCCTGCAGTACAGGGTCCATGTTTCACAGCCATACAGGAGAGAGGTGAGGCCCGCGGCATTATATACCTTGAGTTTAGTTGAAAAGCGAATATCTTTGTGCTGGAGAACTTTAATATGCAATCTCCCAAGTGCCTGACTGGCTTTCTGGATCCTCGCTGTAATCTCTTTGTTAAGGGATCCATCACTTGATATTGTGCTGCCCAGGTACTTAAAGCTGTCCACTACCTTCAGTTGTGTGCCATCGATAGTAATGCCTGGCTGTGGAGGAGCACTGTTTGGTGCAGGCTGGAAGAGGACTTCTGTCTTTCCGAGGCTAATTGCGAGACCGAACAGTTTGGATGCTTCAGAGAACCTGTCAATGATGGTCTGCAGGTGGTTCTCTTGGTGTGCCATAAGGGCGCAGTCATCAGCAAACAGCGCTTCGGTAATAAGCCTCTCCAGTCTCTTGGTCTTTGCAGTAAGGCATCTCAAATCAAACAGTGAACTATCCAAACCGTATCTGATGTAAATACCAAGATCTAGGTCTCTAACAGCATGCCTGAGGACTTGAGTGAGACACAGGTTAAAAAGCACCGGGGCGAGTACGCAGCCCTGCTTCACGCCATTGGAGATGTTAAATTTCTCAGATGGCACACCATCCAAGACTACCTCTCCTGTCATGTCATTGTGAAACAGCTTGATGAGTGAGATGAACTTCGGTGGGCAACCCAGCTTCCTGAGGATGATCCACAATGCATCTCTGTTAACCGTGTCGAATGCCTCCCTCAGATCTATGAAGACAGAGTAGAGGTTCATATTCTGCTCAAGGCACTTCTCTTGCACCTGTCTCATTACGAAGATCATATCGACAGTACTGTGATTAGGGCGGAAGCCACATTGTGACTCGGGGAGACTCACTTCTGAAACTGTCGAAATCAGCCTGTTCAGGATGATGCGGGCAAAGATTTTCTTGGCAACGGAAAGCAGCGAGATACCTCTGTAGTTCCCGCAGTCAGCTCTTGCACCCTTATTCTTGTACAGAGCAACTGTCATGGCATCATGGATGTCAGATGGCATTTCTTCCTCTCCCCAAATACTGGTCAAGACATTATGAAAAACCTTAAGTGACTCCTCATTAAATGCCTTGTACAGTTCTGCGGGAATTCCATCCTTGCCGGATGCCTTGCCGCAACTTATCTGCCTGATGGCCTTTCTAACTTCGTCAATAAATGGAGGATCTCCCAGGTCTTCAAGGGTTGGCTTCTGAGGGATCTGTTCCAGTGCTGACTGATTGACTGATGATGGACGATTCAGGAGCTGACTGAAATACTCTTTCCATCAGTTATTAATGCCAGCCTTATCCCTAATCAACGTGGCTCCGTCTGCAGATAACAAGGGGGCAGAGCCAGACTTGGAAGGACCAAAGACTAACTTGATGGAACTGAAGAACTCCCTTGGGTTATTTAAGCCAGCATAGCTGAAGAGCAGAGCTCTGAACCAGCAGGCTACATGCCCTCTGGGCATGAGCTGTAAGACTGGTTCAACCTGTTTCTCTTCTGCCCCTGTTCTAATGATAGAACTAAAACAGATTCGATAAGGGGTCTCTTTATTTTCTGCTGGCCTGCACTGTGGGTCAACAGCTGAAATCACTGAGAAGCTGGAATCACAGAAAGCAAAAGTAACTAGGTTTAGCTCACATCGAAATCCATCACAAGGTCAGTGGCAGCAGCCGGCTGGCAGGAGCAATCAGCCAGTAGGCGGCAGCTAGCAGAAGCAGAGTCAGGTGGCTAGAGGGGTGGCTGGTAGGAGCAGGCGGCTGGCAGGCAGACACGGGAGCACCTGGCAGGCGGCCAGAAAAATGGCTTCAGAGATCAGCGAGCAGGTGGATGACGAGTGACCAGCAGACTGGGTGAGACACCTCCTACCCACTCCAGGATGGGATGTGAGCTCTGCAAATCACCTCTGAGCTCTGGTCTGCCCTGAAAAAGGGCAGCAATGGCAAGTGGGGTGCAGAGAAGGGTTGGGCGTGTGAATGGGATACTTACAGTTCTGGACTTGTGAGCTTGAGAAGCAAAGGACATTGCCCAACCTACTTGAGCTGGGACATTTACTCATGGTTTCGTTATGAACTCTGCCTTTGGTGTTTTCCCAAGTTAATGCCTCGTTACTTCTCTCCCTCTTTCATTAAAAGTTTCTTTTTCTACACTCAGACTCTGTGCTTGCGACTGGGGAAGCATTGGCTCCCAGAGGCACCCAGGGGTATGTGTGAATTTCGCAGGTTATTGGGTGGGGACTCGAGCCAGTTCTGTGTGGGATGGATGAAAAGGAACCCCTAGATATTGAACGGAATATTAATTGTGTAGACAGCACCAAATTTCAAAACAGACTATCTTGAAATAAGCTTGAAATAAGCTATGCAATTTGCTCTCCAGCCCAAACTCCCATTTCCATTGTACTATATATAATAAACCATTAATCAAGGCAGTGAGCCCTTTGATTGGTAGTTAATTTTTAAATTGTTCCCTCTCCCCTTCTGCTAAAATTGCCAAAACCAATCAGTTTTCAGCATGTATGTAATTCATCTATTTGCATGTTAAGTTCTAAAGTCTGATGATTTAGTGATTGCAGAATTTCACTTTTCAGATATGTCCACCAACAATGAGAACATCAGCCTGAATCACTTCTTCATGTAACTATTTAGGCTTACTGATGTAGCCATTCAGTTCAGAACAAAACACACAGAACTATTAAATTAGCACAAACAAGTCCTCATATATAACACTGCTGTATTTATGTATATGACTAGCTACATATAATGAGAGTTCCATGTAAACAACAATATGGATAGCCATTCAGAAGGCACTTGGGTTAAATCTTCTCTTTCATGATTTAACCCCTTCAGGTTTTGTTCCTCTTCAGGAACAAAAAATGCAGATCCTGCTGACCTTTGTCTCTTCTGAGAGCCAAAGACGGATTGTGATACCATTTTTTCTTCATTTCTTTGCACTTCTAGTTTCTAAATAAGACTAGAGATACCATTATATGAAAAAAAAGCTTTTCAGGCAAGTATTAACTGGAAGTGCCACAAATCCCAAATTTGCTAGGTTTGGATATGTTCTGGGTATGTTCTGGAAAGCATAAAACTTTTTTATTATCCAAACCAAATTAAAGTGCTGAATGTTTTAAGATGCATCCTTAAAATTATAACTAGAACTAGATGAAGCTTAACACAAGATAACATGTAGACTGACTTGCTTTACAAGATGTCTATAGGAAAATGTAACATAGTTAACAAAGTCCATTATTAAAATAATCATGCCAGAAAGGCATCTTTGAGTTTCTTTTACCTAGTTAAGAACTGTCAGGCAAAAATTGTCTATGGCAATAATGCTTTCCCCTCTCTTATAGTGTCCTTGTGTTTGGAGAGTTGTGCAAACTATTTAATTTCCAGAATCATCTCAGTAGTTCATTGTTTGTGCTGACTTGTGCCTATACTAAAGAGCAACAGATCTTGCTTTGGGTTCTTGGAATGCCATCATGTCAGTTCTGCCAAGTAGTTTATGCTTATGGAGAGGACTAACCTTAACTAATTGCTCCAGCCTTCTCCAGTACTTAAAAATCAATCTATTTATTGGATACTCCAGGCAGTTTTTGATAGAATCGAGTCCTGGACAATCATAAAATGGACAGAGAACCATCTCCTGCATTCCCTTCTTCATCAAAACACATAATGGCTACATCTACACTGGTGGCTTCTTGCGCAAGAACTGTTTTGTGGAAGAGTTCTTGTGCAAAAAGTCTTCCACAAGAGAGTGTCTACACTGGCATGTGCTTTTGCTCAAGAGCATTTATGGCAGTGTGGACACTCTCTTGCGCAAGAAAGCTCTGACGGCCATTTTAGCCATAGGGGTTTCTTGCGCAAGAAATTCATGTTGCCTGTCTACACTGCCCTCTTGAGCAGGAGTTCTTGCACAAGAGGGCTTATTCCTCGTGGGGAGAGGAATAACTCTTCTGGAAGAAGCCCTGTTTTCTGATGCTGTACTGTAAATTTACTTGCGCAAGAACGTGCGTGCAGTGGAGACACTCGGCAAGTTTTTGTGCAAGAACAGCTGTTCTTGCGCAAGAACATTTGTTCTTGCGCAAGAAGCCACCAGTGTAGATGTAGCCATATTGATTTTATCTGGTGCTTTAGATAAAAAGTAAAACCAAGATATAAACTACACCAAATTTTAGTAGTTACTCCTCTGCTGCTAAAGCTTCTAACATATCTCCCCCCAATAGGGGACAGACACACAGACAAACTCATAGACAAACTCTCTGAAATATATAGTAGATAGCTGTCTCTTTCTCCATCCCTGCACCTGGGAGCTTAAGAATTGGATATAAAGAAGTAACTGTGTGTCTCTGGATATCAGTTAAATATATTGTTATAATCTATGCAGTTAGCTTTATATTACTTACTAGAAGATTGCTTGGGTCCTTAATTCAAAGAAGTTGTATATTTCTTTATTTAAATTGTTGTGTGGTGAGGCCGAGAATGAGGGTTTCAGTATACAGGCTGCCCTGGGGAGAAAGCCTTCTCTCACCTCAGCCTTCTTTCACTTCAGCAGCTTGGGGCTAGCTGAGATGCGCCTGTCCATAGCCACTGTAGCTTCAGTGGGCACAGCTGGAAGAGGGGTGCATATCTCCCGCCACTGATGGACAGATGCACAAAAAAACACATAGACAAACTCTCTGAAATATATAGTAAATAGCTATCTCTTTTTCCATCCCTGCACCTTGCTGGCCCAATGGAGTTATAGCTGTCCTGCTCCCCATCTCTGGCCTCTTGCTGCTCCCCCCTCCCTGGTCATTCTGGAGTATAACTGTCCCTCCTACCAGACCCCTCCCTTTCCATTTTATGAGAAACAATCAAATTCCAGGATCAATCCATTGTCCTGGCACAACCAATCCCAACTTTGCTTTAAGTTATGGTAAGAGGAAGTTGCATACCAAATTTATTTGTCTCAGCTCTTACTGTTTTGGAAGAATTTTTGAACAAATGGACTCACAGAGGGATGTATGGACACACAGATGAACAAGCACACAAACGCTCACAAAATATATAGTAGATTACTACATCATGTAGAATTACAAATTTCTAGCAGTGTATTAATTGATAATTCTATGTCCTCAGTCATTCATATCATCAGTTGCATATGTCTAACTCATCTTGTGTCAGCTGGGCAACATGTAACAAAAACAGAGGCCCACGTTTTGCAAGTTTTATTGGGAGACTCAGCTTTTTTACTTTTTTCTAAAGCAGGAATTAGTGAATGGTATAGATTCCAAACTGATAACACTACAGCAAATATTCCTTTTGTTTATTAGGAATGAAAAACAAGAATAAAAGATACCTTGTATTGTTTTCTGGCAGAAATTACAGCTTTCAAGCTCTTTATGTTTTGGACAATCTTTTTATGAACTAGGGACAGAAAAGTAATACTACTAGCTCTAGCACTTTTTAATTACACCTACCAAATCTTTCTTTGTAGTTGACTTAACGACACATCATAAACATATTTCGGTCTTTGCCATAGTGTCTTTTTTGGATATGTTTGAGTGAGAAACAATTGAAGGAAAATATTATTGGTTACAATACAGTTACAAACATGTAATATTGAAGGTGAATATTTACTTATGGGTGGAAATAAATAGACAGATTTTATATAAATAAACAATACTTATTTCAGTACTCGGTACATGGACAAAGCTATAGAGATCTGTGATACATTGCATTCATCATGCACCTTTGACCAAACATAATATTCCAAACCTCTGAACAGTTTCTATGGTGTTGCTTTTAAAAATCTTCCCCCTGAAAAAGAAAATGCACTTGATATGAGATGAAGGATGGACAATATTCAGCCACACACCAGAAATAGGATTAAGGTCTGATGTCTTGAGACAAATCAGGGCTAGGAAGTGAAGATTCCTGCTTTTTCCAATCAACACTTACTTCCCAACCTGCTAGAGTCCAAGGTATTGGACATTCAATTGGAGCATCATGTATATACAAACTATTTAGGACACTTTTAGAGGTTTCTAAAATGTATTTGTTGGTCTTTCCTTCCTATTCAATACAAAGGTGGCTTTATTGACAGAAGCACACAGAAAATAATTTGAGTCATTTTCGTTTCTAAAAGAGCTTTTCAGTATAACATGACAGTATTGAGTAAAGATTTTGTCATTTTCTTTGGATTACCTGTATAACACACTTGGTTGGAATTTGGGAAGATTCATCATTTGGGTAGCAGTGGAAAGACATGTTATTTCAACATAAATAATGTTTCCAGAGCTGCTGAGGAAGCATGTTCACTGGTGGCACTTTCAGTATATAAATAGTTGCTCCTAGTTGTTTCCCTGCTGAAACAGCATCATGGCTATGCTTCCACTCTGACCACACATGCTGTGGTGCAGTAATAGCGGATATGTCTACATAGCAGGGCGAAAGCCAAATTAAGCTACACAACTTCAGCTACGTCAATTGTGTAGCTTAAGTCGAAATAGCCTAACTCAGCTTTAGATGCCATCTACATAGCAGAAAGTTGAAGGAAAAACACTGTTCCTTCGACTTCCCTTACTCCTCGTAAAATGTGGGTTACAGGAGCTGGAGTAAGAAATTCTCCAGCTTGTCATTATTTCAAAATAAAGGCTTGTAGTGTAGATGCGCGCTTCATTATTTTGGAATAAAGTCAGTTATTCCAAAATAACACTGCTGTGTAGACATACCCAGAGGCTATGTCTATACTGCACCCATTTTGCACAAGAAATATGCAAATGAGGCTAAGCATGGAATATCGCCAAGCATCATTTGCATAATTAATGAAGCTCCGTTTTTACACAAGAGGTTTTTGCGCAGAAAGGAGCTGTTTACACAGCTCCTTTGTTGATTTGAGACTCAACAAATCTGGAGTAAATGCTTGGCTTTGCCACAGACTTCATGCGTAATCTCAGGCAAATCACAGCCATTAAGACATTAAAGGTATTGTACATCTACACAGCAGCATTATTTTGGAATAACTGACATTATTCCAAATAACATAGTGTGTGTCTATACTACAAGCTTTTATTTCAAAATAATGTCAAGCTGGAGGACTGGTAAGAGATATTACTGATTCTAAGTACAAATCAATTGACAGAGATACAAAATGCACTTCTCAATAAAAATAGTTTCTTGTTTGTATCACAGGACAACATAAAAATTCATTGGCACTCAGTAATAAAGCCATGTTGTTGGCTGAAAGGCAGAACATTTCTCAGAGATCATCTCTCCATAATAAAAATGTGCTGTTTCTCTCTGGTCCTTGACATTTTTCTTCCAATTAATTTACTCGGGGTACATCTACACAGCAGGGCTAAAGTCGAATTAAGCTATGCAACTTCAGCTATGTTAACGGTGCAGCTGAAGTTGAAATAGCTTAATTCAGCTTTGGGTGATGTCTACACTCTTCCTTCCACTTCCTTTATTCCTCATGAAATGAAAGTTACCATAAGTCTCAGTAAGAAGTCCTCCAAGTTGGCATTATTTTGGAATAAAAGCTTGTAGTGTAGACATGCATTTTATTATTTCAGAATAATGTCAGTACTACTGTGTAGACGTACCCTCAGGGTCTTATCCAATACCCAAGGAAATCAATGGAAACTTTCACATTGTTTTTAACAGATGCTGAATCTCCTTCATAGATCAGGCAAATCTGCACCCTTTGAAGGGTTTTATTTTTTTTTTTCATTTTAAAGGCTATTTTTACAAACTACACAATGTCATTTGGCCAATATATCTATTTTGGTATTAAATAGACCTATTGTTTAAAACAAGCTCAATAGCTTTGCTAAGAAATGGCTCTAGTTCTAGCAAAAATATCACAGAATTGATCACAAGGTTTGGGATTTATGTTTTTTTAAAAAAGAATACATTTTATATTTATATTAAATTCATAAAATTGAACCAAAAAACTCAAAACAAAACAAACAAAATTCTGATTGATTGGAAAGGAAATGCATTTTCCAGACAACAAATACAATACTCTATGGGTTCTATTATCCTCCAATAGTAAAATTATACTCACAAAACAGGTAAATGGATGATGAAGGCTGAAAAAGGTAAGATGGAAATGTGCTTGAAGCAGGGACTGTGTTTTTGTTTTGACTTGATATAATACCTAGCAAAATGGGATCTTAGTACAGAAACAGGGTATGTCTACACTACAGAGTTTTTTTGGAAAAATGGCTGTTTTTCCAAAAAAACTTCAATTATGTCCACCCTGCAATCACGTTTTTCTGAAAGAAAATTGAAAGAACAAAGGGGTTTTTCCAGCATTGGTAATCCTCATTCTATGAGAAAGAAGCCTTTTCCCGAAAGAGCTCTTTCGGAAAAAGGCGTGTGTGGATGAGGAAGAGGGAGTTTTTTCGAAAGAAGAGGAAAGAGGAAAAAGCACAGGTGTCCTGGTGGCCACTCCATCCATAGTAATCACAGCTGAAATGCGAGATAGCATCCATTCCGTGTGGACGCTATCTTTCGAAAAAGCAGATTGCTTTTTCGATGCACTTTTGCAGTGTGGACGCTCTTTTTCAGAAGAAGTTTTTCCTGAAGATCTCTTCCAGAAAAGCTTCTTCTGAAAGAAGCCTTCAGTCTAGACATAGCATAGGGGCCTAATACTACAGTACTTAAAAAACATGAATAGCAAGACCACTGAATCAAACCAGTCTTTCTTACCATATTGGGTATGCCTAATGGTTTTCATTAAATCATATGTTAATCATGTATATGGATTCTCTTTTACCTTGGGAAGCTATAAAAATATTAGCTTCTCACATAATTTGCAAACAAATCTCAAAATGACAACTCACTTTGTAATAGTGTCATCTCTGAAGCTCTAATGTCACTCTCTCTGCTACGTGTCCTGCAGCAGTGTCAATCCATTTACCCTGTGTCCGTGACATTATTCCTGATCTGCTTTGGTCCAATGGAGAGCAGAGTGAGGCTTACTGTAATTGGACCCATGTGGGAAAACTTTCACATGCCTCAAACTCTATAACATAGCAGCAGCTCCCACATTTATGAATAGCTATGGGACTAGGCTGGATGGTATAGAGAAAAAAAAGCAAAATATATGGTCAATAGGTAAAACCCCTGATAGTTGGAAAATTGGCTGGGAAATAGAGTCCCATGTTTATCTGGCTACTGTCTCTAAAATCTTATTTCTTTACACACTTACAATGGTGGATGATATGATATATGATATGATATGATATTTGAAACAAATGCAGCAGCTGTACTAATCTTATTTATTGTCACAAAATATGTGCACTATAATAAGCAATACATTTTGATGTAATAAATATTAAATTAACATGACTTGACTTTCATTTTATAACTTGGATGTGTTTCAAATGGCTGTGAGTTCAAATAAAATACTTTTTATAATAGGAAAGTGGTCCTGTTACTTGAAATGCAAAATTGAAAACTTTTAAACATGTAAAAGCAGCAAAACAAAGTTTATAAAAGACATTTTTTGTCAAATTTTCAAAGATTCAAGAAATTTCATTCAGTTCTATAAATGTATTTGAAAATGTTCACTTTCTTTTGCTGTGGAAGATTTCTTTTGCTGG
Organism: Pelochelys cantorii; assembly: GCA_032595735.1. Taxonomy (NCBI): domain Eukaryota; kingdom Metazoa; phylum Chordata; order Testudines; family Trionychidae; genus Pelochelys; species Pelochelys cantorii. The sequence continues at coordinate 30,418,441 of CM064340.1, forward strand.
AAAGTCCCAGAAATGTTGGTGCAAGGCACCATAATAACACTTAGGAGCAGATCCTTAGCTAGTGTAAATAATAACTCACCTAAGTCACCTGAGTTGCGGAATCTGCCCCCATACCTTACAAAAAATGCCAAAGGATCATTAATATCCACAGGGGCCTGGTCTACACTAGGCCTTTACGCCAGATTTAGAGACATATGGTTGATTTTATAAGTGATGCGTCCACACTACCAAGCCTGTCACGTCAACTTTAAGGGCCACTGAAGTCAATTTCAGTACTCCTGCTTTTCGCGAGGAGTTACATTATTACCAACCTTGCATTGTCAAATTTACAGTAGTGTAGATGCAGTGCTGGGTAAAAGTCGAGGCTATTGGCCTCTGGGAGGCCTCCTGCAGTTCTATGCCCTGACTGCGCTGTCCAGAACTTGCATCTCTACTGCTCTCCAGGTGAGCACAAAAAGCCCTGGGAAAAGTTGAGTTGCCTTTCCCATGTGGCCACCATTGCAAGCATATTCTAGAGCAAGCAGCACACTGTGCCACATGTGGACATTACTTCGAGCAATTCTGGTAACACTGCGACGACTTTGAATAATTCTGCTCCACAGGCTCCAGTTCCCAGAGATGCTGAAGAGCACTAGCGTCGCATGTCCAGGAGATCTTGGACCTCACAGAGGCATGGGGAGATGAAGCTATCCTCACCAAGCGCCAAACCAGCAAAAGGAATGCCAACATTTACTGCAAGATTGCAAGCTGCTTGGTGTCTAAAGGTTATTCCAGGGATACCCAGCAGTGCTGAGTGAAAAATCAAAAAGCTGAGGCATTCCTACCACAAGGCAAAGAAGGCGAGCAGATGGTCTGGTGCAGCACCTCACAAATGATGCTACTACAAGTAGCTGGATGCCATTCTGGGGTTGGGTCTGGCCAGCTTGACTGGTATGGTCATGGAGTCCAGCCAAGACATACTTGGCATCAGCATGCAGGATAGCATGATGATGGAAGGGGAGCAAGCGAAGGAAGAGGAGCATGACCAGTTAGTGATCCCCAAGAACCAGGAGCTGTTCATAATGCTGGAACCAGTTTCCTACTCCCACAACATCTCCCAGTCCAGCACCAAACCCCAGAAGGGCAATTCTGGTGAATTCACAAACTTTTTCTTTTAACAGGTTAAGGCAATGGTCTGTGATACGTGGTGTGCTCTCTGCCTACACAGCACGGGAGGCCTACAACAGCTTATTAATGTGTCTGCAGATGGAGTGGAAGTCTTTCCTGCACAGCTACGTGAAGCTGTCATCTAGTAACTCTTTTATCCTTCTCACAAGGTTTTTGTAGAGGCCAGCCTTATGCTGTCTTCCGTGGTAGGACACCTTCCCATGCCAAACCATGAGTAAGTTACAGTGGGAGAGATCTAGGTTGACTATTAGGAAAAACCATTTCAGTAGGAGGGTGGTGAAGCACTGGAATGGGTTACCTAGGGAGGTGGTGGAATCTCCATCCCTAGAGGTTTTTAAGTCTCGGCTTGACAAAACCCTGGCTGGGTTGATTTAGTTGGGATTTAGTTAGTCCTGCCTTGGGCAGGGGGCTGGACTTGATGACCTTCTGAGATCTCTTCCAGCTCTATGATTCTATGATTCTACAAGTGGTCTGGCAACACTGAACCACAAAGAATTGAAGCATAAGGCCCAGATTTATGGCCACATTCAGTCAACATCCTCTCCTGATCACTCCGTGTGATTCAGAGAAGACTGATATCCCTAATGGCAACCTGGAGAAAGGAGGAGTTGTTAGCACTTCTTTGGGAAGTTATGTATGCCAAGCACCCCCCTTCCTAAGAGGCCACGTGTGCCAGACATCGCATATGCCAGACACAGAAGGAAGACACCCTCTCTTATTTCCCCCTCCCGCCTACAGGCTCCTGCCCTGGCTGGCGCCTTACCACACCTGCCTGCCTCCAAGCCAACTGCATTCTGATGCTCCCCTGAGAACTCTGTGCACCTGCTGTAAGGTGCCCACTGCTGTAAAAGCAAACATTTGGCCTTGTACGGAATACATCTGCTTTGTCTTTACAGAGACCTTCAGTGTAGGGGAAGTCTTAACACAATGTATGTGCTGTAAAGTCTGCCTTTGCAACTTTTCTTTGAAGTTGGGACACAGCCAGCTTAGTATGCCCTCCCCTCTTCCAGCATCTGCCTGCCTGGTGCAGATCTGCAGGTGAAAGTGGACAAGGGAGGACATGTTCCAGGAGCAAGTGGACTGCATGAACTCCCTCATAGAGAAGATGTGAGCAGAGTGCCTGGGTTGCATCACAGAATGGCAGGAGAGATTTGCTAGGGAGCATCAGGTGAGGCATCAGGAGACCATGTTTGCCTCCCAGACCGTGGTTATGGAACAGTTGGCATCGTGCCTGGAGAGGGCCTCTCTCAGAACCCCATTTGCCCTGATGACAACCTCGGTCCCTCCTCCCCCAGCCCTATTGCTTCCCCTGTCAGGGTTCCCAGAGGCCACCAGGGACCTATGACATGGCGTGGGGGGAGAACTCAAGAGCAGCCTTACCCTCCAGGACATCAGGAGGCAGAAGGCAGTTCCACTCAAGTTCCTGAGCCTCTCTCCAGACTTTGGGTCCCCACTTCTTCCCTTTCCCTGATGTTTCCTCTCCAGAAAACCTCCCATTCTTTAAACAACAGGCTGTTTATTGGTTGAACTGCAGGGGTGGGGTGGGGTATTAAAGGCAAACACAGGGAATGCAGGTGCAACTTCTTGAGGGCCATGTGGAAGAGTCTCAAAACTGACCTGGCAGAAAACTGTCCTTGAAGGCCTCTTTGGTTTATGCTGCCCCTTGTTGTGTTCTTCTTATCACGCTGGTGTCTGGCTGCTCAAACTCTCTGGCTAGGTGCTCTGCCCCAGCCCCCTACCCTGCCAGATAAGTTTCCCTCTTGCTCTCACACAGATTACGGAGCACAAAAGAAGACTGCCACCACAAAGGAAATGTTGCATTTGTTGAAGTCCAGATGAGTCAGGAGACCCCTAAACCTTCCCTTCAAATGTCCAAATGCACCATTCTGCATTTGCTCAGCCTGTTGTTGAACTCCTCCTTGCTGGGGTCAAGGCTGTCCAGAGATAGCTTCATGAGCATGTGACAGGATGGATTGCCAAGGGTCACAATGGGCATTTCCACTTCTCCAACTCTGATTTTTCTATCTGGGAAAAAATGTCACTTTGCATCTTTCAAAAGAGGCAGGAGTTCCTAAAGATGTGGATGTCATGCACCTTTCCCAGCCATCCCATGCTAGTATCGGTGAAACTGCCCTTGTGATCCACCAGCACCTGCAGCACTATGGAAAAATTCCACTTGTGACTTATGTAGCCATCCACTATGGTGGCCACATTTCCCAGAGTCACAACCCTCCGTAGCAGAATGGTATTGATCACCTTGTCTACTTGTATAACAATAGCCCCCACTGTAGATTTCCCCACTCCAGACTGATTTCCCACTGAACAGTAGCTATCTGGCATTGAAAGCTTCCATAGGGTAGTTGCCATGCACTTCTCCATGGCCATAGTTGGTCCCATTCAGGTATTTTGGGCAGGGGTAAACCATTTTCAAAGTTCCAAGAATGTGGCCTTATGCATTCAGAAGTTCTCTCTGCCTCACAATGCAGTCCTACCAGTCTGAGCTTATCTCATGGCACCAGAATCGGTGTTGCACTGCATCCAGAGAATTGACGGCTGCCCTAGCATCAGCACCAGGCCTTGCATGAGCAGTGCCTCCTTGCCACGCTGACCTTTGTCCTGTTCCTGGAGGTGCAACATGCATATGTTCTCCAAATACTATGCCATTAGGTGCACCACAACACACATCAGTATCACAACGTTTTGCGGCACACTGGTCTCCATGCTCACGCTGCTATGGTGTCTGCACAGGTGACCAGGGCACAAAAAGGTGAGCACACTGCCTCCCCTTTATCTCACACAAGGGGGAGGAATTAGACGAGTGCATTGTGGGACACTGGCAGCATGAGCCCACAACCATCTGCACACAGTTTTGGTCACAGCAGACACCATGAGTATAGCCAAGAATACAGAACTGCTCATGGTGCATTACTCTCTAAGTTAATGGTAGACTTCCTAATGGGGATCTGTTACTTTGGCCTACTTTTGATTCTAGACATAGACCTTCAACTTCACAAAATTGAGTGGTAAGAAATCGACCATATTAGATTTGACCTTACCTCATAGTATAGACATGCCCAAAGTATATTAAGGTCTCATCTAAAAAAAATTAACTATTTTCAGCACACCTTATGGTAGTCAATTTTATTGCCTCATACATAGAAATGAGAGATTCGGTATTGAACAATGAGCAAAGTCAAAGCTGAATCTGTAATTTTTGAGGTCCAAGATACATTTTTTTCTTAATGTCTGTGTAATAACCAATGTATGTTAAATGGAATGAATTACCAACCCATTCTGAGATTTGTCTATGACAGAAAATTCCTTGGTTGATGTCAGAAAAAACTTGCATTTTACAATTTAAGTTGTCTCTTCAGCTCCCTTAAGGGAATTCTAACACTTTTCTCCCAACTCAAAGCTGTCCATGTAGTTGTCAACACTCACATTTAATAGCAAATCATGTGATGTTTTTCTCTTCTCACAAACCCAGGCAATGACCTGCTGTTAAAGTGCTTTTTAATTAGGTGCTACAAGATGTGCTGTCTTATTATCTTCCCACTTGTATGGTCAGACCAAAAAAAATCTACCTTTTTTCCACTCAGGGATACCACCTAGGAAACAAACTTTTATGAGGAAATTCCCTGTGGTATCTGCCATAGAATGCTATTGCCGTAAAAGCATGTGGATACTGTCATAATAATTGTATGTTGCAGTACAATGGTCACCACCCAGTAGACAGGAATCTACTTGTAGATCCTGGAACCTCTGACAGCTGATACGGACTGCTTTGCCCATGAGTCTATCAAATGCCAGCACTTCAGCTGCCTACCCCTACTGCCATGCTGCTCCCGCCCTCTGCCTTGGAGCTGGCCCTGGAAGGCTGGTGAATACAGAGGAGAGAGGCACTGATGCCAGGGTGTCCCTCTCTCCCTGTACCCCATCTCCACAGAAAAGGGGGACATGACAAGGCTCAGACTAGAGGGAGCTTGCTGGCAACTGCTTCTCTATGTATGAATGTTCTTAGCATGCTTAAAGAGACAATGCACATCTGTTACACTCACACACTATGGCTACGTCTACACTGCATCTCTCTTGTGCAAAAGCCTATGCAAATGACGCATGGATTAGCATATTGCCGTGCTTCATTTGCACAATTAATTAAGGGCTCTTGTGCAAGAGGGGGGTTTTGTGCAAAAAGGAGCCGTCTACACAGCTCCTTTTTGCGCAAAAGCCACTTGTGCAAAAACGGCCCCTAATTAATTATGCAAATGAAGCACAGCAATATGCTAATCTGTGCTTCATTTGCATAGGCTTTTGCGCAAGAGAGGTGTAGTGTAGACGTAGCCTATGTCACTCACACAGACACACTGTCTTTCACACACGCCTCCCAACCCAACACATACTTTTGTTGTTATTTCGTTGCTTCTTTCAAAGTGTGATATTTTAGGTTTTTGAGTGGTCTGTGCATTTTTTATTTCTTTCTTATGTTTCAGTTTTATTCTTTGATTACTGAGTTCTAAAGTCCCTAAACTCATGGCTGGTGCAATTATCCCTATGATAATTTAAAAAAAATACATATTAGATCTAGGTTTTTGGGTTCTACTGCTGGTGCACAGCTTCACATTAGATTAATATTGGTGCACATAACAGAATTTTAAAATTTTTAACTCTATTTTTTTCCATCACGTGCAGAATAGTGGCCAAGAGTCTCCTGGAATCAGACTCGATCTCCTGGAGGCTCTTGCAGCCAAATCAGGAGATTGGCTGCTAACAGTCCACCAGAGCAGTAGTGCTAAGGCAGACTGCCTCTTGTCTGGCTCTGTGCTTCTCCTGGAAGTGTCTGGCACATCCCTACAGCTTCTGGGATCTCTACACACTGGCTTTGCCTGCAGGCACCACCCCCACAGCTCCCATTGGCCAGGAATTGGGAACCATGGTCAATAGGAGATGTGGGGCAGTCCCTGTAGCCAGGGGAGCAATGCATGGAGCCACCTGCCCCTCTCCCCCAGGAGCTACTGCTGGACATGCCAGCCACTTTTGGAGTGGTGCCTAAGCTCCACTGTGCCACTAGCTGGGAGCTTCCTAAAGTAAGCAGTGCCTAGCCAGAGCCCTCAACTCCTGCCCCAGCCTTGAACTCCTTCCTGCACCCCAATTGTCTGCCCCAGCCATTAGTCCCTCCTGTACCCAAACTCCCTCCCAGAACCTGGATCCAAAACTCCCTCCTTTACCCCACCTCCCAGCATGAGCTCAACCCAGAGCCCCACACACACTCCAAACCCCTTGGTCCAAGACCAGAGCCTCCAATCCCTGCTCCCCAAAAACCTGTCCCAGCCTGGTGAAAATGAGTGAGGATGGAGAAGTGAGGGTTCAGAGTGAGCAGAACAGGGCATCAGAGAAGTGGTGGGATGGGGCAGGGCTCAGAGAAGGGGTAGGGAAGGTGGTGAGACAAGAGTATTTGAGTTTGAGGTAGATCCTGGATTGTGCTTAAATTCAAAAAGTGATTTTGTGCTTAAAAAGGTTGGAGATCACTATCCTAGTACCTTGGTTGGGCTTCTTCTTTAAACATCTCAAACTTAATTAGGAGTTTAAAAACACTTCTCAAGGCAGCATCTTAGGAAACAACAGATCAAGAAAATACAAGTGCACATACACCAATGCTAGTTAAGCATGTGTTTATGTGCTTTCCTGACTCAAGTTGTTTAAAAAGATCTAAAGCTTTTGTGTCAGCTGCAGAGTATTACAACTGGAATCTGAAAGGAGTGGACTGTGTTTCCTTGAAATAACATTACAAGCCCTCTCACTACAACCACAGTAATGAACAGAGGCATCTTGACAACCTTAAAGTTTACAGAAAATGCATTAAGACCTGTACTGAAGTTGCCAAATCATTTTAAGAGGAAGTTTGAAGATGCTCAACACAGAAGGGCAAAGGAGAAGAGAATGGAAAATTGCAGTTTTAAAATGTTCACACAGCAAACCAGGAAAGTGGGTTGCTTCCAGCATTGCACTGTTTCTGGCTTTCTGGTAATTTTTAATGTACATTTGGCCATGCAGAAATGGACGTGGAGCTTGAAGACTCCTAGGAACCTTAAAGAGAGAAATAAAATGTTTTAGGGAAAAAAATTCACAAAATTACACACATTAGAGAGAAGACTCCAAAATGATTTACAGACCATATACTTAGGCATCATGTTCACCCACCACTGAAATCTAACTACAACTAGAGCAAATTTAACAGATATTTTATGCTATCAAAGGTTTGGTTTCTTCCAGGTTGAATTCAAACGGGAAATTTCAGGATGCATTTCACAATTACCTGCTTCTGACTTTGGCCAGGATGTTGGTCTTTGTGCTTGTGAAAAGTATTGTGATACTTAAAGCTCGTGATTTATAAAGAACTTGGAATTACAGCTCATCCAGGGGAGGGACTTAAAGGCACAGCACTAAAGCAGAAGCCAGCTTTTTCAGCTTTATTTGGCACAAACTGAAAATCATTGCTGGAAAAGATATAGATTACATGACTATTTGTGCAGTTGCATAACTGCCTTTTACATAGGTCCCTGGTTATTGCGTACTAAACTATGCAGCCCTCTTCACCCATATTGCCTGCAAAAAGTACAATTAATACCACAGTAAAACACTTAGGCTACATCTAGATTACAGAGTTTTTCTGGGATACCTATGGTATTCCGGAAAAACTCCACCATGTCCAGGAAATGCGTCTGCTCTTCTGACATTTTTTGCAGAAGAGCAGACGTGCTCTTTTGTAAGCCCTGTCTTCCTCATTCCACGAGGAAGAAGGGCTCTTCTGAAAGAGCAGGTTTTTCCAAAATTTGGCCCTGTGTAGACGGGCCAAATTATGGAAAAGCCTCTTCCGACAAAATTACTGGAAAAAGGTAAGCAAATTGAGGAGTGCAATTTGTGTACCTTTTGCAGAAAAAAAAAGCGTCAGTCTAGATATAGCCTCAGTGATTCATAATTGCACAATGAAACCCAGGGTATACAAGGAAGGGGAGATTAGGATCTTCCATGATACAAGTATAATAGATTAATAGTAGTAAACAAATGTAACAGTGTACAATTTATAGTAAAAAATGGTCAGGTTTAAGCCTAATAGGATTGTTTTGTTGAACCCATCATAAAATTATCAGAATGACATCTAAAAATGAAAGCAGGGGAGAAATTCCTTGGACTGGGAGAATGGAGACTTGGCTTATTCTGAGCCCTGTTGTTGTCCACATCACTTCCCTGTGCTTCTCTTTCCCTTCTAAATAGTATCTTTTGAGGCTGTAAACTCTCTGGCTAGGCCAATGGGGGTCTCATTCTGATTTCAGGCCTCCAGACAGTATGACCATACATATAATAGATCATAATCATGAAATCTCTTTCCTTAGCAGCTTCAGCTGATGAAAACACCTGATCATTGATGCACAATGGATAACGGATGTAGTGTTATTTTTCCAATAAAAGTATGGCATTGTGCAGTACACATCAAACTATTTATTTAGTTGCCAGAAGAAGCTAATGGGCAAAATGTATCTGTGCCTGAAATCTCCCCTGTGTAGAGTGGGGTTTTGGCTCTCCCCTAAAGGAAGCAGGTAACACATATTTTATTGAAATGATCCCTAAAAACCACAACCATTTGGGAAATTGTGTTGCTTGTCCACAGTCAAGCAGCGGATTACAGAAGGGTGTATAAGCAAAATTTCCCTCTTCAGATCTAGAAGATGATTATAAATAAGAGCTTCGGGGGTAGCGGAGTTAGTCTGTTACAGAAAAAAACAACAAATGGTCTGGTAGCACTTTATAGACTAACAAAACATGTAGATGGTATCATGAGCTTTCATGGGCACAGCCCACTTCTTCAGATGACCGGAGTTATGAGTTTGGGATGTGAACACTCAAAATAAATAGGAGAGGGGAAAGGGGGGGGGAGAATAAGAGGGGGGGGTGGAAGACAGAGCATCAGTAAGCATCTGCAGAATGGGTACTTAAGCAGATAAAAATCAAAGTCAATAAATAGATTCCCATGTCAGGAAGGATACTACTCAGAGAGCTGTTAGCACCTTCAATGGTTGTTAAATTGGTAATGTCCTAATCAACCTTCATCACGACTGAGTCCATTAGCATGTGAATTGAATTTGCAGATGAACTGTAATTCCAAGGCTTCCCTGTGGATCTGGCTTGTAGAGCTGGTTTGTGACAAGACAGCTACTTGGAGATCTGTCATAGTATGATTTGGAAGGTTAAAATGTTCACCAATATGTTTCTGTACGTTTTCTTTACGTATATCTGATTTGTGTCCATTGATTCTTTCCCACAGAGAATGTCCAGTTTGTCCAGTATATATATAGCAGTGGGGCACTGCTGGCATTTGATGGCATAGATCAAATTACTCTATGTGCAGTCAAATGACCTTTTGATTTTGTGGCTTATGTTGTTTGCTCCAGTGATGAATTTGCCAGTATAGATATGTGGGCAGAGTTGGCATCTCTTTTGGTTGCATGGCTGTGTTCCTGGATGCTTATGATGTGGTTGTGTGGTATGGTTACCAGAAAGAATACATTTCAGGTTAGGAGGTTGTCTGTACACAAGAATAGGTTTTCTCCCTAGGCCTCTGAAAGTGAGGGATCATTTTCCAAGATGGGTTGTAGGTTGTGTATAATGCGTTGGAGGGGTCTGAGTTGTGGACTGTAGGTAACAAAAAGAGGAGTTCTGTTATTCTCTCTTTTGGGTCTGTCTTGAAGTAGTTCATGTCTGGGTATTTTTTTGGCTCTGTCAGTTTGTTTTTTCACTTCTCCAGGTGGGTATTTCAGTTTTAGGAATGCTCTGTAAAGATCCTGTAGGTTAATTTCTCTGTCTGTGGGGTCGGAGCAAATCCGGTTGTATCATAGGGATTGGCTGTGGTATTCCCCACTAAGGAATACCAAAAAAACATGAAAAAACTGCTCATGACACTCCCTGATGCTGCTCAGGAACAAATTTATGCTAACACCGCCCCCCCCCAATCCCCGACCAGGAACTTTCTATCTATTACCCAAAATATACAAACCTGGTAATCCCAGACAGCCCATCATCTCCAACATTGGCACACTTATACCGACTCCCTCCTCAGACCCTATAAAGTGCTACCAGTCCATTGGTTGTTTTTTTGTATAAATAAGAGGGTAGCAAAGGAAAAAAATTGGGCTTTGTCTACACTGCAGGATTTTTGTGCAAGAAGCTTTTTGCGGAAGAGATCTTCCGCAAAAACTTCTTGCCCCAAAGTGCGTCCACACCTCAAAAGTGAATCGCAAAAGGCTGTGCTTTTGTACAAGAGAGCATCCACACTGCATGGACACTTGCGCAATAAAGCTCTGATTGCCATTAACAGAATGGCCATCAGAGCACCTGTGCTTTTTCTGATAGGCTCTTTTTGCACAAGAAACCCCTACGGAGCGTCCACACATTCCTTTTTGTGCAAGAGCTGTAGTGCAAAAAGGAGTTATTCCTCGTGAGGAGAGGAACTCTACCGGCAAAAGACCCCCGTCCTGTTGATTTACTGTATTTTTTTATGCACAAAAATGCGCTTGAGGTGTGGATGCTCTGCCGGTTTTTGTGCAAAAACCTTGTAATGTAGACATAGCCAGATAGTCCAGCCAAAACCAGAGTAGCATTTTGATTTGTTTGCTCTTTCTTAAAGTAAGTTTAGTACTTCACTGATAATTCTAAAAACTGAAGGACCAAAGAAAAGTTTTATTCAGCACAGATAAAAACAAAGATTTCCTACCTCACCACCTCTGTGTTGCAACCGTGACCCAGTAGTTCTGTCCTCTGTCCATTAAATCCTTGAGTTTGGAAGGTCTTCTCACAGGGTATGTCTAAACTATAAGGTTATTTTGAAATATGTTATTTCTGAATAATAACTCCTGAAATAACTATTTCAGAATAATGCATCCACTCTACAAAGCCCCATTGAAGTAGCACAGATCTATATCAAAATAGAGCATACACACTGACCGGAGCCAGAATTGCATTTAAAGTCCCCTGGAAGCACTTCAGGCAGAGCATCAGGACAGCAGTCTCAGTCTTCAGACCTGCAGCTGCAGCAGGAGAGCTTGCGGGAGCTGTGGGAGCAGGGCCGTGCCCTCCGCGAGCACTTGCAGGTCCTGGCGGACCAGTTGCTGCCTCCTGCTGCTCCAGCCCCTGTGGCCGCCCCAGCTATCCCTCCTCCTCCCACCCCTGTTCCCCCTCCCGCTTCTTCCACCCACCTGTCCCTCCTGCCCCACCCTCCATACCCACTCCCCCGCGGGAACGCCGAGGCCCCTGCACCCACAGTGCTGCGAGACGGGAGGGCCGGCAAGACCCCCAACCCTGAGTTTCCCCTCCCCCTTCCTCCCCTTGCCTTCCCCTTCCAACTCCCTCCTCCCAGGTTTCCCCCCTCCCCTCCCCCCACTCCAGTTATGTTAAATAAAGAGATTTTTTTGTGGCAACACAGGTGTTTTTATTGTATATCAGGAAGAGGGGTTAGGGAGGGGAAAGGGGAAGGAGGTCGGGGTGGAATGTAAGGCACAAGGCCCCAGTGGAGCACTCCAGGGGGACTTCAGTCCTCGTCCGCCTGGAAGCTCTCCCTCAGGGCTTCCCGGCTGGCAGCCATGCGGGGCTGTGCGTCCTGGCCAGCCAGGCGGGCAGCCTCTGCCATCCAGCCTGGCAGGAAAGCCTCCCCCTTCCTCTCGCATAAATTGTGGAACACACAGCACGCTGCCACCACGTGCGGAATATTGTGCTGGGAGAGGTCAATGCGGGTGAGGAGGCACCTAAATCGTGCTTTCAGTCGGCCAAAGGCCCCCTCAACCATGATGCAGGCCCTGCTGAGCCTGGCACTGAAGGTCTGCCGGGAGGGGCTGAGGAGTCCCGTGTAGGGCTTCATCAGTCAGGGCTGTAGGGGGTAGGCCGCATCTCCCAGCAGGCACACTGGCATGTCCACGTCCCCGACCCTGATGTGGCGGTCGGGGAAGAAAGTCCCAGCATGCAGCCTCTGGTACACGGAGGAGTTGCGGTACACCCGCGCGTCGTGTGCCTTTCTGGACCGGCCCACATTGATGTCCGTGAACTGGCCCCAGTGGTCAGACATGGCCTGCAGGATCACAGAGAAGTACACCTTCCTGTTGATGAAGAGGGAGGCCTGGTGGTCCAGGGCACAGAGGGGGATGTGCGTCCCTTCGATTGCCCCCCCCTGCAGTTGGGGAAGCCCAGGGCGCTGAACCCCTGGATGACCACGTCCAGGTCGGTGAGGCGGATGACTGCGGTGCAGCACGCTGTTGATGGCCTTCACCACCTGCAGAGAGACACACAAAACCGAGGGTCACTGGGGTGCCCAGGTGGCTGGGAGTGTTTGTTCCCCGCCACCGCCCCGTGCCTCACTCCCAAGAGCTACTCCCGCTGCAATCCTGGCCACCACAGGCAGTCTGTAGCGCGGCTGGGACAGACCGAACCCTCCCAGGGAGGGCACTTACACCACCTCCCCCCCGTTTTCCCTGGGGCAGCCCATGTCCTCCTTGCAGCCTCCCCTCCTGGCCCAGTGGCCAGTGAGTGCCGTACCTGCATGAGCACCACTCCAACGGTGGATCTCCCCACACCGAACTGGTTCCCCATGGATCGGTAGTTAACCGGCGTGGAAAGCTTCCAGAGGGCAATGGCCACCCGCTTGTGGAGGGGAATGGCGGGCCTCATGCATGTGTCCCATTGCTGCAGAGCAGGGGCGAGCCACTCGCAGAGCTCGAGGAAGGTGTCCTTCTTCATCCTGAAGTTCTGGGTCCACTGTTGGTCTCCCCAGTGCTCCAGGATGATGTGGTCCCACCAGTCGCTGCTGGTGTCCAGACGCCAGATGCTGTGGGGCACGCTGGCATCCAGGCGCCACTCCTCCAGGGCCCCTAGGGTGGGCAGGGGGAGGGCCAGGGGTCTGGCCTGCAGCAGAAGGTGCCAGGCAGCCTCCAGCAATTGCTGCCAGGCTTGCAGCAAGACATTCAACATGAGCACCAGAGTGCCCAGGGGTGGCTCTGGCTCCATGGTGCCGAGTGCTGCAGTGTCCCAAACGAGAGTGACCGAAGCAGGTGGAGAGGAAAACGCTTTGCTGTCCCTTGGCGACATAGGCAAGCAAGCGGGAAAGCTGAGAACTGGCTGTCCAGGGGGGTCCCTTTAAGCACGAGCCTCAGATAGCCTCAGACAGAAGCCACACAAACCAACTTCTGACCTGATGCCCTGCTGGAACCAATTTCAGCTGCCCTTAAATGCTATCCAGTGTCCAATCAGTGTGGATGAGCTATTTTGAAATATCAAAACGCTATTTCGAATTAGTTTTTGTGTCTAGATGCATTATTTTGAATTAGCTTATTTTGAATTAACTAATTCGAAATAAATTAATTCAAAATAGCGCTGTAGTATAGACATACCCTGGGAGAGGAAGAAGGACTGGTGAAAGAACCTAGGAAGGGGAGGAAGGAGAAGCTGGGGGGTTGGGGAAGGAGGAGTACAGGGATGTGGCAGGGCCTGGCACCTGCTTCAGATATGTCAAGAGGCCTTGGCTGCCTGTGAAGTACCTCAGCCTTGTGTGCACTGCCCTCGGTGGCCCCAGGAGAGGCTGGGGGAGAAGCTGGAAGGGCAGGAGTGGGGTAAGGGGTGAGTGCTGGGGGCACTTTGGAAGGAGTAGGAGTAGGGGGAGGGACATGGGAAGGAGTGGGTGCAGAGGGATGGCTGCTGGACAGCTCAATGGAGGTGACCAGGCAGTCAACAGTGGCGGTGTATGCCGCACACATGCTCTCATGCTGTCAGGACAGCTGCTGCCAGATGGTGTGCCGCAGTTCCCGGTCAGCATGGTGCTCCTCCAAGTTTGCATCCTGCCCCTGTTGTGCCCACTTGAGACACCACTGGAAGGCACACAGGCACATGATGTGTTCCCACTCCAGGTCTTTGTGGGGTTGTCTGTGCCGGTGGCTCTCTTGGGGTTGAGAGGATATTGAGGGAGTTGTTGGATGCACCCCAGTCACAGATGGCCCAGCTGTGAAGAACAGAGAGAAGGGCAGTCATCCCAGGAGACACTGTTCATGAAGTCTAGCCCTCATCTCTGAGCTGACACCGAAAGGTCTCAGTTCAGATGATGGCGATGTGCTTTGAGCAAGACTATCTGTGGCCTACACAGTGAGCACTTTCCTGTAGGGGCACAGGCATCCCAGGGGAGCCTTGCTACCCCTAAGTCCCAGGGAAAAGCAGGCACAAGAAGGTGCCAGCCAAGCCAGGAGCCTATGGGCAGGAGGGATGGATAGGGTATCTGGCACTGGAAGCATCCTGCAAAAGAAGACGTCTATCCCTGCCCACTGGAGGTGAGGAGGAAGGATGTTGGGGGAGGTGTGTATGAGCAGCAGAAGCCACTTGCTGGGGAGGGTGGTACTGGGGTCTCCTCTACTTCCTTTCTCCTGGTAGGTTCCCATTCAGGGACTCAATGTCCTTTGGGAGTGGATACTACTCCGAGAGAGCGGGCATGACCCTGTGCCATGTGTGGCACTGCTGTGTGTTTCCATGAACTCAGCCTGCTTAGTGGTAGCTTGTGATGGGAAGATATCCCATCATGGAGTCTGGAGTCAGTCAGGCCTCTCCAGGAATCTTGTGAGAAGGAGTGACGGGATCTTATGTGGCAGCCTCATGGGGCTGTCTGCTCTGAACTGGCACTCCATGTGCACCCACATGCACAGGCTGTTGTGCAAGCCCTTGGCCAAGAAGACTGAGTGAGGAATGTGTAGCCTCTCGCTGCCCACAGCCTTCTCTTATATGTAGATAGGGAAAGGTAGAGGACTCACCTGATGTGTCCTCCCTGGCCTCTTCCAAACCCTAGGAGACATCCTGGAAAGGGGGTACCAGCTCCAGGGAGATGATGATCTCCTGGCTGGTGGGCATCATGTCCTGGCTGGCCTCTTCCTCTTCTTCCTCCTTCTCCTCATCCTCCTTCATAGCCCTGTCCTCCTGGAGGCTGATGACAGGTGTCTATAGACCAGAGTCAGTGACAAAGGGGGGAAGGGACAGAACCCCTCATAGGATGTGATCCAGCTGGTCATAAAAGTGGCAGGTCTGGGGTGCTGCTCTGGATCATGAATTTTCTTCCCTGGCCTTGGTGTAGGCCTGCCTCAGTTCTTTTATTTTCATGCACACCCGCTCCTTCTGGGCCAGGCTTGCGACCATCTGCTGTAAATATCAGCATTCCTGTGCCTGCTGCAGAGAAACTGGAGGTTAGCCTCTTCTCCCCAGACCTCTATGGCTATATCTACACTACGAGTTTTCTCGGAAAAATATGCTAATGAGGGACTCATTTGCATGAGTGGCAATCTCATTTGCATATTTTCTGCAGATCCATTTTTGCGCTAAGGGTTTTTGTGCAAAAACAAACAGTGCGGACATTTTCTATTTGCGCAAAAAACCCTTTTTCCGCAAGATCGGTATACTTCCTTTTTTGGGGCATAAGGATCTTGCGGAAAAAGCAAGCATATTTTTGCTGAGAAAACTTGTAGTGTACACATAGCCTATGAGATCCAGGATCTCCTCACCGTTCTAGCCAAGGGTTTCCGAGGTGGCTGCCAGTCTACTTGAAGCTGTGGGGGGGCTCAGCGAGAGCACTGGGGTCACTCAGGCTATGTCTAGACTACAGGCTTCTTGCACAAGAAGCTTTTGTGGAAGAGATCTTCTGCAAAAACTTCTTTCACAAGAGAGCATCCACACTGCAAAAGTGCATCAAAAAAGAGATGTGCTTTTGTGCAAGATTGCATCCAGACTGCCTGGATGTTCTCTTGCAAGTAAGCAGCGATTGCTATGGACAGAATGGCCACCGGGGCACCTGTGCTTTTTCCTCTTCCCTCTTCTTATGCCAAAACCCCCTCTTGCCCATCCCCACACACCTTTTCGTGAAAGAACTCTTTCTCAGAAAGGAGTTATTCCTCATAGAATGAGGAATACCTGCACTGGAAAAACCCCTCTGTTCTTTCGTTTTACTTGAGCAAAAACACACTTGAGGTGTGGACGCTTCCTGAGCTTTTGAGCAAAAACTCTGTAGTGTAGACCTAGCCTCATTGCAGCAAGGAAGAGCAGTAAAGAGTCCTGATGTGTGGCATGGTGCCACAAGCACTTTCCCTTCTGACTACACCTTTAAAGGCTGCAGGGGAAGGGAAACTGTAGGGCTTCGTCTACACTGCAGGGGTTTTGTGGAAGAAGCCTTTTGCGAAAAAGTTTTTGTGCAAAAACTTCTTCTGCAAAAACATGTCCACACCTCAAAGTGCATCGCTTTTGTGATGTGCTTTTGCGCAAGAGAGCGTCCACACTATTGGATGATCTCCCGCTTATAAAGCCACTCAGAACCGGTTTTAGCCGGGCTAGAGGTAATCAATTGCTCTCGAGCCCTCCAACGACGTGACACCCACTTACAGCTGGCCATCCCACTCCAAAAGCAGGTTGCCATCGCCCTGTGGAAGCTGGCCACCCCAGACAGCTACTGCTCAGTGGCACACCAGTTTGGGTGGGGAGGTCCACTGTCGGGGCCTTCCTTATGCAGGTAAGGAGATCAGGGAAGAAATCAGAAGGGAACACCATCTGCCGGAAGGCATGGGATGCGTAGTCTTAGGGATGGGGGTTCCACGACCACCACCCGCAAAAGAAGAAGATGGGTGATGGTGGTCGGGGACTCCCTCCTAAGAGGGACTGAGTCATCCATCTGCCCTCCAGACTGGAAATCTCGAGAAGTGTGCTGCTTACTGGGAGCTCGCATTCAGGACGTGACCTAGAGTCTTCCAAAAGTGATTTTTCGCATCATCCATGAACTTACTGAGGGTGTAAACCAACCCATCATTCAGATCATTAATGAAGCTGTTGAACCAAACCAGCCCCAGAACTGACTCCTAGGGTACTCCACGTGATACCAGTTGCTGCAATAAAATTAGAGCCTGAAACATAATCCCACATATCACAGGTTGAGTATGAGGCTTGAGGCCCACACAGAAAAGGTCAAGACTCTGCTAATATAAAGCAGAGTTAAACTATAAGCAACAAGCAGGCCCTGCTCACAGAAGTTGACAAGAACAGGGCTAATATTGCAGAAACACTCACATCTAAGAGGTACTAGACACGGGCCATCATAGGAGGTCATAGCAGAAGACCTCATGAAGAAACATCTTGGTATCAACACCTTCCTCCCCCAGTTAATAGGAACATAACAACCCATGTTCAGGAGCTTCTAATCAGGGTTTGAAATCTAGAAGCCTCTGCTAATTGGTTGAGCCTTAATCAGGGGGCGGGGCTATCAGGAAGTCCAGGGCTTTATAAAGGAGTGAGTCAGTGACCAGGGAGCTTGCAAACAGGGGCTGTTAACAGGGAATTTGGAGACGGAGTTGGGAAGTGGGAAGGGGGTGAGATACACTTGCCATTCTTTAACATCTTTTCACTACACTCCTGCCCTTCAAGGAGGCATTTAAGAACAACTGAGGAATCTCTCAGAAGGAAGGCAGGTATGGATAGTGATAGGTCTGCTGTTGTTACCTGCACAGCATGTGCCATGTTTGTCTTCCTCCCAGAAGAAAGAAGGGATTTCATCTTCACTAAGTGCAAGCTGGTCACCATTTTGAAAGAAAAAATTAGAGGACTGGCGGCCCAAGTATCGACCCTACATTCTATTAGAGAAGATGAAGACTTCCTCGATAGAACGCAGTGTTTAATCCTGCAGGCACAGCAGGCTGAAGAGCCAGTCAGGGCAGTATAGGATAAGGAAGACAACTGGCAGCATGTAACTTCTAGAAGGAGAAGAAGGCCAACTCAGGTATCCCCCGTCCCTGTAGAGGTAAGTAACTGCCATCAGGCTCTCTCCAGAGGCGCGGTGGTGGAGAATGCTTTGGCAGGGACCTCTCAGGGAAGAAATCAGAAGGGAACACCATCTACTGGAAGGCATGTGATGCGTAGTCCTAGGGATGGGGGTTCCATGACCACCAACCCCCAAAAAAAGAAGATGGGTGGTGGTGGTCGGGGACTCCCTCCTAAGGGAGACTGAGTCATCCATCTGCCGTCCAGACCTGAAATCTTCAGAAGTGTGCTGCTTACTGGGAGCTCGTTTTCAGGATGTGACCGAGAGTCTTCCAAAAGTGATTGAACTTTTGGATTGCTTCCTGCTTCTCCATGTAGGAACTAACGATATGGCCAAGAATGACCTTGACTGGGTCACAGCAGATTATGTAGCGCTGGGAAGCAGGATCAAGGAATTTGAAGCACAAGTGGTATTCTCTTCCATCCTTCCAGTTGAAGGAAAAGATCTGGGTAGGGATCATCGAATTGAGGAAGTAAATGTGTGGTTGCGCAGGTGGTGTCGGAGAGAGAGCTTTGTTTTCTTTGACTATGGGACTCTGTTCTGGGCTTAAGGATTGTTATGAAGAGATAGGATCCACCTAACCAAGAGAGGAAAGAACATCTTTGCAGGCAGGCTTGCAAACCTAGTGAGGAGGGCTTTAAACTAGGTTCATTGGGGGACGGTGATCAAAGCCCTGTGGTAAGTGAAGAAGTTGGACACCGGGAAGAATCACAAGGAGGAACGAGCAACAAAGGAGGACCCCTGATTTGGATGGAGAAGGTAGGGTGATCAGCTGGTTAGCTAAGGTGTTGGTACACAAATGCAAGAAGCCTGGGACACAAACAGGAAGAATTAGAAGCCCTGGCCCAGTCGAAGAACTATGATTTGATTGGAATAACAGAGACTTGGTGGGATGACTCGCATGACTGGAGCAGGAAAAACAGGCCAGGGAGAAAAGGAGGAGGAGTTGCATTGTATGTAAAAGACCAGTATGATTGCTCAGAGCTCCAGTATTTAGAAGGAGAAAAGACTGTTGAGAGTCTATGGATTAAGTTTAGAGGTGGAAGCAACAGGGGTGATGTTGTGTTTGGTATCTGCTATAGACCACCGGATCAGGTGGATGAGGTAGACGAAGCTTTCTTTGGACAACTGAGAGAAGCTTCCAGATCTCAGGCCCTGGTTCTCATGGGGGACTTTAAGCACCCTGACATCTGTTGGGAGACCAATACAGCAGTAAACAGACAATCCAGGATGTTTTTTGGAGAATGTTGGGGATAACTTCTTGGTACAAGTGCTGAAAGAACCGACCAGGGGCCATTGAGCAGCTTGACCTCCTGCTCACAGACAGGGAGGAATTAGTAGGAGAAGTAGAGGTGGGTGACAACCTGGGAAGCAGTGATCATGAGATGGTAGATTTCAGGGTCCTGACCAACGGAAGAAAGGAGAGTAGCAAAATACACAGCCTGGACTTCAGAAAAGCAGACTTTGACTTCTTCAGAGAACTGATGAGCAGGATTTCCTGGGATGCTTACATGAAGGGGAAAGGAGTCCAGGAGAGCTGGCAGTATTTTAAAGAAGCCTTATTAAAAGCACAGGAAGAAACCATCCCGATGCACAGCAAGAAAAGTAAATATGGTAGGCGACCAGATTGGCTTACTGGGGAACATCCTTGGTGAGCTTAAACACAAAAAGGAAGCTTACAAGAAGTAGAAAGTTGGACAGATGACGAGGGAGGAGTATAAATATATTGCTCAAGAATGCAGGGGAGTTATCAGGAAGGCGAAAGGGCAATTGGAATTGCAGCTAGCAAGGGATGTGAAGGATAACAAGAAAGGTTTCTACAGGCATGTTAGCAATAAGAGGGTGATCAGAGAGGTGTGGGGCCGTTACTGGATGAGGGAGGTAACCTAGTGACAGATGATGTGGGAAAAGCTGAAGTACTTAATGCTTTCTTTGCCTCTGTTTTCACAGATAAGGTCAGCTCCCACACAAATGCAGTAGACAATGGAGTATAGGAAGGAGGTGGACAGCCCTTGGTGGGGAAAGAACAAGTTAGGAACTATTTAGAAAAGCTAAACATACACAAATCCATGGGCCCGGATTTAATGCATCCGAAGGTACTGAGAGAGTTGGCAAGTGTCATTGCGGAGCCTTTGGCCATTATCTTGAAAATTCGTGGAGATCGGGAGAGATCCCGGATGATTGGAAAAAGGCAAATGTAGTTCCCATTTTTAAAAAAGGGAAGTAGGACAGTCCAGGGAACTACAGACCAGTCAGCCTTACCTCAGTCCCTGGAAAAATCATGGAGGGGATCCTCAAGGAATCCATTTTGAGGCACTTGGAAGAGGGGAAAGTGATCAGGAATAGTCAACATGGATTCACAAAGAGCAAGTCGTACCTGACCAATGTGATTAGCTTCTATGATGAGGCAACTGGCTCTGTGGATATGGGAAAGTCAGTACATGTGATATACCTTGACTTTAGCAAAGGTTTTGATTCGGTCTCCCACAATATTCTTGCCAGCAAGTTAAGGGAATGTGGATTGGATAAATGGACTGTAAGATGGGTAGAAAGCTGGTTAGACTGTCGGGCCCAACGGGTAGTGACCAACGGCTCAATGTCAGGCTGGAGGTTGGTTTCTAGGGGAGTGCCCCAAGGATCTCTTCTTGGAAAGCTTTTGTTCAACATCTTTATTAAAGATCTGGATGAGGGGATGGATTGCACCCTCAGCAAGTTTGCAGATGACACTAAGCTAAGGGGAGAAGTAGATATGCTGGAGGGCAGGTATAGGATCCAGAGTGATCTGGACAAATTAGAGGATTGGGCCAAAAGAAATCTGATGATGTTCCACAAGGACAAGTGTAGAGTCCTGCACTTGGGATGGAAGAATCCCAAGTATTGTTACAGGCTGGGGACCGAATGGCTAAGTAGCAGTTCTGCAGAAAAGGACCTGGGGATTACAGTGGATGAGAAGCTGGATAGGAGTCAATAGTGTGCCCTTGTAGCCAAGAGGGCTAATGGCATATTAGGGTGCATTAAGAGAAGCATTGCCAGCAGATCCAGAGAAGTGATTATTCCCCTTTATTTGGCTTTGGTGAGGCCACATCTGGAGTATTCTGTCCAGTTCTGGGCCCCCAGCTACAGGAAGGATGTGGACGCTTTGGAGAGGGTCCAGTGGAGGGCGACCAAAATGATTAGGGGGCTGGAGCTATGAGGAGAGACTGAGGGATGACCTATGAGGAGAGACTGAGGGATTTGTGTTTGTTTAGTCTACAGAAGAGAAGAGTGAGGGGGGATTTGATAGCAGCCTTCAACTTCCTGAAGGGAGGTTCCAAAAAGGACAGAGAAAGACTGTTCACAGTAGTGATGGATGGCAGAACAAGGAGCAATGGTCTCAAGTTGCAGTGGGGAAGTTCTAAGTTGGATATTAGGAAAAACTATTTCACTAGGAGGGTGGTGAAGCACTGGAATCGGTTACCTAGAGAAGTGGTGGAATTTGCATCCCTAGAGGTGTTAAGTCTGGGCTTGATGAAGCCGTGGCTGGGTTGATTTAGTTGGGATTGGTTCTGCCTTCCTCAACAGAGCCCACCTCCAGGTGAAGTGCGCCTTGAGGCATCTGAAGGGATGTTGAGGAGCAGAATATCCCTGAGGTGGAGGTGGCCTGCTGTGAGCTCTACAACTTGGTGGAGCACAAGGGGGAGGCCTTCCTCCTAGGGTGGGTGGCAGAGGCTGCCCATGAGGGCCAGGGCTTTGAGCAGCCCCAGACATCTGCGACCCGCCAGGGCCATCAGGACGGCATGCGCGTCTGAGAGTCCCTGAGGGAGAGGTTCTTGCAGTAACCACTGTCAATCTCCTCTGCAACATGGCCTTCACCCTTCCTTCTCTCTCCCTTCCCCCTCTCATCCCCTCCTCTTGCCCCTTCCCCAACTTCCGAGTAAACACACCTGCTTGATTTTCAAACAAAATTTATCTTTTTTTTATTAAACACAAATGAGGGTGGACAGGGGGGAGGGGGGCTGTCTGAACTGGGAGAGGGGATCAGTGAACTGGGAGGGGGGATCATGACTTGGAGGAGTGTTGGGGCAGCTTGCTGAGCACCATTGGGTGGGGGATGTCGTCGGGGTTGGGTAGGTCTGGGGGCCCCACTAGGGTGGGTGAGAGGGGCGGCTGGAGCAGGGCCAGAGTCGGCAGGGGAGGCAGGAGGACGAGCCACAGGAAGGGCTGTATGACTGGGGGAGGAGGCATGGCCATGGGGAAGGGAGGGAGCAGAGGCATGGCATGGGGAGGGAGGAGAGGCATGGCAGGGTGGGCAGATGCGTGAGCCATGGGTATAGGAGGGGGGCAGGAGGGGGAAGGCAGGAGCAGCAGCAGCAGGTGCCCGTTCCCCCATGCGGGACAGGATGCTGCACATGGTGTCACAGCGCGCCATTAGAACAACCACGCCTGCTGCTGCCACTCGAGGTCGGAGTTCAGCCGGCGCACCAGGGTGGTGTGGATGTTGTGCATCACTCCAACGTGCTGGCGCATCCGCTCCTCCGCAGGCCTGGCTCGTCTGCGGCTCCCCCGGACTCTGGCTGGTGGCTGCAGTGGTGTGGCACAGCTCTCTGTTCCGGCTGGTCCGTCTGTGGAGAAGACACAAGAGAGGGGGCGGTCAGTCCACCCTGCATACACATTCCCTGTGGCTGTGCCCTCCTGTGTGAGCAGCGACCACACCAGTCCGCAGCCCACAGGAGGGGGATGTCCCGGGTGCAAGGCCATGTGTGGCCTGCACAGCAAGCCTTGTGTCACAGGGGCCCCGAGGTGGCCACAAGACTTTGCTACCCCTCCCCCACCCTCGGCCACACACACTGTGGCCAGGCAGGCAAGGGAAGTGTGTGGCCAGAGTGGGGGGCAGAGGAGCTGTGTGCAGCCTGCCTCTCCCTGAGGGTGCACACACAGCTGCAGCTCGCTGTGGTGTGTGTGTGCGTAGCTGCTTCCTCTCACATGCAGGCACACCCATGTGCAGTGGCAGCGCTCCAGGGCGTGCGTGGGGTGGTGCCTGTGCCCTTATGGTGAGCCTGCTTGCAGCTGGGTGTGCCCCCCCTTCTCCCTAGGGGCAGGACTCATGTGGCCAGGCATGAGGCTGGCAGTAGGCTACCGGTCAGGTTGAGGGGATGGCTGCTGTGGTCTCATGCCGCACCCTCCTGCTGCACGTGGTTGCACGTGCCCATATTGCAGCAGCATGTGCTGGCCTAGCAGCTCGTGCAACACTGTGCCCTCTGCCCCCTGTGCAGCCACCTCCCCTGCCCTGTGTGTGTGTGTATGTGTGTGTGCTAATGTACCTGAGGATCCCTCCCAAGCCTCCTCGGAGGCCTGGGAGACCTCCAAGCTGGTAGGAACTGGCTCCAGGGACAGGGTGATGGTCACGCTGTCCTGGTCATTGTCCTCCTCCTCCCTCGGGGGCTGGTGTTGCCCCTCCATCTCCTCCAGCTCGGGGACAGGCTCTGGGCACTGGAGTATGGGCTGTTCCAGCCCGGAGTCCACTACAATGGAGGGGGAAGAGGGTTCCCTCCCAAGGATGTGGTGGAACTCCTTGTAGTAGGAGTAGGTGTGCGATCCTGCCCCTGAGTGCCTCCTCTGCTCCGTCGCCCTCACATATCCCTGAAAGAGCTCCTTCATCTTTGCCTGGACCTGTTCCAGGGTCCGGGCAGGGTGCCCTCACTCCATCAGGGACATGGGTATGCAGGAGTAGATGTCGGTGTTCCTGCACTTTGCCCTGGGTTCTTGCAGCAACTCCTCCTCGCCCACCATTCCAGGATGGTCCTGATTTCTGTGCTCTACCACTATGGTGTGTGATGCTTGCTTCCTCTGGGGCGAGTGCTGGGAGCCTTGTGGCAGGGCCACGGGGATCTCGGGCACCTGCTTCCTCAGCCATTTGTGCCAACAGAGAGTGGTACGGCAAGGCAGCTGGCTGTTGTCAAGCTTCCTGCCAGAATGGCTGTGCAGGGTGCCTGTACCTTTAAGAGGGGCCAGCAGAGAGGAACAAGAGAGTTGTGATTGCCTGCTATGGAGCGTCCAAACGGCCACCTGTGTTTTTCCCTGGAGGCCAGTTTTTGCGCAAAAACCCCTCCAGAGCGTCCACACTTGCCTTTTTGCGCAAGAGCTGTCGAGCAAAAAGGAGTCATTCCTCGTGGGGAGAGGAATAACTGTACCCCAAAAGGCCCTGTCTTCTGTTGATTTTCTTCCGCATAAGCTCGCTTGACGTGTGGACGCTCTACGGGTTTCTTGCACAAAAACCTTGTCGATGTAACCTAAAGTTTTGAGGGAGGTAGACAGAATGGCGACCATGGTAATTGTGAGAAGCCCTAGAGGCAAATTACTTCAGAATAAGCACAGCTCTGCCATCCACACTCTCCCTATTTCGAAATAGCTATTTTGAAAGGGTATGTCTACACTAGCCCCCTAGTTTGAACTAGGGAGGCTAATGAGGGTGACCGAAATTGCAGATGAAGTGCGGGATTTAAATATCCCGAGCTTCATTAGCATGTTCCCGAGCGGTTGCCATTTTGGAAATTGACTAGCCAGGAATAACTGCCCGCATCTACATGCAGCAGTGAAACGGGAGTTCGAAGTAAAGCCCTAACTCGAATTAGCTGTTATTCCTCCTGGAATGAGGTTTAGCAGCTAATTCGAATTAAGGGCTTTACTTCGAACTCCCGTTTCACTGCCACGTGTAGACGCGGGCAGTTATTCTGGGCTAGTCAATTTCCAACATGGCGACCGCCCAGGAACATGCTAATGAAGCGCGGGATATTTAAATCCCGCGTTTCATTTGCAATTTCTGTCGCCCTCATTAGCCTCCCTAGTTTGAACTAGGGGGCTAGTGTAGACATTCCCAAAAAGGTATTATTCCTCATGAAATGAGGGTTTTCCATTTCAGAATAAGAAGCCTGTTTTTTCAAAATAATTTTGAAATAATGGGCTTGCTATGTGGATGCTTACCTTGTTATTTCGAAATAACGCTGTAGTGCAGACATGCTCACAGAGATAACAGGCATGCTCTTTCAATTATAGTGACTTTCATGTCAGAGGAAAATACAGATGTCTCCATAACAGTGTTTCCCAATTTTATTTGGCCATGGAACCCTTTTCAGCTTTTCAGAATTTCAAAGAACCTCTAGGATTGTCAAGCAAAAACAAAAAAAGGGGGGGCGGGGGAGGGGGACCCACCAGTTCATGAAAATCACATTCCTTCCCCAAAAACCCCACCCCTTCCTTAAGGCCTCATCCTCTCTGTTCCCCTCCTCTCCATCTCTTGCTCTCCCCAGCCCTTATACACTCTCACTGGGTTGAGACAGGAGGTGCAGACTCTGGTATGGCAATGAGGGATCTGGGTGTGGGAAGAGGTGAGACGTGCAAGCTCTGGGAGGGAATTTGGATGCAGGAGAAGGGGATGCTGGCTCAGGGAGGGGGCTTCAGGCCAAGGAGTGTTGGGCTCAGGTGGAAGTTTGGGATACTGAGCAAGCCATAGGCTTGTGGATGTGATGGTGCAGGAGTTTGGGCTGGGTGTGTGAGGGGCTCAGGGCAAGGAGGTTGTGAGTATGATGGGCTAAGAACACAGATTTGTGGTGTGTGGATGGTGCAAGAGTGTTGTGACAGAAGACTGAGGATGTGGAGATGCAGGAGTCTGAGGATGTAAGAGGCTCAGGACAGGGGGTTCCAGTGTATGATAGGCTCAGATTTGGGGTCAGGTGGTGCTGCAGTGAGATGGGGGTTTGGCCCCAACTGGGGGCTTGTTGGCCAGGCTTCATTTTTAAATAAAATATTATGTCAAACTCAAAAGGTTTTAGCATTGTCTTTATTTATGAAAGGGGTGGGGAACCTGTTTTGAGTCAAGGGTCACTGACCCACAGAAAAGTCAGTTGGGGCCACACAAGTGAGATGCAAAAAAACCCCTCCAAACCCCCCAGGCCTCACTAATGTGTTCCCAACTGTGCTGGTGAGGGCAGGGGACAGGGTACTAGTGGGTGCTGGGGCTGGGAGAGGGTGCTGCTGGGTGCTGGGGTGAGTGGCAGGATGCTGGCACAGGTGGCTGGGTGCTGGGGCAAGTGGCAGGGTGCTGGGGTCAGTGACAGGTTGCTGCTGGGTGCTGGGGTGGGTGGCAGGGTGCTGGAGCTGGGGACAGGGTGATGCTTGGTGCTGGGGTGGGTGGCAGGGCACTGGGGCCAGGGACAAGGTGCTGCAGAGTTCTGGGGACAGTGCTGGTGGGGGCAGGGGACAGGATACTTGTGGGGGGCTCTGGAAAGGGGCAGGGGACAGGGGCAGCTGGGACCAGTACCAGGCAATCCTGCAACACCTCTGGGTTTTGGGAAGTGTGCAACTGCACTTCCCCACCCCAAACAGCTGGCGCGCACCCTGCCTGAACAGCAGGGGCTGTTGCACTCCAGCAACTTACTTCCGCAATGCTGTCCTGTGGGGAGGGGTGTGCAGGGAGTCCCAGGGCAGAGCACGCTTCCTGCACAATTGGAGCTGCACAGCCCCGGGTTTCCTGACCTCCTGCCCCCTCACCGCGCAGAAAGGCCACGGAACTAAGTTGCCTGGTGCCACAGCCCCAGGTGTTCAGGCAGTGCGCGCCAGCTCCTTTGGGAAGGGGAAGTGCTTCCCTCACCACTGTGGGTCATGTGGGGTCACCCCTGTCTGGCACCCCCCTAGTATGCCGGCCAGGAGCAACTGTTCCCCTCTGCCTCCGCCTCGTTATGCCTCTGCGTCATCAGGGAGGAATGGGAAACAAGTGTGCTGTTTCTTTTAGAAGTTGGCTAGCCAGCTCTCTCTCTTTCAAAGTGAGAGTGCTGGCTCCTCGTGGAACCCCTACGTTCGCTTCGCGGAACCCCAGGGTTCCATGGAGCACCAATTGGGAAACACTGCTCCATAACTACAGCAAAGTCTCTGTGTATGCGTGAGTGTATGAGAGAGAGAGGCATCCTAGCTGGCAACATTACAAGTGATAGTTAGGGTTATGCTACTGCCCATTTTTGTCAATTATTTCACTGTTCGAAGACATAACCTGGAAGAGTGTCTGGGTAATTCAGTCCTCGACACAGATTTCAGATTATGCAGCAAGTCAGCTGGGAAAAGAAACTGCAAGTCAAGAGCACATCTAGGAAGTACCTGTGTTCTGTTGTTCCTAGTCACCAATCTTGTTCCTATCTGAAGGCACACAATGAAGCCCTTAAACTCAAGGGTCCAAGAGTACTATCCAAGACTGGATCCAGCTCTTCTGCTGTGTGTACTGCAGACTGTATCTAATAAATTTCGTTATTGGCTTGCTAGTAAAACTGACTCCTGAAGAAATGAGATATTTAATTTTAGGGTTAGAATATAATTTCATTCAGATGTCCTGACAAGCACAGATTCAAATATTTTTAAAAGACTAATATATCAAGCAATATTGGGGTGGGTGGAGAGAGGGAGAAAAGGTGGAAGTTACTTTATATGTCCAATTCAAATTAAGAAAAACAGATTACATAAATCACACAATCACAAAGGACAATGAGAAATAAAATTTAATATTTGTTTTAACTTTCATTTTAATAAGTATTTGAGAATGATTCTTTCACTGCCCCTTTTAAATTTTTCCATTTGATGAGTTATGGTTTCTTGTATTTTCAGCTGACCTAAAATTGACAAGGCTGTTTGGTATAATAAGATGAACAATAACTACAGCATATTTCTTTTACCATTGTAAATACTGTCGCTGTTCACCAGCATAGGGCACATTTGCACACCGGGGCTAAACTCAAAATAAGCTACGCAACTTGAGCTACACTACTTGCGTAGCTTATGTCGAAATAGCTTTTTTCGACATTTGGCACTGTATACACAGCAGTTATTTCAAAGGAGAGCACTCTTCCCCTGACTTCTCTTATTTATGCAAAGTAACATTTCAGAGTGAAGAGCAGAACTTATCAGCTTAATTATATTATTTGTCTATCTACACTATCACTTACAAGAACCATCACATTAGTTATTCCTGATTTAAAACAAAATTCTAATGTGGAGATTGTCTAAACTACATTATGGAATACAGGATCTTTCGAAAAAGAGTTGTTTTTTGTCAAAAGAACCACATCTAGACAGCAGTTTCACTTTCAAAATACCCTTTTTCGAAAGACCTCTGTGACGTGATTATGCAAATGAAGCACGGGATATTTAAATCCCCGCTTCATTTGCACTTTCAATCTGCCTAATTTACATCCCTCTTTTGACAGAGGGATGTCGTTTAGACATACCCCAAGTTTCACCTCACTTAAAAACTATTTCCTTTCAAAATCAGCCATAACAATACAAAAGTGTCACAGTACACTATTATGGAAAAACAGCTTACTTTCTCACTTTGACCATGTAGGTTTAAAATAAATCAGTTGGAATATAAACATTGTACTTTACATTTCAGTGTATAGAGCAATATAAACAAGTCATTGTATAAAATTTTAGTTTGTGCTCATTTTGCATGTACTCTTTATGTAGCCTGTTGTAAAACTAAGCAAATATCTAGATATGTTGATGTACTCCCCAAAAAACCTCTGTCTCCCCCAAGAGGTACCCCTAGTTGAAAACCACTGGTTTACAACACAAAGGCCAAGATGGAAAATAAACAATTAGAAAATAGATTAATCATCACACATACTTATAGTCTAGGATATTGGATACTGCTGTGTCATAATACTGAAAACAGAGTGACCATCAGCCAGGAGAGATGACTTCTCTATCATGCCCAGTCAGGCAACTGGAAAATACAGACTGGGAAAATACCTGCTGTGAACACATATTGGTTCACTTTTTTCAAAACTCTCCAGCATTTTGGTTAAATATAGTAGAATGAAAAATATTAAATAAACTGTATCATTTCATGAGAACATCTGTCCCACATGGTTGCTTTTACCAAAAATACATCGTTTTCTGAAGAGCACATGTGAGATTTCATGTGAAGTCAGAGGGAAGTGACCTTTATGGCTGGCATTCCTGGGGTTCATTGTGTGTGTTAGTATTTCATTGTTTGCTCTGAATCTAATGCCTTGAGTGGCTAAAATGTTACAATTTGCAGTTATAAACCATAAAGGATTATGCTTTGATAAGAAATTTAGTAGTGCCATACAACCAGCTGGACACTATTAATTATTTAGATGATGGCATAGCGAGTATGCTTATAAAGTTTGCAGATGATACCAAATTGGGAGAGGTTGCAAGTGATTTGGAGGATAAGGTCAAAATTCAAAATAATCTGAACAAATTGAAGATATGGTCTAAGGAAAATAGAATGAAGTTTAATAAGGACAAATGCAAAGTACTCCACTTAGGAAGGAACAATCTGTATCACACATATGGAATGGGAAGTGACTGTCTAAGAAGGAGTACTGCAGAAAGGAATCTAGGGGTCAAAGTGGACCACAAGCTAAATATGAGTTAGTAGTGTGACACTGTTGAAAAAAAAGCAAACTTGATTCTGGGATGCATTAACAGGAGTGTTGTGAGCAAGACACTAGAAGTCATTCTTCCCCTCTACTCTGCACTGATTAGGCATCAGTTGGAGTATTTTGTCCAGTTCTGGGCACCACATTTCAAGAAAAATAAGGAGAAACTGGAGCGGGTCCAGAGAAGACAACAAAAACTATTAAAGGTCTAGAAGACATGACCTATAACGGAAGACTGGGTTTGTTTAGTTTGAAAAAGAGAAGACTGAGACGGGACATGATAGCAGTTTACAATTACCTAATAAGATGTTACAAGGAGGAGGGAGAAAAACTGTTCTCCTTGACCTCTGATGATAGGACAAGAAGCAATGGGCTTAAATTGAAGCAAGGAAGGTTTAGGTTGGACATTAGGAAAAACTTCCTAATTGTCAGAGTTGTTAAACACTGGAATAAATTGCCTAGGGAGGTTGTGGAATCTCCATCTCTGGAGATGTTTAAGAGCAGGTTAGATAGACACCTATCAGGGATGGCAGGTACTGGGTCCTGCCGCGAGGGCAGGGGACTGACTTGATGACCTCTCAAGGTCCCTTCCAGTCCTAGTGTTCCATGATTCTATTGTAGGACCAAACTTCTTATTGACTGATAAAGATTGGCTCAGAAAGACACCAAGATGAGGTAATATTTATTATTTGACCAACTTCTCTTGCTGACACAAACAATTTTTTAAGCTTACATGCAGTTCTTATTCAGGTTTTGGAAACTAACACATATTTGTCTTTAATACTCATGCTAAACAATCTGTTCCACCTTGTATTTAGCAGTGACACACTGAGTTAGTTTCCCACACCTGAAGAAAAGCTCTGTGGAACACAAGCTATGTCTAGATTGCAGAGCTTTTCCGGGATACCAGAGGTATCCCGGAAAAGCTCTGCCACGTCCAAGGAACACGTCCACTTTTCCAAAAAAAAAAAATGTCAGAAAAGCAGATGCATTTTTTTCCAGCATCCCTGTAACCCTCGTTTTATGATGAAGAAGGGATGTTCCAAAAGAAGGATTTTTTTCCAAAATTTGGCCCCATGTAGAGGGGACAAATTTTGGAAAAGCCTCTTTCAGAAGTAAACTGGAAAAAAATACGCAATTTGCATACCACGAGTTACATTTATTTTTCCGATTTATCTTTGTAGTGTAGACATAGCCTCAGAAGCTTGTCTCTCTCACTAACAGAAATTGGTCCAATAAAAGACATTACTTCACTCACCTTTGTCTCTCTAATACCCTGGGACCAACATGCTACAACACTGCATTACAGATTGTTTCACACAGAGTCACAAAATCTAAAAGAATAAAGCCACATAAGATCACAGCAGTATTTAAATCTACCTTATGGTAGCACTTAAGGTTCCTGAAAAAGTGACTTGTGACAAACACCTTGAAGCCTTTTCTGAAAATTTAACTTCTTATATCCCTCTTCACCATCCCTGTCATACTCCCCTAACAAAATCAATTATACTAAGTAATAGTGATCGTATTCTCTTTTACTCCTTTCATCATTTCACGGATCCCCAGATCCCACTGTAATGGGTGCATTACAAATATGAAGACAGATAGATGGCTTGTTAGAGCTTTCCAAGCAGGCATAGGAATTATGGTTTGTAACTTTGTTCAGCAGCCAAATGGATGTTGCTATAGCAACATTTCAGTGCTGATAAAATAGACTGCCAAGAGGATACCTGAATAAGTGTTACTTTACATGAAAAAGGTTTGGCAATTCCTTCAGTTGAATCCATAAGTAGATCATTTCAAAATGAAAAAAACCCATTAAATGTTTACTTTAATTGTGATTTATATTGTAAATGAAAAAAACAAACATACTATAATGTGAGCTTATTATTGTACAACTAAAATGTTACTTTCAAGGATATCAGTTATTCTTGATAGTTTTGCTCTGACATTAAAAAAAGAATCGAAGCAATTTTAAAATGTCAGATTTTTAACTTCTATTTTTGTATGGTGAACTGCAGTCAAATGAGTGATATACTGTATTTTGCTTCTTAATTGCCTTATTTGTAATTATAAATATGCCCTGAAAAACTATACATTCCTAATTATCCAGACCCATGGCAGAGACTACCTCTCATCAATTTAACCATAATTTATTCCCCAAAGGCAGTGTTCAGTGAACCACTGATGAGTATTAGCATACAACTGTATATTACTAGCAGTCTCTGAAATATTCTTTGCAAAATTCAGGATAATAAAAATATACTGTTTTACAAATCTGCTGAGTGAAAAGCCAGTAGTTGCTGATGTTTTTTATATAAGCAGAAATGTGGCCAAAGCTGTACTTGAAGTACTTTTTTTCTCTCCTTTTTTTAAAAAAAATGATCTGGATGTCTTTGAAAAATTTTAGTGGTTTTACATAATGAATTTTTGAGATTTAAAGTCCATGAGGTGATATTTTTTAATTGGACCAACTTCTGCTCGTGAGAGAGACAAGCTTTTGAGCTACATGGAACTCTTCCTCAGGCTTGGGAAAGGTATTCAGAGGGCATGTCTGTTTTGTAATAAGACACATTAATATGAGCCATGCCAGTTGACTTGGGCTCATGGAATTTGGGCTAAGGGACTGTTAATTACATCATAGACAGGCTAGCATCCAGATACTAGAACTTAGCAAGATGGCAGTGTCCCACAGCTCAGGCCAACTCTCCAGCACAGTCTTGGAGTCTCCAGGAATTCAAGATTAATGTTTAATTAAAGAATATATCATGTGAAGAAACCTCCAAAGCTAGCTCTAGCCCAAGCAATTAAACAACTTCTTAGCCCAAACCCCTCAAAGGCTAAGATATGCAGGGATCTACTTACACTCTGTGACTGGTTTCCTAGGGGAGTCAGCTGAGATCACTCAGTTAGGGTGAACTGCAAAGAATGGGGCAGCCAAGATGGTGGTTATTCCAATAATTAGATTTACCAAGCCAGTAGAAAACTTCCTCTATGATACTTTATTGACAAGCTCAAAAAAAAGCTTCTCACTCTCACCTACAGAATTTTGTCCAATAAAAAATATTACCTGACCCACCTTATCTCTAGAGGGACAGGGAGATATGCTGGCAGATAGGGATAGGGTCCAGAGTAGGGTTGCCAGGTGTCCGGTTTTCACCCGGACTGTCCATTATTTGGGTCCTCTGTCTGGTAAAAAAAACAGAAAATACTCGATATGTGAAATGTCTGGTATTTCCTGTTTCCCACGGACAGAAGCCCGGTGGTGACAATTTTCCCCTGCCGCATCTGGTGGGAGCAGGGGAGTGAGGAGTGCGGCAGAGGCATAGTGAAGGGGGGGCAGAAAGGGGCACTTGCCAGGTGCCACGCTAGGGGGGGTGCCGCGCTGATGTGAGAGAGGAGCACACACTGCTCTGGCCCACGTGACCCTTTGAGCAGAGACCTGGGAGCTGGCCATGTGTTGCCTCCCTCTACACAATGTGAGCTGAGGCAGCCGGGCCGGGTGGCAGTAGTGGCAACTTTAAAGGTAAGATTTCCTTACCCAGCTGTCCTGTTTCTCCGGTGCCTGGCTCTGCGGGGAGGGGGTGGGGGATTTGATTGGGATGGGGTGCTCCTGGTGCTGGGGATGCCTGGTTCAGGGGAAGGGGTGAGTGCACTGGGATGGGGGATGCTGTGGGGGGCCTGGCTCAGGGGGAGGAGTGGGTGCATTGGGGGTTAGTGTGTGGCCCCCAAACTGAAGGGAGTGGAGAAAGATGTGGTACAAGCTCTCTCCCCCTCCCAGGGTCAGGCTTAGCACCTTTTTTTTTTTTTTTGCTCAACAACCTTGGTCTCCCCCCCATTTTTTTTTCCTCAACAGAATTTTTTCCCGGTGTTTTTTTGTGCATGTTGGAGGGGGGGGGCGGTTCAGTATTTTTTGTTAAACCATCTGGCAACCCTAGTCCAAAGTGACCTAGAGAAATTAGAGAATTGGGCCAAAAGGAATCTGAGGTTCAACAAGGACAAGTCCAGAATCCTGCTATTGGGACAGAAGAAACTACAGAATCTACTACCACAGGCTGGGGACCAACTGGCTAAGCCTCAGTTCAGCAGAAAAGGACCTGGGGATTACAGTGGATGAGAAGCTGGATATAGGTCAACAGTGTGCCCTTGTAGATAAGAAGGGTAACAGCATATTAGGGTGCATTAGTAGGAGCATTGCTGGAAGATCTAGGGTAGTGATTATTCCCCTTTATTTAGCACTGGTGAGGCCACATCTAGAATATTGCATCCAATTCTGGGCCTCCCATTACAGAAAGGATGTGGATGCATTGGAGAGGGCCCAGCAGAGGGGAAAAAAAAACATTAGGGGGCTGGAGCATATGACTTATGAGGAGAGGCTGAGGAGTTTGGGCTTATTTAGTCTACTGAAGAGAAGCGTGAGGGGGGATTTGATAGCAACCTTCAACTACCTGAAAGGGTAGCATATCCAAAGAATATGGAGAAAAGTTGTTCTCAGTGGTGACAAATAATAGAATGAGGAGCAATGGTCTCAAGTTACAGTGGGGGAGGTCTAGGTTGGATATTAGGAAAAACTATTTCACTAGGAGGTTGGTGAAGT